>JARKIF010000006.1:1458145-2916291 GCA_029378245.1 Roridomyces roridus
TGTGTGTATCTCTCTCACACTTCAATTTTCCAAACACCCCAGCAGGTGTCATACTCCCCCACCTCCGATCCTTCACAACGGATTCGCCGCAGTTGTTGGATCATTTTACTTTGCCAGTGCTCGAGGAGATTGATACGCCGATCCGGGACGGCAGTTTTCCGATATTCCACAACCTTTTGAGCCGTTCAGGCTGCACCATCCGCACCCTGCGTCTTGGCTGTCACACGTGGCTACCAGACGTGGAGGCCTACCTCTCTGCCCTACCAAGCTTACGCGTACTCACAATGTCGGGACTAATCGGTGACAATTTCGACCAAGATGATGAAATCGACCCCTTTCTGCGCCGCATTGCAGACGGAACGCTGGTTCCCGCGCTAGAGTCGTTGACATTCTACAACACCGATGGGGATATACCTATCCAATCTCTCTCGCACTTGCTCTCTACACGGGTGCGTTCGGTCAACGGAGTGAGCAAGTTCGAGTCCTTCCGATTTATTCAAGACGACGAGTATCCGAGCAACCCCCTTGAGGTGGACCTATCCCACGCCTTTTCTGAGCTCCTCAAGTTGCGCGCGGAGGGAATGAAGATCGAGTTTGGGTGGGGTCCAAAGTGGTTCAAGGAGAGAGCTCATTTTTGGACGGAATCCGCGTAGGGTTCGTGCTTGTCTTGTCTTTTCATCTTGTCTCATCAAAATTTCCTGCAGGTTCAAGTTCGGATTCGTGCAGTTCAACAGATAGTACTATTCTTGAAGAATGGGGTGGCCTAGATTACACGCATTATGCTCACAAAGTTGGGCAGGGAAGCCTTTGGCCTTGATAGACTCGAGACGCGTGTAACGTGAGCTGAAGCGCTGAGGTGTGGAGGTGGTTCTACGACAACACAACTATTCGCAAGACGGCACTTGTACAATCAATTGTGTGGCCCCTTTCTACCGGTGTTCGACCGAGTCGCCAACTCAATCCCTTCCTCAAGCGCTGGCAACTCGAGCCCCCCAAAAATGGAGCTGATCACCCGCAGTTTCTGTAAAATATGATGTCTTTCAAAGATGCTCAGAATATTGCGAACCACAACACAAACCTGGTACAGGACCGACGCCGAGGTGATGTGCGGGAACCAATTCTCCGCCATCAAATCCTGAACAATCTGGGCGGCATTCTCTGGCTCATTCGAGTCGACGAAGCCAAGGAGAATGGCGGTTTGCACGAGGTGTATATCAGCCTGAGTGTAGAACAATTCCTAAGGACGCAGAGCAATAAATCACTTGTAAAGATCACATACCTCGGTACTCTGCAGCTGGGCGGAAAACGCTGTGATTATATTGGTCAGGTTCTGGTACTTCAACTTGAGTATACAAGAGGATATTTCATAGAAAGCGGTCTCACCTGACGCAGACGGGATTCTTCGATGAGGGGACACCATGGTTCCGTCTGAAGTCCTTGAATGTGTGCCACGATCTTGTCGACGTCCATATTCTCGAGACCTAGAAACGCAACTTCTCCCATGAGCCACGCATTCAGTGACGGGAATATCTGGGGGGTAGGTTCGGTTGCGAAAGGGCCTGTCATCTTCAGTGTGCAGCTGTGATGTACCTCTCAAAGTATCCAGGCTCTTTTATAGCGAATCTCGAGCACAGCAATTAGACTTGTGATTGCTTTAGTGGCTTTGGTTCAATCGAGTGGCGCTTTGGAACTGTCACATTCAGCCAATCCGTGTTCAACTTCCTTTTCAAATCTCGGGGGCCGTCTCTTGTAACATCATCGGCGGGTTCTGGATCCCTGGATGGAATCTCTAGTGTCACTAGGACGAGTTAACCTGGACTAGGAACACCGGATCGTTCTAGTTATCTGCTGGTACTTGTTACAATCTGGCCAGCGTCTTTCCCTCTTAGCAATCCTTGTATTTTACAGAGGGATCGGCGAATACTTACTTAGACGCTGAGCAATGCACCGCAATCAAGCCGAAGATTACAACCCGCGGCAACATCGGCTTGAGCCAGCCGCGGAGTTCGCTAGCCTGGGCCGAGGCAAACAAGTGAGTATTCTGGAACGGGTGATAGTCGGTTTAACGGAACCATAGGAGCACCATTCATGCTCTTCTCCTCCGCGGCGTCTGAAAAGTTTCAAATTCAACAAGTGCCAATTGAAACTCGGAAACGCTGGCTGCGCCAGCAATGACCTTGCGTGTCTTGATGAACAACCATGATATTATCTTGGGCAAATAAAGAAGAAGATCGACACCCGAAAAGAAGAAATAATTGGATGGGTGTCCTACTGAGGCCCAATAGAGGTGCCATGAAGCCTGATGCCGGATAGGTCCTGGGGTGCGTAAGGAGGCTGGCCAGTGAATGCAGAGAAATAACAATAAGACATGGTCCAAGCGCATCATGCGATCATCACGGACATCACTGATTTGTGATAAGGGAATAAAGGGTCGAGAGGAGACCTTGACAAGCAAGGTAACCTGGAAGATCCGATCAGGGCCGCATCAACTTCACGTGCGAATACACAACACATGACTACCAATCTTCTCCTTCTCCACCATGTCGACCACCTCACCAGCGCCCAGCTGCGCCTCCTACTAGCAAGCATCCATTTCAAGATTGCTTGCTTTTGCCGGCTCGCTATGGTCCGCGCGGAAGAGATCATGACCGCACTTCCTTCGTTCGGGGGCGCCACCTACTCCTCATAAGTATAGCCTCCGAGGATACGCAGCTTCGAAGTCACGCATGCTCCATTCACTCTCACGGAAGGATGCCCCTCAGTCTCCCAAAATTTCCACGCACGTTCAGTTTAACTCGGCCTCGGGGGATTTTCGTGGCAGGAGCGTTTGAAGAATCAACAGGATCTCATGGAGGTACTTATCTAGTTCTTGCTTTTGCCTGTGAACGAAAAATCTGACGTCGCTCCTGAGACGATGAATGTCGCCGAGCCATCTCTCCAACAACTCATCGTTGAGGCGTTGAAAGACTTTGATACGTCCCGCACCACCGGTTTCGGGGCAGATGTTGTCAACCTGCTGGAGAAATGAAGACACGCTGAACGGTGGTCGAGAAATAAACAATCTACTACTACGGGCCGAAGTATCTTGCGTCGATTGTACGAATTGTAGTAGTTCAAGTCTGAAAAGAGAGTTCTTTTTCCGAAATCACCCGGGCATGCTGAGCTCCTCCGGTTAGGGATCGGCACCGTACCGTATACGGTACGACCGTACTTTTACGGCGAAGTACGGCGCCTTCCGGACCGTAACCGTACCGTATTGGGGAGCTCGAGGAGGCAGTACGGGTACGGCCGTACCGTACTCGGCCCGGTAGCCGAGACGCCGGCAGCGCTCGTGGCGACCCAAAACAGCGCGGGAGGGCGCAAAAAGCCTACCGGCATGTTTCAGGATGTCACCGGTCAACGTTCCACGCGGTTTAGACGGTAACGGAGAGCTGCCGATCCTCGGCATACCAGTACGGCTCAGTACGGGTACGGTACGGCGACTCGCCGTACCGTATTTCTTGCCTCGAGAGCCAGTACGGGTACGGCCGTACCGGACCGTACCGGACCGTACTGCCCTATGTACGGTACGGTGCCGATCCCTACAGGCTCCGGTATTGGACTTGAAAGAAAAATCGAGTTGATTTAATGTTGATTGAATGAGCAGATCCGGCGCGTCGGCAGATCACATCATTGATGTGTGTACTCCGGTTTGTATTTACCCGGCAACGTGACGTGACCAAGCTTGTCTCACACATGTCCTCGCACCGGAAGGCGCACGACGTGCCCCCGCTCTCAAATCCGCGCCCTCGTCAGAAGAGACGGACAGAAGTCCCTTCCATCTCACCCGTCCCCACCCCCACTTCCCTGGAGGCCTGCGCGAACGAATTCCGCTTGCTCGCCCCCAAGCCGTTCGACGCGTGGGCGATGTATCTCGCACAGCGGAGGGCAGCAGGTGGAATCCTGCAAAGGGCCCTGGCGTCTTTCGAAGACGAATACGAAGATGACGGGGAGCCGCACGGGATAATTGGCTGAACCTTTAGGTTTAGCTACTCTGGGGAACTTCGACTTTGCGAATCATGATTTGATTGATTTACTGTCAGTTGCCATTCAGATTGATTTTCAATTCCATTCCATCCCAACACAAACCTCTTGAATCTTGAGTGAGTGTTTCAATGTCTTCGTATCCAAAATTTAATACTACATACTCCACAATGGTCTTCTACTTGCGAGGGATTCTACTGGGAGGATTCGTCAATTTCGAGGCACAACCAAAATGGTAGCGTTAGGCGTTGATGGCGCCTATTGATCAGGCCAGATTGCCGTGATCTTGCGACGCCTATCCATCAATGCTCGGCATCAAATGCCAAGACTCGGATTCAGCAGTGAGTGGCGGTTAGAAAACGGGTTAGGTTCGGTTCAGTTAGGTTTGGTTAGGATAGGTTGGGTGGTTAAAGGTTAGGTTGGTTAAAGTTAGGACCCAAGGGATGGTGTAAAAAAAACGGGGGAGGGACTTGTGAAATTTCAGGCAGCCAGGGATGATTGCCGATCATTGATGGATAGGCTTTGTCACGTGCAATAGGCGTCGGACACGCCTAACGCTACCATTTTGGTATAGACTCGTCAATTTCGGAGCATGATGATGTTCATCACGACATGGGAGAAACTTGGTATTCATCTTTCGGCTTCTTTCGGATGTGCTGGAAGTCCGAAGGCACGGGTTTCCACCAGACGTGTATGGCCCGGCATGCCAACCCCAACTAGGGATGCACACCGTACCCGTCGCAAGCCGTTTGACGGCCGTCCGTACACGGGTACGTACCCGTACCCGTCGGGCCGTTGATCGAAGAAATGCACGGGACGGCAACATTGCCGTCCGTCCCGTCAATGTGTCAGATTGACGGCCCGTCTACGGGTTGGAGCCCGGGATGGTATTTTGTGCAGAAACTAAGCGAGTCTGTAATAGGACGCGTGGTGCAACCGCATGTTGCCCATTTCCAGTGGATACGGAGCCTATGGGGGTCAATTCTGGGCCTATTGATGGGATATCTGACATCAAAGTTGCATCAAATGTCCTCGAGATCTGAGAAGTACGTGTTTGCTCACCTGAATGCAAAGGAATGACAGGTGCAGGCAGCTTGGGAGAATGTTTGGAAGGCGGAGGACATTTTTTGCGGCTCAAATGAAGCACTTTGATGAGGTTCGCACGCAACCCGTCTTTTGACGGCCCGTATCCGTCTATTTTGCCGTCCCGTCCCGTCGGACCCAGGGAGATGTCAAAAAGACGGCCGTTGATTTGACGGCCCGTAACCGTCTCGTGCCGCCAATTCGACGGCCGTCACCCGTACACGGGCGGTGTTCATCCCTAACCCCAACCCAAGCTCCACAAAGCCATAAGCAATTTTTCTCATCATCGGCTCTGATTCAATTTGGATTCGTCGACATTTTCTAAATTCTGACTTGAAGACTTCTGACTCCTAAGCAAGTTGACTTCAGTCTTTCTCGATGCTATGTAAGTATGCTCAATGTGTTGTACAAAGATTTCATACTGATTTGCAAGGCAGGCTTAGGTAGCCGGCTAGGTTGGCAGATTATATCATCAGCAAGTATCATACCAAATCACAACCATGGTTGCAATTCCCGGATGATCCAGCAGAGTACTACCATGGCGGCCCGACGGTGAATTGTCAAATGGGTCGTGTAAGAATTGGGTACTTCAACTCATCATTTATGTTTGAAGCTCGGAGCTAGCCACTTGTAAGTACAGTAGAGTCGCTGCTATGGAATATTATCATCTGGAATAACCGTCATATAGAATCGGATTTGGGCTTCTCCGAGGTCGGGAACAGCCAATTATTCCACTCACCGTGCTCTGTAATATGGAATAGGCTGCCGAGCCCATTATTCCACAGTGCGGTAGCCCAAAATGGCAAGTTGAGTTGATGGGAATATTGATTTGGGCCATTGTCCGTTCGCGAACGCTTAATTTCACCATTGTTCGTCTACTACAGTATATAATGAACTGGATAATCCGCAGAGAGCATCACTCCTTTCTCCCTATGACCCGTACATTCACTGAGAAACGGCGCAAAGTCCGCGACAGCGACAAGAACCCACACAAATTGACAAAGCCATCGGCCAAGCCCGGCCCCAAGCTCACTAAGAACGCCCCTCGCACAACCGCTCGCTTCGCATCAGACGACAAGCGACAGGACCTCACGTACCATGACTGGATCCAAGTCTTCGATTACATGGACAGACGCGGAAGAGGGTTTGAAGGAGGTTCTCCAGACGATGCGGCAGAGTCGTTGCCTGCGAGGAGATGAGCCGACGCTTGACGACTTGCTAGATCCGTTGATGGAGCGCGAAGATCTTGACACCGAGTATCTCTCCTTCTCTGACGGCAAAGACGGCATCCGGGAAATCGTGGAACTCGTCAAGGCGGGCGAGGAAGAAGATGACGATGACGAGGAAGACGAGGAGACAGAGGAGCCGGGATTCGTGTTCAGCAGGAAGGATGCTTTGGATGCCGCGGTGTTGCTCGAGAAGGTGTTGCGCGAGAGGCCGGATTTGGAGATGGCCATGCCACTGGGCACTCAACTGCGGAGTTTCCGCGTTGCGATGGCACAGGAGGGTGAGGAGAGCAAGATCCAGACGACCTTGTTGTCGTGGATAAAGTAGCTGCGGGATAAATGGATTTTTGTCGAAATAAATATTATTCTTTTGATCTATCAAAAATAATTCAAAAATAAATGAAATATCCACTGTGGAATAACCGTCATATGGAATAGCCTTCGGGCCCGTCCCGACGATATTCCATATGAGCGACTCTACTGTAGTACATCCCAAGGTTGAAAATCACAGAAGACACCAAAGGTTCAGCTGCCCGCCTCAAAGAGGCCTAATCCACGTCATTCAACTTGCCGTAGACAAGGTGCTCCAACGGACTCAGTTCGACGCAGCCGGCGCCCAGGCAATGCGAGAGTGTGTCGTACCGCTTTGGCCGGATGTCGTAGGCGACGGTGGTATTGTGAGTTTCCGCCCCTTACCCCCTCGTTCTCCACCCATATTAACGCTACGTTATATAGGTACGCGAAGCAAGAATCCTCTCCCGCATCTATTCCCCGACCAACCCTGCAGCCATAGACGTCCATCTCAACTACTGGACCCGAACCCGGTGGACCTACTGCGAGTTCTGGTACACTGTCTACTACCGCCTACACCCCGTCATCAGCACAGAAAGGGTGGACACCAGTACACCGCAAGGATTCGACGAGATGAACAACTTCCGCGTCCTCTTGGAGATAGCATTGAAGGACATCCCGCCCGGGCCCAAGTGGCGCGCTGTCGAGAAGCGCAAGTTTCATATCGACTCATCGGACGCGTGCGTGATTCACGAGTTGCTCTTTGGCCGGCAGCGCCCAAACGAGGATGATTAGCGTGAAGGAAACACTGTGCCTGCTGCTCGGGAGTGTGGGGATGTCGTTCCGCGCAGTAACAGTGCACGTTGGTTGGGAAAGAATATACGGCGTGTGTTGGGGGAGGCTGTCGAGCGGGACAAACAGGATGAACAAGATTGGGACGAGGATCCCGAGGATTCAGACGAGGATTCAGATGAAGACGAGGATGAGTAGCGCCAAGAAAATAAATTGCGCGTAGACGGTCAAAAAATACAGCATGAGCAGTTTACCACGACAGAAAGCATCCTACAAGTTACAAGTACACCTCATTTTTCATTCGTCCAATTCGTACTTCCACTGCGCACGGCTCTTCGATGCATGCCGCGCCGTCGCCTCCGCCACTGCAAGGGCGTACGTACCATCGTCCTCGTAATATTTCAGAGAAGCCTGCAACTCCAACGGGTTGTCCAGATCAGGGGTGAGTAAAGTGCCATAGACGAGGCTGAATATCTGCTTCAAAGTGATATCCGACGCCCACAGGCGTCCCAACTCGGCGATACAAACCTAGAGAAGAAATTCAGTAAGGCGTCGGAAGATTCGGCGGGTTGACCAACTTTTCCTTGCTTCGAAACCTAGATGAATCATCAAGTCAACGCCGCGACGAATGAAGTTTAGAATCCTCACGTTCGGGTGCATAATCGTCGTTACGAATCGCACTTCAGGAGGGTCGCGCGGATATCCAGCGGGTAAGTTGCAGGTCAGTAAAAATGTACCACCGCTGTACGGGCATTCCTGCACATCTTTCGGTGCCTGTGCGCATTGTTATTTCCATGTAGCTCGCAAAACGGAAGCAACGCACCTCGAGAACGACTTTCAAGAAGGACATGTCTCCGTCAACGACGTACAGGTCGATATTAGGATGCGGGTCGGCGACGAACGCTGCAATCTGGAACGGGTCAGCTTGAGGCAGCCTATGTGAACGACATGTCCTACCTCGCGCATGATCTTCTTTGCCCTATTATCACCACCACCGGCACCAATGACCTTTGACGCAGCCTTGACGGGCTCTGCAAAGAGCGGATGAAGCTTCCGGGGCGGGAAGTGGTCAATGGTAATGCGATCAGTAGGGTAGCTGCTCAAGATTTCTAGATCGTAGGGAGACGTGACAAGCTGGGGCTTCTTCTCGCTGCGCGGGGGTCGTTCGCCGGAGTACAGCATCGTCTCAAGATCCTGAAAAACCACGGTTAGAAAGACGAATGCTAAAAATAATTCCACACGCACGAAAATGCTCAGGGCGTCACCAAGCGATGTGTTGGGGGAGAATCGGTAGCCGCCTATGAAATGTGAGCAAGAAGCTACTCCCAAACAAGATGGTTTACCAGTTGCAACTGATATAGCACGCAAAGTAGGGTCGCTATCTGGGCCGACTTGGACTGAATCGACAATGATCTTTGCCCGTTGGAGAGCGCAGCAGACGTCATGCGCGATGGTGTCAGACTTTGTATCCTCACCATCGGACACGATGATAATTCGCTTCCGGAGGTTGGGCAGATCGGGCCGATACTGTGTGAGTATACGTCGAGCAGAATCGAGAGCGTCATATACAGCCGTGTCTCCGTCTGCTTCCTTGTGGTCGAGTTGCCGTCGGAAGTTTTCGAAGATGGGCGTAAGCTCCTGGTCCTGAGTGGCTCGATTCGAGACTGACAATACAAATCAAGCTCTGCGGAGAGATGCTGCAGTGAAGAGTACGCACATGTGACTAAACCGAGCACAAGCGAAACGGCGGTATCGAAAGAACTCTGAAGTAATATAAATGCACCGTTCAAATGACGCCGCGCCACTCGCTTACCGCACGATTCAAAAAAACATTGAACAACTCCTTCAACAAATGCAAACGCGTGAGATGTTTGCTTTCCTTTCGTGTGCGCCGGGCACCGGTGTTCATCTGCTGGAATTGGCGCAGATCCAATTTGATGAGGCTGAACGGAATGTCTTCCAGATGCATGAGGACGCTCTCAGGTCTTAGTGGTGTGCCTCTCGATACTCCGTCACCGCAGTCGCGTAGTCCATGCCTGTGAATGATAATTATGATGCATCAAATTCGTAAAAAGAGGAATTGCGTACCACATCATTTTATCCGTGATGGAGAAACCAGGCATACCACCGGCCCGCACCGCGACGTAGCTCAAAATAATTAGAACAGTCGAATCGCGAGGGACGATCATTCGCAGCGACTGCGTAGAGCCGTAGAATGTACAAGGGACCTCGACGGTCAGCGGCTTGCGCTCGTGCAGAACGCAATTCGTCATGACCACGGCACCCCCTTCCTCGAACGCCTTGCCCAAATCAAGAGTAGCCGACTCTTGAATCATCTTGTTTGACGCTCGGATCCTGAGAGTGAAACTCGAGAATCTGGCAGAGGTGGCGCGATGGGCGAGGGCGTAGAGAGTTCGGGTCGTGGTGCTTTTCCCGAGGCGCCAGGTTGAGATTTTCCCTTGGTCACTAAAGGTTATTGTGACCACATTCTGCTGGACGTCAGGAAGAAGATCTTTCCCGGCGATCTAGGAGAGGATATCAATGCGAGAACCCGTCAGAATAAAGCACAGCTACCCATGCCGCCACCGCCGCCTTGAGTTGAGGCGCCGAAAGATCCGACGGAACGACATGCCCCATTGGCCAGGTACCACTGCGGTGAAGTTCTGGGATGGAAGTGGCATTGACGAATACTCCTGGTTGGGCACGATGGGAATGAACGGGATTCGTCAACAATTCACCGGTGCTGGTACGGGCGTTCAATCTTACACGAGCCAACAAACAACAAGGTCGAACTCACCTGAAATCTACAAACTTCCGGGGAACGCTGAACGGCTCAGATCCAATAGTCGCCACGTCCGGGCTATCCAACAATTCGACCAAATAAAGGCGTAGTTGTTCCTTCATTTGAGTCGCCGCGGATACAAAGCACGAAACCTGGGCCCATCGTGAGCAAACATTCTGAAAATGAGAGGAAACCGCCTACACGTGAGATGGCAGTGTTATTCTTTGCATCCGAGAGCACCAAAAGGCGCCTCGACGCAAGCACGGCAAGACTTTCGAGCAACTCCTCGCCTCGTGGTTCCGAACGGTCACTGAGAGTAATCCACGGGTAATGGCACTCGGAATGCAGTGTACGTAGATATTCTTTAGCTGCAAATGACATGAGAAATAAACGCAAAGAATGTGAGCAATCTCACCTTGATCAAGAATCTCATCCTCGTCCATATCTTCGACACACTGCTCGGCGATTTCGTCAGCCTCCTCCGCATCAGCCTCCGCATCCTCCTCATCCTCATCCGTCGCCGCAGACGAGCCGGAGGTAACCCCCGACTTCGAGTTCATAGACTCGCTGAGATCCAGGCACAATATGATCGCCTTTACCCCGAGTCAGGCAACACGCACATACTCGAATCACGAGCGCTCATCTCGTCCGGCGGTCTCGAGATATTCGTTATCCCACCAAAACTATCAACTTGCCACGTATCCTCAGCTTCGCGGGTTTTGATGACGCTCTGAAGCGCGTGACTGACGTCGTTGACATCGACTTCCGTGTCCCCGCCGTTTCTATCAAGGACGATCGTCAGAATATAATTGGACGACTCGAAATAAAACACGAACGCCGGGCGGAAGAAATTAACATCCCGACTCGTTCCACAGCCACGGCCCGTGAACACCGCCAAGAAGCCCTGCTGGTCGACGACAATCCGCGGTGCCACGACGCTAACAGACTTGAGCTCCAGCGGCCCCTGGCTGACCAAATCCCCACGATTCGCCCTCTTGATCGCCGCAATAAAATCGCGCGCGGCGGTGTCGAGTGGGGTCATGAACTCGCGTGGCGCCCAACCAATAGCGTGGAGGCGGAGAACGAGAGCAGAGGGCGCGGTGAGAGCAGGGATTGTAGGGAGGAGGTCCGCGAGGGAGTTGAGCTCGGTGGTACCGGACGCCGAGTGCACCGTGGAGACGGCAGAGTGATCCGGGCGATACAATGGGCCACCGGGGCTGAGAAGCGCGGCCACTGCACGCTCGACGACGCTGTTGTTGTTCCCGAGACGCACGGGATCACGCAGTCGCTTACGTGAAACGGAGCAAATGAGGGATATCTCTTCGGCGGGGCGTTCCGATGCAGAGGCAGTAGATCCGGCGTCGGCGGCACTCGCGATGTGGGCTAGCAAGATTCTTGCCTAGAGCGGAGTTTCCGTCAACTCTGAAATGACAACTAGAAACAATGCTTGCTCACCGTCTCGAACCTTCTCCCATCCTTCGCCCTAATCGCCGCCGGTCCGGCGAACGAAAACTCCTTCAAAGCTTGATAAACGGCCTCAGCCAACGCAGCCTTTTCCTCTGGCCGCGGGATCTTGTTCAGGAGGAGTATCGCCACTGTACCAAGTCATGATCAGCAACGCTCGCACCGAAGGCTATACAACGACTCACAAGTCCGAATCGCCGGTGGGAACCTCATCACCGCCCACGCCGTCGCAATCACCTTCTGCTCACCCGCCCTATCCTTCTGACCGACCGAATGCGCAAAGAGGTAGAGTGAAGAAAGGAGTGCAGCCATTCCGCGCGGCGTTTGCGGCACGCTGGGCTGCCACGCCGCATCGGTCAGGAAAGTCGATTGTTTGGAGACCGTTTTCCCGTTCTTGATGTCGTCGGAAGCAGCCGAAGTCGTGCGCTTGACGGCATATAGCCATACGGTCGTCGTGGTGGAGGTAGTCGAAGAGGACTTGAGAGAAAAAAGGGCGCGGATGGATGTACACCCACAAGCGACGATGGGCGCCTGCGATGTGTGCAGATCGACCGCGAAGCCAGGGCCCGAGTTTGCAGCCACTGACGTCGGAATCGCCTTGGCTTGCAACCCGGGAAAGATCGGGAACCGGCGGTGGCCCACATTGTCATGGCTTGACGTCGGGCACACGCTCACTAGGGTGGAATGCATGAAACGGACCGTCCTTCAAACAAATGAACAAATCATTCTTTCCGAAGAAAAAAAAGACGCACTCGGTCACCGCATCTCTGAAATGAATCCTCAACGAGAGATCCCCGCGCGCATACCCGCGCTCCTCGAGGAATTGGGACACGATGACAATCGTGCGTTCCGTGGTGAGCGAGATGAGAGGCGAGCTCGACGCAGAGCTTGGGCCCACTGGAACGGGAATCCTATCGACCTTGTCGCCATCCCACACAATCGTGAGGTGCGGAGCAACCATCGGTCCCAAATCGTTCGCCTCGCGGGGAAAACTTTGGATGGCGCATCCGGAAGGACAGGTCAGCGGGTTGGGATCGTAACGCGGGCCCACGCAATGTGCGTGGTGAAGGTGGCCGCAACCGGCATTCTGGAGTCAATGAGCACGAGCGTGCATGATACTTCAAACCACGTACCTGGACTAACGGACAGAATATCACCGATCCAGGTTCCGTTCCCTCGCTTCGAGCGCGCGCGAGACACTTAGGACAGGGGAAGCCTAGAATGACTGTTGAGGCGCGGAATAATCAAAGGAGGACGTGGCACTTACCAAGCGCCTCCTCGCACAACGAACAATGGGGTGGAGCAGCCGCGCTGGGGTCTGCGATGATCGTCAATAAACAAAGATGTATGCGGCAAGTTACTCCTTACCGGCCAATTGACAATGCGAGTACGGACAATCTTCATTCATGCAAGTCGAGCCGTCGATGGTGAAGCGACAATGGAGTGTATCCGACACGCCGTGCATCTCAATTTCGCGGGCAATGGGGCAGCTGCAAGCGAGTTCGTCCTTGTCGTGGGTGCACGGCTGGTCGTCGACATCCATACCAGCGTCGTCGGGTGACGACCATTGAAGGACGCGCATCGCTTCCCTCTCGAGATCTCTCTGAGGAGGGAGGATTCGTACACGACAAAGACTGGATAACGATCGCGTACCAGTGTAGTGCTCCCACTGACCATTTCACCGTCAAACGCGAACACCCCGTTCGTAGCCTCGCTCTGCTCTCTGGGCGTGTCTTTTGCGTGTGCGAGGGCCTTTCCCGCGGTGATGAAACCGATCTTGTAGCGGTCGACAGTGTCGTCGACATCCTTGAGGTCGGTCGCGGCGGCGAGGCTCGGAAAGACGGGGACTGGGTCAGGCGTAGATGCGGGTTCATGCGCCGGGACGGTGGATCCAACTACGGCAGAAACGACATCCTTCTCCCCGATGACATCGACCGTACTAGACAGCCACGTTGGCCAAAGAAAGAGAGCGATGGCGCAAGGGACGACTTACTCTTTTCCGCGAAGTACGAAGCCTCCGTCGATCTCAAGAGTGATACTAGCAGACTGGTTGAAAGTCTCGGCAATCTCTCGCGCGAGCTCGGCGTTGGTGGCAGCCGAGTCGATGGATATCTTGGAGAGGGCTCAGGGTCGAGGGATGGACGATGGAGATGGCCTTACCGCTGCTCGTTTCTGGGGACGGCCGCTGTCAGCATCGCTCTCGACGAGGATGACTCGAATGGTGCGCTTGCGCGACGCCATGGGGCGAAAAGGTGGGAGAAAGAAAGCTGTAGGGACAAAGAGAGGACAACAACTGCCATTTATCGGGCCAACACTGATGGCCGTCCAATACCTGATCCGTGATCAAGTGCTTCTACTTTCAAAGGGTACTATCTATTTGAAACCCTCCAAATGCCTCTTCATCTCCTTCATCAGCTCCCCGAATTTCGTATCAAACTCCTCCTTGGACCCACCGAAATCCTTGCTCGGATCAAAGACGCTGTCCTTCAAGTCCCGACCCTTCCTCACCCCAACACGGTTTTCCACAAACCGAGCAAAATGCAACCGGGCCTTCTTTTCCTTCTCCAGAATATCTAGCCCCGCCTTGGGATAGTCGGGAAAAAATTCCTTCATAAAGTCGAGATCCGTCGTCTCGCAGGCCGTGTACTTGGTCGGCGGGCCATTAACGAAATTCGAGGACGCCCTGTCTTTGATGTACCGCTCGAAAGGAACGAGAACCTCCTTGAAGCCGTACTGCGTGCCTGCAGTGTCGATGATCCACGCCTCGTTATTATGGAGCCGCACTATAAGCACCGTATGCGGGCCGCCGTTCGAGTCAATGCCGTCGGCGAGGTACTCGACCAGGTGCGTCCGGAAGACGGGTTTCTCGATTTGCAGGTCGAGGCTCTCGATCGACGAGGCGACGCCTGCCACGCGTATCAATGAGCATGCAACTGTATTGGGCAGGGTTTAAACTCACCTGCAAGTAACTTTCGCGTCAAAGGCCCCAACATCGCGAACGCCAACGTGCACATATTATGAGTCAACGCAGCTTCTTTGTGCTTCGAATCGTGTGTGAGGCCGTTGGGGAACGGACGCGGCGATACATCGGGCGATTTGTCGCGATACAAGTACAGCACTGCTCCGTCCTTGCCGAGCTCGATCTTGGAGAGTGGGATGTCGAAGAACCGTTCACGGTAAGCCAGGAGCGCAGCACGCAGGATCGTCGCGGCGCGGAGGAGCTTTGTTCGGCGGCTGAGAGTGGTGCAGTGGGACTTGTGTGCCACCCAGTCGGCCTTTTGGCATTCGGTGCTGCAGTATCTCGTTGGGTTGGCGTCGCCAGGGCGGTATTCGGGTGCATCCCAGCATCGGGAGCATCGTTTGGAGCCGGGGTCGCCACACTTGACGCATGGGGAGATGGGGGTAGACATGGTACTGTACGGCGCCTTGCGGAGTTTGCGCCAATAAGGCGGCTGGGAAACAAAGAAGAGGTTCCTTTCTTTCGGTCCCTTCTTTCATGCGAGGTCTGTTTGACACATGAATGGAAAGATTTGATACAGTCTTTTGTTTGGCGTCTCCACTTAAGGCCGCCTCGGGGATGCTCCAGCAATCGGAGAAAATTCACTAGTTCATAAACACAAAGAGAAAAAAACTCATTCGTTTCCTCAAGGGCTCATCATGCCTCATGCCAACTCGGGCGTATCCGCAAACGACATATCCCCCATCCCAGCAGGGTACCTCTCCCCTTGCACCGCATCTGCCTTCTTGGCCATCCCACGTACGGCCTCGACGTCCTCCGGCGACAAGGTAATCGCACCCGCGCCGAGGTTTTCTTCGAGGTACTAGAGGGTGAGGTTGGTAAACTTTTCATGCACCGTGACGTCGACGGGCGACCCACCTTGATCTTCTTGGTACCAGGGATCGGAATGACATCCTCACCCTGAGCGAGCACCCAAGCGAGCGCAACTTGACCTGGGGTTGCATTGTACTTGACCCCGATCGTTCTAAGGCCGTCGACGATCTTGAGGATGTTGGGGAAGTTTTCCGCGCTGTAGCTGTTCAAATATGCCTCAGCAGATATACCAGATAAGAACCAAGACGAAGCACTCACCGAGGAATGGCCCGGCGGAAATCGTCCGCGTCAAAATCGTCCGGGGATTTCTATAGAAAGAATATATGACGGAATGAAGGCAGACATTTCAAAATAACACGCACATATTGCCCAGTAAGCAACCCGCGCCCAAGGGGCGAATACGCGATGATCTTGATGCCGAGCTCGCGCGCCGTAGTGAGTAGCCCAATCTTCGGGTCCTCGATATCAAGCGTGAAAGGCGAGTACTCGACTTGGTACGCTGCGATAGGGTGTACAGCGTGGCCGCGGCGGAGGGTCGCGGCGGATGCTTCAGAGATGCCGATGTGCTTCACTTTGCCTCCCCTTGATCTTGTTACGATTCCTAACTTGATTAGGAATCGTTCTTTATGAATCTGTCTTCATCAAACCATCCCCGATGCCCATTTGGAACTCGGAACATGATCCGAGCCAGATTGCCGTGCCTTACTTGCATCAAGAACTCGGCGATTTCCGTACATACCTTGAGTGAAGATCTCGATTATTTCGTTCGCGGGTCCACCGTGGGTCCGTGACTGGCATAGGAATAGAATGGGATGCAAAGAGGCGAGGACGGATCCGAAGTCCGACTTGCTTATTGACAGTTGATTGGCATTGACAGCGGTGCTCATGTTCGGACAGCGGGAACCCGAGGTATCTGCCGACTCTCTGCCTTCATGCTCTGGGTCTCAGATCCCTGTATGTACTATGTAGCGTGCAATCTCGCTCGGAGTCAACCACATAGACCCGGGAAATGGTGATTGAAATCAGCCGGTAAGCAGATGAAATGCCTCGGCGGCGATGTGTGTCAGCATCCCTTGCTTTCTCTGCCCACAACGCCGTCTCTTGCCATGGTCGTGCTCTTTCCGCCTCTCTTGAGTCTTGCTAATATGGCCGACACTCTTGGATTCTGGGGTACTTACTGGGATTCTGGTCCATCTGCGTGCCGGGCCCAATCTGCTCTCATGGTTACCGGCATGCGGTGCCGCCCAATCTTCGATAACACCCTCTTGCACCTCGTCTCGCCTGCCTCAGAGGCCTGCATCGGGGTCGGGTCTTTCTTGCCTACAGGCATTGCAGCTCCTGGTATGCCTGGTTACGACCGCTGTCGTCCGTTGTCGTTGTCTTGATACACGTATCTTTAGCATGCGGCGGCGCGCACGTCGAATGCCTTGATCTTTGTGTATCTGACAATATAGAAGGTATGTGTGCCGTTCTTTCGCTCGTTGAAATTGTGTGATGACTGAATCTCACCCAGATACCACCAGTGAACACATCGGGAGCATTGGTGACGTAGTGGATGGTCAGTTTATCCCTTTCCTCTGCCCCTACTTTGAATTCAAAGCCGTCGCAGCTATAGAGTGTAATATCTATCTCCGTGCCCCCCGGGTACGGGGTACTTTGTGCCTTTGCGTGAGCAAGGCCGCCGGAGACGGCAGAACGGGCCTTTGCGTTAGCAAGGCCGCCGGAGACGGCAGAACGGGCCTTTGCGCAAGCAAGGCCGCCGGAGACGGCAGAACGGGCCTTTGCGCAAGCAAGGCTGCCGGAGACGGCATACCAGTGATCTTGAACGTTGCACCGCGCACTCTCGTTGGCTGCACCATGTTTATTGGTCCAGTTTTTCTGAGTGCCGCTGGGAATATGATGAATTGTATTACGAGATTAGACAAACACTCAATTATCAGGGATCTTGCGATAGACATTGACGATGCCCTCGAAACACCTCAGTCTTCGGGTGAGATATATCACAACATTCATTTGCTCCTCGTCTTGGCTGCTGTGTGTCTTTTACTCAGTCTAGTTTCTTCAAAGCTCTGGTCAACTCATGCACTGAATGTGGATCACGGGCCTGCTCAAAACCTCCTTGGCGGCGGCAGACGCGTTAATGGTAAATTCTCGAGCAGTCTGATTGTCCCATATATCATTGATAGTCACGGGATTGAAAACCTCGGTCGGGGTTCCTTCATGTTCGAAATCCAGTGCTTACGAAGTGAGATTCACATCCACCTGCCAAAAAACCGGAATTTTGTTGCTGTGGACATACCATTGGGTGTAATTCTGAACCTCTTGACAACCCATGAGCTGCGTCACACTGCAGACTTGCACGGAGTTCATCTGTACAAGAAAAATCGACTGGCGGAATCGCAGGAAATTATGAATGGCCATTCATGTGTTTCCAGTAATTGTCGAGACCTTGTCTCGATTATGTGTTTCATGTCTCCACCTGAAGATAAGCCCAGCACCATGTCTGATGCATATAGACAGCATCAAGACGAGCAGAGAGCAAAGGAGGCAGCCCAACTCAGATATGCACAGAAACGGGACTTGAATGAATTGTTACCTGCATTTTTCCCTCCTGAACCTCTCAAGAAATCAGAATTGCATCGTATTTTGACTGGCAGCTGTAATGCATTCCTCCCGGAGAAATTCGTTGAAGCTGGTTGCGCTGTATGCGGAATGCTGTATCCTTTAACTAAACTTTCGCATTTGAGTGAATTTTCTGGGTCACTGGATGTTCTGTGTGCTCAAGGAGTAACCAGAAAGGAGCGATACCGTAGCAGTGACCCAATCGAGGAACTCTCTGGGCCTGTCCTCGCAGAAGGTTGCACACATCTGTGTGTTTACTGTGAAGGTTCTCTAGGGTCTAGAACCATCCCCACAAATGCATTGGCTAAACATGGCTGGTTGGGACCTGTTCCGCCCGAATTGCAAGACTTGAGTTATGCCGAGAGTGTCATGATTGCCAAGATAAGACACAACCGATGTGTTATGCGGGTCAACTCCGGCAGAGTGCGAATGCATGCCAATGCTATCATGTTCGCTCAGCCGGTTCTGAAAGTTTACTTGAAGTTACCTCCCTCAAAACAGGAGATGAGTGAGATCCTGGCTTTTGTGTTCACCGGCTCTGCAGCCCCAACTCAAGAGGATTTTGATCGAACTCCAATGCTGGTCCGCAGAGATAAAGTTGCAGCTGCCTTGGACTGGTTGAAATTGAATCACGAGGGCTATGCAGACCTGGAAATCTCGGAAGAAAACTTGCTGTCTTATAAGCACCATGATATTCCAGTTGAAGTTGATTACAGAAGAACAAATGCAGATCCGGAGGACTCCATCCCAGCAGTCGCGCGCAGTGTTCACGATGAGAATGAAGAACATGGAACCTCAGAAGGTCTGTGCTCATTTGCAGTTCATGGTTTGACTGGGGTTGAGTACTCCACGGCCACGATGGACACAATCAAAGCTGTGGCACTCCAGCATCTCACGAGACAAGGAAGCATGCTGGGTATTGGACGCAGTGATGTGCCGGAGTCCATGTATGAAAATGTTGAAGCATATCCTGGAATGTTTCCTTGGTTATTCCCGTATGGTAAAGGTGGAATTGGCCATCCCAGCCACAAATATAAAACTTCAGATCTTAGCCGTAAAGGAAATTTACTGATGTACCACGATAAACGTTTCCAGACCGATATGTATTTCCCCATGATCGCATTCAACCACGAGCAACTAAGAGGGTCATCAGTGGGAAGCAAAGCTTTTGTTAAGCGTTCAAATTTTCCCGATGTTGCCCGAAGATTGCGCAGAATAGATCACCAGGTGTCGGGCAATATTGCTGACCGGCTTGTTGAAGGCCTCCATGTTCGGCCCGAGACTGACCAGGAGAAAGACTGTTTTGACCTCATGCACGATCTCGATGGAATTGGGGCTTATGTACCTGGTTCGGCAACAAGCAAACGGCATATGCGGAATGAAATCTGGTCCAGCACAGCATTTATGGGGGCTCCAAGCTGGTTTGTAACCATGTCCTGGAATGACAGTGGCCATCCACTTGCATTGTATTATGCCCAAGAGGACACCATCTTCAGACCTGAGATCAAATCCGCTGATGAGCGCTACAGATTGATGTCCAAAACCCTGTCGCAGCTGCACGATTTTTTCATTACATGATGGAGGTATTCATTGAAGAAATTTTGTGTTGGAAAAAGGAAGACGCGGGTGCATTCGGTCACACTGGGGGCTTCTATGCAGTTGTTGAACAGCAAGGCCGGCTGACCCTTCACTCACATTGTTTAATCTGGGTGAAAAATGCACTGTCACCCCAGGATATCCGAGACAGGTTAACAGCTGAAGATAGCATTTTTACAATGAGGCTCATGGCATATCTCGAGTCAACCCATCAAGGTAGATTCAACCATGGCAAACTCGCTGATGTGCAAGCTCGAGTGGGTGTTGACTCGCAGATTTCCGAGGCCACACTGGATACTCACAAGTACCAGGCACCGACATTAACGTTTCCTGAGCCTCCTCCTCCTTTATGTGACACTGTCAACTGCCATGGAACATGTGTGGCTTGTAGCCATTTGTCAGAATGGTGGGATAGATATGAACATGAAGTGGACGACTTGCTGGTTAGGTCCAATATTCACAGCTGCCGGCACTCAGTCAAGGATGTTGAAGAGGAGAATAATAAAAAAGATTGGCGGCATCTCAAGAAGCGCAACAAAACCAAAATTCGCATTCATGAACGGCGAGGGTGCCTCACAAAATCTGGGGTCTGCAAGGCTCGATTTCCCCGTGATGTTGTGGAAGAAACCGTAGTTGATACAGATGGTCATATTACTTTTGAACATTGGGAGCCGTACATGAATACAATCAACACTTTGATTACCTATTTCTCTCGGTGTAACACTGACTGTACTAGCCTCTTGTCTGGTACTGCAGTTAAGGCTGTAATCTCCTATGTTTCTGATTATGTGTCAAAGTTGGGGCTCAAATCATACCAGGCCTTTGCCTCTGTTTTTGATGTGTTTGATCGAAACTCTGATAATTTTGACAGTACCAGCGCTGATGAGGATACCACAAGAAAACTTATGAGACAAATGGTCAACGCGATGTCCACGAAGATGGAAATTGGGAGTCCAATGGCATCACTCTATCTCCTTGGAAATCCGGATCACTATGCTAGTCATGAGTATGCAAATTTTAGCTGGCGTACCTACGTGGCCTATGTGAAAAGAGATTGGGCAAGAGATTTGCAAAATAATTTAACCATGGACCTTGATGACACTCCCGAAGACTTCATAACCCTGCAGAACAACAGAGGAGACATCATTGTGTCTTCAATTGTCGACGATTACACAATCCGTCCGTCGGTCTACAACTCTGTCAACTTGTATGAGTGGATTCAGTCACATCAGAAGAGGGCATTCACCAAATCGGAAAAAGATCATATTCTACAGGAGCGTGAACTGTACAGTGCGTTTGAGAAAGATATCAGTGACTCAGATAGCTCCTCCTCCTTCATTGATGGAGACCAAGATTTGACGCAAAGCAGTGCCAATGAATCAGATGATGAAATTCAATTTGAGCCTGGTGATGCAAAAACTACACCACCCAAGTACCCCTTCATCGGAGAACACCGACAGAAAGACACCCATGGTGTGTACTGTGACTTTTCCAGGCTCAACAAGATAATCCCAAATTTCATGGGAGGTGCCATTCCACGATCAGACCGTGGAGATCGTGAATATTACTGTTTATCTATTTTGACAATGTTTAAACCTTGGCGTTCACCGAGAGATCTCAAGGAGGTGTCCTCCACTTGGGATGAAACCTTCAATGATCACACCTTCACTGGACGGCAACACGAGTTGTTGAAGAACTTCAACCTCCGTTTTGAATGCAATGATGCACGAGATGATCACTATGCAGCAATGAAACGCAAACTGGCTGAAGCAGATTTTGAACCTTCCAGCCGTTTCAACCAAACCATCCTGGGTCACAAGGATGATGTCGTAGACTTCATTGATGATGAGCTAGAAGAATTTGAAGATTACTCTGCGCATGAAATTGGTCCCAAATCTCGTAAATTGAAAGCGCAGATGGAGGAGATAAGGTCCGTACTGGCTGGTTCTAAATGGCTGAATAAAACAACTGACGGTTTGATCATGAATGTTTCGACTGAAGCTTTAACTCCACCTTTCAAAACTAAAACAAGCTGGTCAAAAATTGTGGACGCCGAGAGAAAGCTGCTCACAGTCAACAAATTGGCCAATATGCCTACAAGCTATTCCGGTCATGGTGCACCATTCACTGCGGCTACACACAACAAAGTCGAGGAACTGCCGTTCAACTATTTCACCTCTGCTCAAAAAGTTGATGCAGACTTGAACATGAACATCAAGCTGGAATGCTGTGACTTCTTTACATTGAACATTGAACAGACCAGAGCATTTACAATTGTGGCAGACCATGCCTCAGCAGTCCAGTCAGTGCCATTGAGAATGTATCTCGGTGGCATGGGAGGTTCGGGTAAATCACAAGTCATCAAGGCTATTAGCCGGTTTTTTGAAATGAGGAATGAAAATTACAGGTTTATGCTCCTCGGACCCACAGGATCAACCGCAGCTCTTGTAAATGGCTCCACTTACCATTCTGTCTTCAAGGTGCCTCGAGAAACAGGGCGCAAAAATAGAGATGACATTGACGGAATTCGCAATGAAGCAACAGCAATGGCAGCTGTCAATGAGCGCATCCAGGGTGTAGAGTATATTTTCCTTGATGAAGTGTCCATGGTGTCCTGCAACGATCTGCAAACCCTGGCAAGTCAGGCTGCCAAGGCCAGAAATATCCATGATGTTGCATTTGGGGGATTGAATGTGATCCTGGCCGGTGATTTTGCACAGTTGCCACCAACTCGGGGCCCTGCTCTGTATGCATCCTTGAAAACCCCTAGTCTTGGAGATGCAAATACCGATTTTGATCAAGCCTCAATTCTGGGTCGTATGATTTGGCACCAGTTCAATACTGTTGTGATTCTCCGGCAGAATATGAGACAGAGTACTTCCACAGCGGAGGATTTAAAACTGCGTACTGCATTGGAAAATATGAGATACCGTGCATGCACGGCTGAAGATATTGAATTCCTGAGATCCCGTGTAGCCAGTGACAAGCCGGGTCATCCACGTTTGGACTCTGTTGAGTTCAGAAATGTGTCTGTGATCACTGCCTGGAATGTGCATAAAGATACAATAAATCAACTGGGCGCAGAGAGGTTTGCCGCAGACACTGGCCAAGAGCTCCATGAATTCTACTCTGTTGACCGAATGAGTGCAGCAAATGTGGACCGAAGGAAGTGGAAGAATTGTCCCCAAGCCCGAGTCCGTCGAATTGGTCCGCAGTTGCAGGAGCAGCTCTGGATGGCAACACCGTCGGCAACAGCAGAGCATGTTCCCGGCTGCTTGCGTCTATGTGTAGGCATGCCTGTCATGATCAAATCAAATGATGCTACTGAACTCTGTATAACCAAAGGTCAAGAGGCATCTGTGCGTGGCTGGAATCAATCCATTGGTCCTCATGGGAAACCCATACTAGAAACTCTCTTCGTGGAGCTGATGAATCCACCGCGGCCTATACAGATCCCTGAACTTCTGCAGAATGTTGTGCCCTTGCCTCGAGCAACAATGAAAACAACAGCACTACTTGAGGATGATTCACTCCTGAGCTTGAACAGAGAACAGATCCCAGTCCTGCAGAATTTCTCAATGACGGATTATGGGGCACAGGGAAAGTCAAGAAATCCAAATGTTTGCCATTTGAATAATTGTCAGAGCCATATGGCTTACTATGTTGCGCTGTCCAGGGGAACACAAGCATCAGGAACAGCCATCATTCAAGGCTTTGATGAAAAAATGATCACAGGTGGAATCACGGGATTTCTTCGTCAGGAGTTCCGTGAGCTTGAGATGTTGGATGAAATTACAACCTTGAGGTATAATGGTGAACTGCCGTTGCAAGTGACTGGTTTTTACCGTGGTCAACTTCTGCGTTCCTACTTGCAGTGGTGCAAAGACGATAGTGATCCAGCACATATACATCCTGCTATACGGGCGCACAGGATCATCTCAAATATTTCCCCCGATGTGTACAACACCTGGAAACCGACGGGTGTATCTGCAAAATGAGGCACCAGGCGATGTTCCGCAAGCGATGTTGATACAAGAAATCCAAAGACAAGAAAGACTCAGCATCACAACAACCGTGAAACACAGGCCGGGTTGAGCTCAGGTGGAAGTCCGATTGGCCTTGTGTGGGATAATGTGAACTGGAGTTGTGGCTATGATGCACTTTTCACGCCACTTGGCCATCTGTGGCGATCCGATAAGCAGAAGTGGACCACCCTTTTCAACCATCTGAATCCCATACTGCGTCTCTGGGCAAACTGGATGGTTGCCCATGAGGACACTCCTGAGATACCCAGAGATAAAGCCAGGCAGTCTTTGACCGCTTCTGATGCCTCCAAATTTCCTCTCGGACCTGTGTGCTTGCGACTCGATGATCTGTTCAGTTCTGTCTCCAATCAAGTAACATATGGCCAGGCGAGAACCTACTGTAATGTTTGTGGCTACTTGGAAGCTGGACTCACTGACACTTTTGGAATGCACTTGACAACATACCGAACGCACGACTTGGGAAATGGTCAGATTACCACAAGTCAATGGTTGTCTCATCATTTCAACCGATCCATTCGAAGGCAATGCCCACAATGTGGTTCTCGAGGAGCTCGTACACACCTTTGCCGGCAGACAAATATAATTGCAGTCCCGCCTATTTTCATTCTCAGTATAACCATGAGTGAGCTTATTGTTGAAGACACTCTGCATTTCCGGACAGAGAGCACTGTGGATCAAATGAATCTTGTCGGTCTTATCTATCACTCCGAGACTGATCGACATTTCTCAAGTGCCACCGTCGGCGATGATAAAGCTCTCTGGTATCACGATGGAATTGCTACAGGGAGGCGCTGCGTGCCAATGGGTTATATCTCTTCATTTGACAATCATTCGCTGCATAACCAGGGGAGCTACAAGCTGGCAGCGGCCATATACAGCCATTCCGCATCGACACCCATCTGAACTGTTCAAGTTTGAAAAAGAGGAATCGTAACTGCCATGCAAAGCAATGGCCTCAAAGCCAGGTCAGAAAGGTAGAGAAGTGGGTTAAATTGATCGTACTTGACGAGTTCAGCCATGGCGCCGATGGTAATCTCAATGGGCGTGTTCTTGTCGGGACGCTACAGTGGCGTCAGAGAGAGAGAGAGAGAGACAACTTGTAGAAAAGTAGGACGCACGTGAAGATAGTACAGATCAATACAATCCACACCCAGGCGGGCGAGAGACGACTCTACCGCCTCACGTACCCGCGCCGGCGTACCATTGATGGTGAAATCGGGCATGAATCCAAACTTGGTGGCCAGGAAGATCTCAGAGCGCTTTCCAGTCCGTTTAAACCTGCCCCGCGTAAGTGAAATCTAACGATAAACAGGAAGACGCACCATTTGCCGATGAGCTCCTCGGAATCGCCGTAGATATCTGCGGTGTCCCAGAAGGTGCATCCAGCGGCATGTGCGGCGTCGAGAACTTTGAAGCGCTCCTCGTCGGATTCCACTGCGCCGTAGAAGGTCGATATGCCCATGGCGCCAAAGCCGATGCCGGGGAAGGTCGTGGTTCCGATGTTACGGGTGGGGGTCATCTTCGATGTTGCTCGGTTGTGCTGGAGTCGGGGTGACTTGAGGAACTATTGGGTCGATTGGCCCGCTTATATATCTCATCTTCGGTCCGATATGGAGACTTCGATCGAACACGTGTGATCCTCCACAGCGCCCACTTGTGTGAGCGGCGCTTTCGAGTTCCTTCGTTCTCCCCGAATCAGCTTCTCACTGAATGCGCAGAGGGAATTTCCAGAACACGGCGTCTATTCGAACGCCGTCCGCTTCATCACCACGTACCCATCCGTACACATCAAAATGGTTTCAGTGATCCACTAGCAGAGTTGAGGTTGTTCCGAGGGTCTGCGTCGTGTCCGACACGTCTATAATTCACCTGGCTTTGAGGCCATTGCTTTGCATGGCAGTTACGATTCCTCTTTTTCAAACTTGAACAGTTCAGATGGGTGTCGATG
The DNA here is from genome assembly GCA_029378245.1 of Roridomyces roridus. Taxonomy (NCBI): domain Eukaryota; kingdom Fungi; phylum Basidiomycota; class Agaricomycetes; order Agaricales; family Mycenaceae; genus Roridomyces; species Roridomyces roridus. The sequence continues at coordinate 1,483,851 of JARKIF010000006.1, forward strand.
CGGAATGGCTGTATATGGCCGCTGCCAGCTTGTAGCTCCCCTGGTTATGCAGCGAATGATTGTCAAATGAAGAGATATAACCCATTGGCACGCAGCGCCTCCCTGTAGCAATTCCATCGTGATACCAGAGAGCTTTATCATCGCCGACGGTGGCACTTGAGAAATGTCGATCAGTCTCGGAGTGATAGATAAGACCGACAAGATTCATTTGATCCACAGTGCTCTCTGTCCGGAAATGCAGAGTGTCTTCAACAATAAGCTCACTCATGGTTATACTGAGAATGAAAATAGGCGGGACTGCAATTATATTTGTCTGCCGGCAAAGGTGTGTACGAGCTCCTCGAGAACCACATTGTGGGCATTGCCTTCGAATGGATCGGTTGAAATGATGAGACAACCATTGACTTGTGGTAATCTGACCATTTCCCAAGTCGTGCGTTCGGTATGTTGTCAAGTGCATTCCAAAAGTGTCAGTGAGTCCAGCTTCCAAGTAGCCACAAACATTACAGTAGGTTCTCGCCTGGCCATATGTTACTTGATTGGAGACAGAACTGAACAGATCATCGAGTCGCAAGCACACAGGTCCGAGAGGAAATTTGGAGGCATCAGAAGCGGTCAAAGACTGCCTGGCTTTATCTCTGGGTATCTCAGGAGTGTCCTCATGGGCAACCATCCAGTTTGCCCAGAGACGCAGTATGGGATTCAGATGGTTGAAAAGGGTGGTCCACTTCTGCTTATCGGATCGCCACAGATGGCCAAGTGGCGTGAAAAGTGCATCATAGCCACAACTCCAGTTCACATTATCCCACACAAGGCCAATCGGACTTCCACCTGAGCTCAACCCGGCCTGTGTTTCACGGTTGTTGTGATGCTGAGTCTTTCTTGTCTTTGGATTTCTTGTATCAACATCGCTTGCGGAACATCGCCTGGTGCCTCATTTTGCAGATACACCCGTCGGTTTCCAGGTGTTGTACACATCGGGGGAAATATTTGAGATGATCCTGTGCGCCCGTATAGCAGGATGTATATGTGCTGGATCACTATCGTCTTTGCACCACTGCAAGTAGGAACGCAGAAGTTGACCACGGTAAAAACCAGTCACTTGCAACGGCAGTTCACCATTATACCTCAAGGTTGTAATTTCATCCAACATCTCAAGCTCACGGAACTCCTGACGAAGAAATCCCGTGATTCCACCTGTGATCATTTTTTCATCAAAGCCTTGAATGATGGCTGTTCCTGATGCTTGTGTTCCCCTGGACAGCGCAACATAGTAAGCCATATGGCTCTGACAATTATTCAAATGGCAAACATTTGGATTTCTTGACTTTCCCTGTGCCCCATAATCCGTCATTGAGAAATTCTGCAGGACTGGGATCTGTTCTCTGTTCAAGCTCAGGAGTGAATCATCCTCAAGTAGTGCTGTTGTTTTCATTGTTGCTCGAGGCAAGGGCACAACATTCTGCAGAAGTTCAGGGATCTGTATAGGCCGCGGTGGATTCATCAGCTCCACGAAGAGAGTTTCTAGTATGGGTTTCCCATGAGGACCAATGGATTGATTCCAGCCACGCACAGATGCCTCTTGACCTTTGGTTATACAGAGTTCAGTAGCATCATTTGATTTGATCATGACAGGCATGCCTACACATAGACGCAAGCAGCCGGGAACATGCTCTGCTGTTGCCGACGGTGTTGCCATCCAGAGCTGCTCCTGCAACTGCGGACCAATTCGACGGACTCGGGCTTGGGGACAATTCTTCCACTTCCTTCGGTCCACATTTGCTGCACTCATTCGGTCAACAGAGTAGAATTCATGGAGCTCTTGGCCAGTGTCTGCGGCAAACCTCTCTGCGCCCAGTTGATTTATTGTATCTTTATGCACATTCCAGGCAGTGATCACAGACACATTTCTGAACTCAACAGAGTCCAAACGTGGATGACCCGGCTTGTCACTGGCTACACGGGATCTCAGGAATTCAATATCTTCAGCCGTGCATGCACGGTATCTCATATTTTCCAATGCAGTACGCAGTTTTAAATCCTCCGCTGTGGAAGTACTCTGTCTCATATTCTGCCGGAGAATCACAACAGTATTGAACTGGTGCCAAATCATACGACCCAGAATTGAGGCTTGATCAAAATCGGTATTTGCATCTCCAAGACTAGGGGTTTTCAAGGATGCATACAGAGCAGGGCCCCGAGTTGGTGGCAACTGTGCAAAATCACCGGCCAGGATCACATTCAATCCCCCAAATGCAACATCATGGATATTTCTGGCCTTGGCAGCCTGACTTGCCAGGGTTTGCAGATCGTTGCAGGACACCATGGACACTTCATCAAGGAAAATATACTCTACACCCTGGATGCGCTCATTGACAGCTGCCATTGCTGTTGCTTCATTGCGAATTCCGTCAATGTCATCTCTATTTTTGCGCCCTGTTTCTCGAGGCACCTTGAAGACAGAATGGTAAGTGGAGCCATTTACAAGAGCTGCGGTTGATCCTGTGGGTCCGAGGAGCATAAACCTGTAATTTTCATTCCTCATTTCAAAAAACCGGCTAATAGCCTTGATGACTTGTGATTTACCCGAACCTCCCATGCCACCGAGATACATTCTCAATGGCACTGACTGGACTGCTGAGGCATGGTCTGCCACAATTGTAAATGCTCTGGTCTGTTCAATGTTCAATGTAAAGAAGTCACAGCATTCCAGCTTGATGTTCATGTTCAAGTCTGCATCAACTTTTTGAGCAGAGGTGAAATAGTTGAACGGCAGTTCCTCGACTTTGTTGTGTGTAGCCGCAGTGAATGGTGCACCATGACCGGAATAGCTTGTAGGCATATTGGCCAATTTGTTGACTGTGAGCAGCTTTCTCTCGGCGTCCACAATTTTTGACCAGCTTGTTTTAGTTTTGAAAGGTGGAGTTAAAGCTTCAGTCGAAACATTCATGATCAAACCGTCAGTTGTTTTATTCAGCCATTTAGAACCAGCCAGTACGGACCTTATCTCCTCCATCTGCGCTTTCAATTTACGAGATTTGGGACCAATTTCATGCGCAGAGTAATCTTCAAATTCTTCTAGCTCATCATCAATGAAGTCTACGACATCATCCTTGTGACCCAGGATGGTTTGGTTGAAACGGCTGGAAGGTTCAAAATCTGCTTCAGCCAGTTTGCGTTTCATTGCTGCATAGTGATCATCTCGTGCATCATTGCATTCAAAACGGAGGTTGAAGTTCTTCAACAACTCGTGTTGCCGTCCAGTGAAGGTGTGATCATTGAAGGTTTCATCCCAAGTGGAGGACACCTCCTTGAGATCTCTCGGTGAACGCCAAGGTTTAAACATTGTCAAAATAGATAAACAGTAATATTCACGATCTCCACGGTCTGATCGTGGAATGGCACCTCCCATGAAATTTGGGATTATCTTGTTGAGCCTGGAAAAGTCACAGTACACACCATGGGTGTCTTTCTGTCGGTGTTCTCCGATGAAGGGGTACTTGGGTGGTGTAGTTTTTGCATCACCAGGCTCAAATTGAATTTCATCATCTGATTCATTGGCACTGCTTTGCGTCAAATCTTGGTCTCCATCAATGAAGGAGGAGGAGCTATCTGAGTCACTGATATCTTTCTCAAACGCACTGTACAGTTCACGCTCCTGTAGAATATGATCTTTTTCCGATTTGGTGAATGCCCTCTTCTGATGTGACTGAATCCACTCATACAAGTTGACAGAGTTGTAGACCGACGGACGGATTGTGTAATCGTCGACAATTGAAGACACAATGATGTCTCCTCTGTTGTTCTGCAGGGTTATGAAGTCTTCGGGAGTGTCATCAAGGTCCATGGTTAAATTATTTTGCAAATCTCTTGCCCAATCTCTTTTCACATAGGCCACGTAGGTACGCCAGCTAAAATTTGCATACTCATGACTAGCATAGTGATCCGGATTTCCAAGGAGATAGAGTGATGCCATTGGACTCCCAATTTCCATCTTCGTGGACATCGCGTTGACCATTTGTCTCATAAGTTTTCTTGTGGTATCCTCATCAGCGCTGGTACTGTCAAAATTATCAGAGTTTCGATCAAACACATCAAAAACAGAGGCAAAGGCCTGGTATGATTTGAGCCCCAACTTTGACACATAATCAGAAACATAGGAGATTACAGCCTTAACTGCAGTACCAGACAAGAGGCTAGTACAGTCAGTGTTACACCGAGAGAAATAGGTAATCAAAGTGTTGATTGTATTCATGTACGGCTCCCAATGTTCAAAAGTAATATGACCATCTGTATCAACTACGGTTTCTTCCACAACATCACGGGGAAATCGAGCCTTGCAGACCCCAGATTTTGTGAGGCACCCTCGCCGTTCATGAATGCGAATTTTGGTTTTGTTGCGCTTCTTGAGATGCCGCCAATCTTTTTTATTATTCTCCTCTTCAACATCCTTGACTGAGTGCCGGCAGCTGTGAATATTGGACCTAACCAGCAAGTCGTCCACTTCATGTTCATATCTATCCCACCATTCTGACAAATGGCTACAAGCCACACATGTTCCATGGCAGTTGACAGTGTCACATAAAGGAGGAGGAGGCTCAGGAAACGTTAATGTCGGTGCCTGGTACTTGTGAGTATCCAGTGTGGCCTCGGAAATCTGCGAGTCAACACCCACTCGAGCTTGCACATCAGCGAGTTTGCCATGGTTGAATCTACCTTGATGGGTTGACTCGAGATATGCCATGAGCCTCATTGTAAAAATGCTATCTTCAGCTGTTAACCTGTCTCGGATATCCTGGGGTGACAGTGCATTTTTCACCCAGATTAAACAATGTGAGTGAAGGGTCAGCCGGCCTTGCTGTTCAACAACTGCATAGAAGCCCCCAGTGTGACCGAATGCACCCGCGTCTTCCTTTTTCCAACACAAAATTTCTTCAATGAATACCTCCATCATGTAATGAAAAAATCGTGCAGCTGCGACAGGGTTTTTGGACATCAATCTGTAGCGCTCATCAGCGGATTTGATCTCAGGTCTGAAGATGGTGTCCTCTTGGGCATAATACAATGCAAGTGGATGGCCACTGTCATTCCAGGACATGGTTACAAACCAGCTTGGAGCCCCCATAAATGCTGTGCTGGACCAGATTTCATTCCGCATATGCCGTTTGCTTGTTGCCGAACCAGGTACATAAGCCCCAATTCCATCGAGATCGTGCATGAGGTCAAAACAGTCTTTCTCCTGGTCAGTCTCGGGCCGAACATGGAGGCCTTCAACAAGCCGGTCAGCAATATTGCCCGACACCTGGTGATCTATTCTGCGCAATCTTCGGGCAACATCGGGAAAATTTGAACGCTTAACAAAAGCTTTGCTTCCCACTGATGACCCTCTTAGTTGCTCGTGGTTGAATGCGATCATGGGGAAATACATATCGGTCTGGAAACGTTTATCGTGGTACATCAGTAAATTTCCTTTACGGCTAAGATCTGAAGTTTTATATTTGTGGCTGGGATGGCCAATTCCACCTTTACCATACGGGAATAACCAAGGAAACATTCCAGGATATGCTTCAACATTTTCATACATGGACTCCGGCACATCACTGCGTCCAATACCCAGCATGCTTCCTTGTCTCGTGAGATGCTGGAGTGCCACAGCTTTGATTGTGTCCATCGTGGCCGTGGAGTACTCAACCCCAGTCAAACCATGAACTGCAAATGAGCACAGACCTTCTGAGGTTCCATGTTCTTCATTCTCATCGTGAACACTGCGCGCGACTGCTGGGATGGAGTCCTCCGGATCTGCATTTGTTCTTCTGTAATCAACTTCAACTGGAATATCATGGTGCTTATAAGACAGCAAGTTTTCTTCCGAGATTTCCAGGTCTGCATAGCCCTCGTGATTCAATTTCAACCAGTCCAAGGCAGCTGCAACTTTATCTCTGCGGACCAGCATTGGAGTTCGATCAAAATCCTCTTGAGTTGGGGCTGCAGAGCCGGTGAACACAAAAGCCAGGATCTCACTCATCTCCTGTTTTGAGGGAGGTAACTTCAAGTAAACTTTCAGAACCGGCTGAGCGAACATGATAGCATTGGCATGCATTCGCACTCTGCCGGAGTTGACCCGCATAACACATCGGTTGTGTCTTATCTTGGCAATCATGACACTCTCGGCATAACTCAAGTCTTGCAATTCGGGCGGAACAGGTCCCAACCAGCCATGTTTAGCCAATGCATTTGTGGGGATGGTTCTAGACCCTAGAGAACCTTCACAGTAAACACACAGATGTGTGCAACCTTCTGCGAGGACAGGCCCAGAGAGTTCCTCGATTGGGTCACTGCTACGGTATCGCTCCTTTCTGGTTACTCCTTGAGCACACAGAACATCCAGTGACCCAGAAAATTCACTCAAATGCGAAAGTTTAGTTAAAGGATACAGCATTCCGCATACAGCGCAACCAGCTTCAACGAATTTCTCCGGGAGGAATGCATTACAGCTGCCAGTCAAAATACGATGCAATTCTGATTTCTTGAGAGGTTCAGGAGGGAAAAATGCAGGTAACAATTCATTCAAGTCCCGTTTCTGTGCATATCTGAGTTGGGCTGCCTCCTTTGCTCTCTGCTCGTCTTGATGCTGTCTATATGCATCAGACATGGTGCTGGGCTTATCTTCAGGTGGAGACATGAAACACATAATCGAGACAAGGTCTCGACAATTACTGGAAACACATGAATGGCCATTCATAATTTCCTGCGATTCCGCCAGTCGATTTTTCTTGTACAGATGAACTCCGTGCAAGTCTGCAGTGTGACGCAGCTCATGGGTTGTCAAGAGGTTCAGAATTACACCCAATGGTATGTCCACAGCAACAAAATTCCGGTTTTTTGGCAGGTGGATGTGAATCTCACTTCGTAAGCACTGGATTTCGAACATGAAGGAACCCCGACCGAGGTTTTCAATCCCGTGACTATCAATGATATATGGGACAATCAGACTGCTCGAGAATTTACCATTAACGCGTCTGCCGCCGCCAAGGAGGTTTTGAGCAGGCCCGTGATCCACATTCAGTGCATGAGTTGACCAGAGCTTTGAAGAAACTAGACTGAGTAAAAGACACACAGCAGCCAAGACGAGGAGCAAATGAATGTTGTGATATATCTCACCCGAAGACTGAGGTGTTTCGAGGGCATCGTCAATGTCTATCGCAAGATCCCTGATAATTGAGTGTTTGTCTAATCTCGTAATACAATTCATCATATTCCCAGCGGCACTCAGAAAAACTGGACCAATAAACATGGTGCAGCCAACGAGAGTGCGCGGTGCAACGTTCAAGATCACTGGTATGCCGTCTCCGGCAGCCTTGCTTGCGCAAAGGCCCGTTCTGCCGTCTCCGGCGGCCTTGCTTGCGCAAAGGCCCGTTCTGCCGTCTCCGGCGGCCTTGCTAACGCAAAGGCCCGTTCTGCCGTCTCCGGCGGCCTTGCTCACGCAAAGGCACAAAGTACCCCGTACCCGGGGGGCACGGAGATAGATATTACACTCTATAGCTGCGACGGCTTTGAATTCAAAGTAGGGGCAGAGGAAAGGGATAAACTGACCATCCACTACGTCACCAATGCTCCCGATGTGTTCACTGGTGGTATCTGGGTGAGATTCAGTCATCACACAATTTCAACGAGCGAAAGAACGGCACACATACCTTCTATATTGTCAGATACACAAAGATCAAGGCATTCGACGTGCGCGCCGCCGCATGCTAAAGATACGTGTATCAAGACAACGACAACGGACGACAGCGGTCGTAACCAGGCATACCAGGAGCTGCAATGCCTGTAGGCAAGAAAGACCCGACCCCGATGCAGGCCTCTGAGGCAGGCGAGACGAGGTGCAAGAGGGTGTTATCGAAGATTGGGCGGCACCGCATGCCGGTAACCATGAGAGCAGATTGGGCCCGGCACGCAGATGGACCAGAATCCCAGTAAGTACCCCAGAATCCAAGAGTGTCGGCCATATTAGCAAGACTCAAGAGAGGCGGAAAGAGCACGACCATGGCAAGAGACGGCGTTGTGGGCAGAGAAAGCAAGGGATGCTGACACACATCGCCGCCGAGGCATTTCATCTGCTTACCGGCTGATTTCAATCACCATTTCCCGGGTCTATGTGGTTGACTCCGAGCGAGATTGCACGCTACATAGTACATACAGGGATCTGAGACCCAGAGCATGAAGGCAGAGAGTCGGCAGATACCTCGGGTTCCCGCTGTCCGAACATGAGCACCGCTGTCAATGCCAATCAACTGTCAATAAGCAAGTCGGACTTCGGATCCGTCCTCGCCTCTTTGCATCCCATTCTATTCCTATGCCAGTCACGGACCCACGGTGGACCCGCGAACGAAATAATCGAGATCTTCACTCAAGGTATGTACGGAAATCGCCGAGTTCTTGATGCAAGTAAGGCACGGCAATCTGGCTCGGATCATGTTCCGAGTTCCAAATGGGCATCGGGGATGGTTTGATGAAGACAGATTCATAAAGAACGATTCCTAATCAAGTTAGGAATCGTAATTCCTTAACTCAATCAGACAAGTGGACGGAGAGGCTAAGTACCCACATTAGACAAAAGAAGGCATCTGGGAGTCAGCGCAAGTTGTGTGACCGCAACGTGCTACGACAATGAATTGAATGTCAGCGTCATTGAAATCTAGAGCGGGGAAAGAACATACATCAAAGCCCGCAGGACATTTGGGTAGTTGTTAATCCCCGTCTGCATCGTGAAGTTCCTCAACTCGTGTGTCGGGATACTTAACGGCGCCCCGCCGCCAACAAACAATTCAGTCAGCAAACATCCTTACTCTTCAAAGTTCAATTTCCGGATGTGGTCGTCCACGTCGTCAAACGGTGGCTACAAAGCAACAGCTTTTGTAGGGTGAAAATAAAGGTAGCGTTAGAGTTGGGCAGGATATTCAGTTAGCTATAGCCTATCCTCCACCCTCATTCCTGCTGCATGAATCTGCCGTAGAGAAAGAGACGGCATCGGAGGCCGGGAGCGAGTGAGGCAGTGTAAGGAGGCTCGGCGCGCAATTCGAACTGTCCAACTGTCCAAAGCAGAACCAACTTAAGAATTGAACGAGCTGAGCCAGAGCGCCGAAGCAGCACACACGGTCGTGTCGTGATCCAGCATCAAGCGCGGGTGATATTCCTGCTTGTTGAGGAAGGAGCGAGAAGAGACGGAGGGTAGTGGGAGTCAGCCGGCGGGGTAGCGAGACACAGGCAGTCGCAGACGTAGGTGTCCCAGTGGTAGGGAAGAAAGAGAGCGCAATAACCGAGTAAACCCGACCTAGCCGACGTCGGTCGACGGCTGACTGATCTGAAACACGAACCTCGACCTTTAGGCCTACCGTACTATGATTAGAATAAAGAATGCGAATCGAACATTCAAATGAACCGTGGGAGGCGATTCCGTCAACAATGACCCGTCATCAACGCAATGTGGGAACGCTGATGCGATGTTATCCGATTAGAATTGTTCCTCGCACTGGCGCAACTGCGGAAAAAAAATCAGAGAACGATCCAGCCAAATGAAATTTAAATGAACAGGACTGGGGGAAAATCTCATATCGCCCACTAAGCCACTGCAGGAGTCGAACCCGTGCCTGCCTCAACAGTTGAATCGAACTGGGACATGTCAAAACAGCTACTGGCACAGAGGACCAAATTGAACGGAAGCCGTGCTCGGTGGCCTCACCAAGCTCATGGAAGGAGATGCTGAGGGATGGAATCGAACACCCAATTGAACCGTGAGAATTGATGCTGTCACTAAAAAATAATCGGCGGCAAATCGGCGGTTTTTTCACAGAAGCAAAAAAGGAGAGTACCGGAGGCCTAAAGGCGTCACCGGCCCGGGAGTCGAACCCAGCCGCCGCCCACGTCCAGCAGCCGTAATCCGGGCCTTCAAGATTCTTCTCCTGCGAGAGTATTCCTTTGCAATCTCGTGCACCCATCGCAAATCCATCGAGTGGCAGCTTGAATCTGGAAGGAATTCAGAATAGAACAAAATTGAATGACATGCACGATGGTCATCGGATTCTCAACTGGCAAACTGGTATCCTTGCCGCCACAAGCACGACATGTCGAGAAAACGAAATGAGAAGGCTGTCCTGTACACGTGACTGTCCGAAATGCGCAAAAATCCCTGAGCCCCAAACGCATGGCCGCGGGAAGAGTGGAACCTTGGCCGTTGCCTAGATTTAGTTGCAACCTCCATACGCCATGGGCAACTTAACATACTTGACATTTCACTGGCCATTTCGGTCGGCAATCGCCCGCGAATTTTGGCGCAAAGCACCTGGGCTTCTCTCGAACCGGATTCACACTGAACCGTGGGAATTCCTGCTAGCGTGATGACCAGCGATTAATCCGAACTGTGGCAGATCGTGAATTCCTCAATCTCCTCTTGGCCTGCGTCTCTCTGCTGCCAAAACCGCGATATGACTCTGGCCCAGCAAGAAATGAAAAGATTCTGCTTGAATACAATGCACAAACATAAACCTCGATCGTGCTATGTAGGCACGGGGAGTCGAACCCGGATTCCTCTTAGTGTGACCGATCGCAACATGCCTGGTCTGTGGGGACAGCTTCCAAACACGAAGATCCTACTTTCATTTCACATTCTCGGGTATTATCTGGGTCGTGGACCTCCATTTGGCTCCAATCGCAATTATCGAACACAGATCGAACATCTAATTGAACCGTGGCAATGCATATGAGATAAGACAATCAAGTCACCTGATCGGGCCGCTGACCGAGCAATGCTACTATAGAGAAGTGAGGTGTGCTGGTCCCGTGCCAGCTCAATGACATTTCTGATGTGTGGATCTCTTGAGCGCCAGCTCAACGTTCAACTTCCGCTTGTTTGCCCGCTTATCACTTGATGTGATGGCAGTGTCGGAACACCGCATCACCGCATCACCGCATCACCGATCGCGACTATCGATTCCTTGGCTTCCAATTCCAAGTATGCACAGCAAAAAGGCTGTTCTCGAGTGCTTATAAAGTGCAAGTCGATACCCCGTCGACAAAATCAAATTCCTCCTCGACCTCGTGCCCAATGCCCGTCATCACTATCTTCACCGCGACCGGAACACAAGGTGAGTCCCGTCCAACATCGAAGCCTCGCACACGATGTCACTATTGTTCTTTACCAGGCTCCTCCGTTCTCGAAGCCGTTCTCCGAGACGGTAGATACACCCCACGCGCCGTGACCCGCAAGCTCGACTCCCCCGCCGCCAAAGCACTCATCTCGCGCGGCATCGAAGTTGTCGAGGGGAATATGTGGGACAGGGAGAGCGTGAAGCGCGCTATGAGGGGGAGCGAAGCTGTCTTCGGGGTGCGTACATTCTGCAGCAGATTCGATCCTCGTGCGTTGACATTCCGCAGAACACGAATTTCTGGGACCCTGAGGTGTTTCCTGCGGACCCGCAAGGCAAGGGGGAGGTCGTCCAGGGCAAGAATCTCGTCGATGCTGCCAAGGAGGAGGGAGTCAAGTTCTTTATTTGGAGGTAGCCCTTGTCTCTCCAATGACCGATATGCCGCTAAACTATGCATTCATTACACAGCTCCCTTCCCAGCGCCACGAAAGCCTCCAACGGCGTCTTCACGCATGCGTATCACGTTGACAGTAAGAGGCCGTTTCTCCCCGGGCTACTCGGCGCTCACTTGTAACGTAACTCAGATAAAGCCATAATCGCAGACTACCTGAAAGAATCCGGCGTCCCCTTCGCCGTTCTGATAACAGCTTGGTTCCCCGAAAATCTGTGGAAGTACGTGCCCAAATTCACATCCAATTTTCTCACCCACTGACTCCAAATGCATGTCTAGCTTCAACCTCCTCGCAAAAACCGACACAGGGTACAGCATCACCGTGCCAACATGGGGCCCAGACAACATCCAACGCTCGACTTGGGTGGGACACGACCTCGGGAACGCCGCCGTCGCGCTCCTCACCAATTACACTGATCCGAGCAAGGAGGTGTTGGGCAAGTCCTTCCAAGCGATTAGCTTTACGTTCAAGTATCCCGAGTTGGTGAAGGCGCTTTCGAAAGGCATGTCCGAGTCTGAATATGGCTTTCATGTGGCTAACGGATGTGCTGTAGCTATCGGCAAGGAGGTTGTTTTCATCTCCCCAGAGACCACGGGCTCACCAGAGTATGACGAACAGGTGCGATTGAACTTTCTCTCCTCCTTTTCTAATTAAACTGTTCTCTTCGGTGAAGTTCCTCGTTCAAACAAAATACCCTTTATACGGCGATACGCCGGTCCCGAACCCCGAACTCGTTGCGCTGGGGGTGGAGTTTGGGTCGTTGGAAGAGTTTATCAGTACTGAGGTTGTGAAAAGGTTTTCGTAGAAGGGGTCGAGGAACCGTACCAGTGTGTGAAGGATTGGACTGGTAGAAGAAAAATGTGACCAAGATGAAATAAGAATTGGACCAACCTATGCTCCGACAGGAATCGAACCGGTGGATTCGAAGCGCATCTCACTGCTTCCTCTCAAGTTCAAGTCCCTGGCTGGGTATCCACAGACAGAGCTCTAGATCATCTGACGATACAAGTATGTAGATGATTAGAGGTATCCACTCAGATGAGGTCAAGCCTGCGCGCCAGGAGTCCCAGGACACAATTCGAAGAAAAAGCGTCCTCGACCGCATTATGTGTTCCGCGAGGAATTGAACCCCCTGTCGACCACATCGTCCCTCGTTCGAAGCACTGGCATTTACAATGACACTAACGATGAGTCAGCTGATGAATGGTTGAATTCCGGGGGTTCCAATTAGTCAGATTGATTGTTCGGTTATCCGGGTGATCACTCGTATATAAGCCACATCACTTCTGAGACAGAGCGGCCACCATGACGATCCTCCTCACAGGCGCAACTGGAAAGACCGCGACACCTCTCGCAAAGCTGCTGCTGGCCTCAAATCACCCGCTCCTCCTGGCCACCCGCAGCGGACGCGTCCCCGCCCCATTCACTGGCGTGCCTTTCGACTGGTTCGACTCAACAACACACCGCAACCCATTTGACGCCGCCACGGCCAACGGATCGCCCATAGACCGTGTGTACCTTGTCGCGCCGAGTACGCCCGATACACTCGGCGTGATGCGCCCATTTATCGAATTGGCGCGGGACAAGGGGGTGAGGAGGTTCGTGCTTTTGAGTGCTGGGATTTTGGAACCAGGGGGCGAGGCGATGGGGAAGGTGCATGAGTATTTGAGTGAGTTGCCGGGGGTGGAGTTTTGCGCGTTGAGGCCATCGTGGTTCTTTGGTGCGTATCGTCTTTATCTTTTTACCTGGATCCATCAATGAATGAGAATACAGACAACTGGACAACCCAGTACGCCGACCGGATCAAATCGCACGATGATATCGTTGGCGCCGCCAAGGACGGCAAGATCGGCTGGGTGTCGCCGCAAGATATCGCTGATGTTGCGTTCAAGGCTCTCGTCGACGATAAAATCCAACATGACAATCCGATTATCGTTGGGCCAGAGTTGTTCACATACGATCAGGTCCGTCAGTCCAACTCCTCTCTTAGTGCAATGCTGATGCCGGGAATCAGATCGCTGCTATGCTATCTGAGATTGTGGGACGAGATATCAAGCACACGAGACTTTCAGACGACGAGTTCACTCAGGCCTGTGTTGAACGCGGCATGCCGTTGGAATATGCCCGCATCATGGTGGCTTTGGATGGATTCATCTCACTCGGTGCTGAGGAGAGGTTGTTCGAGAAAGCAGACGTCGTGGGGAAGCGGAGACTTCGTGATTTCCTAGAAACGAATCAACAGGTGTTCATAAAGTGAACCAATCATAATGTGCCGGAAGCCGAAGAAGCCATCACATCAATCAATCAGAGTCTAGACTCCCTTTGTCTTCCCTTTGTTCCCTACATCCATGTGCCCCTTCTGCGGGAGTGCGTACCATGCGCCCTCTACCTCGGATACCCGACCTATGTCCGAAATGCGTCTCACCGAGGCCGAATACAAGGAATACAAGAGCCACAACGCCTCCGATCATGTACACCAGGATGGCTGACGGGAAAGATGCACCGGTTCTGCGCGTCGTGGGCTTCAACGACGATACCAAGGCCGTTCGTGGGTGTAACCCCGATGGTCACGATTACGTCGAGGTGCCGTTGTCCATGATGGACAGTATGGTGCGCATCCTTCGTCGATCGCTCAATGTGCCCTCTGATTGCATCCCCTTACGTCGAAATGGATTGCTCAGCGCATCGAGGACAAATACAAGTCGCGCTCCACCACTGGGTGAGTGCGATTAGAGTGCGGTGTCGCTCTTTCAATCCATACCATACTCATGTGAGCACGCGCGCGGTCAGTCCCTTGCCACCGCGCCGGACGGAAGTTATCAACAAATGATGCACCCGCCCATGGACCGTTGTATGTGGAAAAGCTGTCTGCCGTTGATGTGAATGACACGAGTGTTGATCCGCGTGTGTTATGATCCGGGACGATAGCGCCGAATCACAGTCGAAGTCAAGTCAAAGTTGATTCAAAGTGAAATACTAATATACACAGGCTTCCAAAAGGCACGAGGAAACACTGTACAACAGTGAACATTCAGAAAGCACATCTCCATTCAAGAGAAGCTGAAGCTCTCAAGATTGAACCTACGGATCGGTCAGCTGTCAATCCAAGGATCTTTGAATTCCACAGGCTCACCCAGCAGGTGCATTAGCACAACCGGACCGACTCTTCTTCACAACCCGCGCATCAGTGCCTTCATCGGGCTTGCCGCTCATCACGAAGAAGTCGGCCTGGTGAGGGACGCCGGAGAACCTGATGGACTTGGCGGACCCGCCGTTCTTCAGGAAGACGCAGTCGCCCGCTTTGGCATTCGGATTGCGGGCGATGATTTCACCGGTGCAATTTGCGTCAGCGTGCCACACAAAGCCTGCACCGAGGACGGGGGAGACAGCGACGAGGATCGTGCTGGTGAGGAGGCCGAGGTTGAATTGCATTCTGGAGCAGGGGTAAGCAATCAGTGATATTCGAAAAAGAGACAACCCGCCTGATTTGAGGATGAGCAGAGGATTAGTGGATGGGTTAAAGCTCTGTACCACAGGGCGTATTTATTCGTTTTTTGAACACCTGGCCGAAATTGGACTTTGAACAAGCATCGCTGTGCTTTTTCAACTTTCGGTTACATAAATTTAAAGGCGATGAGAGATGCGATCCCGCGACCACAATCAAGTTGAACCAAGTAACAACCGCTCTTTATGCTATCCTGAATCAACAATGGAGTACCCTGCAGTCAAATAGGGCATATTCGAGCCACAGATGACTATTCTCACTGCCTCGGGCCTAAGTACTTTGTGGAGATGAAACGAGTCCCGCTGAGAATCTTAAATTTGCTTTCAGCTTCAGCTGTCGAACTCCCCGGGCTTGCTTCACGGCTTCGGTCTGAATCATCGACCCCACTCGGAGCACCTACACAGTGACACGTACAGCGGGGGAGTGCAGTACTCTTGGGGCAGAACGACATATTTCGTGAACGTGGATCAGTGAGCAAAGATTCGTGGAGCAAATGGGAGGGTGTCTGGCCGCATTGAGGTAAATACAATACAGTTCTGCATGAGATGAGCTATCCAAAACTCCCAGAGATACACTGAAAGTGTTACTATGCAGTGCGATGGCTGCCGGTAACCCGCACTGGAAGAGAGGTGTGCTGGGATTACTCCGTTGGATTCGGGTCTTCTACTTATAAGGAATCACCAGGGAGTATTCCATTCTGATTCCATTCGTACAGCGTTCAAAATCCGACAGGAACCCATGTCAAGGGAAGGCTCCTTTGGGCTTTTGCCCGCTGTGTCACTTTGTAGATCCTCAGTCGGGCTGGTCGAGTAAGTATCCAGTCTGGGCGTGGGGTCATCAAGTGCAACCAACGTCCATCTCTGGCCTCATGATTAGCCATTTCAGGTTCATTTGTACGGAGCACGCAGATTACCTCTGGACACTCATGACTCACCATTCGATTCGGGCACGATGATAGGGTTCGCTTTGATGCGCTTCCTCTATGCTGACGTCCTGGTCAAGGTTAGCTTGGTACCCGTCTATTGGGCACGGGCTCGGGGAAGATGATATTCTGAGTCTGTCATCAATATCCAGTTTTCTGACAAACCAAGGCCCAAACCCGACCTTCTAGCGCTCGGAGTGGAATGTGGGTCATTGGAAGAGTTCATTGGGACTGATCTGGTGGCAAGGTTTTCGTAGAAAAGGGGTCGAAGAATCAGAATACTGTGAAGGATTCATGGAAGAAAATATTCGAGACACCCTGGCGTTATGTCGTCCGAGGAATCGAACCCGGTCACTCGGAGAGTTTCCTCTCCTGTTGGAGCCCCTGGTCCGTTCTCCACTCAGATGAGGTTAGGTCTGCGCACCAGGACAAAATTCCAGGCAAAAGCTTTTACTCAACCAGCATATGTTCGTGGATTAGAACCCTCTCAAGCACATCTCCCTTACCAGCTGAATCCTTTGCTGACGAGCCCATCTCTGTGTAATAAATATGTATGGAATCAATTATCGTTGCTGCCATATTGACTCTACTCATCTGAGATTGTGGGACGAGAGATCAAGCACACGGCGACACTTTTGTTACCGCGTCATGCTAGATTATGGTGGCTTTGGATGGATATCTCGTCGTGAGGAAGCAGAGACTTCGTGACTTTCCAGAAGGCAATCAGCAGGTGTTCATAAAGTGAACCAATCATAATGTGCCGGAAGCCGAAGAAGCCATCACATCATTCAATCAGAGTCTAGACTCCCTTTGTCCTCCCTTTGTTCCCTACATTCATGTGCCCCTTCTGCGGGAGTGCGCACCATGCGCTCTCTACCTCGGATCCTCGACCCATGTCCGAGCTGCGTCTCACCGAGGCCGAATACAAGGAATACAAGGGCCACAACGCCTCCGATACCATGTACAGCAGGATGGCCGACGGGAAGGATGCACCGGTCCTGCGCGTCGTAGGCTTCAACGACGATACCAAGGCTGTTTTTCGTGCGTGTAACCCCGATGGCCACGAGTACGTCGAGGTGCCGTGGTCCAGGATGGACAGTATGGTGCGCATTCTTCGTTGATCGCTCAATGTGCCAGGCTCTGATTGTATGTCTTACGTAGAAATGGATCGCTCAGCGCGTCGAGGACAAGATCCAAGTCGCGCTCCACCACTGGGTGAGTGCGAGTCGCTCTTTCAATCCATTTGAAGCCCATGCATGCAGTACCTTGCCACCGCCGACGGCGTGATTTTCAGAACCTTTGGCGAGCTCGTCATGTCCTACGATGCATTTCGCGTCAAGGAGCAAGTAGGTGCGTCCTCATCCCCAGCCCTCGCATTCAACACGCTCACGAATTCGTCAAGTCCTCACCCTCCTCATGCCGTCTGATCTCGAAGAATTCTCTGGGTCCCATCTGAAGAAACATGCGTGGAAGCGTACGGAGGCTCCGACCCCCGGCTCTCTGACCGAGTCCTCCACCCCGCTCGAGAAATGCAAGGCCGAATTCCACCTGGGAAACGTACCTCGAGCAGCGCAAAGGGGCGGACACGCATCTGGAGGAGGCGCTCGAGATCTACGAGGGTGACGACCTTCCGCCCATCTACGACATGATCGAAGCAGCCGTGGACTCGGTTCTCGAGCGTTCTGATTTAGAAGACGAGGCCGCAGACGTGGTGTATGATTGTGTCGTCCCTCTGTCCGTGGAGGTTGAGGACAGTGGCTGGGGCAACGTCCGTCTCCTCCTCGTATATGCTACTCTCCTTTTGACTTTCCATTCTTTGTCAGGTCCAAAGTGCCTCCATCCTCACGCGCATCTACTCCCCCACCCGTCCCGCTGCCGTAGACGTCTACCTCGACTACCACCACCGCACGCGCTACTCCTCCGTCGAGTTCTTCTGCAATGTCTACTACCGCATCCAGCGCACTGTATCCACCACCAAGCTCGACGCGCGTGAGCCGAGGGGGCCTCGCAAGATGAATGGCTTCCGTATGCTCTTCGAGTTGGGACTGGCGGATTTGCCGCCAGGGAACAGCTGGAAGGCGGTAGATGAACGGGAGTTTGGGATCAAGGAGCGAGATGTGTGCGTCATTCATGAGTTGCTTTTTGGTCTTCAGGAAGAGGCGGAGACAAAGTCCGAGGCTGAAGAGGACGAGGATGATGAGGCTGACACCACACCGGCGACCAAGATCACCATGCGCAACACTCTCTCGCTCCTCCTCGCGAGTGTGGGCATCTCGTTCTACGGAGAGGACCTTGAGAGTGGGGAGTTGTGCTGGGAGGGTATCGAGGGGAGCGAACGGTGGTTGGGCAAGAATATTCGGCGCGTGGTCAAAGCGGCGGCGGCGCTGGGTGCAAGTGCGGGTGAGGATAGCGAGGATGAGGACGAGGAGCTGGACGAGGATGAGGATGAGGACGGGGATGACTGGGACGACGACGACAACGACGGGTTTCCATACGAGGACGGACCGTCGAACTGTCGGTATCAGTGACAGTCTTTTCATTAAATACTTGCTGGCAAATTTGTACATGAAGCGCTAGTTTCAACATTATCCATGTCTAAAATCATGGTGTCTCGGATCGACTCTGCGTCTCCGGATCCTGCACCTGTACGAATTTCACGAATCGTAGGAGTATATGCAACCGTTCCGGTATGTCCACCAGCGCGGGCAAGAACAGAAGGGCTGTAAGTATTGCTGCTACAATCCACACCGCCCGCGGCTGAGATGATATCGCAAGGCAGACGACCGACCCAAAAAAGGAAAGAATTCCCATAAACCATGCAATGGCCCCAGCATTGCCCGCTGGGAGGCAAAATTCAATTTCATTCAACGTCTCGGGTATGACTTGCAGACGCATCTCCGCGCTCCCTACATCATCGCTGTTATTCAGTGCCATTTCGCGGGCCATCCGTTTTTCTTCCAGCACGCGAAGGAGATCCGGATAATCGCGGGGTAAAATGTTGCGCGCGTTTTGCAACGGCCCTTGCCTCCGAGCAGAACGGCACTCCTCTAAAAAGAGGGATACGTCTCGTAGCTGGTTCCTCGAGGCCTCTCCAATAGCGTCAATCTGTTGCTGGACCACGGCCATGTCTCCAGTGACGCTTGTAACGCATAGCACGCGGCAGCCACGTCGAGGAGGACTCCGATGAACCCCAGAACATTGACAGCGACTTGAAGTGCGGTCGAATTGTCTTGATAGGATAAGGCCAGAATCTGTGCTTGTGTGGCTGCAAGGAACGTAGACTGACGATTTCTCCGCATTCAAGTTCAAGTAAACGAAGGGCACCCACGATGTTCGCGGCCCACAGAAAGACCTGAGTCTCGTCCTTGAGACCCATCCAACTACGGTCCAAGGTACCTTTTTCGAAGGCTCGCCGCCTTTCAAGCGCGAGCCTGCGCCGGGACCTGCGACGCGGGTTGAAAAAGTAGCAGATCATCCACAAGCCAGCGACGGAGGGCAGGTGGGAGCATGGGGGTAGAATAGTAAGAGGAAGCACGGGAGCGTCCATAGTTCCTCTACGGCGTGTTTGTCGCGTGGCTCGAGCTCGTTGCCCTACGTGGGGTGAGACTCCGAAAATAGCCAACTTCGATCGGCCGACAATCTTCAGCATCTAACAGTCCTGCGGCAAATGAGATTTCGTCAAGGGGAAGATCGCCATGCCAGGGACAGAGGCTCGACAGCCCACGGCTCTTGACAAGCAACTTGATATTTCAATTAGCACCTTTACTCGCCTTACCAACACCCGCTCCGCCGTCGGCTCTTAGTGCTTACCGGTGGTAACCCACTTAATCATCTGCCCGATTACGCGCGGAGTCGCTCCGAGGCCGATGACTTGCCGCGTGGCATGTTGAACGAAACAAACCAATCCCGTGGCTCAGAAAAAGCACGGGTATCCACGGGGTGTATCCCTCGATGGCTCGCCCAGAGACAGAGAGCACGCAAACGAAGTACAGTCTTTGTTTCCGACGCCGTCCGTGATGAATCTAGAAACATATGGCGTCAGTTTGCGCCATATTTAAATCCGGGGCAACTCACTGACCAAGCACAAGCTTAAACTGACAGACGGCGCGGAATCCGCACGGAACTAGCATAGTTTTGGAACGTGAGGTAAGCCGCCGAGCCTGAACCCTGGGCAACCAGAAGGACATGGTATTACAAACAAGCAAACTCCAAAACAAGATAAATACGGGGCGGGGGATAGGACGCGCGAACGGGGAGGAAAAGGCGAGCGAGGGAATGGAAGGTCTTCTGGATTGGACGGAGTTAGGCTTTAGCAGCAGCGGCAGCCTGCACCTGCTGGCGCATCGGCGCAAAGCGCAAAGCGTACTTCTCCTTGATGTAGTTCTACACCCCTCATGAGTCTCGATGTAAAAAAAAGAACTGAACCAAGCACCTCGTCAAAGGTCGCCTTGAAACTCTCCCTGCCCTTGATAGCCTCATAATATTCCCTGAGCCGCTTGAACCTCTCTCCCTCGAAGAACTCGGCGGCAGCCTTGATGCCCTCGCCCGCCTTGTACGCACCGATGTCGTTCTTCATCCACACCTCCATCCGCGCGAGGAACGGCGTAATAGCAATGTCTGCCGCGGTATACTCGTCGCTCACGGCGTAGGTCTTTCCCAGCGTGAGGAGCTTCTGCAAAGCGTCGAGTGCCTCCCAGAACGGCTCGAACGATTGCCCGCGCGCGACAGGGCCCATATACGCGGGGAGGACCTTGGTCGAGACGACGTCGATGAAGAAACGAGCGCGAGCACGTTGGACAGGGTCCTTTGGGAGGATATTGGAGTCGGGATAGAGGTCAGCGATGAATTCGACGAGGATGAGGGATTCAGCGATTTTGACTGATTCGGGGGCGGGGAGCTCGGGCGAGGTTTGCGGGCCGCCGTAGGCTAAGGGACGTCAGTGGGTGTGAGCCTGTGCGAACTGGACGCGGGGGGCTTACCGATAGCCGGTACCTGTAGTCTGTTTTTAGATGGCGCTGTGAATTGCGAGCTCAAGACGCACCTTGCTCGCTGGGTTCACTTTCGGGGCATACCACTCTGGCTTGTTGGAAAGATCAATCTCGCAGCGTGTATATCCCGCCTTGGCCTCGGCCAACGCCAACTCGACCTGAATTCCGCCAGTAATCAGCTGCGCAGAACGTAACACGGGCTCAGTGACTTGCGCGGTGGGCAAAGGGGCAGATCTGTTGACTAGCAGTTCAGAGGGGCGCCAAGATCGAGTTTAGGACGGTACCTTTGCGGTGTAGAGAGTGAGTTGCTCGGACATGGGGGCAGATGGGAAGAAGCGAGAGAAGACCCGGCTTATATTTGGCACAAACAATGGCGTCAAATGGCGTTTCGTAAGCACTTTACTCAGCGATCACGGGGTTTTGACAGTTCAAACGATTGCTCCAGGATTCAGGAACGGTCGATTGCGAATTGACTACCAGATTGTACATTTAATATTCTGCTCTTGGCTTGCCTTGAGACTCGAGTGAGCAAAAACGGCGCAGAGCGCTATAAATATTGAACGGGCGGGCTCCGGTCTTACCAAGCTCTCCATCAATTGATTCAACTCCCGCAATATCGGAATATCCGCGGGGTTGAAAATGATCTCCCGGCAATCATTGATCAACAAATCCGTTTTGCTCTTCATCCATGCGCCGTTTCGAACCCGCCCACCACGTCTCACCGATGCAACTGGACACTGAGGGGTGCGACGCCACGTAAATACAAGACAGTGCACAAGGCGTCGTTAGAGGACATTAGGTCGCCGCTCAGGCTGCTCGGAGTTTATCGTTCTTGTTCGTCTTCTGGCATCTGTTCTGGTCTGGCTCTGACTTTTGTTCTCTGCTCTCAATTCACTGTCCAACCTTTGTACTGGACACACTGGGGGTCCCGCTTGGTTTGTTCTTTTTGTCCTTGTCGGCGTTTCAACAAGAATGCAGGTAGGCGTTAACGGCTGCTTGCTATTTAGTGTCGCCACCACGCTTCTTGTCCCCGTATCCCTCGTCTCCGATTCCACCATGTCCAACATCCTCGACAAGCTTCCCCTGGAGCTGTTCTATGCAATACTGGACCACGTTGACATTGCGGAGAGAAGCCCCCTCATGGCTCTTTCGCTTGTCGTTTCGAGGTTCGTGGCTCCTTGCCAAGAGCGTCTATTCCACACCATCCAGGTTACGGGGACGAATATTGCTGAAGCCCACCAGCTCTTCACCGAATCCAAGCATTTGAGATGCTACGTTCGTAAACTCATAATTTGCCATCTATATTTGCCAGGAATCAGAAATGGGGCGTCGGATCTCATGCCACTCATGGAAATGCTGCGAAATCCGAGCCATACGCCATGGCAAGTGGTCAGGACCAAGGAACTCCGATCTGCCGTTAACTGCAGCGCCGAGCGTTCATCCGTGCCGTCCCTTGAGCTCACGGACTGCACGATTCCTGTCCATGTACTCGCTTACGCTGCTGCTTCTACTCGGCAGATAGACTTGTTCGATGTGGAGTTGGACCCATTCGATCATTCCGTATACGCGGATGCCCCCATTCCCACTCCGACGGCAGAAAACCAGTTAACGAACTGTTTTGTCAATGCAAGCAGGGCATCTTTTCTAACCGCACCGGCCGCACGGCCCTACTTCAGTGGGATCAAGGAACTTGGCCTGCGCTGCCTCGATCCCGATCCATGCCAATTCGTCAACCACGCCGAGGTCCTCGAGGTTCTGGGTATGTGCGACAGGCTGGAACGGTTACATCTGCACTATAAGCACATATCCACCGAAGCGCTCAATTTCCCAACCATGGATGCGCTGCGCATCATAGAGCTTGAGCTCTGGCAGGATTATTCCGACCCCTTCATTCTCAATGATCTCTCTTCCAGATCTTCTCCAGGCCTTTGCCCGCCCCTAACCTCGAGATCATTCGGATCGATCTAAGGGATTTGGAACTCGACTTTCCTCGTAAACACCTGCAGCCTGTTTCAACTTCGAACAGGCGGCCCCTGATCGCAGGCAGCTACGAGTGTCTGCGCAAAGTAGACGTCAACTTTCATATGCGGTACCCTTCCATGGACAAGAATGTAGACAAGGGTTACATGGAAAGGTTCATTGAGGAGACGACTGGCACGCCTGATCCGCGCAGTATAATCCGCTGGTCGCTGTGGAGTTCCTCCCGTAGGATTTGTTGAAGTTTGACGTAGCTTTTCTGTGTCTTTCGATACCGTCCGTGATTTGCACGCTCTACTACTCTAATATCCGATGCACAACTCTCTCTCTCTCGCAGTTTCAAACCATATCTCGGCATTGATCCGAATCAGCGGGAATTCAACCGGAACAAGTCCGGAATGAGGGGAATCACCGACGACGGCCGACGCCAATCAGCGGCTTGGCGGTGGCTGACTCGATGACTCACTTCTCACCGCCATCCCACCTTGATCCCACCATGCTCTAGTCCTTTCATGTCCACCAGCGACACTCGGAAATTCAAACTACTCCTCGGTACACTGCTCTTTCTCTCAGCTCAGCTTCCCTCATGAGACTGAATGGTCCCAGTCGGCGACTCTGGCACAGGCAAGACGACATTCATCAAGGTCCACTCTTTGCTCCGAGTCCACCATTCCCACCCACCCATTCCTCCTCAGCGACACACAACTGGAGACTTTGAATCAGCATACAACGGTACCGGCATCACACCGTGTAGTACTCGGTGGACTGACTGAATGGCGCCTCCCGCACGCAGCCATGCTCTTCCCACAAACCCACCACCTTCTGCTCTCCACATTCTGCTTCGGCGACATTGTCTTTGACGTCTGGGACTTTCCCGGGCAAGAGCAAGTCATCTTCAACGGGCTGCACGAGGGGTTCTTCGTCGGCGGGCAGTGCGCCATCGTCCTGTTCGATGTCAACAGGCGGATCACGTATCTGAGCGTCCCTCGGTGGTTGAGGGCTCTCCGGAGAGTCTGTCCTGATATCCCTGTCGTCGTTTGTGCGAACAAGGTCGATGTCGGTGTCCAGGTGCGTTTTGTTTTGATTCTCATCCAGCTAGGTGGGATACTGATGCTGCGCGCAGGAACGCAAAGTACCTCAACACTCCATTGATCGAAGAGGGCGTCCCAACCTGCCCTACCACGAAATATCCGTGAAAGAGAACCGGAATTTGGTGGAGCCGCTCAATGACTTCGCGCGCCAGCTCGTAGGGTAAGTCTCTCTCTGTTCCATGTCTCCATCTAAAGTATGAGGAATTATATTCGCAAACAGAAACGCCTCCCTCAACCTCTACCCACCCGAGTTGGTGGCGCTGTATAGCGTGGAATTGGGACCTTTGGTGAGCGCCCTGCCCATCTACCACTGCTCGTTTTGCCTGACTGACGACCTAGGATCCTCCCGAGATTCCGGAAGACGAGGACGAGCTGTGATACATGATGTGCAACTCCCATCTACATACTCCGCTCTTTCAGTCGTTAGAACTCATCGGCACGGCTGCGAAAGGGCTGTGCACCACGAATATCCGGTCAAGCACTCGAAGCTTGCGGTTGCCAAATGATGTGGCAAAAGTCAAAGTGCGTTCTTGAAACTCGGTGGAAATTCAGCTACCAGTACTGACCATTTCTACGTCGTGCGATAGTAATACCCTAGTTCATCTCCAATTCAGGGCTATCCTCTCCCATACCCATGTCATGTCCCTCCGGCACACGATGCTTGGGCAAGTCCCTCTCGGCTTCCTCCGCCAACTCGCGCACAGCATTGATATCCTCCTCGGTCAGCGTGATTGTGGCGGCCTTGACGTTCTCCTCCAAGTACTGGTGGCCTCGTAAGCGGCGAACGGCTGGAACACAAACATGGCTATGCATACCTTGACTTTCTTCGTCCCCGGAATGATGACAAAGTCCGGTCCTTGCGCCAGAACCCAGGCGAGAGTGGCTTGGGCGGGTGTCGCTCCGTAGTTCTCGGCAATGACTTTGACGCGATCGACGATACTGAGAATCTTGGGGAAGTTGGATTCGGAGAATCTCGAGAATAGAGTCAGTGCTTGTCTTGTGAGTGAGTAGTTCAACTCACTTGGGGAGGACCCGCCGGATATCCGTGGGGTCAAAGTCGGCGGGGGATTTCTACCATCGGCCGCGGGTAAGACACTTGGGGTCAGACGAAAATAGGGAACGATACTCACATATTGCCCAGTCAACAACCCATGGCCGATGGGCGAATACGCGACGACCGTCACCCCAAGCTCTCTCGCCGTCTGGAGCAGCGCTACCTGCGGGTCCTCGATGTACAGTGCGAACGGAGAGTACTCTATCTGGATGGCGGAGATGGGATGCACTGCATGTGCACGGCGCAGAGCTTTCGCCGAGCACTCGGACAGTCCGAGGTATTTGACTTTTCCTTCTCTGAGGGAGACCGTGTTTGTCAAGCGGGGAGGATGAATTCGAAAGATCAACAACGCACTTGACGAGTTCCGCCATGGCACGGACGGTAACCTCGATCGGGGTTTTCGGGTCCACTCTGCATAGAAATCAACTCATCAGCGTCGCAGGCTCTAGTCGCACGCACCTGTGCTGATAATAAAGATCAATATGATCCACCCCCAACCGCTCAAGCGAAGACGCAATCTGCTCCCTCACAAACTCGGGATCGCTGCGCAAAGTCGCAGTATGTTGCTCGTCAAAGTAGGCCCCGAACTTGGTAGCGAGGAAAACTCCCTCGCGTTTACCGGGGTTGCGCTTGAACTTGGGTATTGTATGCAGTCAGTTGGTTGCATGCGAGCGCGAGTTGTCGACTCACCATTTGCCCAGCAATTCCTCTGCGTCACCGTAGATGTGGGCCGTGTCCCAGTGGCGACAACCCGCAGCGTAAACCGCGTCAAGAACCTGTTACAGTTCCGTCAGCGCGCAAGGGGTAGCAGTGTATAGGTCCACCCTACCTTGAACCGCTCCTCGTCGGATTCCACGGGACCATAGGACATGGCCAGCCCCATGGTACCGAATCCCATAGCTGTGAATAGCGGTTCGTCCGCGGTGCCGATTTTTCTGGTGGGTAGGATGGCAGACATCTGGTTGTATCGAATTGAGAGAGCGCGTTCGCTGTATTTTATACTGCTTGTTCCGGGCCGCCTGACAAGATTCTTGCTGATGCTCTGGGAGGCTGAATCAGGGATTTAGAGAGAGATATTATTTCGGCATGATAGCCTTCGGCCGCCGAGGCATAATGGACTATGACCGACCCGTTTTGAAGGAGGTGCCGAGGTGACTCACCAATTCGTCAAGATCCTGAGTCCACGAATACCGAGCACCAAAAACCTGAACGAATAAGTAGAATACCTACTTCCGCTTCAACCAGGTATTGACTGAAAAATAGCCTGAATCGCTTTTCCACTGGCACTAGTTCCTGACCCCGAATTGAACAGAGCCGCAGGAAGGAATACGCACCACTTGAATCGGACCTTGAAATAAGAACCCTGGTTGAAGTGCCTCTCGGGTCTCAGGCCTGAAAAAACGGGGAGATTTCCGATTTCTAGCCGATGCCCTCCGTCTACTTATCGTCGAATCGGGAGAGTGTCGTGGATTGTTGAGCATCGATTTCATCCGTTTTTTGAGGCCGAACACGCAGAGTCCGCCGCAACAAGGTCCGAACAATGATAGGCTGACTCGATGAGTAACTCCTCTCTCTGAGTCTCCTCATTCCCACGTACACTGCCAGCCAACGCCGACTCAGTTGCCTGTATCAAGCCAGCATCATCACACCGAACGCCCCTCTGCGACGCTGGGACAGGCACGATGGCGTTCATCAAGGTCCACTCGACGCTCTCAGTGCTCACTGGCGCCATAGAACCGGGGGCCATTTTGAATCCTCCACGCCGCTGGCACACGCTTGCTTACCGCGAGAGGTATGGCTTCACATGACACAGGTATGTCTTCTCGGGAACGTTACTTTCGCCCAGCATTGGTTTCTGTCGGATAATTGTGCTTTGGCGACATTTGAACCCAGCAAACACTACTTCTCGTTCGAACCGGGACAGTGTCGTGGTTTCGTTGTCGGGCTGTGTCCTCCATATTTTCATCCGGGACCGAGTCTGCACGGCACCGGGCATGGTGCCAACGGCATTCCAACAAGAACCGTCACAAGGGCCCACAAGTATCCGCCGCTCCTGACCAACTTGGAGCTTTCCTATCGCCATACCAACCAAGGAAAAGACAAATGATTCCGCTGTCGCCGGTGGCAATTGTATTCTGGCAGTTGTACCGGTGCTGTGGTGCAAGGTGTGTGGTCCAATCAGTCGAGGGCGCAGATATCAGAGATACGTCCACCTTGCGATCGGTGGCGTCCTCGATTTTTATGGTGGGCAAGGTTCACTGGATTTTGAGAAGGGTCAATTGTGTGTTTGACGGTGAGGAGACAATTGTCTTGGACCCTATCAATACATGCGGGGATAGGAGGCGGTGTCTCGACTCACACCTCCTGCCAAAACGTCCTGGGATAGCGTAGATCTGGCATCACTTGCCGTACCCTTGGGACGGGACGACAGCAAGCCCACACCGCTGGCGCTTCTCTACCCAGCGCATTCACTCCCCTCCCTCATGTCCTCGGGCTTCTCCACCTTCACATTCGACACGCACAACATCCTCGACGGCTCTCTGCGCTCCGTGCCCGATCAGAGCGTCGCGTACAGCATCCGAACGGAGGAGACGGGCCCGGGATCCTCTCGCGAGCGACGACGCACCATCCTCCAGCTTCAGGGTGGTGCTGGGGCTCCCGCTTGCATTGACTGGAAACAAAAGACGTTCGAGATCTCAGGGGTCACGCGCAATATCTCTGAGGTGCGGACGTCGAGGGGGAGGTTTAAATTTTCGCCGTATGTATAATGTTACATACTCAAGCGCGCCTCCCGGAATGCCGTACTCATTCCACGTAGGTCCCATCACTGGAGTTGGTTCGACTGCGAGGAGTACAAGCTCAAGTACGGCGCCGAGGTGGAACATTCCTGGACTGTGCGTTGCAAATATGTGTCTGAATTACGCAATATCTTTCTGATTCTTCCAGGTTTATTCGTATTCGGGAGAAACTTTGGCAACCTTCACCTCCAATGTTCGGCACCTACACAACAAGAAAGCGCTACCCGTCTTGTCCATTTGTCCATCTATTCGCGATGAGGAGGAGCGGCGGTTTATCATTCTCGTGCTGCTGTACTCGGAGACCAAACGACATCAGAAAGAGGTATGCGAGATGTTGTCCCCGACGTGATTGATGTTGAATTTTTCCTTCAAGCTCCGAAGATCGCTTGGTGGAATGGGGGATTTCTTTGGAAATTTAGGCGGGGACTGAGATTGAGCATGAGGCACTTGAATCCACTGTAACATCACGTTTGGGCTGGCACCCTGGATCGTTCTTTCTGGACTCTTTCCGATCGTTGTACGCGACAGTCACTCGTAATCAAAATGCGAACGGGCACAGTACAGTGCTTTTCAACACATGCAACCTAGAACCCCTGGACCTGCTCCTTCAAAAACGCAATCACATCAGCTTCCAACTTGGCGCTCTTGGTACGCTTTTCTGTCTTGGCCACCTTGCCCCACGGTACAACGTACTAATCACAAGTCAGCGATAGTCAAGATTTACCAGTACGCACGAACCTGGCCGGTTATCTCGGCTGGGGTGGCGACCGTCCCCGCCCACAGTTGCGTCAGCGCACCCATTCTGCAAACAAATGAGTGGCAGCGATTCGATGAGACAAGAGCAGACGCACGGTGTGGGATGCAGGCCAAGATTTGCGAGGGCTTGCATCCAACCTGACTGATCTCTGAGAAATGAAATGAAATGAGCTCGAGCAACGCCAACTTGAGCAGTACGCACCGCAGAAGTTCCGACTTGATGGTGCCGGGATGCACTGCGCAGGAAACAAGCGCGTCCGAGTGCGTCTTGGCCCAGTAATTTGAGGCCAGGACGTTCCCAATCTTGCTTTGTCCGTACAGACGCCTGGAGCGGGGTCAGCCCTGTGACGAGCATGCACAGGAACGAAGTGCGTACCATGGAGCCATGAATTTGCCAGTCTTTTTGATCCATGCGTCCCGGTCAGAACCCCCTTTGACACTGGCGAATTCTACCCCAGACCCGGGGGCCATGGTATAAACCATGGAGGTAGTGTTGATTACGCACGCGGGGACTTGGTTTTGTTGGAAGGATTTCGTCAGAGCGGGCAGCTGGCGGAATGTCATCTTGTGGCTGTAGGAATTTTAAGGGAGACGCACGAGGAGTTCAGTAAAAAAGAAGTGGCCGAGGACATTGGTTCCGAATTCTAGCATTCGTCAATAAACCGTGAAGACCCCGAAAAGAAGGCGCACGGATATCCAGACCCTGGGCCGTAAGCGTCTCAAGAGGAGTACCCATAACCCCACTGAAATATTTCGCGTTTCATGAGATGATCCAAGCGAAGAAAGCAAGACACGCACGCGTTATTGAAAAGTATATCAAGCTTCTCCTCCTGCCTCAAAAAAGTATCCGCCGCCGTTCGAACGCTCTTCAAATCCGCGAGATCAAGCTGCAGAAAGATCGCCTTCTTGCCATTCGTCTCTGCCTCGAGCGATTTGATAGCAACGGCAGCTTTGTCGGGCGACCGCGCCGCGAGGTACACTGTCGCGTTCTTCAAAAGGAGCTGCTTGACTGTCTGGTACCTAATCCCAGCGTTTCCGCCCGTGACAAGGACAACCTGTGTGGAGCGAGTAATAAGCGTCAAGTCGACAGGATATTTACACACACACCTTTCCAGTGAGGTCGGGAATGTCCCGCTCGGGGCAAGGGGCACCAAAGATAAGAAATTTCCTATTATAGGAGGGGAGGGGGGGGGGTCCCTCCAAGGGCTGAAAAAAAAGTTTTGTACCAAATTTCCGCAGACACTGGAAAGGCTCTGTTTGCATAGAGGCCACTGAATAGAGCCCCAGTGAACTTTCTCAATTTTTTCGGTACATGGTCCCGACTTGGTCACGTGTCCGATTAGTCACGTGCTCTGGTCACATGCGGACCTTTGTCAACTCAGAATTTCAACGGAAAACCCCGATCTTGGGCTCCAGAGCTGATAGAATGGACTGGAAGCCCTTGGGAGCACTCTACGAATTCCGCCGATGCCCCTATACCCGAATGGGATAGGCACCGCCTCATTGATGGCGGCACCTTCTCGGCACCCATGTCTGCCATCACCGTGCCGCAAAGTGTTTGTGGTGCCAAACACCAGCCTCCCTTCCTCTCCCATTACCTTCCTCACGCGTATCTTTCTCCCGCCGAATGTCGGCCTCGACGTCAACATCGCCAATGCCCGAGCAAGTCGCCGGCTGACCTCGCCCAGGGTAGTCGGGCCTCGGCGTGACCACGACGCTCAGAACGGAGGTACCTCGTTGGTTTGTCGCTGGTGCGTTACCTCGCCGACCTGACTGCCACCACTCACTCTAACGCCTGTTCACTATGCAGGTACTATGTCATTGCTGGGAGGCTCATTTTTGACGCCGGCGAGCCGCACCTTTCCCCAACGACTGTCTGCCGCCGAGTGCCCTCGCTCTTCGCATTCCCCATCCTCCCGTCCTGCTCCCACGACCCCCTCGATCGTACGCACTGGCGCGGTGCGCTGTCCGAAGTTGGCGCGAAGGCCCGCGTTGACTCCAAACGGACGCACCGGCCACTCTCTGTAACCATCGCTTCGTCCTGTACTTAGTACTACACTACTTACGGTCGTGCGATCGGACCGTGGCGTTGGACGTAGTGAGATTCATGTATGCACCGTGTACTGTGTATTTAACATTATCATACAATCGCGAGACTTGTGGACTTGGGTTTTGCGTGGTACAAGCGGCAACTCGGCACATCAATTGACCGCCGCGGGTCGCCGCCATCACTGAAGGCGGTGCCAGTCCCATTCGGGTATAGGGGCATCGGCGGAATGTAAGCAAGTGGGAGGCATGTACAGGCAGCAGGGGGGTCAAAATACCCAAAATAATGTCATTTGATGCGTCCCAAAAAGGAAATTTCCTTTTATAGAGGGGGGGAGGGTCTGCCGATTTGGCTGAAAAAAGAAATTCGAGGTGATGTGCTGATCTCTTATCTTTGGTGCCCCTTGGCTCGGGGACGAAAGCGGGTTGGTTGTTCATGAGCGCTAAGACACCACCCATGTTTGTTGGCCGTGAGATCGAGAGAGGGAAGAGAAGGAAGAGAGGGGATGAGGACTCGGAGGAGAAAAGTCCGAGTCGCGTTTCAGATTACCCCTGATTTTCAGTGTTTGTCAGCAGTTCAAGTCAATAGCCTAATTTAGCCGGAGCCGCCCCGGTCCGCAGAGATGCCGGTAGCTTGGGACCGATCGGCTTGCGGCCATTGACGAGGAGCAGCGGGCGTGGACACAGTCCGGTAGGGTCCGCGCTTTTATTACGAACTCTTCAATGTGAATCGTCGCGCCGCGCTGCGGCGCCGCTCCAAGCGCATACGCGCAGTCACTTGTTGTATTATTCAGTCGCGGAGGTATCAGAGGATATACCAGAGTAGTGGGACTCGGGTAATCTCGGCTAGTATGTCAACTCATTAGCGAGTCCCACTCGTGTACACGTAATGTAGCTGGCAATTGACCTGCCGAGGGCGGCATCATGATTGCTGCCAATTGTGCCGTCTGGTACTGGGGGAACTGCTTCCCCCAGACCCCCGCATATTTGCTCACGCAGTCCTTTCGCTGGCGCGGCATTTTCGCTGCGCGGCCCTTTTTGCACTGCCTCTGCGCTAGTGCTTCTTTTTTCGCTGCGCTGCCTTATCGCTAGCGCGGCCTTTTTGCTGCGCTGCCTTTCCGCTGGCGCGGGGCCTTTTATGTCTTTTGTTACTCAACTTATTCCTGCGTGCAAGGCTTATTATTATTATTTTAATGGTCTGATACGCGGGGGAGACCCCCGCGGACCCCCCTTGACGCTCGCCGTTGGGCCCACTGCGTGGTGCTCGCTCGCCGCGGGGCCCACTGCGTGGTGCCGCTGCTTCGCCGGCTGATGGGATCAATCTTCACAATTTCGAGAAGTGACGAGATCCATGATCAAAATGTGATCGAGTGGGACTCGGGCATACTTAGTCGGGCGCTCGGAACGGCAATTCCGAGAGCTAAGCGAGTCTCGATTGGGTTTCCTCATCCGACCACCATCATCCGAAAACGCGATTTTTTACCTGGATTGGTTTACGCTCTGAGCACACGAAAGATATCGTTAGTGACTGCGCGGGACCAGCCAGAGTACAAATAGCGCCCTAGGAGCTGTGGAACTAGGCAACCAAAAGCTACAAAATCCCTCGAGAACGCTCCGGTAGACTGTAGTGCACCCACTCCCCATCCCTCTGGCGCGCTCTCCGACCACCTCATCGCCGCCTTCACTACGACTACCACTACTGCCACCATCTCCGAGTCGCCGCCATTCCACCTCTGAACCCGCAAAGTCGTCGGAGTTGATCCAGCCTCCCGCCCACGGCGCACAGCAAACGTGTAGCTGGAGGTGCCCGGAGCTGCGTAGACCCACGACGCGTCTTAGGACAAATGGACACGGCCAGCACTCCACCCCATTGCTCACGGCATCTACATCCGCCCACGCTTTCGTTTCCACCAAGCCCGTTTCTCAGGCTGACAGTTGCCGAGTAGACGTGGGATGGTGAGTGGATGCTCTGCAGTATGACACCCACCCCTTGTACTTCTGTACGACCTGAATCCATTCTTCCTCGTCGTTCAAACCCTAACCTTAATTTTCAATGTCTGTGGATTGTGGCTGTACTTAACTAGGCAGCACACGTCATCCATCAATGATTGTCGCACCGACATCAGGCACACCTGCTTGTATGCATGATCAATGGTACTCGACAACCTCGGACATTGGGGTATTCCTGTAATTTCAAAATCTTTGAAGCACTCTACGAAATCCAAGGCACGATAAGGTGTGATTCTGTGAGAACCAAATAATGGGGATTGACATCGCCATCTTATCTATGGATGTGATCTTGCCCCAACTCTGAGGCCGCGCGCTTCTCGGAACTCCGTCAGATGCTCAGCGCTTGACCTCCAGACTTGCTCACGTGTCACCACCTTTAATCTCCAAGACTGGCATCATACCTCTATCTAAGTACGACAATTCCTCTGATTTCCTCAATGTCTTTACTCGGAGTATCTCCTAAAGCCCAGACAAATCCCAACTTACTGGCGCGGCTCGGAGCACTACAAAGCTCAATTGAACTATGCGCGGAGGGGTGAAAGTCCTGGGCTTGAGATCTCGCCGAGACGGTGACAAGACAACCAGTTGAATTTTTCAAATGCCAACACAGACTCCTTACATGTGATGGTGACCGGCGAATGAAATCAAATGGTTGCAGAGATGTGGAAAGCCGAGATATTTGTTAAGCTTGCAACAGAGGTAATCTGTCCAGTCGTGCTTACTTCTCCAGGGGTCCTTAGTTCTACAGCGGTGGGTCGAGAGACTGCGGCCGTGAGCTCGGCTAAGGGGTTTTGGAGGAGTCCGGGAACCGTAGTGTACAATACGTGCCTGTACACTCAGATACTTCCCGGGCCCCGGCGTTCCTAAGTGGGACCGTGCCGTGTAATCTTCCTTCCTTCCTTCCCACTATTCTGGTCATTCCTCGAGGTATCATGAAGTTGTATTTAAATCCTGGCTGTTTCCCTAGCGGCGCCCACTAGAAAAATTGGCGCCCGAGCCCGCGCTGCGGCGACGTGAGCCAACAATTTTCTTACCCCGTGCATCAGGACCCATGACAATCCTCTGGGAGGTCAGATTTGAAAATCGGCCCTGTCAAGTTTTTTGTCCGGACTCGGCACCGGGCAGGTCCAAATTTTTTTGTCCGGACTGTGTTCTGACCCCCAGATTTTCCCGATTTTTTGTCCGGATCGGCGCATCAAAAATATCTGAAAAACCCTCCAAAAATCAGGATAAATCGCGAGAAAAATTCTCTAGCCTGAGCCAGTGTCGACAATGCTCAACGTGCATTACCAGCCTTCATTTTGACTCATTGGATGTGATCGCCGCCCAACCACGGTCAGAGTTGTGTCAGACCCACGGGGCCTTGACTTTTTGTCCGGACTGTGAACACACCTGCTCGGGAGCGACCTCAATTTTGTCCGGACTGGGATCCTAGCTAGGTCGCTGTCGGGCCACTTTTTGTCCGGACTCCGAATCAAACCTCCCAGAGGATTGTCATGGGTCCTCGTGCATCCCGACTCAATGCATCACATGATGATTAGTGATGATCGATGACCGATCATTAAATTGCTGAGTCATGCTTCCCACTCTTGCACCGCTCCTTGACCACCGCTCCACCCGGGCTCGCTCAAATGGAACAAATCCTCGGTGGCGTTCCGCTGAAAACGCTGCATTTCAAACGCAGCGGGACTAGAGTATACAAACCGGCGCTGGCGGCCGTCGTTTCACCGGAACTAACGCCATTTCGAGACCCTGCAAATCCTTCGACAATCTTCGACAACACCCTGGAGCTCTAAGGAGGCGAAGACAATGCCTTCCCACAACGGCGCTGAAATTGTTCCCCGCTACCATTTGAAAGTCGTGACGGCCCGGTCCCTTCGTTCACGGCGTCAAGTCCCAATGATGTCGTACCCCTTTACCGATCCCCACATTCATTCAAGGGTACCAATCTTCCCCGTTCCGAGTCTAACTCCACCTTGCTTGCTACATGCAAGTATAAAAGCCATGTCCGCCTCCCACCTTACCCCACCGCCCCTCCGATGCTCCTTCCCCTCCTCAGCCTCGTCTCGCTCTCACTGTGCGCTTCCGCGGTTAATGTCGCGGTTTTGCAACAATCGTTGGCTGGCCATGGTGTTACTGCTGTGTTCCAGTCTGACCCGACTTACTCGAATGTGAGCCGAGCATGTACGTCTCCATTCTCTTTCTGTATACAGGCTCCCTTGCTGAATCGATGCTCGTAGTTAATCGGCGCTTCACCATCACCCCAGTTGCCGTCGCATTCCCAACCAGCGTCGCGCAAGTCTCCGCGGCTGTCGCCGCTGGAACAGCGCAGAACCTCGAGGTAGTAGCCCGCAGTGGTGGGGTACGTAGCCAGCCGGCCGATCAGCTCCTACACAAGCAAACTCACGCTTCTCTGCCAGCACTCCTACATCGCCAACGGACTCGGCGGGAACAACGGTGCCCTCGTGGTCGATATGAGCAAAATGAAGCAGATAACTGTACGCTCTTCAAATAATACCGCCCTCATTGAGACTGGCAATCGTCTCGGAGATATCGCACTAGCGTTGAGTGCCGCCGGGCGGGCGATGCCGCATGGGACGTGCAGCTATGTAAGTCCCGCGACTCTATATCCCTTTTTTTTTTTAGCTGATGGATGTTTCACGCCAGGTGGGTATAGGTGGCCATAGCGGTACGAATCAACTAATATACTCTTGATCATCTTGTTGACATCTTTGCAGGGTATGGCGGTTTCGGGTTCACCAGCCGCGCGTGGGGCCTCGCCCTGGATACCGTCAAGTCTGCGACAGTGGTGCTGGGCAACGGGTCCATCGTCACTGCGTCCGGAAGTGTCAACACCGACCTTTACTGGGTGAGCATAAGATGATTAAT
Source organism: Roridomyces roridus (assembly GCA_029378245.1). Lineage (NCBI taxonomy): Eukaryota > Fungi > Basidiomycota > Agaricomycetes > Agaricales > Mycenaceae > Roridomyces > Roridomyces roridus. Next base: position 1,519,480 of record JARKIF010000006.1, read on the forward strand.
CTTCTCTCAGCTTGCTTACCGTGGGCCAGGCCATCCGAGGCGCCTCCCCCTCTTTCGGAATAGCCACTTCCATTGAAGTCCAAACATTCCCCGCCCCCTCCTCCGCGACCGTCTTTGAATACAAGTGGAACAACGTGGACATCAAGACCGCCGCCACCTCCATCTCGGCATTCCAAACCTACGTCGCCACGCCCAACCTCCCCCAGCAATTCGGCGCCGAACTCGTCTTCTCCGCGGGTGAAACCAAGGGGACGTTGCAGTTGGGTCTCACTGGGGGATACTACGCGAACATCAGCTCCGCAGCCCTCGACGCGCTGCTGGCGCCATATCTCAAGAATCTGCCGACTCCCACATCAAAGATGTTCATCCCTGGACCCTACATCAACAGCGTCTCGGTCTTTGCGGACCCGAAACCTTTGAACACCTCGTCCGGGCCGGACGGGTTCGATACGTTCTACACCAAGAGCTTGATGACGCCCGAGAGCGCGCCGATGTCGGCCAAGGCTGTCACGGCGTTCGCGACGTACATGGCTAACCAGGGGTTCACCACAAAAACGGTGTGTACACCCTCCACTGATTCCGTTCAGTTTCTCAACCTTTCACCCAGGATTGGTTCGTCGAGGTCGAGCTATACGGTGGCAGCAACTCTGCGATCAACCAAGTGCCATTGGATTCGACTGCATTCGCTAAACGTGATACCCTCTTTACGATTCAATTCTACACGTCTTCGAATGCGACGATGTTGCCGCCGTTCCCTGACGCGGGATTCACCTTCCTCGATGGGATGGTGGATAGTATCCTGAGTAACGAGCCGGCGGATTGGAATTACGGGTGCGCCGCCGTCTCTCTAATCGAGTCGTTGAATTGGTTTTGACTTGTTGACTGGGATTTTAGAGCCTACCTGAACTACATCGACGACAGGCTTGGTGCGAATGGTGAGTGTTTCTGTTTTCTTTCTACTGAATCTCACCTCACGTTTGTCTGTATAGCTACGAAGCTGTACTACGGCTCACATTACCCGCGCCTGGAGGCCATCAAGGCCAAAGTGGACCCCAAGGATACCTTCCGTTTCCCGGTCGGACTTTGAGCATAACAAAAACGGAAGGACGGACGGACCCTGCTTTTCTTGTACTTTCCCTACTGCTATTGTACATGTCACTTGAATGCTAAATTGTTTTTCATCCACCCTATTCGTACAATCACAATCGTTTATTTTTCTGCTTGCCCGCCTAGTATGCCTCATTTCTTCTCCATCACGGTGACGACATCTGCCCCGAATCCAACGGTGCGAGACGTATCAAAGTCTTTCAACGCTTCAACAATGAGTCCCTGGAGAGACGCCTCGGCAACATTCATCGTCTAGGAGCGACGTCAGATTTGTGTTTCGCAGGGAAAGGCGATAACGTGATACCTCCATGAGATCCTGTTGATTCTGCCAAATTTCATGAGCTCCCTGCTGGAATTCTGGTGCAAAAGCGGGCACGTACCGCGTATTCTCCGTGAATGATGAGTGTATATGTCTCGTGAACCTGAATGCGCCCACTTCGTGCAAACTCTCATTCATGGAGCTATCTTGGCAGAGCTGTTAGATGAGCATGTTCAGCGCTCAGCTTGGAACGCAACGTCTTATACAGGGAGATTGACCCACCAGTGTCAACTTGAGAAGATTCTTCTGGACAGCGGGACGTTCCAAGAATCGATCGAGTAACAAATCAAGCCTCCTCTCGCACTCCTCCGGCGCGCGGCCCTCGGGAACCTCGAGATGGCGAGACAGTGCGCTCTGTTCGCCGGCGCCAGACTCGACTGTTTTTCAAATTTGATATCGGCATTGGCAGTGAATAGGGAGACGTCGCGGTCGGTGCGGTACTCGCGATGTTGCAAGAACTTGACAATCTCGGGGAGTTTGTGGAGCTTCAAGGAGAATCGAATTCATATCAACCAGTGGGAAATTTTGTCGTTTAGACACACCTGCATGATGCTGGCAGCATTCTATCGGTGAATTCGGTTGGCAATTATTTCTGCAAATCGCGACACAAGGAGACTAGGGCTCACCTCGCACTCTAGTTTGCCGATGAGGATTGGACGGGGGTCAGGCAATCCAGCGGCTTTGACATAGGCGTCCATCATATTGTTCATGAAGACCTGGTACGGTTTACTATTATATTCACGCAGTCGACAAACGCTCGACACTCACGAAGTCGAAACTGTGAGCCAACTTCTGTGCTTGCGGAAGCTTGCGCCACTCGTCAGCCAAGGTCATCATATTCGTTCTGAATTCATCCATAGACACATCAGGGTCTGCGCGGTGAATGCAGATATGGTAGATATATTGAATCCGGATATCATGGGAGAATTGGTCTTGAGGACACGGAATCCGAGGAGCTGGAGCATTTGACTTTAGTGAGAGAGAATCAAACATCGGGGACCACCTTGCCGGAGAACTTTGTTCTATTACTACCATCCAAATTCCCCGATGTCGAGTTTAACTGAAGGTGCCTGGAAATTCCGTGGAGAGGTGTGTACATGCGCTGAGAGTGAGCGAAGCAAATGGGACGTCGAAGCTGCATACCACAATAGATGGCCTATCATACCAGCCTCTCGTGGGCACGAGAACCTAGAGGATCGTCCCAAGGACACTTTGGCGCTTTACTTATCTCTCCGACACGCGGTCCCGCGGAAGTATGAGTCTCCGGCGCGAGCCGATGGAGCAGAAGGCAAGGGATCACGCGACGGATATGTGCGAGCTTGAGGGAAGCTGCCCTTTGGGGATGTGTTCGGGAATCTGTGGTCGACGTGGTGGAAAAGAAGATTGTGAATCATGTGACACACTCGCACGCTTTTAAGATCGTGCGTGATCAGTGCGATGAACTCCGAAGTTCTGCCGAAGTCCGCGGCTATTCTCAAGTCGTCCTTCGCGGCGCAATATGAGCTGGCCAGCCGAGGCTTATAAGTTATGCCGAGCCCCACACATCGCTAGAGCGGATTGGATTCTCCTTTCTTTCAAGTTCAAGTGGGTTCCGATTCGTAAGTCTCTGGATCAACATGATTCTTCCCGGCCAGTTGTAGACACGGGAATTAGACGATTGGACGAGCAAAGAAAAGTAATGCTGCATTTTCCGACTGTCCACGAACACTTCTGTTTTCGAAACAATTCTCAGTCATCACTAGGCGAATCACCGCAATGCATCCTCATCTTCGGTCTCCTACTCTTGGTCCTACCACCCTTCATCCTCCGACTCTTCGGCTTCCTCGTCCTCTCCATCATCCACTGCCCCTTCTGGATCCTCGTTGTCGTCGTCCCCCTCAGCACCCTCCCCAGAGACACGCCGTATATTCTTCCCCAACCAACGCGCGCTGTTAGCGCTCAGACCGTCGCAGCGCAAAGGTTCCATCGAGAACGTGTCTCGATCATCAGCATCCTTGGGGTCGACGGCTGCGCCGAACGACACCCCCACACTCGCAAGCAGTAGGGACAACGTTTCCTTCACGCTGATCATACCCGCCGGTGCCGAGTCACCCTCGGGCTGGCCAAACAGCACCTCGTGAATCACACGCGCGTCTGCTTCATCGATACCAAATTTGCGCTTGTCGATAGCACGCCACTTGCGACCGGGGGAGACGTCGGCCAATCCGAGCTCGAAGAAGACGCGGAAGCCGTTCATGTCGGCGGGTCCCTGGGGTGTGAAGGAGTCCAACTTGTCCGTGCAAATGACGCGGTGCAGGCGATAGAAGACGGTGCAAAAGAATTCGACGTAGGTCCACCGGGCGCGGTACCAGTAGTCGAGGTATACGTCGATGGCTGCGGGGTTGGTGGGAGAGTAGATGCGGGTGAAAATTGTCGCTTCACGAACCTAGTAGTAGCCTCATCAGTAATGGGCAGAGGAGAACGGCGTTCGGGAATGGAAACTTACAGCACAACCGCCGTCATCCACAACATCCGGACCAATCGGTACGATACAGTCGCGTATTGCCTGGGCGGCGTCCGCGTCGAATCCGGTCCGTTCGAGTACCTTGTCCACAGCCAATTTGATCACTTTGTATGGCTCGTCGTCACCTTCATCTTGTTCTTCGAGTGACGTCAAGATCTCTCGCAAATCTTCGGATTCTGCCCGCCGCAGTGCGAGATATAGCGCCCACGCGTCAAACGCCTTGGGGGCGAGGAGGCGGAACTCGGTCGCGCAGGTCTCAAGGGAGTCTGGTGCGATGGGAAGGGCCTCTTTGCCCTATTTCTGGTGGGTTGGCGGATTCGAGAGCGGGGTTCCGTCGTGCGGCTCGTTTCGGTGAGAAGACATGGTGGTGCGAGACAACAACCTTAGTCACGTTTTTTTCTTTGTTCGGGTCCAAAGTGGCAAACACACACATCAAACTTGATATACTATGCCGACATGCCGCTGGGGATTAGTTCATTGGTCGGCAATTCTGAGGCATGAACGAGCGGACTGGACTTGCCTCTTGTTGCGCGAACAGCGCTTGGATAATGTCGCCACCGGTATAGTTGAACAATACATGTAATCCAGTCCCATTTTAACTTTTAACTGTATGCACTGTGTCTGGTCACAGTCCGAACCTGAGCGCTGAGCCTCTAAATTGGCCATCAACCTTCAAGGTCCGTCGTCTGAACAGGAGTTAGAATTAACTTGAGCAATCACAAGTCCAACCGCTGTGCTCCAGAGGCCTATAAAATATGCTGAAAGACAACGATTCTTGTATAATGCATGTAATGTAAGCTCCGTTCTTAACTTGGGCCTGAAATTTTGATCAGATGTACCAGTGAGGGACGAGGATACCACGAACCTTACGCCGACTCCGTCCAAAGATGCGCCCTCTCTTTGAACCACTTTGGTCCCCACCCAAACTCGATCTTCATACCCTCCGCACGCAACTTGAGGAGCTCAGAAAGGGCGGGGGATAGGTCCACTCCACGCCGGTCATCCGGAATTTCCCCATTTTGGATAAATCGGAAGGACTCGATCTTGCTCACTCCGTTCACGGATCGCGCGCGTGTGGAGAGCAATTTCGAGAGAGACGAAATAGGTATATCCCCGTCCGCGTTGTTGAGCGTCAATGACTCTAGCGTGGGAAGGAGCATTCCATCTGCTATCCGCTGCAGAAAGGGGTCGATGGCATCTATTTGCCCGTCGGGAGTGTCACCAATGATTCCCGACAATGTGAGCACCCGTAGGGCTGGTAGTGCCAAAAGATGGGCTTCCACGTCTGATAGTTCCGCTTTACAGTCAAGACGCAGAGTGCGGATTGTGCAGCCTGAACGGCTCAAGAAATTTTGGAATATCGGAAAGGTGTTGGACTCGAGGAGCGGAATATCAAGGTCCTCGAGCACCGGGAAGGAGAAATGATTCAACAGCAACGCCGCCAAATTCGTGCTGAAGGATCGAGATGATGAAGAATGATAGTCGCGGGAGTGTTTGGAATGTTAGGGTTGGATAGCTCAGAATGCACTTTCAAGGTGACGAGGTTCGGAGTTTCCGGCAGTATCTGCAAGGAGTCTGTCACGGACCGCAGTTGGAGGGTCCTCAGCTGGTGCCATGGAAGGGAGATCTGTGATATGTTCGTATACGACAGCTCCAGGCTACAGAGCTGCGGCGCGGGTGGGAGGGCGATCTGCACGTGAGGCTGGAGACTTCCGAATACGGAGAGTTCTTTGAGTGAGGTCAACGGCACTGCTTCCCCGCCATGGGATGGAAATTGAAGGGCCGTGGAGACACCCAGCGAGAGGTTGAGCAACCGGGGAAAATAATCGCAAATATTTCGTCGGCAGTCGACGTCGAGTCAACGGCCAGACTGGTCTCAATGCGGAAAGGGAGACCATCCACGTAAGGCGTGCCACCGACGCGGGCGAGTCTGCTCCGCAAAATATTCGTAAGAACCTGCGGATCTAACGGACTATACGGTGCTCTCATGGCGGGCCAGAGCCGGGGGCAATCAAGGGCGACCTCGCGCCAGTGTTTGCACATGCCGGCCAGAACGAGAGGAGTAGGTGGCAGACAGTAAGGATCGTCCGATGATTCCATATAGCGCAAGAAGATTTCGGAGGTCATCTCTCGCGGAAGCGATAGGACGGGGTACACGATGGAGTCCAGTGCGGCCGAAATCGTCATCTTCTCTGCGTGGAGTACAGCGAGCTGAGACTGAAGGCAAGCGATCTTGCGATTTATGTCTACGAGGGACACGCGTAGTTGGGCGTTTGTGAGGTGTCCGGTGGTCGACATTGCGGCAAAGAAAGAAAGATTGTGGATCATGTGACACCGCGGTCCTAATCGGATATTTCGGATCAGTAATTGATCGGCGGGCGCGTGAAGTTGACATTTTGCATAGAATGAACGGCGCTCATTTCTTGCTCATTTCCTCGTTTGTTTGCCTCAACTAACAGTGAAATGGGAACTCCACGGCTACATGCCGCAAACTGATGTTGCCGAGGCCTGAACATAGCCAGAGTTTTACTAAGTACCAGTTTGAACCTTGAGTTTGTACAATCGACATACTGCCGGGCTGCGTTCCTTTTCTTGGAGCTAATATTCTAGTAGTCATTTTCCTCCTCTGAATCTTTTCCATCATCGACTGCCGTATCTGAATCTTCGTCGTCGCCTTTGACGCCTCCCCAGACACACGCCGTATATGCTTCCCCAACCAACGTGCACTGCCGCTCAGACCATCGCATGACCAGGGCTCCATCGAAAACGTGTCTTGATTGTCCCCATCCTTCGGGTCAATGGCTGCGTGGAAGGACATCCCCACACTGGCGAGGAGCAGGGACAGAGTTTCCTTCACGCTGATCGGCGCCGCATCGGCCCCGGTGCTTGCCTGCTGCTGGCCAAAGAGCACCTCGTGAAGCATGTGTGCTTCCCGTTTGTCAATACCAAACTTGCGCTTCTCGATAGCGCGCCACTTGCGACCCGGTGGAATGTCTTCCAGTCCTAGTTCGAACAAGATCCGGAAGTCGTTCATCTCATCGGGGCCGCGTGGTGAGCGGATGTCCAACTTGTCCGTGGCGATGACGCGGTGCAGGCGGTAAGAGACGGTGCAAAAGAACTCGACGGAGCTCCAACGGCCGCGGTACCAGTAATCGAGGTGGACGTCGATGGCAGCGGGGTTGGTGGGGGAGTAGACGCGGGAGAGGGTGGTCGCTTCATCAACCTAGCAGTGTCGCGTCAATAAGCGGTGGAGGAGAACAGTATCCCGGGGAACTCACAGCATATCCACCGTCATCCACAAATTGTGGATTGAACGTTATGATGCACTCGCGCATTGCCTGGCTCGCTGCAGCGTCGAACCGAGTCCGTTTGAGCACCTTGTCGACGGCCTGTTTGACCACTCTGAACGGCCGCGGATCACCTTCGTCTTCTGCTTCAGCAGACGCCAGATTCTCCTTCATGCGTTCAGACGCTGCCTTCCGCTGTGCGAGATACATCGCCCACGCGTCGAATGGCTTGGGGGCGAGCAGGTGGAACACTGTTGCGCAGGCCTCAAGGGAAGTGGGGGCGGGCTCTGGTGCGGTGTGTTGTAGTAATCATTATTCCCCGACCTTCTACCCGATTCTATTTACTCAGCTATTACTAAGTCTCTCTTCACTATAGTAGAATATTCTAGATATTATCCGTAGTATATAAGCCTGTAGCTGAACCACGGAATGCATTATTCTTCTCTTGTTCACACTCATCGAACATCATCCAACAATAGGTTATGGGCCCCGGCCGTAACTGAACTTCTCCCGAATAATCACACGTCTATCACCAGCTTGACCGCTCAAACCGTCACACACGTTAATCACCGGTTTTCGACGCACACTCGACGCCTCTCGATAATCACACGCCAGCTTGACAGCTCAAACCGTCACACGCCTTGATCACCGTTTTTCGACGCACACTCGACGCCTCTCGATCTAAACCTAGGATCACCATCCCCACATTGTTATCATGTCCGAATCATCGACATCCGCCTACCGCATCCAGCATCTCCTTGGGGAGGAGAACTACGCTACATGGGCTGTGAAAATGACCGACATTCTCACTGATCAGAATCTGATCGAATATGTCACCGGTACCATTCCACGCCCCGTCCACACCTTTAACGCTAGTGGAGAAATTGTTGATCCACAGGGCGCGAAGGCGAAGGAAATTCTTGATTGGGATCGTAAGGACCGACAGGCCCTCTCCCAGATCCGTCTTCGTGTTTCCGACGATCCGTTGGTGTACATTACTGACGCCACATCGTCATCCACAGCCTGGACCACCCTTGCCGACACCTATCAGCCGAAAGGTGTGATCGCCATCGTCCTTCTCCGTCGACAACTCTCACGCCTCCATTGCGAGGAAGGTGGGAACGTTGAAGAGCACATTCGAGCTCTCAAAAATCTACGCACCAAGTTGGCCGCACAGGGCGCCAAACTATCGGAGGAGGAATACTCCATCACCCTTCTCACGTCGCTGCCGGATTCCTGGGACACTTTTACCTCAGGCATCGACACGGCATCGTTGACGGACTCCACCAAACTCGTGGCTCGTATTCTCGAGCAGGACCGCCGGCGACGAGCCAAACCCTCATCCGACGAGGTAGCGCTCCCGGCACACGGCAAGAAATTCGGCAAGCCCGCCAAATTCAACGCCAAAGTCACATGCTATGGCTGCGGCAGAATTGGGCACATGGTTTCGGATTGCCGCGACGTGAAAGCTGGGAGAACATTCACACAGTCCCAGAAGGAGCAGAACACGCGCCAATCAAAGGAGCGTTATGCCAATAAGAATCACGCACACATCGCGGAACCAATCCCTAGCCCCGAATCATCGGATTTTGCTTTTATGGCACGGGACTCCACCGCACCCGCTCTGTCCCCTGACGCCTGGCTCGCCGATTCCGGCGCCACATCTCACATCATCAAGAAGCGGGAATTATTCACCACTTACGCGCACAGTGACCGAACCATCACTGGTTTCGGCAGTGTGAAATGCGACGGCACCGGCTCCGCTGTCATTGCCTCTCATGTCAAGAGTTCGGCATACAACATCACACTCAATAATTCCCTTCACGTCCCCAGCTCACCATACAACCTCTTGTCCATCAGCCGCATTGCCGATGCTGGCTTTCTGATCCAATTTGACAGTGATTACATGCACGTATTCACCAAGGGATCCAGTCGACGCGAAATCATGCGTGGCAGAAAGATCGGTAACCTCTACTTACTCCAGATCACTCAACCTGCCAACCGCATCACGGCCGCCGCCGCCGCCATGCCCGCTGTTCCATCAGTCCCATCACCCATTCCGACTGCACCCGCCGTTTCCACTGTACCAACCTTTGCCGCCGTTGCTCCCGCACACTCATGGGACAAATGGCATCGTATTTTTGGCCATATCTCGCCGGCATCCATCCGGATGTTGAAGAACAACAACATGGTCAATGGGATGAGGGATGATCCCACCAGCACACCCTCAGCACAGTGCGTGGCATGCATCAAAGCCAAGTCACACGTCACTCCGTTTCCAGCCGAGGCTGAACGGACATATTCTGACATCGGTGACAACACTTTCACAGATGTTTGGGGACCATCGCGCGTCACCGGCATCTCGGGCGAGCGCTATTACATCAGCTTCACGGACGCAAAGACACGCCGCACTATCCTCTACTTCATGAAGAAGCGCACGGAGGTCATAGACAAAATGCAGCACTACGATGCGTACATTTCCACGCAAACCGGCAAACGTGTCAAAGCTTTTCATTGTGACAACGCCAAGGAATACATTTCTAAGGCAGTTCGCGACTATCTCGGCTCCCGCGGCATCTGTCTTGAGCTCACGGCACCTTACTCACCTCAGCAGAACGGTGTTGCCGAGCGGCTCAATCGCACGCTTATTGAGCATGCTCGTGCCATGCTCGCCGCACACAGCTTACCCCTTTCCCTCTGGCCCGAAGCCGTTGCCTACGCCACTTACCTGAAAAATAGGTCACCCTCGCGCGCTCTCGGTGATAAGATTACACCGGACGAGGCCTATACAGGAAAGAAGCCTGACGTCAGTGCTCTAGAGGAATTCGGCAATCCCTGCGAAGTCTTGCAGCAGGATGGCAAGAACGGTAAAGTCTTTGTTAAGACTAAATCTTGCAAATTTGTTGGACTTTCCGACGAATCCGGTGCTTGGCATTACTACAACCCACATACGCACAAGGTACTTACCTCACGGAACATCACTTTCATACGGGAACCTGTCACATCTGACACAGCTCCGCCTCCGCTCAAGGGGGAGAGTTTGTTGGATTCCACTTCGAAATCCACTATGGTTGAGCCTGAGGCTACGCAAACGACGCCAACAGCCGCCCCCATCATTCCACCGTCTCCCGTTGCTCCCACTCCGAGCACTCTGACACCTGTCCCATCCGTTCCCACATCACCGGCCACCGCACCCCGCCCGAAGGCACCACGCGACATCAGCAGTGCCATCTCGGAGGACAACATCATCCTTGGCCCACGCACTCGGAAGTACGCTAAGCCCGACAGTGCACTACTCGGCTTTGCGCTGCCTGCCGTAAATTCCGATCCCATCTCCAATGATCCACTCACAGTTGACGAGGCTAAGTCACGGCCCGACTGGCTTGAGTGGAAGAAAGCGATGGATGAGGAAATGGATCAGCTCCGTAACCTCAATACATTTTCCCCAGCACCTTTACCCCGTGATCGTACCGCCATTCCCTGTAAATGGGTTTTCCGTGTTAAGCGCGATGAGAACGGCTCTATCACACGCTACAAGGCCCGTCTCGTTGCTAAGGGATTTTCTCAGATCCCCGGCATCGACTTTGACGAAACTTTTGCACCCGTCGTTCGCATGGAAACCATCCGTCTACTTCTCGCTCTTGCCGCCCGTTACAACCTCGACATACACGTGGTTGATGTTATCGGTGCTTACCTCAATGGCAAGCTCGACGAGGAGATTTACATGCAACAACCCGAGTTATACCAGGACGGCACGACTCTCGCACTACGACTCAACAAGGCTATTTATGGTCTTAAGCAGTCCGGCCGTGTCTGGAACATTGAACTCAACTCATCCTTCCTCTCCCGCGGATACTCACGCCTTCTATCCGACCAGTGCGTTTACATCAAATGTAGCGGCACCGACATCACGATCATAGCCGTTCATGTTGATGACATGACCATCCTTGCATCATCGCCCGCCCTCATCGCTGCCGCGGAATCCGAACTTGAGCAGATGTTCAATATCAAGAAACTCGGTGATATTCGCCAACTTTTGGGAATGGAGATCACTCGAGACACTGACGGTTCTATCTTTGTGAGCCAGTCACAGTACATCACCAAGATTCTCGAGCGATTCCAGATGCAGAACTCCAACCCCTCCACCACACCGATGGATCCCCACGTGAAACTCACCAAGACGCCAGACTCGGAGTCTCACCCTGAGATCAAACGTGTCTATCAGCACATGGTTGGATCACTCATGTACGCCGCCATTTCCACACGGCCCGACATCTCCTTTGCCGTTCAGACTCTCTCCCAGTTCAGTCTGAATCCCGGCCCCGCTCACCTCACCGCCGTCAAACGAGTTTTCCGCTACCTTCGCGGCACTGTCAATCTCGGTATCAAATACACGTCGGATCAGCACTCCACCATCGAGTTATTCTCCGACGCCGACTGGGCTAATTCACCTGACGACCGCCGATCTGTCACCGGCTACCTCTCAACCCTTGCAGGGGGAGTCGTGACTTGGAACTCAAAGAAGCAACCAACCACGGCGCTATCGAGCATGGAGGCAGAGTACATGGCTCTTGCATCAGCCACCCGCGAAGCTCTCTGGCTTCGTAGCATGCTCTCTGAGCTCGGCTACACACCCCATCTTCCCACTCACATCTCCGTTGACAATCACGGCACTATCTCCTTCGCGCAGAACTCTGGTTTCCACGCCCGCTCCAAACATATCGACGTTCGGCACCACTTCATTCGGGAGAACCTCACTTCTAACGAAGTATCAGTTTCCTACTGCCCTACCTCGGAGAACACCGCAGACTTGTTTACCAAAGCACTCGACAAGTCCAAGCACGAGTATTTCGTCTCTCGACTTGGAATGACTCGCGCTTGAGGGGGAGTGTTGTAGTAATCATTATTCCCCGACCTTCTACCCGATTCTATTTACTCAGCTATTACTAAGTCTCTCTTCACTATAGTAGAATATTCTAGATATTATCCGTAGTATATAAGCCTGTAGCTGAACCACGGAATGCATTATTCTTCTCTTGTTCACACTCATCGAACATCATCCAACAATACGGTGGAAGCCGTTTCAGTGCGTCTTTTCTGGCGTGCTCGCGGATTCGAGAGCGGGGGCGCGTCGTGTGTTCGGTGAGAAGACATGGTGGAGCGAAACAAACATTGGTCACCCATTTTGTGCGGTTCAACACATCAATGATATCATACTGCCGGTATTCCGTAACTTGATCGTCCACGGCCCGTACTCTCCTCTGCCGATAGACTGACCCTCTCACCCCGCGAAGGTACACACGATCTTGTCCAGGTGTCCTTTCTGAAAACTTAGGCATCGGGGAGCACTTGCCCGAGGAAAAGTCAGGTATTTCCGGAGAATCCCGGCTCGATACTGGTGCTGTGGGTACACAGAAGGGGAAATAAAAGAATTACCAAAAAAGGAAAGAGAGAGAAGAAAGAGAGAGACCTCCCTGAAATCCAGTCGGACCTTGACGGGGCAGATGTCCTGCATCCGTTGGATGACAACTGCAACAAAACCGGCCCATTTGCGTCTCAAAATTCCATTTTTCGCTCAGTTGATTCGAGCGCCTGAAAATCGTGAGAGATTGCCGTTTTGAGTAGTATTTGGCGTGATATCCGAGCGTGTTCGTGCTATGCAGATAGTGGGGCGCTCGAAAAGGCGATTCCAGCGGCCGGCAGACTTTGATGCCACCAAGCCATCGACATTCACTCTTCTCTCATCCACTACCACCTCTCGCGATTCGACTACGTTCCACCTCAAATGCGGCGCACCTGCGGCACCCGCGCGTCTTTTCATGTCAAGAAGCAAATCCTCTCGGCTTGACCGTTGACGTGGCACTGGGATGGGGTCAATCTGAGGACTCGGAGGAAGTCTTTGCCTCAAGGTGTGTTCCAATACGTTCATACTCTTCATTCTTTCACTCACACTCTTCCCTTAAAACAGGTTTCAACTACAAAACCCCGCTACAGACTGGACGGGACAGCACCCGCATGCCGGATGCTACAGTGAGTCTTGCTAGCCCCACCCAGTGTCTGGACAATTTGGATGCAGGTCCATTCTTCCCCGACTTGTCTGCTGTCGCCTCCCACCCGCCCCTCACGTGCCGATCTCGCGACTCGCGTCGTCACTGTGGATACGCGTCCTACACGATGCCACTTGCTCCCTTTGCCTCCTTCGTTTCTCCAAGTCAGCAACCTGAGCCCTATCCTACTACCATCTCCAGCACTCTCTCCCCATCCCTTGGTTGTTGCCACCACCGCCCCAATCGAGGTCTGACCATACGAGCGTACGTGATGTGCTCGCGGCTTTGCATCTCAACCCACCTCGGCTCCTGCTTCATCCGTTTAGCCGCATCGTCCCTCTTGCATTTAGTCCAGCCGTCTCACCCTCGCCTCGCCCCCGCTTGCATCACTGGTCTACAGTTTGCTGTGGACCAAACAACCTTGCTCTCACCCTACGGCCGCCGCACCGCTCCCGTCGCTGGGCGATTGGATCGTGCTCGTCCATGAGCCGAAAGGCGACAACTCTCCGACATGCACCCTGGCTTCCCTGCGCGCCAGTAGTCGTGGCTCGCTGATGAGTGTGGACACGCGGGTCAGGGCGTGCCGCATAGTTTTTTTCGTTTCCGTTCGGCAGTTTATAGCTACTCTGTCCCTGTCCCATGTACTGCTGAGCAAATAATATGATAATGAACCATTTTTCTTGTCTGTGTCGGAAAAAAGTGTGGTGCTCTATAATTAATTATAAGCTATTATAAGAGCCATAAGAACGTAAGAGACACAGCTTTGATAAGAGATTTATAAGTCACGAGAATTGTTTGTAAGAGGTTTGCAAGAGACCAGGGGTTTCTTACAAATGCCCAACAGGCTCATCGCCCTGCCTCCGACCTCCGTTGCACTTCTCCGACCTCCCGCCCGGCCCACTGCTGAGCAAGGAGAGCTTGGAGCGCTTACCCTTGACCATCCCAAGTCTTTTTTCTCTGGCAGGCTTTCAATGGCCATAGTACCAACAACTCCCTTGACGCCACTCCATCCCGACATCCCGCCACTTGCCATCTACTGCCCCGCAGACCTAGGCGATACTGTTTTGTTTCGACCTCGGGTCTTTGTGCATTCCATTGAATGATGATGCAGAGGTGTGTACCTTGCCTAGTAGCCCATTGTTGGAGACTTACTTTTGCACAGCTGCTCCTGCCTCACTACCCGCCTCCCTGACATCAAGTCCACTTGCACGTGGCCCACCCCATTGTCTCAGTAACTTGGTTCCACCGTCTCCGGCACGCTTTCACCAACTGCGTCGCCTGCCATCCCTCAAGCAGCGGCGGATGCAATTCGCTCCCAGCGATGTACCGGTTACTCGACGGTGACGGGACTCGATTCACTGGCGGCTGGCGTGGCGGATGCATACCGGGCATTGATCACATCCCAAGTGAGTCGGCATGGTCAATCCTGCACGGAGACTGACCAGCATGCTTCTCCGCCCCGTCCCACGCCGCTGGAGCCGACATTCTCCTCCTCAAGTTAACGTCAAGCATCTGTATACATTAATAGCCGTTTGCCACCTCGCGCTGCATCCGGCCTCCTCCGAGACATTCCACACGAGAGCGCCTGTCATGCATGGGATGAGTGGAGTTTGACCATGGCGTGGTGGGCTAGCCCCGCCGTCTTTTGTTGCGGTAAGCATGCCATCGAGCGAGAGTCCAATAAATTATTGGGACTTCCTTAGTGCTCGTTGGCGTGTGCCGCCCATCGAACCGAGATTTTTGGGAGCATGGGTTGCGGAGGGTGGGGGGCATTCAACCACCGTGGGCCTCGGTCGAATACTTACCGTGTATCGTACGTAGCTCTTTAAACATACTTACCAGATAGCCTGATTATGCTTGGTGGTGCACGTGTGTGGCTCTGAACCAAGTCAGTCCCCGTTCCTGAGTGAGCTGTAGCATCAGGTGAGTGAAATTGAACGTAGCCCGTCGGCCGGGTGCTCAATATTCATCTGGTCAGAAGGTCGGTCAAAAAATCGATCTGACTCAGTGCTACTGGCATGAGGCATTGCGCGTGCCGAGATGTGTAGGCCGTTGAGTCGAATCTGTCAACCTGCGGAATTGTATTGAGCATGAAAATATGAGGCTTCATCGGCCTGGAGTTGGTCTAAAAGGTGGTGACATGACACCACACCGGGGGACAGCCCATTCACATCGACCTGCGGAAACAATCACATATACGAGAGGGGAAATGTTGACATATGCAGTTATAATTGCTTGAGGAGAATCCAAAGCAAGTTGCGATATAACCAACAAAGATCATTGCTCATCGCCGACTTGTTGTTGACCCATGGCAAGTCATAACATCTCCCCTCGTCATGGCCTTGTTTCAGTCAGAAACAGCATGCAATCAGAGGAAGCAAAGATGCGGAAATAAATGCGAGCAGAGTAAACTTGAAAAGTCCGCCTGTGACCTTCCAGTGTCTCGAGGCGGGGAGGAGATGGGGAGATGCACCTCGGCAGAGATGCAAGAAGTGATTCAACAATAGCGACAGCATACAAGAAAGGGGCATGTGAAACAGCATGCATTTCGATACATTACGTTGAGGAGCTCCTCGACAACGCGACCCCCGTAACCTGTGCAACGATGGCGCCGCCGTAGATTGGCCGGTGTAGGACCTTGACCTACAAAAGCGGAAGACGGGATGGGTGAGTGGCGACGGAGAAGCGAGGAGCTAAGGACACACCACTTTAGTTGAGGGGAAACCCAGCACCTCAAACCGGTCGATTCCACAGCAACAGTATCCTCTTTGGCAACGCCAGCGCCAGGCGGCTGCGTGTACATCCATGTCCAGTACCAGTACCACGCCGTCTCATCAAAGCTATGCTTGTTGGTTGTGTAAGAGTGCTTGGCAACCTTGAGGCTCGGTGTCCTGCAGATCGTTTGGCTCGGAAGAGCACAACAGCCTGAGACTTCGAAGAGAGATCAGGGTGGATTTGAGGGAAAGGACGGGTGACCAGGCGTCTTTGAGGATGGATATCCAGACCGATGGCACCAGATGCCACGGACGACTTTGCGGACCAACGGACGACATGTTTGGGTGGTAGATACTAGACTTTGGTTATGAACTTCATCTTGACCGGCTGGAGGTAGAATTTGGGGATGGCCAGGAAAGGGGTAAGTCGAATGCGCAGATGAGCCCGCGACTGAGAGGGTGTGCATGGGATACATGGCTGACAATAAGCGAATGAATGTAATACCTGTGGGATGCCACGTCCAGCGCCTGCTCCTCCCCACAAGTTGTTCAGAAGCTTGAGGTAGTCAGTTTCCATAGCGAACAATGTCGTTGCAAGTGGATCGAGTGAGCTGGCCAGCGGCCGTTCCGGATGTGATGTTGATGCGAGGAAAGAAAAGGTACTGATGAGCATCACGGGCTGCTGGGCTGTGCGTGACTGGTGTCACGCCCCGTGATTCACGGGATTCATCCTCGGTTGGATTCATTTTATCAAGCTGATTTATTATGTAACAGTGATCTTGGTGAATGTGTGGCTCGAGATGACACCAGCCTCCTCTGGGTCGGGTGTAGACAGTGCTCAAGGGGCACTATCACTATGGAGCTGGATTAGGGTGAAATTCACCCAGCCGTAGGTTGAATTTCATCTTTCACCCATTTTGGGGGTTCCTTTAGGTTGAACTGGAATCACCCGGAATTCTAGGTTGAATTTGGTCGACCGCCAATCAACCAATGTTAGGTTGATTTTCACTACCCTCGGGAAGCGATATAGAACACAACCCAGACTAGGGAGAGTGCAAGTACGTGACTAGTTATCGACGTAAACGCCCAATGCATGCTCGAAACATCATTATATTGAATATAACTAAGTAGCCGAGTGATTACCAGGATTCCACTCTGCCTGAACAAGGGCCGCGCTTCGATCAACGATGGCCCACTCGTTGCTTGCCGATGGTACTCTCCCCACCAGCGCCTGTGCGGTCTTGACGTCTATAACGTTGAGCTGCCCATGCTTGGAGTAAAAATGAATGTCCAGTCCGTCGAGCTGAGCGTCATCTGTTTTGAGCTTGCACTCCCGGATGGCTGCAAAGATGAAGCTCGTCGGCTCGTTGAGGTCCAGAGCAGGAAACGCGGTGGGGACATGGACGTGGTAGATGTGAGTGAGCTGGCCGTAGAAGGTTTCCAGTTCCATCTCTGGTGTTCAGCGGGGAAGCCGAGCCCACTTGTCCACAAGCATCTGGTACTGCGCACGATCGCGAAATTTAGCATATGAGAATCTGGAGAACAAAACAACTGCTCACCCGAACGAAAGTCGAATCCCGTGAGTCGTCAGCTACCGTTCCAAGGGAGCTCGCCCGCATCATCGACATGTTCGGGTGGTAGACTTTGGTTATGAATTTCATCTTGACCGGCTGGAGGGGTAGGATTCGGGGATGACGAGGAAAGGGCTAAGTCGAATGCACAGATTTTGGCGGTGACTGAGAGGGTGTGCATGGGATACATGGCTGACAATAAGCGGGTGGATGTCGAATATATCTGAGGAAGGAGCATTGGCGTCGTTTCGAGGGATCAATAAGAGCGGCAGAGAAGAAAGACAGACACGGCTCGGGAGTCCCAGGGGGTGAGATTCTTGCCGGCGGTGTATAGATGACGAGGGATGGAGAGGAGGGAAGGGAGAGAAATGAGAAACACACACCATGGATGTGCGGCTGGGCACAATGAAACAAGTAATGGGGTACCTGTAGAGCGTGAGCAAACAGCCTGAACCGGTCAAGGGGAGGGGGAAATGACCTGCTCTGTGGTGGGAATTGGGCTGGTGGGTTTAGGGATACGGTGAGTGAGTGTCCGTTACCGTATCTTTGAGGGCGAGCATGGTGTCGTAGAGGTCAGCGACGCACCTGCGGGATGCCACGTCCAGCGCTTGCTCCTCCCCACAAGTTGTTCCGAAGCTTGAGGTAGTCGGTTTCCTGTCACATTTTCATGCCACGACGGTCGTTGCATGTGGATTGAGTGAGCTGGCCAGTGGCCGTTCCGGATGCGATGTTGATGCGAGGAAAGAAAAGGGACTGATGAGCGTCACGGGCTGTTGGGCTGTGCGTGACTGGTGTCACGCCCCGTGATTCACAGAATTCATGTGCCCTTACATTTCCTGCCGTCGGTTGAAAGCACAGTCATGTGTGTATTGTACAATTCCCGGTTGTGCTTCCCTTCCTCACCGGTAAAACTATCCAGCCACGCTAATGCTTTCCCGGATTGCCGCTTATTCTATGTTCAACTTCCCAACAGAAGGACTTGTAGTCTCGTACGGGTATGCGAAGCATTGGCCTCAAAGCCCATGTGCTCCGTTTGATTTCATTGAATGTGCTCTCGAGTTGTTCACTGGCAAGTTCATTCCTATTCACTTGAGATACGAGTTGAACCTGACCGTCCAAGTAGCGTGCTCCTTCGTTCTTGCTCCCGATTTTTCAGCAATTCATCCCTGTTGCAAAATCGCATTTTTGAAGGTAAGAATGCAAGTTCGCGCCGACTGAGCATCCACAGCGCTGGTGGGTATGTTTTCGTGCTCGATACGACTCGGACACTTGTTGACTTGAATGGATTTGCAGGTCAACGGATTGTGAGACTCCACACTACCTTCAGGCTTTGTTACTTTGTTACTTTGCTTAGCTCTGTGAAAGCTTAGGAGTTTCACTATTTTGTGTGAAACTTTGGGACTTTGGGAAACTTTGTGACTTTCTTTGCATCCCACGCTGCAAGCTAATCGGATGGCGCAGATGAGGACTATATGAGTAGTCTTGCAAGTTTGTGAGTTGACCACGGATTCGACCGATTGTATACCCAGTTGGAGCCAAGATACGTTCAATGCCGTTGATTTTGAGTGGCGTGTGTACTAGTATTCAGAGCATTTTTTAATTAAACATACGAGGCTTCGGAAACGGCGGGCACCATTTTTGGGAGACCAAGGGGGATGGTGGCAGGAAGTCCCTGGGTTGAATTTTCCGGGGTCGGTTGCAGGTAATGAGGCTTCAACTCGTGAGCTGAGAGCAAGAAAATGGTTCATGCAAACCATCTGCGTGAAATATGCATGGAATAATTCACTTACATCGTGCTCCGCAGCCCAGACCGAGATACGACCGTCAAGCACTCCCTCACACTGGTACACAGTTTCCGGCCATTTTCTATAGAGCACAAGAGGTCTCTCAGGCTTTTGGAATCATTCTCATAGGTGCCAGAGTAGGAGTGGCTGAAAGTGGGCCACATTGATCTTGAACCGTCCGGTTTCGGCAACTCAACAATCAGCCGGGAAGACCGGTGTCTCGTGGGATATTAAACAAGTCATATGATCTGCCAGCGTTGTCATCCACACTCGTACGAACTCTGGGCTGCCGCCATTCTTTGGTCCTCCTGAGTTACCTAGGCAATCAATATGCCGGAAAAGACGCCTGTTCTGGGTTTCCAACGCGAGGTGGGATGGGAGGAGCGTCAGGCACTAAAAGACAAAGAGGTGCATATTGAGGACGACATTACTTTCTTTGGTGCGTCCCTTTCCCATAATCCGAAGCTATTTTAAATAAGGTGGAGTAGGAAACCTTGTCATACACAAGCCATGTACCTCTCGCTGCACGGGGGCCAACGCGACATATACCATCGCATCCCCGCCTCCCGGTGATGCCAGATTTGTGGAGATCCCTGGCGTGAGTGGGAGCACGTTTGCTACTGTAAAATTTAATGAAGTCCGTGGCAGCCGTATGGATCAACTGACAACTTCATCAACAATCTGAACATTACCGGTCGCATTCGTGCCAAGGCCCGCGGGAAAGAGTTGGCGGTCGCCATCTGCAATGCGGTGTCCGACCACAAGGTTTATTGATTCTCAATATGTTTCCGACTCGATTCACGGATTCATTGCAGTATGTGCTTCGGGTCCACTTCAAAACCGAAGCACATCTCTTCTGGATGCCCACGGAGATGTATCGCCGCATCGTATCCCAACCAACGAGGCAACGCCGTAGTGGTCTAGCCTTTCCTGTCCCCCCTGACTGCATCAGTGGACCGAAACGGGAAGACATCCTCCTCACGATCCAAGCCGCCTTCGTCCGCCCGAAATATACTCTTGTATTTGTTGACCACCAAAGTTTCATTGGGTTCACCTTGATTCGTATGGCCTCCCATTTCACATTGGACGACTTGGAGCCAACCTCGGAGGCGGGTTTTGAATGTACGACTTGCCCACACATGAATTGATCCTGGAACAGTTTTGGTCTGCACTCTGGTCCTCGACGCATGGTCCAGTCCATTCCCTGGAACCGACCGCTACAAGGGCCCGGTTTCTTGCTTGGCGTCAAAGCACGATTGCCAATGACGATGACCGGCCGATCCTCTTCTTGATGAAGGATAAGCAGGACATATTCAACGGCTGCGGTGCATGGGAGTCTGTCGACATCTTGGTTCGCGCTTTGGTCCACCCAGCCATGCCGGCGTCCCTCCTCTGCTCCAACGAAACCGTATTCCACCGTTTCATTACTGCGATTATGGAGCATGAACATGAGTCCACCCTCGCCATGGGACCGGGCGCTGCGCAACCCCTTCCGTATACATCCAACGACAGCCCATTCTGGTTCAACCGCGAGGCTCACAAAAAATATGTGCAACGGCATGTGCTTTGCTATAGATGTGCCTCTGTCTCTGTCCCGCTTCCCACCGTCCTTCAAGCGGCGCAGATGAATCTCTTTGTTCCTACCGCCGTGATAGGTTCAGACGGTGTTGCTCGAGGCAAGTCTCCCCTGAGCGCATGTGGCATTCAACTGACCGAGAACAGTTCCTCCAGGCGAAGTCGCTCAGAGGGCCACTTTGAACCCCATACGCGATGACTGTAGGCAGCAAAAGATGAAACTTCCTAACTATAAGTTTGCAGTCGGCACCGGGACTCAAGCGTACAGTCCATTTACTGCTAAGCCCGATCCAGCATGGTCTTCTAAGGTTCGTTTGAGCACACTCCCTGAGAGCTTTCCAGCTAGACACACCTTGTTCACGCTCTCTCACCTAGGATCCGATGCTCGTGCAAACCGATGTACAAGACATCATTGACTCCACGACGCTAGGCACTTACAGTTTCCAAATTTTTGTGGACTGCGCGTGGTCCGCGAAAAGGGTTAATCAGAGCAACAAGGTTCTCAAAGGTCGGAGGCCAACGGAGAAAGGTGGGAATCGCAAGCGCCCGAGGGCGGAGGATATAGAGGCTACAAAAGCAAAGGCGGTGCAGAACAAGAAGCGCAAGCTTGAATTGGACGAGCAGGAGCGGAGAAAAGAGAATTTCGCACCCTGTGAGGGTCGGGTAACCCGTTCGAGAAGCAAGCAAACTGCAGTATAATGTCGTTCACATACCTGTACAACGCGAATGAATGTACCAGATAGTCAACTTGAAAAGTTGGAAAGCGTGGAGGCTCTTACTTTCTTTGGTTCAGACAGCGGAGTTACAGTAGCAAATGTCACGGAGAGGGATGTGTGGCCCATAGAATGAGCGGGGTGTCATTGCCGTCCAATCAGTATGTGGAAAACCAGCCGACTTTCTGCCACTGGCGAGCCCCACATGATGAATATAATACCGAGTGCCCATTTAAGGTGGTATACTTGTGAGAAAATGATGGCTTAAGTGATATCTCAGCCAGACGCATCTTGACGGCCAGGGCATGCGAGTCTGAAGTGATCAACTCAATTTCAATGGCAATTTTTTTTCTCTGTTTTTTTTGGGCAACTGCTAGGGGACCCAGAGGAACAATCTCATCCTGTCTACCTGAGTAATAGAGGGCCAGAAGTCAAACTGAGTGCAGAGGGTGCAGTTTTAAAAAAAAGCGTAAATGCACAATATCGTGGTTGGGGTTGACAATGGCAGCAACACCTTGGGGAGTCGAGACTTTACCACACCCCTAGGAGTACAGACGCAAACTCCCAAGTCAATAGAATGAAAACTGGAGCTTGTGGAGTGAAAAGAAAAATCAGCTGATGGCAGCTGCCAAAATCAGTGATTGTGGCCGCAAAAAGGAAACTGCACAGCCGGCTTAATCAAAAGTCCCATTGTCTGAAACCTCACCCAAAAACTGGCCCACTGAGATTTTAAAAGAACGAGAACTTAGCAAGTAAGTTCTCGTAATACTTACCTCGGTAAAGACGACGGGCGGATTTCATTCCGGTCAGACGCAGGCGGCCACTGTATTGCATAGGATGGAAGGCGGGAGCTGCGAGTCGGCGGTTGAGGGATGCCGAGCGGCTGTTGTGGTCCAAAAGCAGTGCAGGTCGCCTTCCATCGGCGTGTAATTCCAGTCTCGACGCGGCATGCCTGGAGGAGGGTGTAGAGATGCTGGTAAGTGACATTATATATCTTGGTAAATACGGCAACGTGATTGGAGGAGGTGGGAGACAACGCGGTGTTGGGAATGCGGGCAACGGTATTGACGGATCCCGGGGGGCGGTAGCGAGAGGCGGTGTGTCGAATTGAGTAAATAGACGATGATTCCGAGCGAACTGAGAGTGCGAACGGCGGCGTCTGTCCCCAACGACTGCGTGTCAGCAGCGGGCATGGTGCATCTCCTCGAGGCTCGGAAGACGGGAACACATTTCTGTTCCCCAAGCGAGGACTTGAGTGGGTTGGCAAAAGATGACGCCGTTGGAAATGGAACCCGTTCGCTACATGCCTGAAAGTGGTCCTGGCGATGGTGTGATCCGATGGGACAGGCGCCCACGCGACGTGTGTCATGGTGCCCGGGGATTGATACGTGCGGAAAGTGGTGAAGCGGGCAGCACGCAGGGATGTCGAAAGGGCAAGCGCAACAGACGGGGTGTGCACGAGGACACGCGGCTGACGGCGAGTAGGTAGATCTCGAATACATATCTGAGGACCAGCTTTTTGAGGCAGGAAGGCTGACAGACGCGGCTCGGGAACACCATGAGATGTGCATTGCATTGCAAAAAGTAATGTGGTACCTGTAGAACGTAAGTAAACAGCCAGAATTGTTCAAAAAAAAGAGGGTGGTAGGCATGGAGACCCTGCTCCTTGGTGAGAATTGGGCTCAGGAATGGGAGGAACGGGCGTAGGGATATGGTGAGTGAAAACTGTACGTACCATGCCAGACATCATTGGATGGCGGAGACTGTGTGTTTTTGCATGTACTGCATGGAGGGCTCAAGTAAGGGAGATAACAAGGCGAAAATAGCACAGTCTGAAGGTTTTGAGGGCGAGAATGGGCCGCAGAAGTCAGCAACGCACCTGCGGGATGCCGCATCATCCAGTACCTGCTCCTCCCTGCAGCCCGTTCTGAGGCTTGAGGCGGTCGGTTGCCATAGTAGACAATGCCGATGCCGAGTCGATTGAGCAAGCTGGCTGTTCCGGATGGGACGAAAGAAAGAGAGTCTGTCACATGTCACAAGCTGCTGGGCAATGTGTGACTGACCCCGTGATACACTGTTGACTCAAACCAAACCACCATGTCGACCACACGGTCTGCCTCACCCGCCTCTGCCTCCACGACTGACCTGGAATCTGCCGACCTGCTTCCACACCCCGGCTCCTCCGGTGTGAGTTTCCATCCTTGGTGAAAAGCTCATTGTGGCCAACATGAAACGGGTGTTCTAGGTCACTTCAATTTCTATTTTCAAGAACGCAAGTGCACAAGAGCTCATCCACTCTGGGAATGCCGCGTATAAGGAGCTACTCCATTCAAACATACAGAGCCAGGAGGAGTACACAAACCTTGTTCGGGGTTATCTACGTGTGACGGAGTATTGCCAATATTGTGGGGTTGTATGCAGATCTCAGGTGTGTCTCAAAGTATGGCGGCCGTTATTGGACAAAACCCAGTTGGAAGTGCGTGGAAGCGCGTTGGAAGTGAGTGCCCACGCGTTTGAAGTGCAGTTTGAGATCATCCGGATCACGTTGGCCACGCATTAGGCAATTATAAATGCCTTGTCTTTCCAAAACTGATTGCATCAACCAAACGCGTTTCCACGCGTTGCCCATCATCCATCGCCACATATGGTTTCCAGCATTTCCATCGCCCAATTGGGAGCCAAATCAAAATCAAAATTTCTGGTACAATTTTTCCGTCTATCTACATAGTTTATGCAATGCTGTGTCAAGACGCCTCTTGTCTCAAGTCCAAGTCCCGACCGGTCCTCTTGATTATGTCGCTGCCTGCTCGCGGACGCTGCCTCCACTGCGACGATTGTGGTGGGACCGCTTACTATCGCGGCACAGCTGTATGTCTCCGCTCAGTGGTCGAGCTGTCCGCACACTCAAATTTGACAAGGTCGTCGGGTCTCCTCCCACACCAGACAGCGCGTGTCTCTGCCACCATGGTTATCTAGCACATTTGGTCAACATCGTCGATGATCCTTCCAACCCCAAAAACACCCTTCAACGCGGTCCCAATCGTGCACGAAAGTGCGGTGGATTTTACAGTGTGAGTCACGTTCCTATCTGTACTTGTCCTTTCTAAAACAAAGCAGAGCAGGGACCACTGGGTCCCGGGCCTCCCTTGTGATGGTTGCGGCGCCAGCTGGCTAGCTCATGACGGTCCCACCATTCCTCTTTCCAGGTGCGGTCTGCACTCGGTGACTTTACTGAGTACTTATCACCCTTTCAGCATATCTACATCCAGCGGCGCATCCACAGGCAGCATGAGTCAGCCTGTGGTGGTCTCCTCTTCGTTTACAACCCCGAATCTACTTTCTGCCCCGCAGACAGCATCGAGTCTATTCGACAACAACCCCTTTGTGTCCAGTACGCCGTTAATCCCCCAAAATTCTTGACGCCTCAATGCATGTCTTTCATAGAGCCCCAGCCTACCACTGCTGCTGTCCCTGCCACCACATCGGCTTTCTCCGACGGCCATCCCAACCCCGGATCTCACCAAGTCACCTACACCACTTCCCGCTTGGACAACCCGATCACCATGCTCACTCAGGCGCCGCGACCGATCCCCGCCAGATTTGTTGCCAATCCGAGCGCTTCCGGTACCGCGACTCAGAATCGTGCGGCCAGCATCAATCGCACCACTACCGGAAACGGCCGCTCCTCAAGGCCTCAGGGAGGGACCAGGTCTCATCGTTTCAATCAAGCCTCCGGGTCCAGCCAATCCCACCAATTGGAGCAATTCACTGAAGTGACCACTTTGGACGAACCCATATCCACAGCAAATCCGGCCGTTGTCAAGTTTCTGATCGCTATGCTACCCTTTTCAGTGAGTACCCCTTTTTTTTTGAGACTGTCCTGAACGAATTCAGATTTCCCATGTCGATTCGTCTGGACTTGTCGGCACAGTTACCTATGCTCTTCGGACGTCGTCTCGCGACTTGCCAAATATCCTTGCCCGACTCAAGGAGTATGGGCTGCTGCTCGAGACGTTCAAGGTCAAAGCCGGGGCGGGTGACTCCTTTTGGCAATCCATGGATGCGAGTATCCGCGAGCATCTGGACGCCGCATTCATCACTCTTCCTGGCGCTGGCTTGTCCTCCTACACATTTGCCCAGTCTTTGTGGGAGCTCCTCGCCTTTTGGTCGGCGACCCAGTCCCATGAACGCAAGCTTTATGCAGCCGACGCCCTCGCCAGGGACTTTACTCTCGACGGCCTGTCCAAGGTGCTTAAACAGATCCGTCATCCCGATCATGAGCATATCAAGGTCTTATTTGTCGGTCAGTTGGCGGCCTTTAAGTAACTCCTTCACGCGCACTGACCAGTACTCTTAAGCTCCGACCCAGGGACATCTGGAAGGCCCGCTGCCTGACAACCCCTTTTGGCCGTCTCACAAGTGTTTCGCATTTCGGGCGATGGACGGGCTCCCTATCATTAACCTCGATTCCACTTACGAGACCGGCCTGTGTGTCGCAGGCTGCCCAGGAGTGAGAAACTCTGCCGTTTTTTCCATCAGGCTCTCCTCACACATCTTTTACAGCAAGAAGATTCCTCAGATTCCTCTGCAATTGTACGCAGAGCAAAGCGTGACCGGTCCTCAGACTCTGTGGTGAGTCAAGCTCAGCTCCACACCTCCCGTTTGTACTCATCACACTATAGAAAAAGCCGCCCGCACAACGCCGCAAATCGCGCAATGTCGCCGTGTCTTCTGATGAATTTGACTCTGATTCATCATCCCTCCCTGAAGCGACGTACCAAGCGATACTTGGGCGTCCATTGCGCCCGCAGACGCTCAAGCCCGAGTATGTGGAGATCTCCGATTCGGAGCCAAATGTTCCGCCCGCACCTCAGCCGATGACGGTGGCCGAGACCGAGCAACAGAAGCTGACCGCTGCTCGTCAGAAATTCATCAAGGACACTGAGGACGAGATCGCGCAGGTTCTTCAGAACGCGATCCGCACTCCGGTTCCGAAGCTGACGCCGGTCGAGTTGCTCATCTGGTGCGCTGCTATCACGGACGCCGCCACTGCATCCCCCGATGATATCATCGCCTTGGACATCTCTGGCCCAGATATCCCCTCCATGGCAGCCACGTTGACCGAACTTGTCGATCATCTTCTCAGCACACCGGACGACTGGGAAGATTTCACGCCAAAAGATCCGAAAGTCACCATCGCTCGCCTGCCAGTCTGTGGCTGCATCTTTCTTCCATGTGGGGCGCATGTTCAACGTGTATGCCTGTCCCACCTTTCCCGTCGTCCTATGCTAACACCTTGCAGATATAGGAATCC
Organism: Roridomyces roridus; assembly: GCA_029378245.1. Classification (NCBI taxonomy): domain Eukaryota; kingdom Fungi; phylum Basidiomycota; class Agaricomycetes; order Agaricales; family Mycenaceae; genus Roridomyces; species Roridomyces roridus. The sequence goes on from JARKIF010000006.1 coordinate 1,546,414, forward strand.
GGACCCCGCTGCGGCCGACCATCTGGGCGCACATGGCAGCGGCCCTGAGCGTTCCGTCTACCTCACTGCACTGAAGAAACGCCTCGCATGTGAGGATCGCTGGGCTTCCAGCAATTCCTCCTACAAACGGCCTCTCTTCAGTCCTCTCAAGGTGGTGGATCATGAGCGTGCTGCAGCTTATCGCGTTGACGGCGCCTGGGCGGCTTTGTTTCTTGTATCACTGCGCCTGGGTCCAGATCCGCTCTGCCCCTTCATGCTCCTTGCCGCGTCTCAGAACAGTCGTGAATGGATCAGTGAGCTCACTTTGGCCGAGATCCACGCGCTGGACCCATCGACAGCAGCGTTGCTTGCACCGTGGTTCTCGGTCAGCCACGATCGTGCATTCGCGTTACCCCAGGAGGCCAGCCATCCTGCACTGGCTCTGGCGGCCACATATTTGCCTGTCCAGGTGTGTCTGTGCCTACCAAAGTGCCTCGCGTCTCACCGCCTTTGCTTTACCACAGATGTCGTACTTCTCCAAGGCCCGTTCTGTCGAAGCACACAAGGAGCTCCATGTCATGCTTCTTTGCCAGATCTTTTATGGCTGCCAAGATCCCTACGACATGGAGGAATTCAAATGTTTCAAAGCCGGCGTCGACCTCCGTCTCAAAGGAAACCACACGTTTTTGAGTGTGAGCTTCCGTCTTGTGCATATCTGGCCACTCCGCTGATTGCCTTATCCTAGCATTTCACCGGCGTGGCTGAGACCAAGCGGTTGCTGGCCACCGTCTACAATCGACGCTTCACTAGCGTCAATCAGGCGCTGAGTCTCGTCCGATTCGCCGCAAAATCTTCTCAGCCCGTTGTTGCTGGTTTTTATCAAGAGCAATTCCAGCTCCGCTTTAGACGCTGGGCTCGAGGTGTAGGCTTCCCGCCCACGCTTCGCGGGCGGTTCATCAGCGAGGAGCAGTATCAAAGAGATATCGATAACCCTCTCGCTCGCGTCAACAGCTTGGTCCAGTCCATCACAGGAACGACACTCATCCCCCCTGAGAGCAAATTCCGATTGGACGTGCGTCGTGCGACTCGTGCCCTTCCACGGATTCTTCTGACTTTGATCCCTAGCTCTTCTTGGAGGAGGCCGAGCCACAGGATCAGAACGACGGGCCAGTGAGACTGCACTTTCACAACTGCGGGCGCTCGCTGGATGTGCCATTCAATGGGTGGCTGCAAAACCTGCTTCTGCAGCCGGTGGACTACGACGATCTGCAGACGGTGACGGAATTTGATGAATGGCTCTCCTGCGAGTTTAGCTTGCGAGCAGACGACTACAACGAAATCTAAAATGTCTTTATATAAAACATAAAAACACCGTGTCGAGGCTTGGACAGATCGTAGAGAGAAAGGAGCTACTGAGCTCAGAAATCACAATGCGCCGACATTGATGGCGACGCCGGGCGCGGCTGACATCGGAGAGCCAAGTGGATGCCGGGGGCGGGTGAGAGGAGTTTGAAAGGTGCTATAAGTATCTTAGATGGAGAGATTCGGTGCAGAAATAAGATACTTACAGCAAATTCTGAGAGCGCCGGTGATGTGGTTTTGCCCCGGCGACGTCGAGCTCGGATGTCGTCAGAGAGCCTAAGGGAGGGCGGGGCGGGTGGAGAGAGTCTGAATGGTGCGAATGGTACTTCAGATGGAGAGATTCGACCCAGAAACGAAAGACTTACACCAAGTTGTTGCCGGGGACGTGATGCGGCACATTGTGATGGCGACGCCGGGCTCGTTACTCAACGGGGACCTTAGCGAAGGGCGGGGGCAGGTGGTGGGGGTCTGAATGGTGCGAATGGTACCTTAGATGGAGAGATTCGACTCAGAAACGAAAGACTTACCGCAAATTGTCGCAGGGCAGTGATGTGGCACATTGTGATGGCGACGCCGGGCTCGTTACTCAGCGGGGACCTTAGCGAAGGGCGGGGGCAGGTGGAGGGGGTCTGAATGGTGCGAATGGTGCTTTAGATGGAGAGATTCAGTTCAGAAACGAAAGACTTACACCAAGTTGTCGCCGGGGAAGTGATGTGGCAGATAGTGATGGCCACACCGAGCTCGTTTCTTCACGGGGAGCTTAACGAAGGGTGGGAGCATGTGCAGGCAGGTCGAGGGATTCTGGGCATGCTTGAGATAACGAGATTTGAGTCTGCATTGAGCGAGCTGCAGCGATTTCTCGAAGGGGTGTCCAAATGCGGTGATGCGGCGGATTGTGCGGGCGACGCCGAGCTCGATTGCCATCGGAGCATTTAGCGAAGAGCGGGGGCGTGTTGGGGGGATTCGAAAGGTGCTGTGTATTGGTGGTTAACGGCCTGGTATCCGGTGCCAATCGAAAGAGGGCGCAGCTGGCGGACAGACAGAATTTCAGCAGAGCAGCACGCCTGAACAGCTCAATGTACGCACCCGAGTCGCCCCAGTACGTGTGCACCCCTCCAAGTACGTCCCCAATGATGTCCATACTGGCTTGAAAACGGCGGCTGTTGCTGGCGACAGGCCATATGGCGTTTACCCAGACTTGAGTCATCAGGCGGGGGATTTGGTGGAGAGTATGTGTCTATCGAGCTCTCAAGGGTGTGTGCACCGGGTTACAAGGCCAGAGCTAGTCCAGGAGGGGAGGAGGATGCGTGCAAGTCGAGAGAGAGGGTGTAAACAACATCCGTAAACACTATACCCGTAATCTACTCTGCTACCTCCTTAGTCCTTGACGATTCCTTCTTACTCCTCTCGATGGCTCCTTCTGCTAGCTCACCCTGGTAAACAACAGCTAGCCTCGGACGCGACATAGCTGCTGTCGACTCACCTGTATAACAACCTTAATTTTTCCTATTAGTACGCCGCTTCCGAGTCTGAGTCTGCGATCCCCCCACTGTGAACCCGGATTTCCGCTGGTGCGCTCGAGCCACTTTGCAGAGCAGATGCTCTACCACAATTAAATCCACCCCCACTTGCTGAGCATCCTCGGTGGGAACTATGTCCAGCAGCAATGCGTGGACGATTTGAAGCCCGCGCCTGCAATATTCGGGCGTCGAAGGTTCCTGCTTCCCACTGTCGTCAAGGTTCCGCTTTGGAATCAAGCCCAGTAGTTCAAGGCCATGGACTGCACCGCTGTCCAGCTCAAAAATGATTTCTGCAAGCTCTGCATATGTTGGAAGGTCGACGAGAGGGGTCTGAGCATAATCGGCCGTCAAGAGATAAGCCGTGAGAGGACCAAGCTGATAGAAACGACCGGTGAGATAGTCGCGCGCTTCTGAAAATCGCAAAGACTGTCTGCCGCCTTTGCGGGCCTTCAGGATCAGCGTATGCAGGCCCTCACCGTTTTGGAAAATCTGCTCCGCGTATCGTTCGGCCAGGTCCACAGTGCGTCTGAAGTTGGCTGTGCCGTAGGCCCCAATGTTACAAAAGAAGCTGCTCGGGGGTGGCTGCAAATGTATTGCTTCAAATACGTCTCCCGCGCGGTCCATTTCCGCCTTGAACTCGTCATGGCTGCGGAACAGTACACAATTGGCCGGATTCCGAACAAAGTCGGTGTTGAACGTGATCGTCCGGAATATGAGAGCGCTGTAGAAACCCTCCGCAGTGGCTACATGCGCTGGTGAAAATGGACCCGAAGCACGCATGATGCTGCGGCGCGAAGGGGCCAGCTCTCGGAATGGGAAGAACATGTCCATTCCCGTCAACAAGAAACTCTGCAGGGTAGTTTGCGAAGCCGGGGCCACCCGATTCAATGCTACAGCCACCGAGTCTGTCACAAACTCTCGGAGAGCTGGAATGTGCTTCCGCTCGGCAGCTGAAAGCGTCGCCAATGATAACACGGAACTGCTGAGGCTCGCTGTAGAGGAAGATTGTGCTTCTGGCACCACGGGCGCCTGGTTTCCAGGAACGGTACCGACTGATGCGGGGGGTGGACTCCGTGGGGCGGGGACAGGGAGGGCAGGAGCTTGGAACGAGGAAAGCAATTGGGCCAGATGCACAAGTCGCTTTGCTTCCTCAGAAGCGGGATTGCTCAACGGATGGAGCACCAGTGAGGCTCGCAGGTTAGCAAATGCGGCCGTGCAATTCTTGATCGTCAATGGCTGCCCAACAACCCACTTGCGCAGGGACTTGTGAGCGTTCCATACTTCATCGAGAAGCAGGGCGGATCGCCCGAGCACCGAGAGGATGACATCTATCATTCCGGCTTGGTACCGGGAGACGTCGCCGGTGGGGAAGCCTAGCCATCGGCTGATAATCTGGCAGGCCAGCATTGTCGATCTCCGCAGGACTTCGTCATCGTCCACGCCATCAATGTACATACGGCGCGACTGTGGGTTTGTCCATTGGAAAGGCGCTGCTGAAATCGACAATCCATAGGTGGCTGGAGTGAAGACCCGGTCCCTGATGTGGCTATTGACGGCCGAAATGCAGTCTCTCCCCAACCGTTCAACCCAGGATGCCGAGGCGTCAACCACGCCCCGCTTGCGCTTTTCCAAGGCGCACTGTACCTGTGCCGGGCAGTACCGATCGAGCCATTGCCAAGCGCAACAATTGGTGAGCATGATACACTCGCGATCAAGCCGGAGGCGGATGACGCCCAGCTCTGCCAGCTCGACCATCTGTTTGAGGTTTGGCCAGAGGTGCGTGAAGAGCGCAACTGTGGCTGTTTCTCCGGGTTTCTCTGTCAAAGCCGCATAGGCAGCAATCATCTGAGACGTCAACTGCGGCCCTGTGGTCGAGGAGGAGATGATGTGCATGGCTGTCTCCACTTGGGAAATGCTGTATTCGATGTTCAACAGCGTGAGCTGAGAAATGAAGGTGTCTGTGATGGAAACAGAGGAAGGTCAGAGTCCGGACGTATCACATTCAGCAGCCACAACTAACTGCAATGATGCGGAGCAATTATCGCTTCTGGACAAGCTATGTGAGCTTCAGCGGATTATTTATATTGCAGCAACCTGCCTGAGGGTGTTGGAGTCGGCATCTCCGCAATGTCCTCGGAGCCCTCATCAATTAAACTGTGCAGCACCAGAGCGCCTGACGATGAACTTGTTTGGACAATCTTGGCAGCAGCGGCTGCATACTCGTCCGAGGTCCACGCTATTCCGGGTGTAAGGCATTTTGGTCGTGCAACGAAGTATGTCAAGACTTGCCGACATCAATTTCGGAACGAATCCGCTTTGCAACATGCTCTATGGAATCACCGTCTGTGCATATTCCACTAAGCACCACAAAAGAAAGAGCTCTTTAAATGATGTACCTCTGATTGGACGCTTCTCCGTGGTCCTCGAGATCTCCGCTTCAGCCATGACTACATCTGTGCTCGGGACAATATCTATACCTGTATCTCAAGAGCGAAAGGAAATTGAAACAAATGTGAACATGCCTTCTGTATGACTACCTCAGGACTCAAAAAGAAAAAGAAAACAGACAAACGTGCCTTGGATAGCAGGGGTGTCGTCGTCCTCTGGCTCAGTCTCCCACCCATCATCGTCCATGTTCCCATCGGCTTGCTGGGCACCTATCAAAGCCAACCATTGGTAAGATAAGAGCCAGAGTTGCCACAACGTACCCGGAGATGTTTCGCCTCGGTAACCGATTGGGGGCAGCACAATCTCCCAAGTGGCTTTCTCTACCGTCAGGTGAGAGATGCAGCAGGAATAAGCGAAGCCACACACTTTTTCGCACCGGCCGTTCGGGCTTTCCATATTCCATGTCCTCATCCGCCGTTTTAGCTTTAGATTTCTTATTTCGTGATTTTCTGGCGGCTTTCCTCTTCGATTGCTTGCCCGTGGCAGGCCCGCGCTCAGCACCCCCTGCCGCTTTCTTCCCCGGTTTACTCTCTGATGGAAATATGAGAAGGCCAACATTGAAAGGGATGCATCACTCACTTGGAAGTGGGTCTGGTATAATGTGTTTGACCGGCCCTTCATGACCAACCGATGGGATGTGAGACGCCATTTCGGCCTCATACGCGTCAAACCGTTTAAACCCTTCAGAACGGGACTGGTTCAAGTCCTTCGTGTCCGTCTCATCGACCTCCGTCTCCCACGCAGGTCGGCCCGGGCGTCGGACTCCCGGTGCAAACTCCCATTGGCCCGCATTGACATGCTTCTTGGCTGCCGGGTCCCACATAGTAATTGATTGAATGAAAAGATCAGGCTCCATCTCAACCTTCATTTCTTCTGGGAGTTGACGAAGCCAAAAGTTGCACAGGAGCACGAGAGCCCGGATAAAGAAGCTGAACAACGCCTTGGGAGACATCATCAAGGGCCCCTCCCGAGCAAAGGTTGCTCGACTCGACATGAATTTTGCAGGCCAACTCTTGGCCTGCTCATTTTCGGCACTGTAGTTCGTCAAGACCAGCAGCATGCCATACCAAAGAGACACTTGCCCTATATGAATAGCCTCCGGAGGAAAAAGAAAGGGCTCGCCGTTTGGCATGGCGGCCAGGGACCATCGTGCGGTACCGTCTATCATCCGAGTAGGGGGATAAAAGATAATCACAAATCTCCGTGCATTTAGTTTCGTGTGTTGCACAGTGTTCGTCAAATTCTCACCTGTAAGCAAAATCGTAAAGCTCAGCACCTGTATGAGGGCAGAGGGGTGGCGTCCCGCCATGGCGGCGTAGGCCAGAGAAGTTTATGGAGGTGTGCTTGTCGAGGGTGATAAAGACGCCCAGCTGCATTATAAAGAAAAATCCGGGCTCGTATGGGGCCTCGTCGTCGTAATCTGGCAAATCACTCGAAGCACTCATATGAGAGAAGAAGCCCGGCTGGTCGTAGAAGTCACAGTGAGCGCCTCCAAAAAATCCCAACGCTTTGGCTAGAGCACGAACTGCACAGTTTGAGCATGGTAAGAACACCAATGGCAATAAAAACATACTGGCGTGTCCATATTCATCAGCACGCTCGCTGGGGGAGATGTTGGCCTGAGCAGTCGCGTAGGCAAAATTGTCCTCCACCCCAACTAGGGGATAATTCACTAGCTCGTGGGCGAGTCGCACGAGCTCCTGGACCTTCTTCGGAGCCTGTCCAAATGCGGCTTTTGCAATGGCCGCAGCGGCCTCGTAAAGGTTAGATCGAATCCGAGGAGCATGCCACTGCACTCACCTCGAGCACTCGCTTGCGATGGCGGATGGCAGGATCAGGGTTTCCAGCTTCACCTAACTTGGCAGACGCTACAGGCGCATAGATCACGGTGGGCTGTTCAAAGGACGAGGCGATCGTGTAACAGCGTGAGGGCTCCTTGACGGACTTGCGGATAGTCGAGCGTTCATAGGCAGTTCCCCCGGTCGGAGGCTTCCCAGTTGGACGCTGTCTGGTGCGATGTGCTCGAGCACCCAAAAAATCGTCACGAGCATCATCAAAGTCTTTGCCCAAGTCCGGCGTGATTACACGGCTAGAACAGATAAATATTTTGAGCGGGGAGTTGAACGGATACGGGAACACACCTGTCTGTTACCCAGAGCTGTATAATATCCTTCTCTGGATCGTCATTCGCCCTGGTGCTGCGTGAGAAGACGGCGTCGCCGCTCTTGAGGTGAAGCCAGCCTGGAAATGTTGGTAAGTGGTAGTGCAGTGGTGAATGAATGTACCTGAGGCGAGCAGCTCGGCCAGTGTCCCAGTTGGTATCTGCCTCTTCTCCTCATACCCCCACGTTTTCTTCAAGCCTGGGATGCTAGTGTCTTGATAGTAGACAAAAGTGCGCCCTTGGATGCCGGAGCGCTGCGGGTGATCTTCAACCTCGAACAAGTCAGCCATCGTAGGGTCTCGGGGGCCTTGGTATTGGGGCCTTGTGCCCAGTCGCATTGTCGATTGAATTGCTGGCATGGTGGTCGGAGGGAAATGGGAATGGTGATAGGCGGGCGCCGGATATCAGTGTGGCATCCAGTTCGCGTCCTTCCGTTACCACCATCATCAAAAACTGGTTTTCGTAGAATCGAGCCTCTCGCACCCAGAACACCCTCCAGGCTGCTTGCATTGACACATATCGTGTACTTTACAACCAGCGCTGAGGCTAGCTCTTGTCGAGTGCGCAAAAATCACGAATTTCTCTGTCTTTTTGGAGAGGTGCAACGATCCTAAGTGAATCCAGAGTCCGTCGAGTTGCGAGACACAAAGGGGGAGTAGGCGACGAGCGGGGTACCTCCTCTGCCACGTCGCTAGTTCTCGTAATTCTAAGGTCAGCTGAGCAGACGGCCAATCAAGGCCGTACACCTCCTTGGCACTCATCGTAGATTGATATTCAATTGAATTATTGATTGCTGGTTATCAGTCACATTGACTGACCCCCGCGAATCTCCGTGAAAAACTCTGCAATCTTGGCAAGGTCTTGTTCCGGGCGGTTGCTTGGAGCTTGCAAAATTCAGGAGCAAGACGGACCCGACTGTGGGCCCTACTATCAGTGGAAAGTTAAAACTCAGTAGCGAGGAATATAAAAACCTTTGACCTCATCTGCTGAGTCCATCGCCTTCCACACTCGTTTCTTGACTCTCACAATCGTTGCTCTCAATCTTCTCATCATCCTTTCCAACTTTCATCTCTTTCCAAAAATGGCGCCAGCGATCACTGATTCCAATGCCGCCAATAATACACCTGCCGCTACTGTACCCGCGACTGCTGTGCAGCCCATTACGACCAGGCTCGGTCCGACTGGCACCGTCCTTCTCAGCGACAATTCCACTGGCGATCTCGACGCTGACAACACCCCCGACCTCGGCTCCTTCTTTGACCCTCCCCCTGCTACTGTCGCCCCGGTACAAGCCGCGAATACCATTAGCACGCCAGCAACGCCTGCCCCTGCGTCAGGGAAGGGCAAAGCGCCGGTGCGTAATGCATCCCCTGGGCCGTCCAATCGCGCCTCCTCGTCTCACGCCAACCAATGGGTCGCCGATCTGGGTCTCTCCGACGTGCCTGCGAGCGAGAAGCGCTGGGGTGGAGCTGCAGAGGGACGGCAGATTCAGCGGGACCTAATAGCCCTCGCAAATGCTACGGGACTTCTTCACAACGAGGTCGTGCAGCAGGAGGCAAATATGACGAGTGTCATTGCGGGTGCGTGGACTACTCTCCTTTCAGAGGAAAACGGGGCTGACTCTCAATCTCCCTCCGCTCCAGGTATGCAGCACCAGATACTTGAGCTCGACGTCACCATCTCGTCAATCCATACCTCCCCCGCTGCTGACGCCTCCCTCTCTCTCCGCGTCAACGGCCTCCACGAGGAGGTTGCGTGACTCACGCAGCAGACGACACGTCTCTCTGCGTCCGTGGATTCCCTCTTCGGCGCGTTCCACAACAACCGCGCTAACAACGCCGCCGTTGCCGCGCCGACGCGTTCCCAGCCCTCCGCGCCCACGCCCGCACCTCCTCCTTACACTGCAGCCTCCGTCACCGCTGCTGTCAACACGCCACAACCTCCCCCTGCCGCCACATCGCAAGCTGCCGTTGTTGAAGCAGTCCAACCACCCCATGCGGTCATGCTGCCCGATGTGGCCTTAGTGGGACCCGCCTCTTCTTCGGTGGTGGGCAGGCTTGCTGACCTCGAGGGACGGGTCGAGAACGGCCTAGTGCGGGTGGAGAATATGCTCCACACTTACTTCTCCGCGCCGAAACGCCTTCGGTCCCCCGAGCCCGGGGAGGGGCATTCCAAGCGGCAGAGACTTGCTGATGATGCCACTCCCGCGTCTCACCCGGTCAACGTCCCCGAGCCGCAAGTCGTGCCTGCTGCACAGCATGTACCGGCGCCTCCAGCTCCTGTCGCAATGCAGTCGCCTCCCGTCGCCGCGCCTGTATATCAATCGCCGCCCGCGTCCCTTCCAGTGTCGTATGTCCCACATGGGCAGATGTACGGTCAAATCCCAGCTGGCTCATCTACCGCGCCCGTTTTTGCGACGCACGGTGGTGTCATATCGGCAGCCGCTGGTGCTGCCCCGCCCCCTCAAGCGCAGCACGCCCCGTACATGCAGCACCATGTGCATGCCGGTGGTTCTGCCCCTCCCCCTCCCCCGCCTCCACCGCAGCACGCTAATGGTGGCGCTGCCCATGGGCAACACCCCATGCACAACCACCATCATGTGCATGCGAGCGGCTCTGCCCCTCCTCCTCCTCCTCCACCGCCGCCTGCTCATGGCGTTGGCCACGGAGGTAATGGACCTCCGTCATTGCCTCCCGTCGACCCCGCCAATGAGGCATACCTTGGGCCGTTGTCGTGGGGCAAGAACTTTTCTGCCGAGGCTTCCAACCTTGTGCGGAATCTTGTCCCAGCGGCAAGGGGGGTGATGCGCAATTTCCGTGCGCGCAAGGGGCCGGACGCCTTTACAATCATCGTGTATTTCGAAACGGCGGAGATCACGACTTGGTTTGTCAAGGCGTTCAATAGCGCTCCGCGTCAGTCCCCGTATGAGCATGTCATGGCGTCGCCTTTAAATGTGTAGGGGCAGCTCATGTTTTTTCTTTGGATTATTACTCTAATTCCCCTCCCACTCCCTCTCGAGCGTTGATCGCTCCCCCACCTCCCTTCCTTTCTCCACTATCGACCACTCCACAATCGAGTATTACCAATGCAAGTAGCCTTACTGCACTTTTTAATAACTGTTCTACTTCTATGTCGACACCTGTCCCTTCTACTCTATTGATTAGATTTAGGAGCTGGAATATAAATGGTGCTTTTGTTCTTCTTATGAGCTGCCCAGAAAATCGTCGAGAAATCTTGAAGTATGACTTCAACTTGTATCAAGAGACACATCTAAGGCCGAGTCAACATGAAACTATTAGTCTTCCCGATGGATATACCGTGCTCTCTCGCACTCGGCGCCCAAAGGAGAATTTCTCAAAGTCTTGGGGTGGTGTTGCTTCTGTCTTGGATACGGAACGTGTGCCGGCGGTCCTAAGAGACGACCTCTCAGGACCGGACTTCATGGCTATGCAGTTGGGTGACATTATTGTCTATAATGTCTACATCCTCCCAGAGACAACGGAGTGGGTAGGGGACCTGGAACGAGACCCATTCCGAGCCCTCTGCGCATCGGTTGCGACAGCTTATTCATGTAAATTCAAAGTTCTGCTACTTGGGGATTTCAATGCGCGCACAAGATCGGACACACCCTCGCCGGGTGATCCTCCTCGCATATCGAAAGACAAGACACCCCCCTCACCTCGAGGACGATTGATTTTTCGAATGTGCAATGATTATGACCTGGTCTTCATCAGCGGGGCAGAATGCTTCGGACCAGGGAGTGGTAACCTCACGTCCTTCCAGAGCAAGGATTCGGACGACCGCAGCACAGTTATTGACTATGCAATTTGTTCGCGTGCCTTATTCTCTGATGTCAAAACCTTCAAGGTGGAGGAGCGTGTGAGCGGATACGATCATGCAGCACTCATCGTGGAACTTCAAGTGGATAACACCCTTCTGGCACAATCAGCGAGGCGGACAGCCAAACGGAAACGTGTGGACTCTGTCGAACTGCCAACTGAAACGGCACTTGATAAACTTCTGATAAAAACCTTGGAATCTGCGAAGGACGATTCAAAGCGGGATCTGAAATTGTACGGATCTGTTTACCAGAACACCGAGCCTGTTACAGTCACTATCTGCGGCTATAGTTCAAAAGCTGGCCAACATATGGCGAGTGCGGGAGCTGGAGTATTTTTTGGCCCTGGGTCAAGGCTGAACGTGTCGAGGAGAGTATGGCTGGAGCAGAACAATGCACGTGCTGATCTCGTTGCATTGCTTCTTGCTGTTGTAGCTGCGCCCAAGACACGGAACCTCAAAATATTCACCCGCTCCGAGTATGCGATCAAGTCTGTGAAATATTGGGCGTACCGTAACGATGCATGCGGGTGGAAGAATACAACCAATGGTGATGTCATACAGATGATCCTTGCATGGATTCAATGCAGAGCGGCCCCACTTCATTTGGCGCACATACCGAAGGGCAAAGAGACGGAGCACTATCGGTCTGCTCTCGAGTTGAGTAAAGACGGTGCTAGAATGCCGAAAGCGGCAGCACCTTGTGTACAATTGCCGGGACCTCCTCCGCCGCGATCTGATGCACCTTTGCAAATCCCGAAGGTTACAACTGATGTGAAAATGGATCCGGTCGAGCCAAAGGAGACAGCTCCCGCTAAACGCCTTGAGTATCCAGCTGCGCATCGCGGGAGACAACGGCTTTATGATATAAGAGATCAAAACCGTAAGCGTCTCTTGGAAGCACCGACGCATGGCGCCTTCTGGAAGGAGATCAAACGGCTATGTGATCCGGCGCCCACGCCAGTTGCCGTCACGGCAGAAGAGTTGCGATCAGTGTTCGAGCAACGCTTAAACCCGCCGGCTCAATTGCCGGAATCATTCAATGCCACCAAGCACAAACTGAACCGCATGCTTGCGAAATTGATTCCCGATGTGACGGAAGACCCAACTCGTGATAAGCTATTTTCGAAAGAGTTCACGAGCGGGGACATCGCAGAGGCCAAGGATCACATTCGGAAACATGGACTGGACAGTGTCTCTGGGGAGGATTCAGTGGTCTATGCTGAGATTCTGGAGATTCCCAATGATGACTTGGTGATTCTGGTGAACGAGTGCATCAAGTGTAAAGATGGTCCCTCAGTCTGGTTCAGAACAGTCATAATCGGACTCCTGAAAAGGGGAAAAATCAAGACCAACCCAGATAGCTACAGGGTCGTCGGCCTTGAGAGCTGTGTGTTGAAATTCTTGATGTTGCTTATCCTGAGACGTATAACCCAATGGGCAAACTTGCATGGCCATGTACCTAACTACCAGAATGGATTCCGTGAAGGATTAAGGACGATGAATAATCCCTTCATTCTGCGATGTATCAAGGAATGGGCCAAGGCCAAAAAGCTCACGGTCTACGTCGCTTTCGTGGATGCAACCAATGCTTTCCCCTCAACAGATCACCCGACACTATGGCTCAAACTCCATCGGATGGGAATGGGTGGTGCAATCTTTGATTGGCTTCGCATGCTGTACGAACGCATGGAATACTATGTTCGGCATGGGGATCAGAACTCGACCGAATTCAAAGCCTTAATTGGTCTTCTTACCGGCGATCCCACTTCCCCAGTTCTCTGGAATCTGTTCATGGCAGATCTGATCATGCCAGATGACCGAGACGACCCGATCATCGCCAATGTTCGAATTGCTATTCTTGCTCAAGCGGATGATATTTTGCTCATCTCGCTGACGGCGGAAGGGCTACAGCGCAGGCTGAACGAAGTTGCAAAATGGTGCTCTCGCAATTTCATAATTGTCAATCTGATCAAAACAGTGGTTATGATATTCGGCAATGCACCTGCTGGCACTCAGTTCCAAATTGGAGGCAATGTTCTGCACACTAGCTCGGAGGAGAAATATGTTGGTCTTCATATGAGTTCCAATTCTCGGAATATGTTTGAGAAACATTACCATGAGAAAGCAAGTACGGCAAGGTATTGCATACATCGGCTGATGGGAATCGAAGATGCCACGGGCCGCCTGACTCCGCAGCAGTACAAAACCGTTTACATGGCTCGCGTTGACTGTCATCTCATCCATGGATGTGAGATTACACCAGATTGCGAGGATGTACATGTCAATGAACTGTGCAAAATTCAGGTTGATTTTCTCCGTGAAATTTTGAACGTCCACAATCGGTCGATGATAGTACCTTTATTCACTGAGACTGGGATCATGCCGCTTCGTATTCGACGATTCTTGCTGCTTTTGGGTTACCTGGTGTATATGCTTACATTACCTCCAACACACTTGGTACGAGTTTGCCTGCAAAGTTCAATTGAGCTGGCAGCTACTGGTAAAAAGTCGTGGGCGGGTGATGTCTTGGTAGCCGCCCAAAAATTGAAGATTGATTGCCCTGTGCTTAATCTACGTACTGCGACGCCTCGCACTGCTGAGGAATATCAGAAAGAGATTGAGAAAAGAGCACTTGCTTCTTTGCAGCAACAAGTCGACAACTCTGAGAAATTGTACTTACTTCACGGTCGCCGTGAACCTCAGAAGGAGAAACCGCCAATGCAGATCACCCTCCATATGCGACACTACTTGTCGATGATAACTGTGCCGGAGCACCGTGAAGCGGTGACTTCAATTCTGTTGTCAACACATCAATTAGCATTGGAGAAGTTGCGTTACGCGGATCATGCAGATCCCTCCCTTCCTAGAGATCAACGCCTCTGTCGCTTCTGCAGGGCTGTGGTTGAAAGTCCTGAACATGCACTCTTTGAATGTCAAGCCTCCACAGAGGTCGTTCAATTTAGAGCTGTGTTTATGGATAACTTTCTTCGTACAATGCCGAAGTGGAGAGATCAATGGGCCAATTGCACGAGCGTACAGCTCTTAAAGGCCTTGATCTATGAGCGTGTTACAATCAAGCTGTTCGGGAAATATGTGTATGAGGTGCTCCGTATCTTTTATGAGGTTCCGGTATATCGTGGTGGAAGACAAACCCTCGGAGTTGGAAGCTAATGGTTCTAGTGTCAGATCAAAAAATCTCGCCTCTCTTAGTTGGCTGGGCTCTACCGTGGGGCACGGGGAAACCTGTGGGATCTGCGTCATGGGGTTTAGTTGGTTGAGGGGGGTCCAGGGGCGAAGGCGTAATTTATTTGCTTTGTACGCCGGGACAATCCCTGGGAACCGGCGTTCGATTTTCGGACCGTGCCGTGTATATATCCTATCCTATCCTATCCTATCCGCGGGAGACTGCTTTACGGCAAGGAGGACTTTGACAGCCCTGTTCAAAGGGACCTTGACGTCATTTTGGGCCAACTCGACCTGCCGGCGTTGGTTTGCATCCCGAACCGGTGCATATGAAAACCTCCGCGGAATTATATTGTTATCAACGGGCTCCCGGATTTCTGCCACTTTATTACAGATGTAATTTCACTTGGAGCCGTCTCATGTATTTTGCAAGTCGGTCAAGTTGTTTCGACCCAGAGTAACAGTACTTGGATGAGCGGAAGCAAAGTGCTCCGACTCATTGAAATAGACTTGATTTCTCCTCCATTGCTGACTCGAATCGTTCCGTTTCCACATCTCCTGGTTGCGCTACACCCGCTCCCACCACTTGGTACAGACCTGGAAGTCGTAAACGCCTGCCACGGCCGTCACTGTGTGCCACATCACTGAGAATAGGCATGCCCTCACAAAGTCATTCACCTCTCCTCCATTCCGGACTCGAATCCTTCCATCCAGCACTCGCTCCGGACCTCCAAAGTCTCCTCCACACGCCCCCGCAACTCGCTGCGGACATGGATGTCTTCAACGCCCACCACGGTCATCACTGTCTGCCACATCACTTAAAATGCGACCCCACTGGCAAGTCCGGCCGTCTCTCCTCCATTTCGGAACTGAAACCTTCCATCCAGGACTCGTTCTGAATCTCCCGAGTCCCCTCCAAACGCCCCCAGCACTCGATACGCATTTGGACATTGTCAACGCCCGACAGCGCCGTCTGTATCTGCCACATCACCCAAAATGCGACCCCACTAGCAAGTCTGGCCGTATCTCCACCATTTCGGACTCGAATCCTTCCATCTTGGACACGTTTCGCACCTCCTGCATCCCCTGCACATGCCCCCGGCACTGGATACGCATCTGGACGTTCTCAACGCCTGACACGGCCGTCACTGTCTGGCACATCACCCATAATAGGTATGCCCTCCCAAAATCACTGGTCTATCCTCCATTCCGGACTCAAATCGTTCAATCCAGGACACGTTATGCATCTCCTGCATCCCCTGCACATGCCCCCAGCACTCGATACGCATCTGGACGTTGTCAACGCCCGACAGCGCCGTCTGTATCTGCCACATCACCCAAATTGCGACCCCACTAGCAAGTCTGGCCGTATCTCCACCATTTCAGACTTGAATCCTTCCATCTTGGACACGTTTTGCACCTCCTGCATCCTCTGCACACACCCCGAGTACTTGATACCCATCTGGGCGCCGTCAACGCCCGACACGGCCGTCACTGTCTGGCACATCACCGTTGGAGGGAAAGCAAGTCTTATTTCTATAGGCTCAATCCGTAGCTCTCACCAGTTCTTCAAGCACCTTCCCTGTCTGAGGGTACTCTATGTGGTGCCATGCTCGGCCGTCGTCGTCGTCGTCGTCGTCGGGTATCCCAAGTTGTCAGTGTATCATTATCTCATCTTCCTGCTGCTAACATAAATTATTGCGCAGCATTGCATGCTGCGGCCCCGTCGCATCCTAGTCCTTGAACGTGCAGCACGCTGCTACCGTCCCCTTGAGTACAGGATCAAGTCGGTGGTCGAGCTAGCCATTATCGCCATTGCAAGTCCCCTCATCCGCTCCATGGACGATCTTGATCAAGTAGCCAAGTACATGGGATGTATTCAGTATCTATTGTGTCTACATACATTCAGCTCATGTAATAATCATAAGGTTACATTCTGCTCAGAGACAGGTGCATCTCTCGCCACATTCGCAGCTGTATGGCTCATAACCTGGATGGCGCAGACCATCAAACATATTTTCCCAAGGAGCCCATGCAAACCAGTGGTGCGCATATTGATGTTGCGTATGGGAGTCAAATCGGCGCACCAGATCGTCCCAGTGTGTATCACCAAAGCGCCAGCCCAACATTTCCGCGTCTCCGGCCTCCCATAAATCCCGAAAGTCGATGGCCTGTCTTGAATTCCACCATCGTTCGTACTCCATTCGCAATGCTTGTGAACGACAAACCGTGAAGGCGTGGTGGGGAACAATGTTTTCCTCGAGCTCGACCTCCAGTGTACCGGGGGTGTGTATGGTGAGCTGACGGAGGGAGGGGAGATGGCGGGCAATGAGAGCTGCCAAGATGCCAGCTGTTGCGTCGCCGGGCACCCACGGCAGGGGTTCTATGCGGAAACACCGGTCGGCGGGACGGAGGCGACCGACAAGTGGGCCGAGGCTGCCGGGGAAATCGTTCTCCACTGCCCAGAAGAACGAGTCCAGTGTGCACGGGCAGACCAGGAGAGTTGTGAGCGAGGCGGCTACAAGCGGATGCAACAACACTTCAGCAAAACTGTTGCGGGGCATGCCGGACCAAATCTCAATCTTGTCAAGCGTGCATTGAGATCGCACCAGAAATCCGGTCACAAATACGAGATAATCCCCGTCGCCGGGCTCGAAGATGAGGTGGCGGAGATTTGGCAGGACAAGAGCCCCAAGAATTCTAGTGGAGCTGGCAAGAGCCAGCGTAGCGACGGACGGTATGGTCACCCTTTCCGCATTATCTGGCAGGTCCACACGCCAATTGATGCCCAAGCGCAGGTAGACTACCTGTTGCAGCTCTTTGAAAATGGCGGTGATATCACCACGGCCATCCCAATTGTCGAAACTCAGCGCTGTCAGCTGGCTCCAAGGTGCGCGCGGCAGGAAGCGGCCCCGCCAGCGTAGATGGGTGATTGTGGCTGGTACGTATTCAAGAAGGCCCATCGTCCAGTTGGATAGCTCCGGCTGGGCGCTGTTGGATGTGATGCACAGGCTGCGGAGTGCGGGGACAATCATGGCTGCAGGGGCTGCAGACTCGTCGTCGTCTTCTTCATCATAGTCGAACGACGCATCGTTCCATTCCACGTTGCGGCAGTACGGGAGGATACGGTACAGTTCGGCAGGAATTGGTCGGTCCCTTGGGAGGCGAAGCGATAAGCTCCTCACGCTATTTTCCCGCAGGGAGAAAAATTGGAGCCAGAACAGGACGTCGGCGACGCTGCTTTCCTCTGCGTCGAGAGACTCCCACAGGGCACTGTGGTTAAGCGCCAACTCTCGCCATTGTTTGTTGACAAAGCAGATAGAGAGTGGGACGTCAGAATAGGATATTGGCCGGAAGAAGGGACTAGGGAACGCGGTGACGGGGAGCATGGGTTTTGGGCAGGGGAGGCTCTGATAAAATATTTCTCCCAGAGTCTCGGCGGGAAGCCTGTTGATTGAGCCAGGCATCGCGAGCACGGCAGACGAGGAGGCCTGCAAGTGATTTTCTGTCCCGTTTTGGAATTGGTGAGTCATTCTCCTTTCCTTCATGGGTTTCTCCGATGATATGCACATTCAAAGGACTCGCTCATTGTACATCAAGTAGTATGCTAATGAAGATTAAGCCTACATATGCGCTCTCATCCTCAGCGGCTGCGTCAACAGTGGATCCGGCTACACCTCGATTCGCTGGCAGATGGCAAGAGCCTCCTTCCAGACGACCTTGCGGACCGCCATGTCCCGGGAACCCGTGTCCACAAGCTGGGCGAGCTGCAGATCGAGTAGAGCAACCTGCTCCGCCGTGAAAGGGCAGTTGGGCGGCTCCACAACAACTTCAGACATCGCATCCGGTGTTGAGAAGGCGTCGAACGGGTGCTGGTCCCGTGCATTGGGATTGTGCTGGGCATGATGAGCGAGGAGAGCGGGATTCCCGTGAGCCTCCCAATCGACACCAAACTGCGCAAAGTCGGCAACCTCGTCCTCCTGCTGAGCAATCAAGTGCCCAATTCCCCGAGGCCCTTGCTCCAGCAGACCAAAGGTAAACATATCGTGAGGCGAGCGCTTCGGCTCCCCTGTGATGGTGATCTTGTGAGCGTTCTAGGCATTGGCCCATTCCTGGCAATCCTGCTCGATTCCGGGAAGAAAAAGGTGGTGAAGAAGCCATAGGTGCGCGAGATTATCCACAGACAATCCATACGATAGCTCGAGCTGAGTGAAGAAGGTCGCCCACTTCTTCCCGACTCCGCGAGTGAAGTCGACCCAAAGGCGTTCAATCCGAATGTTATGAACTGAGCTGCAAGGACTTGAGCAATCTTCCTTCCGATCATATGAGCATACTCACCGGCCCCAGATATATGATCCTCGTCCGGTACCTCTGACCCGCTCCATCATGATCGCGACCTTGATGTTTTCCACACCATGGTCTCCGCGAACGCGGCTCGGGAGCCCAAAAAGCTCTGTCGCCCTCTCGAAAAGCTCCAAGACCGTTTGACTGAGGTTGTTGGTGCTGACTTGGATGCCTGTAATGAACCTCGACTTGCCGTCGATGAAGGCATGGACAACAAGCTTCCAGCGAATCAATCCTGAGCCAGTCAGTCTCCCAGAATTCCATCGCGTGTAACGGGAACACACCATGCTGACCATCGTGGTGCCACAATGAGTTCACGCCGGGCACAGAATACACTCTGCGCTCGATATGGCGATGCCCAAACATAGGCGGCACCCCTCTGACGCGTAAGTATGATGCCTCGATCCTGTCTCGAGGCACTCGGAATCCGCGGGCAGTCAGAGCGCCAGAGATCATTTCCCGCCCGAAATGCGGAAACTGTTGCAGAACGTCGGCCACCTGAGCATCCAAAGCGTCCGGATTGTCGCTGATAGCAGAGATACGAGGTCCCGTGGACTGCCACACTGCAGCAACACTGCCGTCCGGTTGGATTTCGTGCCGCCGCACAGGTCCTGCATCAGGGACAAGGCCTGCCTCCAGCGCGCGCCGCCGGACCGTGCGAGGATGGCATTTGAGTGACTTGGCGATACCTGTCACGCCTCGCAGCTTGAGGGCGCCGCTGAGGAACTTGGGCTGTATTTCGAGGCGGGGGCGTCCCGTACCCTTCCCGTTAGGTCTCTTCTCGATAACCTGGAGCAGAGGGGTTGTCAGGGGGTCGGATGATTTTGAGGCGGCGTCGTCCAAGGCCGTCTGCATGTCAGCCAGATTCCTTTCGAGAGCGGCAAATTCAGCAGCAGGAAATACGGCACGATGCTAAGTGAGAACTCAGCTGATTTGTGGAAGATTAAGTTCTCACTGGACTCACTGGCTCTGCCGCGGCGCGAAAACGGGCAACCTTGGAAGAAGTCGCACCCAGGCGTGCTGCATCCCCCAACTGGGTCCGCAGTGCAGTTTGAACGTGTTTCTCCAACTGCTCGTAGCCTTGGCGTATATTATCGAGCATGGAGACTTGATGGAGACGTCGGAAAAGGTGTATTGATTCGATGACTAAGTATGTACGACTAATCTGACTCATTTTTGGGCGACACCTGTGCCTGGATCTCTGCCACCCATTTCTTGGCGTCTGCAATTGACAAGATGGCTATTGTGCGGTAGTCATCCGGTACGTGGAAAGTACGACCCTCGGCGGGACGCAGCAAGGGGGCGTACAGAAGTGCGTAGATGTACTTGGCACGATCACGCTGGACGTCTGTGATCATGAGGGGATGGGAACGCGCAGCATCGACGGCATCGACGGCTTTGCTGAACCAGCTATGGTGGTTGTGGAAGGTGCTGGAAGCACCAAGGCCACAATAGGCCAGGAGATTGTCGAGACTGAGCTCCATCCCGTTGGCCTCGATGGTAACGGTCTTTGGTGTACCCGTGCGAGGCCAAGTGTCTCCGAGCAGTTCTACAATCTGCTTTATGATTCGCACGCCCGCATAGATCCTGTAGGCGTGCCCAAGGTCTGCCTCGACAAGGGCCCGATAATGCGTTAGGGGTGCACCAACAGCCGTGCGAGCCAACTGGTCAAGGTATTGCTGGATTTGGGCGGGGACAGCGGCGGTGGTGAGTGATGTAGCAGGAGCGGGATTTGGGATGGAACTCGAGGCAGGACGCTGGGTGAGAGAGGTGGAGGCAACAGCCACAACGTTGGCACTGAACGCAGAGTCGTCCTGCAGGAGATACTCGGTTAGCTCGAGCAAGAGCGTAAGGTGGGAAGAACGCACGAGGTGAGAGATATAGATAGAGTAGGTCCCACCCATTCCATTGATGGTGTATAGATCGCGAAGCTCCTGAGCCGCATCAGCATCGACCACCCGCGGGACTAGCTGATCGGCACGACCACCAATTTCGGCGTCCAAGTCGCCGACAACATCGCGGAATGGACCCAGCTCAACAAAGCCGGACCGCGGCTCGTTGTAACGAGGATCGTCGACAGGGAGGAGCTTTCGAGAGAAAGCGATGTACATGCGAGACGGGTTCCACTTGGAACAGAATGTCTACACGCGTCGGTTGCTTTCCCAGAAGGCCTTGATTATCTGGGCGGCAAACGGGTTGAGCGGAAGACTCAGCGACAGTACCAGATTGCTTATGCTGCCGGTGACCTCGTTCTTGAGTCCTAGATGGACGAGCGACAGGTGGAGGCTGGGCACCCTTCGAGCTGGACGTGCACATGTTAGCAGACGATATCAATATTGGCGATCCAAGGAAGGACGACGCGTACGGAATGAAATGATGCTGTCCCCCTCAGAGCCAGAATCTGCCTTTTCCTCTTCCATCTCGACATCTGCGGTTGAAGGCGGTTTCACTGCAGTAGGGTCTACGTATGACCGACCCGACTCTTGCTGCAGCCGTTGCAAGCTTTGCGCAAAGAAGATGGCGTCTGCTTTCCTGAGATCTGGAAGAAAATGATATCCAGCTCTGGGAGGCGTAGGTGGCCGCTCGGGTGGACCTGGGAGGGGGTGACGTCTGAGAAGCGAGAATAGGAGAGTGTATTTGGTATGAGGCACCTTCGGCTTCATATTCCATGGGATCTGCAATAACTCTGGGTGGGTGGCTGGCAAAACGAGGGTCGTCGCGGCGGGTTACAAGCGGAACAACGGCGAGGTCTGCGGTGAGCGGCGCGGTTCTCGCACGGGCAGGGCGTTCAGAGTGTCTGCTCTGAATCATGAAGGTTTTGTGGAGCCACCAAGGAGATCTGAGACAGCGACCGACAAATCTTTTTGGAAATTATTTGCCAAGGGGAAATTGGTCCGAAAGCGATTTGAAAATCAGATCCCTTGCAAGAAGTTGAAACGAGTTGGAAACGAGTGGAACATGAGTGCAGAGTGCAGTTGAGTGCGTTTGGCAAAGTGAGTGGACAACGAGTGGGAGTGCGTTTCAGACGTGGTGAGCAAGCAAGCAAAGGACCGTAACCAAAGAGCGGTGAGTCAAGAAAATGCGTTCGGAGTGAGTTGAAATGCACTCGCAACGCACTGCCACGCATCAAAACGCGGTTGCACGCGTGACCACGCGTGGCCACTCACTTCAACTTGGGTTTTGTCCAGTAAAGCCCGGTATATCAAAGATTCGGGCTCTCTATTGCAGCCATTGATTCTATCTGAAGGGCTTCGCTCCCGGATGACGCTGATGCCCCGCCGTGGCAGTTTGACCCTCAGCAGCCTGCACTACGAAAGGCACATCTCAACCACTATCAACTCCTTCTTCGCATCTCGCCCGAACTCCAGTGGTCTGTATGAGGTCAGGGATGATCCAGGGATGATTATTGCAGCTAGGGAAACATGTGTGCTGCCTGGTGGGGCCGTTGTTTTTGTATTTCATGATGTTTGTTTGCTCTAGTCTAGACTCACTGTGCCGTCAAGCCGATTTGGCTCAATTTGTTTATCAAATCAATGGGGCTCTTATTGGCTCTGATCAACTGGTCTCGTGCTCTTATAGCCTTTTATAGACCCCATCAGAGATCACGAGTCTTATAATAGATCTCATTATTTCCGACATGCAATACCGAAATACATGAGGTGTAAGAAATAATTCAGATGGCGCGCCGCAGGCTCGATCGAGGTACCTCTTAAGGAAAATGATTACATAATACATGGATACTGCAGTATCGACCCACACTATCAGTAACTAGCCAGAATCCCGAAGTTAAACTGAAGGTGCGTGGAAGTTCTGGGAGACGGAGGTGCACGCTTGGGCTGGGAGTGAGAGTGAATGAAGCCAACGCGACGTCGAAGCATTGCACAACAATAAATCACCTATCATGTCAGCTTCTCGTGGGCACGAGAACCTAAACTGGTCTATAAATTTCAACTTGCCCCTGAACTTCCATGGCGGCGAAGTTCAAGGAACGCCGCTCCTCGGAGCTATCTTTGAGATAGGCTCTCAGTCCAATAAAAGGCATCATGGCTGCCCCAAAGCCCCATTCCCCACCAATGTCCTCCTACCGCAAATCCCCCGTCTACTTCTTCTCCGTCAATAGAGCTCCCCCCAATGTCTCGATGGACGAGTTCAAAGCGCAGATAGAATCAGTCACCGCGCAGGGGCTCCAGTTTCAGCGAACAGCAAAGACTACTCGAAAATGCGATCTGGCAACCATTCCCCTGTCCTCCGTTACTCGCCTGCTCGCTGAACTTATTCCAGATCATCATGAACAATACAATGGATGATTATGTCAAAGCGGCTGGTTTACCCAACCCACGTCCGATCA
The DNA here is from genome assembly GCA_029378245.1 of Roridomyces roridus. Taxonomy (NCBI): domain Eukaryota; kingdom Fungi; phylum Basidiomycota; class Agaricomycetes; order Agaricales; family Mycenaceae; genus Roridomyces; species Roridomyces roridus. The sequence goes on from JARKIF010000006.1 coordinate 1,569,599, forward strand.
TCCTCACCAAAACTGAACTTTACGAGGTAAGTAACAGGTGTCTTTTTATTCGATGAAGGGTCCAACGAATTTCTGCCAAACGGAACTATACGTACGAAATGGCAAAGGTACTTGGTGATATGCCGGAATTTTCTATGAGTGAATGCTTAAGGATTTGTTACAGGAAAGGGAGCTCAAGGAGGAGTCTGAAGTCTTAAAGCACCCGGCACTTGCGACAGACAGCGATATCGATGTTTCGATGTTTTTTGCCCATGCCAACATCATGTTCGAAAGGCAATCAAGCGTAACGTCGACCAAAAGAGCCCATTGTCTCGCCATTCTTGAACTCCCAGAGGACCGGTCAGCGGAGGAGTGCGAGAAGAGGCTGGACGTGCTCTTGGATCGCTTCATGAAACGCCCCGTCGTCCAAAAGAATATCCTCAAGTTTTCGCTGGTGAGCCCATGGCTTGCCCCTAGCTTGTCTTCGCTCGGCGTATCTCATCGTATATGGAAGTTCCGGCCGACTCAGGACAGCAGCATGAACGACAGTCTCCGCGAGGAGGGCTGGCACAGGCTCGGAAAACACACCCTTATCATTCACGGGGAATATGCGGTGAGCTCATTTCCTTTGGAGGAACACGTACCCTTATCTAGCTGATAATCGACTCAACACAGAGTCAGCAAGATCTCATGGAGGTACGCACATAATGGTATTGACCCCCTCCAATCTGAGGCCAAATATCTCCACAGGCCTTGGACGTGACCGACCCGACGCTTGCGGAGCTTATTGTCGAGGCGGTGAAAGATTTCGACACGCCTGGTACCACCGGATTTTCGGCCGACGTTGTCACGAAACTGGAGCAGAAATGAAAATGCAGGCAGTGACGGATAAACAAGTTTCTACCATATGTTGGTTGTACTATTACAAGAATAGTCTGTGTTGCCTTATCTCTCCTCTGGTCTGGGACGAACTGTCAGTGCTTCACTCAGCTGTCATTGATGCCTGGATCTGCATGTTCAATAGTTGGACGGTTGGACTGCCTCGAGATGGTATCCTGATCATTCCAACCCTCTGTATTCCCATTATCCGTTGAACAATTCAAACGGTTGAATATAACTTGCTTACTTTAAACACGCTCGGTCTTTCTGCTTACGCGCAGCTGGTGCCGCCGCCGCGTTGCCGCCAACTGTATCGACCCAGAATACTTGAGAGTCAAGGCTTTCGACATCCGACAGATATCCAATGATATGTGGCGTCGTCGACGGTCGACCCTATGTCACGATGTGTGAACTCGTGAGAGCAGGTGTTCGATTTTAGCACAAAATCCGTATAAGACAAGTACAGCAGACCTCTAACCTGTCTTCCTCTTCCCCCTCCTTCGAGCTAGCCTCCTTTTAAACTCCTTCGTTCCGACCTTCACTTATCTTTCGCTGTACATATTCGCGGGCGTTATGACGCCTGAGGAGTTATCCACTCTTGAAGACCTCGGCACTGATATGCTGCATGGATTCGCCGTGATCGCCAACAAGACCGTCCTACTCAGTTAGTTGTCGTATCCGCGCTCTCGTCCGCTGGGTGATTTTGACGTCCGGTACGACCAGCCATATACGCCGTCCTCGTGCTCAAAGCCACCTTCATACTCCTGTAAATCTCCCACAAGACTCAAAGCGAACCGAACTCACCTTCGAATCGATTTTGAACAGATCCAAAGAACGCCGGGGCAGCAAAACGCATCTAATGATTCTCGCCAACCTCCTCACCATGTTCTCCATCGCAGTCGTCATGTGGACCTTGGATCTCACGAGCTTCATCGCCGAGGCCAAGTTCACCTTGATCGCAAACCCAGAACGATCGCTCGCAGACAGACTTGAGGGCGCGCGGAACGAGTTTGTCTTCCCTTTCCTTGCGGCGGACGCGGCGTTGTACGGGTATCTGGTATGTATGCAGATAGCCAGCATTCGTTTGACTGAAACCACCAAAAACAGTCGCTACTCGGAGACGCGATCATAATACACCGCGTCTGGACGTTGAAGGCTTACTGGCGCGTGTGGATATTCTTCATTCCTTGCGCCTTCCTCTTCGTTTCCTCCAGTGAGCCCTCCCTCCCACTCTCTCACAGGTTCTATGCTGAGTATGGACAAGTCGCAACCGTCCTCCTGACCTACTGCGTCGCCATAGCCGGAGACGAACTCGTCCTCGGGATGTTCGAGAACCCCGAATTTTGTCGGAACGTCCAAGTCATGACTTATGTCATGCCGTGTCTGACGACCGCCGTCGCGACTCTGTTCATCAGCGTGACTGCCTGGTCTGTAAATATCCATCTACAGCGATGGATTGACTCACAGTTTCGGCAGGAAACACCGCAAATGGAGCAACATCTTGCGTGAGAATGGCTTGGGGCCATCGGGAAGGTCGCAAACCGAAAGGATTCTCATCCTTTTGTTGGATTCCGGACTGCTTTACTTTCTGTTTTTCGTACGTCAGCATTCCATTTGGACTCGAATAACAGACGAACCGAATACTAGGCCATCCAAGCGATGGATTCTATTCCCCGCCTCCAGACATGGATTCACTCCCACTCAGGCATCTCCTTCCTACTCACCATGTTTCAATATTCGACTAGCGTTATCGTGGTCAGTCTTCTCTTCCTCGGCAGCTGAGATAACTCACAGAGAAACAGGGGATATACCCAACCATGATCGTCGTCCTCGCACATTCCCAGCGCAAGGGTACCACCTGTGTGGATTATCGTCCAAGTGCAGGTTCTAGCACCCCGGGAGGAGGTATCCACGCAACTCCGAATGTCCATTCGCGCGCCTCTTTCTCATCGACGCGCCCGCTTAGACCGCAGACGGATGAAAGCGACGTCGAGGCTGGGCTCGCGGTCGAGAAGGGTGTGGGCGCGGGCGCGAAGCCGTGGGTTTGAGCACTGTGTGTATGTCGAGATTGAGAAATGCGGGCCAATAACTGTAAATATACCCTCCTTGTGGACCCTGTTGTACTATGTATTGTACTTGTCTTTGCGACGAGATGTGGCGTGTGACCTGTGAGGGAGAGAAAGCCGATTACGTTGGTATGCCGCCCGTGGCTGGCACGGCTGGGAAAAGACTGTGGAGGTGAGCGGAGATCAGTATCAGCGGGATGCGCCCACTTGCAGCGAACGCTGTTCGCACTCGACGGCGAGAAGAGCGAAACTAGCGACGCAGGGAGGTCCGTACTTGTATTTCTCTCATCTCGGGACAGAGTGATGTCGTTGCCCTTGGCAGCCAAGTGAAGATAGAGCCGACAGAGTCTTGAGAGGGATTCGAGGGCAGGAGACGGTGTCGTTTCGCCCTTCCACGACAAGGTGACCGTTTTGAACACGCAGAAGGTATCCGCAAGCCCATATAAGTCAATTAGTAGTCTAGATAATGCACAGGAAGGGGATGGGGAAAGGGTATCAGAGATCGGAGAAATCTGCCTCTCGTCTGAGTTTTGCGGGGTAGCTGACTCGGAGTACGTCTGGAATCCTTCGGTCGTCGACTTGAGGCAGTATGCCCTCGATTTTGAAGCTCCCTGGACACATATTACAATGAGCGCGCGGAGACGGTGTGGATGGGGCGGGAGACGCAGTACACTTATAGTGCCCCTTCGTCCGAGCGTGGTATTCGAACCAGACCCAGCCCTTTGCAATCCCAGAGCACATGGACGCTGGTTTCTCCGGAAACTACAAGTCGGCAGGGTGAGCAGGGAGTCGCAGTGGCCAATAAGGATGCAGCCCACGCACCTGGGAGTCATTGGTCACAATCTTATATGGCTCCGTCCCATAGTTCGATTCCACGGCCTTTTGCAAGAATGCCCACCCGGGGACTAGAAAACGCGGGTTAGGATGTGCTATCTTCAGTTTTGCTGGGCCCCTCACCGCTTTGGAGCTGGTCCGGACTGAGAACGCCGCAGGAGCCGGGGGCAGAAAAGACAAAGGTAAAGCGAAGAAAGAGGAGAAGGACGCCGTACAGCGTCCAGAGCGTCGGCATTGGCATGGTCAAGGAAGAGCCTGCAAAAGCTTCCGACCATCTGATCGGAAATTTCTTCTTTTCCACGACTGTCACCATCTCCCGGCTCCGAGCTGCACATTCCTCTTCGCACTCTACTACTCTACTGCTCGTGCAAATATGGCATATGGTTGTCAAAGTGTCGTCTCGAAGTGGAGTACTGGCCCGCCGGCAGCCTGGAGACCCGGATCTACGAGTCGGAGAGATCGATTTTCAAGTGAGGCTGGGACAGCCTCTCGATGTCTTCTCCTTGTATTTCACTGGATCTTAAGTGGTATTTACCGCTTGTTCAGAATTCGATGAACTCACAGCGACGGAGGCGATCATCAGTCCGTGTAGTACTCCAAAGTTGGAACCGGTGTGTTCATCTCCTGGGATCTGTTCTAAGTACTCCCGGCGTGGGCGGCGTCAATGCCCCCAGTTTTCTCAAGATGTCTCGCGCTGCGCAGGTCTGAAATTGCTCGCAGGCAGTGGCCGTCCTGGATCGGTATACCCAAGCCGGATGCAAACGAGGTGTACACGCTCTTTGGTTGTCCAGGTGATCCTGTGATGCATCTGTCGGGGTTCTGGTTCTCTTCCATCGTATCTGACTGTTGAAGGCTGTCCCAATCTCCGCACATAAAAAGTGTTTGGATGCTCATCTGTCTGGGTGATATGATTTTTTCCGGCCTCCTCTTCAGCCCCACTTTGCGAGTATGGAACCTCCGCCTTCTGCTCTTGGCGACGCTGGTAGCCTTCATATGGCTGCCCCTCGCCATAAAAGAAGTCGACGTCGTGTTTTACATCTTGTCACCAACATTCGTCCTCATTTTGGTCCACCATGTTGCCTTGTACGTGTCCTTTTAAATGACGTCCACAATTCTACCATATCCTCCCAAACAGCCTCTTTCGATGGCCCATTCCCATCCTTGCCCTCGTTGATTGGTTATTGGCCTTCCTGGAAAGTTGTGGTGCATGTTACTCCCCCTAGTTAACCGTTTCGCTTCAATGGATCTTGTAGGCGTTGTGGCCGGTCTCTACATCTCCGCATTGCCACGCTTGTATATCGCAACGTTCAAATTTGTTTGCATCCCCCTGGGGACTTCCATGCTCCTATCCATGATATTTCGAACGGCGACGATTCTCCAAAATCAAGAGCGATTATTTCATCAACGGTTCGCCTTCCTGGGCGGATGTCCAATCCCCAGCCGGCCGTACACTCCCCTGTCCATTCTTCCCAATCGGTCTATCAGTCGACCTCTCGTGAGGTGTGTCTCTGTTTCTCAAAAGCAATGCCTCGAGCTCAACCACTTTCAGAGGCGAATCAACCATCGTTATCCTCGTCAGAGCGGTCGTCCTGAGCCGCATTACTATAGGACTTCCTATATTTGCTGTTTATTTTGTCTTGGTCTCTGGCAAGTAATTTACCTTGCGACCAAGAAGAGGACGCTCACGAGCTCATCGCAACTCGTCTCTTTTGCACCGTTGGCGAGCGCTCGTATTCAATTCAAGGAAATTTCCGTGGGAGGGTACACGGGCCTCTCCCGAAATTGCTCAGTCGCTGGGCTCTATTCTCTGCACTTGCCCGACTATCTTGGTAACGGGTTCGACGAGGTTCGCATCGTCGAATCTGCGTCTGGAGAGCCTCTATATCGGGTCTTTCTTTTAATCCCTTTTCTCTGAATGGCCAGGTCCATCCTACCAGTGGACGTCCGTGCAGATTGTTTCAATCTCCATCGACATCCCACGTGGAGCTTTTGTTGATGTCACACCGTTCAACGGGCTTCCAGACATATTAACAAATCCAAACACACCACGGATAAATCTCAAACCAGTGAGCCTCGTCTCTGGTAGCCATCTTTTCGGGAAGATCCTTTGGACACAACGGCACACGTTCTCGCGGGTCTTCGCTGGGGTGCGCACCGTAAGTTTGTTTCCCTCGATCCCATGTAGTTGAACGGTTCTCCCAGGGTCTCTTGCCGTTGTACATCGCTGAGATGGTGGGTTTGCAAACTTACCCGGCCGCTGCAGCCAACGCGACTAGCAACAGTGACACGGCAACCCTGTTCTTATCCCTTATCCCAGCCCTCCGCAGGGATGAAGCTGTAACAGGACACCACAGACGCCACGCCCCTCTCAGGGCTTGCCACCTTCGGTGGTTTTTGGACATTTGTCAACGGAACATTCGCACTGTTCTTCGGCGCCAACATTGTGTACTTCGTGCTAGGTGGGTCTTGAGTCATATAGCTCCGCACTTATTTTCTCACTCCGCCCTGCCTCCATCTCTAGGACGGAGACCACTTTCGTCGCTCGGCCTAATTCACGTCTTTCAGCGAACGAGGCTGGAGAAACAATGGCATGCAGATTTTCCCGCGTTGCATACCGAGGGTGGTTTACCTGGCTGCGAATCCGCAGTATTCCTCCTGATGGCGACCCGCCAAAGAGCGCGGTGGATGACCTCGAAAGCCTTCAATCTACGCCGGAATCTCGCGGAACTTCCATAGCGGAGTTGGGAGCCAGTCTGAACGAGCATCACGAGTCGAAGGTCGAAGGGATTCCGTTGGTGGACCAGAATTTGGCCTGGCGCATGTATGATGCGCGCACCGAAATGGTTTGAATTTCTGTAGTGACGGTTATCAGGCAGATATTTATTGTGGGCCGCCTTGCAATTCGGACTCGCGGAAGGTTGCCTTATGGAGTTATCATATCGGATACGTACCATTAGTCATCCTTACTTACTCTTGACCACAACATGCACGACGCCGCCGACGCCGCTTTTCTAACGCTCCTAAGTATCCTCCGACGTTTGTTCAACGCCTCCTTGACAGCTTCTGCATGGTGTCCACCTCCCGCGGCATGGCGACAACGGGAATATCGTCGAAAAAATCTTTTCGACCCTATATCCGAAATTCCGATCCCGATGCCCCCTTGGGACCGGGTCTCTCCAGCGGCTCTTCTCTGACATTCGAGCCAGCCTTTTTTTTTGGCTGTGCCAATGATGTAACCCAAACGAGTAACATTTTCAGATTCATAAATGCTATCCGTCCCTCATGGCGCCACTGATCGACAGGTTCCCGAATCCCCAGTCTACCTCAGGTAGTTACTCAGCGGCGTCTCAGCCTGAGGCTGGTGTTGTCTTGCCACCCTTTTCTCACACATTCAAAAATTTTCTCTGTTGATCGTCTCCTGCCACTCCCTCCCACATAAAAGCCTACGCTGACAGATTCTCATCCCTGTAATATGTCCATCCCCGACCTTCTCTTCAGCCCCACTGCACGGGTATGGAACCTGCGCCTGCTACTTCTCGAGACGATAGCCTCGTGGATCTACTTTGGATTGGCGCTAGGAGGGGACCTCACCGTGTATATCCTGTTTCCGACTTTCGGCCTCATGATATTCCATCACATTGGTTCGTGAGTGTGAACACTCGACTGCAGCAGGCATACACTGATGACGGTTCACTTTGCACAGTCCATTCAAAAACTGGACAGTCCCCGGGCTCGCGATTGTTGATTGGATAATGCTTCTTGTCGAGGCAGGTGGTCAGTGTTCCGTACTCCCAGCTGCACTGAGCTAAAATCAATCACAAAAGGAATTGCAGCGGGTTTCTTCCAACATTTCTTGTGGTTAAAGCACTCGCCTTTTGCTGCGGACGTTCCGTTTCCTCAATTCCGATTTGCATGCATACCCATTGGGATGTCGCTGCTTTTTGCGATAGCATCTCGAACCGCCACAATCATCAGGTCCAAGGGCCCATTCTGGCGCCAAAGATTCGTGTTCTTGGGCGGATGTCCTCCTCTCAGGATCCCGTACACTCCCATGAGTATTCTTCTAAATCGTTCAATTGCACGCCCACTTGTCAGGTGAGTAGGCATCCTCTATCTATTGACTGAGTGACCAACGAATTGTAGGGGTGAATCCATGGTTATTATCTTTGTCCGAGCATTGGTTCTCAGTTGCATGGTGCTGGGAATCCCCGTGTTTGCATTATACATTGTCTTGATCAACCCAATTCATTCGCAAGTTTACACAAAAGACATAGTGTCTTCCCCAAACGAAAGTCTGGGCACACCACCCGGACCGGCAACATTTGTTATCGTCTGTGCATTATTTGACTTGTCTGGGGAGACAGATTGAATTCTTTTTGAACAGGAGGCTTTTGGAATTAGGGTTCTATCCACCATTCAAGATGTTGTCACTCAGTACCGTGTGAACGAGTTCACACTCCATACGACCAATGACACTGGCTCTACAGTACAAGACAGTTGCGCACAACCAGCAGGATTACAACCTGACCCCGACGGTTTAGATGTAGGATCTGCCGTGCAAATTTACGAATGTGTGTTATGATTCTGCTCTACCCTGGTTCAAACTGAAGATTGTCAGGCCCCTACGCGTGGCCCGATATTGGGAGTGTTTCAATTTCAATAAATGTTACCCCAGGCAGTGCCATTGGAGTCCAACCGATACAAGCAGTGGCTCCAGGCCAATCCATAGACTTTGCTCAAATGAGAAGCAACGCCATTACCCTGATCGCAGGCAGTCATTTGTTTGGGCGAATCGTCTGGACACAACGAGAAACGCTTTCTAGAACAAAATGGAGAGTTCGCACCGTGAGTTGATTTTTCCCCCGACAAATGCCCGCCAATAGGCTGAATTTCGTGTCGTGATAGGTTCAAACATACATCGCAGAAGTTACAGCTCTGCAGCCATATCCGCTAGCTGCGGATGCTGCTAATGATACAGCAACATTGCTGCTGTACCAACCCTACCCTCAGGCGATAAAGTTACAGCAAGATACCGCAGATTCAACTCTACTTTCCGGCCTTGCCACCTTTGGTGGTTTTTGGACCTTTGTCAACGGCGCGTTTGCACTACTCTTTGGTGCCAACCTCGTGTACTTTGCATTCGGTGCGCATTGAGTTGCATACCTCTTCCGATGCCTTTTTCATTCCCCTCCGTTGTAGGCCGGCGACCACTGTCCGCGCTTGGGTTGATCCACATCTGTCAGAGAGCGACGCTGGTGAGACGGTGGCACGCAGACTTTCCTGCGTTACATACCGAGGGTGGTCTTCCGGGCTCCGAATCCGCTGGGGTCGTCGCCTTTATCAGGCAGCGGCTGATCGACGTTGGGGATATTCCTCCGGATGACAATCTGCCAAAGAACATGGTAGACGATCCCGAGAGCCTTCGATCTCAACCGGAATCCAGAGAAAGTTCAATTGAATTGGGAGACGATCTTGCCAGCCTTCAATCTGGAAGAAGTTCAATCGAGTCGGGAATCAGTCTCAAGCAGGAGAGCGAGTCGAAGCAGGAAGGGATTCCATTGATCGAGGAGAATTTGGCCTGGCGCATGCATGATGCGCATGCCGATATGGTCTGAATTTTGTGCATTTGGGCGGATAGTACTGGGGTATTAAAAATGTAATACGCGCAGCGAAGAATCGGACAACGAATTGGTTGGCATCGAGGGATCAGCATCGCGGAAATTGTCCGTGGCCAAGCGGGTGTGCCGAAATCTGAGCAGAAATTGAGTAAGTACTTAGAAGTACTTACTGAGAATGCCGCAGGGCCAAGACAAAGGTAAAGCGGAGGAAGAGGAGCAGGAAGCCGTACAGCGTCCAGAGCGGCGGCAATGGCATGGTCGAGGAAGAGGCTTGCAAAAGCTCCAGTTGCGCTGACCGAGTTTGGGATTAATTAACGCTCGCCGTTGTAGGTGACGCGGCGTCCGGGATATGGACTTACGGCCTCCGACTGAGGTGGAATTTATTTTATCTTTGGTTCATCATCTATCGGCACTTATATATGATGCATCTGTCAGAGTCCCGTTTTCGGGATCCCCAAACTGCGGGCAGAAAAAAAGCCCGACTGTGCCACGTTGTACCCTGGTCTTCCGCTGCATGCAATACGAGTACGAAATCCCGCAAAGAAGCCGTAAATAGTACTTACTTGTACTTACACAGGGACTCGTCGCCCCGCCGCCTCTTCTCATCGCTCGACTCAGATTCACGTTTGCTAATCTTGCAGAAAATCGCCTCCTTAATCGGTATATACAAGTACCGGATGCGAACGGGGTTGAAACGCTCTTTGTCCAGGTAGTCCTGTGATGCATCTGTCAGATTCTGGCATCTGACTTGGAAGCTGCCTCAATCTCCGCCCATAAAAGCGTTGAATGGGTGCTCATCTGTACGCCATGATTCTTTGCGACCTTCTCTTTAGCCCCACTTTGCGAGTATGGAGTCTCCGCCTTCTGCTCTTGGTGACGCTGGCAGCCTTGATATGCGTGCCCCTCGCTGTACAAGTCGCGAAGTGGGTTTTGTACATCTTGTTACCAACATTCGTCCTCATTTTGGTCCATCATGTTGCCTCGTACGTGTGCTTTTCAATGTTGTCTACAATCCGACCCACATACTGTACTATTTCGACCAATCCTTCACTGGGTGTCACGCGTCACCGCCAAAGTTCACCAGGTAAGGTAGCCGACATGCACGCACGGTAAACCTGTCAAGTGGCTGTGAGAGTAGTTCTAAATAAGGAAGGTTTCGATTTCCTCTCGACTTTTGGGCGAGTTCAGGTGTAGAATACTTGTATTTGCTACTTGGCTCACTAAGAAAGCTTAGAACTACATCCAGGAACATTGTCGTGTGCCAGACGAACGGGAATAAGCACATCGGAGAACTTTCCCGTGTCACGTGTGTCAAACGTGGGGCATCATGTGCCCGAAGATCAGCAGGCATGAGGCCCAAATGCGGGGACATGGTGGGATCTGTTGGGTACAAAAGTAGTTTACAACTCATAATGCATTCAAAACATTCATTCCTGGCCCAAGGGGGTACCATGATAAGCGAGCCGTACTACACCCCGAATTTTTTTTCTCGAGCAGATTGGCCTACCCTCCCCCCCTCCCAAAGAGGAAATTTCCTTTTTGGGAAGCCCCTATGGTGGTGATTTTAGTGATTTTTGCCCGCCGTTGGCTGGTGTAGGGTGTATAACTATTCCTGTGTCCTCCGATTGACTTCAGAAGCAAGAAACAACCATTATCGAGCAACATATATCCGAGGATGTCCCACCACATCATGTCAGCACGTGATCATATAATCACGTGACTTTTCTGGCTGGTGCAACAGAAAATTGCCTGAAATTGTGTTTCTGCACCAGCTCTTGCCAGGAGAGCCATTCTACCGCTCTGCCGAAAGTTGGTACAAAACTTTTTTTTCAGCCATCCAAGGGACCCCCCCCTCCCCCCCTTTAATAGGAAATTTCTTATCATGGTACCCCCTTGTCCTGGCCCCAGAACAGTGCAGAAACACTGCAGAGACAAGGCAAAATCGAAACCTTCCTTATTTAGAACTACTCTCACAGCCACTTGACAGGTTTACCGTGCGTGCATGTCGGCTACCTTAAGAGATTCACCGAGTGGCCATCACATCAAATTTCCTTATCTGGACTGATGGCATCACCTGGATCAGAGATATCGTCCAACTTTGATGTGAAATCACTGTTTTCCGAGTTGCCGGAGCGAAAATTTTCACCGGGTCCAAAATCCTTCATTTCACAAGGCCCTGTCACGCGTCACTGAATCTTTGGTCGAAATAGTACAGTAGTTTGCACACAGTCTCTTTCGCTGGCCCATTCCCATCCTTGCCGTCGTTGATTTGATATTGGTCTTCCTGGAAAGCTGTGGTGCGTGATACTCCTCCCTGGTTGACCGTTTCGCTTCAATGGATCTTGTAGGCGTTGCGGCCGGGTTCTACTTCTCAGCATTGCTACATAGGAATATCTCAGTGTTCATATTTATTTGGATCCCCCTGGGGACTTCCGTGCTTCTAACCATGGTATTCCGAACGGCGACAATTCTCCGAGCTCAAGAGCGATTATTTCATCAACGGTTCGCCTTCCTGGGCGGATGTCCGATCCCCAACCGGCCGTACACTCCCCTGTCCGTTCTTCTCGGTCGATCTGTTAGCCGACCTCTCGTCAGGTGTGTCTCTGCTTCTCAAAAGTAATGCCTCGGGCTTGACCACTTTCAGAGGCAAATCTTCCATCATCATTACACTCAGAGCAGTTATCCTGAGTTGCCTTGCTCTGGGACTTCCCATGGTTGCCGTGTACTTCATTTTCCTCACCCCCATGCACTCGCAAGTGTATACCCGAGATATAGCACTGTCGCGATCGGCTGATTTGGGCGCGCCTGGTGGCACTGTTGTGTTTGTCCTGGCAAGTAATTTACCTTGGCAACCAAGGAGAGGACACTTACGAGCTCATAGCAATTATTTAACTTTGCAACGTTGGCGCGCCCTTGGGATCATATTCACGTCAACGAATTTTCTGTTACAGGGGACCCGACCCCCTCCCAGAATTGCTCAGTCGCTGAGCTCGATTCACTGGACTATCCCGATTACAATAGCTATTTTGACGCCGAGGTTCGCCTCGTCGAATGCGCGTCTGGAGAGCTATTTCGGGGTCTTTCTTTTAATCCCTTTTCTCTGAATGGCCAGGTCCATCCTACCAGTGGACGTCCGTGCTCAGTGTTTCAATGTCTATCGACATCCCGCCTGGAGTTTTTATTGATGTCACACCGCTTAACGGGCTCCCAGACGTATCAGACGCAGGAAACCCAAACGCACCGCAGATAAACCTGAAACCAGTGAGCCTCGCCTCGGGCAGCCATCTTTTCGGGAAGATCCTTTGGACGCAACGGGAGACGTTCTCGCGGGTCTTCGCTGGGTTGCGCACCATAAGTTTGCCCCCTTCACACCCCATGTAGTTGAACGGTTCTCTCCAGGGTCTCTTGCCATTGTACACCGCTGAGATGGTGGGTTTGGGGACTTATCCGTCCGCTGCAGCCAATGCGACTAGCAACAGTGACACTGCAACCACTGTGAAAAACGGAACACGCGAATTTCACACTGACCCACAGTGAACTTCACATTTCACTGAATTTTTGGGTGAACCAAAAATTTCACGGCAAGGGGTGAAATTTTGTGTTCACCCCATTATCAGGTGAAATCTCGATTCACTATACCTTTCTAGTGAATTTCACCGAAGATCATTTAATGTTGGCAGTACTTATGTCTATAGTAATTGAATCTGCTACTAGAGATTGTCGGAGTCGCCACCAACAATTGGGGAGCAGTCCTCGTCGCCAGGCGAGCAAGTTGGCGAGGACGGCCACCGGCAAGTGGTGTGTGGAGTAGAATGAAGTCATTTGATCAGATGTCACATGTGACAGACTACTCCACTCTTTGCCTTTAACACTCATCTCCGCGACGATGCCCGTCTCCACTCTCACCCCCACATCCCCCGTCTCAACAAGGAAAACATACACCCACCTCGCCCTTCCACCAGTAGGCGCCGCAAAGTGTCTGCTCGTGCTCAACACACTCTCGATGACAAGCGGCCGCAGCGCAAGCACTCCTCAAGCCAAGCTTAAGAAGGCCCTCAAACAACGCCACAATGAAGACGCCCTCACCGTTGAGCTTCAGGGGTACATGAATCAAGGAACGGAACTCCGTGGTGCGTGGTTCTTTCGCTCTCCTCTGTTGCATCTGAGCATCTCTGACTCAAGTTATCCACAGCTGCCCTCGCCCGCACTCGGGGCGAACACAACGACGTAGAGGCTCCCACCTCTTGACCAGCTCGGCCCAAAGGCCCCGCTGTCGGCTCCATTCCCAAACCCAGCAATACGTCACCGTATCCGCTGCAAACTCAATCTTTCAAATTCCAGCGACGAGAATGACGAGAAACGGAATGACTTCCTCGTGCGTGTCCACCCGCTTACTATTTCTGTATCTCACCGCTCGATCCAAGGCCGAGGAACCCTGCCGACGACGAGGAGGCTCCGAGGGTGAGGGCCTCTGACTCCCGTATGTCTCCTCATTCCTCCCTCGCACGACTCTGACCATAAGTCGGTGCATCCCCAATTCGTCGCCCACAACCCCGCACGCCCTGCCAGTCTTCTTCACGTGCGTACCTTCGATGTATCAAATATCTCCTTGATTGACCGTACCTAGCCCGTGAACAGTCATTGCCTGAATTAAGGCCGGATCCCGACTCTGAGGAGGAGGATGCTTGAGTTAAGGATGACCAGCCCATGTTGTAGACAATCTTTGTATCATTTCACCCTAATTACAAGTAACATTCACCACATTCCTTGAGTGAAATCGAAGCCTTTTCTAAGTGATCTTCCCCTGAATCCCGAGTGTTAATCCAGTTGAAATCGAGCGAAATTCACCGAGAGTTGGGGTGAACAGGTATAGTGAAAAACTCAGTTTTGTACGTGAACATTTGCAACCGATTTCCCCCGTGAAATTCACCTTTTTTTCGCGAATTTCACTGCTGTAGAAAGTTGGGGGATGTAATTCTATATTCAAGCTAACTACGTCAAGGCTTTTATACCTTTACAGAGAACAATAGAACAAATAATCTACAAAGTAGGAGTCATATAGAAAGTAGTAGAACAATAGAGAATAGCAACAAGTGGAGCGACGAAGTGGAGTGTTGCCATAGTTCAGCTATGGCTATGTTCGGGCATGCCTCGGGCATGTTCGACAACGGGCTGTGCGCAGCCTCGTGCTCGGTTTGCTCCAACTTCCAACACTCCCCCTCAAACCGAAGTCAGTCCCAGCAATTGGACCAGTGGTTTGAACTTGAAAGCGGCCAGCGCCTTCGTGAAAATATCCGCCGTCATCTCTGCGGTCGGACGGTAGACAACCTCCAGTTTCCCAGTTTCGATCTGCTCGCGAATAAAGTGGTAACGAATGTCAATGTGCTTCGTTCGAGCGTGAAATTGACCGAGTTCGGCATGTGCGAGAGCAATGGCCGATTGGTTGTCGTTGTAAATGATGAAGGGGAAATTTATGGTTCCAAAGAGTTCGGCCAGAAAATATCTGAACCAGATAGCCTCCTTGGCAGTGTACGTGATTGCAATGTATTCAGCTTCCGTCGTGGAAAGTGAAACGATCTCTTGTTGTTTGGATGACCAAGATACGGCAGCGCCGTTCAAAATAAATGTGTATCCTGAGATTGCCTTTCTGTTCTCCAGTGACATCCCGTCGGCATCCGCAAAAATATCCAACCCAAGTGTTGTGTCAGATGAACTGTATCTGAGTGCAAGGGTTCGAGTGCCCTTCAAATATTGGAGTACGCGCTTGGCGGCGTTCCAATGCGGTAAGCCGGGATTGTCCACAAATTTGGATAAGATGCAGACTGTAAAAGCTAAGTCTGGTCGAGTAGCTGTTGATAGCCAGACTAGTCCTCCAACGAGCTCGCGGTACGGAATATTGCGCATGTCCGCGGCGGTGGTTGAGTCGGTAGGACATTGGTCTCGGCTCAGTTGAACAGTAGGGTCTAGAGGAACGGATACTGTCTTGCAGTCCGTCATGTTGAATTTCGCCAGCAACGAGTCAATGTACGTTGTCTGCGATAATTCCAATGTTCCCTTCTCGCGATCGCGTTTGACTTCCATCCCGAGTAACCAGCTGATCGGTCCGAGCATGGTAATCTTGAACATCTCGGCGATCTGTTGTTGAATTTCGTCGATGAATGCTGGTGAGTTCCCAGTAATGGTGCTGTCGTCGATATGAATGGAAAGAAGCGCGATGTCGTTCCCACGAACAACGCGATAGACAGCGTGATCAGAATGGAGAGGGTGGATGCCAAGGGTTCCGAGAGAACTCGTAAGTTTCTCATACCACTTGCGGCTCGATTGTTTCAATCCGTAGATTGTACGTTGCAGTCGGATCACTTCGTCCAAATTGCCGTTTGAATAATGTGGAGCTTGCTCCATATAAATTTCTTCGTCAGGTGAAAATTCGCCGTTGAGGAATGCCGCCGAGAAATCAAACACTTTGATGTCCCAGTCGTAACGTGCGGCTATTGCGAGAATGGTGCGTAGAGATGCCATTTTGGCCGTGGGAGAGAAGGTTTCAAAATAATCCACGCCAGGGACTTGAGTGAACCCTCGAGCAACGAGTCGGGCTTTGTACTTGTCAATTTCGCCGTTGGCTTTGCGTTTGATCCGTAAAGCCCATTTAGATCCGACGACGTTCCGGCCAGCCGGACGTCTGACTAATCCATTACCAAATGTACCCGTTCTCTTCATCGCTTCCATCTCTGCATCCATCGCGACCTTGAACTCTGGCCAGTCGTCTCGCGTCTTTGCCTCCTCGACCGTGGGCGAGTCCGACATACTCCCCATACCAAGATATGCGAATTCCGGCCCTATCTCGTCCAGTAACGAGTCATCCGTGGCTGCCAGGTGTGCGGCTGCGCGCCTTGTTCTGGTGCCTTCGATGATGTTCTTCGGGTCTATATCGCCACAAATGTCGCGTGGAGCGACCGTCTTCTGCCGTTGGGGTGTATCTGGGGGTGTTGAAAGCGGTGATTCGCTCGGAGGAATGGGATCGGGGTCTACAGGCTTAGGTGCGTGCTGGATGCTCTGTGACTCCGTCTTCTGCTGATTATTTCCATTCTCCCCCTCATTCAGCACTCTGTACAACTCGCCTCCACTCCGTTTGACGTCGGGAAACCTCACGCTACGCTCTACGCGTATGGCGCGCGTGTCGGGGTAGTAGATCCGGTGGCCTTCGATGCTGTCAGGGTCAAACCCTAGCCACCGTCCTTCCCTCGATCGTCCGTCGAGCTTGCCGTTGTCGTCTACGTGTACGGTGACGTGGCAGCCCCATTCGTGAATGTGTCGGAGGTCGGGCATAGTCTTGTGGAATACCTCGTAAGGTGTCCGTCCGCCAAGAACTCGTGTCGAGGTACGGTTCTTCAGCCAGACTGCGTGTTTGAGTGCTTCTCCCCATAGGTTCCTCGGCAATTCTGCTGCGTGCAGCATCGCTCGCACCTTCTCAAGAAGCGTGCGATTCACTCGTTCGGCTACTCCATTGTGCTCGGGAGTGTCGTGTACCGAGTATCGTCTTTGTATGCCCTTCTTCGCGAGATAGTCATCAAATTCCCCATTCTTGTACTCGCCACCGTTGTCGGAATGCAGAATTTTAATCTTGATTCCGTGCTCCGTGCCCCATCGTGCGTCAACATTCTGGAAGGCTTCGAGCGTCTCGTCCTTGCTGTGCATGAGGACAACGACGGTGTAGCGAGAGGCGTCGTCCGTGAACGACGAGTAGTAATGCTTCTTCTGGGGTGTTGCGAGCGTCGACGGTCCCCACACGTCGGTGTGAACTTCGTTGCCAACCTCGCTCGATATCTCACGAGCCGTAGCTCTTGAAATGGGCTTCCTAGTCATCTTGCCGTGCAAGCATGACTTACAATCCTCCGTAGAGGTGCGCCCCGTCTCCTCCAATTCAATCCCAGTGACGTTCTTGGCGAGATTCTTCGCCACTTCAACAGGAACATGTCCCATGAGCTTATGTAGCTCTTCCGCCGTCGTAACGAGCGGACCAACGTCGGCGAGTTTCGCGTGAACTCCGGATGGTGGTGCGCGGACAGTGTACAAGCCACGCGTGAGTGGAATGGTGCCGATGCGTCGATGAGTTGGATCGAATATTCGGCATTCCGCGTCCCTAAATTGAACAGCATAGCCGGCTCTTGTGATGCGTCCGATGGAGATTAGGGTGACGCCTAGGTCGGGTACGTACAATACGTCCCGCAATAAGACTCTGGTCGTTTTGTTCCGTCCGTCCGGAACTTCAACATGCATATCCCCCGTCCCAAGTGCGTGTAGCATCCTGTTGCCCGCGGCGACAATATCGCGTGGCTGGACTGAGCGGAAATTTTGCAGTCTTTCTCTTGACGCCGTCATGTGTTGGCTGGCGCCGGAGTCGTATATTTCGAGTTCTGAGGTCGGGTTGGTGGTGACGGTTGCGGCGATGAGGTCGTTCGAGGTAAGTGACGCAGTTCTAGTTGACTCGTCCTGTGGTTGTTCGCTACCTCGCGGCTCGGCATCTGCACTCGACGTCGTGGTCTCCGGCAGAGCCAAACTGTCGTAACAGCCGCCCTCCATCTCCGACGCGTCGTTCTCATGTCCATCAAATTCGTCAAAGTTCAAGTCCACCTCCAATTCCCGCCGGAACGCAACCCAGGCCGCCTCCAATTCGTCGGTCCTGGCAACGTTCGCTCGATGTCTGTTTTTCTGATGAGGGCTCTGTCCCTCTCTTCCACCTCCCTTCGCCCAGCATTCTTTGGAGACGTGTCCCCTCTTGTGGCAGTTGAAACATTCGACCATCGGCTTCTTGAACTTGGACGCAAATTTGTGGTTGTTGCCGCCTCCGTAGAACGCGGCTTCTTTCTCGCCCTTCGATGTAGGTCTCGCAGCTTTGCGATCGGCCTCATCACTGATCCCTTGTAGAACAGTGTCGGGATCGAGAGTCTTGCCAAGAAGCGTGGCGGCGCCCGTGAGCGCCGATAGATATGTTTCGTATGATGCGGGTAGGGAGCCCAGGACGATAGCGACAAAATTATCGTCTCCGGGATCGGCGGCCATAGCGATGAGGTCCGCCCGAATCGTTTGCAGTTTGTTGAGGTGAGCTTTGACGTCTCCCCCTTCTGCACAACGTTCGTCTTGAAGTTTACGGCGTAAGTCGACCGTAACCATCTTCGACTTCTTCTCAAATTCGTCCTTCACCCTCATCCACATTGCCCTAGCATTTGCTGCATCCTTCACCTTCAAGAATAGCAAGTCAGGAAGAACAGAGGCAAGACCTTGTTTGATGATGGCCTGCTCAGATTTCCAGACACGCCGACGTGCGAAGTAGGCATTCATAGCTGACGTTTCCGCCGTCGTTGGTGCTGCAGCGTCAGCAACGGTCGGGGCTGATGGTTCCGCCGCCGTGCCCAAGGGTGTATCCTCGAAGTGGTCGCTGAGTCCCGCCGCGTCCAGCGCGAAGAGAAAACGATCACGGAAGAAGACCCAATTTGTTCCGTCGGCCTTGCAACCAGGGAGCTTCGTGAAGTATTCGCCTAGTTTCGCCGTCGAGGACAGTGTGTTGGTAGACATGATGAGGTAAGGTCACAGAGAGTCAAGATTCAAGTAAGCACAGATACGTATATCTGTAAAACAAATGTGAGTGATTTAAAATCGGTTCGTAAACCCTATAAGCTTGATGTCGTCGAGTCCAGCTCGAGTCAATATGCGCTAGATCCTGAAAGTCAGTAGTTAGCCTTGAACGGTTCAGGCTGATGAGGATGGTTCAGGCACGAGGTATCAGCGTCGGGGGCCAATAACCTGTAGAAAGTTGGGGGATGTAATTCTATATTCAAGCTAACTACGTCAAGGCTTTTATACCTTTACAGAGAACAATAGAACAAATAATCTACAAAGTAGGAGTCATATAGAAAGTAGTAGAACAATAGAGAATAGCAACAAGTGGAGCGACGAAGTGGAGTGTTGCCATAGTTCAGCTATGGCTATGTTCGGGCATGCCTCGGGCATGTTCGACAACGGGCTGTGCGCAGCCTCGTGCTCGGTTTGCTCCAACTTCCAACAACTGCGTTACCGGGCGAATTTCTCGTCATTTCTAGGTGAAAAATCCCCGCGAAATTCACTCCTTCCGTGGTCCTCAGTGAACCCTGTTCTTATACCAGCCGTACGTAAATGCGCAGACGCTACAGCAGGATACCACCGACGCCACGCCACTCTCCGGCCTTGCCACCTTCGGTGGTTTCTGGACTTTTGTCAACGGCGCATTCGCACTGTTGTTCGGCGCCAACATTGTGTACTTCGCGTCAGGTGGGTCTCAAGTCATACGCCTCCCCACTCATTTTCTCACTGTACTTCGCTGCCATCTAGGACGGAGACCACTGTCCGCGCTTGGAATCATCCACGTCTTCCAGCGGACAAAGCTGGAGAAGCAATGGCATGCAGATTTCCCCGCCTTGCATACCGAGGGTGGTCTTCCGGGCTCAGAGTCCGCCGGGATCGTCGCATTCATCCGCGAGCGGCTTATCGACGTTGGGGAGACTCTTCCTGATGGTGATCATGACCCGTCAAAGAGCGCGGTAGACCACCTTGAAAGCCTTCGATCTACGCCGGAAGTTAGAACAAGTTTAATGGTAGAGGAGTCGGGAGTCATTCCGAGGGAGGATGAGGATGAGGAGTCGAAGGTCCAAGGGATTCCGTTGAGCGAGAAGAATTTGACCTGGCGCATGTGTGATGTGCGTGCCGAAATAGTCTGAATTTTGTTCATTTGGGCGGATAGTACTAGAGTATTTAGAAAATGTAATACACGCAACGAAGAATCGGACAACGAATTGGTTGGCACCGAGGGATCAGCATCGCAGAAATTTAAATTGTCCACGGCCAAGCGAGTGTGGCGAAATCCGAGCAGAAATTGAGTATGTACTTCGAAGTATGTACTATTATCATAGTATCCAGCAATCATTTTTCGTGGGTAGCTTCAGACTGGGAGTCTGGGACTGGGCCTCATCCAATCTTCTTTGGACCTATACATATCGTGAATTTATACAAATAATTTAGGAAATATGTATCGCGCACTCCTAGGTCCGCAAAGAGCTGTATCAAATCAGTAATAGGCACACAAGTACTGTCCACCCGAATGTGCACATTGTGCAGAAGTCAGACCATTTCGGCCTGCGCATCCTGCATGCGCCAGGCCAAATTCTTCTCGATCAGCGGACTCTCTTCCACATTGGCCTCGTGACCGTGCTCCAAACTGGTCCCACTCGGATGGACCTGGATACTCAGAGAAAAAGAATTAGAAGAAAAATCACCGAGGTACTTTCCGGACGCACATATCCAGACCACGTAAAATCCTTGCACAGTGCCAGAGCCAAACGCAGGACCATCGGCTTGATCTTCGACTGAGCAGTTGTGGGAGACAGAGCTCGCGCTGGTTGTAATGGAAAATTTGTTGACGGTATAGCCCGGCGAGGCCCACCCCAACAAGGGCCCCAAAGGGAAGATTTCCTACGACCCTGTGAGCGTCCTCTCCTCGACCGGCAAGGTGAATGACTTACCAAAACAAACGTAGTTTGACCAGAAGGAAATCCCACATTTAGAGATTCCTTCAATGCTATATTTCGGGTATAGACTTGCGAGCGCATGGGGGTCAAGAAGATGAAGTACACCGCAACTATAGGAAGTCCCACAGCAACGCAGCTCAGGATGACCGCTCTGAGCATAATGATGATGGTAGATTCTCCCCTAACATTGGTTGAGCAAGAGACAGAGTCCCCATTGAAAAACGGGTTCTGCTGACCTGACCAGAGGTCTGTCAACCGATCGGTTGAGAATAATTGACACGGGAGTGTACGGCCGGCCGAGGGTTGGGCATCCGCCCAGGAACGCGAACCGTTGACGAAAGAATCGGTCTTTAGCCCGAATCATGGTGGCGGTACGGAATATAACTGAGAGAAACATGGAGATGGCCAGGAGAATGAAAAAACTCTCGAAGGCTGGGCCAAAAATGTCTTCTGCTGTACCCACCCCAATTTTGCAGACCACGAAACTTGCCACCATCCCTGTGGAATCCATTGAACCAAAGCATAACAAGGAGGAGCATCACGTACCACAGGTTTCCAAGGAGACCAACATCCAGTCAACAAGGGCGAGAATAGGAATCGGCCATTCGAAGAGGCTGGGTGCAAAACAAATGAAATGTGCGAACAAGGCTGAAAGGCGCACGTACTCACAATCCGACATGATGCACTACAGTGAAGCCGAAAATCGGTGAAAAGACAACGGTCCCGGGCCCGGCACCCGAGTCTCAATGCCCAGGGATACCCAGGCCGCAAGCGTTACCAAGAGCAGAAGTCGGAGATTCCACACTCGCAGGGAGGGGTTGAAGAGAGGGTTGGGAAGAAACATGTCGCACAGATGAGCACCCGTTCCACGCTTTTTATGTCTGGAGATTGGAACAGCTTTTAAATTCAAGGCGAGGGAGATCTTGGAAGGCGGGAGGTCAACTAGATGGTTGCTGGCCACGTCTAGATCCTGAGAGAATTCCTGTGATATAGTGCGTTGATCGCAAAGGTGTAGTAGTATCGTGTACGACCTGCTGGCAGAGGCTGTTAAGAGATGTAAGAGTCCCGAAAAAGTTTGAAGAGCGTCAGCATCGAGGCCTTGAGGGGCAGATGAAGGTTGGAAGCATTATGTAAGCCTGTCATCTTTATTTGGCCACCATGCCTCCATTGTTTGGACACCTTCCGCATCAATGATCAGCGTCGGCGTCGGGAATCGGTAGAAGGGTGGACTCTTGCGCGCTTCCTCGAGGTTTAACGTTCAACTTAGGCTTTCAAGCTTGCTGCGCGTGGCGATAGAGAGGACGTCGATACGGTCTCAAAGCTCAGATGCGCTCCTCCCGCCGAATATTTGCGGCCCAGAACCCAGGTGTTTCTCGCTCACGGTTCACCGCTGCCGTGGTTTTCGACGTGGCAACTTAGTGCGTGGATGCCAACTCGTTCGTCGCCGTGGATATTGCCCTGAAGAGGCAGACAATGGAGCCATCACTTTTGATGGCCATTGTCCCAATTAGGAAGGCCGGCAAACATCACCCATTGTCCTCCGCCACGACACACCGGACAATGGCGAGCCACCACAGTTATAAAGGGAGCACTATGAGAGTCACATTCCGTCGTCCCCGCCAAAGACCTCTTCTGATCTACTCTGCTCGTCTCCGTCTTCGTTTTCGTTTTGGTTTCGCGACATGAGTTGTACGTTTCCCTCCCCGCCCCCCTCGGCCTGGAGTAGACTGACTGACGGGTGTTATAGTATCATCCTACCTGAAGCGTCAATCGCTCGTCACCCGCCTCCGCAAAAGCAGCGTCCCGACGCCTGCCTCTCTTACGAGTATCGAAGAAGAGGCTCTCCCCACCAAAAAGCAGCGCCGGCATGAGACGTCCAGCGAATCCGACAGCAGTAGCAGCAGCAGCAGTGGTGAGGAAAGCAGTGGCCTTCCCACTACACCCACGTCGATGGACACCTCTTGCGACGACGACTTTTACGCTGTCCACGCAGCGGGCTTTTTGACCCTCGCCGAGCCCTCGTCGCCCGCCTCGTCCATCCTCTCCCCCACCACCCGTGACTCTGCTATACTCCCCGAGTCCCTGCTTATCCGCCCGTGCGAGCAACTCGACCCTGCGTATACTCCAGGCCGCCCGAGCTTGTATCGTTCCGTGCGCTTACCCTCGCGCGCGCCCCCTCCTCCGCCGATCGTCACGGCGCCCAACTTTTGCTACCCCACCACGCTTCGCCCACTGCCCCGGACACGGATACCCTCCGATGTCACTGTGAGCGACTTTGGAACGCCATCTTCCTCTGGTGCGTTTACTGCTTCTTTCCCTCTTCGTGTACTGATATTTTTGTAGCCTCTGGCAGCAGCCTCGATGCCCTCCTCTCACCCCCTCCCCCACACTTTCCCTCCGAGTCTCAGGGCATCCCGTCTGACGTGTCTTATGAGGAAGACAACGAGGGCGACTGGGAGGACCAGGACGACCAGGACTGTGAGGTGGCTTACGATGAGATTCCTCTCTCCCCCATCCCCGGCCTGATTACTCCCTCACCCGTGATTACGCTATCTCTGAGCGCCGTCTCGGAAGAGGAGGAGGAGCAGAGTGCCTTCCCAGTATCGCCCTTCTCCGAGTCGGAGCCTTCTCCATCTTCCTCCTCCCCAGCGCCTTCAGATCCCTGGGCATTCACCCAAACTCCCTCATCTCCCCACGTCCCACCCTGCGACCCAAACCACCTCTTCCCGCCCTCCCCCGAGCTCCGCTCTCGCTGGTCCTCCTCCACCCTCTCCTCCATGCACTCTGCCCACGCCACGACGTCGCCCAAGACCTTTTCCTTTGCGCGTGCAAGGCGGTACCTCCCTTCGCCCAAATCCCCACTTTCCCCTTCCTCCTCCTCCCCGTCGTCGTCACCGTCACCGCCCAAACGCAGCGCCCGCGTAGGCGGTATGATGTCCAAACGCGGCAAACCCAAGCTCAAGCCGCTCACCGTGGCCGACGTTCGGGTCGTCCGGCCCGATGCTGCTGTTGCTGTACCTGAGCCCGAGGATGTGTTTGCCAGTGTACCACTCACACCCGCCCCAGTGCATTCGGTGTCGTTTGCACTGCCCCCGCCTCCCCCGGTGACGAGTCCGTATTCGGCTACGGCGCAATATGCCGTCTACCCTCCTCCTCCCTCTACATCTTCTCCATTTTCATCGTCAGCATCGTCATCTCCCCCGTCCTCAGCATCAGCATACTACGCCTACACACCCTCCACACCCTCCCCCGCCCTCGCTAAAGCATACATCACACAACGATCCCCGAGACGCAGACGGGCTGCGTCGAATTTGTCTTTGGCGCCGGTGTCTGCGTGGAGTAGCAGTGGGAGTAGCAGTGCGGGGAGTGATGCTGGGAGTGAGTGTAGTAGTGTGGCGAGTGCGGCGAGTGGGTTGAGGAGGAAGCCGATTCCGGTGGAGATGTTTTTGCGGTGATGATTTTCACGACGACGACCACGACGAAATGACGGATATGATACAGATACGCGCTAGATGCATACATAATGATTTTTGGATTTCTTTTTTGTAGCCATAGATATGCAGTTCTTGCAGTGCAATAAATTATTACTTCGCTCATCTTCCTGAAGACTAAGTGGGCAAGGAAAGATCATGGCCGAGGGGACAGCCTAGAGAGTTATCAGCCGTGGATCGAGAGACGATGAGCAGGTGGAGGACTCGCCACGATACCAGTAATAGAGACGAGCCAGGAGGTGGAGAGTAAGACGCCAGCCGCCAAGAGGATTACGGCAGAGGAGGCAAGAGCGGCAAAGTCTGGACTTGAAGACGGGTGTGAGTGAGCGACGAACGATCATCGCGTCCTCTAGCTACTGGAGGAGATGCGAAAGGGGATGTAAACGGAGTGGTCGAGTCGAGATGAATAAGCGATCAGCTCGCGAGCCTGGAGATGGTATGAGCTGGATACGAGAGGGAGAGAAGGCTTTGTATCGAGAACGTACCTTGGCCTAAGAAACTCGGTGTGCCTTCACGGCGCCTCCCCTTTTTGAAGTCCACGAGAATCTGACGAAAGCCAGCCGTGGATTCGCTGCCGAAACGCAGTCTATGGCTCTTCAAAGGACTAGACGCTTTCTTTAACCACAAATCGGGCGCGGTAAGGGCGAGTCGGACGCACCTGAATATCCGACTCTGAGATCTGCAAGCACCGCCTTTTACAATGAGACCGGGCACAGCGAGTGAGATGGTACCGGTACGATAGGGAGAGAGTCCAAGGGTGAGAGAGGATAGGCGACGCATCTTCGTCCATCCCGAGTGAATATGGAGGTGGGGAATAGCCAGGAGCTTCCAAGGCATGTACTATGGCCAGATATTCTGGAGGTAGGCGAGGCTCGGGTAGAGGCACATCCTAGAGTCGAGAGAGAGAGAGAGAAACCACGTTTTGAGGCTCCTCCGGCGGTGAAGACATGGAGGGAAGAGCCAAGAAATTGATGGAATGCCACTCGCTCTTCACCTCCTCCTCCTCATCGCTCCTTCCTTCATGCTTCAGGCTTCAAGATGCAAAGAAAGCAGGCAATTATAAGTTACAACACACGACAAGTGAAAGTACAATTATGGTACACTCCGTGGGCTTTGCTCGCCCCAACTCGCCTCATGCGGTCAAAAACGCGTCTCTCCTCAAAGCATTGAATGTCCTGCGCCCTGCTTCTGTACAGTGTACTGGCGCCATCCCTTCGAGGGCCTCTATTGGCCCTCGACTGCACTGTCGACCGCTCGCAACAGATCGAGGATATCCTCCAACGTCTCGCAATACTCGTCCCGCATCTCCTGTGCCGAATCCCAGGTCTGAGGTCCGGCAAGCGCGCCCTCCTCGATGACCAAATGGTCCCAGGAGTTGCGGGCGGCCTTGTCTGCGTTGGTGGCCTCGACATCGGATTCCTCGGTCGCATTCTCTTGCTGCCCCCAGACGACGAATAACTCTGACGCAGAGTCGCTCGACGCCGTCCAAGAGCCTTCCGATTCGGCGTCGTTGTCAGCTGCTAGGCTGCTCTCCCCCTCCTGAAGAAAAGCGAAGAAATAGTCGTACAGGGTGCCAGCCTTCAAAGCTTCCATGGTCTTGACTCGCTCGGCAGCGTCCTCCTCCAGCTTGTCCAGCCGTTGCTTCATACCAGGCGCGAGGAGCTCGTCGGCGAGCGCCTGGCCGTACATCTCCTCTGCGGGCGAGTACCAGTCCAAGCCCGCATCCAAGCCCGTGTCCGAGCTCGTCGACAGGGCCCGCGACTCAGTCCGGAGTGAGCTGTCGTCGATGGCGGGCCTTGGCACCACTGGCATGTACGACTCGTTCACGCCGCAGGTCCCGACGACGCCTTCAGCCTCTGTCTTCTCCTCATGGTTCCCCGCGTCGGTAGGCACGATACCGTTGGTCAAGCTCCCGAGTGGCACGCGGGAATGGGTCTCCACGGGGAGCACAAAGGGAAAAACGATGTCCGTCCCGGTCAACTGTGCAATCCTGAGGGCTTCGAGCAGGCGGGTCGAATGGGTCTCTACGGGGCACGGCTGCGGGAACACGATATCGGTTCCCGTAAACTGTGCGATCCTGAGGGCGTTGAGGAGGCGCGTCCCAGGATTTCGTGCATCAGGGGAGATGCCTGCCTGGGGCTGGCGAGGTCTTGGTGGAGCTCGTGCACGGGCCGCTGGTTCTCCCAGTGCGCGGTGGCAGGGAGAGAGGAAGGCGTGAGTCGCATGCGTTGCATGCCACAATTGTTGGTGGCATAGGTTGTCGCGATCGGGTGTGCGGTGGTGAAGGACGCGTGAGCGTTGGAGTTGGGGAAGGGGGAGGAGGGGCGTGCGGGAAAGGTGCAGTGAAGGAAGAGGGAGGAAGTCAAATTGGTATAGGCTTGGGCCATCGCTTGGGACGAGAATCGGTGAGCGTGCCACCGAGGAAATGTGAAGCGATACTCACTGGATGAAGTCGTTCTGGTCGTGGGTAGCCGCAGCTGTTCGTGAGGTGGGACGCCTCCGTGGATGCGTCGATGTTCGTGACTGAGGAAGGCTGGTTTGTCCAGCTCGAACCGGTGGGATGGTGGCAAGACGAGTCGCGTCGGGAAATCTCGTTATTCGCGAGGGAGAGGTTAGTGGGGAGTCTGCTTGGTGCAGGAGAGGTGGATGCCGCGCTGTTTCTGACCACACTGCGACGGTGAGTGAAAGGCGAGAGTAAGAGACCACTTCTCACGTGATGGCGGGCTCATTGATTTCAGGTTCCATTATTCGCGCATTGCGATGGTATATCTGCAAACCTGTTCGAGGCTTCCGACTTTCTGTATTATACTATACGCCGCGAAATCCAAGCGGCCGGCAGTCTTGAGCTTTGACCAGGACTCTCGGACCAGTTCGACTTCATGGGCCCAAACCAATTCAAAGCGACCCGAAACCTTGTCGTGCCATAAAAATGACGCCTTGAGTTGCCCTCTTTTTCCTTCGGGACTCAAGGACACGCCCGAAAACGCGGTGCCACTCTAGGTTAGGACCAACTTCCAGCTGAAGAACGAGTCGCGAACGACGCGGTTTGCTCTGAGATCCACACATTACAGATTCAGACTACGCAGAACCGCGGCGTCGTCTCTGCAGGCCTGGAAGGGTCGTGACTCGCAAGCTCTCTCCTTGTTCGCCCATATGCGAACCCGATAACCCCTTGCTAGACTCGAATACTCCAAAGTAAAGTAAAGATAGAAAAGTGCATACCTAAAAGTCCCACCTCCCACGACTTGGTCGCCGCATCATGTTTGCTATTGTAATCCCCCCTCGCCGAGCTCCTCTGCGTATTGAACACAACATCCGCTGAGGAGCTCAATGCTCATCGGCAAATGGTGCGTGGCTCTAGATCTTGATTATCGTGGCGGGGCGCAGGTTCAAACGGACTTCTTCCAGATACTGCAAAGGGTACTCTGGTAGTCTCTCTCGACAAAGAATCGCTCCGTAACCTCCGAGAATAGAACTCTGGCTCTGCGATTGTTGAAGAAATCAAGGCTATCCAATTAGGTTTGTGCGAAGTGTGGCCCAACCCGTATTTATGTGAAAAAATAAAGTTCAACCGGCAACACATAGATTCTGCCCGACTTGAATAGCACAGGACGAAGTTAGGAAGGGGTTCCATTGCAGCATTTGAGCCATAGTGATGCCAAATTTGGTCTCGATAGCACCACAAGAGTCGTTGGACACAACCTAAAATTCAATGAGACGTGGTCGAAGAGAACAAGGTCAGCTTACGGTGTAGATTTTGCTGCACGTGCCTCCGCCCCCGGCAACACAGTAAGCGCTTCCCAGCTGGATGGTCGTGCAAGCTGAGGTCAGCGCTGTGTTCCACTCCAGCAGATCTCTGAGTGCGATATCGAATTTCGTGTCTACCGACGTGCAGGTATCGCCTGATGCAATCTGGTGTACGTGTGTGAAGCGAGTACTTGTCTAGGTTCGGGTTCGTAATTCTCACCGTGTAGTAAGTGGTACAATTCTTGAGAGTCCCAGTAGCGATATTCGCAGGCGGCCCACTCGCCGGTGGTGTCGATGTCGCCGGTGCCCCCGAAACACAAAGGTTCTGACCGATTTGAATCGCACAAGTCGACGTGAGCCAAGGATTCCAGGCGGTGATGTCGTTGATCGTGATGCCGAACTTGGTTTCGATGGCCCCGCACGAATCGCCCGATGCCACCTGTGGGGGCGTTAAATACCCGAAAACATTAGAGAGAGGAACTCACGGTGTAGACTTGACTGCACACGTCTCCGCCCCCGGCAACACAGTAGGTGCTTCCCAGCTGGATGGTCGTGCAAGCTGAGGTCAGCGCTGTGTTCCATTCCAACAAATCTCTCAGCGCGATATCGAATTTCGTGTCTACTGCCGTGCATGTATCGCCTGACGCAATCTCCAAAGCGTGTAAATCACCTCGGCTTGATGGATGAGAAAAATTCCCCTCACCGTGTAATACGTTGTACAATTCTTGAGAGTCCCAGATGCAATGTTTGCCGGAGGCCCACTAGTCGGTGGCGCACCCGACGATGGAGTGCCACCTACGCACAGATTCTGACCAACTTGGATAGCACAGCTCGACGTCAAGAAGGGGTTCCACGCGATGATATCGTTCAACGTGATACTGAACTTGGTTTCGATGGCGCCGCAGGAATCATTCGGTACGACCTGGTACGCTCATCAGTTGCAAGATGAGAAGTAGTGAAGGGAAGAGCGTACGGTATACACTTGGGGACACGGATTGCCTCCTCCAACAACGCAGTACGCTTCGCCCAAACCGATTGTGGTACAAGCTGCGGTGAGCGCCGTGTTCCACCGGAGCAAGTCGACCAGTGATGTGTTGAACTTCTGCTCAATCACGTTGCAATTGTCACCCGAGGCAACCTACGCGATTATGAGCTGCCGAATACTTGAAGGCAAACCACACCTACCGTATAATATGTCGTGCAATTTGCGAGGGAGCCAGTAGCGAGGTTCGACGGGGGACCAACAGGCACTGGTGTCAAGGGGAAATCACAATACGCGACTCCAGCAAGGAGGCCTGCGCACGTAAGCCCCGGGTTCAAAGCAAGGAATTGATCTACGGAGATATCCTGTGCAGCCGCAATAGAGGTACACGAATCGTTGGCCACGGTGGTGTA
Source organism: Roridomyces roridus (assembly GCA_029378245.1). Lineage (NCBI taxonomy): Eukaryota > Fungi > Basidiomycota > Agaricomycetes > Agaricales > Mycenaceae > Roridomyces > Roridomyces roridus. Next base: position 1,599,166 of record JARKIF010000006.1, read on the forward strand.
GTAGTCGGCGCACTCGGTTGTGGCGAAGGGTGAGACATTCGCCGGTGGGTCGACGGGAAAGAGTGTGTAGTTTCCTGTGGGGAATATGACGCAGACGGCTAGACCCACGGCGGGGACGCTCGTTGCTAGTTCTGCGGGGGGAAGATGAGTAGTTGACAGCAACGATATGGTGACGTACCAGAATTCCAAGTGATAAGGTCACTCTCGGCCTGGTCGGAGATGTTTGCAATCGACGCAAGCGTATCGCCCGTCTGAACTCTCCAAGTTAGTGGCTTGAAAGAAAAGAAAAAAGGCCACCCACCGAGATGTTGTAATAATAACCACAAGCCGCCGTGCGCGTACCCGGAGCCACATTCGTAGGAGCGGGCACACCGACGGGAGTCAGCGTTTCAACGCCGAGAGTAGGAGTAGGGGCAGGGAGCGAAAAGCTAAATGTCGATATGCTTGTAAAGTTGGTTGCCGAAGTGGGAAGCGCCGTGGTGGTGACCGTCATAAACGGAGGGAAGGGTTCGACGCAGTAGTAGAACCCAGCTAGGAGGTTACCGCAGGTGGAGTTGATTTCTACGACCATAAACGTTTTGTTTGGGAAGACGAGGCAAAGACACACCGGGGTTCATGGTAAACAAATCCGCGACCGTCGTCGCATATCTGAGCGCAAAGGTACTGCAAAAGTCTCCCTCGACAACGATAGCCCATTCCCCACAGGCCGCCGTCGACCCCACAGCTGTAGGAGTCGGCACGGGAGCCAACATGGTCGCGGTACCCGACGGCGCGATTGGTGCACTAGACGCAGCCACTGTGGGGAATCCACCGTGAGGACTCACACAGACGAGGTTCCCGACCAACTGCGGTAGATATTGACACGCCGATCCAAAGTTGACGTTGTATAATCCCAGTTGAACGGTGGTGATGTTCGCAGCTGCGGCGATGCTGGCACAGGTGTCGTTGGTTGCGACGGTGTATGTGGTACACGCTTGGGGCAAGCAGAGGGGAGACCCTGCCGGGACGTTGCACATTGTTTGTGGGAGGGAGTTGGATCTAGAAGCAAGTGTTAACGAGAGCGGTTTCTGAGGAAAATGACGCACGAGGAAACATCGTAGAGCGAGACAGAAAATTGCTTAGCTACGGCTGCGCATGTGCTTGCCGTACTGACAGTCACATTCCGTCCCAGCATCGCACACTGGGCCGAGACGGTCGACGTCGAGTTGGATCCCGAGGGCATGCCGGGGGACACAATGGGAGATGTGATTAAGGAGGGATTAAACTTGGGAAGGCCACATGTCGCAGCCGAAGCGTCGTAGAGATTCTCGGTCGCCATCGAATATAGCACAGGACTGAGAAGGGTGACGTTCATGGTGCCAAAGATGCAATTCGAGCAGAGTTCCGCCATGGGGAGGGATGAGATACCGGCGGAGGCGTTGAAACCCTTGAGGACGTCCAGGCAGTAGCTCCCGGATGTGTTATCCTTGAGACATTGGACTGTGTAAGGGCCTAGAACGTAGTCCACGGCCAACGTCGGAGCGTAGCTGAATCAAAGCAGTCAGTCAGCAACGACACAAAACACGGAGAAATGAAAACGCACGAGACGTTGGTGGATGGGTCTAAAATCATCGCATATCCTTTACATGCTGTGACTACGTTGGCGCGGTAGCTGGCCAGGGAGCTGGTGCAGGTCGCCGTGCAGAGATTGTTCAGGTCGGAGTCTCCGAAAATGGCACCGCTGATTCTACGGAAAAGGTAAGTAAATGTCGGGACGGGTATGGGAAAACTTACCCCATTGCGGAAACCGTCGAATTGCATTGGATACTCGCCGTGAGCGCCGAAGCACAGGCCGAGGACGGGGGAGTGTTGGTGGGCAGGTTCGCACTTGTGTATAGAGTGAATCCGATGGCGGCCGCATCAACGACTGCGTTCGTCGTCGGAGTGACGGCAATGAGGTTGTCAAGCGTCGGTTCCGGCATCGCTGGCTGCGTTGACGCCCGTGAATCTGCAAGTCTACAGGCAAAGACTTGAGTCTCGTCTGCAGTACTCACAATGAACTCACTGCTGCAAGAGTGCATCGTGGAAGAGACTGTTGTGGGTAGCCACTTTCCCGGCGAGTTTTTGCTTGAAGTTGCTAGAGGGGCCGGCGGACACGAGTCCCAGCCCACCCAGAGTCAAAAACCACCAACAGTGCATGGCGTACGAGAGACGGAATCCAGAGATTTGAGCATCTTGAAACTGTTCAGTATACTATTTAGAAGATGCACAGGTGCCGAACAGGTCAGACGGGGATATCAGAACGCGGATGGTCCATGAGGGCTGGAAGTCTCTCGGCCCAAACTCGGCGTTGGATTACTTGGGAGGTTACGGAGCCGGGAGTGATAGAGAGTCTAACATTGGATCGCGGGATGATTGCGCCCTGATTATGATCGAAATCACTATGACTACGGTCCCAAATGAGTCCAGCTATGTAGCTGCTACTTAGTTCCAGTAACCAGTTTGGACACCTGCCAAGGTTCCCTCATGTTCTCGCGCTGCCTCTTCTCTCCTCCCATCTAAACTCCACGGCAGACTCGCACTCAGACTCTACAATTCTACGAAACCACATTCCTCAGCCTCGCTGGCACATCCGATGTGGCGTTCCCATCCATGTGTTCCAATCTATGTGTTCCAATCTATGTGTTCCCATCTATCTGTCCAGTATGCCTGTCCAGTGCTTCCGAGTCCCGCGACTCTATTACTTTCACTCAAAAATGGCCCTCCACGGCCTGGCGGAACACGCAGCCGTGTGTGTGCAAAATCTAAAATAATCGCCAGCGCGGGTTCAAATCAACACACACTATTTGTGGATGTGAAACATCCGGGAAAAAGCCAAAGCCACCGCGTTCAACGTGATCATTTATACACTCCTTTGGTCTCCCTCCTTTCTTTGATTCTGCAAAATGGGCACCAGCGGGCGAAGCATTACGCTTGCCCTCACCGCGATCTGTACGTGTACTCTTTCCTCTAAGTTCTCACTGAATATTGAATATGGATTGCCATAGTTTTGCTGCAGCCTGTCTCGGCCGCAACTACCTCACCCACAAATTCGGCAAGCGCAGCTCTCGCTCAGTCTACGCTTCCTGTCGGTTCTTGTACCTCAACCATCGTGCGTTGGTTGTCTTTTTGGAATGGATTGTCTGTGGAACTCACTTTGCAGCCTTGCTCAAATGGCGCGTGTTGCAACTCCGAAACCGGATACTGCGGGCATGTTCCTGGTTTCCGATTTACAACGAGCCATTAAGTCCCCAACGCAGATACGGAGATGCCTTCTGCACGACGCTCGCCGCCGGGGGGTGAGTCCATCTCTTCCCTCCGCAACCTGTTGACGAACCATCACCAGACCTTGCTCCTCCAATTGTGACGCAAAGGCTCAGGTGTGTTTTCTTTGAAATACTCACAACCACCTTTTACTAACTTCAATCAGTGTGGACCAAACGCCCCGGCCGGCGAAGAAGAATGTCCCCTCAACGTCTGTTGCTCACAGTTCGGCTTTTGTGGAACCACACGTGAGGCTGCTTGCTTGCATTCACACCACGTGTCTAACCCTGTCGAAAACAGAGGACTTCTGTGGAGAAGGATGCACGAGCAACTGTAACCCAGCAAATCCAGCCCAGTGTGGCTCTGATGCACAGACGGCGCTCACCAAGCGCATCGGATACTACGAAGGCTGGGCGGCCGCTCGCAGCTGCGATGCGTGGTCTCCGAGTAACATCAACGTCGCGTCTCTAACTCACGGTACGCATTGTCGGTGTTCAGCTCGAATTCATTCACTCACCGCTGTGTAGTTAACTTCGCTTTCGCCTACATCTCCAGCTCGTTCGAGGTCGTCGAGATGACCGCCGGCGACTCCAAGCTTTGGACCGAAACAACGGCTCTCAAGTCGCAGAACCCGTCATTGAAGGTGTTTCTGTCTATTGGCGGTTGGACTTTCAACAATGCGGTGCGTGGTTTCCTTCCCCTAGTCTCCTGTGCCCTTGACAAATGACTACTTACAGCCAACGGCTGGGATTTTCAGCTCTCTGGTCGCCAGTGAGGCCAATACCAATGTGTTCATTAAGAGCGTTCTCGGCGTCATGAATACGTATGGGTTTGATGGTATCGACATCGAGTGCGACTTCCTTTCTAATTTGCAGGAATCTTTTCTGACCGATTTGTTCAGCTGGGAATATCCCGTGGCAGAGTGCGCTCGTTCCACTGACTAATTTATTTTATCTAATTTCTGCTACTAGGGATCGTGGTGGCGCCAAGGGCGACAAGGAGAACTATGTGACTTTCATCAGTAAGCATTCCATCCCGATTTCCGTCTTCACGTACGACCTTTTACCCAGAGGCCGTCAAAGCCGCCTTCATTCCATTCAATTATGAGCTGGTACCTCTCCCATCACTCCACGCTGCGCTCATACTGACGAGTCAATGAACAGTCTTTCACTGCGCCGACGAGCTATTGGTACCTGCAGAATTATGATCTTCCCGGTATGTTGGCAGACGACGGTGCCGACTGGGTCAATGTCATGACGTACGATTTGCATGTCAGTGTATCTCTATATTTATCTGTGCTGAGTTAACTTTGTTTTCAAAGGGTGTCTGGGATTCTCCCGCAGATTATATCGGCTCTATCGTCCTAGCTCACACCAACTTGACCGAGATCATGGTTATTATTTCCTCTCTCTCTCTATCCCCTTGGCTTATTCTTTTATTTCCCAGGACGCATTCCAATTGTACGCCAATGTTGGGATCGACCCATCCAAGATGGTCATGGGTATTGGCTTCTACGGCCGTTCATTCGAACTTGTCTCTGACCAGTGTACAACTCCCGGCTGTCCGTTTGCCGGTGCGGCACCGGCCGGCCCCTGTTCGGCCAATGCCGGCACCCTCATGTTCACCGAGATCGAGGATATTATCTCATCTGTGGGGACTAACGCGCTTGTATTCGACGAAGAGGCGGCTGTCAAATACCTGGTTTATAATGAGTTGTGTTTTCCTGCTTCTTGAGATCCCCCAGTACTGATTGCGTGGGTGTAGCATCGACTGGGTCTCGTACGACGACCAGCAGACGTTGGGCATGAAACTCCAATACGCGAATTCGATCTGTCTCATCGGCACCATGATTTGGTCTGTTGACCAGGTGAGTAGATTCGTCAACTCCTATGAAACTGGCTCTTGACATGACCAGGATGATACCGCGTACACTGCCCTGTCCGGTGAGAATCCACCCTGTCCGCGCCTTACCTTGTTAAATATTCTGCAGCCCTATACGGAGACGTCACCGACAACAATTCAACCGACCAGATCACCGGTAATCAATGCACGTACACGGACTGTGGGGGCTCTTGCGGGTCGGAGACACTGCTCGGACTGCTAGAAAGTAATCCAGTCACCCTCGAAACCTGCACTGGCGTCGGCAAGGACTTTGTGTCAATTTGCTGCGTGGGCCTTCTCTTTTTGTGTCCGCGATCAACTTATCTGAAGGTTCTTGCAGCCCGTGGGAGACGCGCCTCAGTCCTGTACGTGGAGAGGTAAGCCAACTTCCGACGGGATATGCGATGGGACTTGTCTACCGGGGGAGATCCTCATGGGGCTGTCCAACATCGGCGACGCGACGGGAGGGCCCACGCTCACGATTGATGGTGTTACATTACCCGAACTGTCTTGTCTCATCGGGCAGGAGGTGCATACCTCATTCAACTGTTCTCGGCTACAGGCTCAATCTGCCTAGGCTCTGTGCTGCAGAACGGATCAAGACACCTCCTCATTTTGTACGGCCACTGCGTGCGGTTTCACAACATGTCCTTCCGGATCTACAGCCCATGGTTCAAGCCTGAGCATAAGTGGAGGGCTGACAACTTGTGAGTGTTCTTGGCTTGCAACGCGGCCTGACTAATGACTCTTCTCAACAGGCTCATCGGGTGACGGTGCCGTTCAGTTGTTCCTCCTGCCTTGTTGAAGTCACCACTCATCCGATGATTTAGACTTTATGTTGCCAGGATCAAATAGGCCTCACAAATTGTGCTTGGGTGCGTGGAATACTTGCTGGGCAACGTAGTGGCTGAAAGCCTATAGCACGGCACCCCGCCCAATTGTCTGGACAATGCCTGTCCAGTCGGGCAGACGGTCATCTGTAGGTGTCCATTCACTCTCTCGAACAGCCATTGTTCCTGACTTCCAGACCAGACAACGACTATCAGGGTGATGCGTCAAGCTCCTGCGTCGGCAACGATCGCAAATTCTGCTGCGATACTCCGAATGGTTTGTTTACTACTCGAAACTTGTTCGGTGTTGTCCAAAATCTTTGCAGATGCCGCATTCTCGCCTATCTCTCCCCTCGACGTTTTCCCCGCAGGTGAAATTGAGGTCATCACCTTTGCTGTAAGGGCCGTACATACCTTGTTTCTTTTTCCCTCTCATTGCGGCTGCAGGTCGATTTCGACGACAACCAAGGGACATCTGATGACACGCAGACTGGCGCAGGCTCAAGTGGTATCGACGGCGATGGAATGGAGGAGGATTCACCGGTGTGTGCTTTGTGCCCATACCTCGCTCTTTCTAAACAGTCCAGTTTTCGTCTGTGTTCATCTCGTCGCCCAATGCCGCCTCCGTGAGCTCTCTGGACGTTGAGTCCGACTGGGCAATCACCAACTGTGATCCTGCGAGCGACCAATCTCAATCTGTGTGTACACACTAGCACCCTCTCCGAAGCATGCTTAAGTGTGTCTAGGTTCTGGCTTACTGCACGTGCCCCATTGAGGACGAAGATTGTGGTTGCGGTCATGTATTCATTGGTCAAGCCAATGACACCATTGTCAAACTTCCGGACACCTGTGGACTTGGACCATACGCTCGTGTAGTTTCGCTCGAGCCTCACCCTGATCAGACGGTTCTGTCGGCAGATCACGCGGCGAGGAAGAGGAACACTGATCCGGTCTACTCTCTCGTGTTCGACTACTTGTGAGCGCTTTTTTATGTAGTTTGAGCGTGGTTACAGCTGACCTTTGTAGATTCACGGACATTGCGGAGGAGAATGGGCCGGTATAGTGCGTACTATTGAATTACTGGATTTTGAACCAAGCTTACAATCCATGAAGCATGCGGGCAGACATGGTAAGAGCGGTACCTTAACGGTTTTTGCGCTGCTGATCTGCCCTAGACCGACTTGCCTGGCTATTGGGATTCGGTTGTTGACAGCACTCCCGACTCCACTACCGATCCACTCCGAAAACGGGACTTGAACTTCCATTCTCCGCGCGGATTGGAAAAGTAAGCAGCATCTACTCTCTGGTGCTTTTTCAACAATTCTCTCAGGCGTTGGACTGGCTCGTTTGCAAACTGGTATGTGTATTCTGAATAGTCGTTAGCATGGCTCATGGTCTGTAGGCTCTCGAAACTCAACACCCTCACCAAAGGGGACTCGATTTCGAGGAATTACCATTGGTCCGACACATATACAATTTTTCATCAGGAAGAAGTAAGTTCAAATATCTGTCCTTGTGATGTTTGGAGAACAAACTGGCACATAGGCATGCCCCAATTTCCAAAGCAGTCTTGATATCAGTAAGCGGCTCCAATCATCTTCGTGCTTTGACCATAGCAACTCTCCACAGGTGTCACCGGGTACGGTCCTGCAATTCAAGCCCAGACTGGACTTGCTCACTTTTTTCTCTCTTAGGTTTGCTTCAGTCAACAGTCAATTCGGATATTATCTCGAGGTTAAGATTGTGCCTCCATCTATACAACAGGCATACGTGTATTTCAAAGCCGGTGCCGGAGCGGAGGGTGCGGATGAACTTTCCTTATCTTTGATTTCGATGCTAACAGATCACAAAGCCGCTTTTACCATTACCGGCGTTGCTTCTGCTTCATGGGACAGCGGGCGCTATGAGCTGATCAACTTTGGGTTCCCTGGACTGTGCGTCTTTATTTTCGCAGCAACTCCCAGACTCATCGAGTGACTCAAGTTACTATCCGGGATTGCTGACGCTTGGTCCTTCAGTAAGCCATGTTGACTTTTTTGGGTGTCCTCAAAACTAAATCTTCGGCAGCTGCATCTGTATGGGGAGCTGTCCGGACAGCTGTCGCTGTCGGGAACGTACAAGACCTCTGTGATGTACAATTTCCCTCCTCTGGACTTGAGTTTCGGGAAACAAGACTCCAATGCCGGGCAAAGCAACTTTGGCACCGCGGTTCAGCCAACCAATAATTTCGGCAGTATGGTATCCCTTTCTCCCTCCAGACTCTTTCTGATTGTTCTCTTCAGCCGTTGACTACAATGTCGGGTGGAATGTCGAGCTCACGGGCTCTGCCGATGTTCATCTCGTACCGAGCTTGCAACTCGGCATCAGTATTCTCGGCGGGAGTCTTCTTGATGGACAAGTATTCGTTGAAGCGGATTTGTTTGCGGGTCTGTCTATTTCAGGAAGTGTCTCGAACTCGGTAGGTCTACGCTTGACCCAGACGACATCAGCTTATCTTTGAACAGGTTGCGCCAAACTTTTGTGTCACACCGGTCTATGGCGTCAATTTGAACGCCGGGTTGACTGGCTCCGTGCTTTTCTGGGAATCCGGTCCAAGTGCGTTCTGATAGTTTCCTTGCGATCACCTGAATGCTGATGCGTGTTCAGTCTCAACCACGTTCTATTCGGTTCAAAGTGACTTGGGCTCCGGCTGCTTCAACAGTATTGACGAGCCGACCGCATCGGATAGTTCTTCCAGCAAGAAACGCACTTCGCTCGAAGCCTTCGCGGGTCAGCCACTGGCGTATTCAGCCTCGGTCGGGGAGAGATTCTCTCTCGAGCCATCTGCGCGTACCGTTCACCCCACAAGTAGCTGGGAGCGTCCAGGCCTTCGTGGGGAGACTGAACTCGACAAGCGCGCCATACCCTTCCTCCCTGGGAATCTCTTCTGTCCTGCCGTGGATTCGGACATCAGCGCCGACTCTTCGAATTGGTGCGCAGTTTCTGATTCAACCCATCGGAAATTGAACTCGTTGATAGTGATCCGTATGCGGGGGATTCGCCTGGGCTGTCTCGGAGGGCTCTCGACGAAGAAGAGCTTCTCTGGGAGGGGTATTTCATTCCGACTCTGAACAACACCGACATTGGCAGCTATGTTTCCAAAGAAGCAGAGCTCTATCACACTCTATCCAAGCGCGCGAAAGACGGTGCCTCGCTCATGAGTTGTACAGGTGGTTTCACCAGTGAGTTCGTTTTCGTTGCCATGGTTTACAGTACCGAATATTCGTTTTGCAAGTACCCATTGCGGTCTATCAATCACTGAATGTCAATGGATACTTCGACCTGGCTTCTCCCACGACTTTGAGTGGTAATGTCAAGGGGTACTCTATTCCGCCGTACTACACCACGAAAACGTGGGTTTCTCCAGTAGTGCAGTATATGTTTGACTCACAAGGTTTTAGCACTAAGGGTCTACCCGCTCTGACCGCTACAAGAAATGTCGGTTTTCTCTGTTTCTTTTAACCCTCGAACTAATTCAGCGGCATAGGGAGCTGTCATCTACGGAAGGGAGCATGTCTATGTTCGTGCACCTGCATTTTCTTGCGCGTGATCTCACTTTAGTCGCGATTCTAGGAGCAGAGCATGTGTGAGTGTGCTAGCTGTCGCTGTCGTATTTGCCTGATAGATTTATCAGCAAGTCTCTTCATCGACTACCTACAGCAATTCGAGAATGTCTGGACGGATGGTTCAGGCGACGACTTTTGTCACTGGGTCCTCCACAATTTGTCCGTCTACTTGCACCCATGTTTCGTGGCGTTGATCCGAGACATCCAGGTTCACGACCCCAGCGTATTCATCCGGAACTAAGCCCGTCAATGAACAAATCGGCGACTGCTACCCCTCGCAGGCGAATTCCAAAAGTGCCGGGATTCCTGTTCTCGAACAGCGTGCCAAGTGTGTATCGAGGTTGCTCCCCACTTGTGACTCCGGACACTGACGCAGATGCAGCGAATACAAGCAAAGCGCGATCTATTTCCCGGAGTTCGCCCAAGACTCAGCTTTGTCCAAGACGCCCGGTATTATCAGCACATGTAAGACTGTTGTGGCCTTGTTCTTTTGACTCAACTTCGTCTCAGCGACGTTTACCGGTGACTGTCCCACGGCACAAGTGGCAACCCTTCGTGCTTTGGCGGTGATCACTCGTGAGTAGCTATTCGTTCCCGCTCGTGCCGCTGACATCGGAGTCCTCGCCAGCCTTCATGAACGTGAGTTGGCCTTGGGTTTTTTGGTATGACGGTACTGATGGACTGGCTTGATCAGAGCCTGGTTGCCCAAAATGCCTTCACACGCAACCACGACTGTATAAGAGGAGTCTATCAGGTACGAGATTCCACTGTTCTCAAAGCACTGATTCAAAAATGGCCTATTAGACTTGGTTCACGGAGTACAAAGTAAATAGCATAGGCGTGGCCCCGGCGGGCGGTATCCCCACCGTCACCGAATTCATTGACGAGTATAATTCTTGGTGCGCAGTCTTGGGCGTACGAAAATTCCTTGTTTAACCTCGAATTTGCAGGGTCAAGACCATCGTGCAGGGCATCCAGCCGGCAGTAGTGGCGGAAATGGGGAGGCTCATCCCTCTATTCAAAGGCAATGCTCAAACCGATGTGAAACTAAGCAGCAAGTCGGATGTCTTACTGAGAGCCCATCTGACGGTTAGTTTGAACAGCCAATGCGGTCATCTCGAATTGGGCCAACCTCGATCCCGCCGTACCCGCCAGCAAGTCTTGGCAACCAGACAATAACCTGGTCAGTCCCTCCACGTTTCCCATGGAAAACTCTCACCCAAGTTCTCAAGAATACGGCAACGGGTGATGTTGTGGGCATTGACACTGTCACTATGGCCGATTTGACCACGCTAATGAACAAGTAAGCTCTGCTGCTCTTCTCTGTGACTTGCAATCGGGCTGACGATTGTTAGTGTGCCTACGATCAGTTGGGCAAACTCCCTTCCTTGAGAACATAAATAGTTACTGTCATTCATGTCAATTTATTTGGGCTCATCGCGACGCGTCCGATTGCATCAAACACGTGATCGCAAACACACGTGGATCTTCCGGCCTCCAGCCTCCTCTCCTCCATGTTTGAAGTGGTTCTGCAGGCCCCTCTCCTCTCCACTCCATGTTCAACTCTGGGTTACTTCCAACTGGCAACTTTGAATTCCAGGTTGATTTCAGGCTTCCAGCTGAAGAACGAGTCGCGAACGACATTATTTTGCGCTGGTACTACATAAGTACATATTTAAACCCCCTTGGCCTCCCCCCCAATGACACAGATAAGGTCATGTGACAGCAGATAAGGTCATGTGGTTTGCTTCGCGTGAGTTCGATACAGTGTGGTGTCAATGTTTTTTTATGCAAATTGCAGCCTGGCCTCCTCAACCTCTCAGAACCTAAATTAACCAACTCAACCTAACTTGAACCTGACCTATGAGATCTAACCACCAGTCACTGTGGATATTGCACCTAACTGCCCATTCACTGTGGATTCTCAGCAAATTCTCAGAGTGGCATTCACAGCCGAGGCTGCAGGGGAGATGTTGAAAGTCTGTGTGGAATGATGCCATTGAACCGAACCGAACCGAACCTTTCTAACCGCATTGATGGAGCAGCAGTTGCAGGAGTGCAAAAAATAAATAAAATAAAACGCACACCACCAGAATTGAACATGGAGCCACGACAAATAGCCAATCAACTAAGAACAGCATCAATACCGACGACCTCTCCAAATGTCAAAAACAGACACGTGCCTTGATATCGATCCGATATGCCTTTTTTGGACATGTCATTGGGGGGGAGGCGTGCGCCAGCTTACATATTTCATACTGTGAAGCACCGCTACGTCGTCTCTGCAGGTCTTATTTTGCTGATTTCTCCTCCTCCCAACACCGAGGTTTTCAAGTTCGAGAATCCAACTTGAATCCAACGCTGAAAAGATGACATCATCATGATCATGACAAGCCACGTAACCTGCGGAGTTCCGTTGTGACCGATGCCGTCGACGCGCACGAGTCCTGCCTCAAGCTTCCGACGTCCACCGGTACCGCATACCCGAACAAGCTTTGCCTTGACGTCAACCTCTGGCTTCTTTCTCAGATCCCGCCCGGTGCCGTCGACGTGCAGGTCGATGCGGCAGACAGAGGTTTCGACGCTGACGAAGACAGGACATCAAACGGCGGCCGGCGCCTCAAGAACACCTGTAATCGCCACTTTCTCTCATCCCATTCTCATCTACCATGTCTCCTACTCGCAGTATCGGAAACACAACCTTCTCTGCCATCGGCTTTGGCGCAATGGGCATATCGAGCTTCTACGGCGCAGTGGAATCCGACGAGGAGCGCTTCAAAGTCCTCGATGCCGCCCACGCCGCTGGATGCACCCACTGGGACAGCGCTGACGTCTACGCCGACTCCGAGGAACTCATCGGAAAATGGTGCGTCTGTGTTTATCGTTGGATTTCACTTACGAGGGGCAGGTTTAAACGGACTGGCAAGCGCTCTGAGATCTTCCTGGCTACAAAGTTTGGATTCATGCCCGATTTCACTATCAACGGCACGCCGGCGCGAGTACGGGAGGCGGTAGAGTCGTCCCTCGCCCGACTGGGCGTGGATTGCATCGATCTGTACTATCTTCACGTCCGTCGACTCGTATTTTCTCTGCATTGTGATCTCTCCCTCTGACGCGACTTTAGCGTCCGGACAAGAACACGCCCATCGAGATTACCATTGGCGCCATGGCCGAGCTCGTCAAGTGCGCTTCACGCCCATTTCAACGCATTTTCTGACAAAGTCGATCTCAGAGAAGGCAAAGTGAAGCACATCGGCATCTCTGAAGCATCCGCCACAACCCTCCGCCGCGCGCATGCTGTGCACCCCATCGCAACGTACCAAGTCGAATACTCGCCTTTCACGCTCGACATCGAAGACCCCAAGATCGGGCTGCTCACTACGGCGCGCGAGCTGGGCGTCAAGATCATCGCCTATTCGCCCCTCGGGCGCGGGTTACTTACTGGACAATACGTAGGTTAGCCAACTGTGCCCGACTATCTTTGATTGAGGCACCTGTGTAGAAATCTCCAGACGATTTTTCCGCAGATGATTTCCGCCGAGCCATCCCTCGGTGAGTGCCCCGGTGCAGCGCTTGGGAAAGCTGACATTTAGCAAAGCTACAACGCCGAAAATTTCCCCAATATCCTCAAGATTGCGGACGGTCTCAAGGAGATTGGCGCCAAATACAACGCGACCGCAGGCCAAGTTGCCCTCGCATGGCTACTCGCACAGGGGGATGATGTTATTCCGATCCCTGGAACGAAGAAGACCAAGGTACAATACAGCCGCGATCCCCACCCTCGCTGACACACTCCTTAGTACCTCGAGGAGAACCTGGGGGCGGGTAACCTCACCCTTTCGCCTGGAGATATCGAGGCTGTGCGTGAGATTGCGAAGAACGCGGATGCAGCGCAGGGGGAAAGATATCCTGTTGGAATGGAGGACATGTTGTTTGCGGATACGCCTGAGTTGACTGTGTAGGTACTGTGAGTATGAGTGGAATTTGTCGAGTCGTTCTCTGACTTTTTGGTAGTGTACTTAGGTAGTGTACTTTGGTATGAATCGCCGGAAGGCTGAAGCTGCTGTTATATTCGTTCAACTCGGCTCGATGGAACGATGAGTTGCCCCTTCTGAAATGTCTAAAACGAGACTTTCTCAGTGTCATTCCGTGCCACCCATGTTCATCTTCACTGTTGGAGATATTCTTGGCACGGTTGAATGTGGAAGGACAGGACCTCCATATTTCGCTGTTTCCGGATTACCTGATTTGCATCCACGTCTTTGTCGCGGAGACTAGTCCAGTGGTAGAAGACGTGACTAGGGCGGACAAGAGGTAAACTTTGAGTTGAAAACTGGATGGGCACTCACTGTTTTCCTAGCGCTTTCCAAGGATATTTCATTGTCCAGATTTTCAAGAATCTGACTCGCAGAATCGCAAACCAGAGTATCGAACTTGATACCGTGACCACGGTTCTGAAAATAGTCGTGCGGGTGGTTCAATCAGCCGTGAAACAGCCGGTGGAACTCATCAAGAACAACTCTGGTCCCGAATGGCTGTTTGACTTTTGCAGCAGACTTCTTTCTTGTTGGGATGGGAATACTAAAGCGGCAGAGACCGTCCACGCGGCACTCACTCTCATGCCCCGATATCTCAACACGCGCTGGGAACAGTCGCTCCATATAGCAGACACCAGCTGGATCTACCGCGCTCTGGATCATCTCCCGCAAAAGGACGTCGAGTATCTGCACTCGGCAGTCCTGGACTTTTTGCAACTTTTACTCTCCTGCAAAGGTGGCCTGGACACGAAACCGCCGATTTCGTCCTTCCGAATTATCGTGCAACAAATTTCGCTGGTGGAGAACTCGTTGTGCTGGAACTTGAAAATCGCTTTCGCGTATTTGAACAGCGCCAGTCGGCGAAGGTGCTTCAATGATGGAGATATCCAGGACATCGTGTTGGAAAAATCGCTGGGGCGGTCACTGGAGGAGATAACGACCATATCAAGGCTCTCGCTGTGGCGAGGAGCTGGGTTGTTCCCGACACACGGGTTGGCTTAAATGTACGATTTATGTAATGAGAACGAACCATTTTACTACTACCGAGTCGGAGAGATTCTGTAAGAAATAAAGAATGAAACCTTACAGACTCAGGCGTTGTCGTAGCTCGGCGTTGGGAGGGGATACGACGAGGTCCAGGCAAAGAGGTCGGCGGATTCGGCATACTTGTAGCCATTGTCCGACCCTGTCTTTGGCGGCAAATATGCCAGTTTGAAGGGTATTGGTGATATAACACTATGGTACATTGTCGGTGGAGGGAAGATGGATCGGCAAGACGCTGGGACGCACCAGCCGAAGCACAATCTCTGGACGTCGTTCTCCAGGCCGGGCCAAGTGCGTTGGCAGCTCCGAGGAGGGGCACCAAATCATGGGCGGCTGTAGGTGTTGCGACGGCCAGTCACCTTCTTCCGCAGCATGAAGTAGATGAAATAGATCGAGCGCAAGGCGGGGAGAGGCTAGACGCACAGATTGTATCTGCCGCAAGGCTCGAAGCACGGGGAAAGGGCTCTAGCCTAGGCAACCATATGAGCCAAATGCAGCGAGAGACCAGTTTCGAGGTGACGTACCACGCTTTCTCCATGACCCAAGCTGCGCCAAGCATGCACGGACAAACGAATTGGCTCGCAATGAGCAGACGGGATTGGTTGCTCCTCAAGTACGAGGATGGTCTTCTCTCGTTACCACGGGCCTCCGGTCCAGACAGCCACAGATGGCTGGATGGTCAAAGATCACCCGTCTTCACCAGGGTAAGAGTCAAGAAGGCGGGTGCGAAGAAGCGGTGCGCCGACATTTTCGGTGGGGACTCTAGCGCTGGGCTATGCTCCCGCGGCATGGTGCGACAGTCGTTTCGATGGGATGGCACAGCCAGACAATGCGCATACGGACCAGCCTCGCGAGCCTGTACACTTGTATGAGCCCCCACCTAAGGAAGCTACGTTCGCGTACCTTCGGCACCCAGTAGGTAGCTTAATTTGTTGACATGAAGCGTACCTAATAGGTTGTGTCTACACCCAGCGGCGGATCAACTATACCCAATCGGGAAGCTCCTCCTGCCACCGCACCATCACCATCTCTGACTACCGACACGCCGCCGTCCATCCACGCGCCGGAGTGCTACACCACTCATTTCACCTTTACATTGGAGTACTCCCTCGCCCTTTCAAGCACCCTTAAAGCGCGGATCTTCGTCATGATGCCACCACCTCCGTTCCACCTCCACCAGCCCGAACGATCCGTTCCTCCTCCACCCGCCCCTCGTTCGGGCTGCCTTGCACGCTGCTTCCGTATCGCGACCTTCAAGACGCTTCACGACCTTGGGGTCTTCGTCTCCTGCGCATTTTTCGACCTACGAGCGTCCGCCTCCGCTCCTCCATCCTTACCACCAGCACCCCGCCGCTCATTCCGTTCGACCTCCTCGCCGTTCCCGCTTCCCTACCTCCAAGCTTGATGACCTTGGAATTCTCGTTGACTGCGCCGGCGTCGACCTACGGACCTACCCACCTCCGGACCCGTTCCTCTTAACCAGCACCCCGCCTCTTGTTACGTCCGCTTGCACGCCGCTCCCGCGTCCTCAAGACAGTTCTAGCCCCGTACATGGTAGCCTCTGCGATACCCTACGCCGGGGCTGGGACGGATGCCATGCACAGCCTCCCCGTTCCGCTGCGCACCCATCAACACAAGCAACTGCTTCCCGCGTGTACCACCTGCAAATTATTGACCTCTACGACCCCCATCCTCCTCCCAACGTCTCAAAAATGGTGCATCAAACTTTTTGTTCTCGGGCGTGCCGAATACGCGCGGTGCTCACCATCGTACATCGCCCTCGCACACAGGAGGGGAGAGGGGGGCGGGAGGGAGGGAGCAAGGAGGGAGTGAGATCGGGGGGTAAGCATGGGAGGTGAGAGTGGGGAGGTGAGCGTAGGAGGTGAGAGCGGGGTGGTGACTCTGGTGAGTGCGGTGTGTGAGTGCGGTGTGTGAGAGCGGTGTGTGAGGGCTGGAGTTGAGACCGCGAGATGAGGGGAGTGACGGGCGTGCACGAAGTACAGGAGCGGCACGGAGGCTAGGGAGCGGAGGGAGAGGGCGGGAGACGAGAGCGAGAGCGAGAGATGGGAAGGATGGAGGAGGGCGGAAGATGAGAGCCGAAGATGTGAAGCAGGGAGGGCGTGAGATGAGGGGAATGCACGAGTGATTGTGTTCATTTAGTGTACATTGTCGACGTCGTCACCTACCACAATGCATGTTTGATGATTTCAACTTTTCGGAGGCCGGAAAAATAGAACGCAGACTTGGAGGAAGCATCCCAAGGCTTGAAACAGCATGCACAGTAGTGCCGAACATGTCTGAGTGAGGGGAGAATTAATTGAGCGACACTCTGTAAAAAAGTATAGCACGAGTATGAATCTCTATAGGGAAGTACTCTACCTTTCGAACGAAACCGTGTACGCGTGTTAAATCATCCGGAAAAATGGGGGAAAAATCAATTTGGGTGGGGCAGACCTACGACACAAAATCCCGACCCTCAAATGAGGCAATCTATGGTAAAATAAGACCTCCAGAAAAAAGAAAGTGGGGAACGATCTTTATTCGGCATCCGATTGGCTGCCCGGAAATTACTCAACGGGTGTGCCGTTGCGACGGAGGTGTGGGAGGTGGGCAAAGTTCGTCAAGGATTCCATTTTATCTGTGTTATACGGACTAGATAGTATTCACTGATATTCCAAGCCTGAGAATCAGGAGAATGAGAAGCTCGAGGGAGGTAATATTCACGGTGTGGAGGTGTCGTAGGTGGTACAAGCCAATGATAGAAAGCACCGCCGGATGGGCTTGATATCCCAGTCTACCACGCTCCCATATCTTCGCCCTTCACCTTCAAACGTCCCTCGGCGTCCCCCTGCTCTCATACCTGCACCTCCGCCACCTCTCACTCTCTCTCACGCCCACCTCCGTCACTTCTGGTCTTCCGTGCCCTCCCTCTCCATGTGTACGCGAGGGCAATTATGAGCACCGTGCGTTGTAGCCCGAGATCTGGTGATGCCAACAAAGTCCATGTGTGTCTATACTACGGGTCGTGATGGTCCTCCCGGGGATCTCCGGAGGTATAGCAGGAAAGGGTCAGAGCAGGAATGTCGCGCGGGAGAGGAATGCGCCGGTTTCGGAGTGGAAGGGCGGTCTCATTGTCTGTTGGGACAAGGGTAGGGCCGGGGATGTAGAGGTCGAGGATAAGGCGGGTGTGGGTCGCCTACATTACAGTGACTGCGAGCAGGATCCGTATAGAAGGTATACAATGTAGGCGTCGTGCGGAGGAGCCCGAAGGCGTCCATGGAGTGGGTACACGGAGAGTGGAGGTGGAGGTGGAGGTATGGTGAATTTGGGCGCTGTACTGTTCCGGTCGGGGGACGGTCGGTGCTCCAGCAGCTTCGGGCGGTCGATGTGAAACGAGAGACGTAAGTTGGAGAGCGCAGACAGCGCAGGACAGCGGTAGAGGACAGTAGTAGTCCCGGAGCTGGAGCGAAGGTCGTTGTCCCAGCGTTGCAGGGCACTTCCCGAACACTGCTTGTGGAGTGGTGTATTTCACAGCCAAATTGGATAACGAACGCCGCCCCACACGCACCGCGCAGCACGAAAGGGCGGTGGTCCGGTGGGCGGCGGAGGTGGGAGGCGTCTGCAGTCGTCTAGCAGCTCCCGAGAGTTTCCAGAAGCAACGCCAAGACTGCATCAGCAACTTGACACCCTCTTTTCGGGGAGGCTCCAGAGCTTTTCTGGCCCTTTTTCCTCTTTTGCTTTTTTTACCACTTTTTGTTCAGCTTTTATGGAGTAGACTGTGGCTTTTGAAGCTTCAGGTCTTTTGAGAATCCTTTTTTCATTCTGGGTAAAAAGTGGTCAAAAAAGACACGGCTCAAGTTGTGTAAGGAATGCACTCCGGAATAGGGAATACGTGGGGGCGGTTCTGGGGACAGCCGCTGTGAACATAGAAGTACAGCAAGGCACAACGGCACAGGGGCAGACATGAGTGGCATTAATTCTGGGAAAGTAACGGAGAGGCCAAGTGCAATGAAGACAGAAAGACGCTCAAAGAGTGGCACGACTCGGGGATTGAATGGTTTTTACGGCTCGATACGGACACGTAACATACAGAGTAGATATACAAGCCATCTAGGCACATGAGCAGAGCCAAAGAGTGAGTAAAATGACCACTCACCCAGTCCCAATGCCGCACCGGACCTGGAATTAGTCCATAGTTTGTCCCGGACTGAAGCCGACACCGGTGGATGGCGTTCTGCGTGCTTCAGGCTATGGATGACAAGGCGGCACAGGGTGGCGCAAGGGTGGCGACAATCCGATGATGATGGCGGCCACTCACCAACTCCCACAGTGTGTCGCCGTCCGTCCCAGCTCCAGTCACAGATGAGTATTGGCAACGATGCAGTTGCGGCGCAGTAGTTGGGTGCAATTGAAGCCTAGGCAGTTGGCGGATAACCCAGCTCGTTCCCCGAGTGTCGTCGAAGGTGAGGGGTGGCTCGCGATGGGTGTGGAAGAGAAGTCGAAGACGCCACGCGGTCATCGGTGATCGGCGTTCCAGCTTGCGGCCGCTGAACACGTGGTGGTGGTTGATGACTGAATTCGGACGGAAGACAACAAACGCCAACAACACCCTCTTCTTTTCCCTCATCTCACCGACTCTCTGTCTCATCCTCTCGCTGGTTTCTGCTGTCTGATACTTCGTCCACTAGGGAACAATGTTACCCAGTGAGTATACCTAGCTGCTGCGGGCCGTCGGAGCCGTCCTAGTCTGACTCATTCCCTTATAGACTCCATCCTCTCAGCGCCGACTCGGTCCTGGACTTGAAGTCTTGACGGGAGACCTTCAGCCAAGAGTGCATTCCCTGACTCTTCCACACATCTCGCCCACTGATGATGCAGTCCCTCGTAGGGTGACTGACGTCGCGGACCGTGGCTGCGTCCGCTGCCACATATGTCGAGCTACAGTATGTCATCCATTTCCTCACATTATCCGCAGTCGTTGACCTCTGTCGGCCAGGCTTTCTCCCTCTCCTCAAATCTGCCTGCATGGTACGCCAAACACTGTGAGTTGCCATGTTCCACCTGCGATCTTAACATCCTAATGTCCAGATAGGCTATCAACCACCCACCCAGTCGGCTCCTTACGCACACCTATGACCCGAATTACTTCATCTTTGTCAGCCTGTGCCCAATTTTCAGCCGCCATCGATGTGCGCATTGTCGGCGCTGCCGCCGCTACCTGGGTACGTGTTCAATGTGCCTACGTGTAATCCGAAGTCTAATTCTTGACCCAACAGTCTCAGTCTGGGCTCCGTGCTGTCGTTATTGCTTTGTTGCTAAGGGTACGTGCACTATCTTCTCTGCATAAGTAGATTTGTACATTCGATAGTGCTCAATGCAATATATATCTTCTACCCTCATTTGTGTGAAATATGGGTGTTTCGGGGCAGCTTTTGGAAGTGCTTTTGGGGGCAACCAGGCCGCTTTTCTGAGGGTAAAAAGCACTTTTTAAGCAAAGGGACCTAGCTTAAAAAAGTGCCGGACACTTTTTCCTCTTTTCCACTTTTGACGCTTTTCTGGGTCCAAAAAAGACACAAAAGAGGAAAAAGCCCAAGGTGTCAAGTTGCTGATGTACCTTTTCCGTAGAATCAGCGGTGCCATTTTCGGAGATTGCGACCTGAACAATCTCTGCACGGCGGCCTGCACCAGCTCGCTGGCCAGCTACCGCGCCAACGTAGTCACCGCGTGTAAAGGATATTCAATGATTCTAGATCCATCGACCAACGTCTCGTACGCTTTCATTTCTCCGCGTTTTGTGTCCGGGCTGACTGCTTTGATTCAGATACGCTCCGACGCTGGCTGTGGACTACGTTCTAGCCCCTTACACAGTTCAATGTCTCAAGGACACAACATCCGGGACCTACTGCCTGGACGTCCTCAAGGGTTTCAACGCCTCCGCCGGCATCTCATCCCTCCCCATGGCGGAACTCTGCTCGAATTGCATCTTTGGGACCATGAACGTCACCCTCTCAGTCCTGTTTTATATTCGATGGCAACCGAGAATCTCTACAACGCTTCGGCTGCGACATGCGGCCTTCCCAAGTTTAATCCCTCCTTAATCACATCTCCCATTGTTTCCCCCGGCACGCCCTCAGGATCCAACTCGACGTCGACCGTCTCCGATCAATGTGCGATGCTGGGACGGAATGTGACTGTCAATACAGCAAGCACCTGCGCCGCCGTGGCTAAACAATTTTCTGTCTCTCTCTACGATGTTTCTTCGTACGTGAATTCTCCTAGTATCGAACCGCTCTCATTACTTCCAGATCCAACTCCCTCCCGCAAACAGCGTGCAACGTCCCGGCAGGGTCTACCCTCTGCTTGCCCCAAGCGTGTACCACATACACAGTCGCGACGAACGACACCTGCCCCAGCATCGCCGCAGCCGCGAACATCACCACCGTCCAACTGGGACTATACAACGTCAACTTTGGATCGGCATGTCAATATCTACCCCAGTTGGTCGGGAACCTCGTCTGTGTGAGTCCACACGGTGGATTCCCCTCTGTTGCTGCGTCTAGCGCAGCGATTGCGCCTTCGGGTACCGCAACCATGTTGGCTCCCGTGCCGACTCCTACAGCTGTCGGGTCGACAGCTGCCTGTGGGGAATGGGCTATCGTTGTCGAGGGGGACTTTTGCAGTACCTTTGCGCTCAGATATGCGACGACGGTCGCGGATTTGTTTATAATGAACCCCGGTGTGTCTTCTACCTCGTCTTATCAAACAAGCTGTTCGAACATGTTTGTAGAAATCAATTCCACCTGCGGTAATCTCCTCGCTGGGTTCTACTACTGCGTTGAACCTTTCCCTCCGTTTATGACGGTCACCACCACGGCGCTTCCCACTTCGGCAACAAACTTTACAAGCATATCGACATTTAGCTTTTCGCTCCCTGCCCCTACTCCTACTCTCGGCTTTGAAACTCTGACTCCCGTCGGTGTGCCCGCTCCGACGAATGTGGCTCCGGGTACGCGCACGGCGGCTTGTGGTTATTATTACAACATCTCGGTGGGTGGCTCTTTTTCTTTCCTTTCACGCCACTAACTTGGAGAGCTCAGACGGGTGATACGCTTGCGTCGATTGCAAACATCTCCGACCAGGCCGAGAGTGACCTCATCACTTGGAATTCTGGTACGTACCTCATTGCATTTCTTTGCTCTTGATGCACTCATCCATCCTCCTTCCCACAGAACTAGCAACAAGTGTCCCCGCCGTAGGTTCAGCCGTCTGTGTCATATTCCCCACCGGCAACTACACGCTCTTTCCCGCCGACCCACCCGAGAATGTCTCGCCCTTTGCCACATTGGACTGTGCCGACTACTACACCACCGTGCCGAACGATTCGTGTACCTCCATCGCGGCTGCGCAGGATATCTCCATCGACCAGTTCCTTGCTTTGAACCCGGGGCTTACGTGCGCAGGCCTCCTTGCTGGAGTCGCGTATTGCGATTTCCCGCTTACGCCGGTGCCGATTGGTCCCCCGTCGAACCTCGCTACCGGCTCACTCGCAAATTGCACCACATATTATACGGTAGGTGTTGTTTTCCTTCAAGTATTCGGCGGCTGATGGTTGTGTAGGTTGCCTCGGGGGATAACTGCAATGTGGTCGAGCAGAAGTTCAACACTGCACTGGTTGATTTGCTCCGGTGGAACACGGCGCTTACCGCGTCTTGTACCACCATCGGGTTGGGCGAAGCCTACTGTGTGGTTGGAGGAGGGGATCCATGTCCCCAAGTTTACACCGTACGCTCTCCCCTTCCCTACCTCTCTTTATCTGGCAACTGATGAGCGTGCCAGGTCGTACCCAATGATTCGTGCGGCGCCATCGAAACCAAGTTCAGTATCACGTTGAACGATATCATTGCGTGGAACCCCTTCTTGACGTCGAGCTGCGCTATCCAAGTTGGCCAGAATCTGTGCGTCGCTGGACCTCCTTCGACTGGTGCGCCACCAACTAGTGGGCCACCCGCAAACATCGCATCTGGGACTCTCAAGAATTGTACGACTTATTACACGGTGAGGAGGATTTTTTCATCCGTCAAGCCGAAGTTATTCACACGCTTTGAAGATTGCCTCTGGCGATACATGCACAGCAGTAGATACGAAATTCAATATCGCGCTGAGGGATTTGTTGGAATGGAACACCGCACTTACCTCGGCTTGCACTACTATCCAGTTGGCAAGCGCCTACTGTGTTGCCGGGGGCGGAGACGTGTGCAGTAAAGTCTACACCGTGAGTTCCTCTCTCTAATCTTTCCGGGTATTTAAAGCGTCCACAGATAGCATCGGGCGATTCGTGCGGGTCCATCGAGACCAAGTTCGGCATCACGATCAACGATATTACCGCCTGGAATCCTTGGCTCACGTCGACTTGTGCCATTCAAATCGGTCAAAACCTCTGTGTTTCGGGGGCACCGGCGACGTCGACACCACCGGCGAGTGGGCCGCCTGCGAATATCGCTACTGGGACTCTGAAGAATTGTACCACGTACTACACGGTGGGATTTTTTTTGGGGGGCCTCACCCAGACAACTGACTTGATCTATGTACGCCAGATTGCATCTGGAGACACTTGCACGGCAGTGGATACGAAATTCAGTATCGCGCTCAGAGATTTGTTGGAATGGAACACCGCCCTGACCTCAGCTTGCACGACCATCCAGCTGGGCACCGCCTACTGTGTTGCCGGCGGTGGAGGCACGTGCAGTAAAATCTACACCGTAAGCTGACCTTCTTCTCTTCGACCACATCTCACGCATTGCAGGTTGTGCCCAACGACTCTTGTGGTGCCATCGAGACCAAATTCGGCATCACTATGGCTCAAATGCTGCAATGGAACCCATTCCTAACTTCGACCTGTGCTATTCAAGTGGGGCAGAATCTGTGTGTTGCCGGTTGAGCGTAGATTTTATATATATAAATAGGGGTAGTTGGGCTACATTTCGTACAAACAGTTGTAGCGATTCCGCAGTTGATATCACAGAATCCTATCAAATTTGATGGCGGCGGTGCACGGCAACTTTTGATCGCAACAACAAGTGCCGAAATCTGCCGCTCAGCGAAAACATTTCAAGTCAAAGGAGCTGCGTTCCAGACAAATACCATTGGGCGAGTATTCCATTACATTCTCTACGCTACAAAATCCGGTTGGCAAGTACATACAAGCAGAGAGGCAGATGAAATGGTAGGGACGGATGTGCTTCGGGACTCTAGGCCGGACCGCGGACGGCGAGGAGCAGCCTCGACGCACCCAGACCACTACATAGCCAACAACGCCCCGCTGCAGCCGTATCCGTGCGCCTCACTTCATGAGGGCCCGAGGCTCATGTGGCGAGGAAGACACGGACACTAAGACGTGTTCGCCTCGACGACGGGCGACGGCGTGTGCAGCGGGGAAGTGGTAGCCGAAGGGGAGGCAAATGGGGTGTCTCAGCGCCAGTGACCAGCGCCAGCGACCAGCACCGCCTGAGAAAGAAGAGGCGAAGGGAGCACTCACCGTCACACCTCTACCCAGCGGTCCCAGCCCCAGCTCATTTGCCCGTCCAACGCGTAAGAGTGGCATTGTTCGCATGGAGGCATTATTACGGGCAGGTGATTAATGGGCGAGCATCGAGAAGGGCATGAATGCTGCACCTAGCGTCATCAATTGCACACATTGCGAGGTCGAGGGCCGAGGGTCCATGCGAAGCTCATGGCGGGCGAGTACCGACACTTTTGAGACCGGTGACACTGAGAAGGCAGAAAGACGGCTGACGTCGATGATAGACGGCGGGGTGTAGCGAGCGTGGTGTCGGGGTGTGAGGGGAGGAAAGGAATGACGTTGTTGTCTCATGTTTTGCTTGACGGCTCTTGTCGGCACCCCTGACTGA
Source organism: Roridomyces roridus (assembly GCA_029378245.1). Taxonomy (NCBI): domain Eukaryota; kingdom Fungi; phylum Basidiomycota; class Agaricomycetes; order Agaricales; family Mycenaceae; genus Roridomyces; species Roridomyces roridus. Next base: position 1,623,753 of record JARKIF010000006.1, read on the forward strand.
GATCAAGAGCTGCCGCGTGCGCCGGGATCAATTTCTCCAGATCACATTTGATATCAACTGCGGAAATGCAAAAGTGCGTACAACCCTAATTGAATCGCTTTGATTTCCAGCGCCTGAAAGTTTCAGAAGTTCCAAAATGACTGGAATGAAAGCAAACTGCTACGCACCAATTGCTTAGAAAAGAAGCGAGAGAAGGAAAAGTTCCCCGCGGCAAACCACAGCTGCGAGCGTTAGCTTGCACCCTTCCTTGTTGATATTCAACTTACCCCGGGATACCCAAAAGCACGATAGCACCCGCGTACAGCCACATTTTCAATGCCGAGTCCACTATGCGGACGGGAAGCATTGCGGGAAGCCTAAGAAGGTGAAATGTTCGTGTCTTCCATCCACCTCACCCCGCCTTCAGTCATGTATTGAATTTCCCCACAGTCAACGCAAGACCATTACCGCCATGGTTGAAGATTTTGAATCTGCCCGGTGTGCGCTACACACCTGATCCATCAGACCTAACGCGCATTCGCCTCGCTCGCCAAAGCTTTCGAATGGAATCAAGTGAATAGCAAATCATTAGATAATGACACTGGGAAAGTCTGGCTTTAGAAAAGGGAACTGCGTGTCCAAAAAACATGAGCTTCCGCCGCGGAAGTTTCATGACAAAAGTACTCTAAATCACTACGAGAAAATCAGAGAGATTCGACAAAGTTCCAGCGCTCATACTCACATGTTATACAAAGGCTACGCACTCAACTCGGGCGTATCCGCAAACGACATATCCGTCATCCCAGCAGGGTACCTCTCCCCTTGGACCGCATCCGCCTTGCTCGCCAACTCCCGCACAGCCTCGATGTCCTCTGCCGACAGCGTGATCGCACCCGCGGCGAGGTTCTCCTCGAGGTACTAAGGGTGCCGGTCAATGTTCCATACATCGCGGTGGACGGACAACGGACCTTGATCTTCTTCGTCCCAGGGATCGGAATCACGTCCTCACCCTGCGCGAGAACCCACGCGAGCGCAACTTGCCCTGGGGTAGCATTGTACTTGGCGCCGATCGCTCCAAGGCCCTCGACGATCTTCAGGATGTTGGGGAAGTTTTCCGTGCTGTATCTGTTCGAATATTCTTGAGCATGAGAACGGACGAGAAAAGAAGACAAAACGCTCACCGAGGGATCATCCGGCGGAAATCATCTGCGGCAAAATCGGCTGGAGATTTCTACACAGGTGCCTCAATGAAAAACACTCAGAGACTGGCCGCAAAATACGTACATATTGCCCAGTAAGCAGACCCCGTCCAAGAGGCAAATATGCGATAATCTTGATGCCGAGTTCACGCGCCGTGGTGAGAATCCCGATCTTCGGGTCCTCGATGTCGAGCGTAAAAGGCGAGTACTCGACTTGGTACGCTGCGATGGGATGTACAGCGTGAGCCCGGCGGAGGGTTGCGGCTGAGGACTCCGAAATGCCGATGTGCTTTACTTTGCCTTCTCTGAGAAGAATTCGTCAGAAAATGCGATGAAATGGGCGTAAAGCGCACTTGACGAGCTCGGCCATGGCGCCGATGGTGTGCTCGATGGGCGTGTTCTTGTCCGGACGCTATAGTCACGTCAAAGAGAGAGATGACTTGTAGAAAACTGCGACGCACGTGAAGATAGTCCACATCCAGGCGCGCGAGGGAGGATTTTGCCGCCTCATGTACCCGCGCTGGCGTGCCGTCGATGGTGAAATCGGGCTTGAATCCAAACTTGGTGGCCAGAAAGATCTCGGAGCGCTTTCCAGTCCGTTTAAACCTGCCCCTGGTAAGTGAAATCTAACGATGGAACAGGAGAGACGCACCATTTGCCGATGAGCTCCTCGGAATCGCCGTACATGTCAGCCGTGTCCCAGAAGGTGCATCCAGCGGCGTAGGCAGCGTCGAGGACTTTGAAGCGGTCCTCGTCGGATTCTATTGCGCCGTAGAAGCCTGATATGCCCATTGCGCCAAAGCCAATGGCCGAGAAGGTTGCGTTTTCGATGCTGCGAGTAGGAGACATGGTAGATGAGAATGAGATGAGGGAAAGTCACGATTACGGGGGCTCTTGTAGGCAGCCATTTGATGTCTTCGTCAGCGTCAACCCCTGCCGCGTCGACGTACGCGTCGACGGCACCGGGCGGGATCTGGGATGATGTCCAAGCTTGTTCGGGTAGACGGTAACGGTGAGCTGGAAGTCGGATTGAGTGGCAGAGGGACTCGGCAAGGACGTACGCGTCGACGGCATTGGTCAGCAAACACGGAACTCCGCCGATTACGGAGATCTGTTCCGTCGATCTGGGATCAGATAAGGCTTGCTTTCGCTTTTCACAACTTTTTCATTATTTTACCAAGTCCTTGCCATGCGAATCTTCCGACGACCCAAGTTGGACCCAAGCCTACATCGTGCGCGCGTTCGGCAACAAGGCGGCCATTGACGCCACAATAGATCCCGTGACCGCGTACTTGCATCGAAATTCTACGCGTCTACGCGTCTGCCACATCCCTTTCATCTCACTTGAACAATCGACCTCATCAGAAAACACTACTGAACCCAAAAATACCCCGTCGAATCAGCCTCACGACCTCACCAACTCTCAAACAATTTTCCCCTGCTAGGGGCGATAGGGCCCTACATACCGAACGGCGAGGACGCACACAGTGGGGCGGCGCAATAACATTGAGCTCGGTGGCCTCTCACGTGGCGCGCGGATTCAAGTCTGTAGACAGACGGTACAGGTGGTACGATGTCCGAAGTCGTGTTCAGCGCAGAAGAGGGGGTCGACAATAGCAAGGATGAGTGGGAGACCAAGGCGTAGGATGTGGTACTTGCACTTTTCTATCTTTCCTTTGGAATTCGAGCAGGGGGTTATGTACTTGAGTATCGGGTTCGTATTTATCTGGGCGAATCAGAGATAGCTTGCGAGTCGCGTTTCTTCCAGACCTGCAGAGAAGACGCCGCGGTTCTCCGTAATCTGCGATGTGTAAATCTGAGGGCAAAACGTGTCGTTCGCGACTCGGTCTTCAGCTGCATCCAGTCCAAAAAAATGTCGAGTGGCAACGTGTTCTCGGGAGTGGCCTTGAGTTCTGCGGGAAGAAGAGAGGGATTCAAGGCGTCATTTGTATGTTAGGATAAGGTTTGGGGTCGCATTGAATTGATTAGGGCCCATGAGATCAACTGGTCCGGGAGAGCTGGTCAAAGCTCAAGTGCATCTGTCGCTTGGATTGTTTTACGTGTATGACAGAAGAGTCGGCAGCCTTGCACAGGTCTGCAGATCTAGATACACCAATGGTTGTGTCAATAATGCAATGTCCCCGGTGATAAGTGGGGGCAATGTTGCATTATTCGCGGCCTCTCACCGCCGGTGAGATGGTAGGGTAATGCATTGTCCCGTTGTTTTGTGCGCAAGGGTTAACAGGCCTGGGTAACTGAGGTAAGCTTCAAATAAGTCCTCCGAGCATCGCGGACATGCCATTTCTGGAAGGTGTCGGTTCCTTTGTACTTAACATTGATGCCGGATCGTTTTTACTGAGCGATCCAGTGATCTTTGGGACATACATATGACAGAGATCAATGGCAGCCCAAAAAGGTCCACAGATCAAAAATCCACAGCCCGGCACAATTGTTACCATCGCAATTGATGTGATGTATCAAAAAATCAAAATCATAGAGCGGCTCAAGGGCTACAAGAGTTGTCAACATGTGTTTTAGCTCAAATGGCTTGGTTAGGCTGTAAAATGCAAAATACATTCCCAGACCAGAGTCTTTTTGATCAAGTGAGGGTGAGCGCCGATGTGGTTGTCCCAAAGATCTGGCTTATCATGGCCTTGTTGTCTACTAGTATGTTCCCTGTGCCTGCTGCATTCTCTTTTGCTCTGAGGTCCCGGGTTCAATCCCTGGCCTCCTCTTTTTTTTCTCCTGTCCCCAGCAAACAATTCCTGATGACACCAGGCATCACAGGATGCTAGCATGATGTGCTGCAACATCACAGTGCCACCAGAATTCTATGTACCTCAAGTTTCCAGTGAATTTGATGCCGATTTCCAATTGTAGCCACTACGCTTTTGTCCCAAAAAGGCAATTTTTGAGTTTCTGGCCTCTCTGGGCTTCCCATGTTGATTGCTGACAGAATTTTCCACCAGGTATGTTTCTTGCAGTCTATTGATATGTAACTGTGGCCATTCAAGCTTCCAATGACCCTGTTGTACACCTGTAATTGCACAAATAGACCGGCTTTGGTTGATCTCCCAATATTACCTCCCTTTTGGTTCCCTAATACTGCAGCTGCACCTCAGAGAGGTACCTAGAGTCATAGAGATGAGCTCAAAGCAATATGGCCCCAGGTGCATACCTTGAAGCTGACTTGCAAATGAATCAGTGAAAATGCTGATCTGACTGAAGGCACTGATAATGTCCATTGAGCCTGTGATCCAGGGGCTCATGAACTTGATGGCATGTCTAATTATCCATTGCAAGTGAGAACTTACCTAAGACTCTCCAACAGACAAGGCAATTGTGTGATACTGCCTGCAACAGACTGTTGCCTACATTGTGCATTCCCTAGATTTTCCCTGGTGATACAAATAGCTCAGGGGATCTCTGATAGTGTACAGACAGGCTTAAGAGCCAGAGATCACTGATTCATGGACTCAGAAACACAAGTTTGAAGAGCATACATTTTGTGATCAATTCAGTGATTGGGCACTAAGGAGGTTGAATAAAGCATATCAGAGACTAGAAATGGGCAAAGGACGTTCTGAGCACCTCAAATGAGCTTTATATCATCAGATTTGGCGAAGAACTGAGAGAGTTCTGTTCAAGTGGTGTCCGAGCAAATGGCCGAAATCTTACCTCACAACCGTGACATCCCTCCACCCATTCAGATGCAGCTTGTTCATTTTCCACTTCAATGGATGTATTGGCAACTAGGAACATGTTCCACCTAAGTTTCAGCCATTGATTGGGCCTACAGAACCCCCCAGAGCAGGAACTCAGGGCATCAGTGCAAAATGATCCTGGTTGTATCTCAGGTTACAACCCCTAGCTGTGTGATTTCTCATATCAGGCTGGTAAATTATGCCCATTGAATATCCTTTAGGCCATAGGATTGAGCACATGAACTGTACAGGAGGAGAAATGGTGCAGAGTTGATTTTGACCAAGTTGTGGCAGAATCTCTTTGGACTGACTGGATGCTGTGAAACTAGCTTTCAATTCCAGTTTGGAGAGTATCTGGGCGTCCCAGACCTCTTGAGATCACATAGAATAGTCTCTCTATCAGCTCATACCACAAGATCAATCACTGGCTTGATGCACCTGGTATTATTCCCCAATGGTCTGAGCACTTAGTTTTCAGCAATGAGGTTCATTGAATCATATGTGAAAACACTGAGGAGGATCCTATAAACTATTGAACAAGGCTAGCAAATGTGATCATGAATTGCAACAAGGGCTCTCTATTCAACCCATACAGTGTCCTGATCATGTTCTGTTGCTTTCCAATAGGAGCAAAAGGATGTATAATGCATCCCAGAACAATGTCTGATCAGCATGCATCCCAGAATGCAGAGGGTTCTGCTTAAATTCACTCAAACTGGTGAAAATTCCCTTTTTGGGAAAAAAGCGTAGTGGCTCATGTCAATCAGGGCTGTCATCAAGTCCGGAAGTTGAAGCATTTCACAAGGTTCTGCTCACATTGAGGGTTTGCTTGTGATGAAAATACATACTAAATGAATGGTGTTACACATTTCTGGGTACAGAGGGAAAGCCAGGAGAAAAAAAGGGGGCACCCGGGTTTTGATGCCAGCTTTTCCACAGTGTTTTGCATTCCCTGAGCTAACCAAGCATTTCCAGTCAAAGGTATATAGGAAGCTCCTGTAGGCCGGAATGCGGGCCACAACTTTGATGTACATCATGATTTGATGGCTGATGCGATGAGCCGCATCTGCAATTGATCAACAGTGGCTACTGGCAATGACCATCAGAAAATGATCTAACTCATCACCATCAAAAACTGATCCGTCTATCAAAAATGATTCCTCCATCCATCGCCATCAAAAATGATCCAGCGATAACCGTGATCAAACAACAGCGATCAATCTGAGAATGAAAACTATACCATTAAAAAGGCCATTTGAAATGTGAAATTAAACTCAGAAATAAAACCCTGAGGCCCTCGAAAACAACGGGACATTGCATTACCATCCATCTCACGGGCGGTGAGAGACCGTCAATAATGCAACATTGCCCCCACCTATCACCGGGGCCATTGCATTAATGGTACAGTTATTACTCCTAGATATGGGAATTGACGTCGCATTGCGCGAATAATGGACCCTGAAATCAAATGAGAACTGGTCTCTTGCTCTCGCATTTCACTCACCGTCGCAGTGTAGTCGTGCACAGCGCGGCATCCACATCTCCTGCACTCAGCAGACTCCCCAATAGTGGAGTACTACCCTCCCCTCGCAGGAAATTGCAGGAATATTGCAATTTCCCGAGACGACTCGTCTTGCCACCACCCACCGGTTCGAGCTGGTCATAAACCAGCCTTCCTCAGTTACGAACACCGACGCATCCACGGAGGCGTCCCACCTCACGAACAGCTGCGGCTACCCACGACCCGAAATAATTTATCCAGTGAGTAAGGCTTCACATTTCGCGGGTGGCACGCTCACCGATGGTCCAAAGCGATGGCCTATAGCTACCCCTACCCCTACACCTCTCCCCTTCTCCTCCCCTTCTCCTCCGCCTTCTTCCCCACCGCGCACACGACGGCCTATGCCACCGTCCCTTCAAGCATCCAAGGGACGCGACTGACTCTCCTCGACGCAAGAACGCGCTGGGAGAACCGGTGGCTTAGGAGCCAACTCCACCACATCCTCAGCAATCCTGGCCAGACGGATTCCCCCATTCACAAAAGTGAAGGGAACCGTCTGCTCGAAGCTCTGTCGACCGCGCAGCGTACGGGGACCGACATGATATTCCCTCCCCCGGGCCCCTTGGAGACCCATTTCCAGAGCCGCGCGCGCGTGCCACTGGGGATTTTGACTAACGTTGTCGTGCTTGCCGAGGCAAGGAAGGACGAGCAGATACCGGTCGTTGGAGCCAACAGCGGGTCCAAGAACACGAATGAGACGGACACGACGCCAAGGATCGCGATGCACGAGATTGTAGGGAACCGCCTCCTCAAGGCCCTGACGACCGCGCAGCGTACGGGGAATGACATGGTATTCCCTCCCCCGGGCCCCGTGGAGGCACGTTTCCAGAGCTGCGCCAACGTTGTCGCGCCTACCGAGGCGGAGAACCACGAGGAGAAGGCAGAGGCTGAAGCAGTCGTCGGGACCTGTGGCGGGTCCAGCGACATGAACGAGCTGTATATGTCAGTGGTGCCAGGGCCCGCCACCGACGAGTCGCGCGCTCCGTCGGTAGCTTCTTCCTACGGCAGCTTGGACTGGTACCCACACCCGACGCCCGCAGAGGCAGGCGCTCGCCGACGAGCTCTTGGCTCCCGGTATGAAGCAGCGTCTGGACAAGCTGGAGGAGGACCCTGCCGAGCGAGTCAAGGTCATGGAGGCGATGAAGGCAGGCAACGCGTACGACTATATATTCTCTCTTCTCGAGGAGACGAGTCTGGCCTCTGACACCGAAACCGAGTCGGAATATTCTTGGACGGCGTGTAGCGACTCCACGTCGGAGTTATTCGTCGTCTGGGGCCAGGAGAATGCGACCGGGGATTCAGACGTGGATGTGCTCGACAAGGCCGGGCGAAACCAGTGGGACCACTTGGTCATCGAGGAGGGCGCGCTTGCTGGACCTCAGACTTCGGATTCGGCGCAGGAGATGCGAAACGAGTATTGCGAGACGTTGGAGGATATCCTCGATCTGCTGCGAGCGGTGGACGCCGTGGTAGAGGGCCAATAGAGGCTCTCAGAGGGGTGCGCCAGTTTGAAGCAGGGCGCAAGAGATTCATTTGACGACGGGGAAGCATATTGACTGCATGGGGCAAGCAAAGTCCACGGAGTGTACCATATTGTACTGTTCACTTGCTGTGTGTGTTGTAAATCATAATCACCTGCTTTCTTTGCATCTTGAAGCTTGAAGAGTGAAGAGCAGGCGACAAAGTGTCCGATGAGGAGGTGAAGTGAGCGAGTGGTGTTTCCCATCACTTTCTTCTTCCCCAGTGTTCGCCCAGAGGGCTTTGAATCGGGGTCCCAGAGGCTCAAAGGCCTTTCAAAGGGCAAGGAGCTTTTCTCATAGGGCATCTCAAAGGCCTTTGAGAAACAATGGCATTTTTTCGAACATCAGATTTATGGCCACATAACCGCAGAGATGAGCTGTTTTCTGAATGCCCAGAACCAGCCAGCTAATTTCTTTCTCTGGTGAGACAGAGAGTCGGTGAGATGAGGGAAAAGAAGAGGGCGTTGTTGGCGTTTGTTGTCTTCCGTCCGAATTCAGTCATCAACCACCACCACGTGTTCAGCGGCCGCAAGCTGGAACGCCGGTCACCGATGACCGCGTGGCGTCTTCGACTTCTCTTCCACACCCATCGCGAGCCACCCCTCACCTTCGACGACACTCGGGGAACGAGCTGGGTTATCCGCCAACTGCCTAGGCTTCAATTGCACCCAACTACTGCGCCGCAACTGCATCGTTGCCAATACTCATCTGTGACTGGAGCTGGGACGGACGGCGACACACTGTGGGAGTTGGTGAGTGGCCGCCATCATCATCGGATTGTCGCCACCCTTGCGCCACCCTGTGCCGCCTTGTCATCCATAGCCTGAAGCACGCAGAACGCCATCCACCGGTGTCGGCTTCAGTCCGGGACAAACTATGGACTAATTCCAGGTCCGGTGCGGCATTGGGACTGGGTGAGTGGTCATTTTACTCACTCTTTGGCTCTGCTCATGTGCCTAGATGGCTTGTATATCTACTCTGTATGTTACGTGTCCGTATCGAGCCGTAAAAACCATTCAATCCCCGAGTCGTGCCACTCTTTGAGCGTCTTTCTGTCTTCATTGCACTTGGCCTCTCCGTTACTTTCCCAGAATTAATGCCACTCATGTCTGCCCCTGTGCCGTTGTGCCTTGCTGTACTTCTATGTTCACAGCGGCTGTCCCCAGAACCGCCCCCACGTATTCCCTATTCCGGAGTGCATTCCTTACACAACTTGAGCCGTGTCTTTTTTGACCACTTTCTACCCAGAATGAAAAAAGGATTCTCAAAAGACCTGAAGCTTCAAAAGCCACAGTCTACTCCATAAAAGCTGAACAAAAAGTGGTAAAAAAAGCAAAAGAGGAAAAAGGGCCAGAAAAGCTCTGGAGCCTCCCCGAAAAGAGGGTGTCAAGTTGCTGATGTAAGTGAATGTCGGGATGGGTATGAAAGGAACTCACCCCATTGTAGAAGCAGTGGAATTGCATTGGATAGTCGCCGTGAGCGCCGCGGCACAAGTCGAGGACGGGGGAGGGTTGTTGGGGAGATTTGAACTTGTGTACAGATTGAATCCGATAGCGGCCGCAGCGACAACTGCGTTCGTCGTCGGGGTGACGCAGTGTTCGCCCAGAGGGCTTTGAATCGGGGTCCCAGAGGCTCAAAGGCCTTTCAAAGGGCAAGGGGCTTTTCTCATAGGGCATCTCAAAGGCCTTTGAGAAACAATGGCATTTTTTCGAACATCAGATTTATGGCCACATAACCGCAGAGATGAGCTGTTTTCTGAATGCCCAGAACCAGCCAGCTAATTTCTTTCTCTGGTTGAGTAGAAATGGCACCGACAAAGGGGGCGGGTCGTCGTCGGCATTGATGCGCCTTCCGCCGGTGATTGATTGATGCGAAAAGCACGTGATCTCAGAGGGCTCTGAGAGCTTTGAAATTCCGCAAAAAATTTCAGAGCCCTCTGCAGAGGGGTCTCAAAGGGCTTTGCCCTTTGGGCGCACCTAAGGAAGCACCGTTCGCGTACCTCCGGGACCGAGTAGGTAGCTTAAAATGTTGACATGAAGGGTACCTAACAGGCGGCATCTACACAGCGGCGGATCAATTGTTCCCAATGGGGAAGCTCCTCCTTGCTCAACACCACCACCATCGTCACCGCTCTGACACCCCTCCGCCAATCCACGCTCAAGAGCGCTATGCGCCTGCTTCTCTCTCACCATCCTCGCTCTCTCAGGCACCCTCACGCCCGCTGAAAGGTCCAAGAAAGGTCTCCGTCGACGCCGCCACCTCTGTTTGACTGTTTCCCGCCCTCCATTCGGGCCTTGCACGCAGCCTCCTGAATTTTCCCTCAACAAGATCTTGGCAAATCCGGTGTTCCCGTCGACTGCGACGCTATCGGCGTACCACACCCCTGGTGGGCCGCTTCCCGCACCGCCTCCGCATTCCTGCTTCAAATATGCCCGTACGACAGCCTGAACATCGAATTACTGCTACGCTTTTGACGAACCACAGGCCTGACCTACGACACCCCTCCACCTTCGTTCCTCACCTGCACCTCCGTTCCTCCTTGACCCGCACCTCGCTCCGGCCGCTTGGCACGCCGCCTACGCATCCTTACCTTTCAAATGTGCTCAACACGGTGCTCCCGCCAACTGACTGCGCTGAGGACGCTGCTAATGCAGCACCGGCTGTCCACACTGCAGCCGGGGACCTTAGGCTAGTTTACCGCCTCCAGATTGGGGATGAAGACATAGGCTTTGGTCCATGCCCTCGAGGCCATCATCCGCGACTCCCTCGAGGCCATCCACACCGTCTACGGCATCCCCTCCTCCCTCCTCCCTCCTCCCTCCTCCCTCCAGCCTACGACTGTCCTTCACTTGAAGCGTCCTCTGGTGGGTTGCCGTTGGTGTCGCTCCACCTGCGTACCCACGACCGTCGGCCTTTGTCCATGCCAGCGCAGCAACGGTGCTTCGTCGTCCGAGTCTACGTTGATGCACAGCCCGCAGCCCCAGCGTTCACTTCGCCTTCTCCTTCTCCCTCCTCGCTCTCCCTGCCTCTCGGCCTTCCTTCTTTCAACGCGTCCTCCGGTGAGTCGGCGTTGGCGTCCGCCGTCAATCCCCTCGCGCACTTTCGACCATTGGCCGGCCGTTTGTTGATGCTTGCGCAGTAACAGGGCTCTACCCTGGTAGGAGAGGGTAAAATGATGCTGGAAGTGCGCAACGGATGGGACGGGACGAAGAGGGAATGGCGGCTTGGCTCGGTTACAGGAGGATTTATGTTTGATAGAATTCTTGATTCAACTTGTTTGAGGCCAAAAGAATTAAACAGAGGATCGGAGGAAGCATGCAAGGCTTCGAACGACATTCCCAACAGTGCTGAGCATTGCTGAGTCGGGGAGGAATTAATTGCTTGACAATCTGCGAGCAAGTTGTAACCGAAGTAAGAATCCGTATGAGAAGTACTCCGTCTTTCGAACGAAACGGTATTCGTGGACCAAATCACCCCAGAAAAACGGGACAAAAATTCATTTGGGTGCGGCGGACCTAGAACATGAAATCCCGAACTTCAAATGAGTGAATACGAAAGGAAATGCGTGTTAGAGAAAAATAAAAGTAGGGAACGATCTTTATTCGGCATCCGATTGGCTGTCGGGACATTACTCAATGGTGTGCCGATGCGACGGAGGTGTAGGAGGTGGTCAAATTCTCAAGGATTTTGTTTTATCTAGGCTTATACACAAAAGAGATAGTATCACTCAATGTTCTAAGCCTTGGGAATGAAGAGAACAAGAGAGGAAGTAGATCATAATGGATTGTGCGGAGGTGCCGTAGGTCACCGGTCACCGGTGGTACAAGCGAGGATAAAAAGCAAGCATCGTCGCACGGCCTACCTTCACAAAACTCGACTCCCAACGTTCCATAATCGACCTCCTCTCCCTCCTCACCTCCCAACGTCCCAGGTACCCCCGCTGATACCACCTCTTCACCTCCGACCCTCCTCACCCTCCCCTCCCGCATCTCCAGAAGAGTAATGATGGACGCCGCGCGCTGCAAATACACCTCACTCCCCCGGCCCACACCACCGCTTTACGCATACCATCCTCCTCATGATGGAACAACCCACCCACACTCCTCGCCGCCTGCTATCGCCCCTCGTATCTCCCTCCTCTTTGTACTGGATGGCTTGACATTGTTTCAGAAGGGCTCCACCGCCGTTCAATATGATTGGGTAGCACGCAAAGGAGGGACTAGTAGCACACAAAGGAGGGGCTACCGATACAAGCCGGGGCGCCAATGTGGCAAGCCCCACCTAGCTTTCGGGAGGACGGAAGCGTCGCAGATGCCAAGGACGTCGAGGTCGTCAAGCCGGCAAGGGCGTGGAGGTGCCAAGGAAGAACGGAGGTGGGGGAGGTGCCGTAGGTCAAAAGTGTCGCAGCCAATGGGGCATTGGGAGCTGTAACGTTGTGGAAACGTTTTGAAGTCGAGACGCCGATGCTGCGTAGAAGGCAGCCGAACGGGGCGCGGGGAGCAGGGAGGTGCCGTAGGTGAGGTTGGTAGGTGGAAGGTTTCGCCGTCGGCGGGAATGGTATAGTGTCTTGAAAACGTTCTCGAGGTTGGGACGAGGAGGCCGCATGAAACGGCGTAAGGGGCGGGTAACAAGCAGGAAGGGAGGTAGCGGCGTCAACGCAGATCGTCCAGTGACCTTGAGGGTGCCTGAGACCATCAGCAAGTTGTTTGAGGGCTTGCCAAAAGAAGCGGCACAGCGCGCCGGGCATGGATTGGCGGCGGCGTGTCGGGCGTCGAAGGTGGTGGTGGTGTCGTGGCAGAAGGAGCTTCCCGATTGGGTATAATTGATCCGCCGCTGGGTGTAAACACAACCTATTAGGTACATACACTTCCTGTCAACAATTTAAGCTACCTACTGGGTCCCGAAGGTACGCGAACGTAGCTTCCTTAGGTGTTTGGGCGAACACTGGGGTGACGGCAATGAGGTTGTCAAGCGTCGGTTCCGGCATCACTGGCTGTGTTGACGACCGCGAATCCGCAAGTCTAGAAAGGAAGATTTGAGCCACTTGTCGTGTCGCAGCTCATAATGGACTCACTGCTGCAAGAGTGCATCGTGGAAGAGATTGTTGTGGGCAGCTAGGCCCCCGGGCACTCCCTACTAGGTCCCTCTGGGGTAGAGTAAATCAAGAGGTCGAAATGGGCGATTTTGGCTCCGTGTATAGAGTAAATCAGGGTCTGAGGGTGTCACGTCGCTCCGGGTTAGAGTAAATCAGGCGGAGCTCGAATTTTTTTGCTGTCCAGGTCATCAGAAGCCATGATTTGGTGATGGTTTCGGGGCTCGGGACAGCTGAATCAACGCGGCTGAGCGGGGCCGAAACTGAGCGCACAAACCAAAAATTAAGCCGAAAAAAGCTGTGGAGCGAAAAATTGCCCGATTTGGGACCGTGGGAGCGTTTTTTCCGCTCCGAAATAGAGTAAAACAGCGCTGGATTGCCGATTTTCGTAGAGTAAATCAACCCCAGATGGAGAAAAAATTCGGAGGGGGTTAGTAGGGAGTGCCCGGGGGCCTGGGCAGCTACTTTCCCGGCGAGTTTCTGCTTGAAGTTGCTAGATGGGCCGGCGGACACGAGTCCCAGCCCGCCCAGAGTCAAAGACCACCACCAGCGCATAGGATGATAAACGAGAGAAGAATGTGGAGACTCGCACATCAAGCTCTCGAGTATTTAGAAGATGACTCCGTCCCGCGACAGAATCAGGTTAGCGGGGCTGGGTTGGGCCGGATTGAATGCCAGCGAATGGTTTCACGGCATTCGAGTCCAAGAGACCATGTAATCATGCGGTTGGCGAGGGACCGGAGACTGTCCTGGTCCGTTGTTCGGAGCGCTCGACTACCACATACGGGAAGTTGATCCGAATATCGGGCCCCGGCTTCATGTCATTAATGATGCATGGCGGCACGGCCCTCGGGAGTCATTCAGGTTCCGGGTTACCTATCGGCTAAGTATCCCTTTGGGCATTCTGTTCCGCATCTCCGGTTCATCCCGGTTCCTGGTTCTCGCTTCTCCGAGCCTTCTCGTGTCCAGTGTCCACATAATCATTCACTTGCCAATTCGAGCTCGAAGTCCTTCACACTCTGGATTTCGCGTCACCCCAACCCTGGAATCTTCTGGATGGTGCCAACTTACCGTGATACCCGCGGCAGATCTAGACTCGCTCCCTGCTTTTCACTCGACTCAAATCTGCAGTCACGGTGTGCACACCCGACTGTATTCTTGTCTGACGCCAATCTATCAGTCAACTGGTCGCGGTAGCTAGTACACTCCAGCAACACCACATGTCCTCGGACGCGCGGATTCTACCGCTGCCGTAGTGGAGTCGGCTGCTCGTGAAGAATGGACGGCTGGCTGATGATGAATCATGCCCAAACTCAATGCTGGAGGGCGGGCGGAGGTTACTCCGGTTTGAATGTGAGTCTGGCATCTCCGAGTCCGTTCGGTACACACTTACGGTTTCTAGGGACACGAGAAAACATGTATACCGGCATTCTGGGGAATGTGCCAGTGATACCGAAGATGTTGCCGATGTGCGGCGGCACGGCCATCGGGAGTTGCACCTACATTATGCGCCTTTGGGCATTCTGTTCCGCATCTCCGGATCCTCCCGTTCTCGTTTCTCGTGTCACTAGAAACGGACTGTTACTCAAAGTGTTTGTGATATGTCGTTGGGCGGCACGGACCGTGCCCATGGCCAACCAGGTACGCTAGCACAGTATTCAATGAGGATTCAAGCAGCGCCAATCAGTCACTGACCTCTGTATCGGTCTTACAGTTGGCGCGCGCGACCATAAGAAGACGATACCGCACGAACAGTCATCCATACACTCCTTTTGTCTCCCTCCTTCTTTGATTTTGCAAGATGGGGACCAGCTGGCGAAGCATTACGCTTGCTCTCACCGCGATCTGTGCGTCTCTTTCTTTCTTGCAAGTTCTTGACTGAATCTGTGCCCATAGTTTTACTGCATCCTATCTTGGCGCAAGCACCCTCGAATTCGGCAAGCGCAGCTCTCGCACAGTCGACGCTTCCTGTCGGTTCTTGTACCTCAACCATCGTGCGTTGCTCCTCTTTTGGAATACTTTTCTGTGAGACTCATATTTTGCAGCCTTGCTCAAACGGCGCGTGTTGCAACTCCAAGACAGGATACTGCGGGCATGTTCCTCGTTTCCCATTTACAACGGCCATTGACTCCCAACGCAGATACGGAGATGCTTTCTGCACTGCGCTCGCCGCCGGCGGGTGAGCCCATCTCTGCGTCCTCCAATTGTGACGCAAAGGCTCAGGTGTGTTCTCTTTGAAATACTCATAACCACCTTTTACCAACTACAATCAGTGTGGACCAAACGCGCCGGCCGGTGAAGAGGAATGTCCTCTCAACGTCTGCTGCTCCCAGTTTGGTTTTTGCAGAACCACTCGTGAGTCTGCTTGCTTGCATTCACAACATGTTTTTAACCATTTCGAATACAGAGGACTTTTGTGGAGAAGGATGCACGAGCAACTGTAACCCAGCAAACCCCGCCCGGTGTGGCTCTGATGCGCAGACGGCACTCACCAAGCGTATCGGATACTACGAAGGTTGGGCGGCCGCTCGCAGCTGTGATGCGTGGTCTCCGAGTAACATCAACGTCGCGTCTCTAACCCATGGTACGCGTCGTCGGCGTTTATCTCGAATTAATTAATTCACTCACCGCCGTGTAGTCAACTTTGCTTTCGCCTACATCTCCAACACCTTCGAGGTCGTCGAGATGACCGCCGGCGACTCCAAGCTTTGGACCGATGATGTATGTGCTCTAAACCTACTACAGAAATCGACAACACTCGAAGAATCTAACCAGATGAGTCGAGATACAGACGAATCTATATCCAACTAACCCAATCACGAAGCTCCGGGGCGAGTGACAACTATTGAATAGCGGGAATGTGGCGAGTATAAGTCCCTAGTACAGGGCCTTGTAAAGGTTGTAGGGAATTGAGTGATATAGTCTCGGATACGATGTCGAAACAAAGTATTGCGAATAGAGATCCTTGATGTAAACCAAGAATGACGATTCTAAAGTGTTTTGTAGATGGTAAAGCTTCACAGCTAACACAAAAGATAGATTGAGTTTGGCTAAAGCCGGGGTTTTGCAATAAAGCAGGTATTTGGGTCTTTCGATCCCTTTCACACTGGTATCCGAAGATGACAGCGACCGATACAACACGGATTTCGTAGATTCCAACACTTCACAACTCTGAACACACAAATAACCCTTGACAGACACACGGTACGACACAATCCAACAGATACTGATTCCAACACACTGATTCACACTCAAGTCACACACACAATAGCCAACAAACAAATGTTTAGATTTTCAATAGCGATTGCTTAACTACGCAATGCACCGTCGAAAGCCTCGGACAAAACCCTTGATCGCAGCTGGTAGCTTGCTAGTGGGGGAAGTATCCGCTGCCCTCTTGGGTAGCACTCTATCTACTTTATACAGGTCCGAGAATCATATGATAGTACAAACGAATGGCGCAATAATTAGAAATGTCCTTGGTATCTGGAATGGAAACACCCTGATTGGTTGATTAGAACCGGCATCGTGTGCGGCCGGTGTGCCAAGCCATGAGTCCACGTGGCGGACCTGTCGATCCGTGACTCCAACATTAGGGGAGGTCAGAGTGGACGAAACAGAGTCGGAACTCGATCGGAACTCGATTCGATTCTGATTCGATTATGGGTCGAGTTCCGACCGAGAATCGAAACTTCGAGTTCCGAAAACTTTGGGTGTTCCTCCTCCCGAGGAGGAACTCACCAGAATCGATTCTTGTTTCGATTCTGGAATCTTCGTAACTCGTCTCGATAACTCTCAGAATTAAAATAAATGAATAAAATAAATTGCAAAATAGTTTCTGTGTCTCTCCTGATCTGTCCGTCGACGACTCCCCCGCATACCATGGCTCAGTCCAAGAAGACCACCACCGAAACCCCAAAGGCCGCCACTCCCGCCGCCACATCCACCAAGCCTGTACGGAACAAGACACCGACGGCCAAGGCCCAGGCACTTGTGAAAGCCCACAAGAGCAAAAAAAAGGATGACGCCGACATCAACGACGTCTCTTCCAGCGACAGCGACGAGGACAGTGACAAGGACGGTGACGAGGACGATGAGATGGACGGTGAGGGGGATGCTGCGAGACAGGGGAAAAAAGTTCCAAAGACCCTTGCATTCGAGTGAGTGGATCATGTCCTGCGCACTAACATTTCACACACCTGGTATAGCTGGAGCGACCCCCAACTGAGCGAGCAACTCCTCGCGGAAATCATCGGGGACGCTGGCATCAAGCGTGCGCTCTACCCACCGCCCGGTCCTAATCCGTCGACCAAGAACGGTGGAGGCCAGACGAAGGTGGCGTCGTACTTTGAACTTCTGCCCAAATCCATTCTCCCAGGGCCATCCACAGCGTAAACTCTTGGACAATGCGGGTGTGCTCCCAGGCAGTCGAGTCGTGCGTGCTTCCAGTAAAACCGTAACTAAAATCGATGATCCGGAGGTTTGGCAGGGAGACGATCTTGAGGAAACTTGTGAGTACGATACACATCATTCAATAGCCAAACTCACCTGGACATTGAGCGAATAGTTACATTTGCGATCGAAGTAACTCTCGCCGTACCAGTAAGGTCGGTCGAAGAGGGGTACGAGTGTGCCATCAACAAGACACCACCCGTTTCTCCACGCCTTGCACGAGTGAGCTTCGACCCACTCCTTTGCCTTCTCCTTCTCCGCAGCGGTGGGCATTCGGACAGCGTTCTCCATGAACTCCCGGCGTAGAATGGCCGTCAATACCCTCCGTGTCACGAGCAACACAGTGCCCTTGCCCACCCCTGCCCAGTTAGCGACCTTTTGCAAGCCCGCAGCATTCCCAGAATGGCCGAAACGGAAAAGAGCAATGGCGACCTGGGTTTCCACGGGCATCTGACCGTTGCGGGAGTTGTTTGTGAAGACAGGGTCGTCCGACAGGGCCTCGACCAGTCGATCGAAGGTGTAAGGTGATACACGCAGCTCTTGGCGGAAGAGGTCCGGACGCAAGACCTTCAGCTTGGTGAGGACGTGGGTGAGCTGGCCGATCGTGCGTGGGAGGGTATTCCGTGGCTGCTCATACCGCTGGGCGTACATGTCTTCGACAGATTCGCGCACCCAACGCCATGGCGCATTCCGACGAGGGATGCCAAGATCGGGATTGGGTTCCGAGGCGGATGAAACCTTGTCCGAGTCGTCGTCGTCGCTGAGGCTTTCGTCATCCGAGTCTTTGTCGTCTGACTCGGCATCATCATCTGCCAAGTACCCCAGCAGCTCCGGCATTTCGATGTCTGAGTCGTTGCTCTCGGAATCGGTGGAGGAATCAGACGACGAGGAGACATCCGAAGATTCTGAGCCCGAGCTACGCCAATCTGTCCCTAGCACCTCCGACCAGCCGGCGTCGCTTGAGCTGCTAGTGGTCTCCGAGCTATCCGAGTCGAAGTCCAGTGACGAAGACAAGCTGCCGGAATCGGATTCAGAGCTGTACTGCAGCTGGATGGATGGAATGGAGTTGAGAAGAGAGGAGTCGTCCAACGCAAGGTGCTGCTCCCGGTCGGTGTATCCCGCCCTTGCTAACATTCGTCTCCGCTTGTTTTTCAGACGGACGCGGCGCTTGACTCGAGCTTTGTGGAATTGGAAGTAAAGGCGGAGGAGCTTGGTGACCCGGGCCTGGCGTGCAGATAGTCTCGGCATGAGTAGGAGGTGGGGGAGAAGGACGTGAAAATTTAAAATTGATGAGTCATGACTAATAAAAATATTTAATTTGAGTCGAAGGCTCAGCGACTAAGTACCCTTAACCGATGCACAGAATCGAATGAGTTACGAAGCGAAACTTGGTGCGGTCAAAGTTCGAGTCGATTATCGATCGGAACTCGACCCATAATCGAATCAGAATCGAATCGAGTTCCGATCGAGTTCCGACTCCGTTTCGTCCACTCTGACCTCCCCTATTGATCCATGACTCGACTGATTTTAGTGAAGTCGTATCCGACCTCTCCCTTGATTGTATACCCTCCAGACGTACGCCCATAGGTTGTAGGTCCAGAACGATACCCATATCTCCGACTACCTGTCCCGGATACCAGCAGATACTAGTTCGAAGACTAGTATCCGACCCGGATCCTCCTTGTCCCGACTGCTGATGACAACTACGTCACTCCCTTTGGACCCGCTTCGGCGGTCTACTCATGTTTCAGGCTTTTCGGCCGACTTGCCCATCATCCCGTGAACTTCCGAACCTCCGAATTGCACTCGCACCAAGGTTCGAACGGCTGACAATCGTACAACGGTTAAGAACTTGTTTAATTGGTGTATCCCATTGGTAGAGCAGGTATCCACAACTCCTACATGTTTCGGAGTGAGCCCGTCGGTCATATTCAGGTAAATACCCTTCAACCCGTACAGTACTCTTAAGTATCCACCACACTGACTGTCTCTGGGCTCAACATCAGTCTTGTACTGAGATGACTTAGCTAGGATACTACCTCTGAAATCGTGCAAAACGCGCGTTTTCAAGGGCAGTCAAATTCCATGCTTATCACCGAAACGACGGCACTCAAGTCGCAGAACCCGTCATTGAAGGTGTTTCTCTCTATTGGCGGTTGGACTTTCAACAATCCTGTGCGTGGTTCCCTTCCCCTAATCTTCTGTACCATTGAAAAATGACCACAGCCGACGGCTGGGATTTTCAGCGCTCTGGTCGCCAGTGAGGCCAATACCAATGTGTTCATCAAGAGCGTTCTGGGCGTCATGAATGCCTACGGATTTGATGGTATCGACATCGAGTGCGTCTTCCTTTCTAACTCGTAGGAATCTTCTCTGACCGACTTTGTTCAGCTGGGAATATCCTGTGGCAGAGTACGCTCATTTTATCCATTCGCTCATTCTTATCTAATTCCCGCTACTAGGGATCGTGGTGGCGCCAAGGGCGACAAGGAGAACTGCGTGACTTTCATCAGTAAGCATACCACCACTCCGATTCCCGTCTCTGAACTTACGACCATCTTCCAGAGGCCGTCAAAACCGCCTTCATTCCATTCGATTATGAGCTGGTAACTCTCCCATCTTTGAACCATGCATTCATACTTATGAGTAACAGTCCTTCACCGCGCCGACCAGCTATTGGTACCTGCAGAATTATGACCTCCCCGGTATGTTGGCGGATGGCGCTGCCGACTGGGTCAATGTCATGACGTACGATTTGCATGTCAGTGTATCTCTATCTTTATCTGTGCTGAGTTAACTTTGTTTTCAAAGGGTGTCTGGGATTCTCCCGCAGATTACATCGGCTCTATCGTCCCAGCTCACACCAACTTGACCGAGATCATGGTCATTATTTCCTCTCTCTCTATCCCCTCGGCTTATTCTTTTATTTCCCAGGACGCATTCCAATTGTACGCCAATGTTGGGATCGACCCATCCAAGATGGTCATGGGTATTGGCTTCTACGGCCGTTCATTCGAACTTGTCTCTGACCAGTGTACAACTCCCGGCTGTCCGTTTGCCGGTGCGGCACCGGCCGGCCCCTGTTCGGCCAATGCCGGCACCCTCATGTTCACCGAGATCGAGGATATTATCTCATCTGTGGGGACTAACGCGCTTGTATTCGACGAAGAGGCGGCTGTCAAATACCTGGTTTATAATGAGTTGCGTTTTCCCCTGCTTCTTGAAGCTTTCAAGTACTGATTGTGTTGGGTGTAGCGTTGACTGGGTCTCGTACGACGACCAGCAGACGTTGGCCATGAAGCTCCAATATGCGAATTCGATCTGTCTGATCGGCACCATGATTTGGTCTGTTGACCAGGTGAGCAGGTCCCTTGACTCTTTGCAAACGGCTTCTGACATGACCAAGGATGATACCGCGTTCACTGCTTTGTCTGGTGAAAAAATTCAACCCGTCCGCGCTTCACCTTGCTAAATATTTTGCAGCCCTATATGGCGACGTCACCGACAACAATTCAACCGACCAGATCACCGGTAATCAATGCATGTACACGGATTGTGGCAAGTTCTGTGGGACGGGTACAGAGGTGATCAGAGTCCTAGAGAATAATCCAGTCACCCTCGAAACCTGCACTGGCGTCGGCAACGACTTTGTGTCAATTTGCTGCGTGAGCCTTCTCTTTCCGTGTCTGTGATCAATTTCTCTAAAAGTTCTTGCAGCCCGTGGGAGACTCGCCTCAGTCGTGCACGTGGAGAGGTGAACCGGTGCTCGCTTCCCTGATATGCGTCGGGTCTTGCAATACCAACGAGATCCTCATGGGCACGTCCCTGATCGGCGACACTCCTCTCACTCCGTGTGTCGTCGGGCAGAAGGTGAGTACCTCGTTTAACTGGCTTTACGGGTATAGGCTCAATTCTCCTAGGCGCTGTGCTGCCAAACGGAGGAAGATACCGCCTCGTTTTGTACGGTAACTTCGTGCGGTGAAACATGTGACTCTGGAGAAACAACATATGGTTCCAGTCTGACAATAACTGAAAGTCTAGGAACTTGTGAGTTCCCTTTACAGTACAGAGAGACGATTTTCAACTCGGCCTGACTCTTGTCAACAGGTGGACCGGGTGAAGGCGCGGTTCAGTTGTTCCACTACTTTGTTGATATCCCACTCATCCAATGATTTAGAGTTTATGTTGCCAGGATTCAATAGGCCTCACGAATTGTGCTTGGGTGTGTGGAATACTCTCGCTGACCGCGGAGCGGCGTTGCTGACAGTGCATATACAGCACGGCACCCCACCCAATTGCCTGGACAGTGTTTGTCCAGTCGGGCAGACGGTCATCCGTGGGTGTCCATGCTCTGTATCGAACGGCCGTCGTTTCTGACATCCGGACCAGACACAGACCCTTCGGGGGATGATGGGTCAGCTGCCTGTCTTGGCCAATTCAACCAACGCAATTTCTGCTGCGATACTCCCAATGGTTGGTTTACTCAAAACTTCTCTGGCGGACTCCAACATCTTTGCAGATGACACTTTCTCCCCTATCCCTAACCTCGATGTTTTCCCTGAAGATGAGCTTGTAGGGAACGCCGTCACGTTTGCTGTGAGGGCTGAACCTTGTGTCTTTTTCCCCTCTCTCATTGCGGTTGCAGGTTGATTTCGACGACAACCAGGGGACACCTGATATCACCCAGACTGGCGCTGGATCAAGTGGGATCGACGACGATGAACAGGAGGAAACTTCACCGGTGTGTTATCTTGTCCCAATACCTTTCTGTTTCTAAACAATCCAGTTTGCATCCGTGTTCATTTCGTCGCCCAATGCCGCCTCCGTGAGCTCTCTGGACCTTGAATCCGACTGGGCGATCACAAGCTGCGATCCTACGAGCGATCAATCTCAATCTGCGCGTACACATTGGCACTCCTCCGAATTGTGCTCACAACGCGTCTAGGTTCTGGCTTACTGCACCTGCCCCATCGAGGACGAGGATTGCGGCTGCGGTCATGTATTTATCGGCCAAGCTAACGACACGATCGTCAAACTTTCGGAAACCTGTGGACTTGGACCATACGCCCGTGTAGTTTCGCTTGAGCCTCACTCTGATCAGACGGTTCTTCCGGCGGATCACGCGGCGAGGAAGAGGAGCACTGATCCGGTCTACTCACTTGTCTTCGACTACTTGTGAGCATTTCTTTTACAGTTCCAGCTTGGTTCCAGCTCACCTTTGTAGATTTACCGACATCGCGGAGGAGAATGGGCCGGTATAGTGCGTACTATTGAATCACCGGGATTTTGGACCGAGTTGACAACCCGTAAAGCATGCGGGCAGACATGGTAATAACAACCTCGACGGTTTCTGCGCTGCTGATCTTTCCGCCAGACCGACATACATGACTATTGGAATGAAATAGTTGATAGTGCTCCCGACTCCGATACTGATCCACTCCGAAAACGTGACTTAAACTTCCATTCCCCACGAGGATTGGAAAAGTAAGCAGCATATACTTTCTAGTGCATTAATAACAACTCTCAGGCGTTGGACTGGCTCGTTCGCAAACTGGTATGCATTTTGTGTACATTACTCATCGGTTTACGGTCTTTAGGCTCTCGAAACTCAACACCATCACCCTCTATTGCGAGGAATTACCATTGGTCTGACACATATACGATTTTCCATCAGGAAGAAGTAAGTTCAACCATCCGTCCTCGTCGCGTTCGGAGACTAAATTGGTACATAGGCATGCCCCAATTTCCAGAGCAGTCTGGATATCAGTAAGCGGCTGGAATCCACGTGGATGCGTTGATCAAACCAGCTCTGTCCAGGTGTTTCCGGGTACGGTCCTGCAATTCAAGCCCAGACGGGACTTGCTCACATTTCTTTCTTAGGTTCGCTCAAGTCAGCAGCATGTTCGGATATTATCTCGAGGCCAAGATCGTGCCTCCGTCCATACAACAGGCGTACGTGTATTTCAAAGCCGGTGCCGGAGCGGAAGGTGCGTATAAAGCTTCCTGAATCTTTGATCCGAGTGCTAACGGATAACAAAGCCGCTTTTACCATCACCGGCGTTGCTTCTGCTTCATGGGACAGCGGGCGCTATGAGCTGATCAACTTTGGGTTCCCTGGACTGTGCGTGTTTATTTTCGCAGCACCACCAAATCTAATTATTCCCAGTTACTATCCCGGACTGCTAACGCTTGGTCCCTCCGTAAGTCATGTTGACTTTTTGGCTGTCCTCGAAACTAACCCTTGGGCAGCTGCATTTGTATGGAGAGCTTTCCGGAGAGCTCTCGCTGTCCGGAACGTACAAGACTTCTGTCATGTACAATTTCCCAAGTCTGGACTTGAGCTTCAGCAAACAAGACTCCAATGCCGGGCAAAGCAACTTTGGCCAGCCCGTTCAGCCCACGAGTAATTTCGGCAGTAGGGTAACCCTTCCTTTCTTGCAGATTCTTTCTGAATTTCCTCTTCAGCCGTGGACTACAATGTCGGGTGGAATGTCGAGCTCACGGGCTCTGCCGATGTTCATCTCGTACCGAGCTTGCAACTCGGCATCAGTATTCTCGGCGGGAGTCTTCTTGATGGACAAGTATTCGTTGAAGCGGATTTGTTTGCGGGTCTGTCTATTTCAGGAAGTGTCTCGAACTCGGTAGGTCTACGCTTGACCCAGACGACATCAGCTTATCTTTGAACAGGTTGCGCCAAACTTTTGTGTCACACCGGTCTATGGCGTCAATTTGAACGCCGGGTTGACTGGCTCCGTGCTTTTCTGGGAATCCGGTCCAAGTGCGTTCTGATAGTTTCCTTGCGACTCTTTGTCTCCGTCCTCTCCTCTCTTCCATGGTCGAACTGCTCGATGCCCGCAGCGTTCGGTCTTCGTTGAAAGACCCTATCCACGACTACAGTCAGTGCCGCACCCTCGTCAGTAGTGGGGTCCAATCTGACGGCCACCAGTCGAAGTTTCACCGCTCCTCTGTACCATCATTGATACGTACGTCCTCTGCTGCCGGGGCAGCGACGCGAGCGCATCTGACGCGCGGGTTCAGACCACAGTTCCAGCGTCTCAGACATATCAAGCAACTCGGGACGTCGTATCGCGTCTGGGCGGGGGTCTCACATAATCGATTCGAGCATTATCTCGGTGCGTCTCAGTTGTTTCTGCCTTGGTTTTGGTTTTGAGTCCGACATTATGGCCAGGTGTAGCGCATTTAGCGCGTCAGATGGTGCAGCACCTCCACGACGAGCAGCCTTGGCTTGGGATCGCCGATCGCGATATGTATTGCAGATTGCTGGGTTGTGCCATGATCTTGGACATGGGCCGTGGAGTCACGTATGGGACTCGCTTTTTATACCCACCGTGGCGTGCGTGCTGCGTCCATCTCCTCCTCTTTGCGTTTACCTGACTCAAATCGCAGTCCGGGCAAGAAATGGAAGCATGAAGACGCTTCGCAGATGATGTTTCGGTATTTGTTGAAAGACAATCATATCGAGCACTTCTGCGAAAAGGATATCCAGTTCATCCTCACGCTTATTGACGGCGATCGCAATCTGTGCAGGTGCGTGATTGCTTCTTTCGACTTGGCCCAGCGCGCGGGACGTGAGTGTCCTGTGGAGTGTTTATGTGCCGAAGAGAATAAGGACTTGTTAGTGAGGTACCTGTTTCCCAAAGATCATCTGTGTCCAAGTCAGCTGTGGAGACGGAAATGACCAACGATCTTACGACTAGCTCGCCCTTGCTGGTTAGATCGCCTTTGCGGACTCGGGCGAGAGAGTCGTCGCCTCCCTTGCCGAGGCTCGCGCCATGGATATCCGTTGCAAAGAAACATACGGTCGCCAGGACGCGGGGGTCAAAGGCAGCCTGAAGGGATCCATGAGAAATGTAGCGTGATCAAGAAACTGTGACTTGCTCGGAAGGCCAAATGTCCACCAAGGCACATCCCGGTCGCTAGTAGGATGATATATCGACGTTAGAGGAGTAGACGGGCTTAGTTACCAGCAATGCGACCGTTGCAGTTGGGCAAAGACGTTAGAAGGTCAACGGAAAGCGTCGCGTCTTCATCGTACGCTGCCACGGTTTTCTCTATCTTGTACTTGTTGCCTCGGTCAGTGCCTTGGAAAATTGAGATGGGCTTTCCTTTTCTGTGTTTATTCTTACCTTCAACATCGTAAGGAATGGCCTCTGGGCCCTCGAATTCATGATAGGTCGAAGGACAAGCTGGAGATCATTCAATTCGGATCAGACGGATCAGATTAATCATGAACCAATCAATATCCATAACAAAATTGCGCTTCAGCCTCTCGTTCGGATGCTTTGTCACCGACGGAATTCGAGTGCCGGCGAAGGGAAGGAGCTTCTCTTCGCCCGGTTGGTTTCTTTCAAGCTGTCCTTTGACCAGGACACATATGAATTCGAGAGGCGTTTGGAATCGCACGATGAAGAGCACGACAAATGGGTTCCAAACAATATTATGAACCAACAGAGCGCGGAAATGCAGGCGGCTCTGGTTCGCCTTGGCGAGTTGCGTGCTGGGGGTTTGCAGGTCTATCTTCGGTCTGATTTCAGATGGTTTGACGAGTATATCACTGCGGGAATCGTGCGTCGCATTTCTTTTCGGTCTATTCTCATTCCATTCTAATTTTCTTGCATTCGTTAGATCGAGGAGTTGCAATCGTGATGGTTTGGGAGGATTCTGCGATGTACTTATCTTCGATTCAGAGACATAACCTTAGGATATTCTTCGTCTGGACGAGACCACTGCAGTGCCGTTTGAATTTTGAGGAGTTCAGCTATGCAGTAAATATTGGCCTTGCTGAAGCACTGGGACATGCCAGATAAACTCCGTACCGGAGGTGCGCTGTTGGGGGACTCGACGATCTTACCGGAAAGCGATCTCCGGGACATTAATACTTTACTTTTGTTTCGGTACATTCTTGGTACATCATGATAAGATCAAATTCCTCCTTGCCCCAAACTCCCATGGCGACGATCTCTCTCTTCTCCCGCGGAGCTGGTTCGGACGCCTTGCGTTACTCTCTGCCTTGTTTGTCTCCAAATCTGTCCTTTTCGGCTAGCCAGTAAGTAACTCGTTTCGCAATCGTTCAACTCTGATGGTGCATCTCAATACAACCAAGGGGCACCAAAGATAAGAAATTTCCTATTATAGGAGGGGAGGGGGGGGGTCCCTCCAAGGGCTGAAAAAAAAGTTTTGTACCAAATTTCTGCAGACACTGGAAAGGCTCTGTTTGCATAGTAGGCCACTGAATAAGGCTCCAACCATTTCCGTTCGCAAACCGTTTCTTTCAAAAAAACAGTTTTTATTTCCGTTTTGTTTGCGATGCCCCGCAAACTGTTTCCTAAACGGTTCGGAAACAGTTTCCCGTGGCCAACCCAGAGGGCTTCAATTTGGCTAAACTACTGCAGCTCACAGTCTCCCAGCAGGCCTGCACACGGGGTTCCAGAGAAGTTTCTTTGCTCCGGTGAACTCAACCCACCTTCCGCCAGTAAAATCAAGCCTTGAACTCTGGTCAGCTGCTTAGTCAGACGAATCTTGTTTGATGAATTCCCAATCTTGCTCCCTGTTGGCGTGAAACGACTCTGATACTCCGCAGTTTGGCTCCGCGTCCACGCAAAAGCATGCTGGGACCACTGGGGCTGCGCTGGACACTGCAAAAATGGGAGCCCCGAATTTAACCGTTCGGAAACTGTTTGCAAACGGTTGCAAACGGTTTCTTTCCGTTTCCGTTCTGTTTGCCCAAAATCACAAACGGAAACGAAACGGTTGGAGCCTTACCACTGAATAGAGCCCCAGTGAACTTTCTCAATTTTTTCGGTACATGGTCTCGACTTGGTCACGTGTCCGATTAGTCACGTGCTCTGGTCACATGCGGACCTTTGTCAACTCAAAATTTCGACGGAAAACCCCGATCTTGGGCTCCAGAGCTGATAGAATGGACTGGAAGCCCTTGGGAGGCATGTACAGGCAGCAGGGGGGGGCAAAATACCCAAAATAATGTCATTTGATGTGTCCCAAAAAGGAAATTTCCTTTTATAGAGGGGGGGAGGGTCTGCCGATTTGGCTGAAAAAAGAAATTCGAGGTGATGTGCTGATCTCTTATCTTTGGTGCCCCTTGAATACAACCCCTTCCCCCGGGGCTCCTCTTCAGGGTGCTTTAACCGCTATACTCATTCGGGTCGGCTCTCGCTTGCGGGTAAGTCCACGGATGCCAGTAGGAGCTAGATGTTTCGCCCCAAGACGGGCAACATCGCTCATCAACATGCTGAGTCATCGGTTCGAAGGTAAACAAGGAAAATTGGGTTTTCTGCTCCCGCGCTTCGTCCGCATATAAGATGGGAAAAGATGGACTCACTTTATTCACCACAATCAGCATGGTCTGGCTCACAGCCACCCTTATTCGCCTCCCTCTGTGTGTGCACGCCGTCGCCTCACTGCCCACCACGGTGACCAAGCTACTTTTCCACAGTCCCGATGGAACGGACCTCGAAAACCTCGCAGTGCGCTCGTCTTCCGAGCTGATCATTACTTCCATCGTATCTCCCACACTCTTCTCCTTCGACCCCAGTGCCAAAAGCCCGACTGCTCGCGATGTAGTGACCTTCCCTCAACGCCACTAGTACTGGGCTCACCTCAATAGGCGAGATTAGTCCGGATGTCTTCACTTTCGCTGCCTCCAAAATCAACACCAGCTCTATGAGCGACGCGCCAGGGAGGGTCTTCATCTGGACCGTCGACTTCACTGTGCGTGGAGCGCGAAAGGCAACGCAATCAACTCTCGGCCTGAAAAATCAACCGGCTAGGACGGGCACCGGCGCATTCGCTCAGCGGTATTTACCGAACCTTGTTCTTGGTGTGGGTGCTGAACTGCACTGACAGAAGTGTTCAGGTGAGGTTTAGGGACATGCTTGGTTCCCGTTCTCCTTTCCGACGTCGGCATTCGTGTTTGCCCAACCTCAGATGGGACACAGATCCCATTGGTGCATTCCTTCGCAGACTATCCATACGAAACGCTCGACTAACTATAGGTTATGATGCGCCCAATTGCAATCTCGTATGGTTAAAAATACCAATCGGGGTCTGTGTGATAACGAACATATCACAAACTGCACCCCTGCAGCAATTGGTGTGCACCTCTCTTAGAACGTTTTGACTGCCATTCCCACCCCGACTCACAGCAGCCCGACAACGAATATACTACGTATTACGGACAGCACTCGTGTGACCTTTGGCGTGCGTGAGGAAACGCGGAGCATCTTTTGCTATCTCGTGGCCATGGGGCCTCGATGACAGCGTGTAACGTGTTCCTGGTTCTCTCACCATTCCACTCTTCCCAGCTTCCTGGGCTTCGCTGTATAAATTTGCCCATGAAGATCTGTTCGCGACAAGGTTGAGGGATAGGTGCAGCAGAGGTCAACATTCGAGAGCGACCGCAGAAGGGCAAGCGCGATTTTATCCAACCTGAGCTATAATTGAACATTGAATAGGGAACAACCGGCTGGTTATCTCGCCTGTGCTGCTCCGGTCACATAAAAGCACGGGTAAATTCCAGGCACTCCAATTCATCGCCCACACAATGGCCAGCTCCACCCCTGCTGCCGCTGGTGTCGACCTCATGGAGGCCCGGTTCACCGATGCTGAACTGGCCGCGATGACTTCTGCTGTGTCCCCCCACGCTGCCTCGTTTGCAGAGTACCTCTACTTTGCCGAACGCAAGCGCGCTGAGGAAGACGCCGATCAAACGCAAGTAACATCCCGCCCAATAACCCTGTCATCGAACTCAACATGCTTGCTTTCACCCAGTGTCGTGGCGAGCCAAGGCTGGGGCCGTCTCATCAAGTCCTTCAAGGACCGCAAGACTCAGCCCACAGATGTCTCTGACCCTCCGCCTATCTACGAGAAATCAAAGAAATTTGGCGCCGATACGGAGAAGAACAACGGCGTCGTCGAGTTCGACTAGACCAGAAGCTGGTCTGTCTATGACTTGTCGATAGACACGACATATCATAGACAGACTGGTCTCGAGTCTAGAGTTCGACGAATACGTGGGACTGTCAGAGCACGACCAGGAGCTTCTCACCGCTCGGCGAGTTCTCAGACAAGCGGGCTGGGCCACGGGTGACTTTTTAATTCAAATACCCTCTCACCGCGCTGATTCATTCCATCATAGTATTCTACCTCGTTACCTGGTGCGTCCATCAAACACTACCCGTCTCTTCCACTCAGTGATACATTCATACCATAGTGACATCCTGGGACCATTCAACGCACCATTCTCCATCGGTGCGCGCAGTCCACCGTGAATGATGATGTTTCTAACCATGTGTTCTTTACTCAGCTTCAATTGGTATGGCGCCGGGCATCTGTCTCTATATCCTCTTCGGCGTTGTTGCGTTCATCTCCGGGGTAATGATCCATCGAATTTGGCTCCGTCTCGACTCTGCTAGATACCCGATCGTTTTGTACGGCGATATGTGCGAGCGGACTGTTGGGAGTTGGTTGAAGTATCGTAAGTCTTCATTTATTTCAAATGGTATGGTGATATTGACCCATTTTTAGTGTCGGCATTCTTGCAATGCATCCAGCTCACCATCAATGTTGGACTTATCGTGCGTTACCCTTTTACTCGGTGCAGCTGATCGTCTTATCACCCCGTATTCTAGTGTCTGGTACGCTCGTTTATATCACTCTGGTCACATTGCGTTGAACTGTTTCAAAGACCAACGGACAAAGTCTATCCCAAATCATCGCTGGTCCCAACGGAACAGGACATCTCTGTTTCTCAGTCACCGTCCTCATTTGGGCACTTGTCGGAATGTGCATCGGGATGATTCGTGGCCTCGGGAATTTTTCGATTCTCGCAAACGCCAGCGTCTGGCGTGCGTGTTTTTTGCTCTGCCGTTCTTGGTTTGGCTCATAGGAACCCGCTGTCCGCAGTGAATCTGTTGATTATCTTCATCAGTATTGGGTTTGCTGCGAGAACGCCACCGAACTTTGCGGCTGCTTTGGCGTGAGTGGGATTTCGTTCAGCTTACTCATTCGAAAAGGAATTGGTTGACTTCCCACCTTCAGATCGTCCAACCTAATGCCTGGACCCGTCCAGGTTTTAGCCACGATCCCCGACCAACCGCTCTTTGTCCAGATCAACGGCGTGTTCAACATGGTATTTGCCTATGGCGGTGTGAGTCCCTCGCAATTCATTGCACTCCGCGGATGTTGACTTGTGATGATAGGCAATGATCTTTCCCGAGGTAAAAATACCCTTTCAATTCATTCTAAAAAATCTCACAGTGGGTTCCAGATCATGGCGGAGATGCGTCGTCCCCGTGATTTCGTCAAAGTGCGTCTATAGTGCCTAGATTGATCAGATGAATCTCATGGACCCTGCAGGGCATGGCATTGGCTCAGCTCCTGATCGTGACCGTGTACCTGGCCTACGGTATAGCGCTATACGCTCTTCAAGGCCAATTCGTCCAGGCCCAATCCTACACCGGGCTCTCGCTCTACTCGGGTCAGACCATCTGCAATGTCATGGGCATCATCACAGGCACGATTGCTGCGGGGTTATACGGGAACATTGGGCTTAGTGCGTGCATTTATTCGTCCTGGCCAATGAATTATTGCTGACTGTTTGTTTGTTCAACAGAGGTCATCTACCGAATTATCGTCGAACAGCTGTTCAAGGGCCCGGGTTTGATGACCTTCAGAGGCCGTATCGTGTGGAGTCTCTCCGTGCTTCTTTACTGGGTGGGTCCGACGTTCCCTGTACCATATGAAATACTCACGCGTCTACCAGTCTGTGGCATTCATCCTAGGAAGTGCCATCCCATCTGTGGGAGCGCTCACCGGGTTGCTTGCCGCGATGGGTTTCTTCCATTTCAGTGCGTCGCCTTTACAAAAGCTGGAGATCTCAACTCACTTTCATTCGCCAGCCTATACCTTCCCGCCGCTCATGATGCTCGGTCTCGACGTATACCTAATTCGTTCTCAAGTCGTTGCTTTATTGAAACTCTCTCTCTTTAGATGCAACTCGACGCCGCCCTCGAAGATGAACCATTCACGACCCCCGGCGTCGCACCCAGACAAATCGACACCTGGTGGGACTTTGTGCGTTCCCTTCCCTTGCCAAATCCCCCGATTGCGGAATCTAATTTCAATCGCAGTCCCGCTGGAAGCGCGGCTTCCTCGCCGGCGGACGTCGTCGCGTCGGTTGGAAAGTCGTCAACCTACTCTTCCTGCTCGCATCGCTCGCTACGGCTGGAATGGGTCTTTGGGCTACTGGCACTGATCTTAGGGAGGCTTTGGGGGCGGGTGCAGCGACGAGTTTGGGGTGTAACGCTCCTGTTTGAGGAGGTTCAAGTTGCTTACGATCATTCCTGAATAATGTATCCCCTTCTGTTGTCCCGGAAGTGTTGAATTGAAAAAAAAAAGATGGTTGGATCGAAGTGGATGGGATATTGATTGTGGAAACACTGTGCATTTATCAAACCATTTATATCCAAAAACAAATTGAATTACAATCTAAGCCATATGGATTCGTGAATAGTCGTTTGGTGTGTATACATAATACCGTTGGCGGTCGTAAATTGTGGCTGGAAACGAGCGGAGATTGAAAGGAAAGTGAGCCTTGGCCGTCTGAATCTACATCCACCGAAAGAATCTCAGAACCACATGGGTGGACAATACCCAACGCCCCGCCAAAGCGCAACCAAAACCAGGACGAGCAGACGCACAAAGGCGTTGAGCGGAACGTAAATCCAGCCGAACCCGAAGCGACCTGCCTTGACGGGCTTGGGACCGGATTGCGACGAAAGGCGCTTGACAAGGAGCTGGACTGGGCGGCTGGTGGCAGCGACGAGCCGGCGTTTGATGTGCGTGCGGAGTCGGGGCTGGTTTGCCACTGGTGGAGGCAGGAGAAGCGGGGTTGGCGGGAAGGGAGGTAGCTTCCGAGATTCCTCCCAAGCAATGGCGGACTGCAAGGTGCTGATATCCAAGGAGGGCCTCGTGCGGCGGGTCTCGGAGGGGAGGACAGGAAGGGACTGTCGTTTGTTGTAGGTGACCGTGCGGAGGCTGGACAGCGGGAATGACATGCGCCTGTTCTCGTATTTGCGAAAGACGTCGACAGGAACGGATGCTTCGGGATCAAAGTGACGTCTGCGACCGAACCCGATGAGGGTGGATTGTGTGAGGTCTTGGGTGGGGTCGGGGAGCGTTGGGAGCATCGAGTGGCGTTTACTACGACCGAAGCTGACAACGATGGGCGCGTCGTCTGACGATTCTGAGCATGGTGAGATGGGCGAGATTGGGCATGGGTCAAAGTCTGGCTGAACGGCGGGTGCGAAGACGTCGGTGGGAACTGTGAAGACATCGTCCTAAACGAAGTGTGAGGGAGAAGAAGGAATGATGAGAAGAGCATGAACGAACCTTGGCGAGGGTAGAGAACGACATGGTAGCAGAGATGATGGTGGCGGAAGGAAAGGCCTCAGACAGGAGACATCTCCAAACTGAGGTAAACTTGATCGGCGAGGTGACGGCGTATTCTCGGGGATCAAAAATTTCAGTATTGTCTTGAGCGCCCATGACTCTTGTCTCTCTACCCTCTGAAATCTGGCTTTACATCTATCGAGAGGCTACCTGGTACTCTTCACCCTTGGTGGCCGCTCACTCCGAGCACATGTCACACAGACTAGCTTGGGAACCCTTACCTGATCCCCAGCATTTCTTGCGGGTGAGCGAACTCTGCGATTTGTAGTGTGTGAACTCAAGATTATGCACGCAGGAGATGCGCTCGTTTGTGCTCGTATGCCGATTGTGGAATCGTCTGGCAAACGAGCTCTTGTACGAGAACATTACAGTCCCAGTCGACGCGCGGTTCAGCGCCCTGCACGCGGCTCTCGCACAACCGGAAGTCGCTGCCCGCGTCCGCACCATCCGTTTGTCGACATCCCGTCTGGACTACAATGTGGCCATCCTCATGCTCTGTGCTCGAGCTCAGGTCATATATCAACCTGATATTTCACCGAGCTTGAGAGCCAAGGACGGCGCGAAGGAGCCTATTCTGTCGGCTTTCTCATGCTTGAAGCATGTTTATTGGACAGAGTCGTTTCTGACGTCGCCTCTTTTGCGTCTACTCTTACAAGCGGCTCCTCATCTCCAACACCTCTTCCTCACCCCGTCTCACGCCCAAAAATCATCCCCACAAGATCAGCTCGACCTCCCACCCATACCCACGCTCCGACGTCTAGCATGTCCTGGATTCGCCAACCGCTCTGTACCATACATATTCAAGCTCGATTTGGAGCACCTCACCCGCCTGAGCTGCTCGCCATCGCACTTGATACTCCCAGACTTCCCCACCCTCCCCGCACTCGAGACACTGGAGCTATTCGGCACCCGTCAAAGTATCCAATTCCCCGTAATCTTTGCGCGTTGCCCCAGTCTGCGCGAGCTCTTTTACGACATTTTCAACCTCCTCGAGCCTCCCACTGCTCTTTCGCGAGAGGATGCTCTGACACGCCTCCATCTTTACTTTCGACCCAACGTCTTGACGGACTGGGGCCCTGTTGACGAACATCTCGGTGCGCTTCTTGCTCCGCAATTTCCTCGTATCGAGCGGGTGATATTGGAAGGAATGTGGAAGCATGTCGTCGATGATACGCGTTTTGTGCGGTTTCGCGATGGGTTGAGGAGCAAGGGGTCACGGATCGAATGTCCGGAAGGAGTTGAACTCTAATTTATCAGGTACGTTTGAGGTGAGTACTGACTGTGTTCTATTCTTTGCGGAATGGCCCTGGGACGTGGGCAGAGGTCAATGCGGCGGGGATCCCGAGGGTTTGGATTCGAGTACTAGTGTGTTTGGGGTGCCGACTTTGGCGGCTTTGGGGGTGGATCGGAGGAGGAGGAGGAGGAGGAGAGGATGTTGTATGTTACTACCTCCGCGGGACAAGTTGTACGCGTTGATACTGGTTATGATCAAGTTTGTAGCAAATAATTCTCTCACCCTGAAAACGTGACCGCATTGTCGAGGGGCTTTGTCTCCGAATCAAAATAGCTCATCATCCCTTTCCTTTTGTCTTGAATGGCGATGAATGAAAACAACAAACGATCACGCGCGTGGCTGTGGTTTTGTGGGCCTGAACGGCGTTTGTCTCGCTTCGTCTTGTCTTTGGCGGTCACCAGAGTTGCCACTGAACGACTTGACCACCTACCTACCACCACCACCCAGCCACCGGACGCGTCGAACATCTTCCAGCACGGGATCTACACCAAGTCGGAACCTAGAGCGAGAGCCGACGACCCTCTGCGACGGGTGGCGCGCCACCGCTCCCAAGTTTAAGTCCAACTTGCAGCTCAACGAGCACCGAATACCCCACCTACAGACGTGTCCAGAGCCACATGTTTCCGGTAAGCTCAGCTCACTCCTTTCACCTCGAGTGGCAACAATTAACTTGCTCACCTTGATCCCAGCCATTTGAAGGCGCCTTTTCCTGAGAGTCAGAGCACAATTGCAAACCCTCCATCAGCATCTTCCTCACCCCCATCGTCCCTGTGTTACCTGGTACGGAGATGCTCCCCAACGTATACCCTTCGTCCCGCTGCGATGTGGGGTTGCAGCAGGCGTTCTTCAAACCTCGGCACCCTCACGCAGCGGTCCAGATGGCGACGACGCAGAAGACTCGGGAGACGTCGATGAAGATCCACAGTCCACAGGCGCGTAGCGCGCTCACGGCGTTCTGCCTGCGAGATATGGCGCGGTACGATCCGTCCGACGCGTGCCAAGCAGAGCGCCCTCACAACAACATTAATACGATGGCGAACCTCCTCCTCACTCCCCGTGCGCAGCAGCGCCTGCTCCTGCTCTCAGCCTCGGAGGAGGTGTTTGACTCGGACGAGATTTTGGATATCCTCAATGACGGGGTGCATTTCGCTTTCGATACGTCGGACTCGGAGGATGAATACAATTCTGATTCATTCTCGGATGACGAATGCAATTGAGAGAAGAGGCTACTGGGCGCCAAGTCTCGGATGGGGTTGAGTTTGTTGGAAGCTCGAGCTCGGCAGGGAGAGGGAGGGTGGGTGCCTTCGAGTGATGATGTGCTTGATGCGTTGAATGGGGATTTTGATTTTGAGGAGGATTCTGACGAGGAAGAGGAAGATGAAGAGGAAGAGGAAGACTCGGACCCAGAAGAGACGTTTGTCTGGGAAGTTGAAGACTCTGAGCTGGAGGACTCAGAAGAGAACGATGAATTCGACGACCTCGGTGGAAAAACGAAGGATTCGTGGCGGGTCTTTGACTGGGACGCATGAGATGCTGCGACCACCTTTTTCTTCTCGAGCACTTTGTACCCCTCCTCAGTATCTATTGAAATTGATAAGAAAGCGGGAGGATAAACAGAAAGAGAGAGAGCGCCGGGGCGGTCAAAATTTGATGCAAAGCGCATGCTCTCCCTCCGCCATGTATCGCATCAGCTATCTTGCCTCCCACCACCATGGACGACACCAAAATCAAGGCAGAGCTGCCCGGGGTCATTCCTGCACCCCGACAGACCCGACGCCGTTGGCCAATCCTCCTCGCCTGCCTCGCCCTCGTCGGATGCCTCCACCTCCTCCGACTCGTCTCTCCAACCTCCCGCCTCCCATGCGACAAGACAACGCACCAACCCGCTGTGTGCCCTCAATCCGATACCCTCGTCCCTGAGAAGAACAGCGCGCTTTGGACGGAGCTCACTCAGCTACAAGCCACAGACGACTTTCTCGGGCGTGCAGTCGCCCAGTTGAGCGCTGCGGTGCAGATCCCCACCGAGACGTTCGATTCTATGGGACCTGTGGGCGAGGACCCGCGGTGGGTTACTCGTGGGCCGTTCGTAGACCATTTGGTCGCTGCCTTCCCATTGGTGTGCGTGTTTCTTTCTGGATTCCCTCCTGCGTCGGCTTATGCATGTACAGGCACGCTGCGATGGACCTCCAGAAAGTCAATACTTATGGGCTCGTCTACACTTGGCAAGGCTCCGACGCGAGCTTGAAGCCACTCTTGCTCATGGGCCACTATGGTATTTCGTTATCCTTGGGCTCATTGAAATCGACTCAAGCCTTCCTAGACGTCGTCCCCGTTGCTCCGCTCAGCGTCGATGAATGGACTCACCCCGCGTACTCGGGACACTTTGATGGTAGGCTCACCTTTTTGTCTTCTGCCTTGCCACTCATTCTTTTCGCAGGCGAATTCATCTGGGGACGCGGCTGCGCGGACGATAAGAGCGGCGTCATCGGCATCCTGACGACCATCGAGCTCCTTCTCGAGAACGATTTCAAGCCCACTCGCACGATCGTCCTTTCGTTTGGCTTTGACGAAGAGGCGGGCGGGTTCCACGTGCGTTCGTCCTTGCATACTCACCAGCTTATTGAGCATTGTATAGGGCGCTGGACACCTTGGTCCCGCACTCCTGGAGCGCTTTGGGCCCGATTCGTTCGCCATGATCGTCGACGAGGGCGGTAGGTCTCTGCTCCTCCTCCCTACGTCTCGCTCAAATGCCACCCAGCTGGATTCGTCGAGACCTACGGGGCCATATTCGCCACACCGGGTGTGGCAGAGAAGGGGTACACCGACATCTCCGTCGAGGTGCAAAGTCCCGGCGGTCACTCGAGCATTCCGCCCGAACACACGAGCATCGGCATCCTCGCTGCACTCATCGTCCAGCTCGAGGCGAATCCACCACCCGCGCATCTCGTGCCTGGGACCACGCTTTTCGAGATGGCACAATGCCTGGCTGCCCACGCGCCGGATTTACCGGTGGATTTGAAGCGCGTTTTGCTAAGGGCGGGGCATAGTGAGAAGGCGAGGAAGGAGGCGGAGCGGATGTTATTTTCCTCGGACCCGGCGTTCCGCGCGCTTGCTGGGACGACTCAGGCGGTGGATGTCATTAGTGGGGGTGTCAAGAGTAATGCGCTGCCGGAGCAGGCTGTGGTGCGTTCTTCTCTCTTTCCCTTGTCGGATAGCACTAAGGGCGGCAGGCAATCGTTAACCACCGGATTGCGACACAAAGGTCAGGACACCATTTCCTTGCATCTTCGACTAAAGCTCATGTAACGCTATGCCAGCTCGGTGAATGAGACTCTCAAACGCAACACAGACCTCCTCCGGGACCTCGCCATCGAGCGCTTCAACCTCTCCGTCATCGCACACGGCGAGCAGCTCACACCCGCCTCGGCTGCAAGCGCAGGCACACTCATCCTGAGCACCCCCCGCACGCTTGAGCCAGCACCCATCACGCCCAGCGATGCCCCGCCGTTCAAATTGCTCGCGGGGACTATCCGTGCGGCCATTCGTGCTTCCTCGGATAAGATTGCAGGGGACAGCCCGGTGTACGTCGCACCGGGGATGATGTCGGGGAATACGGATACGCGGTATACGTGGGCGTTGTCGAGGCATATATTCCGCTATGGGCATGGGTCGGGTGGGATGGGGGGTATACATACCGTTAACGAACGTGAGTCTCCTCTTTCCCATCTTTGTTTTTTCTTCACCAAGCTGCGCCAGATATCCGTGCGACGGATTTCGTGGGCATGATTACATTCTTTACGACTCTCATCTTGAATGTGGATGAAGCCGTATTGTAGTGAATACAATGTACAAATCATTTAACTATGGTGTTACAACGACGTGGCTTCATCCGCATTCAAGATGAGCGTCGTGATAAAAGTGATGATTCCCACAAAGGAATCTGCGCGGATACCTACAGACGAGGGTCAGAACCAGCAGTAGGATACAGATGGAGAACGCACTCTCATCGACCGTATGACTCTTGCCAATTCCCCCATTCCAGTGCGCGTATCGTAAAATGTGGTCCGAGAGGTCCCAGAAGTACCTCGTATCTTGAAATTGAATCAATGTACGTCGATGGATATAGGCGCAGGTAGGAGAAAGACAGACCGGTATTAAAGGTTTCCATTCCGGGCGTAACAAACACCTGCTTCTTATTAACGTCCGCGCCGTACGTCGCATCCAGCGACGCGAGTATCGTCCCCGAGAGCAAGCGGAACGGGGGCGCCGAGCTGGACGCGATAGGCGCAGGCTCCAAGCCGCGGGGCGCACTGAGCGTGAGGGTACCGGCGTAGGAATCGGACTCGGCGGGAGGGGTGAGGAGTTGTCCGTATGCGGTGACGGAGAGATTAAAGTGCGCTGCGAGGTCGAGGAGGATGTCTCTGTCCCGCGTTAGGGTGGCGTTTATGGAGCTGGGAGAGTATGTAGGGTCAATGGAGAATAGCTGTAAGATGACGGGAAATGCATACCTCTGCGTCGTAATCCGATGATTGACCACGGCCTGCCTTCGTCGTCAGAAAGTTCCTGTGAGAAGAAAGAACGATAAAACTCACCACAGCCTGCTCGGGCAGCGCATTACTCTTCACTCCACCGTTGACAAGATCAACAGGCTGCGTCGTCCGCACCAACGAGCGGAACTTGCGGTCCTCAAACAAGATCCTCTCCGCCTCCTTCAACGCCCGCTTACTCTTCCTCGCTCGCCTAACCGCGCGTTTCAGTTTACGAGGCGCGTCGGGCCCATGCGTGCCGAGGCATTGAGCCATCTCAAACGGTGGCGTGTCGAGCTCGAGAACGGGTGGGGGCGCGTTGTTCTCGAGGTGCACGATGAGGGCGGCGAGGATGCCGATGCTCGTGTGATCGGGCGGGATGCTCGAGTGCCCGCCGGGTGTTTGCACCTCGATGCTGACGTCGATATACCCCTTCTCAGCGATACCAGGCGCTGCAAAGATGGCCCCGTATTGCTCGTTGTACCCGCCTTGTATTGCTCTTAATTGTGGGTCACCTAAGAAAGCCAATGGAAACTCACCGCCTTCGTCAATGATCATAGCAAACGCGTTCCGGCCGAAACGTTCGAGCAGCGCAGGGGCTAGGGATGCCGCGCCCTTGATATCGGTAAGTCTGGGTAACAGCATAATGCTCGTAGACCACGTACGTGATAACCGCTCGCCTCTTCGTCAAATCCAAAGGACAGCACCACGGTCCGAGTCGGCGCAAAGTCCTTCTCGAGCAACCCCTCAATGGCCATCAAGATACCGATGACGCCACTCTTGTCGTCGGTGCTGCCGCGGCCCCAGATGTATTCACCTGGCGAAATTGGGTAATGACTTGGAGATGTGGAACGCCGCCGTACCATCAAAGTACCCGGAGTAGGCGGGATGAGTCCATTGGTCCGCGCTTAGTGGGGCGACAGGGACCACGTCTAGGATGGCAGCCAGTTAGAGCGGCTGGTCCAGAATGACGAAGAAAACGCACCATAGTGACCCATGAGGAGAATAGGCTTCAAACTATCGTCCGAGCCTTGCCAGGTGTAAACCAGACCGTAGGTATTGACTTTTTGGAGGTCGAGAGACGCATGCCTAGGGCTGGATCAATAACGGGTGTGGTGTCAAGACGAAGAAATACGCACACGCGCGGAAACGCAGTAACCAAATGGTCCACGAACGGGTCCCGGGAAGCCCACCGCGGATCCTCACCCACAGGCCCCATCCCATCGTACGTCTCGGTGGGAATCTGCACCGCTGCACTCAGCTGGTCGACAGCACGGTGGAGGAACGCATCGGTGCCGTGCAATGCGGTTAGATTCGCCCAGAGTGCGCCGTTTTTCTCTGGTACCAGAGTGCTGGGTTGTGGACACAGGGAGGAGGATGTGTCGTCCAGGAATTCGATTTGGAGTGGATGGAGGTTGAAGAGTGCGCAGAGAGCGATTAGGGTGAGTGGTACGCGCCATCGAAAACGACTGCGGGGAGGGGAGCTGCCAGGCAGTAGACCGCTCGACTTGACGTCGGCCATGGTGGTAAGAAGAAGAAGGCTGGGTTGGCCATGGCGAAGATGGAAGGCCGTGTGACGTCATGCGGCTGATGTTTGATCGGAGATCAAATCGTGGTGCGTTCGCAGTTGAAACTCTGGTGGTTCAAGTTCAAACCAGCTGCCCTGAATCACCTACCCTGAGTCAACGTGTAAAAAGAGGGATGTATCATAATGAATCTCAAGCCAACCTCTTCTCGGTGAAAATGCGAAAAGAAATTTGAACCCAGCTTGTACAACAATTATTTAGCAGAGAGGCATGAAATACAAGGCCGATGCAAACGATATAGGTACGTAAAAAGAGTGTCACACCAGCGCGGAGCCCCTAGCTGCTTGGTGGAGTTTGACAACACGGACTCTCCGCGCAGTGTTGAATAGCATTTTCATGAGAGCATCGGAGTCCTGGATAGCTACCGCCACAAACGAAGGATCTATTGCTAATCGTTCAATTAGGGTGCACGCCCACAGGCTGACATAACCGGCTTTCGAATCCAGCAATGCCGCCAGAACTGCGGTACGTTCCGTGTTGTAGGAGATCGCGCCAAGAATTGATTCAGCTAGCCCTGGCTCGCCCAAGTCCCGTCTGCGGGTAGTTAAGCTTCATAGACATTGTGGGATGCCGAAACCTGACCTTGCAACCAGTATATCC
This sequence comes from Roridomyces roridus, assembly GCA_029378245.1. Lineage (NCBI taxonomy): Eukaryota > Fungi > Basidiomycota > Agaricomycetes > Agaricales > Mycenaceae > Roridomyces > Roridomyces roridus. The sequence goes on from JARKIF010000006.1 coordinate 1,664,755, forward strand.
TTGACTGTTCCAGGAGTCGATAGCCCTATTTTGTGGGCAAGCAGTGCTTTAACCACAGAGCAGGCTCTGTGTTTCAAACGTCCGTCCAACAACATGCGCGGCACCAACTTTGCGGCCCATTCAAGAGCACACGTGTAAATCCCAAAATCTTCCAAGTGCTCCAAAACCCTGAGTTGTGTCTCGAGGAGTACATATTTGCACCTGGAATAGATTCGGTTCGTCTTTGGAAAATTCGATCGAGCAATGGCAGACACGCACGAAAGATAGCTCGTATAGATGTCAATCATCTCCCTCGAGAGCGGTTGCCCGGGAGTGTCCTTGGCAATGAACGCCAACGCCTGTCGATGATACATCCGCTTCATCAACGGCTTCGCCAGTGCATGGATGTTGATTGTTGGGCCTTGGAGCAGGGGGTTGCTGTCTGACCACCAACTGTGGATGCTGTTGAGGGAGAACTGGCGCTCCAGGGTGGGCATGGGATGGGAAAAGGAGGAGGGAGATGCACAGCCTCGTTCACAGCCCTCTGGCATTCGAGCGACGTCAGTCAGACTCAGATTGCTGTTAAACGGGAAACATCAGGGTGTATCCGCTTGGGATTACGGCTGCAAAGTTGAATAAGGTGACGAAGGTTCAGCCCGGAGAGCCTGGTCAAGACTCAGGATCCGCGGAGTTGGTCTGTCGCAGTCTTGCGGTGTGGCGCGCTGAAGAGCATATTGCGATACGTACTGGACCACTGGGTCTCCAGATAAAGCCGCAGAATTGACCTGCCGCTTTGAACGCGAAGATCGGAAGATGACGTCGGACGATGCAAGAAAACGATGCAAGAAAGCCGAGACGGATCCAAGACGGATAAGGAGTGATCTTTGCAGGATTGACCCTTGGATGCACCACTCGAGCTAGTTTTTGGCCGGCTCAGCACATAGAGAGGTGCCACTGAGGTGGAAAATATGGTGTAGTGGGTATCGTCACCGTGGTCAACAGCGCAGTGCAGGATCGTTTCACCGCGCTCGAACGCGACCCGCACAAGCTGCTCAGGATCGTCAAGGCGGGGAAGCAGGGTCTGGGGTGGTACTCGATTTTCGAGGTTCTCGAGGATGACGTTATGGATGAGGAGACGGAGGAGAGGGTTGTGGGCATGGACTACGAGGAGGAGGGCGATTCGAGTGATTCCGAGACGGAGGTGTTGGGTGTTGGACGCTGGAACGAATACACAGGGGATTCGGGCGTTGGAAGCACGGGGGCTACGGCCCAGGACGTGAAGTACAGGAACGACGACAACGGGGAGTGCTGGCAACACATCGTAATCGAGGGTGGCGCATTCGCTGCCGATCCGCGGCTCTCGCCCGCAGACTTGCTGTCAATGCTCGCTGCCACCTTGCAGGATATTGGGGAGGCCCTCCTTGAGCTCGTTCCGCCCGAGTTTGGCTCAGCGGATGGGAAGACGTCCCAGGGGTCAAAGTAGGCGATCTGGCGGACCGACGGCCTGACGAGCGAGGTGGTGGGCGGAGTGCGTTTTCAGGGGATGGTGGGTCCCGGTCGACGCTTATCTACCGGCGCTGGCTTCAAATTTTCTTTGCTGTAGCCCGTGGTCGTGGCCGACGCGCGAGAACCAAACCAATTACCGAGTCCCTTTCGAGCTTGGAAAATACTGTACCATTTCAATCAGTTCTCCTTGGCTGTGACCTGTGACACGGGTTTTCGAACTTCGAACTTCGAAAATGGGTCGGTCCCAGCGTGACACCCGAAAATGTTCGAAAACCGGTTGATATCAGTTGCCCATTGGCAACAGCGGAACAGCGTTCGGCATGTTCGGCATCCTATCACTGGCAGCCGAAGCCGTGCCGGCATGACATTTCGCTCTGATTTGGGTGATGCCAAGGTCAATTTCGCAGTGTTTCAATCAGGTTCAACCTCCGCCTTGCATTCGCGGGACCTGCAGACGCGCATGAGGCGCGCCGGCGAAAAATGGGTTTTTTGAGCACCTTTCGAGCAATTTTGTGACTACTTTTGCAACTTCGAAAATCTCCCGGGTGTCCGTGACACTTTCGAAAATTTTCGAAAATTTGGGGGCCTGTGACGCGTGACATTCGAGTTGAATGAAATGGTACAGTAGTTGACGTCGTGAATAGGACAAAGCGGTTAGAGGCTGAGTTAGAGCGCCTAATTGATCTGCACCGCCTCAGCGACACCTTCTTCCCGACTTCCATCTGCCTCGCGATGGGATATTTCCCTCCTGAGATTTGGCTCTACATTCATCGACTTGCTTCCCCTCTGTCCCTTTTGATGGTGGCCCGCTCCGAGGAATTGTATTATGTGCCGCCTCGGAATCCATTTCACGCTGTTTCTTTGAAGGTTGGCTCTCGATGACCTGTTTCGTCGTATATGTGTTCAATGCAGTTGCCCAGGACATCCGCTCTTTCCTCCTTGTATCTCGCCTGTGGTGTAATCTGGCCAAAGAGCTCCTGTACGAAAATATCGCAGTGCCCTCCGATCCGCGTCGGTTCGACGCACTACACGATGCGTTGGAGAATCCAGGCACGGCGCGACTCGTTCGCAGTATTCTGCTCACACAGTACCGCACCGATCACAACACCGCCATCCTCGCATTATGCCCTCGAGTCGAAGTGGTTTGCCAGCCTGACGCAACTACTTCGCTTATCGGATGGAATTCGAGCGATATGTCCTTTCCGACCTTCGAGTTCCTCAAGCATGTCTATTGGACAGAATCCTTCCTTACTTCTGATTTCATGCGTGCCGTCCTCGCTGTGGCACCGAACGTCGAACACCTCTTCGTCCAGTGTTCAGCCCATCTCAGTTTCCCGAAAGACGAGGAGCTTACCCTCCCAGCTCTTCCTCGTTTGAGGAGGCTCGAATGTCTGGGCTTCGACAATCATGCGGGAGTTTTAAAACGCGATCTGACTCGCCTGGTTCGCCTCAATTGCGGGCCCACTCCAGCGTGGGCGTCATACGCGATTGGCGGCCCATAGAGGAGCATTTCTTGCTCATCGTCTCGCCGGATTTTCCTCATTTCAAGCGGCTGGTGCTCGAAGGGATGTGGTATCAAGTCGTGGGTGACGCGGGGTTCGTGCCTTTCCAGGAGCGGCTGCGCGCTCGTGGCGTCCAGTTGGAGTTTCCGGAAGGATTTGTACGTCTCTGATTGTGTTCTTGGTGGTCGTCCCATGAGCGCTGCAAATCACTTCGAAATATATCCCATGTACAGTATCTGCCATCCAATGCCAGTGGCCTACCATCCAGACGCATTTCGCATTCTCGCTCTTCATCACGTCGGATTTCCTCGTATAAAGTAGTACTCGAGGGACATGGGCTGATAATAGATATGCTCTCTGACGTGCAGACGCGACGTTTTCAGGAGGCACTCCAAGCACGGGGGGTGTCATTTGCTCTGTGTCTCTCCCAGCGAGTCCCTTTCCAGAATACTAATACTTAGTTCATGAGCACAATTCAAGCACAATTACAAAGCTGTTAGAGCGCTTAGTTGATCTACACCGCCTTGAAGAGACACCTTCTTCCCGACTTCCATCTGCCCCGCCATGGATTTCCCTCCTGAGATTTGGCTTTATATTCATCGACTTGCTTCTCCTCCGTCGCTGTTGATGGCAGCGCGCTCAGAGGAATTGAACTACGTGCCGCCTCAGAACCCATTCCACACTGTTTCTTTGCAGGTGGGCTCATCCATGACGTGTCTCCGAATGTACTCAATACAGCTGCCCAGGACATCCTCTCTTTCCTCCTGGTATCTCGCCTGTGGTACAGTCTGGCGAAAGAGCTCCTATATGAGAACATTGCAGCAACATCCGACCCGCGTCGCTTTGACGCACTCTGCGATGCGTTGGAGCAGCCAGGCACGGCAGCACTCGTTCGCAGTGTCCTGCTCACACACTCGCATGTCCACAACTTCGCCATCCTCCCACTGTGCACTCGAGTCGAAGTGGTGTGCCAGCCTGACGCAACTCTGTCCTGGGGGTTCAGTGGAAGTTCCGCAGGGGCCATACCCTTCCCGACCTTCGAGTCCTTGAAGCACGTCTATTGGACGGAATCCGTCGTGACCTCCGAGTTTCTGCGCGGTCTCCTCGCAGCGGCACCAAACCTGGAACACCTCTTCGTCCAGCCTTCAGGCCAGCTCGAATTCCCGCCAGCCGGGGAGCTCAGTCTCCCATCTCTTCCTCATTTGAGGAGACTCGAATGTATAAACTTGGATAATCATGCAGGGGTTGTGCAACTCGATCTCACTCGCCTCGTCCGCCTCAATTGCGGGCCCAGGCTCCCTTTCCCCGCCGTCCCTGCGCTGGTGACGCTAAAACTCTTCGGCTCACGCAAGACCATCGATTTTGCCTCCATCTTCGAGCGTTGTCCCCGCCTGCGACATTTGTCATATGATATCTGGAACGCTGTCGTCGCGCCCGCGTCCCAGCAGGCGGTACTCGTGCTCGATGAGATGCGGCTGCACTCCGTCGTCACCGTCATACGCGATTGGCGGCCCATCGAAGAGCATTTCTCGCTCATCACCTCGCCGGAGTTTCCTCATGTAAAGAGGCTGGTGCTCGAAGGGATGTGGTATCGAGTCGTGGGTGACGTGCGATTCATGCCTTTCAAGGAGGGGCTACGCGCTCGTGGCGTTCAGTTGGAGTTCCCGGAAGGATTCGTATGTCTTTGATTGTCTTCGTAGAAACAGATATCTTTCATGGCGCTGCAATTGAATCTGTTCGAGAGGTGCCGATCTTCTTCTCCCCTACGAATACTTTCCTGCCAAATTTGGAACCATTATATACACCAACGAGTCGTGGTTCTGTCCGCATTTCAATTTCTCGAGGCTGAGTCGAATCGGCCAAACCCGTCGTCTGCTGTACACACCATTCAATAGATACATATACATGACGAACGGTCATAAATACAACGTCCAATTTGAATCCCAAAATACAAACAGCCATGTACTTACCTCAAACCTGTTCCGCGGTCTTTGAAGAAGAAGAAGAGCCGAGCGTCCTCCCCTCTCGTGGCCTCCAAAACATCCAAACGCTGATTATGTCCTGCGGAGATTGAGCAACATCGCGAATACATAGACAAAAAAGCAGACCCGTTGCGAAGAAAAGACGATAACTGCTAGCACGGGGACTGACAATGACGGGTGAGTTTGGGAAACTAGGAACCAATAGATACGTACTCAGAGCTAGCACGATGTTGACGCTGGCTCCGTGGTCCTCGTTGGCCGAGAAGACGAAAATCGCGCTCAAACTGGACCCGTAAGTGAACGCAGGAGACTTGGTAGAGCTGACGTACACGATAGCCAGCACCCCAATCACGCTGAATATGATGACGCGCAGGACGATTGAGAGCGAGTTCTTCATGCGTCTGAACGTGCTCCAGTTTCTCCGCAGGGAGACGCAGATGAGGACTTCAAACACCAACGTGGGTAGTAACAAGATGGTGACAATCGTCGCGGAGACCTTTCCCCTGCTCAGATTCAGCCAAAAATGTTCGTAGAGGAACGCATAGGGACGTACAGAGCTCCAGTAGGACCCTATAGGAAAAAGAATGAGTAAAAAGGCGGGTGAGCGGGACTTCCAACACGCACGATGTGACAATACATCCCGCTCCCGATGAGTTTGACTAGCTCGGGGTTGTTTGAGCCGATCTAAGCTCCGGTTGGTCAAAGAGCTTTAATGTAGGGAGAAACGCACCACCCATGATGCCAAGACCATCGAGAAGAGCACCAAGTATGGCAGGACCAAGATCTTTGGAACGATAAATGGGCGAGGAATACACGATGAGGGGGAAACCGTACTGCGAGAGTCCAGATGCGCTCGTGAGGGATTTTCTTGGCCGTGAGGGACTGGGTGCTGAACCAAATCTGGAAGATGATGAGACCGAGCCTGACGGCCAGTTGCCCGCTTACTTGTACGACAAGCCCAAAGGTCGTAGCCGCGGCGAGGGAAGGCGTCCCCTGCGATAAACAGTCAGCACATATACTCATGCGGAGTGCTCAAACACGCACGTATATCAATCCCGCCTGAGCCAGACATACTCCAAAGGGCGGGTCCCGGCTCCTCAGCTGCCCAGCAAACAAAAGCAGGGAATACGAAATGGTGGAGATGATCCAGGACGTGAAAAAGTTCTGCCACGTCGGGGTGCGGGGCGCCCGTGATGACAGCGTCGTCGTCAGCACGAGGGCGACGCTGCCAATGAGGCCGATCATCTGGAGGGCCACGAAGACGTTGATCAGCGTGTCGTGGTCGGGAGACTGAGTGCCAGCATCTCCGGATCCTAGTGAGATACGTGAGAGGGATCTGCCTGGGGCAACTGAGTAGACGCGTACGCGGAAAAAAGGTCAAGGCAGGCAAGCCTGCTGTAAATGAGAAGGTCATTGTAACGGCCGGCGCGAAGTCGATTCAAGAGCCAGCGTACGACGCACGCGTCGCCAATGCGAAAAAGGGGGAAGAGGAAGAAGAAGAGAGAGAGAGCAGCCCGCCCGTGACAACGCTAATGCTCCGGATGTCAGGCATTGATCTAGTGTCAGGACGATCTCCGTGAAGTGCAGTGTTTTTCTTGTGGGCCACACGGAGGCGCTGTGTTGAAACATCGTGAATTCCGAGTACCTTGTCGTGACCGCCCAATGTTGTCCTAGGACTCGGAGAACTCGGTCAAGGTCGGGGAGATATGAAGGGTGCAATTCGGTATCTCTGATGGTCAATAAAAGGTCACTATGGGGATGAAGTGATCGTCGTAACAGAAAGCAGGGAGACGACTCGACGTCGGACGAGGGTGAAAGCAACAGCACTGAGCCAATTTCGGAGAACCAACAAACTATTTGTACTAAACGCTATCCGGCCAACAGTCTGGTGCAGCCACGTGATGTTGTCACTCAGCTCGGCCTGTGATCCCTGCGTGGCTTATTCCCTCTGTAAGGCTCTTTGTCTAGGGGTTAATTCCCCTGAATCTTATTGTATTTGTTTTGCCCAGCTGGGTTCGATCCCCTGCTACCGCACTATTTTTCGTCACCTGTGCCGGGCAAGTTGATAGATACCACCCGTCTGAGTGTTATCCAAGCTTCAGGTCTCCAGTGGCCTTCTCAAAATGGAGATTTTCCATCCCAGCAGGCCCCTGGCCCCCCACCAGCGAGCCATTTGAGCTTGTAAAATTATGTGAATAGCTTGTGAATTTCTGTATTGTCACATGTCTACATAAATGCAGTTTGAACACATCCTGGCTCCGGAATGGATAACACAGAGTTGCAGACACGAAAAAAAGGCAGGAAGCCTCTTCAAAGATAAGAGTAAGAAATGTTACTGACTTGACTCGAACGCGCGACTGATCACGTGTGTGACAGATATCACGTGGCTGCACCAGACTGTTGGGCGGATAGCGTTTAGTAACCAACAACAAAAGCTGTGGATGACATGGGATGAATCATGACACGTGTCATGTGCCATCCACCAGCTTGCCTCCTGCTTCCACCCTCTCCAGTTTCCCCTCATGGACGTAGGACTACTCATCACCGAGCGCCAAGAAAACGGGCAGACTATCAGCTGCGAGCATGCGGGAGTGGAGGTCGTGCCATGATCGCCTTGATAGAATTTCCATTCACCACCCGCGTAGATGTATGTTGAAGAAGACTCCTCCCTCGACGCACGTCCACTCCAAGGGCGACTGGCAGAGTTCGCAGCCAAAGTATTCCTCCCGGCTGGCTACCCAGCCAGCGTTTCTCCGGATTATCTCAGGTAAAAGTTGTTCTCGTGGCTGTTTTCCGGGGTTCGACAGTTTTTAGATACCAGATATTCAATGCGCTCCAAGCGTTCTGCAGTTCCCTCGCAGGATTACTGTCATCTCGGGCTCTTCTCGAAGGTCTATGCCACACCTACTCTAGAATTTCTTTCTCAGCCTAATATAGGTTTTGGTGTTGGCAACGCAGACGCCTCGGCGACCCACGCGCTGCTTCTAACCGTATTGCAAGACTTTTTCAGCAGAGTGACGAGTATGCCGTTCTCATCTCCCTCGAATATAGCTGACGACAACCAGCCATATGCGCGGCATACGTTGTTGGCCCCTCTCTCTCATGCGAAGCCAAGACATATCGTCTTCTGGCCGATGTCGCCAACGATGCCGCCATAGTTCTCGACACGCTCACTCCGCTCCTCAACACCTGCTTTCCAGGTCTCCGCATCGCCGCACTATGCCTGAGCGGAACTCTACGCGCTCTTTGTGGTATCGCCGCTGGTGGCTCCAAGGCGGCGCTAGCAAATCACTTTGCGACGCCCATTTCTGGGACAGGCGATATCGGTGACCTCAATGCAAAGGATAGCAGCAAAGAGACCGTTCTCGCCCTTCTCGGCATGCTGGTGAGCGGCATCGCACGATCCGAGTTCATTTCGGGCGGCTAATCCGAGCGCAAGGCGGGAAGCCTTATTGTGCCCTACCTCACCACCCCCTTTGCTACGTACTCTGTTCTTTTCTGGCTCGTCGCACTTCATCTCGGGCTCAACTATCTCGGCATCCGTGGAGTCGTATTACGCTCGCTCAATCGACAGCGCATGTCCATCGCCTGGGATATGTATCGCGAGTCGGGTGGAAGAAAGATTCCCACTCCAACCCAAGTGGCTGATATTGAACGCGTCTTCGAGAGCCCAGGTCTCCTACGCGAGCTTCGAACTAACAGCATCGCTGGACGCTGTTCGATTGGCTCCTCGTTGAATCAAGTTCTCCGAGGCGGTCTCGTCCATTGGGGCATTTTTGATCAAATGAAAGATGAAAAGTACGTTCTCTGGCTCGACCGCCGCAGTATGCATGGAAATCAAGTCCGCACCGCCGGTCGGGTGCACCTCCACATTTGCTTCAAGGAAGGGTTTGCCGCCGTCGACCAGCTCAAAGCTTGGGCACACGCCGTCGAGGTGGGACGTATGGTCGTCATCCAGCGCCGCGCTTCATTCCCGCCACCGGCACCCGCGGAACTCGTTCTCGCGGCTTACCGTCGTGCCGAGCCCGTATTCGCGGAGTTTTTAAAGGGATTGGATGACGCAGGATGGAACACCGCGGAGCCAGCGCTTCTGCCGGGCTCGCCTCGGGCTCTCATTCTATCCATCGAGCCCACGGAACTTGAACAAGAAGTTGAAGAGAAGAAGTACGTCTCTATGCTCCCGTTTAGCCGATCGTGAAGCTCAAGTTGTTGTTCACAGAAAAGTGTAAATGGTATACCGGACCCGCGAGAATAATGAATGAATGAATGAATTTCCCCCGTACTTCCTCCGCTAAAGTTGGCAAGCACGAGGAGCTCCGTAGATCCGCGTGTCACTTACCAGGCAGTCCTTCAAAGCGTATTTTGCTTCGAACTTGCGGGGGTTCGAATGTGATTCTCCACTCATGCCTTCGACCGGTGGTCATGGGGCCGGTCGTCCAGTGGACGCGCCTAATTTCGCAGTCGTAAGCAGGGCGAAGGCTGTGAACTCTGGGGAAATTCGCCGTAGATCCGGTGTCTCTGTGGGGCGCAAGGCTCAAAGCCTATTGGCTGGGACCAGATATGGTTCCACTCAACTCTAATCTGTGTTCCTGAATGGCTGAACCTCGGGGACCAAGGGTATGCCACGCATTGATGGATTGCCTGTATGTGTCTCCCTATTCGCAGTCCTCGGGTCTTGAACCGTAGAGCCATGTTCAAGAAATGCCGAGATCCCCTGTGCGCTGGCAATTCGCCGTCCAAAATTGGGCCAAAGCAGGCACCGCTGTCCCGCCAAGGCTTATCTCCGAGAACTACACGATTCGATTGAGCAAACCCAGAGCCTATTAGGGCGCAACACCTAATCGATGTCAGCAGGTCGCCCGATATGAGGGCAAGGTAGATCAAGCAGCACCGCCCGAAAGAAAGGTTGTTTCCCCGCATTTCCAATTATAAAGCTTAGGATCCGTACGTTGAAGAAGTTCTCGAAGTCCCGAATCTCATCTCGAAATCTCTGCAGGGGGGCAGGACCTCGGTCACCCACGCGCTATGACGCAGAGGTCTACCCTCGCCCTGATATCTTTTTGATATTTTATTTGAACGCCGCAAGCGGTCCGACGCCCGACGAGCGAGCGCCTACGGGGGAGACGAGTCTGTCGGTCTTTCTCACTCACTCCTACTCCTACCCTACCCTGATCAAGCCAACCCTGGCCAGCCAAGGAATCATTGTCAAATACTTACTTGTGAACGGGAACAAATCAGATGCATGCATATGCTTCTTCTGAGCAAAAACTCCCGCACAAAAAAGAAATCATTATCTATCGCGCGCTCTGTCGGTGACGGCGTCCACACCGCGCGTGCGACGTCTGGACACTTCTTGACCCACGTGCGGAAGTGTCAGATTCTTGGTTTTATTCCCTTCAAACTTGCAAATCCGCATCTCGACAACGTCGAAGGCGCCCGTATGCATCAATCCGCCACATGGCGTGCCCCGCGGTTTTTCCCATAATGATAATCCACCTCAGCAAGCGAGAAGCGGGTCGTCAAGCTGCACGGCTTGATATTTATTCTCCGTTCATACGCCTCCCTCCCGGAAAACACCGTCCATTCCAAGCTCGCCTACCTACCATATTTCCGTCTTATCCTATGATATCACTACCATTCCATCGTGGCACTACTGGATTCTTATTCACACAAGCAGAAAGCCCTAAGTATGTCATGAAACGAAAAGAATGAGAGTGAGAAGCGAGGACTTGGAAGTGGCTCGGGTTGGATGATATCACTTCACTCTACTTCTATCGTACAACAGGCACTACTCGATTCTTTCTTATTTAGTACTAATACCATACAAGCAAAAAGCCCAAGTATGCAATGAAAAACGAAAAGAGTGGTAGGTATTACAACAAGCTTCCGCAGCTTTTTTCAATCAAGAGGGAGGGAGGGATGCCACAATAAGGAGTATGTAGACGACGACGAAGGGTAGGGAAAGCGGCGTGGGGATGGATTGGATGCGATGGGGATACAGGTTATAAGTAGGAGTACATTGATTTCGATTCGATTTGGGCGTAGGGCAAGAACGAAGTAAGGGCGGGCATGGGCATAAATGGCATGGGCGTCGTGAACGTGAGCGTGAGCGCACGTGCAGGAGCGGAGGGGTGGGCTACAATCGGGAGTAGGAGGAAACCAGGCAGGCGGGCGGTGAGAGGCCGGCATGCGTGTGTGTGGGACCGACCAACACCAGCACGGCGGGGGAGATACTATGGCGCAGAGGGGAATCTCGGAGCAAGCGGGTATCGTGGTCGTCTTCATCTTTTCATCGTCGTGCATCATCATCATCACGAGCACCCTCCTCCTCATACATCCATCCCATCCTCACTCAACTCACTCCCCTCATCCTCATCCAGGTCGTCCAGGTCCTCCTCCACCTGCTGCACCTTCTTCGTCTTCCTCCCCTTGGCAGCAGCGGCAGCCTTGATCCCCGCCTTGCTCTCCCCACTGGGAGCAGAAGCAGGAGCGCCCTTCTCCCGTTTCGCCTTGCTCCTCCCCCGTTTCTGCTCGGGCTCGCCATCCGCCTCAGGAGACGCACCGCCCACATCAACGTCCATCCCCATGCCCATGCCCATGCTCATGCCTCCCATGCCCATGCTGCCCATCCCCATGCCGTCCTCCTCCGGCATACTCGCAAGCAACCCCGAGCCCCAGCCCGACCCATTCATCGAAAACTCACTCCCATCCAGACTATGCCCAGTCCCAGAATGGTCGTCCGAAGGCGGCGAGACACCCCCACGGAAGCCCTTGAGCTGCTCCTCCAGCTCGCGGTTCCGCGCACCCTGCGCACTCACGAGCTCTTGTAGGTATCTACATATGTAACGTCGTCAGCGAGATGATATGAGGGGAGGAAGAGAGATGGGAGGAAGGGGAAAGGGAATACGCACCGAATGTACTCGACACTCTTCCTCAAGATCATCCCCTTATTCGCCTTGACGACGCCTCCCTCCTTGCCATCCTTGGCGTCTTCCTCTGCCTCTTTCTTGGAGCCTGGGGAGGGAGGTATCAGCATCTTGACGTAGAAGGAAAGAGGAAGGGTATGAAGAGAAGAAAGACAGCGCACCCGGCATGACGAGCCCCCAATCCCCACCCTTGCCGCTCACAGGCGACAACGGGTCATCCGCCGAGCCAGGGCTCTGCCCCGCCGGTGCAGAGGATGAAGATTGATTGGTTTGCGCTACAAGGAGGCACAAATAGACATATCATCAGCTCGGACTCTTTTTCCGAGGAAAGGGAAGAGATAAAGGAAGCGGAGGGAGAGGAGAAGGAGAAGGAGACTCACCGCCCTCCAAAAGACATTCAGGAATCAGCGTCGCCAGCTCGCTAATCTTCTCATTGATGTTATCCCGCCGCCGCCTCTCCACGGCGTTGTGGCTCTCCCTTCGCCGACGGCGCTTTTCGTGCGCGAGGAGCGTGGCTTTCGTTTCTGTCGTCGCACACCGTGGTCAGCCGGCTAAGAACGCAGGGAGGGAGGGAGGGAGACCCACCAGCTTTACTCTCCCCGTTGCCATTCGACACAACATTCCCATTCGCACTCCCATTAACGCCGTTGATCCCAATCCCATTGATATGATGCCCATGCCCATTGGCACCGAGACTCCCGGGTAGCCCATGGCCATGATGCCCGTTCAAGGACGCAGGCAGTCCGTGTCCGTGCCCAAGGCTTCCCGGCAGACCGCCAAGCCCGAGACCACCAAACTTGGCCTCGACGGGCGAGCCGTACGTCCCGTTCCCATTGGCACTCCCGTTCCCATTGGCGCTGCCATTCCCGTTGTAGAGCCCAAATTGGTGTTGGGGCTGGGATTGCGGAGAGCCGTGGTGCCAGGCGCCGTGCGGGCCGTGTGGCGAGGAGAGTGGGTGCGGGGAAGAGAGGGCGATGCTGTTGAGCGAGGGGAGGGAGGACAGGGATGGCAACGAGTCGGGGCCCGGTGTGTGCCCGCCGTGGTGCGGGTAGTCGCTGAATCAGTGTGTCAGATACAATGATCGTGATGCGAAAAAAAAAGAAATTTGAATAAGGGGTATGCGGGGTAATCGGCAAAACGGTTGCACGGTAAATCCGGGGAAATGAAAAAAAGAAGGCGAGAACAAGAGGAAGGAAGTGAGGAGCTCACCCGTTGACGCCACCGAACCAGTTTTGCTGATACGGGCTGCCTCGGCTGCTGTTATGCGAGCCGGGGATGACGATAGCTTGGGGTACGGGGCGCGGGGGTGGGGAAGTGCTGCTAAACGACCCATTCCGCCGTGCACGCGTCGTCCGAGTGGGACCACCTGCAGACGTCGCTGTGCGGCAAAATGTTAGACACTGATAACAAGACAAGACAAGACTGACCAAGATGCGCGCTAGGCGGCCTGCTCCTGCTCCGACTCCTGCTGTGTCCGTGTGGGCTGGGGCTCCGGAAGGACGAAGGCGAGGGAATGTAGGATGCAGGAGGATGCGGGTCGTACCGCATGCTGCTATTCAGGGCAGGGAGCGTCGAATTGAAGTGGTATTGTGGGCCAGGCTGCGGCGCGTGGCCATTGTGAGGATCGGGGCTCCCACTGCTGTGGCGGCCACCACCACTGCCATTGGACGTCGCCGATGGGAGAGAAAAGTGGGAAGGGAAGGAGGACGAGGTGGAGGACGCAGAGCCATGGTGCACCTGGTGGTGACTCGGAGCGCTGATGTCAAAGATGTTGTGGGTGTGGGGCGGGGGACGGTAGTCTGCATCTGGGACAGTGCTTCGCTCGTTGCTCTGCGGGTTGATCAAGCTAGCGAGCTCGTCGTTAAAGTCGAGGTGACCCATGGAGAAGAGATTGTGGGTGGAGGGCTCGGGGGGCGGGGGTGTATCGTTGGTCGGAGGCGGGGACGGTAGATGGAAGCCCTCCTGACGGATTTGTGGTTTGTACTGGAGAGCAAACGCTGAAGCCATGGTTAAGAAGGTGGAGACCAAGGACAAGCAAAGATCTATTCGGCAATGTATACGTTACGGATACGGGCCGGCGATTAGACCCCCTTGCTTTCGGGGTCCCTGCATCACCACGTTTCGGTCAATACCTCAAGGGCCGGCTCTCGTCGTTGACTCTGGTCCTCGAAATTTCATATCCCAGCCCTCAGGCCCTGAAGCAAGACAGACTTGGACAGTGCGAAAATCCCCAAGCAAAAAGGTATTGGTAATCGATGACAACGAACCAGCCCCGAATCGAACGGGGAATTTCAATCGGGTGCATGCTGCTCTCAGCCCACTTGCTGCAATGTCGACTCGCCCTCCAAGAAACGAGAAAAAGGAAATGACGCACTGGAAACCCATGACACAACCCGAATGGAACAGGGAGTTCTTGGAGTTAGACACTTTACCGTCGTTAGCCAACAGCCACCGCTGGGTCCTTCCTCTGCTAAAGCCAGACCCAACTCAAGGTGTCTACCAGGTCTGGACCCAAACACGGTCGTCCATCGCAGCACCAAAGGAAACCAACACTGTTTCGGACTATGCCCCAATCCCGAGTCGAACGAGAAACCAACGAGGCACTAACCAAGTCCAGTCGAAGCTAATTTGTGAAACTGAACACTCGGACGTACAGAAACATATTTCAGCTGGCTCCTCGACTTGCAGATCGCTCAAAAAATTCGTCCACGCTCTCATGCTCTGAACCCGAATCGAACGGAGATCCTCAGCTCTGCCTCCACACGGCATTCCAACCGCTCACTCGGCTTTACAAACTAATCCCTAACCCCCTTCATTCCTCCGCACCCGCTCACGGTGAACAATGGAAGACTCACCAACCATACAACCATCTCTCCTGGCTAATCAAAACCCAACATCAAGGAAGGAAATCTCATCCGGAAGAATTTCGTGTGTAGTTTCACTGTACCCACGCATCCCAAGTCTTTGATCCTTGACACCGTGCGGCCTTCCCTTACGCAACGGTGCAAAATATGGTAAATTTACTTGGGGAGAAGAAGATTTGGCCATGGAAGGGAGTACGTATAGGTGGCGTGGGCTCAACGTTGAAGAGACTCTCGTAAGTTGAAAACCCACATTAATATTGGAGTGTAATGTAATTCGGGCCCGTCTCTTCGAGAGAGGGCAGAATTAGATTTTAGAAAGGGTCGAGACTCTCTCGAGAGGGAGACGATGAAGTCGACGTCATAGTAGTAGTGACACGGGTCCTAATCTCATCTTCCTCCAACGAGAGGGCAGAATTATAATTTAGAAAGGGTCGAGACTCTCTCGAGAGGAGGACGACGAAGTCGACGTCATAGTGGTAGTGACACGGATCCTAATCTCATCCTCCTCCAACGATTTCGATTTCGATTTCGAATATACATAGAGCTGAGGCAGGCAGGCGGCCGTGCGGCGGCTGCACCCGGGGCACGGACGCCACTGGCGCAACGGCCGGGAATCAGTGCATGCATGCATCTCATCTTCTTTTGTGTGTCCCAATGTCGAACAGTCAACACCACCGTGCGTCGTATCCAGCCAACAGGCGCGTCCGTCCACTACCATCTCTCAACTCTCAATTATTGGCACGCTGGGAGACGTCGTACCATCCCGTCTCACTCTCGACAGGCTAAGAAGAAGTCGAAGGTCCAACGCCTACCTCATCAAGTACCCAGTCACCCACGCCCACGCATGCCAGACCCTGTCCTTGGGTTGGTATATCCTTATTTTGAGACGCGGGACGGAAAAATACGACGGCTCCGGCGGGGCTACGTCGGCGTATGCGCTGGTGGGTATGGGTATAGGTATACGAAACCTAATTTCTCAGAGTCAAGATGCAGCCAACCACCGAGCGCGCCAGTGGCAATGGCAGTAGAGGGGCGCAAAGAGCCTATCGCCGTTGGGAAAAAACACTCTTTCGGAACATAACATACAAGCATATGCACGCTTTCTTTGCTTGAAGCACCAGAATACCGTACCAAGCATCAGACAGAGGCAGAGAGTGGCGCTGTCAAAGTGGGGCTGGTTGTGGATTCTCACAGGCACGAGAGATAAGATGGATTACTTAGGAAGGAGGAGCTAGGAGGCGTCCCGATTACGCGGCGGAGATCTTCACCGGAAACACAAGCATGAAATGAAATTATTAGCGAGCGGAGGAACTGAAAAACTTACCATCGACAGAGAGCAAAACACATGCATAGGCAAAGCAACCATGCGGCTCGCAACCCAATCGAGGTGGCTCGACAACCGCGACCAATGAGACTCGAGATGCGCCATCATCAGATTCGACATCAAAGCAAAGCAAAGTCAAGAGCTGCCGCGGCGTCTTTTCGTGTGTCCGATAGGGGCGGGTATTCTGAGACTGAGATAAAAGGAGATCTACGGACCTTGAAGAGATATTCGGATTCGAGTTTTTCCCGGATTATTTGCAGTAAGTCCTTGGCGTGCTGCCGGCGGGGTACGCGTACTTTTAGGCGACGGGTGTGGGGTAAAACGTGGGGTAAGGAAGCGTTGGTAAGCGAAATTGCCATCAGAAAAAATAAATTGGAAATTTTTCGGACTTGGTGAGATAATCAGTTTTCCGTCAACAGATCTAGACAAAGACAGGAGAGACCCGCCACGCGGATGTGGAGCCCCGGCATATGGGTGAGGCGGGAGGAGTGATGCAATGCAATGCAATAAAATCTGAATCGGCGTCGGCCGAAAGTGAGAGGCGACAAGGGGGTGTGCCGATACCGATATCCCAGGGAATTTCGAAGATTGAGTTGGACGTGGAAATGGCAGCGGTGGGAGGAGCAAACTCTCAAGGTGCGGGACCGAAAGATCCGTAGGCAAGTATTTTTCGATCTACAGCGCGATGAGCGGGCCGCAACCTGGATGGTAATACGGGACGACGCACTGGCACTGACAGCCGTAATTGATGCACCACAACAAGGGCGCGCGCCACTTTAGGCGTTGCTGGCAGCATAAACGGACATTCGTATCATATCTCCGAAGTGACAAGACGTGGATGGACAACCAAACGTTTCTTTTACCAGCAACATTCAGAACAGCAGCGACGACGTGGAATAGTACCCGACGACGACGCTCAGCGACCGAGAAGAATTAACAACTCACCGATTCTCCATCTCCCAGAATTACCCCAGATCCCCACGGCACGCCCCACTACTCCGCGGCCTGCGGCACCCCGCAAGGGTCCCCAGTGTTCCCCGACGGAGCATCACTTTACCCAGTACACCGATACACCGACGCGAAGCGGACCCCGGACACCGCGGAAGAACGGATTACCCGCCCGAAGTCAAGGGAGCAAGAACTGTAACGTATGCGGAGGGGCGTTGACGCGGGCGGGAAGCGCTCGTCCAATCGACTTGCATTGTCGTGGGAGATGAGCGGCGGAAGAGAGGCATGCGCAAATAATGAGGAAGGACGGAGGAAGGGCGCCGACTGGCTAATGGCAGAGGGGACACGGCCCAGGGGTGGGTGACGGAGAAATAGCCAGGCGTGGTTCCGGTGGGTCCCAGCCTTTGCCTTTATACGTTGCCCTGTCTTTATCGCAGGTGACGAGTGGATGGATCACACTGGCAGATCAGCTGTGGAGGCGTGCTCACCCGACACTGATGTACGTGTATAAATTCATAAACGTCGCACTGCGATAGATTGTTGCCGTACGCCTGACCATGATCGTGGAGCGCGCTGAGCGCTGAACGCGAAAAAAATTGTCAAATCTGGGTTCTTGCGGCGGCCTGTGAACGGTTCAATGTCGCGAGAACAGCCAGGTGAGGCGAAAATTGGGGCCGTGTAGGTCAAGTGTTCAGCACTATGGGTGGGGCTCAACATAAAAACCTTGATGATCGGCACTCGAGGTGGGGGAGGTGAAGCTCACCTGATACGCGAAAAACTCCACTCTACCTCGAACACGCCGCCGATAACGTTCCCTAACGTTCCTCGACAGCAAAAATTGAACAATGTCAAGACATCTGTGTCAGCAATACCAACGCGGCTTGACCCGCCCAACAGGAGTCGGATGGTCCCCGTCTCCGAATAATTCCGTGGGTGTATAAATCCAAGCGCAAAAAACACATTTCTTCAGCTTATCCAGCATGTCTCGCGGAGTCGTCCTCGTCACTGGAGTCAACGGGTAACTAACACAACCTCCTCACCCACTATAGAACTCACCATATCGCCCGCAGATTTATCGGAACATATGTCGCATTAGCCTTCTTGGACGCTGGATACACCGTCAGAGGCACAGCGCGTACGGAGACCAAGGCCGCGGGCTGGATCACCCATTTCCCAGTCCACAAAGCCGCGTACGAATACGCTGTGATCCCAGACCTCGTCGCACCCGGCGCGTTCGAGGCGGCAATTAAAGGCTGCGACATCGTCGCGCACGTCGCCTCCCCAATTAACAGCCAACCCAACGTGAGTGCCCGTAAGCCAAGAGTACTTCTGGATAAGCACTCACCTTGTAGAGCAGCAAGACAACGAACGGGACGTGCTCATCCCCGCCATCAACGGCATGCGTAACCTCCTCGCCGCAACCAAAACCGAACCCCGCATCCGCCACGTCGTATTCTGCTCAACCCTCGCAACGGTGCTCGAACCACGGGAATTTGAACCTGGTCGAATCTACACCGCAAAAGAATGGAATTGCACGACGTATGAAGAGGCCAAGAAGACGACTAACCCCCGTATCACGTACGGCGCGTCTAAAGCCCTTGCCGAACGCGCTTTCTGGGAGTTTATCGCCAAGGAACAACCGGCCTGGGTGGGAACTGCAATCTTACCTTCGTGCGTCCGGATCATCTCTGTGCTCCAATGACCAATCGAATTGAATCCTTCGAAAATGCAGCGCGGTATTCGGCGCACCCATCCAGCCTCTCGACGCACTCGCAGATCTGAACCGCTCCGTCGCATTCATGTGGGACGTGGCGAATGGCAAGTTCAAGTCGACTGGGCTTGAGATACCTCCCTCGGCGGCGTTGTACATCTCCGTCCACGACGTCGCGCTCGCGCATCTCCGCGCCGTGGAGCGAGGGAAGGTCGCTGCTGGGAAGCGATACATCCTCAGCAGTGGGACCTATGTGTGTTGCTCTCATTTTACGTGTGTCGAGAACTCACTCACCCACCATCGTGCAGGACGCTGCAACCGTCGTGGACATCTTGTATCGCAACTTCCCTCAGTTTAGAGCGAACCTTCCTGTCATTGAAGCCCCTGCTGTGCCCCAGGCTGTGCCGTTGTTCAACACGGCGGAGACGCTTGCTGACCTTGAGATCGACTACGTTCCATTCGAGCGCCTCATGGTCGAGATGATCGAGGGGGTGGTGGCGTTGAAGGAGAAGCTCCATGCGTAGATAAATAGATTGGCTAATTCGTAGGATTCATTATCAACGAGGTGTCATAATCTTCCTCAGTCGTCTGCGGATAAGTAAATCCCAAAAAACGGCCAAGGAGGCTCGACCCACCTAAGTTCGTCCCAGCACAACTCCTTCCGGAAACTCCAACCGACACCCACGCGCATACAGCCCGTCCCGGAACGGGGTAAACCGACGGTCATGGACGATCTCAGTCCACGCCCCTTCGAGCACCAGACGGCGTACATGCGGGAACATAGGCGAGACGAAGATATTAAAGTGCTCCTTGATGGGCCTCCAATTGTATACGTCCGCGGTAACGGAGGAATGAAGCCGCAGCTCGTCGAGCGCGGCGTGCGGAGGGTGATTAGGACTCGGCGCGATGACGGAGCTCCAGACGTCGTACGTCAGCTCTCGAAGACGGGGGCAACGAGCGAAGAGGAGTGATAAATCGATCCCTTGGTGTGGGCCGGTGAGATTGAGCGTCTCGAGTGCAGGGAGGGGAGGGAACTCCAGCCTCGATGCGCAATTCAAGCGGGTGAGCTGGTTTAGGTCGAGGAGTTGGACTCCAGGATGCTCGATAAAACCTGGGAACTCGAGCCTTCGTAAGTGGGGGAGAGCCGGGAGGGTAAGCGCGTCCTCTTCCGGGAGCCCGAGATACGACGGAGGTTGGAGGAAGAGGTGCTCGATGTTCGGTGCTGCAGCCAGGAGCAAACGCAGCAACTCGGACGTCATGATAGACTCTGTCCAATAGACATGCTTCAAGAATTCGAAGGTCGGAAGAGAGATGGCTGGGCTTTGAGAAAATAGCCGCGTCATCCGATCTGCGTCTGGCTGGCAGACCACCTGGACACGAGGACACAATGCGAGAATGGCTGTATTTTGGTCGGCGCGATTTGCTGTGAGCCTTATACTGCGGACCAAGTCCGCAGCACCGTGCTCCAGTGCAGAACGGAGAGTGTCGCAGCGCCCGGCTTGGAGTGGTACTGCAATATTCTCGTACAGCAGCTCTCTTGCCAGATTGTTCCACGAACGGGATACGAGCACAAAAGAAAGCAGGTCCTGAAAGCTGTCAAGTTGCGCGCAAGACCGGATCGACAGAACCCACCTGCGAGGAAAACGCGTCGAAAGGGTTTTGAGATGACAAAAACCGAAACTCCTCTGAGTGGGCCGTCATCAGCAGAGACGGCGGAGCGGCTAGTCGATGGATGTGAAGCCAGATTTCGGGAGGGAGCGAGAAGCACTCCATGGTGGTTCGGAGAAAGAGCAACGCGGCCATCTGATCCGTGCTGGTTACGTCACTTGCTCACAGCACTCATCCTCTCCCCTCAACCCCGAACTCGCACTGCAGAACTCGACCTTTCTTGATCATGAGACGATAGCATTCAAATTCCAAAAGACCAACACACTACAGACTTCCTACAGCTCCCGCTCCTCAAGCGTCCTCTGTTGCGCTACTTATTTAGTTTTATTATGAAAATCCGGAAAAGAATATCCTTTATTTCTTCCAGCGTCGCGGCGGCATCCATTAAAAAGTCTGCAGGTTCAGAGTGCGCCTCAAGTGCACCATTTTCAGGCTCGTCATCCACACTGATGACACTCTTGTCCTCGTCCTGACTTTTCTCGGCCTCACCTCTCCGAGTAGGACTACGCCGCCCGGTCGCAAACGCACCCTCTTCGATGACTATATGGTCCCAGCACTCACCTTGACTCCGCTCCTCATTCGCCGACGTTGGAGGGCTACTCGAGTCCAATTGCTCCGACCCGAATAAATCCGAGCCAGAGTCGGTCGACTCGCCCGACACCGAATTTCTTTTCCCTCTCAAGTCTGCGGCGTTCAGTAGACAAAGGACCGCACCGGAGTCCATCTCTGCTTGACGGCGAGGGTGTCGCGCCACTTCATCGAGGATCTGACGTGCTCCCTCACTGAGTAGCATATCTTCCAGCCCTGGTTGCACGATGTGGGCAATGTCTCCGTTCTGCCGCTCGGGTGGCGTGCAACGCGGTCTGGCGCCTGCATTCCACGGCCACTGTCTTCCAAGCTGCAGGGATATCCATTCCTTCAACGTGTTGTCTGAGTCACCGTGGATAGGCAGCGCACGTAGATGCGATGTGGCGCTGTTTCCAAGGCTGCTGGGGGTGTGCATTGGCCCTGATTGCGCCACCGAGCCGAAGGTGGCGCCCACAGTGTGGCGTTCGGTACCTCGGGGATACACATTGGTGCCAAGGGGACAACGGCGAGTGCGTTCCGGAGATAGGGACTCGGAGGATGTCATCGTTTGGCGAAGTGCTTTCCGATGAGGGAGGGAGAAGTGGCCACAGAAGGCGTTCGAGAATCGACTGGTGAAAGCAAACGTGGGTGTTCACTGCACAGTTCGAGCGTCCAGAATGATGAATGCGGTTGGAGGAGGAAAGAGTGCAGTCAACTACACCAGGGAAGATGGTGAGGGAAAGACAAGGACTCGAAGCGCACGTGAGCGCGGGGGCGGGGTCTTGTATCAAATCGTGGACCTACAAGAACACACAACCTGGCTTTGAGGCCATTGCTACGCATGGCAGAGACGATTCCAGCTTTGAATCTTCATAATTAGGTTTCTAATCGACCTGGCCACGGGGAAGCGCGGCTTCTCGGGCAGGGACTTGAGGCGGGCTCAAGTCGTGTGTTTAGGCGGAATCGGCTCCCCGATGGGAGCCAGAATATATTCAGCGCGAGGGAAGTACAACGTACACGAGACGGAGCGGAATGTCGATGGAGTGGAGGATGGGAGTCGGTTACAACTATAGGGTAAGAGGTAAATGTAATGCTAAGGGCGGGAGACGCGATGAACACGGAACTAGTGGCGCAACGAGCAGACTCAGTTCCTGTACAGATGCATATGAACGACGAAGCTTCGTACCTAGTGGCGCAACGAGACACGAGCGAACGTCGAGCCTCGTGCGCACTCGCTCAGGGTTTTAAGTTCATGATCGACATGAGACCCTCCACACTGCCCTGACCGGAGGGGTAATAAATGCACAGCGAGGAACAGGGACCCGCGATGCGATCCCTGAACTCCACTTGCTATGGAGGGGTGAACCAAACACCGGTTTGGTTCAAGGATGCACGCACACGGGCGCACTTCGATTAGATTCGTGTAAATATACTCTTTAAACACAATTAATCATCTAACCAAGGACCCGGTCTTAATCAGTTCCAGTCCAAGTCTACGCACGTTCGCCGAATTGGCACCGTTCGGTTTACCGTTTTTTGGATGCCAGCGAGCCATGCTCCCACCCACATCAACCGGGATGTCACATCCCCAGATTTCAAACGACTCATTTGCTTCATCAACCAACAGGGGTATGTTCCTGTCGTCGGCTTGTATGGAACCTTGCAGCGAGGCCGCCTGCTCCTTGACAACCCACAACCGGACTGGCAGCGGGGGGATTGCTTGTTCAAATCAAGGCTCAGGCCCGCTCAGGCTCATCCCGGATCCGCGAGACAGTGCAGTCTTCATTCGAATTTGTGCCACTTGTTGGACCTGCGTCGAGTGAACCGGGTTGGTGATCCGAACATAGATGCCGAGACAAGCCGAAGTGATACCTGTCCCAAGGGCAAACATAATCAGATCTAAACTCAGGCAACGGCAACCAATCAGCACTATCAGTCTAGCACACAGTCCGATCGGAAACAAGTTGGCGGCGCCGGAAGACACGAATCACGACGTGTCGATGCTGCCGATGTGCAGGCCGAATTGAGTCGGTTGACCGAGAATGCCGCAGGACGGCAGCAGTCGGAATCAATGTGCAATCAATTCAGACCAAAGTTGCATGGGCGGCCATCGCCAGATCCGAAAGCGGCTTGCGAGCCGGTCACGAAGATCTGATCACTGGCAGATGTCGGAAGTTCCGAAAATCAGCCGGCGGCTAGGTCATGTGGGGAGGTGTTTTGATGGAATAGGGATAAAAAGAACGATTCCTAACAAGTGAGGAATCGTAATTGTCCAACTGGCATGCTGTACAGTCCTGCTTTGTTCTCCGGGTGAGAAAAAAAAACTTCCAACATTGCTGAGTTTATGCGGTCACATGAGTGGGTGAATACATACATACTTATTCCGCACGAAAATTATCTCAAATTCAAGCAAGGTTTCAATCCTTTTTACAATCTCCAAGCCACCAAGAATAAAACTGAATTCATATCGCGAAATCCCAACGAAAATATTACACTGGCCCAAATCCCAACCGAAGTCCAATACTTACCCGAAGATTTGGTACCATCTAGATCTATGCTTCATCCAGCTTCTCGACGAGGCCCTCACAAAGCTCCCCCACAGTCGTGAAACCATAGAGGAAATTGGAGTCCAGGGAAACGTCTGGGAACGTGAGCCGGAGGATGCCGACCAGCTCAATCGACATCATCGAGTCAATCCCCATAGAATCCAGCTCAGTGTCGCGATTGACAACGTCGGCGGAGAGGTCGCAGGCGTCGCAGATGATTTTCATCACGGTGCGAGCAACTGAATCCGCAGAATGCGACTGACGGGTACGCTGTTCGTATACAGGCATCGCCGTAGGGACCAGCGGAGTGGGAGCTTCGAGTTGATCGTGAGCTGCAACAATGCCGGCTCGCATCAAGGCTGTCCTCTTCCTGAAGCCGCTAAGATTCAACGGGTGGAAATGTAGCCCCTGCACGTGTGCCACGACGCGGCGTGGTTCCGCAAGCTGCATAGCATACACCTCCCCAATGATGACTTTGTCGGGCATGAGTATGTTTTTCGCATAAACAAGATACTCTGCGTCGGGGTCTATGAGTTCGGGGAGGAACTCCATCGTGCCGGACCCGATACAGAGCATCAATTCGTGCGAAGCGGCCTGTTTGTTCGCCAGGAAACCCGAGATGTGAGAAACAGCATCGATCCAGATGGGATGGATGTAGTAATTGCCACGAGAATGGTCCTTGGGAAGTTGGATAACCGCACAAGCCTCCATACCATCAGGAGAAATGTGCACCACTTGTGTTGCTTGATATGCTTTGGAAAATTCCAGGGTGCGGGAGAGGATATTGTACACAGTCTGTGTGAATAAGACTTCGTTGCGACTTCCTTTGGGTGGATTCATTATTCCGTTCATCTGGGGGCTGATTTTACCCAATGCCTCCCCAAATTTGTCCTCGATCCGGGCCACAGGAAGAAAGACTATGCTGCTCACTTTGTAAAATAAATAATACCACCGAGAGACGACGTCTTGACAACGAGAGAAAGAACCAGTGCGAGAGTCGATGGATCCTGCGCAATCATCGAGAGAGAATCCAACATCGAGACGCTGGTGAAACAGCGAGACGCCAAAATTGAATTGCGACGAGAGACTGAGACGAGCATCGAGAGAGCTTCGGAAGGGGCCAGACAGTCGTCCGTCACGGTGGGCGGTGCTGTGGCGGACGTGTCGGTCGTCGATCAAGAGCAGGATCAATGGATCAACGGGCCGATGCTATCACGTGCATTCCCGTCACGCTTATAGCGCTTATCACTTCTTGCTTTCTTCCACAATGTCTTCCACAACGGCTTGCGGGATGCGGCGGTCGATGCCCAACAACGACCCGTTTACGGTGCTGGGTAACTAATAACCGACGGCGGCCACTACACACCATGTTACGCGTCACGCCGTGGGGATGGGAAGGGGATTTCGGAAATGGAGGAGTCATTCTGCTGTCAGCGCGGCCTGTGCACCAGGTGCGTTTTCCCACTTGTACCAGATCAGTGGGACCTCTATTCACCGTGCCGCAGTCCGACTCGGGCCTCTCGTAACGCCGTTGTTCTCCACCTCTTCGGAAGAAGACACTACTGTACGCGAGGCAAACCCGGGCACGCCTCCTCAATTTGGGGAGGTGGGATTGATTACGCGCAGGTAAGGGTATTGGATCATTCGTCAGCTGCCCGTTTCAACTCGCGGCTGAGCCAATCCCAATCCAAGGTAAGACACAGAAGCTCGTTGAGCCAACGTCTTCTTCCCCGCCACCTTCAAGACAATAACAACGACGGAGTAGCCTAGCGGGTCGTATCGAGTACTGCCTTTGACCCTTGTACAAACTACCTTCACGGCCACGGCGGGCACGAAGGTCTATTCCCACAAAAGGTTGACTCAGGCGCACCCCAGCTGCATATCCATCGGTACGCCAGTGAGATATCTCTATCCGCTCTGTCAACTATCCTGCTCCCCAGCACTCCTGGAAAATATTGGACGCAGTAGGGAAATGGAGAGGATTCCTCTCCCAAGGTCGGAGACAACAACGGCCGAATATCACGGCTGGTGTATTGCTGGCGCTTGATTTCAAAGGACTCCGACACAGACGAACGAGCTCGAGCGATGCCGACACATTCCATGCCTGAACAAGCGGCGCTTTCTAGTCTTTCAGTGAGCCCCTCCATGTAGAGAGAAAGGTCAAGGGTACTGTACCATTTCGATCAATTCGAATGGTCACAAGTCACAAGCCCCATTTCATACGGAATTTTTCGTATGTCACAGGGTCACTGAGGCGATTTTGGCTCTGCCGAGGCGTGCCGGTGATAGCCGAGCTTAGCCAAAGGATCAAATTGCCTTTTTGGGCTCGGCTACGAATGGTTCCATTCGTATGAAAAGTCACAGCCCAAAGTGCCATTCGAATTGATCGAAATGGTACAGTATGTGTGCGCCCTGCTCTGTCTGGGATTGAGTCGGTGATAATGCTAAATTGCTACATTTGTCTAGCCGCTGGGCCGCTGGTGCCACACCGGAGGCTGGACCCTGTCGTCGTCGCAATGCCATCATCCCGAAGCTTAGCAAGTCTGGGGCGCCTTTCGAATAATTGTTACGCCAGATATGTTCATTTGAAAGCCTGTAACATATAGTTTGACTACAATGACACCCCCAGTCACTGCACACTGGCAGGTGCATCACTTTTTGTCTGGAACTCCCGGGAGACCGTCCTACCTTCGTGCAGCCTAGAGGCATAGTTTGAAAGTAGGTGCTCAACTTGTCGAGTTTTTGTCAATAACCGGCAGGCTGGTGCTGCCGACCGGGCGGCGCGTTTTCAAAGGAGACCCTGAGTCGCCGTGAGTGTGGCGGGGATACACGTGACATCATCGGCCCGATGATCTATTGATCCTCCCCTTGATCCATTGATCAAGGACCGACGTGACGACCGACACGTCCGCCACAGCACCGCCCATCGTGACGGATGACTGTCGGGCCCCTTCCGAAGCTCTCTCGACGTTCGCCGCAGTCTCTCGTCGTAGTTGAATTTCGGCGTCTCGCTGTTTCAGCAGCGTCTCGATGTTGGATCTTCTCTCGATGATTGCGCGATATCCATCGGATCTGCAACTGCTTCTTTCTCTCGCTCTCAAGACGTCGTCTCTCGACTCGTTCTCATGTCTCGCTGTGATTGGCACCTGAACGACGTATGTCCCTGGGTCATCTCTCGCTAGTTTTATTTATTTTACAAAGTGAGCAGCATAGAAAGACAACTTCCCCGGTGGCATGAACGATTTCATCCGAGTCTCTAGATGATCTAGAATCACCTCGAGAGCTGATCGTAAACACACTCGTGGTCTCCCCAAGTGTGACTTTGACAATCACAACCCGCGACAAATCATCGTTGTGAATAGCCTGTACAAACTCGATGCTGCCGAGGGAGACATGATGGTTGTCTCGGTGGTCTGCCAGATTCACAGCAGCGAGACCAAGCTCAGAATAGAGTGATCCAGCGCACATTGGGTGCCCGGCGATCCGGTGTCCCGAGATGAAATCGGCCATATCGCCGACAGTGAACTCGAACAGAGCCACAATATTGTTTGAGGCAGATGGAGCCTCGCATCTACGCAGCAGCGGATGCTCCGCGATGACCTCTTGTGTTTTGCCCGCCGGGGCCAAGGCAGGCTCGTGATACGGAACCCAGTATCGTGTTTGAGCGAATGGGTATGAAGGGAGACTCACGCATGTGGCGCGGGGGAAGTGGGCAAATATGGCACGCCACTGCAGAGAGAGATTGGAAGTGTAGAGCCGCGCGACACTGCTCGTGAGCGTCTCCAAGGGTGTTTGAACTTTGCGCAACGAGGGGAGCACCAGGGGATTGTGCGAAACCACAGCTGGGTTTGCCTTGAGCATAGGGAGACAGGTCGTGTGAGGACCAAGCTCGATCCAGGCCACAATTTCGCTAAATTCAGGCCGCGACAGCGACAAGAGCGCTCGCACGCCCCGATCGAATTGAACAGGCTCAGCGCACTGCCGCGAGAAATAATCTGCAGTGAAAATGGATGCATCGCCAGGGAGGACAACATCGCCATGGACATTGGAGACCACGGGGATCGTGGGTGATTGAATGGATATACGTCCCGCGAGTACCGTCAACTCGTCCAATAACGGGGTCATGGCAGCGCTATGGCAGCCGAAGGGCATCGGAAGCATGACACTTTTGCACCCCACTAGACGCGCCTTGAGAGCCTCGAGCTGCGCCAAAGGACCAGCAACCACGCAATCGACAGGACTGTTGTAGCAGGCGATGTTCAACTCCGGGAAACCCCGTAAAAGCTGTAGAATTTCCTCGGGATTCGAATTGACGGCGATCATCCCAGTTGAATTTGCCGTGCACTTCTGGACCATCAAACGAACTCGATGGGCTACAAGCAAGAGAGCGTCTTTGAGTGTTATAACACCCGCAGTCACGAGTGCTGCGTATTCCCCCAGACTTGGTAGAGTGTTGGAAATCAGCGTGTCGGAACAATACCGGGAGACTCACCTGTGTCCAACAACCGCAGTCGGCTTAACTCCCCACGAGTTCCACAGTTGGGTAAGCCCGTATTGGAGCGCGAAGATTGCTGCGTGATACCCCTCAAATTCCTGCAAGTCCGCCAAGCCACCGGATCCCAAGATGATGTCTTGAAGCATGCCAGCAAAGCCTGCCTCGAGAAGAATGGCCTCACACTCGTCGATGCAGGCCCGGAAAAGAGTTGAATCCTGGTATAGTCGGCGACCCATGCCGATATACTGCCCTGCATTTCCAGAGTAAACAAAGACCACATTCGCAGGGAGGCTGTCGGTGCGGCGTGGGACAACGTCGACAGGCGTCCCACTGGTCAATTTCTCGATCAGAGTTTTCCGGCTACTCGCGGACACCGCCAGGCGGTAGCGATAGATCTGCCGCCGGGCGGTCATCGTATAGGCGATGTCTGCGAGAGAGAGCGACGCTGAAGTGGAGCCGCCCAACCAGTTGATGTATTTCCCACGCAATTCTTCAAAGGCGGAGGGTGTCTTGGCGGAGAGACCGAATACGAAGAACATATCCTCGGGGACGGAGGCCACGGCAGTTTGTTTGATGTGTTCTTCAACGAGCAGGGCAGTATTGGATCCCGACGCGCCAAAGTTGTTGAGCAGCGCAACACGCGGTTCCCCAGGATGGCTTGGGACCCATTCCACCTCCGTCTTGTCGATGACGATGTGGTCAGGCTCAAGCGGCGGAATCCTAGGATTCAGAGTCTCCAATCCAATTTGACGCGGAATGCGTCTGTGTTGAAGCATAAGCAGAACTTTGGCTAGGCTCGCGCCACCCGACGCCGCCTCGGGATGCCCGATGTTGCCCTTGATGCTAGTGACGTGCAACAGGTTGTTCTCGGTGCGATTTCCCGCCAACACCCTACGTAGACTGTCCATCTCGCTCGGATCGCCGGCTTGGGTGCCAGTACCGTGGGCCTCGACGAGATTGACGCGGTGAGGCTCGATGCCCGCGTTGGAAAGCAGTTGGCGGAGGAGGGTGGTCTGTGTCTCCGTGTGCGGATGGGTAATACTGTGTGCAAGGCCACTTTGGTTGACCTCAATTCCTCGGATGACACCATAAATCTTGTCGTTTTCGGCGACGGCATCCTTGAGTCGCTTGATAACGAACGCGGTACAGCCCTCGCCACGGGAGTAGCCGTCTGCAGACACGTCGAAGGGCTTGCATTGACCGGTAGGGCTGAGAAAATGTCCGCGGTCCAACCCGAGGAACAACTGCACCGAATCAATAAAAATCCAAGTAAATCCAATACGCGGGCTTACATCCGGACATGTAATGACAGCGACACCACCCACTAAGGCGGCATCGCAATCTCCGTGCATGAGTGCGCGTGTAGCCTGGTAGAGTGCAACATTGGCAGCTGAGCACGCCGTGTCAACAACCATGGACGGCCCGCCGAGCTGCATCACGTAGGAAACACGGCCGCTCAAGAACGCCCTCACAGTCCCTGGAGTACCTGTATGAGTCGGAAGTTGAATGCCTGCAGATTTGAACGCACCGCTGACGTAGTACACATCAATGTCGTTCCGGATATTGTGAACATAGTCATCCCCGACGCCTCCGATGAAGCACCCGAAACGTTCTGGATTGAAGCTTGGTGTTGCGTACGGAACGTAGCCAGAGTCTTCCATGGCCTCGTAGGCAATTTGCAGCAAAACACGCTGCTGGGGGTCCATGTTTTTCGCCTCTCTGGGACTGATCTTGAAGAAGACATTGTCAAACTGGTCCGCGTTCTCCAAGAAATTGCCAGTATGCGCCTTCATCCGGCGACCCGGGTACTTTCCGTCATTGTAATCCTTGACATTGAAACGATGCGCAGGGATCTGCTCTCGCTGTAAGCTTGGGTCCGAACATTGGATGGAAAGTGACCAACCTCGCAAACGGTGTTGACGCCGTTGTGAAGCAACTCCCAGAGCTTGTCCACATTCGGGGCGCCGGCAACAGTGGCGGCCATACCCACTATTGCGATTGGCTCCTGCCCCCCGCTCGCATACGTGGAGGCGCCGAGAGCCGCTTGCGCTGTGGAGTCCAGGGTTGTGCCTTTACCGTCCATGGATAGTCGGTTCGTCCCCGAAGTCTGAGGCGGCCAATATATGCTCACCAAAAAGCGGTCTCGATTGTCAACCATATTGCAGCGGAGATGAATGCTGAATGTGCGAATCGAGGCCAGAAGGTCATTGCAATCCAGGTTTTTCTTAGATTCTTGAGACTAGCCTGTCCGAGGATACGCGTCGGCTGTCAGTCCCTCGGCGAAGCAATCTTGGATTTCCGATGAACGATGTAGCGGCGAGAGGGCGTATCAACGCGCGATATTAGTGAGCGAGATGTATTAAGTATGGGTCGATTCAAGGTCGATTGGGAAGATGGGATGGAATCGGAGCCCACAGGTCGCGCCAGTACATGGGTGCAATCAATTCCCGATGAAAGGATATGGAAGAATGAAGCACTTCGTGTCCGGGGCCAGGGGCATTGAGCAGCTGAGCTGAGCTGGACTCGGCAGGAGGAAGCAAGGAAAAAGATCATATGGATTTGTAATCCGATTGGTAAGCGGCCGCATCAATGTCTGTTCCTTGTCTTTTCCCATCCACGAACATGACCTCCTGCCGACTCGACGCCATGCCGCGCGTTATTGCACTGGCCGTACAAGGCCTCGACGCTCAGACAGAAGCTGTCAAGCCATTGCCAAGGGCCGCTCCTTGACTCCGAGTCTGGAAGAGCGCTGAAGCACCAGAAGGCTGACTCGAGTCGGAGTCACTCGACGTTCAACCCGCCAGCGGACTATCTCTCTCCGGAGAAACCGAGGGGATAATGCCCATTCATTTCTCGCGGTCCTCGGTCTTCGGAAGACCTCGACCTTGACCAATTTGCATCGTTCTTGTACAGCACGCCGAGATGCTGATCGTGGGTGTCGCCTTGCTCCTCGAATGGCAGTACTACCTCCAAAAACAACCAGCCTTCAGTGGACAACCGTCGCCCTCTCCTGCTCATGAAACTGAACATGTCGACTCCGGAAAGGTGCAGGCTCAGTTGCCCAGGTGATCGATTTCCTGCGGTTGGCGACCTTCACGACGTGGTATTCCCGGGCCAGGTGCGCAATTGTCCGCCAGTCTGAGTCGGTTTTATTGACATCCGCGGAGGCCAAGCGCTTGGCCTCCGCGGCCACCCAAATCCGTTCTTCTAGCTTGAATCACGGACCAGCACTTCGAACCAATGTCGCTCATAAGGGGGAAGAGATTACTCGAGGCCTCCTCAACCCCGAAAGACACCCACGTGTCTCAATGGGTTGGGTACTTAAGCGGCGCTGTGTGCTGGGAAATTCAACTCAATGGCGCCGAAACAAGTTACCTCTCCGCGTCCTTTGCGAGTGTCGATCGTCGGTGCAGGTCTCGGCGGACTGACCGCTGCCATCGCACTGCGAAAGTGCGGCCACAACGTCCAGGTACTTCTATTCAGCCAGTCGCACCATATTTGTTGAATTCCTCCCCAGGTCTTTGAATCTTCTGAGAGGAACACAGAATTTGGGGCTGGCATCACCCTACCAGCCAACGCTTTGCGCATTCTGCACCAACTGGGCTTTCACACAACGAACTTGCAGAGCGTGGAATTGGATGGGGTACATCTTCGAGTTCCAGACGGTCAAGTCTGACTGTACTCCAGGTGGTCAGGCTCGATGCTCAAGCTGGATCCGGAACGTCGAATTCGCCGGGTGTTCACAGCGACGAGAACAGTGAACGTTTCCGAGTAGGTCTCGCTCACGCCTGCATATTCTTGGGCTAACACCGAGCAAGTATATCTCTTGTCATCGCAATGATCTTCGAAACGAGCTCGAGCGTTTGGCGACTGCCGAAGAAGGTCAAGGCACACCGGCACAGCTCCACCTGGGCAGCAAAGTTGTGGCCTGTGATCCGGAGTCTGGAAGTATCACTCTAGTCGATGGCGAGACCGTTGCGGCGGATCTCATCGTTGGCGCTGACGGAATTCATGTGCGCACCTTCCTATGTTGTCCCTCTCGAAGCTGAACTGGTTCTAAAGTCCACGATGCGGAGCAGCATTGTGGGGCAGGTTGTGCAGCCTCTTCCCTCTGGATTATCATGTTTCCGCTTCTTCCTTGATGCCTCAGGCATCAAAGACATACCTGATCTTGGGTGGTACACAGACAAAGCCCAAATGCATGCCATCGATTGGCTCGTCACAGAGTCACAACCATTCCGACGGATCTTCACGTACCCGGTGCGAAATGGGACTCTGATAAACTTCATCGGGTTTTTCGCAGATGAGGACCATGGCCTGGTAGACTGGGTCCCGGCTGCAACTCGGCAGGACGTTCTCGACAAATATCACGATGCGCATCCCAAGTTCCTCCGTCTAATGGAACTACCTCTCGTCTCAGCAATCTCGAAGTGGAAGCTCCGCACGGTGCCGATACTAGGAACCTGGATCCGAGGCCACGCCGCGCTGCTCGGCGATTCCGCACACGCCACTCTGCCGTTCATGGGCCAAGGTAAGCGCTTCCAGGATGCCTACTTACCCCATCTAAATTCACAAATGTCAGGCTTAGCAGTGGCGATAGAGGATGCTGGTGTATTGGGCACATTGCTTCCCCTTGGAACAACGAAAGACGAAGTCCCCGTGCGCCTCGCAGCGTACGAGAGGCTGAGGAACGGGTTTAATCATTTCCATTACATTTCGGCAATTGTTTTAAGCCTACAAGAAGATCATCAGACGAATGGCCTTCTGCGATACTTACGATGGGATCGTCTCAAGGCGAGTTGATATAATGAGCAACAGACGCCGGGGACGCGTCGAGGGCGCGTCTGAACAGAATGGAGTGCCAACCGCTGCCCCAGCGGCAGAACATCTGGAAACGAGACTAGGGAGCGGCTCTGCCTTCTCGGTTCACATATGTTTCCTCAATCAGTCTTGAGGAACCCAAGAGCATCGTCGCGTGCACGATATTACTCCGCACGTACTTAATTTAATCTACGGTCCGTCTCACAGGCGCCCAAAGGACGTCAATTTACCGCATCTCCTCCGAGAAGTCGGGTCAGCGAGGAGATTGTATCAAAGGCGCCTGTTCCGCGGCTTCTTAGACGTCGCTGGCGAGACTGGATTCCGGAGGTGTGCTAGCTAATGGCACTAGGCTCGTAGCAGATGAACGAGAACGACGAGATGAATGATGAAAGTCGATTTCATGCCAGGAGCAGCAACCGGCGTCTTCAATCGCGCGGGCGCCCTCGGAAATGAGGTTAGTATTTAAACCGCCTACGAATTTTCATGCGAGTTCCAGCTGTGGGCGACGTAGATTCCCTTCGAAAAAAACACCAAAATATGAAAGACGCCAGCATCGACGGACACGCGTATCAACGCGTCGTGCCCATGCAAGTTTTATCTCTGGGCATGCCGAAAACTGGAACAACCTGTCAGTAGAACCATCCCCCTTTTATCGGTTGAAGAGCTCACAGAGTGTTCCCAGCAATGCACGCAGCGTTGCAGATCTTGGGCTACAACGATTGCTATCACTTTCGCCAGACCGAGCAGAATGCACAAGAGTTCGAGATGTGGACGAAAGCGCTCGCTGCCAAGTACGAGGGGAAAGGCAAATTTGAGCGCGCGGAATTGGACAAGCTGCTCGGTCGTTGCATGGCAGTCGCGGGCGCTCCGTGCAGCTTTTTTGGACCAGAGCTCATGGACGCGTACCCCGCGGCCAAGGTCATTTTCGTGGAACGCGACGTGGAGCGATGGTTTGATTCCTTCAGCATCATCATTGAAGACATCTTCGATCCCCTAAATCGTGTCACCGCTTTCCTTGACCCGTCCTCGACGGGTCGAAAGATGGGATTCCTGAAAAAGTGGATGCTACACCGGTTTCACGCAACGACCCTGCGGGAGGCACGGGCAGCGGCCAGGGATGCATACCGCGCATATTATGAAGAGATCAGGAGTGTGACTCCGAAGGAAAGGCTGCTGGAGTATAAACTTGGGAGTGGCTGGGAGCCGCTCTGCAAATTCCTAGGCAAGGATGTCCCGGATGTTCCATTCCCGAGAGTCAACGAGGGCGCTGCGTTTAAAGAAAGGGTAGAACTTGCGAAAAGGAAGGGCATCCAGCGAGCTCAGCAAAATGTGGCAGGCGGGATTTTGATTGGGCTGGGGATAGCTGTCGGGTTGTATTCATGGTGGAATCGTGTCTAGGCCGTATTTCGAGTTCGACAAATTTAAATAACGCAGCACGTTCCTTTTTCCTGTGACGTTCCTCGTCAAAAAGACAAGTTCAGCAAATCCATCAGTGGCGGTGTCGTCGGTGTGGTCCAGCTAGTCCTTGTGTACATAGGTTTAGGAGGGCTGCTGCTTCCTGCCGCCGCATCCACGTAATAGCCGCCCCCGTCTGCTGGGTCCGACCCCGCCCCTCCAACGGATCCACCGATAAGTACACCAATGCTGGTCTATTTTAAACAGACACCCCATTCCGAATATATATGACCATGGTCCTTTCTCAATCCTTTCGCCATTCCCAACAATTCGAATCAGACGCGGCTAACCTCCGCAATACAACTGACTCCCATATCTGGAAGCCTTCTGGCTGCAGCTGGCGACATCGTTTACCTCACGGGATCGCCGTACTAAGTACCCGCCGCTCAGCCGCCGGAGTTATACCTCGGATTTCTAGTCCACCCGTTCGAGGCCTTCTCGCTACCACCACGTCCATGTCCACGCCTCCAACCCAATACGAGGCGGAAAAAACCATCCAGCAAACCCCCGGCAGCGCTGAGCCGAGCATCCAACTGACCGACCAGACCAATCTGTTGCCCTTTAGACGACTCCTCCCCATTTTACTCGGCCTCGGGCTTTGCGTCGTCGTTTCGTCGTTGGACTCTGTGATCGTCTCCACCGCACTGCCCAAGATCTCAGCTGTATTTAAAGCGGGTTCTGTCATCTCCTGGGTCCCCTCCGCGTGTCTCTTGACCTCGACGTGCTTTCAGCCACTTTATGGTCGGTTTTCCGACATATTTGGCCGAAAGAGCGCCCTCTGCCTCGCCATGTCTCTGTTCATGGTTGGGAATCTGATCGCCGGATTCTCCAAGACAATCGTGCAGCTGATTGTCTTCAGAGGGTACGAATTCGAACGATTCACAATATTGGGATTGAGTCTCAATTTTGGTAGACTTGCCGGCGCGGGAGGGGGTGGCCTCCTCAGTATGATGCAAATCGTTGTATCGGACCTTGTCAGCCTTCGCGAAAGGTGAGTATGGCATATGTACTCTCTTGACCTGTGTGACAAAAAATGCAGAGGGAAATATCAAGGCATTATCGGAGGAGGTATGTATCTGGTCCTCCGCGTAGGCCATACCTGAGTCCCGCTCAAGTCGTGGCCGTCGGCAACGCGATTGGTCCAGTCATCGGCGGCGCTCTCTCCCAGAACGTCGGCTGGCATGTGCGTCCTCATGAAATTCCTACACGTGGGGTTTTTACCTGTTCTTAGTGGTGTGTTTGGGTCACCGTTCCCGTCTCAGTCGTCGCCACCTGCATCGTTGTTTTCTTTCTCCCTCTGAAGCCCGTGCAAGGAGAAATTCGGAGGTGGGGGGCGCGTGCTTTTTTCCCCTCGAAAGACGCTGCTCACCCAGGCACAGTAAACTTCTCGCCGTGGACTACCTCGGGGCATTGTTGACCCTGGGCGCGTGTGCACTATTAATGTTGCCCCTTATATGGGTACGCCCTCCTTTCTTTCTACTGATAGTGTTTGAGCCGTTCCGCAGGGTGGTGTAATCTTTCCATGGAAATCCCCCATCGTCCTTGGGCCGTTGATCTCCAGCTTCGCAGTCTTTGCGCTCTTCTGTCTGTGGGAATGGAGAGGGGCCAGGCTTCCTATCGTCCCTAGTAAGTCACTATTCTTCCATTCCAGAATCGCAGAAGCCAATTCAAGACCGCGGTGTATATTTTCAACCTCTCGACCGTGTCGGGTGTGTTTGTAGGTCAGTACTGTGTCCTCTCGCATGGCTCTCTGTTCAATGATTTCCAGCCATGTTCGTCAAGTATGTCTGCGTCTCCATTCTCTATGAGATTTACATAACACAACAACCGCAGCGGCTTTGTATTCTTCTCCACCCTGTACTATCTCCCGCAATTCTTCCAAGTCAGCCTTGGCTACGATCCTCTTCATGCTGGTACAAATTTCGCCCATGTTTATTTTTTCACACGACTCTGAATTATTCCAGGTGTGTTCCTTGTACCGCTACTAGTTACGCAGATCATTGCGAGTTGGGGGGCGGTGTGTATCTCCGTGTTCATATCTTGCCACATTTCTTATTTTATGAAGGGTATGTTGGTGAGCCATACTGGGCACTTCAGAGTTAGCTTCTTTTCGTTTCATGAATCATACTAACACCGACTAGACTATCATACATGTTGGATTCGGTGTTTGGTCCACCGCGTGCGGTTGTATATCCACCATCCGGCCGGGAACTCCGAAGGGCGTTTTGGTGGTCTACATGATACTTGCGGGGATTGGAGCTGGTCAGACAATGCGTGAGTTAAACTATTTAGACGCTTCAAGCTTCAGGTGAGATATCGATGTTGACTTTGAACAGAAACGACGACGATCGCCGTCCAAGCGAGCGTTGCACGACGCGACATGTCAGTCGTAACAGTCATGCGGAATGTGTGCATCCATACTTCCCGCTGTTCAAGTCTAATGCTCGAGTTAGTTTTTGCGCCTATTAGGTGGCACCCTCTCCCTCTCCGTCGCTTCCACGCTAGTCAACAACAGCCTTCGCTCCGCCATGGACAATCTCTCCCTCTCTTCGTCCCTCATCAAGCAAATCATCGACGACCCCGCGCTCCTCCACAATCCCACCAGCGTCGGGCTCTCCCCCGCCGACGGCACGCATATCCTTTACCACGGGTACACCGAGGGCTTCAGCTCGCTCTTCATCATGAACGCGGCCTTGACAGCATTCGCGACGTGTGTGAGCGTGCTGTTTATCAAACATAAGGATCTGTCGAGAGGCGATGAGGAGGCGCTAAGGCAGAGGGCGATCCGGGAGGAGGTTGAGAGAAAAACGAAGAAGCAGCAAAATCAGGGGAAGACTGGGACTTTAGCGCCCGTTAGGGTATCGGAGGACTCGGGGAAGGGTCAGCCTCCGGAGGTTCGGGATCTAGAGAGCGGGATTGCGGTGGCTAGGGAGGAAGAAGGGCTGGAGATGGCTGAGCTCAGGAAGAAGGAGGTTGAGCATGTGTAGTGTTTTCCTGCTTTCTTCCATAATTAGTGGATCGGCTGTACAAACCGAGTTTGGGTTGTTTTTGGACGATACACGCAGCGAGACCTAAGAAGTATAACCTAACGATACAATGTATAGAGCTAATACGTAACCGCCGGATAGTCCGTATACCCAATCCTGGGGTCGACACCCCCGCACGCATCCCCATACAAATGCGGCACCGCCAGCATATTATCGATCCGCTTCCCATGTTGTATGCGTTTCGCCAAATCAGGATGCGTAAGCCACCCAACGCCAAAGAACACGCCGTCAACGCGGCCGGAGCCCACGAGGGACTGCGCCTCGCCGGGGGTGACGCGCCCGACGACGAAGACTCGGGCGTTCTTGATGAGGGGAGCGTACGTCGCGATGAGGTCGTGCGGTGTTCCGCGTTTCTTTCCTGGGAAGTGTTTCAGCATGTTTGGAGAGAGTACGTGAACTCACTTACCTTCGACGACAGGAGCCATGTTCGCTACGTATCGGGACAGTGTGATGTAGGAGAGTTGTAGTTTGTCGGCTTCGGAGACGAAGTAGCTGAACGTTTCGACCGTTTCGTCGAGCGGCATGCCCATGTCGTTGTGGCCTCCGGCTGGTTGAAATTTGAGCCGCTTGAATAATCCGCAGGAGTGCGCGCACCGGGACTTATCTTCAGGGAGACATTCCGCCCAAACACCTCTGATAACGCTCTCAGAACTTCCAGACCAAACCTGGCGCGATTCTCTGCGCTACCGCCCCACTCGTCAGTCCGTACATTTGAGGTAGAGTCCAGGAACTGATGGACGAGAAATCCTGCCGCTGCGTGTACTATACACCGATTCAATGAGCACCAGTAATATGTCAAAAGCACAAACATTCAACGCCGTCGAACCCAGCCAGCTTGGCATTCTCAGCGGCTGTCTTGAACTGGGCGATTATCACGCGTGGGTCTGGGATAGCTGTGGGCTGCGCTGACGCGTTGAGAGCAGGATATGAACAAGTCAAGGGACGCACCACCACGTGACCCGGCTTTCCTGGAAGAAAATGGAAGCACGAAGTGGTTTCGCCGCGTATCGGGATTGCCGAAGGTGCATAAACGACCTGAGGACGTGATGAACTGCTTGAAACAAAGAAAAGCCGCTCACCTCGGCGCTCGGTCCATCGGTGTTATCGGGGATGCCCATGCGACCGACTCGAAAGTTGACCGAGATGAGCGAAATTTCAAAAATACGAGTGAGATGTATCCGTACCGTGCCAGAGCTGCAAGACATACTGAGCATCTGCGAGAGAAGTGGCTATCGTTCGACGCACCTGGCAATAGATCTTACTCCCGGCCAAATGCACCACATTCGTGATCTTCCTCCAACCCGCAACCTGCTCCGCGTTCCATATCCCCGGACTACGGTCATACTGGCAGCTAAACTCGATGGACATTTAGCTGCATGGAATGAGTCGAGCAAGTCTCGACCTTTGCGGAGAGATACAGGTGGCTTCCGTGACGATGATTCCCGCACCGCCCAGTCCTCGCTGTAAATAATATTTGCGCATGAGTTCCGTCGGTACTCGTTTCGCATCGGCGCGGTTTCTTGTCATCGCGCTCATTCCTGTGGCCACACCACTTAGCATGAAGCGCTGAGAGCATAGTATGGCACGAACCAATTCTGTTCTTGATGGTGATATCACCCAGTTTAAGCGGTTCGAAGAGGGCAGGGGCCGTCGTGGCCATGGTCAAAGTGTAGGAACCGCCGCACCGCGAGGTGGGTCTGAACAGAGGAGGGAACGCCGTCCGGGTATGTGGTGGTCGAGTCCGAGTCCGTTTTACCGCGGTTGTGACACATTTCCGTTTATCCGGGTGTCAACCCGAATTAGTCAATTATCCACCAGCCCATTTAGTCCGCGGAGTCTCTGGCAGTCCTGAAACACTGTTGGAAGGGCCTGTCAGCAATTCTGGCGCAAACCCATCAAGTACCCATAATTTCTCGAGAGTGGATCGCCGACTGCATTTCAACAGCAATGTCCAAAATCGAACCTCGAGGGCGTCGAGCGGGAGCGATGAACCAGAAGGAGGTTGAAATAGTTCACGGTTGAAAGATGGCACGTACGTCACAGCCGGTTCGCCGCCAAGTTTCCCAAGTCAATGAAACTTCTCCGCAATTTGGGACGCGGCACAGAAGCCGGAAGGAGCTCGCCGTCGATAGGAGAGGGTCACAAGGGCGTCCTCCCAAAATTGAAGAAAGCATATTGAGCCGAAGTTCTCGCGTTGACGCGTGTTCAAGTGGCCTTTCCTCTGCACCACCACCACACCACCATGGCTCCCGAGAGCGTCCTCACACCCGAGCAGAAAGCTCACTTCCTAACCCACGGTTTCGTGAAGGTGCCCAGCTGCTTCTCCCGCGAGACCTCGGGAGCATTCACCTCGAACCTATGGACCCGCCTCGGCATGTCCCCCACCGACAAATCGACTTGGACGGCCGAGCGCACCAACATGCCCTCCCACACCTCCGTCCCCATCTCCGAGTTCGCACCCAAAGCGTGGAGCGCAATCTGCGAACTCGTCGGCGGCGAAGATCGTATAACTGAGGGCACCAAGAAGTGGAACGACAGCTTCATCGTCAATCTGGGCAAAGACGGTCAAGGTCCAGCTGCACCGAGGGACCTAGAGAATTGGCACGTCGACGGCGACTTCTTCGTTCACTTTCTCGACTCGCCCGAACAAGCACTGCTCGTCATCCCGATCTTCAGCGATATCGGTCCAGGCGGCGGGGGTACTGCGATCTGCACCGATGGCATTAGAGCCGTCGCAAAGCATCTGGTGCGTTCCTTCTTCTTCGGAAGCCCCTGCTGATGAACGAATTTACCTAGTTCAACAACCCGAATGGTGTGACTCCCTGGATGCACCCGCGCGGTACACCCGAGTCGACGGGCAGCGACCGGCTCGATTTCTATAAAGCCATCGTCAAGAACCCGGAACTGGCCTCCGACGCCAGTTTTCACGAGATGACGGGCGAGATCGGCGATGTGTACTTGCTACAACCCGCTCATGGTCCACTCCGCTACCAAGAACGTCACCCGCGTCCCTCGGGTGATCACCAATCCACCTGTATCTCTCAAGGCGCCGTTCCGCCTTTCAGGGGGAGGCGAGTATAGTCTTGTGGAGCAGAAGACGCTGCGCGAGTTGGGCTTCCCGGGGGGATTGGACGGGTGGCAGATCCAAGGAGGAAGAGAGGCAGTGATACCGAGGAGAATCAAGATTCAAGAGGAGATGAAGGCGAGAGAGCGTGACAGATTGGCAAGGGAGGCAACTGTGGGTGCTTGATGGATGGACATTTCGTAAATTTGTGGAAATTGGCACCAAGAAACGCGTCTTTCATTCTGCTTTTTCCATGGCTAGGACTTGAAGCGCGACAGGGAAGGGTAGCGTGTGCGAGTGAGACAGGGCCGCATCTGGCAACTTCCCGGAGGTCTTTCACTTGGAGTCGTAGCAGACCGTAGACCTGGGCTGGCCCGTGTTACGTTGAAGAGGGCGGCTCGGTGCCGCGCGCCCGCAATGACGAAACGATATGGAGAAAGACAAGAATCAGATTTGAATCAGATCATCGGTGATCCGTTTGCACCGCTCTTCCTCTCCTTCCACGTCTCCCGCACCGGATGGATCGACCTCCAGAGCGTGAGCCCGGCGTCACTGGCCCACAAATTCATCTCGACTCCCCCGCCACGCCAACCAAGGATTCGGTGCTGCCCGAGGAAAGGTCCGTTCTGCTGCGGAGCGGCTCCTGGGAAGCGATGACCAACTCACACCAGATTCGTCCACGCGCTACGAGCATGCGTTACAGAGCTACTCCAAGAGAATAACAACCAAATGAACAAGTGAGTTCCATTATAGATCTGTCTTTCATTGATTTGATTCCCGCTCATGTAATTTCTATTAGACTGCATGCTGCTGTCGAGGATCTCAAACCAAAGAAGTCCTCCACAGACACGAAGACCGCATTCTGGAACACGTACAAGACTATTTCGGACGAATTCGACAAGGATTACCAGCAGAAATATAGCACGGATCTTGATACAACATTGATTTTCGTAGGTTCCACAATTAGCCGCTGACTTCAGTCATTCAGAATTCATTCAGGCTGGTCTTTTTTCTGCAGTAACCTCTGCTTTCATTATCCAGATTCAGCCAGAGATCCAGGCAACTCCTGGCACACCAGCCACAGATACAGGAATTCTACTCGGATTGCCATCAACAGTTCTAGTTGCCCAGTGCCTGTTATTTGTTAGCCTCAGCGCCACTCTACTGGCTGCACTCCTAGCTGTTCTGGGAAAGCAGTGGCTCATGTATTATTCCTCTGCCGGCGAGCGAGGAACAATTGAAGCCCGTGGTCTCGAGCGACAGCGCAAATTTGATGGTCTTCGCAGATGGAAATTGGACACAATCATGCAACTCTTCCCACTAATGCTCCAATTTGCATTATTGGTATTTGCTGTGGGACTCTCTGTCTATCTCTGGACAGTCCACCATGCCCTGTCAATTGTGGTTTTATCCTTTACTGGAGTTGGAATTGCAGCCTACTCTGCATTTTTCATATCTGCAGTCATCTCCCCGGATTCTCCCTTCCAAAGTCCTCTGGCTCCCATTCTGCTCCATGTCTGTATGACTGCCCTGAGGATTTTCAGGGCTGTAGCCTCAGTTCAGACCTATCAGCTTCTGTGGTTAGCTATCCAGGACAGGTTGATTGGTTCAATTCAATCATTCAAAAACTTGTGGACACAGAAACCTATCATGTCCTATCTCCTGCCCACATCCAGTCCCAGCATACCAGACACATCATCTAGCACATTCTCTCTCCCTGGTGATTTGCCCACCACATCCCCAGAGGTACATGCAGTATCATGGATGCTGGAAACCACTACAGATCCCAAAATCCTCTCAATCTGTGCAGAAATTGCTGTGGGCCTCCAATGGCCAGCCAATGTAAAAAATCTTCCATTTCTCATGGGCAGACTACGGAGCAATTTCTTGGAATGCCTGGATTATCATATATTTGGTTCACGTTACATTGTCAGTAATGTCAAAGAAGGCATGTCTGACTTTGCTGTTCACTTGGGCAAGCTTATTGCACTTTGCGTGCTACCAGTTCAACTCTGGAGGAACCTGATCATTGGGTCAAACTTCGGGTCTCCTTGCAATTTCCAGGGACTCTGGAGTTACAAAATGTGCTGAGCATCATCTCAGGGTCAACTCAAGGCCTATGTTTCAACTCAAATATATCTGCTACAAGATGGATGCTGCATATTCTTCCATCTATGAAGGATCCACACCTGGCTCTCACAAAATTCCTCAAGGCAATTCACACAGATATACACAACATTGACAGCCAACTCTTTGCTGATTACTTGTTTTGCCTGAATTCCTTCCTTTCTGAAGGCAACCCAAGGAAGGAGGATATAATCAGGGTCAATAAGAGGTGGGATTTCTCATTATCTGCATTTTTCAACATCTAATTCCTTCTAAAGTGAATTTCAAACCCTCTTGATGGTTCAACTTTTCAAAAATCTCATCACCAGAATGAACAAAGGAAACATTCGAATTGTGACTATCAAAAGAGTGGTTGAGACCACTGTGCGGCTGGCAGCTCAAGATTTGAAGAAGACGAACTACATCGAAAATTCCGATGACATTGAAGTCCTGTTCGAATTTTGCAGATTGCTCTCCTGCCGGCCGGATGATTTACCTGAATCTTTGAACATCATCTATCCAACACTCAGTCTTACCAGGCTATATTTTGATCCCCGAGAAGAGGACTCTATCAAGTTCCACCAGATTGGTTGGATATATGAAGCTCTAGATTACATTCCGCACTCTGTGCGTGCACAAGCAGACGAAGGATATTTTTATTCCGCAGTGATGGACATCCTTTACACCATCCTCTGTTTCCGAGGTGGTTTGGATACCAAGCCCCCAGTCACATCACTGCAAATACTTTTATTTGCATGGATCACTGT
This sequence comes from Roridomyces roridus, assembly GCA_029378245.1. Taxonomy (NCBI): domain Eukaryota; kingdom Fungi; phylum Basidiomycota; class Agaricomycetes; order Agaricales; family Mycenaceae; genus Roridomyces; species Roridomyces roridus. Next base: position 1,708,033 of record JARKIF010000006.1, read on the forward strand.
TGAGGAGCCCTCATACAGGGATGCCAGCCTGATATTCACATTCATGACCAGTGCAAGTCAGAAAGCTTGGTTTGAAGACGAAGATGTTCACATCATAATGCAGGACCTGAAGGTCTGGCATCTGCTCAGTCAAATGGCTATGAGATGGCCAGATTTCTTCGCTCTGAAATACATCAGGATCGGACAAAATTTAGTGGACATACCCAGCTGGCATTCACTCTTTCAACAAGAACTCTTTGCATGGATTACCATTTTTTGTATGGCACCCAATCTGTGGATGTACGAAACACTCGCGCTTGAATTTATTTCGGTCCTGCGGGGTGCATGGCAGATCCAGGACCAAGACTGGTCTCAATTAACTCGACAACACCAGAATCCACGAACCTTGGCTTCCGAGTTGCTTTCACAGATTTGGGAATCGTTCAACCTCGCCGCTACTACGAGCATGAATAATCTGCAAGAACTCGCCAAATCATCGATCTGGGCGGCCATGGCCCCGTCCCTGCTGAACCCATTAACGGAAGACGAACTGGCATCATCAAACATCGCCCTCGGAACCACCATTCTCCATGTCAGCGACAAGGTGTTGCAAATGGCGGCGTTGAATGGAGGTTTGAAAAAGCTCGCCATGGTTCTCAGAGATCTGGGGAAGAAAATCCAAACAGCTCCGGTGCCCGCAGTCAAATGCGGAGATCCTCAGGCTGCCCAGGGTCCCTATTGGGAGCATGTCTGGCACAACTTTCAGAATAGATTTAAAGCCCTAGAACCTGGACAAGGAGTATGTATCATGTAAACTAATCGTTGAAATTTTCACCATTATTCGATCTAACTCAGTGCATTGACTGAATCGAAGATGAATCGCAGAACTCTTCCAATCCATCACGATTGCAACTCCTCGATCTAACGAATGCAAGAAAATCAGAATGGAATCAGAATTGAGTAAAAAAAAATGCGACGCACGATTCCCGCAGTGATATACTCGTCAAACCATTTGAAATCAGACCGAAGATCGGCCTGCAAGCCTCCAGCACGCAACTCGCCAAGGCGAACCAGAGCCGCCTGCATTTCCGCGCTCTGTTGGTTCATATTGATTGGCACCCATTTGTCGTGCTCTTCATCGTGCGATTCCAAACGCCTCTCAAATTCATATGGGTCCTGGTCAAAGGACAGCTTGAACGAAGCCAGCCGGGCGAAGGGAAGCTCCTTCCCCTCACCGGCACTTGAACTCCGTCGGTGACAAAGCATCCGAACGAGAGGCTGAAGCGCCATTTTAGCTTCGCACCGTTTCAGCTCTAGGAACTCCAGAGCCGGGAGAGCGGGGGAATCCCGGATGAAGCCATCCAAAAACGATGTGAAGGCCTCGCTATCGAAGCCGTGGCAGTCGACTATGAGGTTTCGGACGGTCGGTTGTGACCTCAAGAAGGTTGGTCACTGCCTGTCCGCCATCGTCGATATTAGTGAATGAGAGGCGTAGGGTTTCCAGAGCGCAACCGGATCTGGTGAGTAGCTCCTGCGTTTCGGATCGCCACCACCATATGGCATAGTCGCCGATGTCGATTTCCCGGAGGACTGGGAGGATGAGGTGCGGAAGAATCCGTTGACTTTCACAAAGACGCAGAATGAGAGTGTGCAGGCGCGGAAGAAGAAGAGCACGAGGCGGGGAGATGGCTCTCTCCATGTAGTCCTCGGATTCGACCTCGAGTAATTCGAGATTTGGCGTATGCTCCAGGATCTTGATACATCCCAACAGCCCGACGTGATTGAACCGCAGGATCGTGAGCTGGCTCCATGGGAAGGAGAAGCGCCACTCTGCTGGGACGTTCATTTCCAGGAACCCCACTTCGACAAGATTTGGGGCGTCAAGTAAGTTTGGGTAGAGGCCCACTTGACGCCAGGCGGAAACGTCTGAGGTGGGGGAAAAGGTCCTTGAATATATTCTGAAAAGAACGACGGGGGCCACAAGTGTCAAGGTACACATTCCGCCACCGTGTCGAGCACTCTCCGAGGAGGCGGAACATGTTTTCATGAGTCGGCTTTCTCGAGTCGGGCCCATGCATGCGAATATCCAAGGGAAGGGACCCAGATCGAGAGACGTAGATTCGAAATAGGTCTTCCACAGGCTGTGGATTGCGGTCCTGACCGAGTCGGGCCTCAAACTGGGTCCAGATGCCGTGTGTGTGCAACGCGACGGCCCGCCACGGCGAGCAGACGCTTGCTAAAGTGACCGGGATGCCAATTTCGTAACCGTCTATGCACTGGAGGAAGATCTCGGACACGATGTCGTGAGGGAGGGTAAGGACGGGGTACAAGGCGGCAGCGGCGGGCGAGTTCTTGGGTGATGGTTTGCCGCCCCGCGTGGAGTTGTACCAGCTGGAACTCGAGACCGCTGACTTTTTCGTCAATCTGAATCAGGCGGGTGCGTAGTTCAGCAGTGGCCATCTGGTAGGAAGAAAGAGATAATGACGCCATCAAAGAAGATCGCTGGCGGTCTTCGCTTGGTTTTGCTCTCGACAGCCAGCAAACCACAAGTAGAACAAGTCGGGTTCTTGATTCAAATAATCTGCCCGAGGCGCGACTCTAACAGTAGGTCCAATAACCTATCTACCTGATCTACTTACAACACACGAATTCGTGAGTCTGGTTCTACAAGAAACGCAGGTAGTAGTACACAAGTAGACTAACAATACATACAAACCATCCAACTCTCCAAATTACCACCCAGCGACCGCACCAAGCACACGCACATCCGCCACCGTAAGCGGCTTTGGTTTGGCCCGCTTCGGCTTCAAAGTACGCGCAAAAGGCAACGGCTTGTACTTTGTTTTGCTGCTCTTCGTCGACGACGACGACATATAATCCTGGTCCTTGCCGCTCGTAAAGTACATGTACCGCCTCAACGACGTGAACGTCTTTGAATTCGGCTGCACAGCGGGGGTAGATACGGACGGCAACCGCGGATACGGAGCGTGCGAGGGAGAGGGTGGAAGTGGACCAGCGCGAACGCAGTGGGGCCAGAGCCGGAGTGAGAGTGAGAGCTGGAGCTGATTTCGACTGGGTGACGTCGGCCTTGGGCGGCACGGGTGGTGGTGGTAGCGGACGGCGTGGGGGAGGCGAAGGCCGAGGAGAGGAAGCAGGGGATATGCTCAGCAACGTCCAATCAGCGCTGGAATCCGCTGAAAGCGAGACGGGTGATGAAGCGGGGTGCTCTGGCTCCAAAACGCAGCCACCGTATGGGGATAGCTCCAACGGCGGAGCAACGAGCGGGGAGAGCTTAGGAGCGTCCTCATCATCGTCTGCTTCCTTGCCGACGCTGCAGAGTTCTACCGCTGCCGAGACAGAGTCTACGGCTGATGGAGGCGGGGTTGGTGGTGTAGGCGGAGCGCGCTGGGTCCATGCATTGGGGATCATGATTCGGGGGCGACGACGTAGGGAATGAGGTGAGATGACTGGTGATGGGGAATGATGTTCCTCCACGCCCTCGACCGACGAAGTAAGACCCGGAGAAGGTGCTGGTGACCTGGCGGTCGTTGGAGGACCTGGGCGGTGTAGAGGGAAGACGGTAAGAGGACGGAGTGGCAGCCGTCGGGGAAGGACGAGGCTCCAAGAGGCAAGTCGCCCCCCGTAAGTCTTTGCAAGAAGATGCAGGATGGACGGCAGGCGGGTAGAAGCCTCTCGATGTGGATGACACGGTCTGCGGAGAGCAAGATCGACCACATGCCTCGTCATTTATCGACGAAGCACACTCCTTCGGCGTGGTAGCAGCCAGGCTGACCTCGCACCCAGTCTGGATCGGCGCGAGACGTCTCGAAAAAAGCTGCAGCCCTCCCTGGCGCATCGGATACACCAGGCGGAAGGGAAAGAACAGCGAGGAGGTGGTGGTGCGTGCGTGAGGGCGATCAAGTCGGCCGTGTGCATCGGCAGAACGTCACTCTCCTGCTGTGGCGCGATGCCCGTTTGGCTAGACTAGAGGCTGGATACGTGGTGGGATGAAGGGCGTCGAGGAGCTGCCAACCGCATCTGCGGTACTCGGTCTCCCACAAGCCAGACGACGTGCTTCGACCTGCGATGGAGGGGGTTGTAGGAAGAAGACCGTGAACGGACCAGGGGGGTGGCATGATGTAGGGCTGCACGTCGGTGCTCCTCTTCATCCTCGACACCTAGTACAGTGGAAAAGGACGAGGCGGTAGATCGTGACACGGCACCAGGAGAGAAGGCGCGCTTGGTGATTCGGAGAGGTCGGAAAGGTTGCAGGGGAAAGGTGGGTGAGCTGGGTGTCGCTGGGAGACTCGTATCGGCCTCTGAGACGCTCCATGAAGGGGATGCTGGTGGCCTCGGGAACTGCAAGGTCTCTGCGTATAGTGTAACGCTCCAGTCCGGATCCTCCAAGTCTTCACTCGAGCGTTCGTCGTCTACTGGTGTGCTCAGTCGGTGTAGCCAGGAAGAGAGAAAAAAGATTGTACGCACCGCTCATCCCGCTCGTCGAGCTCGAAGGAACCAGAAAACTTGAGCGAGAAGAAGCCTGTGGCGCATTTCATTTTTGACCACACATCGTCCTCGTTGTAGGCCAGAACAAGCCAGAAGGGTGTGGGTAGCGAGGCAAGAGGTAAGCAAGCCGATGCCATCACTCAGCTGCCAAGCTCCGCTCAAAATCCGAGCTTGACCAGAGACACCCACCATCGCTCGAATATTAATCCTTCTCTCTCCGCTGCAGTGCAAGACTCATCGAAATTTCTTCAAGGCCACCAATCGAAATCCAGTGGACTTTAATTTTACGGCTCCGATCTAGTACCAACTTCTTTGCTTCGCCCCGAGCCGCGTGCCCCCTCAAGGACTCGGGTCGTGTGTTGCTTCGTCGTAAGGGGAATCCTGTGCCTTACCCGTGCCGTCTCCATATCGGATTCCGGTTTCCTACCAAGGCCATCATTGTCGCGCGCGCGAAGAAGTTGCTCACGGAGGGCCGACTTCGGGACTGCGAGCTGGGATGCCACTCTTCTGGAGAAATCAGCCCTGGCCAACGTGTCTACATTGTCAGTGACTCTGTTATGTAGGCAGCCTCTGGTCGATTGTTTTCTAGCCCTTTTGCCTCCGGCCTTCGGTATGCGGTTACCCTGCACTCTACGGGCGGGGAATGCTGCTCTCCAAATTCCCTTCAGCGGTCGCGCTTTCCTCCAGATCGGGCAATAAACAACACTCGGATTCTCATCTTCTTCTTAACTGGGACCCAAGTATCTGCGTGAGTTAGGATTAGTATACTCTATTCAATCTCGCCACTCTGAACGCACATCCTTTTTTCAGTTGGAGTACATACACTCTTGACTCGGACGTATATTTTCATCCAGAAGTTTGACACTGGGTGTGAAGCTCTCGATCTCGCAAGCCCGGACCAAGTTCTGAATCACACACACCAAACCAGCCGCGAGCTTGATTTTTCCATCATAACAGCCTAGTGAGCACCGTCCCGTACTCGTCGTTGACTGTCATGGATCAGACACTTGCCATTGAACCTTGTGCGTTGTTCTACGAATTGGTACTTGCTCGTGTGTCGTTTTCCTTGGCAGGGGAGTCCTCCCGACAAAAGTACTACCTCTAATTTCCCAATAGCACGTTGTTGCCGGCCGGATCTACGGTGGAAACCCCTTGGAAACCCCGCGACTTACAAGGTAAGCAACGCGATTGCCAAGTGAACACATGAAAAAATTGCTGATATGTACATACTTGCTTGAGGATTCACCGCTGCCGTCTCAATAAGTATTGTGAATTCCAGAACTGGATGCAGCACCGTCTGGGTTAACCTCACAACTCGGAGGCGGCGGACTGGAACAGCGGAAATCGGGCATTCTCTCAGTTGACCGCAAACTGCAACCAGTTCGCGCTCGTTTATTAGGGGGATTCTTACGATTTCTTCAAACCCGTTTGTTGTACGATGTCTAGTTCAGCTTAAAAATGAGAATGCATGTCGCCCTATACGAATCTCTGTGTAACCAAACTCTATTCCGCCCTTCCACCCACCCAATCTAAGCCCGCCTCTTCGCCTCCCTCTGCCCCTCCCCATGCCCCTCCTCCCCAACATCTCTGCCCCGCTTCTTCGTCTTTGACGGCGTCCCAAAATCAATCGGCACAGTCGTAAACGAATTCTCACTAATCGACCCCGTGCGCCCCAGACCCTTCCTCTTTGGGGTCCCAGACGAGGTGTCCCGTGTGGGCGTCGACGGCGGTTCGGGCGTCGCCGGTGAATCTGGTTCCGGTACTCGTGTGAGGAGGGCTCGGTAGCCTGCTTGCACCAAACCGAGGTACCTAGGAGAAGTTGGCTAATGTGGAGGGTAGGGGAAAGAGATAGTACGCACTGTGGATGCTTCGTAAACACTGTCAGATACACCTCCGCAAAAACGGCAGGCATCAACATGGAATAATCGTTCTTCTGCGCGCGGGCACACTCTACCACAACACCGATCAGCAATCCAACCTAGCAAACCAAGCACCATACTATTCGGATTATGCTTTGAATAAAACTTGACGAAATCAAGCGGATTCTTCTCCTTCATCCCATAATGCATCGTCGTGAAATCAACAATGACCGAGTCGGCTGTGAGCAGCGACATGTCGATATTCGTTCCCTCCTTGGTGGCAACAGCCTTGGCCTCTTGGACGACGCGTTCGCTGGTAATATGCTCACGGAAAACGGCGTCCTGGCCCCACTCAATGACCCGTTGGTCAACGAACTTGTACAGATCGCGTGTGTCGATGCGGCGGAAAAGCCGCCGGGATTCTTCGAGTTCCTATAACAAGAAGAGTCGAGTCAATCCGTGAAAGAAAGGAGTCAATGAATGGCTCACTGGTGCCGTGCTGGCTTTGATGCGCTCCTCGATACTGTCGGTCAGATGCAGGTACTTCTCCGGAATCTCGATTTGCTCGGCAATCTTCATGTAGGGCTCCGCCAAGATCAGGGCATCTACTATCATGTACTCGATGGCCTTGGCTGTTTCGAACACTTGAGCACGCAAAAAATCCTCGACTTTGGCTCAACCGACGCACCAGTCTTGTGATTGTATATCATCTTGTGGTACTTGAACCGCGTGTAGCACATTTCGTGTAGTTGGTTGACATCTTTAATCGTGTAGCAGATCTCGTCTTCGATGACCCGGGCACTCTTGATGAGACGGCGGAGAGAAATCTTGCTGGGTTCCCCCATCATATAACTGTCGCGGAGAATATAGTCGAACTTGTCGACGTCCAAACCATTCCGCTTGTTGGCGACGATATCAAACAGGAACGGTTTCTCGTCAGAACTAGGCAGGGAATTCAATCACCCCGCGGCAAGTCGAAAGAAGCGACCACGCACCTGCACAGACTGCGATCGCCGTCAATAAGCGCGAGGATGAACTGGATATCCTTTTCGCAGAAGTGCTCGATATGATTGTCTTTCAACAAATACCGAAACATCATCTGCGAAGCGTCTTCATGCTTCCATTTCTTGCCCGGACTGCGATTTGAGTCAGGGGAACGCAAAGAGAAGATGAACGCAGCACGCACGCAACGGTGGGTATGAAAAGCGAGTCCCATACGTGACTCCACGGTCCATGTCCAAGATCATGGCACAACCCAGCAATCTGCACGCAATACATATCGCGATCGGTGATCCCAAGCCCAGGCTGCTCGTCGTGGAGGTGCTGCACCATCTGACGCGCTAAATGCGCTACACCTGGCCATAATGTCGGACTCAAAACCAAAACCAAGGCAGAAACAACTGAGACGCACCGAGACAATGCTCGAATCGATTATGTGAGACGCCCGCCCAGACGCGATACGATGTCCCGAGTTGCTTGATATGTCTTAGACGCTGGAACTGTGGTCTGAACCCACGCGTCAGATGCGCTCGCGTCGCTGCCCAGGCAGCAGAGGACGTACGTATCAATGATGGTACAGAGGAGCGGTGAGACTTCGACTGGCGGCCGTCAGATTGGACCTCACTGCTGACGAGGGTGCGGCACTGACTGTAGTCGTGGATGGGGTCTTTCAACGAAGACCGCACGCTGCGGGCATCGAGCAGTTCGACCATGGAAGAGAGGAGAGGAGGGAGACAAAGAGCGGTATGTATGCCGTAAACAGCCAAATATGGAAGCTCTCCACGTGTATTCGCGATCATGTGTTTGATGCAAGAACGCGTCGCGATAATATTATTTAATTGGCCCAAATAAATTGAAATAATGAGAGTAGATATTTGTGTTCTCAAGGAAGGGAGCCCGCCCAACTGATCGCTGGCACACTAACAATCCATCAGCCCGATTCCACGCCCAGAGAAGGAAAGCTCACCCGTTCATCAGCGCGGTCAAATCGGCCATAGTGACAGTGTCAATACCCGCGACATCACCCGTTGCAGTATTCTAGAACTCGAGTGAGAGTTTTCCAGGCGCGACGTGGAGGGACTGACCAGGTTATTGTCTGGTTGCCAAGACTTGCTGGCGGGTACGGCAGGACTGAGGTTGGCCCAATTCGACAGGACGGCATTGGCTGTTCAAACCGTCAGATAGGCTCTCGAGAATGCATGCAACATACTGCTTAGTTTAACATCGGTTTGAGCATTGCCTTTGAATAGAGGGATGAGCCGCCCCATTTCCGCGACAATTGCGGGCTGCATGCCCTGCACAATTGTCTTGACCCTGCAAATTCGAGGTTAAACAAGGAATTTTCGTACGCCCAAGACTGCGCACCAAGAATTATACTCGTCAATGAATTCGGTGACGGTGGGGATACCGCCCGCCGGCGCCGTGCCAATGCTATTTACTTTGTACTCCGTGTACCAAGTCTAATAAACCATTCAGAATCAGTGCTTTGAGAAGAGTGGAATCTCGTACCTCATAGACTCCTCTTATACAGTCGTGGTTGCGTGTGAAGGCATTTTCGGCAACCAGGCTCTGATCAATCCGGTCCATATCAATACAGGCAGACGAAAACCGAAAGCAAACGCACATTCATGAAGGCTGGCGAGGACTCTGATGTCAGCGGCACGAGCGGGAACAAATAGTTACTCACGAGTGATCGCCGCCAGAGCACGAAGGGTTGCCACTTGTGCCGTGGGACAGGCATCGGTAAACGTCGCTGAGACAAAGTTGAGTCGCAAGAAAAGAACAAGGCGATGACAATCTTACATGTGCTGATAATACCCGGCGTCTTGGACAGAGCTGAGTCTTGTGCGAACTCCGGGAAATAGATCGCGCTTTGCTTGTATTCGCTGCATCCACGTCAGTGTCCGGAGGCAGGAGGTAGAGGCGAACTTGATACTCACTTGGCACGCTGTTCCAGAACAGGAATCCCGGCACTTTTGGAATTCTTCTGGGAGGGGTAGCAGTTGCCGAGTTGTGTACTGACGGGCAGGGTTCCGGCTGGCATGTACGCTGGGGTCGTGAACCTGTATGTCTCAGATCAATCCCACGAAAGACAAAACATGGGTGTACGAAGACGAACAGATTGTGGAGGACCCAGTGACAGAAGTCGTCGCCTGAACCATCGGTCCAGACATTTGAGAATTGCTGGAGGTAGTCGATGAAGAGGCTCGCTGAGAAATCTATGAGTCAAACACGACAGCGACGGCTAGCGCACTCACACATGCTCTGCTCCTAGAATTAGCGACTAATGTGAGATCACGCCTGAGGAACATAAAAGTACACCAACATAGACATGTTCCCGTCCGTAGATGACAGCTCCCTATGCCACTGAATTAGTTCGAGCGGTAAAAGAAAGAGAGAAAACTGACGTTTTTTGTAGCGGTCAGAGAGGGTAGACCCTTAGCGCTATAGCAAATCTTGTGAGTAAAAGTGTAGTGCACCGCTGGAGAAACCCTACGTTTTCCCGGTGTAGTACGGCGGAATAGAATACCCCTTGACATTACCACTCAAAGTCATGGGAGAAGCCAGGTCGTAGTATCCATTGACGTTCAGTGATTGATAGGCAGCAATGGGTACTTGGAAAACGAACCGTCAGTACTATAAACCATGGAAACGAAAAAAAAAACTCACTGGTGAAACCACCTGTACAACTCATGAGCGACGCGCCGTCACTGGCGCGTTTGGATAGAGTGTGATAGAGCTCTGCTTCCTTGGAAACATAGTTGCCAATGTCGGTGTTGTTCAGAGTCGGAATGAAATACCCCTCCCGGAGAAGCGCTTCTTCGTTGATATGCCTACGAGACAACCCAGACACCCCAGCCGCAGCCCCCGCATACGGATCACTATGAACGAGTTTCAGCTTCCGATGGGTTGAATCAGAAACTGCGCACCAATTCGAAGAGTCGGCACTGATGTCGGAATCCACGGCAGGGCAGAAGAGATTCCCAGGGAGGAAGGGTATGGCGCGCTTGTCGAGTTCAGTCTCCCCACGAAGGCCTGGACGCTCCCAGCTACTTGTGGGGCTGACGGTACGCGCAGACGGCTCGAGAGAGAATCTCTCACCGACCGAGGCTGAATACACCAGTGACTGACCCGCGAAGGCTTCGAGCGAAGTGCGTTTCTTGCTGGAAGAACTATCCGACGCGGTCGGCTCGTCAACACTGTTGAAGCAGCCGGAGCCCAAGTCGCTTTGAACCGAATAGAAGGTGGTTGCAACTGAACGCGCATCAGCATTCAAGTGATGGCAAGGAAACTATCAGAACGCACCTGGACCGGGTTCCCAGAAAAGCACGGAACCAGTCAACCCGGCGTTGAGATTGACTCCATACACCGGTGTGACACAGAAATTTGGCGCGACCTGTTCAAAGATAAGCTGATGGCCTCTGGATCAACTAGGGACCTACCGAGTTCGAGACACTTCCCGTGATGGACAGCCCCGCGAACAAATCCGCTTCAACGAAGACTTGTCCGTCAAGGAGACTACCACCGAGAATACTGATGCCAAGTTGCAAACTCGGTACAAGATGAACATCGGCAGAGCCCGTGAGCTCGACATTCCACCCGACATTGTAGTCAACGGCTGAAGAGAACAATCAGAAAGAGTCTGCAGGGAGAAAGGGATACCATACTGCCGAAATTATTGGTGGGCTGAACTGCAGAGCCAAAGTTGCTTTGCCCGGCATTGGAGTCTTGTTTGCCAAAGCTCAAGTCCAGAGGAGGGAAATTGTACATGACAGAGGTCTTGTACGTTCCCGACAGTGAGAGCTGTCCGGAAAGCTCCCCATACAAATGCAGCTTCCCAAGGTTTAGTTCAGGGGACATCCAAAAAACAGCATTGCTTACCGAGGGACCAAGCGTTAGCAGTCCGGGATAGTAACTGGAAATACTGAGATCAGGTTGCACTGCAAGAATGCACACGTACAGTCCAGGGAACCCAAAGTTGATTAGCTCATAGCGCCCGCTGTCCCATGAAGCAGAAGCAACGCCGGTGATGGTGAAAGCGGCTTTGTGATCCGTTAGCATTGAAATCAAAAGACAAGGAAAGTTCATCCGCACCTTCCGCTCCGGCACCGGCTTTGAAATACACATATGCCTGTTGTATAGACGGAGGCACGATCTTAGCCTCGAGATAATATCCGAATTGACTGTTGACTGAAGCGAACCTAAGAGAGAGAAAAATGAGCAAGGCCTGCCTGGGCTTGAATTGCAGGACCGTACCCGGAAACACCTGTGGAGAGTTGCTATGGTCAAAGCATGAACATGATTGGAGCCACTTACTGATATCGAGACTGCTTTGGAAATTGGGGCATGCCTATGTACCAATTCATTTGCGGAACGCGACAAGGACGAATGGTTGAACTTACTTCTTCCTGATGGAAAATTGTATACGTGTCGGACCAATGGTAATTCCTCGAAATCGAGTCCCCTTTGGTGAGGGTGTTGAGTTTCGAGAGCCTATAGACCATAAGCCAGGGTAACGACTATTCACGATACACATACCAGTTTGCAAATGAGCCAGTCCAACGCCTGAGAGAGAGTTGTTGAAAAAGCACCAGAGAGTAGATGCTGCTTACTTTTCCAATCCGCGCGGGGAATGGAAGTTCAAGTCGCGTTTTCGGAGTGGATCGGTGGTAGAGTCAGGAGTGGCCTCGACTACTTCCTCCCAATAACCAGGCAAGTCGGTCTGGCGGAAGATCAGCAGCGCAAAAGCCGTTGAGGCACTGCTCTTACCATGTCTGCCCGCATGCTTTACGGGTTGTCAACTCGGTTCAAAAATGCAGTGATGCAATAGTACGCACTATACCGGCCCATTCTCCTCCGCGATGTCCGTGAATCTACAAAGGTCAGCTGTAACCAAGCTGGAACTGTACGAAAAAATGCTCACAAGTAGTCGAAGACAAGTGAGAAGACCGGATCAGTGCTCCTCTTCCTCGCCGCGTGATCCGCCGGAAGAACCGTCTGATCGGGGTGAGGCTCAAGCGAAACCACACGAGCGTATGGTCCAAGTCCACAGGTTTCCGGAAGTTTGACGATCGTATCATTAGCTTGGCCGATGAATACATGACCGCAACCACAATCTTCGTCCTCGATGGGGCACGTGCAGTAAGCCAGAACCTAGACGCATTGTGAGCACGATTCGCAGGGGTGCCAATCTGAGCTCACGGATTGAGATTGGTCGCTCGCAGGATCGCAGCTTGTGATCGCCCAGTCGGATTCAAGGTCCAGAGAGCTCACGGAGGCGGCATTGGGCGACGAGATGAACACAGATGAAAACTGGATTGTTTAGAGACAGCAAGGTAATGAGCACAAAAGGACACACCGGTGAAACCTCCTCCACTTCATCGTCCGGGATACCACTTGAGCCAGCGCCAGTCTGCGTGTCATCAGATGTCCCTTGGTTCTCGTCGAAATCAACCTGGAACCACAATGAGAGAGAGAAAGGAAACAAGGTTCAGCCCTTACGGTGAAAGTGATGGCGTTCCCGTCAATTTCACTTGCAGGGAAAACATCGAGGGGAGAGATAGGCAAGAAGCTGGAATCTGCAAAGGTGTTGGAGTAAGCCAGAGAAGTTTCAAGCAAACGAACCATTGGGAGTATCACAGCAGAAATTGCGAATGTTGCCAACACAGGAAGTTGACGCATCACCCTGTCGGTCATTATCTGGTCCCGATGTCAAGAACACTGAGAGTTGAGGGAATGAACACGCACAGATGACCGTCTGCCCGACTGGACAAGCATTGTCCAGGCAAGTGGGCGGGGTGCCGTGCTGTATACGCGCTCTGTCTGTGGCTCTACTCTGCAGTCAACACGAATATTCAACGAACCCAAGCACAATTCGTGAGGCCTATTTGATCCTCGCAACATAAAGTCTAAATGATTGGATGAGTGGTGGATCAACAACGTAGGGGGGGGGGCAACTGAACCGCGCCGTCACCCGATCCGCCTGTTGAAAAGAGTCAGGCCGCGTTGCAAACCGTCTCTATGCAAAGCAAACTCACAACTTGTCAGACCTCCACTTATGGTCAGGCCCGAACCATGAGCTGTGGATCCTGCAGGACACGTTGTGACACCGCACGCGGTGGCCGTACAAAACCCGGAGGTATCTTGATCCGTTCTGCAGCAGAGCGCCTAGGGGAATTGAGTCCGTAGCCAACGACAGTTGAACAAGGTACGCACCTCCTGCCCGATGAGACAGGACAGTTCTGGTAACGTAACACCTCCAATTGTGAGTGTGGGCCCTCCCGTGGCGTCGCCGATGTCGGACAGCCCCATGAGGATCTCCCCCGGTAGACAATTCCCATCGCATACGCCGTCGGAATCTGCCTTACCCCTCCACGCACAAGACTGAGGCGCGTCTCCCGCAGGCTGCGAAGAACCTTGAGACAAATTGATGGCGGACACAAAAAAAAGAAGGCGCACGCAGCAAATTGACACAAAATCATTGCCGATGCCACTGCAGGTTTGGAGGGTGTTTGGATTGTTCTCTAGCAATCCGATCACCTCTGTACCCGGCCCACAGAACTTGCCACAATCCGTGTACGTGCATTGATTACCTGTGACCTGGTCGGTTGAATTGTTGTCGGTGACGTCTCCATACAGGGCTGCAAACTATTTAGCGAGGTCAGGCGCGGTGGGGTCAAATTCTCACCGGACAAGGCAGTCAACGCAGTATCATCCTTGTTCATGTCAGGAGCCGTTCCAAAGAATCGATGAACCTGCTCACCTGGTCAACAGACCAAATCATCGTGCCGATGAGACAGATCGAATTCGCGTATTGTAACTTCATGGCCAACGTCTGCTGGTCGTCGTACGAGACCCAGTCGACGCTAAGACCACACAATCAGTACTTGAAACCTTCAAGAAGCAGCGGAAAACGCAACTCGTTATAAACCAAATACTTGACGGCCGCCTCTTCGTCGAATACGAGCGCGTTAGTCCCCACGGATGAAATGATATCCTCAATCTCGGTGAACATGAGGGTGCCGGGGTTGGCCGAACAGGGGCCGGCGGGTGCCGCCCCGGCGAACGGACAGCCGGGAGTTGTACATTGGTCAGAGACAAGTTCGAATGAACGGCCGTAGAAGCCGATACCCATGACCATCTTGGCTGCGTCGATCCCAACATTGGCATACAGTTGGAATGCACTCTGAGAAATAAAGGAATCAGCCGAGGTGACATTGTGTGGACTGGGGAGGGAGAGAGAAAATAATCACCATGATCTCGGTCAAGTTGGTGTGAGCTAGGACGATAGAGCCGATATAATCTGCGGGAGAATCCCAGACACCCTTTAAAACCAAAGTTAACTCGGCACAGATAGAGATAGAGATGAAGACTGACATGCAAATCATACGTCATGACGTTGACCCAGTCGGCGGCGCCGTCCGCCAACATACCAGGGAGATCATAATTCTGCAGGTACCAATAGCTGGTCGGCGCGGTGAAGGACTGTTACTCGTAAGTATTGAATGCATAGTCCGACGATCGGAGAGTTACCAGCTCATAATCAAATGGAATGAATGCGGCTTTGACGGCCTCTGGAAGATGGTCGTAAATGAAGAGACGGAAATCAGGATGGTATGCTTACTGATGAAAGTCACGTAGTTCTCCTTATCACCCTTGGCACCACCACGATCCCTAGTAGCGGGAATTAGATAAGAACGAGCGAATGGATAAAACGAGCGTACTCTGCCACAGGATATTCCCAGCTGAACAAAGTCGGTCAGAGAAAATTCGCGAGTTAGAAAGGAAACGCACTCGATGTCGATACCATCAAACCCATATGCATTCATGACGCCGAGAACGCTCTTAATGAACACGTTGGTATTGGCCTCACTGGCGACCAGAGCGCTGAAAATCCCCGCCGTTGGCTGTGGTCATTCTATGTCAACGGCACAGAAAATTAGGGGGAAGGGAACCACGGACCGGATTGTTGAAAGTCCAACCGCCGATAGAGAGAAACACCTTCAATGACGGGTTCTGCGACTTGAGAGCCGTCGTTTCGGTCCAAAGCTTCGAGTCGCCGGCGGTCATCTCGACGACCTCGAACGCGCTGGAGATGTAGGCGAAAGCAAAGTTGACTGCAAAACGGTGAGTGAATGAATTAATTCGAGATAAACGCCGGCGGCGCGTACCATGAGTTAGAGACGCGACGTTGATGTTACTCGGAGACCACGCATCACAGCTGCGAGCGGCCGCCCAGCCTTCGTAGTATCCGATACGCTTGGTAAGTGCCGTCTGCGCATCAGAGCCACACCGGCCGGGGTTTGCTGGGCTACAGTTGCTCGTACATCCTTCTCCACAGAAGTCCTCTGTTTCGAAAGGGTCAAAAACGCGCTGCAAATGCAAGCAAGCAGACTCACGAGTGGTTCCACAAAAGCCGAACTGTGAGCAGCAGACGTTGAGGGGACATTCTTCTTCGCCGGCGGGCGCGTTTGGTCCACACTAATTGCAGTTGGTAAAAGGCGGTTATGAGCATTTCAAACAGAACCCACCTGAGCCTTTGCATCGCAATTGGACGAGCAAGGTCTAGTGGTGGTTTGTCAACAGGTTGCGGAAGGAAGAGAGGGACTCACCCGCCGGCGGCGAGCGCCGTGCAGAACGAATCACCGTATCTGCAATGGGAGATCAATGCGCTGTGGAAAATCGGAAACAATGAACGTGCCCGCAGTATCCGGTCTTGGAGTTGCAACACGCGCCGTTGGAGCAAGGCTGCAAAACGTGAGTCTCATAGAAAAATATTCCAAAGGACGAGGAGCGCACGATGGTCGAGGTACAAGAGCCGACAGGAAGCGTGGACTGAGCGAGTGCTGCACTTGCAGAATTTGTGGGTGAGGTGGTTGCGGCCAAGACAGGCTGCAGTAAAACTGTGGGCACAATTTCAGTGAAGAATTTGGAAGAAAGGACGAAACATACAGATCGCGGTAAGCGCAAGCGTAATGCTTCGCCAACTGGTCCCCATCTTGCAAAGTCAAAGAAAGCGGGGAGACAAAAGGAGTGTATAGATGGCTGTTACTGCTGGATGATCTTCTTATGGTCGCGCGCGCCAACTGCAAGGCCGATACCCATTGAATACGGAGGTAAATGACTGATTGGCGAAGCGTGAATCTCAACTGAATGCGAACCTGGTTCGCCGTGGAGACGGCGCGAGCCGCGCAACGACGGGGTGATATCACAGATAGGCACCCTCGCGTTGAGTAAAAGTATTCAGTAGATGCCAGATTCAGACTCGGTTTCACACCGGACATACTTCCGTGGCCAATCCGTCGCCGCCCAGCATTGAGTTTGGGCGTGATCCACCCAGCCGTCCATTCTTCACGAACTCTACGGCATGCGGGAGAATCCCCGCGTCCGACGGGATGCAGTGTTGCTGGAATGTAGCTACCGCGACGGTGTGAGTACTGACAGATTGGCGCCAGACATGAATACAGTCCGTTGCGCGCAGCGGCAGACTTGATTCGAGGAATCACGCAGGTCGAGAGCGAGTCTGCTGTGGAAAGGAGCCGAGTATCCAGAGGAGTGCATGGTTGAGGTGACACGAAATCGAGAGCTCGAAGGGCGTTGGGCTCGAATTGGCAAGTGAAAGTGGCTTCGGTCAAGGCTCGGCCCAGCCCGCGTGCCGTGATATCACTGATATGGATCATCATTAATCAATTTCCGGGCGATCCGAGTCGGACTTGCCACGAGTCTCCAGCGCCGACCGCATGATTGTCTGGTCTCCTGGACTTGAATGCCGTGAAACCATTCAGCTGACATTCAATCCGGCCCAACCCAGCTCGCTAACCCAATTCTGTCGCGGGACCGAATCATCTTCTAAATACTCGAGAGCTTGATGCGTAAGTCTCTAAATTCCTTCTCTCGTTTATCACCCTATGCGCTGGTGGTGGTCTTTGACTCTGGGCGGGCTGGGACTCGTGTCTGCTGGCCCCTCTAGCAACTTCAAGCAGAAACTCGCTGGGAAAGTAGCTACCCACAACCAGCTCTTCCACGATGCACTCTTGCAGCAGTGAGTCCATTATGAGCTGCGACAGGACAAGTGGCTCAAATCTTCCTTTCTAGACTGGCAGATTCGCGGTCGTCGACACAGCCAGCGATGCCGGAACCGACGCTTGACAACCTTATTGCCGTCACCCCGACGACGAACGCAGTCGTCGCTGCGGCCGCTATCGGAATTCAACCTGTACACAAGTTCAACTCTTCCCAACAACCCTCCCCCGTCCTCGACTTGTGCTGCAGCGCTCACGGCGACTATCCAATGCAATTCCACCGTTTCTACAATGGGGTCAGTTCCTTCCATGTTATCTCGCAATTCGCTTATTCTTTCCGCAGGATAAGCGGTACCATTTTCGGAGATTCCGACCTGAACAATCTCTGCACGGCGACCTGCACCAGCTCCCTGGCCAGCTACCGCGCCAACGTAGTCACCGCTTGCAAAGGATATTCAATGATTCTAGATCCATCGACCAACGTCTCGTACGCTTTCATTTCTCCGCGTTTTGTGTCCGGGCTGACTGCTTTGATTCAGATACGCTCCGACACTGGCCGTGGACTATGTTTTAGGCCCTTACACAATCCAATGTCTCAAGGACTCCACATCCGGGAGCTATTGCCTGGACGTCCTCAAAGGCTTCAACGCCTCCGCCGGCATCTCATCCCTTCCCATGGCCGAACTCTGCTCGAACTGCGTCTTTGGCACCATGAACGTCACCCTTCTCAGTCCTGTGTTATATTCTATGGCGACCGAGAATCTTTACGACGTTTCGGCTGCGACATGCGGCCTTCCAAAGTTTAATCCCTCGTTAATCACTTCTCCCATTGTTTCTCCCGGTACGCCCTCGGGATCCAACTCAACGTCGACCGTCTCGGCCCAGTGTGCGATGCTGGGACGGAATGTGACTGTCAGTACGGCAAGCACATGCGCAGCCGTAGCTAAGCAATTTTCTGTCTCGCTCTACGATGTTTCCTCGTGCGTCATTTTCCTCAGAAACCGCTCTCGTTAACACTTGCTTCTAGATCCAACTCCCTCCCACAAACAACGTGCAACGTCCCGGCAGGGTCTCCCCTCTGCTTGCCCCAAGCATGTACCACATACACAGTCGCGACAAACGACACCTGCGCCAGCATCGCCGCAGCCGCGAACATCACCACCGTCCAACTGGGACTATACAACGTCAACTTTGGATCGGCGTGTCAATATCTACCCCAGTTGGTCGGGAACCTCGTCTGCGTGAGTCCGCACGGTGGATTCCCCTCTGTGGCTGCGTCTAGCGCAGCGATTGCGCCTTCGGGTACCGCAACCATGTTGGCTCCCGTGCCGACTCCTACAGCTGTCGGGTCGACAGCTGCCTGTGGGGAATGGGCTATCGTTGTCGAGGGGGACTTTTGCAGTACCTTTGCTCTCAGATATGCAACGACGGTCGCGGATTTGTTTATCATGAACCCCGGTGCGTCTTTTGCCTCGGCTTGTCAAGCAAACTGTTCATTGTCCTAGAAATCAATTCCACCTGCGGTAATCTCCTAGCTGGGTTCTACTACTGCGTTGAACCTTTCCCTCCCTTTTCTACGGTCACCACCACGGCGCTTCCCACTTCGGCAACAAACTTTACAAGCATATCGACATTTAGCTTTTCGCTCCCTGCCCCTACTCCTACTCTCGGGTTTGAAACCCTGACTCCCGTCGGTGTGCCCGCTCCGACGAATGTCGCTCCGGGTACGCGCACGGCGGCATGTGGTTACTATTACAACATCTCGGTGGGTGGCCCTTTTTCTTTCAAGCCAGTAACTTAGACAATTCAGACGGGCGATACACTTGCGTCGATTGCAAACATCTCCGACCAGGCCGAGACAGACCTCATCACTTGGAATTCTGGTACGTACCTCATTCTCTTTGTTTTTGCCCTCGATCCACTCATCGATCCCTCTTCCCGCAGAACTATCAGCAGGCGTCCCCGCCGTGGGTCTAGCCGTTTGTGTCATATTCCCCACAGGAAACTACACACTCTTTCCCGCCGACCCACCCGAGAATGTTTCGCCCTTTGCCACAGCCGACTGCGCCGATTACTACACCACCGTGCCGAACGATTCGTGTACCTCCATTGCGGCTGCACAGGACATCTCCATTGATCAGTTCCTTGCTTTGAATCCGGGGCTTACGTGCGCAGGCCTTCTTGCTGGAGTCGCGTATTGCGATTTCCCCCTGACGCCGGTGCCTATTGGTCCCCCGTCGAACCTCGCCACCGGCTCACTCGCCAATTGCACAACATATTATACGGTAGGCGTCGTTTTCCTTCAAGTATTCGGCGGCTGATGGTCGTGTAGGTTGCCTCGGGTGACAACTGCAATG
Organism: Roridomyces roridus; assembly: GCA_029378245.1. Classification (NCBI taxonomy): domain Eukaryota; kingdom Fungi; phylum Basidiomycota; class Agaricomycetes; order Agaricales; family Mycenaceae; genus Roridomyces; species Roridomyces roridus. The sequence goes on from JARKIF010000006.1 coordinate 1,727,755, forward strand.
TCGTGGAGCAGAAGTTCGACACTGCCCTGGTCGACTTGCTCCGGTGGAACACGGCACTTACCGCGTCTTGTACCACAATCGGGTTGGGCGAAGCGTACTGCGTCGTTGGAGGAGGCAATCCGTGTCCCCAAGTGTATACCGTACGCTCTCCCTTTCACTATTTCTCATCTTGCAACTGATGAGAACTGCAGGTCGTACCGAACGATTCCTGTGGTGCCATCGAAACCAAGTTCAGTATCACGTTGAACGATATCATCGCGTGGAACCCCTTCTTGACGTCGAGCTGCGCTATCCAAGTTGGTCAGAATCTCTGTGTGGCTGGACCTCCATCGACTGGTGCGCCACCGACTAGTGGGCCGCCTGCCAACATCGCATCTGGCTCTCTCAAGAATTGTACGACGTATTACACGGTGAGGATTTTTTCATCCATCAAGCCGAGGTGATTTACGCGCTTTGAAGATCGCGTCTGGAGACACTTGCACAGCAGTAGACCAGAAATTCGATATCGCGCTTAGGGATCTGTTGGAGTGGAACACTGCCCTCACCTCGGGTTGCACCACTATCCAACTGGGAAGCGCCTACTGTGTTGCCGGCGGCGGAGACGTGTGCAGTAAAGTCTACACCGTGAGTTCATCTCTCCACTCTTTCCGGGTATTTAAAGCGTCCACAGATAGCATCGGGCGATTCGTGCGGGTCCATCGAGACCAAGTTCGGCATCACGATCAACGACATCACCGCCTGGAATCCCTGGCTCACGTCGACTTGTGCCATTCAAATCGGTCAAAACCTCTGTGTTTCGGGGGCACCGGCGACGTCGACACCACCGGCGAGTGGGCCGCCTGCGAATATCGCGACTGGGACTCTCAAGAATTGTACCACTTACTACACGGTGAGAATTACGAATCCGAACCCAGACAAATCCTCACTTGATATACGTACACCAGATTGCCTCTGGAGACACTTGCACAGCAGTGGATACTAAATTCGATATCGCACTCAGAGATCTGTTGGAATGGAACACCGCCCTGACCGCAGCTTGCACGACCATCCAGCTCGGAACCGCCTACTGTGTTGCCGGGGGCGGAGGCACCTGCAGTAAAATCTACACCGTAAGCTGACCTTCTTCTTCTCTTCGACCACATCTCATGCATTGCAGGTTGTGCCCAACGACTCTTGCGGTGCCATCGAGACGAAATTCGGCATCACTATGGCTCAAATGCTGCAATGGAACCCCTTCCTAACTTCGACCTGTGCGATTCAAGTCGGGCAGAATCTGTGTGTCGCCGGTTGAACGTACATTTTTCACATAAATACGGGTAGTTGGGCTATATTTCGTACAAACCTAATTGAATCGCTTTGATTTCCATCGCCTGAAAATTTCAGAAATTCCAAAATGACCGGGATGAAAGCAAACTGCTACGCACCAACTGCTTGGAAAAGAAGCGAGAGAAGGAAAAGTTCCCCGCGGCAAACCACAGCTGTGGCCGTCAGTTCATGCAGTTCCTTGTTCCTGTGGAACTTACCCCGGGATACCCAGAAGCACGATAACACCCTAGTAGTTCGCCCTCGTCGTCAACTCCCCAAACCGGACTCGTCTGGTCAATCACTTGGTCGCCAAAAAGTGGCCGCATATTGTCCCGGATGTTCTCGTACGACGTAGCGTAAATGACCACGTCTGCCGGGAGAGACGACCCGTCGGTGAAGACGAGGCTGTCTTGAGTGAAGCTCGCGGGTTCAACACCTTGCTTGATGAGTACTTTGCTTTCCCGAACGAGTTTCGCACAGCCGACGTCGAGCCCTGTGGACTTGAGTTGAAAAAGGTTAATAGAACCGAAAGGCTGACAGAATCCTGCAGAGTATCCAGCCAACAGTCACCAAATCAGTTTTACCGACGTACCTCCAAATCGCTCCCTGGACAACACATAAAATCCGCCACCATCCGGCCCCATAGTCAGTTTCATTCCAGCCTCCCTCAGTCCTCTATGCGTCTCCCTTTCCGCCTCCCACGCCGCCTCCTCCTGCAAAGCAAGCATCCGCTTCCTCAACAGGTACGGCGTCGCCTCTCCCTTGAAATCCGAAACCTCAATTGGCACACCCTCAGGCCTGGTGCGCTCCGTCCCCCGTCTGACAGTCTGCGCGCTAATAACACATGTCGACGAGCGCTGCACCATCGTCACGCTCTGAGCACAATGCACGACGAGGTCCTGACAGATATCCGCCGCGCTGTTGCCCGCACCGACTACGATGACGCGTTGGCCTGAATATGGCGCTCCGCCGGGATAGTTGGCAGCATGGAGGGTGCGACCTGTGAAGAGCTCGGGGTTGTGCACGGTGGGATAATCTGGGGCACCGAGGACGCCGGCTGCGATGACGATGTGTGCGGGGTGGATGGTGACGGGTTTGCCTTCGCGACTGATCACGACGGTCCATCGTTTGGAGACGTTGTCGTAGCTCGGCTTTGGGAGGGGATACGACGAGGTCCAGACAACGAGGTCGGCGGATTCTGCGTATTGCTGCAGCCATTGACCGACCCTGTCTTTGGCGGCGAATATAGGCCAGTTTGAAGGGTATTGCTGATATAACACTGTGGCACATGGTCGGTCGAGGGAAGATGGATGGATCGACAACGCACTCTCGGTAAATTTTCTGACAGTGTGCAAGGTGAGTGTGGGGTATCGCTGACGCCAATTGTCCCCAATCTGCGCGTTCTTCTCGACAATCAGGGTCGGGATGTCCATCTGCTTGAACCGTGCAGCCACGTTCAGACCCGTCTGTCCGCCACCGACTTGGTTGCACGTTAAAACACAGGCTTACGATTGAAAGGAAACTTACCGATAAGTACGTAGGGATCGCGCTCAATTCTCTCCCGCCTCTCGCGCGCGACGTCCTCCCACGCCAGCGTATGCCCGCCGTAGATTCCCTCTTCAGGCCCAGCCTCTTCATGTCCCCGTATATCTCTGAGCATCATAAACACAGACATCGCGCGCCACTCGCCCATCGAGTCCGCAATCAACGAAAAATAACCCTGCCCGGGACCCACAGCAGTCTCGAAAATAAAACCAGAAGTCACCGTCTTTGCACCCTCGCTGGACTCGGGACTCAAGTATGCGCGCATGTCCAATTCGACGCCGGTAATCGCAGCAGCAGAGAGATGGGTGTCCAAGTAGGAGGTGATATTAGCATGCCCAGCAAGTGTGCGGTTGGACCAGGTGAAGACGAGGATGTCGCGGAGGAATCCATCCGAGTGGAAGCAAGAGACAGTTTGGGGGAGGTCGAGAGCGACGAGGGAGGCTGCGAAGCGTTGTAGCCAGGCAGAGGCGACATTGACGTGGTCGACGGGCATTTCGGCAAGGAGATGGGGGCATGAGGAGAGCTCAAGAACGTATTTATGCGACAGTCATTGATAAGCGGTCTCGGATCAACAGGCCTCGTGGCTGGGTACGGCATCCTCGCGGCAAAAGCTTTTCAACAAATATCTGGTGCGATCTAGTGCGAGTGTGAAGATTCTGTGTTCGATTATGGCTCCTGAGTCTGTAACGGTTCATTCTTTATTTCTTACAGAATCTCTCCGACTCAGTAGGAAATTTAAATCGCATCCAGAACGGTTATTTCTCGGTAAATCGTACAGTTACGCCACCCCGTGTGTCGAGAACAACCCAGCTCCTCACCACAGCGAGAGCCTTGGTTGAGACAAAGGAATACGACCACTCCACATGGTCGTTATCTCCTCCAGTGACCGCCCTAGCGATTTTTCCAACACGATCTCCTGGATATCTCCATCATTAAACCACCTTCGCCGACTCGCGCTGTTCAGATACGCGAAAGCGATTTTCGAGTTCCAATACGACGAATTCTCCACCAGCGAAAGTTGTTGCACGATAATTCGGAACGACGAAATCGGCGGTTTCGTGTCCAGACCACCTTTGCAGCAGAGTAGAAGTTGCAAAAAGTCCATGACTGCCGAGTGCAGATACTCGACGTCCTTATGCGGGAGATGATCCAGAGCGCGGTAGATCCAGCCGGTGTCTGCTATATGGAGCGACTCTTCCCAGCGGGTGTTGAGATATCGGGGTATGAGTGTCAGTGCCGCGTGGACGGTCTCTGCCGCTTTAGTATTCCCATCCCAACATGAAAGAAGTCTGCTGCAAAAGTCAAACAGCCATTCAGCACCAGACTGGTTCTTGATGAGTTCCACCCGCTGTTCAACGGCCGATTGAACCACCCGCACAACTATTTTCACAACTGTGGTCACGGTATCAAGTTCGATACTCTGGTTTGCGATTCTGCGGGTCAGATTCTTGAAAATTTGGACAATGAGAAATCCTTGGAAAGCGCTGGGAAAACAGTGAGCGACCATCCAGTTTTCAACTCAAAGCTTACCTCTTATCCACCCTAATCACGTCTTCTACCGCCGGAATAGTCTCCGAGACAAAGACGTGAATGCAAAACAGATAATCCGGAAACAGCGAAATGTGGAGGTCCTGCCCTTCCACATTCAACCGTGCCAAGAATGTCTCCAACCCAGACTGGTCGTCGAGCGATGGAAGCACATGCAGCGCCCACCTCGTCGCCGCAACATCCCCAGAACTCAAAATCGGCCTAGCCCTCGGAAACCCCGACATCATCTCCAGTACGGTCATCAACTCGGGACTGCCTGAGATGTTCCAAGACGGATTAATCCTCGCCCAGCCTTCGGATTTTTCGAGTCCCGGATCGATTACCCGCAGCGTGCAGTAGGCTTGACCGAAGTGAACCGCGGAGCGAGTCATCCCGGAACGGACTCGGTAGAGCATGAGGCTCCCGTCCGTGTCCACATAATAGTAGAGACAGTGCAGAAAACTGTCTCGTAGTCGACCCATGAGGAAGGGCAGATTGGTGACAGTCGCTGGCCATTGAAGACCCACAGCAGTCTCTGCGCAGACCGAGAGGATCTGTGGATCGGAGGAGGTTTCGAGCATCCAGGATACAGCTGCCACCTCGGGGGAAACCGGGGGAAATTCGCCAGGTAGGATGAATGCCTGCGAGTTGTGTGGCTGTTTTGAGTACAGGGGAATGAGTTCGGGAGTCCGTTTCGGCCAGAGAGGCTTGATAAAACCCCAAATGAACTGTACTGGAACAGCCGCTCTGAAATTCGCAAAGAGCTGTGGCAGCACTGGAGCCAGCGGGCTCCAAAATGGCGAGTCGGGTGATATCCCGGCGGATATCATAAAACTCACGTACGCCAGCACCCCGAGGCCCGTAAATCCTACGACGATCACCGCCAGCGCAACGTGCACCGTCCACAAATACACCGATAGCGCCACACCAAAAACCAGAAGCGCAAATTGTAGCATGAGAGGAAAGAGGTGCATCACAGCGTCGAATTTCCATCGACGGAGCCCATCGAATTTACGCTGCCGTTCGAGGCCGCGGGCTTCGATTGTCCCTTTCTCGCCAGCGGAGGAGTAGTACATGAGCCATTGCTTGCCGAGCACCGCGAGGAGAGCGGCGAGGAGGGTCGCGCTGAGGCTCACGTAGAGTAGGCATTGAGACGCCAGAACCGCTATAGGCACGGTGGTGGAAATTGAATTCAGCGGTGCTCCTCCGACCGGTCCTTGAATTTGCGGTTGAATTTGAATGATAAACGCCGAAGTAACCGCAGAGAAAAGACCAGCCTGGCCATCGGTGATCTTCAAGCAATGCCAAACTCGAGGTAGTGGACTCACGAAAATCAAACTGGTATCCAGATCGGTGCTATACTTTTGCTGGTACTCCTTGTCGTATTCATCCGAAACGCTCTTGTACGCGTTCCAAAACCCCGTCTTGTTATCCACGACAGGTTTCTTCGGTTTGAGTTCTTCGATGGCTGCCTGCAAGCTTGACGCGCCCCCAGTTGAGAGAAAGAACACTCTGACCACCCAAATTTAAACGCACCTGCTCATCTGGGTCTGGTTCTCCTTGATCAGTTCCGCGAAACACCCTCGGAGCGCGGCAACGAGCCCATCCCGACTCTCGTCCCAGTGGGCATGCGCCTCCGATGCGTCGTGTTCCAGTGTCGGGTCGTCGATGCTGATCGATGACGCCCTGAGAGACGGGAGATGAACGTCCATCAGTCGGGGCAGAGCTTTGCTGTCGGTCTATATACTGGAGCGGCGACGTTGAATTAATCAAGACTGCGAATGGCAGATGTCATGGCGGCAGTGAAGAAGATGAATATCGGTGACGGAGAATGAGGCAGTCCATTGCCTAATTCGGATTTGAGATCCGTCACAAACACTGCCAAACACGTTTATTCTTCGCCGCCATGGCATCCATTCACGAGCTCCACGAGCGCATCGAGGGTCTTTCCCAGGCAATAACGCGCCAGAAAGAACTCCTCCGCGAGCTTGAACAGCAACGCAGCGACGCCCGACTTGATCTCAATGCCATCCTTGACCCAGTGGCCCGTTTACCAGTCGAAGTAGCCTCCCACCTCTTCTGGCAATGCATACCAGGAGCCCTCGACTTTGAAACGAGCCATCTGCGTCCGGCCTCACTGCTTTTGCGTATCTGCCGCAGATGGAGGGCCATCGCGCTCGCGACACCGTGCTTGTGGGCCACCATCGACGACGCCCATTTGCCCCTTAAGGACTTTCGAGGCCTTTTGGAGCTTTGGCTCGCTCGTGCTCAGAGCCATCCGATCTCACTGGCCATGCACTGGAGCGACGGCTTCGATTCCACTCAGGTCGTCCGCGCTAATACGCATCGGATTCAGAATCTCACCATGATGTATCCTCGAGGGGGCATGAAGGTGGTTCCGGCATTCGATGCGTTGCGGTGCCTGACGATCGACGGGTTTTACACACATGGCGTTGAGAGTCCCGCCGAGCTGCTCCAAGTTCTGCGTGGAGCTCCGAATCTGGTCGAAGCCAACTTTCTTCACCTGTCTTTTCGGTCGGGATTCTTGGACGACGTCGAGGTGTTGACACATTCATCTCTCCGGCATCTGCGGTTTGGGAAAGCTCTGGAAGAGTACAACAGCGGCGACGCGCTGGATTCCGACCCCATTATCACGCAGCGCCTCACGTTGCCTTGCCTACAGACACTCTGCTACACTGGTGGGACAGGGTATTCGTGCGCCGCGGACCTGTTGGCGTTCTTGAAGCGCTCGTCAGCACCATTGCGCCACTTGCAATTAACTTTGCATGGGGTGCACATCCACAGCCGTGCCGTTGAATGTCTCCCCTTACTTTCTGGGGTGACCAACTTGGACATCCTCCAACCAGACCACGAGCTCACACAGAACTTCACATCCCTGGTCGCGGCACCCGGTCTCCTCCCGGCTCTCCGCAAACTCAGCATTATAGCGGGTAGAGTCGACTCTGTGGGATACCGCACCATCTTAGACGAACTCAGGCGGCGCCGACGAGTCATTCAGTCTTTTCGACTGGTTGTTGTGGACGACAGTACTGGGCCGGAGGAGGCGTTGGTGGATTCGTTCCGGGAACTGATGGAGAATGGGATGGATATACATATAGAGGGGCTGCGCTTGTGGAGGTGAGCATATCTCCGTCCCTCTCAATATTGAGCTTACGATGCTTGGATTTTCAGAAACATGGACTAAAGCGGCGGTCGAGATGGTGGTACATCCTAGGTGCGGTCTTCTGTATTTACGGACTACCCAAGTCGCCAGAATTCTGCGGTGCAAATCCTTATATATATATTGTCCATTCTGAACTCCATGTACAACCTCGAGACCAGGGGCTCAAAAGTTGTGATTGGTATTTACTACTGTTCTTTTGCACTTTCGTCTGGACCACGTTCTCGGCCGCAACATGGCGACGTCCCCAACTTGTAGGCTAGCTGAAGTCACTCAAATCTTCTTGGACATGCAATAGCTCCAAGTCGACATTGGAACAAGAAAAGAGCCTCATTCACACCCATGCCTCGACCCCGTGTCCAGGCTTCGAGCTGTCCTCGAAGATCTTCTCTGAATGACTTGCCTTCCTTACGACTCCCTCGCTGAACTCTCGGGTCCCACCAGGGATTTTCATCTGGTCGTCTATCCTGGATCAGAGGGTCTCTGCGAAGAAATTGGGGGAACTGTTCGAACAAGATCAAAATCAAGTCAGCCTGGACTCCAAGGGATAGAATACAGTCTTGACTGCAACCCGAACGGCGAACGCAAATGAGATGTTGACTGATTGACAGTTTCTGTCAATCAGACGTAAGCGGCCCGGCGAGTAATCAGGATGACACTCACGGAAACCGTTCCGTGACAGTTTAACCGGGAGTGCATGATATTAACCGTGGACATTGGGTATATAAACGCGTCTCAAAAAACGATATGGCATCGAACAAATGTCCTCACCCTCCGAGAAGAAAATCGTCCTCGTCACCGGCGGCAACAACGGTATCGGTTTCGAGATTGTTCGCGCCTTGCTGCAGTCGGACAAGGAGTACCACATCGTTATGGGCAGCCGTTCTGTGGAGAAAGGCGAGAGCGCGATGGCCAAGCTCAAGGAGGAGTTTCCCGACTTGCAGAACACTCTCGAGGTCGTCCAGCTCGATTTGACCGACGACCAATCTGTCGAGGGCGTGTTCAAAAGGATTCAAGACAGCCATGCACATCTCGACGTGCTCATCAACAATGCGGGTAATTTTATTCCTTTTCTTCGTCGAGGACATATTCTGACAATCTGCCAGGAGCCACCTTCGACCCTGACTGCCAGCGCGGCCTCATCTCCATCCGCGAGAGCTTCACCAAATCCTACGACGTCAACGTCGCAGGAACCAACGTGCTCACACACACCCTGACACCCCTCCTCCTCCTCTCCTCCGACCCGCGCCTCATCTTCATCACCGGCCTCTCCAACCTCTCTCAAGCAGCCGAGAAGTACTTCCCCACCGCCCCGCAGCCGGCGGGGTACCCGAAACCCATCCAAAGCGATCTCAGCGGGGGCTTCGAGACGATCGGCTACCGCTGCTCCAAGGTCGCGCTCAACATGTTGATGCTTGATTGGAATTTCAAGCTTCAGGCCGACGGTGTGAAGGTTTGGGCTATTGGGCCGGGGATGCTCGAGACGGACCTTGGCGGGCTGAGAGATATGGCGAAGAAGATGCCGGGAATTGGGCATGCGAGTCTTGGAGGGGAGTTTACGAGGACGGTTGTTGAGGGCGCCCGGGACGCGGATGTCGGCAAAATTGTTTGTCGGGGTGGGATTATTGCGTTTTAGCTCTTCAATGTCGTCTGTAGCCTTGTGACTCAAGTCGTTCGCTGTGAGATGAAACAGTCTGAAACCTTTAATTGGGGTTGCTGTACATATGCAAAAAAAAACCCGCCCAGACACCAACAGCGCGAAGGAAGGAGTCCAGGCGGATGAGCACGGCCGATGATACACACGATACTGGTCCGCTTCATTTCCTCTTCGCCGAGGAGATCTGTAGTACCGCGTCTTCGCCGAGAAGATTCGGATCCTATTTCTATATGAGCCGGACTTCTGGGCTCCTGAGTGGTTCAAAGTCGGCATTCGATGCAGCTTCTAGCCGCTAAATCGAACTTGGCAGAGGAACGAAAGCCGACCTTCGGGATTCCAATCTCAGTGTCGCATAAGTAGTGGGATGTTCGATTCCAGGACTGGACGAGTAAATATTTATATCGGAGCCCGTCCATTGATCGCGATCTTCCCGCTTCCAATATCTCGCTATCACCTCAACATGAGATGTATTGATTCTGGATCCGCCCGCGGAGCCATCCCTTCCACAAACCTTGCACAACAAGCTTCATGGGTATAAAGCTAGGCAAAATCCAGGACTGCAAGCAAATCTTGCTCCAATATGCAGTTCCAAGCCCTCGCCGCATTGATCCTTACCGCCTTTGCCCTCAAAGCCACTGCTGTGAGTCTATCTTAGCTCGTCACGGTTCGCATCGCTCATCGTAAGTTTGTTGTGCAGATCAAGGTCATGAGTGTCGCAGAAATGAAGCACTGGATCGCCACCACCGACGCGGACCTTACTTTCATCGGTGAGCCCGTCGAGAACATTGGCCTCTCGCCTTTGAGGATCACTGTCGTCTACTGTAGCCAGCGTACCTTCAACGTCTGCGGCGGCGCCTGCAACGTGTACACCGGCGGGGAAACCTGCATCGACGCCCCCAACACCAACTGCCTCTCTGCCACTGCGAATGTCGCGTCCTGCGACAGCTCCGGATGTTTTGGCAGTTGCGACGCCTTCGCCTCGTGCGGCACCAGGCTCGATAACAATTTTTGCTTCACGCCGGGGACTGCATCCATCTCTGTCCCGCCCTCTTGAGCAGTTTTGCCACCAAGCTGGCGCCCGGTGTACGTCGTAAATTTAACCGTTCGTTTCCAAGCCTGAGCTTTGCGCATCCATCAGATTCCGGCGTTGTTCTGGCGGCCCCAGCATTCTCGAAGTTCTCTCACAGTTTTTCCATTTGGTTGAGACAGTTGTCCATTTTTGTGTGTGGGAATGAAACGTGCGGGCGAATTCGATTTAAAGCTCTAGATTCTGGTAGAACGATTCGACAGTGGACGATTCTATGTCAATTCTGATGTTCCATCTGAATTGAGTCTCGCTCAAGAATCGATTTATTGGTCTGAAACTGGGAATCGAGATACTGGAAACCCCAGATTGTCGGTTCTCGAACAGTCAAGTGGCTTTACGGTACTCTCCGCGCAGCAAGGCATAAAATCAAATCAATCGCGAAGAGAGAGTCGAGACTCGACAAGTTCCACCGCTGATACTCACATATCATACAAAGCCTACGCACTCAACTCGGGGGTATCCGCAAACGACATATCCGACATCCCAGCAGGGAGCCTCTCCCCTTGGACCGCATCCGCCTTGCTCGCCAACTCCCGCACGGCCTTGATGTCCTCTGCCGACAACGTGATCGCACCCGCGGCGAGGTTCTCCTCGAGGTACTAGAGGGTGCCGGTCAGTGTTCCACAATACATCGCGGTGGACGGACGACCCACCTTGATCTTCTTGGTCCCGGGGATCGGAATCACATCATCGCCCTGCGCGAGAACCCACGCGAGCGCAACTTGCCCTGGGGTCGCGTTGTACTTGGCGCCAATCGCTCCAAGGCCCTCGACTATCTTGAGGATGTTGGGGAAGTTTTCCGTGCTGTATCTGTTCGAACACTCTTGAGCACAGAGAACGGATAAGAAAAGAGGACAAAGGCCCACCGAGGGATCATCCGGCGGAAATCATCTGCGGCAAAATCGTTTGGAGATTTCTACGTCTCAATGAAAACAACACTCAAAGACTGTGTGAAAAATACGTACAAATTGCCCAGTAAGCAGACCCCGTCCAAGGGGCGAATACGCGATAATCTTGACACCTAGCTCGCGCGCCGTGGTGAGAATCCCGATCTTCGGGTCCTCGATATCGAGCGTGAAAGGCGAGTATTCGACTTGGTACGCTGCGATGGGGTGTACAGCATGAGCACGGCGGAGGGTTGCGGCTGAGCATTCCGAAATGCCTATGTGCTTGACTTTGCCTTCTCTGAGAAGATTTTCGTCAGAAAACGCGATGAAATGGACGTGAAGCGCACTTGACGAGCTCGGCCATGGCGCCAATGGTAATCTCAATCGGCGTGTTCTTGTCCGGGCGCTGCAGTCGCGTCAGGCAGAGAGATAACTTGTAGAAAAGTACGACCGCACGTGAAGATAGTACAGATCGATGCAGTCCACACCCAGGCGTGCCAGGGACGACGTCGCCGCCTCACGTACCCGCGCTGGCGAGCCGTCGATAGTGAAATCGGGCTTGAATCCAAACTTGGTGGCCAGGTAGATCTCCGAACGCTTTCCAGTCCGTTTGAACCTGGGGTTTCGTAAGTGAAATGGTTGCTATAACGATGAGCATGAGAGACGCACCATTTGCCAATGAGATCCTCGGAGTCGGCGTACAGGTCAGCCGTGTCCCAGTGGGTGCATCCGGCGGCGTAGGCGGCATCGAGGACTTTGAAGCGGTCCTCGTCGGATTCTATCGCGCCGTAGAAACCCGATATGCCCATTGCGCCAAAGCCGATGGCTGAGAAGGTTGCGTTTTCGATGCTTCGAGTAGGAGACATGGTAGATGAGAATGAGATGGGGAAAGTCACGATTACGGGTGTTCTTATAGGCGGCCGTTTGATGTCTTCGTCAGCGTCGACCCCTGCCGCATCGTCCTACGCGTCGACGGCATAGGGCGGGATCCGGGAATGACGTCCAAGCTTGTTCGGGTAGACGGTACCGGTAAGCTGGACGTCGGACGGACTTCAGTTGGCAGAGGGTCTCGGCGTCGTCGTACGCGTCGACGGCATCGGTCAGCACAACGTCCGTCGGTTACGGAGATCTGCTGACATCTTGCTGGCATCAGATAAGGGGCTTGCTTTCCTTTTCCACAACTTTTGCCTGATTTTTCCTTGTCATGAATCTTCCGACGACCCAAGTTGGACACAGCGCGTTCGGCAAAAAGGCGGCCCTTGTCACCACCATAAATCCCGTGACCGCGTAAGTACTTGCATCGAAATTCTACATACGCGTCTGCCATACGCCTTTCATCTCACTTGGAACCCTAAGGAAACGCGGAATAATCGGTCGACCTCATCAGAAAACACTACTGAACCCAAAATCCCCCGTCGAACCAGCCTCACGACCTCACCAACTCTCAAACAAGGGCCTTAGTAGGGCCGATAGGGCCCTACATACCGAGCGGCCAGGACACACAGTGGGGGCGACGCGGGCGACGCAATAACATTGAGGTCGGTGGCGTCTCGCGTGGTAGGCGGATTCAAGTGTGTAGACAGACGGTGCAGGTTGGGTACGATGTGAGATCCAAATTCTTGTTCAATACACAGAAGAGGGGGTCGACAATAGCGAGCATGAGTGGGAGGCTAAGGCGTAGGATGTAGGACTTGTATATATGCACTTGTTCGTCTTTACTCTGGAATTCAGCAAGGAGTTACTCTATGTACTTGAGTATCGGGCTCGTATCTGGGCGAATCAGGGATAGCTTGCGAGTCGCGACTCATCCAGACCAGGCTGCAGAGACGACGCCGCGGTTCTGCGTAATCTGGGATGAGTAAAATCTGAGAGCCAAACGCGTCGTTCGCGACTCGACCTTCAGTTAGAAATTGGACCTAACCCAGAGTGGCAACACAGGCTCTGGGGTCTCCTTGAGTGCCTACGGAAGGTCAGGGCGATTCGAGGCGTCACATTCATGTTAATTCGGGTGGCTTTGAATTGGTTTGAGCCCGCACTGGTCCAGGAGTCTGAATCCTGGTCAAAGCGCTCAAGCCTATCTGCCGCTTGGATTTTACAAGTAATTACGATGCAGGAAAGTCGGAAGCCGCGCAAGGGTCTGCAGATATACCAAGCCGCATCGCATTGCGCGAATAATGGACCCTGAAATCAATGAGCCCGCCATCACGTGAGAACTGGTCTCTTGCTCTCGCATTTCACTCACCGTCGCAGTGTAGTCGTGCACAACGCGGCATCCATATCTCCTGCACTCAGCAGACTCCCCCATAGTGGAGTAATACCCTCCCCTCGCACCAACTTGCAGGAATATCGCAACTTCCCGAGACGACTCGTCTTGCCACCACCCGCTGGTCATAAACCAGCCTCCCTCAGTTACGACCATCGACGCATCCACGGAGGCGTCCCACCTCACGGATAGCTGCGGCTACCCACGACCCGAAAGAATTTATCCAGTGAGTAACGTTTCACATTTCGCGGGTGGCACGCTCACCGATTGTCCAAAGCGATGGCCTATAGCTACACCTACCCCTACCCCTACACCTCTCCCCTTCTCCTCCCCCTCTCCTCCTTCTCCCCCACCCACAACGCTCACGCGTCCTTCCCCACCGCACACGCGACGGCCTATGCCACCAGCCGTTCAAACATCCAAGGGCTGCCACTGACTCTCTCTGCCGCGGCGAGCACTCTCGACGCAAGAACGCGCTGGGAGAACCGGTGGCTTAGGAACCAACTCCACCACATCCTCGTCGATCCCAGCCAGACAGGCTCCGTCGTGCCCGAAAGGGAAGGGAGCCGTCTGCTCGAAGCTTTGTTGACCGCGCAGCGTACGGGGACTGACATGTTATTCCCTCCCCCGGGCCCCGTGGAGGCACGTTTCCAGAGCTGCGCGAACGTTGTCGTGCCTACCGAGGCGGAGAACCACGGGGAGAACGCAGAGGCTGAAGTGGTCGTCGGGACCTGCGGCGGGTCCAGGGACATGTACATGTCGGTGGTGCCAGGGGCCGCCATCGACGACAGCTCGCGGGTGGCGGATTCAGACGCGCTCCACACTGCCAAGTGCCGGGCCCTGTCACCGAGCTCGGACGCGGGCTTGGATGGCATGGACTGGTACCCACACCCGACGCCTGAAGCAGAGATGTATGGCCAGGCGCTCGTCGATGAGATCATGGCTCCCGGTATGAAGCAGAGGTTCGACAAGCTGGAGGAAGACGCTGGGGAGCGAGCCAAGGCCATCGAGGCCAGGAAGGCGGGCACCCTTTATGATTTCATCTTCGCCCTTCTCGAAGAGGGGGAGAACAGTCTAGCAGGTGACAACGACGCTGAGTCGGAATATTCTTGGACGGCGTCTAGCGACTTTGTATCGCCGTTATTCGTCGCCTGGGGACAGGAGAATGCGACCGAGGATTCAGACGTGGATGTGCTCGACAAGGCCGGGCGAAACCAGTGGGACCACTTGGTCATCGAGGACGGTGCGCTTGCCGGCCCTCGCGAGCCCCAGACTTCGGGTTCGGCACAGGAGATGCGAAACGAGTATTGCGAGACGTTGGAGGAGATCATCAATTTGCTGCAGGAGGTCGACGCCGTGGTCGAGTCCCAGTAGACGTCGCCCAAGGGGTGCGCCAGTTTGAAGCAGGGCGCAAGAGATTCATTTGACGACTCCGGAGAAGCATATTGATTGCATGGGGGCGAGCAAAGCCCACGGAGTGTACCATATTGTACTGTTCACTTGCTGTGTGTGTTGTAAATTATAACCGCCCGCTTTCTTTCCATCTTGAAGCTTGAAGAGTGAAGAGCAGGCGACGAATTGTCCGATGAGGAGGTGAAGTGAGCGAGTGGCGTTTCCCATCACTTTCTTCTTCCCTCCATGTCTTCACCGACTTGCCGTCCTCAATGCGCCGGAGGAGCTCAAATCTTCCCTTCTAGTCTCACTCTTGACTCTACGATGTCCCTCTACGCGAGCCTCGCCTTTCTCCAGGATATCTGGCGATAGTACATGCCTTGGAAGCTCCCGCCCATTCGCTTCGAGGTGGGACGAATGGTCCGTAGCTATATCGGATGCGTCGCCTATCCCCACCCTAGACTCTGCATATCGCACCTCCTCACTCGCTCTACCGGGTCGAGGTAGGACTTGCAGCGATACCTTGGAGATTCAGGTGCGTTTCGACTAGGGTCCGCTGCGCGCATCTCTACTTACAGAAACTGTGCAGTCCTTTGAAGAGCCATAGACTGCATTTCGGCTGCCGGGTTACGTCTCTGTCTCTGGCTTTCTGCCAGCGTCCAGCGAATCTACGGCTGGCATTCGGATTTGCAGGCTCTCATTCTTATGGACCAAATGCAAATGTAAAACGGAGGCGCTGTGAAGGCACCCGGAGTTTCTTAGGCCAAGGTACGTTCTCGACACAAACCCTCCCTCTCGTATCCGGCTCATACGGTCTCAAGCCTCGCATTGAAGTTTTCTCAGTCCAGGTCACCGACTTGCCGTCCTCAATGCTCCGGTGGAGTTTCAAACGTTGCTATTTAGTCTCGCTCTCAACTCTGGGATGTCCTTTCACGCGAGCCTCGCCTTTCTCCCGGAAGTCTGGCGATAGACCGACAGTCGGAAGGCTTCTGACTGCCCAAACAAGGCTTATTGTCGTCGAGAGGCAGGCCTCTACGTAGCAAGCAGCGATAAGATTCAGGTGCGTCCGACTCGGGCTCACTGCCCCCATCTGTGCTTATAGGAGTGCAGTCCTTTTCGGTCTCTCGCTCGCTGGGTTAGATTTCCGGTGGCATGCAAATCCTAAGTGGACGCTCCTCTGGATCCATGCGTGTAGGACGATTCAAGATTGGGCTCTGGTGTGTCTCATATGATCTTCGTCTTTTTTCATGGATCTCTTACAAGTGTACAGGCTTGCGAGGCTGCCCCATCTCATCGGACCACCTCGCCACTCCATACTTACCACGCGAGTATGGCCCTCTACCGAATCTCCAGAGGAAATGTCGGCGCCCGCCTCAAGGACTCCGGAGGATGCCGTCCCCTTGGCCGGCTTCTTCTCACCCGCCTTCTGGACTCCTACCCTGGTGAAGACGGGTGATCTTCGACCATCCAGCCATCCTCTTTACAACGTTCTGTGGTTCTCTGGACCGGAGGCGCGTGGTGACGAGAGAACACCATCCTCGTACTTGAGGAACAACCAATCCCGTCTGCTCATTGCGAGCCAATTCGTTTGTCCATGCCATGCTTGGGTACTGCAGAAACCCCGGTACGTCATCGAAACTGGTCTCTCGCTGCATTTGGCTCATACGATTGCCCAGGCTCGAGATCTTTCCTCGTTTCTGCTTCGAGCCTTGCGGCAGATACAATCTTTGCGTCTAGCCCCTCCCCGCCTTGCGCTGGATTTATTCCATCTGCTTCACCTTGCGGAGGAAGGTGACTGGCCGTCGCAACACCCACTGCATTCGAATACTCAAGCCGTCCATGATTTGGTGCCCCTCCTCGGCGTCCATTTCGGTCGAGATTTCTCACCACGGTGGCAATCGCCGCCTTTATTGGCCCGGCCTGGAGAGCGGCGTCCAGGGATTCTTTCCCTCACTCTGTCGTCGAGGAAGAGCATGCAAATTTGCCCGTATCCGCTCATTGGACCTGTCGGGGCTGCAGGCTGCAGGCGCTTTCCTTGCGGGGATTTCGGACTCGCTAAGCCCTGGACGCTAAGGATGAAGTCATGCGGCGCTGGGGGCCTAGCTGGCCGGTGGAAGTGTGTGTCGGCTACGTGCACCGATGCTGGTGTCCCGGCGGTCCACGAGAGAGCGGCGGTGAATTCTCTGGTACTTGCGCAAATCGATCGACGACATGATCGATATGTGGACATGGAGATAGATATATGGGACGGACGACAGGACTCGTGGCTAATAACGCCCTTGGGAAAAGGCAAGCCGAATTGCACGAATGGAGCGATGGGGCACCACGTTCTTCCTCTCCAGAAATGCTTTCTTGTTCTGTTGGTGAGACCATCCTCCCCGAATAGCAATAGGAACAACCTCTTCCGCTTCTACCTCGGCGTACCCGACACCCCTCCTCGCACTCCGATGCAGCCTCCCTCCAAACCATCCTCGACGCCCGCTCCTCACCCTCCGTATTAACTCCGAAAGTGACTGGGGGCCAGGGAGTCGTCATGTTCTTCCATCCTCGTCCGGTGCGTCCCATGTACTCCTCATCTTCCGCTCAAGCTCATAACATCATGCAGCCAGGCAATGCGGCCTGCAGACGCGGAGCCGTCGCTGCGTCCTTTCTGGAAACAGAGACGTGTGCGGCACGACGAGAACCTAAGCGGGCCATATCATTCCTCGACTTGAGCACAACGAGGATTCATTGCCCCTCCTCCAGCTCGAGGCTCCCTGCGTTTCGTGTTGAGACGAGGACTGCTGGGAGCTCTCTCGCCTGCCTGCGTTGCCTATAGGCTATATCGGAGTGAGTCATCTCGCAGACCAGGAGCCGATGTGTGCTGACGAATCCTCTCAGACGTGGGCATCTGGAGCCGTGTCCGCACTCGATATACCTCGATACTGGGATTCTCGTCGACTACATAGGCTCGCACCGGCGTTAAGCTTGATTTGCGTCGACCTGGTTCTCCGGTAGCGGTCAACGGACGAGTCAATGAGGATTGACAACTCTTTTTTGGTCCCGCCCGCAATCCTCCATTGGCTGTGCGATTGGTGCGCTGAAGACTGTTGGCGGTTTCCTCGCGGGATTCCGGCCAGTGGAAGCGCGTCGGCTGCGTGCATTAGCATGTGCTGGTTTCCCGGCGTTGCATGAGCGAGAAGTCGACTTGGACGAGGGAGGCTTGCGCTTTTCCAAGGGCGTTATGGATCAAGGAGCGATATCGGGAACCACGTCCTTCCTCTCCCGAAGTGCTTTCTTGTTCTGCTGGTGAGACCACCCTTGTCGTCGTAACTCACTCAATGCTCATCGACCCAATAGTTCCCTCAGGGACCGGCTTGTCTCGAGTCGTGGCTGCTTCATGGGTGTTACTTTGGTACCCGGCCCGCATGTATAATTGGTCATGGAAGTGCCCTGCTGGCACTGGCTTTGGACGAAGGAGGTCGGGCCTGTGAACGATGAGTCGCTTCCTCGAGCTCTGTCGGCTCGCAGATGACTGTCTCCCTGCTGGCGTCAGTCGTGTATATAGAGTTGCTACGTGTGGATCGTAGCTTATAAGTACACTCATGTTCTGCCATAGTTTGCTGGCTTTTGATTTGAAGAAACTGCGTTATCATCTCTTCCCAAAACTTCCATGTCGGAATCCCTCTCACTTCCTCCCGAGCTCTGGCTCTACATACACCGACTTGCGATTCCCCGGACCCTCTTGAACGCTGCACGCTCCGAGGACCTGGCGTATGTGCCCTCCCGAGATCCATTTGAAAAGATAGACGTGCAGGTGAGTGTATCGCCAATAACCTTCTTCATCTCATGTCCTAGGATGCCAAATCTTTTGCAGTCGTGTCTCGCCTATGGAATGGACTCGCTCATGAGCTACTCTACGAAAACATCCCGGTCCCCGACGACTCCGGGCGATTCGACCGTCTCCGCACTGCACTGGAGCATCCAGCGAACGCAAGGCTCGTTCGCAGCATCCGTCTGACGACATTCCGCGCTGACCACAACGCCGTCGTCCTCGCCCTGTGCACTCAAGTCGAGGTTATCTGCCACCCTGGCAACAATTCCGGGTCGAACCTCATTCGTCCTTCACGGACGATAAGTTCACTTCCGACCTTCCAGTCCTTGAAGCATGTCTTCTGGACCGAGTCCGTCATGACGTCCCCTCCCCTGCGCCTCATACTCGAGGCAGCACCCAACGTCGAGCATCTCGTGCTCCAAACCCCACTCCACTTTGAGCTCCGTCAGGAAGACCGGTGGACACTCCCGCCCCTCCCTCGTCTACGGAGGCTCTCGTGTCTGGTGTTCACCAACCACCCCGTCTTCCGACTGGACCTCCAAAACCTCACCCGCCTCGCTTGCTCGCCTCTTCACTTGCGGCGCCCGGATTTCCCGACACTCCCAAGCCTGCAGACGCTCGAGCTGTACGGCTCGTTCCTAGGCATCGACTTTTCCGATCGCCTCGCCAGGTTCCCCGCCCTTCGCGAGCTTTGCTACGACGTCTGCAATGACGCTGTCCCGCCTTCGTCCGAAGAGCCGACGCATGAGGCTCTCGAGCAGCTCCGGCTGTATTCCTCTGCGCAGGTCGTGCGCCATTGGGGCTTTATCGAGGAGCATTTTGCGCTCGTGCTCTTGCCAGATTTTCCCCTCGTCAAGCGGTTGGTGCTTGAAGGGACGTGGGATAGTGTCGTTTTGGATGAAAGGTTTCGGGGATTCCGAGATGGGTTGAGAAAGCGGGGGAGTCGGGTGGAGTATCCTGAAGGCGTGGTGCGCTCTTGAGAGGGACTGGCTCAGAGGTGCGTCTTGGTCTATTTCGGCATTCCGGGCCAAATGCTGAGGACCTTCTAGCCGTCACGCTCCCCGCACCCGGGACGATCATGGACATCTCGCACTGCTGCACCCCATGCTTCGGAAGCTTCCAAGTTCCGACTTTTCGAGCGCAGTGGCTCTACGGGGGGAATCTATCACATCCATGCAGATACTTTGGTGTACGCTACAAATAACCAGGCTAATACATACTTACGTCCAAAATCTCTCGTTTGGCCTGCTATCGATCCTCGTACTTAGCGTAGACGTTTGCGGCTGGTTTCACAGTCAACAACGTTTATTAGAGTTGGGCTCATATTTTCGACAACCCCTGTCGCTTTGGTGGGGTAGTGGTAACCTGGGTCGTTGCCATGGCCATGGATGTCAAGATTGATGCTTCTCGACCCGCTGGGGGTTCGATTCCCTCCCAAAGCATTCGTCACTTGCATCCTCTTTTTGGTGGTCCTCGTTTTGTCTTTCTGTGACGGTATCTGTCGTGTCTCTACCACCTCCGAAAGCCTCAGTTACTGTAACCACCTTTGGAATTGGCCGTCTCTGTGTCTGTAATACTACTTTCTAAATGGTTTCAACTGCGCCTCGTCCCTGTCCTCGGCAGTGTGTAATCCAAAGCTCGCTGCGCTCGAGCAGAGCTTGAACGTGGCGACACGTCTGCAGAGGGTTCGCAATAGCTCGCCCGCCGGGAGTTCGATTCCCTCCCTAAGCATTAGTCATTGAGCTCTTCTTTTTTGCTTAGTCTTCATTTTTGTGTTTTCCCTTGGTCGTCTGTTCTTGTGCTGTTGTTCGCCGCCTCATGGGTTGTCACTCGCTGCAACTGCGCGCAATTACCACTGTTTTCAAATGTCTCTGCTACTTTTTAAATCGACTGCGCCTCGTCCCCGTCCTCGGCAGCGTGTAATCCAAACCTGACTGCGTTCGAGTCGAGTTTGAACGTGGCGACACGTCTGCGGAGGTATAAGACGGCGGGAGACACAGCGTCGGCCACGTCTGATGAAGTCATCCGACAACGATTGGGTGGTTGTGTTTGTCACCAAACCATTTCACTTGTTTCTTCCCGCCATCCCGAAAAAGTTCGCACTTTGCCCTTCGTCAATGCCGGCGCTACCATCTCTCCCGCCTGAGCTCTGGCTTTATATATATCAGTTGGCGACAGCTGATTTGGTTCCCCGCGGTGGTGCGACTCCCGCTCAGGCGCTCTCTGATCTGGAGATGAAGCGGTATCTCCAGGTATGCACTTGTCTTTCCGACGGATGTCTCTGATGTTATTCAAGGCGGCACGATCTCTGGGCCGTGTATGCAGGACGTGGAACCGACTGGCCCACGAGGTGCTCTACGAGAACGTGTGGGTGAATGACGGTTTTGCGTCTCTCGCAGCCGCCGTTGCGCGGCCCGAAATCGGACGTCTTGTCCGCCGGATCCGACTTTCGACGACGAGATTCGACAGGAACGTTTCCATCTTGACGAAATGCCCGCAAGTCGAGATGCTCGTCTTGCCGGAATTTCCGCGTTCGGGTCGCCTGTACACGGTTCAGGACATCCAGATTCCCCCTCTTCTGGAATTGCGAGAGTTGTACTGGGTCCACTCGTACTGGTCTTCCGAACTCCTCCTGAAGGTGCTCCAGTTGGCTCCGAACCTCACCCATGTCTGTCTACTGACGTCCTCGACGATCGGCGCGGATGCAGACGAATCGCCAAGAGTCCCGACGTTGCAGCACGTAGAAACTCTTTCCATCACCTGCCTCGACTCTCGATTTGTACGAGCCCTGCTGAGGAGCGACCTACGCTCCCTCGTCGACCTCACCATCGACCCTGGGCACTTTAATTGGTCCAACTTCCCTATCCTCCCGGGCCTGCGCAAATTAACACTCAGCGCGCATCCCATGCCTACCGTCGTTCTCTTTCCCGCGATCTTCACGCGCTGTCCCAACGTGCGTGATCTGCGGTACGATGTGCGCAGTCGCGTGCAGCCTCCTGAGGTTGAAGGAGCCGGAGCGGTAGCGGCGGGACTCGTCTGCATTCGGCTTTCGTTGCCTGTGTCTACGGTCAATGTCTGGAACGTCGAGGACCAATGTCAGCTTCTCGTCCAGCCTGCGTTTGCCGGGATCGAGCGTGTTGTGCTGGAGGGACGGTGGTCGGACTCGGATGTGAAAGTGAAAGTAGGCCCAAGCTTACAGAATCTTCGCAATGCGCTCCTTGCGCGCGGTGGGGAGCTCGTGTATGGTGTGGATTGATGTTGGGCCAGGCACGTCGGATTACTTGTACGCATCTTCGTGGGTATTGATGTACGCTCTCTATAGAGGATTATCTTTGCCAAGACTCCAGGTGTAGAGCATCTGGACAAACTGATGGTTTCCGGGAAATTTCAGTCCGTTCAAGGACCTATTACAGTTTCAAACGGGTGATTTTTCGAGTCCACGGATGGGTTATGAGCGGGTCGAGATCTGGCGAAAATGTCCATGTTTTTTTGCCTCGTTTGGAGCACATTTGGCTGGCTTTTTCCACCCGTGGACCGGGTACGAATGCATCCGTTCACCGCGCGATTTCAAGATGGCCGAATATTCATTTTGTTCAATGCGCGGGGTTCACGCGGATGGTGTTCTTTCTTTTTCTTATGAATCAGCTCAAGACTGGGTCAGAGTATGTACACTCCTTATCTGTCAAATCCCAGGCCCTCGATCCTCACAATCTAAACCTCGCCAGGCACCAGTGACGCTATTGCAGCGTTCTATGACGGCGCGTGCGCTGACAGATGGCTTCGCTCTCATTAACCATCCATTCAGGTTCTCAGTTGCCGAAGTCTCCTGCCATCCGACCGTTTGACGGGACGTCCCGTTGATACTACTACTCCTCGTGGGATGTCGTGACCGGCTACACTCGGCCTTTGACTCAATTTGACAGTTTGGCTTATCTGGCTTCTGAAAAACGCCGAAGTAATGCATCATGCAGAAGGACGGGGATTGATGAAAAAGCTCCCTCACTGCTCACCAGTCGCGTGCTTGCACTTCCCACTGCCGAGGACTTCTGCGGGGCCCCGCTAGCCGTCGACAAGGGAACTCAACGTTCCGGCCACGCGGTGGAATTCCGGCGGAGTGGTACCTTTTAGGTATCTTCCGGTTGCACCGTACATTCCGCTTGGAGACTCCTTCATATAAGATAGCTTCCCGCCTTGCGACAGACCGGATCTCGTCGCGATTGGGTTAGATTACCCGGCACGCTGGTTATTTCTAAAAACAGAGGGATTAGCGAAACAGGTTCATGGGAGTCGTTGCACGTCCCCGGGGATGAGCGCTAAGCTTCCCGTGCAAGGGACACTCCAATACCGTAATCTGCCGGTTCCTTTTAATTGGCAACGCCCGCCCGTTCAACTTCCTTCCCTTCCTCTCGTTTCATCATGACCGCAGTGCTTTCCCAACCACCCGAGTTATGGATGCACATACACCGACTAGCCACGGAGGATATGGAGCCTGGAGGCAGCAACGACGCCCTCTCCGAGTCCGAGATGAGGCGATATCTTCAGGTGCGTCTGTGTGTCCATGACGTAACTCCGCCCCTAACACACTCACCGCTTCAAGATTGCGCGTTCCTTGGTCAACGTCTGCAAGTCTTGGAACGATATGGCCCATGAGCTATTGTACGAGAACGTGTGGGTGAACGAGGGCTTTGCGTCTCTCACTGCTGCACTGCAAGATGCCGCAACGGCGCGCCGTGTTCGACGGATCCGCTTGTCAACTACACGGTTCGACCATAATGCCGCGATTCTCAGGCAGTGTCCACACGTCGAGGTTCTCGTCCAACCCGAATTTCCGCGTGCACTCCGGATGTATTCCGACTCGAAAATGCCGCTTCCCCATCTCTCCACGCTACGTGAACTGTACTGGATACAATCTAGCTGGTCCTCAGAGCTTCTGCTCATCGTCCTCGACGCTGCTCCAAACCTCACACACCTATGTCTCTCAACATCCTGGACGATAGGCAGTGATTCAAGCTGGTCGCCAACAATCCCCGCACTGCCTCACCTCACCTCCCTCGAACTCGCACGCCTCAATCCAATATGGGTGCGCGCCGTCCTATCCATCGACCTAGGCTCCCTCACGTGCCTCACTATCGACCCCGTCCACCTCCGATGGGCGGAATTCCCCGAGCTTCCTGCGTTACGCCTACTCGCACTCGTAGCGCCCACAGCCATCTCCTTCTCAGCTATTTTGGACCGCTGTCCGAATATCCATGAGTTGCGGTACGACGTGCGGAGTGGCATCGAGAGGATTCCTGATGAGGCCGACTCCCTGGTTGCACTCGAGTACGTGCGGCTCAGGCTTCCTACAGCGCAATTCAACGCAAAGCTCGTTGAGGAGCATTTTCAGCTGCTTCTTGAGCCTGCGTTTAGCTCGATGCGACGGGTGGTGCTGGAGGGTTTGTGGGTTGATGTGGTGAAGGTTCAGTGGGAGGTGTACGAGGGGTATGGACGCCTTTGTGATGAGTTGCTTGAGAGGGGTGGGTGGGTGCAAGTTGTTGCGTAGTGATTCATCCGAGTGTGTCTAGGACGGGGATGACAGCTACATACATAACAGGAGTTGGGAATATTTGCAAAATATTTCAACAAGGGATGGGTCACCGTCTGCGTCGGCAGATTCGATCGCTCTTACGAGGCCTTCACGCTCTGGGTTTGCTCTGCGTCTGTTGGTGGGTTGAACCTTGGACAGAGACTCTTCCTGCTTCGTTCTTTCACATTGGCGGTGCCGAGCTCAAGTTGAACTCATAAGTACGGGAGCGTCATCAAAGCGAATCATCATCACTGGTCACCTTGACCGGATCAACTCCGCCATCAACACGCCATTTTTTCCTTGCGTCTAACCCTCATCTCATCCACGACGATTGTGTTCCAACCTTCGATGAGCGGAGCACACCGACGCGTGCCGACGGAACTTTGGAATGAAATTCTGGACACATTCCCCCTGTACCCGGGCAGCGACGACCTCAAAAATTTTGCATTGGTGTGCCGCAGCTTCCTGCCCATAGCTCGATCTTTCTTGTTCAGTGACCTACACCTCGCCCCGTTTCTGATTCATTCCGACCGTGTGCTCCTCCCGCCTTCCAATGTCGTGGACAGTCGCTTGGAGCGCATCGACTTTTGCTGCTCGCCGGAAATCGCGCCTTTGGTCCAATGCTTCACGATTTTCCCAGATAGAAGGCTCTCGATTAAGGCTCCCGATCCTTCGGAGTGGGCAGAATCGGAGACACCAGATGTCCTGCTGGATGCGTTGTTCGAGCGTCTCGATCGCTTCACGGGTCTCCGCAAACTGGTCATTCGTTATATCCAGTTTACCCAGTCCAGGGTCGACATTATTCGCCATCTCCCCAATCTGCGTCAACTTGACGTCGTCCGCTGCCCCGCTGTCCCAGAACAGCTTATATCGGTCCCTCCACGCAGTTTGAGCATCACCACGCTCAAGCTGTGGCATAATGACGACACCCTCGCGGATAACTTCTGGTATGACTATGTGCAGCCAGACCAACTGCGTGTAATCGAAGCCGACTTTCGCCATGGTGGCGCTCTGTCGATCACCCAAATCCCGATCTTCCCGCACGTACAGAAACTCTGGGTTTCCATGGGCGAGAACCAGCCGTCATATTACCATGCGATCTTATCCAAATTCCCCGCCGTACGCTCTGTCAGGGTCGTTTCCCAAGGCCCGGAGACCAACAACATCCGCACATCTGCCATTCTCCCGGCGCTCGAGGAGTATTACGGCGGCATCCAGCCTCTCCCGCTCTTCCTCGCAGCCGAGTCGCTCCATCGCGTCCAGATCAGCAGCGTTCGTCCAGAGCATCTCATCGCTCGGTTTCATGGAGGCCTCGGAGGGAGAATCACCGCGCTCAATGTGGATTTAACCATGTTGAGCATCCAGATCTTCAGAGACCTCGTGGAGCAGCTTCCTGAACTTAGAGAGCTCCTGATCCGCCATCGCACCAAATTGAGGGTCATGTTCACAGAGAAGATTTCCTACAAACGAATTCCACCGGATCTGGTCCTGGACGGACGTGCGCAAGGCTATTATAAAGTTCGCGCAGGGTTCAAAGTCAGTAGTCCATTTCCGCGATTCGTTGATCTCAGTTGAACTTGAGCATTCGACAGCCATCCGAATTCTTCCTTGCATTAGCAAACGTTCCCTTCCTCCCACCGACCCTCGAACGACTCGTAATACTTTACGACTACCTACCGAGCCTCGGATCGTTCTCGTTTGATATCCCCTGTGGCTACACCGTTTCCGACTTTCCAAAGATGCGCGACGATCTCGTGGCGCGGTGCCCCGGCCTGAATTACCTGTGGTTGCACGGGATTTATTTCAGATACGCGTGGCGGGATGGCGGGAACGAGTTCAGTGCGAGAAACTACAGTAGGGCTTTCCCTTGATTTGAATTCAGCGCTCATGTTGATGATATTCCGGCAGTGGATTCATATGTGCAATTTGCAGAGCCCTTTTATGACGACCCCCGTTGGAAATCTGACCTGTAACCATCTGGGTACTTTGTCGTCGAACTAAAGGCTTGCACTCTCTTCGCGTTAACTAACTTTGTTGAGCTTCGAATCGTCTCTGTTTACAAGAATGACGGGAGTTTAGAGGCAGCGGAGGACTCGGTGAAGGATACTTTGCATCCGGGGCCCGGGCGCGTGATGCCATCTAACATCTTTGTCTTTGTGGGTCCCGCCGCACGCCATCGGGAGCGGAGGAATCAAATTTGGCAGGTGTAACCTCTATCAATGGTAACTGGATGTGGTGGCGCGTCCCTCTGTGTATGTGTGTGGGCGGGCTGCGTGGGCGGGCCAACCGCTTTGTTTGCGCTCCATCATTGACGCCTTGTCCCGACTCGGATTGATGCGACAGCATGCGTACTGCAGTCGCTGCCGCCATGCGGCCTGTTGTTCAGAGGTGCAAACTCGCCTGATATACCTGCTGTGCTTTTGGACAGGTTTTTGGGAGCACGGCCTACCAGCAGCTGACATCATTCCTTGATCGCGAAAAACGGGTTGATCAAGAACGTCCTGGAATCTCGAGTTGCACAGCTTCGTGCTTCTCAACACCACGGACGGGCACTCTCGAACCTTTTTCATGTCTTGGCAGCGATGGCCGACGTCAAAAACAGCAACTGCGATATCTCTACCCAAACATGAAATCTCCTTTTCGAGTGAAACACCGAATCGCCTTTTACGATTTCTGCCCTTTCCAGCAGTTGTTGCCCAGGCATCTTCCGGACAGCTGTATGATCTCCTCAGCCATTCTCTCTCGGCCCGTCTAAACCTGGTTCGGAACCAATCCTTTGGTCCGGACATCTTTTCTGACAGCGCTGAATCGCCTTATCGAGTAAGAGTTTAAAAACAAACCGAGGGTTTCGTCAGCGGCGACTGCAGCGTTTAAAAGGCGGCGAGATGGACGACATTTGACTCCCCAGAGACCGCCCAAGGCGATAGCAGACTCACTGTCTTCCTCCGCTCCAACTTTCCGCTCATCTCGAACGACTTTCGACGAGTATCTTGATCTTGAACTGTACGTTACCTCTTTCAGATTGGATGTCGATCCTTTGCTGACGTTACCTCCGTGCTTGCCCTATTATTCCCCATTGTCCTTCCATGCCGTGTCTATGCCGCCCCCATCCCTCCCGCCCCCCACAATCCCATGCATCCCTTCGTGGGTCCACACCTGATTCGCATCTCGATGCGCGGCGGATGCATGACTTAACAGACCCGTGAACATGGCGCATCATTGGAACACGAGCGGCAATATCAATGCCTACTCTGTACCCACACCCCCAGACGACGACCTCGAGCCTCACTATGGACATGGTCGTCAGATACTGGCCGCACCCGACAACCGCTTCCTAACTGAGGACGCACCGTACATCCCCCCACGCCCCGTCCACCCAGGGCAATTCGCCAACCCCGGTGCGTTCCATGGCCACGCGGAGCACGTACGTTTTTACTTCTTCGTCTTCAACCCGTTCGTTGTTGACTTACTTGATCTACAGGATGGCATCGACCGCCGTGGACAGCCTGCATATTACAGACCGCACGTCGTCGGCGAGCAACTCCAACCATACGACCGCTCCGTCCAGCACCCGTACCAAACAACGTATCCCCCACCGCTGAGTCGGCACGACATGCCCACCGCCCTTCCTCCCGCTGCGTTCCACTCTTCCTCTACTTCCTCCTCCTCCGTCCGGTCAACCCACGTCAACGAAGCCGCCGCAGACCTTCGCCACACGCTCAACCTCGGCCCACACGACCCTATCAACCTCTCCGTCATTCCCGACACGGGCGAGAAACCCAACATACCCAACTCGCTCATGGTCAAGCTCGCGATATTCGGGAGCCCGAACAAGCGGTTGACGTTGCAGGAGATTTATACCGAGTTGATCGAGAACTTTAGCTGGTACAGAGCTAACCAGCATGAGAATACTTGGAAGGTGCGTCAGCTTTCACGGTTAGACGAATGAATGAACTCACATTCACATAGAATTCCATCCGCCACCTGCTGTCGCTCAAATATCCCTTTGAAAAACTCGCGCGGCCGGTGACGGAGCCCGGCAAGGGCAGTTACTGGATCTTGGACTATACTCATGGTGCAGATGGCAACAAACGCGAGCGCAAACGGCGGCCACAGAGTCGGTCTGGTCGTCGCCGTCGCAACTCGACCAGGCAGCCCCAGTCAGACGACGACGACGACTCGGACGCGTACACGGGAAGCGAGGACTACTCGCAGTCTGGTACGGCCTCGCCTGAAATGCGGGGTACCGGCAGTAGCAGTGGTGGCGGGAGACCGTCTCCATACCTCCTCGGCCGTGTGCACTCGATGCCCATGATCGTGGGTCCCGATACCCCGCATCCAGAGCGCTACCTCAGTTACGGTGTCGATCCTGCACCGCATGGATATCGACCCGGTGCTTCGTCCAATTTCTTCAGCCAGTCCGCGCCAGCTCAGCTCTCTGGTTCTGCTCAGTATTATGGTGGCGGAGGAGGGTACTCACACTACACGCCTTTTCGTGGGGAGACGCCGGATGTGAAGCCGTCGTTGGATGAGTTGCAGACGCAAACGCAAACACAAGGGTACGGGGGCAGGCAGCTTCGTCCTCGGCCGTCGCAGAATACGCCGTATGGTGAACGTGCATTGTCACCCACTGATCAAGCATATGCGAAGAGTCGGCGTCATGCGAGGGGATAAGTTCATTCGAGGTGTGAGTGGGTTGATTTTGACTCCGCTCAGGCAGATCACTGACGAGACTTATAGATTCATCCCATGCACGTATCTGTCTTCTGTCTTCGGTCCCTGTTGTCATTCCATTCATCGATCTCTTATCTCCTGTCGGTCATAGAACACTCACCATGCACCCCGCTCTTCTTCGAAGCTTGCATATACATTCCCCCTCCAGTATTTAGACTTCCTCTTCGTTTGTTGTAGCTATGTATATCACTCACTCGGTGTGTAATTTTAACGCTTTGTCTTTGTCATGCGGCATGGAAGGAGTGTATTCGAAGTTTGAGAAACGACACCTGGTTGTGGGAGTGATGCAAACTGAGAAATCACTTGGCGATAAGTCGGCGTGCCACTGGGCGTGGTCGGAGAAACTGTGGAGGCCTCGGCGGTCAGCTCTGTCGGACTCACTGGGAGTCGGAGGCTGCCCCCCAAAACCGGCGCCTGTGCGCTGAAACTCACTCTGAGTCTTCGGTATGTGACCATTCTTCAATCTTGAGCTCCGTCCAACGGTGCGTGGTGCGATGACCAAGTCGTCCTGGGACAGTCTGTACTAGACTGCGTTTAATCGGCGTTTGACGGCGGTGAAGACAAGAACAGTAGGGTGAACGAAGATCCACGCGTATGAAATTACGGCGGTGCGAGTCTGCTTTGAGGACACGACGAATCGATGATGGTGGTGCAAAAGAAAGAGGTGATCTGATTATGTAACTACAACATGGATAAACTGATCACGATGGGAGAAGTTTTCACACGGTTGCGATCACAATTCAGGTACAGGAATACCTACGTATCTACTACAATTCACACAGCAGTCCCCGGTAACAGACTGCCTAGTTTCCACAGTATGAGTCTGACCTTGTATTGGTGCCACGTTCCTTCCCAATCAAAGTCATCAACTTCTTCTCCAACTTGAAGTTGAGAATCTGCCGCCGTTTGAATTTCATCGGCCAAATCCTGAAGCAAGAGCACGAGCTTCTCCATTTGTTCATGCTTCACATTCAAAAGGTTGCTGTTCATAACCGCCAATGACCTTGCTTTTTCTGCAGCTTGGAACACAGCTTTTGCTATGGCTGAGGCAAGTTCTGCTAGCTCAATTCCTGTTACCGGATTTTCATGATCCACAGCCATGGAAGCCCAAATGCTTGATTGAACAAGCCCCTCCAAAGCATGGACAGTGGTGAAGTCAAAAGATTTCCAAATCCAGCAAAGTATTTTCGTTACCGAATCTCTGTCCTTTTCGGTGCTGAAAGGATACACTTGGGAATTGTTTTTCAGATCTATACTCCACACACTCGAAAGGGTTGTCAAAAATTCGATCTCATCAAATGCTCCAATGGTTGCACTTCTCAACCAATTACCAAGTGCAGATTGCATATATGGATGCCAATGCAATAATTTGGCCAGATTATGACCAATCTTGATATACTCTGTGCTGATGTACAGAGCTTGCACAAGTATTGCTCCAAGCAAGGTCCATAGATCCACATCCAACATGATAGCCTGAACATCTTCATCTCTGAACCACATTTGCTGGCTCATTTGAAGTATAAATGTGAAAATTGTACGTGAATCGTCATATAAGGCATCACCACTGTGCTGTGAGACCTGTTGCATGATGAACCCCAGCGAATTGCTTGCAAATTTTTGATCAAAAGAATGTCTGCAACAGAGTAGAGCACGTAGGAGGTGCATGGCCATGGGCAACAATGGATAGATACATTGGTCAGGGTGGTCAGAAATGTGATCCAGAACCTCCAATATCCAACTGATATGATCTGGCTTGTTACGACCCACTTCATATAATTTGTCTTCAATGTTCGTAAGCCAAAGTGTTGAGCAGATAATGGTTATTGAATTTATTCTATCACCACTGTCAGAGGCAAGTGTTCTGCAGAACTCCAATACTATTTCCAGGTGTGCAAGAGTGCTGATTTTGATGCATTCTTCAGGCCTTGCTGCAAAATCTATCACTGCAAAAGTGATTATTTGGTTCACAATTGATGCAACAACTGATTTCTGGAAATTGTTTTGCATCTTTGTTGTACAGCTCCTAAGAATCTGACAGAATATAGGCTCATGGAATCTTCTGGACAACAATTCAATCACTGAATGAGAGGAGCTAAGTATTAGGTATACCTTTTGTCCATCCACAAAGCACCTCCATTATGATGACCATCGGAAAGAGCAAAGTTGAGACAAAATAGGAAGGCCGCAAAAACAGTGCCATCCCCCAGTGGATGTTGTTCCTTGACCTTTAGAAGAAAATCTATGATGTTTGGATTTTCAAAATTTAGGGAGGGAATAACTTGCAACAGCCATCGGAGTTCCATACCATCAGAAACTGCAGATGGCAACTTGGCTATATGATTTGCAAAAGGATGTGAATTTGAAGCTGCCACAATTCGGACTACAGTGTCCAATTTCTGATCGAGAAAACCAGGAAGATAGTAAAATTCCCCCTGATTCTGGAGTTCATGTTTCTCTGCAGATGAATTGATGGCACGTAAGGTACAATAGGCTTTCCCTAAATTGATTGCAACTTGTTCCATACCCTCATGCACTGCACTGATATACTGCAGACGGTCATTGCCAGGCCAAAGTCCAAATCGGTCAAAACACTGCAGGAAATTCTCATGCAATCGTGCCAGGAGCATGTGAAGGTTGTCTATAGATGACTCGGAGGGCCACTGAAGCTCCAATGTGACTTCAGCACATGTTGAGAGAATTTTTGGGTCCGTAGAGGTTTCAATCATCCATGCCACAGCTTGTACTTCAGGCGAAGGCAACTTAGGCGGCTCCCTGAACTGCACCATAAAATGGTCGAGGTGAGAATCTGAGTAGCTATGGAGGGAAACTTTGGATGTGGGCAATGCAGGAGGTCTTGATTTGCCAAAAAACTGGTGGGGGTATAGCCTCCAGGATTGTCTCTTTACAAAATTCCAACATTTATGGAAGAGTGAAACAACTCCACTGAAGATGCGGAAGATTTTTGTGCCTAGTTGATTCAGAGGTTCTGCCAGAGGGTTCTGGAAAGGTGAGTCCTTGAAGATCATTGCTGATATGAGGAAGCCACTGTATGAACCAAATCCAACACTTGTGAAGGCTAGTACAGTAATGGCCAGGACATGATGCACTGTCCAGAGATAAATTGAGAGTGCCACACCAAAGATCAGAAGTGCAAATTGCAGCATGAGGGGAAACATCTGCATAATGGCTTCAAATTTCCACCGACGAAGACCATCATGTTTCCGTTGGCGTTCACGTCCACGTTCTGCAATAGTTCCTCTGCTCTCCCCAGCCAAGGAATAATACATGAGCCATTGTTTGCCAAGAACGGCCAGTAGAGCAGCAAGGAGTGTAGCACTGAGGCTGACATATAGCAGTGTTTGTGCTGCCAAGACTGCAAGTGGTATTGGTGTCACTGATGTCCCAGGTGTCCCTTGGATTTCCGGTTGGATCTGGATAATAAAAGCGGAACTGACAGCAGAAAAAAGACCTGCCTGGGTTCTGTTAGAAGAGGATAGAAGATAACATAGGCATTGGCACATACAAAAATAAGAGATGTATCAAGATCGGTTCCATATTTCTGTTGATATTCCCTGTCGTATTCATCGGAAACTGCCTTGTATGCGTTCCAGAATTCAGTTTTCTTGTCAACAGCGGGTTTCTTTGGGACAAATTCATTCAACAATCTGTGAACTGCCATGAGCAGGGTAGTTTCACAACATGTATGACACACTTGGTCATTTGTTCCTTATTCTCATCAACAATGCCTTTCAAGCATTTCTGTAATTCATCAATAAATCTGCAATACAATGAGAATGATACAGCCTTGTAATTTCAAGTTAATTAATCTACCTTTGGTCTTTTGTGTCCAAAGTTTCACTGCTGGATTCAAAATGAGGCAGTTCCATTTGCTGGCAGTGCAGCTGAGCAGTCAGGGCTGGTGGGAAGAACAAAAGGTGGCTGTCAGATTCCAGAAGCACTAGCTTATGAAGGCCCTTGGTGGACAAAAGCAATTTTCTTCTAGCTGGCACCTTTATTTTGGCAAGATCTTGATAAATCTTGCAAGTTCTTTCGACCTTTCGCTGATTGTTCAAGAAATGACAAGATCTCCCAAGAATTTAACATTCCGAGCGTCTGATTTGCATCCTGTGTTGCGAGATCTTTCCCGGCCCGGTTCTGACAAGATCTTTCAAGTTTGTGATGGAATGACCGAATTTGCTTGGCACTGTTTTCTTGCTCTCCCTCTTGACATATCTTCCAAGATCGCGCGCACAAAACCAACACTGAAAACTCACGCTGAAGCACAAGATCTTGCATATTCTCGGTGCCTCCCGCCTTTGCGATCCGATCAATGTCTTGGCAATTGCTCCGGAACTAGTACATGGTTATGTGGCGCCTTGGGGGCGCCACCCCTGCACTCGGGTCATCCCGACTTGACCGCTCGTTTCGGGGAGAGTTGCCCGCAGATGATGCGCCCCTCTTGGCCGTGGCGAGATCTTGCCTGACGATTCAGTTCAGGGTCGGTTCGGCAGTGACTTAGTACCGGGTATATTCGACTTGTAAAACCTACCAGGCTGCATCCACCGTCCTCAATCTCTCAACTCCATTCTCCCTTGTCTTCGAAAAATGTGTCTCCTTTCCCCTCGCTTTGCCTGCACCAAGTGCCCCCAAAATAGTCGCTGCGCCGCCTTTGTGGCATCCGATATCAACTCTCGTACTGGGGCAGTTACGCCCCGCATTGTACGCCGCCCCACATGCCTCATACTTCTCTCTCTCATCTATCTGAATGTACCAGACTCCCTATTCCTCCTCGGAGAACTGTGCCGGCTGCGGTCACCCCTGGATCTCCCATAAAGCGACCCCATGCAGCGACCCCACCCATCCGAACCACGCCTATCGCCGCGGCGGGTACACAAGCACCGATTGTGGGGGCTTCTATTCGGTGAGTGCTTCTGATCAGCGTGGATTCAATGATAGACTCACTGTCTCTTATTAGGACTCCCTGACGTGGTCGTTTTTAACGGCATGTGTCTGCCTGGCACAATGGATGAGCCATGCTTTGGTAGAGTCCTCGTCCCCGTGAGTTTCTGCCTCAACATACTGCCTCCACCGTGCTCATCATTCCACAGGACCAACGCCGGTCCACCCTCGGTCTCGCACCCTGTTCCAACCCCAGTCACTTCCGCTTCGCACCCTTCGTTATCGGTTTCAGCGCCAATCCCCGTCAGCGCTTTTGGTGGACTTCCCGCACCCATTGCGGGAACCAGCGAACAGCGGCGGACGGAAAGTGCGCTGCGTAACTTGCCGCAGCACCAGCTGGCCTCCTCATCGGGTTCCGGATCCCGAACCTCTCGTCGTCCGTATCCTGGCGGCTCAAATGTCTTCAATGATAACGTCTCCATCGTGGTCGCGCTGTGGCCGCTGGTCGTGAGTGACTCCTCGCACATTCTCATCCACATTGTAAATATTTGGAACAGATTCCTGGTTTGCATGAGCCAGCCGGCCACGGCACCACCGTTCTCAAGTCTCAAAACAGCAATATGGTCGCCGTGCTTAACCGTCTCAAGCAACACCATCTCCTCGTTACCGTCAACATCCCGCGGACTGGCCTGGCTTCCCTTCCCGACATCGTCGCTCAATTCGATGTTGCGCTCAAGCCCCACAAACTTTCTGCTCCCCGTCATCCCAACCTGCTCACCACGGAGGAGGCCAAGGAGTTCGAGAAGCAGCCGTTCATACTTTTGTCGCCGACCCGGCGTGAGG
This sequence comes from Roridomyces roridus, assembly GCA_029378245.1. Lineage (NCBI taxonomy): Eukaryota > Fungi > Basidiomycota > Agaricomycetes > Agaricales > Mycenaceae > Roridomyces > Roridomyces roridus. The sequence goes on from JARKIF010000006.1 coordinate 1,762,455, forward strand.
ATGTTTTCACCTTCCGACCTCACCCCTCCATCAACTTCAATACGTTCGGTAATGATGAACTCACCAAAACGGCGAAAAAATTCAAGAATCCGTTGCCTAATGCTACACCCGGCCAGCGGCTCCTCTTTTTCGGTGAGTTGATGTTCGCCTTCAACATCCCGATTCCCTGTGCGGGTGCTTAGTAATTATTCAGCGCCGACGTTCGGCCACATAAACGGGCCAATCAACGACACTGCCTTTTCAGCTCAGACTCTGCCGTCTGGGAGTCTCGATCTTGCTCACCCATGCTTTTCAACCCGTGTTGTTGATGGGCTTCCACTTGCCGGGAACGCTATCTTACCCGACCCCGAGTGCATGACTGGACATTGTCCGGAGGTATTTGACATTATTGAACTTCTAAACTGATACTAATGAGTCCATGCAGCCTTCTTCTATCGCTATGACACCTCCACCCGCCCAGCTTGCACCTATGGGCTCCCTGGTCCGGGCTCGGTCCCCATCTGATTCTCAAGCGGTAAATTATTCTCTCGCTATCATACCTCCATCTCAATCCCCCTCGTCAGAGTCCCTCTTCTACCCGCCATGTCAGGCAACGGATAGATTCATTCCCAGACGCAAACACAGCTCCGTTCCTCGTACGAAGCCTCCCCTTTATTGTTATGCTCCTGATCTAATCGTGCCTCGAGATTTCCGCCTTCAATTGTGTTGCACCTGCGACCTTTCCTGTCTTGAAGCGTGCGGATGTTGCACCGCTTGTTGTCGGTACTGACATCGCAAGTGTCGAGGACGTTCAAGAGTTCCACGACTTGTTGGCTAGGGAGACTATCAGAGCATCCGTACCTTATGTCCGGCGCTTTGACCTCCACGCCACCACTATCGACGCTGCTGCACAAGCCATTGTACCCATCTTGAAGCACGTTGAGCACCAGCAAGCCACAGATGCGGTCGTGCCGGCCCTTGAGGGTATCGTCGACTGCTCACCAATCCGCTCCAAGCAGTCATTCTTCCGCGAAGGCGGTATTATTCAATTGTATGTTCCCCTTTACTTTCAAGAGATATGCCCCGTTGCTCAGACCGTTACTAATAGAGGAGTCCGGGAGAGTTCCAACGAATCAGTTTCCTTTGGACCTGGTCCTCGGCAGGCGGTCTACCGCCGGGCTATTTTGCTCATGGTCAATAACCATGATTTCTGGCAGCAGGCCCCCAACTCTTCGTTTGTTGTCCCTCTTTTGTCACCCGGGTCTTTTAATGTCCCTACTCGAACCTCCTTCTTCACCGCCTATGGTAGCCTCCTGGCCATCCACTGCTTCACGTTGTCTACTGGGCCCCATCCCGTCAGCATTTGGGTCCTACTCGCCCTGGCTCTTGGGCGAAAAGGGCTCCTCATCCCCAAGGAGTATCTGGCCGCTCTGGATCCGCCCGCATTCGAGTGCCTGGCTCCGTGGCTGATGCTTGGTCCGGATGACACCATTCCGACGCACCCGCTCCATCCTTTTAATCAGTTTCTCATGAACGTGATGGATATGCAGGTTCGTGTTTCCCAATATCATCCATACCCCACCTCAAGCATCTTTGCAGCCCTCCATGATGACAAGCCCGCGCACCCAAGATGAACACGACAATTGGTCCATCTCCTTCATGTGCAAGGTCCTTCTAGGCCATGCAAATCCATTCGAGCACCCCGAGTTCCGTGCACTCCAGGAGGGTATGGATGTCGCAGTTGGGCGAACTTCGTTCAGCTTGGTGAGTCATTTCACATTCTTTTCACATGCATCAATATTCTAACGGCTATGATCCACTCAGAAACTCGCCAGTGCTCCGGAGCAAGCGTTACCGTTTTTTGCCGCCCTGTACGACCGCGGCATTCGCCAGAAGAAGGACATCACCGACCATCTGTCGTACCGTATTCTGATTCACGCCAAAGACTGCTCCACTCGGTCATTTGCGGCCCTGTTCCGCTTATTGATGAATCGCTTCCTGGACGGTACTGGATACCCGGATGCCTTACGCGACACCGTGGTGGACGCGGAGGAATGGAGCCGACAGCTCAATAACACACTACTCCGCGTCAATCTCCTCCTGCAAGCAGCTACCGATTCTGATCTGCTTCCCTTTGGAAAGTGGAAAATCCAGGTGCGTGTTTAATCTGATATTGGAGTCAGTGCCCGCTGACTGGCATCGGAACACAGTTCAACTTTGTGGGTGTTGATACCGTCGCACCGGTGTGTACTCACTTTATTCATCTCACACTCACAACTGAATACCGTACTTTACGCAGGAGTCCGACCCGCGTCCCCTCCATTTTCACACGTGCAGCACTACTGTTGATGTAAAGATTACCCGGGCCCTGGAGAATCTCCTTCTGAGCTCGTCCGTCAGGCTTGATGATCCTACTCATTGCACTGCTTTTGACGTATGGTTTCAAGGGCAGCTGATGTCTCGCGATCATAATACCGTATAATTCCTACGTAACTTATGTAGTTCAGTCGAAATCCGGGCCTGTTTCAAAGTCTAGCGTAGTTGTTACATCAGTTTTAATTTAATGTACTGATGTTTCTGAACAAATGGCTGAGGATTGTGTCCGGCTATGGCCGCAATATGTTCTACATAGCCAACCCTTTGTATAACTCCATTCAAGCCAGCCGTTGTGTACCCCAACGAGTGTCGTATGCAACCCTGAATGAACCAGAGCCGATGCATGTGTTTCATGTGGCTAATAGGTGCTAGATCTTGCGACTCGTGTAACTAAAAACTGCGCCTTCAGGCCACATTCCTGGGCATTATCAATCAGGTTCTGCAGGGGCATGAGGTATATGAAGGTGGCACAATTTTTAGGGACATCGGTCAGTCATGTCAACCCCCCCGGTTCTCAGACGAAGCTCACGCAATCGCGCTCCTCCTCGTAACCCCGACTCGCCAATCTCACATGCTCCGCCTCCTGCGCAAGACCAGGACTCCTCCTCGAGCGATGAGGAGGACGCTGCTGCAATTGGGATGGCCCGGGAATTGCAGGCCGGAATTGAGTCCGACGCAAGACAGCGGACATCCGACGCCCTCGAGGCTATGGCACCAGGTATGGAGTATTCCTAAATTGCGGATTGTGGCTCACCTGCTTCACGCCCAGCATCTCACATCGTCCGCGATACAGGTAAATACCGGCTTTCCCCGTTCTGGGACAGCTGTTGAACGACGCTTCAATTTTTAGGACACGAACATATTGCGGCGGATTCACTGCTTGGTAAGTTTCAGCTCTTCAGCATGGAGCTAGTATGAACAATGTTATACAGCGGCGCAGCTCCAGGCAGAGGATGGAAACGACTCCGATTCGGGAAGTACAGGTATTTTGGCATTCAAGTTGGTAGAATTTCGCCCCACGAACCTTCCTAGATTCCATGCCAGAGCTGCAAACTCTTTCAGACGATGAAGGTGATGACGGTGACCCACTCCTGCTGGATTCAGACTGTGAGTAGAGCAGCCCTAGGGTTGAATTGCACGCTCACTGATCACATTAATTCAGACGCCCGTGGGTCCCGTCAGGAGCAAGCAGACCGCATCATTAGTGATATCGTGCTCTTGCAACGTAGAGATCCCACCAATATTCTGAGTTTCTTGGCTCCGGCTTTAAGCGCCGGCGTTCCCTCACGTCCTCCCCCCTCGCAGCAAATTGGAGGGGCTGCACCCGTGGCGACGGCACTTGCATCGGCGTCCGCTCAGGCAACAGGCCAGATCGGAGCGATTGCCACTCCCATCCAAGGTGTGATTGACCTGCTGCATTCGACCAGTATACCTATACTGATCCGATCAGACCCAGAACGAACCTCGGAGGCACTTTATTTTATCGGCATCCATTCGCTCATGGGTGCACGCTCATTTGTGGAAGTCCGCGCGTTTGCTGATCCCAATGCTCACGATGGCGCTCTGGTTTCACGGCTCCAGCGTTCTGTCGGCCCGCTTGCTAGGGCATTGGCCACTGTCACCGACCGGGCCAGTTTCTTTGTTGGCGTCTCGGACTATCCGATCGACGTCATATACAACTATGGCAACTGGCTTTTCCGGTTCCGTGAGCTTGAGGCTCTGCTCTCGCTGGAACAATCACGTACTCACGAGAGACTTTTCAATCCCATTCCCCCGTCGACGCAGCGCACGGCGCTTCTTACTCAACTGTCGTTACCTGACGACATGCCGGTCTACGTTGTCTATGTGTATCATCAGGGAGGTCCATTCGTCTCAGTCTTGAGCGGTAACGCTGACTTACTTTCCTCCGTTAGGATACCCAACCGCCGTTGAACATGCCACCGGCCTTCGATGTTTCGATGCCAACCGCCGCCGCCCCTTCCCTTGCCCCGCCTACCGGCCATCAGTCGGCCGCATCCTCTGCCACGGCGCCGCTGACCTCCTATCTGCTCACCCGCTTCGCAACTCACTTTACCGAATTAACAGCCTGGCGGGCCGCATCGTACGGAACTGCTTACAGCCGTCGTCTCGCGGAGTGGAAGGTTATCCAAGTCTGTCAAGCGCTCGGCATTGGTGTCATCGGTCGGCAACACACGGCCGTGTCGGTGGACTCCTACCAAATACGCATCGAGGACGTTGTCCAGGCCGCAGGCATCAACTTCCAGACTTGGGGGACTTGGCGTACGGAACTGGGGAATGCGAAGAAGGCTCTGAGCATCCTTCGACGTCTGGAGCGGACGCAGAATCTTCCCGGGGAGCACGAGCCGCTTCTTCGGGGCCTGGAGGCAATGTTTCGGGAACGTCTCCTCCCCGCGTGGGACGGCGCGGCTGCCCCTAACAATCCGATTGCCGAGGCTGAGGCTGCAGCTGTGACGTGGTCAGCGAGTTGGCTTAATACGCAGTCTCGCCATATCATTAATGCATTCGAAGCTAACTAAGTAGTCATTATACCGTACAGTCGAGACAAAATCTATGCCTTTTGATTCCACTTAACATATGGTCATCTTTCTCCTTGCTACCGGGGCGTTGGGGATGGATGGGCGCGAGGTAAAGGTCCTTCATCGTCAGCACTAAAGAATGATTGAATTGTGGGACACACCAGTGGAAGAACGCTTCCTCGCCGCACTCGGCGCTGCGTTCGGAATATGCACCCAAATCCGGGTCGAATGGCATTTCCGGGACGGGCCTTTGACCTATGGATTCAATCGGTTCAGCGTGTCCGTTGAGGTCGAAGGCTTTCTCACCATCCGGGATGCATGGACTAATACACACGCGTGTCTGTGGAGGCTTCGTCTCAATGGTCCCAACTTCGACCTGATCAGGTGGTATGAGAACGAGAGGAAGAGGAAGAAAATGAAAGCTCTCCCCTTGAAGGATGAGTCGAGTGAGGATTCCGAGTCGTGTGCGACTCGGACTCGGACTCCGACATGGATTTAGGTTATCGAGTCCTCATTCTCCCAGGTCATTGAAGGAGCTGAATTTCCCGGCGCTGAGCGGAAAGCAGACTCATTACGCCGGCCCGAGGTCGAGAGAATTGCAGGAGTCGAGCGGAAGCCGTGTATCCACCCGGCGGACAGCATCCGTGCCGAGTACTTACTCGGAGTTTGGGTCCAAGATCCCTATGTCCCCACAGGTGGGCTGTGTTCAACCCAAATTCCAAATCTCACCGCGACGAAGAACACCGAGGGCACCGAAAGAGATGGTGGTGAGAAGAGAGAGGCCGAAGCAGTGCCACCTGTCAACGTCAAAGTTCCGGATCACGGGAAAATGGCTTACGTGTTCGAAAGCACCTTTGCTTCTGTCCACCATGTCGACGACAAGCGCTCGCTCTTTCAGCCATTCGATCCAGTAATGTGCCCGGTATCCGCAGCGGAGGGCGTGTTCTCTCTCGCAGAGGCACCAAGTGTGGGACCAAGACCCCGGAGGATATATCCCGAGCCGCGAATGGCCCTCGGGCCTCGATTGCTCCGATTACACCTCACATTTCAATCCCACCACGCTCTTGACCTCTGAACAACTCAAGAATTTTGAAGCTGAATCCTGGATGTCTCACGCGCAGCTCAGGACTATGGACTTCCCCAGTGCCTATCTGGGCAAAGAACTACCGTCGATGGTCATTGGTCTCTTGGTCTCCGATCAAAATTCAGGACGTATGGGACTCGACGGATGGAAGGCGGCAACAGGGAATAAGGTGAATATATCCTCCGTGTCTAATTTCGCCTACTTGTCAACTAAAATATTCTAGAGATGCTACCTTGTTGGGTTTTCCCGCCGACCATCCAACGCGCGTCTTACGCTCGACCCCGTCACCGCCAACCTTCCACAAGACCACCCCCTTCCCTCTGCTCGTCATCTTGCTGCCTTCCTTGTGCATCATTGTTCATCTCAAGCTCCTTGATGTACCGTCTTCTATGGTGTATTGTCGCAACATTTATCGTGTGGAAACTGTGAGTTTCTCTCTCTTTGGGGCGTCGGTACTAGCTTACTTGCTGAAATGCATTTTGTTTTGAATGGACCCGTGCACTCTGTGAGTCCTCATTCATGCGATATTCGAACTCACCGTCTTCAGTTCAATTTTTGCCCTTGGCGTCAATTTGACACTTAGTAGATCAATTCCTGGGGCTCAGCATGTGTGAGCCGTGCTGACGCCCCGGGGGCACTGCGGCGTCTATACCAGAATCTCGGGGTGTCCCTTCCTCTGGCTACACGGTAGCTTGATTTGGTTTTGAGGATGGGAGCTCCACGTGAGTCGCTCTTTCATCTATCTCTTCTCTACTTTCACTTTCAACTGACTGTTCCAAGTTGCATACCTGAGAGTTGAGACATACCAGGTGCATGTGATGGTGCCGAATGGCGTGCGAGGCCCGTAGTTTTGGTACAAGTGCTGTTTTCATCGGTGCGTTGCCAAAGTTGCTCAATTGAAAATACCAAGGCTGACCGACAGCCTCTTTTCATGTTTCGTTCAGAGTCGAATGGCCTCGGTCAAACCATCAGGTCAGTTCTCGCTATAATCATCTTTTCTTCTGCTGTTTGAAGACCACCGCCTTCTTGTCAATTCTGTCAGAGTCTGATCAGCTCGGCGCTCGCGGGTAGTTTGTGTGTGGAACACAGGTTCGCTCTCCTCACGCTCAGGCCATGCTGACCTGCGTAATAGATCTGGTTTCGGCGGCATCTTCGCGCCCGCCAGAGTGTGCGGGGTAGCTACCGTAGCTGGGTGGGTTCGAACTAAAGATGCGGTGCGGATCTCGAGCTTAGTGTATTTACTTTCCGTCCCCTCGCTCTCAGTCCGCGCCGTCTTGGGTGTTTTCAATATACCGGTCATTCATTTCCGTGCTCTCACTGACATTGTGATTTGATTGTGGATTTCATCTGTGCACAACTGTCCTGAGTGGAATCCACATTTTCTTGAATTGCAATTTAGTGTCAGAGTGAATACACATGATATTAGGGATATGGAGCCACACTAACTGGAAGACTGTCGGCCAGACAGACAACACTAAAGGCAGAAACACACCGAGCTCAACAGAACCACGGTATATTCAACAGACGACGAGCGAGGCACGTACGACAAGACGAGACAAAGGTAGACGACAAGGGATGACTGACTACGTAATGTCCGTGATCCGTCAGTAGTAAGCCGGCAGGCTTACACTAACCCGCTACTTGAATTCGGTCTTGAATCGGATTTACAACTGACGCGCACCGGCGAGAAGCGGGACAATCGAGACATCGCCTTCGACCATGGATTGAACGTACGCACTGTGCAGCGAGCTCTCAAGCGCCAGCGGGAGACGGGCGACGTTGTGCCTCCACTATACCTGCGCGGGAGGCACCAGATTCTGTGATCCACAGATGTCGATGTACGTCGCCTCCCTTCCCTACACTCGTTCTGATCCATCTTCCAGTTCATCGAGGCGCTCGTGGAGCAGATTCCCGACATTTATCTTTCTGAAATACAAGCGGAAGTGAAGCGCGTTTGCGGTATCGACCTCGCTCTGTCAACGGTATGGAATGTGTTGACTCTTGAGGAGGCTTGGTTACTTGAATGTTCGCTGTATTTGTCAATTCAAGCCCGATACCCCCTCGGATGTGCGCTTACATAGCGAGGGATTTCTTATTTCCGGCCCCGTTTTTGAGTTGTTTTGAATGCTTCGCTACAAGTGCAAATAAACGTCTCGAAATCACAGAGGAATTAGAATCATTTTCGTTCATGTAACATTTTCAAACCGTGGATAACAATACATGACATAGTTCTAACGCCCTGATCCAAACAAGTCTACGTATATGCATGCTTCGAGACGTGAGATCGAACTCCGATGTAAGAGTAGCGTCGAGCGCAGCAATCTGCTCGAGGCTTAGAGGAGAGTTCGGCGGTTCGCAAGGGACATCGGAGAGCGTATCGAGACCAGGCGCAAAGGGGTTGCGGTCAGCCCAGTCCTGGGGGTTCTGGGAAAGAAGATGGCTCATGAGGTTCTGGTCGTCGGCCACGGCCCAGTCGATGCCATACGTGCTGGCATCCCCCACATCCTCCTCCGCAGGCGATACGCGATACTCTAAACCCCGAGGCCCGTCCTGCAAGAAACTAAACGTGAACATGTCGCGGGGTGAGCGCGAGCGCTCTCCGCGGATCTGCAAATCGTGTGAGTTCCACGCCGCCGCCCACTCTTGCGCGTCGAAGTCGATGGAGGCGAGAAAAAGGTGGTGAAGCAGCCATATGTGGGCAGGGAGGCGTGGGTTGAGACCGTCGTGGACCTCGAGGTCCATAAAGAAGTGTTTCCACTTCTGGCCAAAACCGTGCGTGACATCGTACCAGAGTCGCTCTATGCGAGTGTTATGGACGCTACTGGAAATGGAGCGCGCTATCAGCCAGCTCACCAAGGGGAACGAATGACATACCGGCCCCAAATGTAGGAACCCCGGTCTACCCCTCGTTGCTCCTCCATCCATACCGCGACAAGCACGTTCTCCGTGCCATGGTCCCCCCGAACACGACTCGGGCATCCGTGCATCTCCACAGCGGCATGGAAGAGCCGCAAGACAGTTGTAGCGCGATTGTTGTTGCTGACCCGAATTCCTGTGACATAGCGCGACTTACCGTCAATGAAACAGTGAATGACGATCTTGAAACGAATGAGGCCTATGAAATTTAGGTCATTAATATGTGCAGAGACGTAGAGGGGAGAAGGTACCGTGTTGACCATCATGATGCCATAAGGAGTTGGCCCCCGCGACGTTGTAGGGCTTGCGGTGAATGACACGGTGACCGAACCGGCCGGGAGCACCGTGAACGCGAAGGTAGGAAGCGGTGATGCGGTCCCGAGCGACATTGTGGCCGGCAGCTTTAAGTCTGCCTTTGAGCATGCGGCGCCCAAAGTCGGGGAAAACCTCGAGGATGGAGGTGAGCATGGCGTCCAAGTCGGCGTCAGTCAACGTGGAAGTGCGGGTCGTAGAATTGCGGGTGCGGGCTGTCGAAGTATAGACGCGGGCGACCGTACCGTCAGCCTGCTGGTGATCCGAATAAACGGGCTCCCCCGGCTCCGAAAGCCCCAGTCGGAGAGCAGCTCGGCGGATGGTCCGCGCTGAGCACTGGAAGACACTGGCGAGGTTTTTGGGGCCACGAAGTTGAAGGGCCTGGGCAAGGAAAGTGGGATCAAACTCGATGCGCGGTCGCCCTCCGGTGGCGACGCGCTGGGTAACGACAAGGTTAGGACCATCGGGTTGCTCTGACGATAAATGCCGAGCCTCGTCGAGTTGCTGCACCATGGTGGTGATGCTCTGCTGAAGGGTTCCAAATTCATCGGGGGGGAACGCGGCACGGTGCTGGAGATTTCATCAGGCGGGGCACAATATGAGAAATGAACACACGGGCCTGCTCGGCGGCTTGGAGAAAGCGAAGCGCTTCATTAACCTGGATTGACAGCTGAGTGGAGTCGCCCCGCTGAGTTCGAAGAGTGCGAATAACGTTCTGCTCCAGCACTCGATACGCAATACGGAGATTCTGGAGTTGCTCAGACATGAGGGAGGGAGGAAAGAAGGGAATGAGGAAGCATGGAGAAAGCTGCACCTTGTTGAATGTGTAACGGAACCTTGGCGGAACGAGATCCCATTGAGATCCCCTGACGGCAGCCGTTGCGACCCAGAGCGGCCAATTTATCCCGTTCCACGGCAGAGTACGGCAGCGAATATGTATAGAGCGGGTACGGGCGTAGGCTTGGCGAACCGCTAGAGAGACCACAAGCTGGGTTGGGGACGCCCCAAAAATTGGTGCCTCACATTTGGGAAGATCTTGAAAGAGGGCTGAGCGATTCCGAGTGGCACACGATCTTGGGCTGTCATCAACTTTCACCGAAGATGAAGAAAGATCTTGAAGTTGATGGCCGAAGAATGAAACGACAGAGATCCGAAAGTTGACGTGTTCGGGTCAAATCTTGCGGGATCTTGGAAGATGTTGCAAAATCGCTTTCGTACTTTCAAATCACGAGAGTTCTTGCAATTTCTTGAAAGTTCTTGCGAGCTCATAGGGAAAACACGGATCGCACTGCACAATTTGGGGTTTTGTCCACCAAGGACCCTCAAACTCGGACGACTTGATTTTTAATTCCGCGGCCATTCGACGACACCTTGCAAGATCTGGGCCATCTGCTGTATGGGTGTTTGCGGCATTGTTCCACGTCTTGTTTATAAGACGTGGACTTGCCCGTCTTCCCAGTTAAAATTTTTCCTTTCCCTTGAGTCCTCATCTCGTCTATCTCGCCAAAATGTGTCCCTTCGAGTTTCCAGACGTCGACGAGCCCCAGACTCGTGCCCCAATCATCACACTCTCTCCTCCTTCGCCTGGCGCCGGGTTGGATATGTTTGCAACGATTACTCTTGTCCGCGGTATGTGTGCACTGTTTCTGCTCCGCGTTGTAGTCCTCAGCTGCCTCCTAGCCCCCATGCCGAGCCGCTGGTCTCGTTGGTGCTGCAACCTGGCGAGCTTCTTCTCCTTCGTGCGTGCTTGTCTTCCTGTATGCCTCCCGCGAATCCGACTCTTTCTCAGATTGCCAGGATTCTGCTCTCCTCTACCCGCACGGTCTTCGCGGCCCTGGTCGCGGTGCTGGCCGTCATCGGTACTGTTGTCTTCTATGGCATGCAGGTCGTGCCGAACTTCATGCCAACATTGTTTCCCCTACACCCACCAACCAATCTCCCACCCCCGGACGCTTCACGCTGGTCGGCATATGTTGATCTATTTGGGCTCGGGCAGCCGTCGTATATTCCACCCCCACCTCAGTCCTTGGTGCCTATCTCGGAATGGGTGAACAAAATGGTGCGTCCATCCTCTGATCTGCACTTCGCCGACCCTTATCTGTAGCAGGTCTTCGGTCCTGAGGAGGATCCCGCACGTCGACGTCGTACAGACGATGCTGCAAGCATGGTCTGATGGCCATTCGGCCGCGGTGTCAACCCCGTATTCTTGTATATATTTCGCATCTGCCATGTAGCCCTCACTCTCTTGTTACTTGTACGCTGTTTGCGTGAATAAACTGTTGATTTTCTTGATTTTATCGTGTGTCGGCGCCAGTCTCCTGACGCGATCCAACAGCACCCGTCGCATTCGTCGAGTTAGGTAGCGTCATCGGTCCGGTACTCGGCAATCTATTGCTCTGGTAGCAATCTCTTCCGTTTGGCCGGCCCCACCACCCCGCGACGCTCAGACCCTAGTAGTCCAGCTCTTCGGCATCTCTGGGCTTGCTCCGAAGGCATCAAGCGTTTCTCGTGCCACGTCGATGATTTCCTCGATACGCGTTCCAATCTGGAGTCCACGTCTCTGCTCGTAGGGTATCACCCGGAACTTGCCAATCTTTTTCTGCCACACGGCACCATTGAACTCGCACACGATGTATGCACCACCCTTGGTCCGTCTGACCACGATTAATGGGCCCCACCACCGATCGCGATTTCTCCCGCTGAGCGAACCTTCGTCAACGGTGTTTCGTACCAGCACCACATCTCCGGGCTTGAATTCGTAGTCCCGGATGACATGGCGATACTTGTCGGCATAGTCTTTTGCCGTCTGCTCTTTAATTTCGGAAATCCTGGCGCGCATTTCCTCGACGTGGTCTATGTGCTTTGCCAAAGCCTTCGCCCGAAGCCCTATCAACTCGTCCGTCGAAATGAGATGGTCTGGATATTCGACTAGCCAAGTTGCTTCTGCTAAGTCCAACGGCAGGATGGGGTGTGCTCCACAAATTGCGAAGTAAGGTGAGCAACCCATCCCTCGTCGAATGGTGATACGGTCGGCCCATAAAACTTGATTCAGGAAATAATACCACTGGTGTAGGTTTCCACCCGTCGCTTTGTATAGCGACTGGCGTAAATCCCAGTGGCCTCGTTCGACGACACCGTTTGCTTGCGAGTGGTACGGTGATATACGAATCCCCTTGATTCCGTATTTATGTTGAAGCCATTCCACTGCGGCTAGAAAAGGTGCGCCGTTGTCGGTGACTATCCATTGTGGACAGCCCCATCTGCAAATAATGTCTTCAAGCAGGAACAATGCTATATTCTTCGCTGTCTGCTTGCAAAGCCCGCGTGCCTCTGGATAGCGTGAAAGCGCACAACGGGCATCTACGATATAGCTGCATCCGTTCGACGCCTCGCTCATATGCATCACGTCGGTATGTATCCGCTGGAATAAACTTGGCGTTGTGGAGACGATCGGCGGCGCCTTCATTATGGCTAGCTGTCGTTTCTGGCAGAGATGGCACGTCTTGATGTACCATCTGACGTCGCCCTCTATATCCGGCCACCAAAATCTTCTCTCCAACAATGACTTCGTCGCAAATGCTCCCCGATGCCCGAGTGCATCGTGAGCGGCACGCATCATATACATCCGGTTAGTCTTGTCAACCACCAATTGATGCATTGACTCGCTATTCTTGCGGTATAGCTTCCCATCCTTCGAACGGAAGAACTTGGAGGCGTAGCGCATGAATCGCGCATACTTCAAGTCCTCCTCCATTCCCTCGGGACGAGTCAAGGTATCGTCAAGCCAGCTCTTGATTAGCTCGACCTTACGGTCCTTTTCTCGTGCCCCAGCTGTCCTATGTTCCTCGTCGTAAGGTTCGCGTGAGTCATCATTGTTGCGCCATCTATCGTCCGGTAATAAACCCGATTCAGCCTCAGGAACCTCCATCTGCACATATGCTGGCATGACGAGTCCTTCATCGGCATACACTTGTTGCACGTAAGTCGAGATTTGATACTCTTCATCTCGTGCTCGTCCTAATTCCTGTTCAAAGTCTCTTAACCCTCGAGCGCAGCCAGATATCTCCTGGATATAACCGCCTCGTGTGTCAATCTCATGCTTGAATTCGTCGAAATCCAACGGTTGCTCTGCAAAATAATCCCACTCTGGATGAGTACCAGGCGGACCATTTGGCTCAAGGTCGTCTTCACCCGGAATACATGCTTGAGTTTAAATTGAAACATCAGGATCTGCTCGATCCATCTGTTGATGGTCGCATTCGGACCCATCCCTGGGTTGTTCAACATCCCTTGTATGTACTTGGCGTCCATCTCGATCACCAACCGCCTGCATCCCAGAAGCCAATATTGCATGGCCTCGAGCGCTCGTTTGAGACCGTACAACTCGCGTTTCGGTTGTGAGAATTCCGACTCCCGCCTGTTCAACGTAATTGACGCGAACCTGGCGTAGTAGCGGCGGCGCGGGTCATCTGGATCTGTCTGGTACAGTTGGATCCCGATGGCCATCCACGACGTATCGACCGCCATCACAATGTCGGAATCCCAGTCGTAATTCAAGGGTTTCAGACACGGTGCCTTGATGAGCACGGCCTTCAACCTATCCATGGCTGCCATCTGTTCGGCACCCCATTCAAACTCAATGTCCTTGCGGACTAATTTTTGAATAGGTCGAGCGAGCTTGGCATAGTCCTTGATAAACATTCTGAGTACGCCGACCGTACCCAGAAACCTGCGAACGTCTGACACGTCCTTCAGTGCCGGCCACCTTGCGATGACTCCAATTCTGTCCGTGTCGGGTTTTCGTCCCTCGAACGAGCACAAATGCCCAACAACGAAGAACTCTCCTGCACACAAAACGGACTTTGGTCCAGAGAAGGTGCCTCCACAATATTTCAACCGTTGTATAATCCGGTTGAGGTTCTGGAAATGTTCCCAGACAAATCTCCGAATGCCTGGATTCTCGGGAATCGTCTCGCACGTTCCATCGGCCAACTCGTATCGAGTTCCTGGACCTCTGATTGGTACGTCGTCGATGTATGGCATAGTAATGTGCGGAATCTCATCCTGTAGAATGTAGGTAACGTCGTCATGGAAGATCGGAACACTGTTGGTCCATCCCTGTGGTAGCTTTACCAACCTCAGCGCACCAAACGGCGTCTGGAAGGTTGTAAAATCGCGAGAGCCTTCTGCGATATCCCTGTGGTCGTAACCTGAAAACAAATCCAAGCAACCGCCGCAGGCTCGGCCTGCAAAATGGTTCGCGAGCTCCTCCGTCGCTGGTGGCACCCCTGAGTGTGCAATTGTCACTGCGTTGAGCGGCTCCAAGGCATGTACCAATCTAATTGATTTTCCATCTTTCTTGATTACGCCAAAGAATTTGCTTCTGTACGACGCGTTGGACGGTTCGTAAACGCCTGCGTCCATCCGCTTCTTGATCACTTTGCAGAACTCGGACAGTTGGCCACGTGGTATCGGGATACTACGTTCTACCCATGTCTCGTGTTCAACCAATGGGAATTCTACAGGCGGGAAGAAATCATGCCGAAAGCTCCCTCGCTCCTCGTCGTCCCATGCGAATCCCTGCTCATGTTCTCCAACCAGCTCGTGCATCATCTTCAACTCCTCTGGCGTCAAGAACTCTGCATGGCGCTTTTCCATTTCCTCCTTGCGCTCCAGTGTATATCTGCCTCTCGGTTGAAATTCGGGAGGTCGGGGATTCAATTCCGGCATCCCAGCAAGTGGGTCGCCTTTGACCTCCCGTCCGATCCGATATTTCTCGGGCAGCTCGGTGTACACTGGCCGCACTTTCAATCCAACTGGCTTGTATTTCTTGCCTGCAAACACCGAAACTGGCTCATCATTCGATGCCACTGCCGCCGTCTCTGCTGGACAAATAAAATCTATTGTCTGGCAACATGCGCAGCGCTCGTCGGTGTTTATCGCATGCCAAGCTCGGCTATCACATTCATCTCGTCTTCCCCGGTACGCCCTCTTCTGACGCTTCTCCTGTGCAGGGTCCTGTAAAACATTCATAAAAACCTTGTGGGGTACGCCGTCCACATCCTCGATTGACTGCATCTTGAATGATTCGAACAGCGACGCCGCAGCGGTGTCTTGTTTCAAATCTGATGCATCTGTGGAAGACGAAATGTACGCCTCAATTGTTTTCTCTGCTGTCATAACTCCGCCTCTCGGCTGATAATATTTTTCGATCCGCATCTCGCCGTCTTCGTCGAACCCAACGACTATTCCCAGCTCTTCTCCTTGACCCGGCGCGATCAATTCATCGAAGCTCTGTGAAAACTCGGGCCATGTACACCCTGTTGGCTTTCAACCGGCTGCTGCGGAGGTGACTGTTTATTTCCGCCATCGCGTTTGACTCGGTCATAGGTCGGCACTGTCCAAGATTGACCCGTGTTTGGATCTGTCAAAGTCAAAAGATGATTCCCGCCTTCATGGTCCGTCCGACTCCTTGTCAACACATCGAACGGCCGCCCCAGCAGCACTTTGTACGCTGGTTCCCGGATGATATGGACTTGGAGGTATAAACGGAGCTTGCCCCATCGAAATGGTACGTTCCGTGCTAGACCCATCGACTTTTCAAGTTGACCGTTGGCGCTCTGCATGAAGATGTTGATCGACGGGTCCCAAACAAGTCCGCATTTCTGCGCCTGTTCAAGAGACATCGAGACAATCTGTGAGCCTGAGTCCAACACTGACTCTACTGGTCCTTGGCTGTTGATGTAGGGGAATGTGACACGCAACGGTGCTGAATTCCGCGCGACATATATCTGTCGTGGTTCCTCTCCATCAACGAGACCTTCAAGATACTGCAGATATGGGTCCTGAGCGATTACCGAGCCAGCCGGCAATCCCTCAGTCGCCATTGTCGTCAAAAACACGCCCTCTATCTCGGGCAAATTCCCAACTTCCATTGCGTTGACCATCAGTTGGCTATCCACCCCAGCTGACTGTGGTACGTCCTCGGCCTTGAGTTCGACCATATTAGCAGGACGAGTTGAATCGCCCTCCTTGGTATCAACTCGGCAAGTTGAATCGCGCTCTCGGGGCGGATCCTTCACTGCTTGACGGACCCTGGTGAGTCGTAACCTTTCTCCATCCCGTAGATCTTTGCTCATGCCGAACAAATCACCGAGGCGCACCGTGACTTCGGTGTCGTTGATGCGCCCGAGCAACTCGTCGGTCAATCCTTCCCGCTGAACTGGTGCCTTTAATTCATATGATTTTCTAGTGTCTTCAAGATGCCGTCGTTCGGCGCGACTATCCGGTGCTGGCTGAGTTCGGGCCGCGGTACCGGAGGCCTGCACGAATCTGTAAGGCAAGTCTCGTCCACCACTTCTATCCTTATCCCCCTCCTGAGGCGTGGATTTATCAGGCCTCGCCTGCGCCTCCATCCTAGGGGATTTCAAAAACCCTGCTCGTCAGGCTCAGCGAGCGCAGCGCCTCGCGTCTTGCTCCTGGTGTTCACAAACTGGTCCTGTGCAGAGTTCCCCTTCGTCATCATGTTGAAGACGGTACGTCCAAACTCTTCCATATTGAAAGTCGACGCTGATTCGGTCGGGGTAGGGTACGGCTGGGTTCGAGCATGCATCTGCGCAACTGGTGGAGGCGAAGGCGCACGCTGCGCGTTGGACGCTACTTCGTTTAATTTGACGCGCAAGGTGCGTACTTCGTCTCGAAGCATGTCGAATTCGTCCTCAACCGATCCACCGTAGTCAGCGTTCATGAACTGACCCGTGGTCCCCTTCTTCTGCCAATACTCTTCAACTCTCACCGCCGCCGATCCTTTTCCTCGAGGGATATAGCTCCCATCAGCCAGCCTCTGCTGTCCATCTTCGACGGTAAGCCAGCCCTTGTGGATGTGCGAAGCTTTGAGCTTGCACTCCTTTGAGAAATGGTCTTGACCCTCGCAATAGTAGCAGCCTCCTCGCTGTCCACCATTGAATGCTCCATATCCACGGTTGAATTGCCTATCCCCGCCGAACGAGTTACCGCCGCTGTTGCGGTTCGGAGATTCTTCCTCAACTCGAGCGGGTCCGGACTCTTTTGATGTCTGGAACGCCTTCAATAATTCCTCATGTGCTGCCTTGGACTGTTTCTGCGCAACTACGAGCGCATCTCGCAACCCTGATAGCTCTCCACTGAGCTCATCGATTCTGGTGTCTCGACGCTCAATCTTGACCATGGGGAAACGATCCGAGCGTTTAATGTCGGGACCGTCGTCATCTCCCCACGTTGCGTCGGTAGAGCCTTTGTTTGCAAGTCGCTCGGCCATCTTGACTAGCTCCTCGAGCTGTATAGGATCTTCCTTCGGTGGTCCACTGCTGGTGCTGCTGCTGCGTTAGCATTGGCCACGCCAGCCTGTACGAGATCTTCCTTGATGAGATTGCGGGTATTAATCGCTGTGCGTAGGGTATCGGCGAAGCCGCGTTCGAGCGCGTCAAGATATTTGCGGCAGGCCTCTTTGTTCAAGAGAATCGCGGGAGGCTTGATCAATTTCTTGACCAATGCCAGGTAGCGCATTCCAAAACGCTTCAAGCGGCCTTCCTCCGAGCGCCTGATGTTTCTATTCTCGCCGCACAAACGCTCCAACTCATCGAGCGTCCCATCAAGATCCTCCTGCATCTCGGGGTAAGCCTTCAACACGGCATCCTTGAACACGGTGTATGAGGTTCCCGCTGCGTATTCCGTCAACGCGCGCCAAATTTCGCGCTTCTTGGCCGGGAGATAGCTGGTCAACAGCCGTTTCTTCTCCTGGTCATCGGTAATCTGTCCAAGACTAATGATATCATCAACCTGCTCGACAAAGTCGCGCAGGTCGTCCTTGTCCTCGGTAGTGAACTTGGGTACGTTCGTTTCCCAGGGACGCGGAACCTTAAAGCTGGCGACGCCGGTACCAGCCGGTGCCTGATTGTCGTTGGCTTGGTCGGCCATTGGTATAATAGAAATGTTGTTTTGTATGGGAGTAACTGGTCTGAGTGCAAAATCAAGATCTGATGAGTCGTCTGACAAATAGTAAGGTGCTTGTTCGTCAAATAAACTGGGTTGTGTGAGGGGAAATTCGTCCAGCGAATTATCTGTATCAAAATGTTGGTCAGTGTTGTTTGTGGTGTTTGTGAAGCCTAAAGCAAGATGTTCTGCTTGTCGGCGGGCGATGTACGCAGTAGCCTGCGCAAATGTGTGTTGTTGTTGTAGGTGGCGGGCTAAATCCGCTGGTGAGCGGGAAGCCGTAGTGTTGTTGTTAGGTGTCGGGAACGTTCACGATGAGCGTGAACGCGTGTGATTTGAGATTTAAATCTGAATGAACCCCCTCGCGGTGGGCTCCAGATGAAATGCTGAGTGTGCGTTCAACCCTAAAACCAAAACCAAAACAATAACCCTATTTGAGAGGGAGTTCCGATACTGGTCGTGATCGAAACGTGTGCTGGCAAGTATGTTGTGTTCGGGGGTTCGGGCTGCCGTATAGAGCCTGTGCGAATTCAGATAAATCGAAGTGTGTGATGGCGGGTGTGTGATGGTTGTGATGGGTAGAGTCGAGAGCGTTACTGTGTTGTCGTCGTCGTTGTCCTGTAAAACCTAAAACCTAATCCTAATCCGTTCCGTAGCCGTTCCAAATCCGTTTCGTTCCGTTCCCGTAAGTTCCCGTATCCGTAAGTTCCCTGTCGTTGTCCGATTCCGTCCGTAACCAAGTTCCCTTGTGAGAGCGATTTATTACACCCCAAAAGTGGGGGGCGAAGCTTCCTACTACAAAATTTCCTGGGTCCTTATATACCCCTAGTGTTTGGTCCCTACAAATATGCACTCACCAGGCTAAACTTGCAATTTAAAATCCTTCGTAACCACGTCCCTGTTCCTATTCCAGCCAAATCCATCCCAATCAAGCGTTCAGAAACGCTGAAACGCCCAATGTTTGAATATTTTATTGCGCGGGCCCGAGAGAACAATAGCTTGCTATTGTCTCGATAATTATTTTGCGTGAGTCATTGAGCCCCTGGGCCCATGTCATCCTGTTGTGTGGTTCTTGTGCTTCCAGAACACGTCCACTGCCCCAAAACGCGTCTTATCGTCAAGATTGTGCTTCTCATCTGTCTGTTGCTACCTGCACAGGCTGCACCAAGTCATCTTGTGGCTCCACCCATTGTTCTCCGTTGCCAGAAGTCCTCCCAACATGACTGGAGCATGACTCGACCATAGAGTTGAGGATGCGAGTTGAACGCGACGCGTTTGATCGTCAAGTTACGCGTGACTCGTGCCAGGCATGTGACTCCGGATGCCGTCAGCACAGCCTCGGCCTTGCTTCTTCTCCACCACTTCCTCGACCCTCCGTTGCTCCTGGCCACACCGCTCCTTTCTGACTCGACCCATCATCTCCACGGCCTCCTGCCTAGTTCAACTCTTGCCATGACTCGTCCTCCATCCACTCTCCGTCCGTCTTGACTTGAGCTCGCCGTCGACTTCTCTGTCAGCCCCTCGTTTCAGGTATGACACCTTCTAGTTGCCTTTCCTGGTTCGCTAACATTGTTCCCTTGATCAGAACAAGTCCGCCTCGTGCGCAACATGTCCGCGGAATTGCCACTTGTCCGGATCTATGCATCTCGAACGCCATCTGATGCGCCATCAGGTGCGCTCGATGCCTGTAAGTCGCCGTTTCTATCGTGCTCCGTTCGCCCGCTCAACATCACCTTCGCGACGTCCCAAACCACGCACCTCATCGAGGAATCTGAAAGAAAATGCGTCAGCTCGTGGACCTGCTCGCGACCCTCCCAAATCGCCTGCATCATCCCACCTCTTACGCCAATCCCCCGCGAAACGTGGTTTGTCCCAGACCAGAGCCCATCCACACGTCTCGGGTCCTCATGACCGTGTCCTTCCTTCTGCAGCCCAACATTCTCCCTTCTCCAGCCAGAAATCACAATCGCCCTCGGATCGCTTCTCTAGCAACTTTCAGACCGAATTCACAAATAACAAGCCCTCCTATGGATCTGAGATTGCCGGGATCCCATTTTCTGTCCTCCCCGGCGACAGACTTGCCTTTGACCACCAGTTCTTCGTGGACGCACAGGGTAGCTCGACGCCCGCGCCACCGAGAAATCGGAAACGGAAACGCGCGGCGCGTGCTGAGCCACTACCCCCTCCCCTCATACCCTCCCTCTCCGTCTCGCTCTCTCCCATTCCCATAGTCCCGCGCGGCATGAAAGCGCTCTCTACGCGCGAACGTAGTCCCTGGCTGAGCGATAGCATCATCTCGCCCCCGGGATCAGACGAGTGGGAGCGCATTCCACAGGAAATTGAGCCCGATGGCAATTCGGCGCAGGTTCCTACCCCATCAGGAAAAATCGCCAGAAAAATTGCTGCCAGCCAAGTCTATGATGCCCGTCATAGTTCAATATTGCATCGAGCTTCAACTCTGTAGTCTATGTAGGCACAGTAGCTCAAAGGGCTAGCTCTGTAGTGAAATATTGCTCTCTGTACTTTCAGTGCCATGCAATGTTGCACAGAGCATCAATTACTGGGGACTACATACTCTATATATTGAGAAGAGCTACATATATCACCAACATCAGCAACAACTGCTCTGGAACAAAATGTGTAATGAGTTCAGTGGGACTCAGACTGGATTGAAGGGTTTCGGCACATTGATGCCAACTGATCCGGAGGTCGGCATCGATGCTCCGATGTCATCATCAATGATCCGATGTCGGCATCTTTGATTTTAACCTGCAGAACTGTTCCCAAGTAATTAATGGTTTTGAAATACAGCACAAGTGGCTTTGCAGATGGACTGACTGCAGTCTCAGTGAATGACTTAGCCAATTTCACCAAGAACCACCAAAAGTTGTCAAACCCCATAGTGGTTGCATTGATTCTTGGCCTCATGTGTGCCTGCGTAGCTTACTTGTTATTGCCTCACTATGATATCTTCTTCCACTTAGCAGTGGTCTCCCGTTCGAGTCCCACCAGTTGCAATTAAATAATCTTGACATTAGTTCACCGGCCAGAAACCCATCAAGCAGTTAGTGAGCCAAGAAGGTTGTGAAGCAACCACTAAGTACAAGTGGTGAGTGAATCCTTTTGACTTTTGCCCCTGTTTTGAGACCTGCAATGTAGCTCCCCCAGTCATCATTGGAGTGCATCATAGTACTACATTGACTACCTGCCTACAGAACTATGAAACTATGTTGCACTATAAACCTGTGGCACAGGACTACAGTGTGCAATATTTTAGGGGGAAGACAATGGTACTACACCAAGTATGTTGCATACATAGAGCTATGTCTTCATTGGAATTTTTCCTGATGCCAGCCGCAGTTTCGAGGTTCACACTAAGAGTAGCGGCATTCACAGCGGGGTATGTACTTGCTTGATTGATGGATTATGTACTGAATTGATGTATCGGGATTATCGGGAGTTTCGGAGTTAACGGCTGATATGTGATCTTGAAGTTGGGGGTGAACCTGCTGTGGAGAGGTTCACCCCCAACTTCGAGATCACATAATTAGCCGTGAGATCCGAAACACCCGAAACACCCGATAAATCCGACTACTCAGAATTCATCAATCAATCAAATCTCTACATATTCCGCCGTAAATGCCGCTACTCTTACTGTGAACCTCGAAACTGCGGCTGGGTAGGAACCTGAATTCGGCGTCCAGAAATCCTAACTTCGAGGTGATGATTCAGACGGATGCAGATGATACCTCCTCGTTCGGGCTTGGGCTGACACCTGGACTCCCTTCGTTTGTGTTTGCTGGTCGTAGTCGCGTGGAGGATGAAGACGGGACGATAACTGAGGATTTGATGGATGGAGGAACTGGTGTTATCTGCTCCATCATCTCGAAAGATTCGTCCGTACCAGCTCAAGGTGCGTCTCCCTTTCGTTTCACTGGGCTGCAGTTCTGAACTTGAGAGTTTTATTAGCCACGACAAAGCGCCTCGGTAGCCGCACAACCTCTCCTTCCACTTCTGTTCCCGCTCCTTCGTCTTCCACAGTGGCAACGAATGAAAAACATATATTCATTCCGGCGGCAGATGAACCTGCACCCGAATCCGTCATCCCTCTTGCTGCCGACCCCTCCCCTGTCCCCGCTACTTCTACAGCTCCAACGAAGTTGAAGTTAAAGCCCAAACCGCTGAACTCTAAAGCCAAAGTGATATCGAAGCCGTCCCGTGTCGTCCCTATCGTCCTGCTCCCGAAACTCAAGCGTACCCGCAATCCTCCCCGCCGAGGATCCACGTCAGACGAGTTGGACGTCCTCGATCTTACTGTGACTCCCGTTTTGCAGCAGCAGGAGAAGGGGAAGCTGAGTGCGATTACGGAGGAAGACGAGGGGGATTCAGATGATGAGTTGTTGTTGAAGCCTGGGTTTAATGTTTGGGAGTGAGTCGCTCGAGGTGCGTGGGTTTTCGATCGCGTTGCAAGTGGATGGACCTCACTGACCGCCGTTTCTAACAGCTGAAATCTGTTATTGTCATCGCATTCGTGTTCGTATCGCATTGCATTACATTGAAATAATACTGTAAGTCGTGGACGCCATTCAATTATATCGGATCCCTACTAGTGAGTCGGTTTAACACCACTCTATTTCACTGGCACGTTCACCGGTCGCCAAATCCATTGATCGCCAAAGCGCTGAACCGTCTCGCAACGGAAACGCGCCTCGATCTTCTTGGTTTGGGATACATCTCTGTTTTTCTCCTGCGGCCAGCGGGACTGAGGGCGCCCCACGCCCCGGCCACCCAGGGCAATTCGCCAACCGGGGTGCGTTCCATGGCCACGCGGAGCACGTACGTTTTCACCTCTTCGTCTTCAACCCGTTCGTTGTTGACTTACTTGATCTACAGCATGGCATCGACCGCCGTGGACAGCCTGCATATTACAGACCACACAGCGACGAGCAGCTCCAACCATACGACCGCTCCGTCCAGCACCCGTACCAAACAACGTATCCCCCACCGCTGAGTCGGCACGAGATGCCCACCGCCCTTCCTCCCGCCGCGTTCCACTCTTCCAGCTCCTCCTCCGTTCCGTCGACCCACGTCAACGAAGCCGCCGCCGACCTCCGGCACACGCTCAACCTCGGTCCACACGACCCCATCAACCTCTCCGTCATCCCCGACACGGGCGAGAAACCCAACATACCCAACTCGCTCATGGTCAAGCTCGCGATATTCGGGAGCCCGAACAAGCGGTTGACGTTGCAGGAGATATACACCGAGTTGATCGAGAACTTTAGCTGGTACAGAGCTAACCAGCATGAGAATACTTGGAAGGTGCGTCAGCTTTTACGGTTAGACGTCTGGATGAGCTCACATTCAAATAGAATTCCATCCGCCACCTGCTGTCGCTCAAATATCCCTTTGAAAAATTCGCGCGGCCGGTGACGGAGCCCGGCAAGGGCAGTTACTGGATCTTGGACTATACTCATGGTGCAGATGGAAACAAACGCGAGCGCAAACGGCGGCCACAGAGTCGTTCTGGTCGTCGCCGTCGCAACTCGACCAGGCAGCCCCAATCAGACGACGACGACGACTCGGACGCGTACACGGGAAGCGAGGACTACTCGCAGTCTGGTACGGCCTCGCCTGACATGCGGGGTACTGGCAGTAGCAGTGGTGGCGGGAGACCGTCTCCATACCTGCTCGGCCGTGTGCACTCGATGCCCATGATCGTGGGTCCCGATACCCCACATCCAGAGCGCTACCTCAATTACGGCGTCGACCCTGCACCGCATGGATATCGCCCTGGGGCCTTGTCCAATTTCTTCAGCCAGTCCGCGCCAGCTCAGCTCTCTGGTTCTGCTCATCATCAGCATCAGGGTCAGCATTATGGTGGTGGAGGAGGGTACTCACACACGTCGACTTACACGCCTTTTCGCGGGGAGACGCCAGATGTGAAGCCGTCGTTGGAGGAGCTTCAGACGCAGACGCAAGCTGGGTATGAGGGCAGGCAGCTTCGTCCTCGGCCGTCGCAGAATACGCCGTATGGGGAACGCGCGTTGTCCCCCACCTATCAGGCGTATGCGAAGAGTCGGCGTCATGCCAGGGGATAAGTCCATTCGAGGTGTGAGTGGGCTTTATGTTGACGCGCGGAGAGGTTACTGACGAGACTTGTAGATTCGTCCCGTGCACGTATCTGTCTTCTGTCTTCGTTCCCTGTTGTCATTCCATTCATCAATATCTCTTCTCTCCTGTCGGTCATAGAACACTCACCATCCATTCCTCTCTTCTTCTTGTATATAAGTACATTACCCCCCCGGCTCTGATTTCCTGGCAGTTCCAGTATTTAGACATCCTGTTGGTTTATTGTAGTCACAGTCCTATGTAATTCACTCACTGTGTAATTTTAACGCTTTGTCTTCTTCACATTCGGCCGCAAAAACTCTGCAGGCTCTCGCGGGCAGCTTCGTCGTCGGAGTCAGAGAGGCTGCGGCGCCCGTGCATTTTAACTTACTGAGTCTTCAGGTTGCCACCATTCTCCAACTTGAGCTCTGTCCAAAGGTGCGTGGTGTGATGAGCAAGTCGTCCTGGGACCGCCTGTCGTCGTCGTTCGACGGCGGTGAAGGCAGAACAGATAGGGTGAAAGAAGATCCACGCGTGTGGAATTACGGCGGTGCAACGCCAGAGTCTGGAGTTGGAGTCCGAAGTTGGGGACACCGTCACGGACACGATGATGGTGGTACGGAAGAAAGAGAGGTGATCGGTTGATCACTGATCCGATTTTGACTGATCATGATGCTGTTTTCACACGGTTTCAATCACAATTCAGGTAAGAAATGCCTATGTACAACTCATGTATCTACTACAATTTACACAGCAGTCCCTGGTAACAAACTGCCTAGTTTCCATAATATGAGTCTGACCTTGTATTGGTGCCACATCCCTTCCCAATCAAAGTCTTCTTCTTCTTCACGCTGAGGAGTCGCTGTCCTTTTGATTTTCTCGGCCAAATCCTGAAGCAAGAGTACAAGCTTCTCGATTTCTCCATGCTTCGCATTCAAAAGGTTGTTGTTCATAACCGCTAATGACCTTGCTTTTTCTGCAGCTTGTAACACGGCTTCTGATATGGTTACTGCAAGTTCTGCTAGCTCAATTTTTGTCACCGGATTCCAAAGATGACCATCCTCAGCCATGGAAACCCAAATGCTTGATTGAACAAGCCCTTCCACACCATGGACAGAGGTGAAGTCAAAAGAATTCCAAATCCAACAAAGTAATTTGGCCACCAAGTCTCTCGGCTTCTGATCCTTATTCAAAAGTCGTATTTCGGGATCAGTGTTTGGATTTGGACTCCATGCATTTAACAGGGTTTTCACAAATTCACCCAATAACACATCATCAAATGTTACCATGGCTGCACTTCTCAACCAAAGAGCAAGTTCAGATTGCATACATGGATGCCAGCGGGATAATTTGGACATGTTATGACCCATCTTGATATATATGCTGGCCAGCCATTCCCCCCCCATCAATACTACTCCAAGCCAGGTCCATAGATTCATATCCAACATGATAGCCTGCACATCTTCATCTGCAAACCACACTTGCTGGCTCATTTGAAGTACAGATTCAAAAATTGTGTATGCATCACCATAGCCAACATCACTGTGCTGCAAGAGCTGTTTCATAATGAACCTGAGTGACTCAATCCGGAGTTTTTGATCAAAACAGTGTCTGCAACTGAGTAGAGCACGCAAGAGATGCAGAACCATGGGAAACAGCGGGTAGGTGCATTGTTCAGGGTGGTCAGAAATGTGATCCACAACCTCTGATATCCAACTGATGTGATCTGGCGAGTTACGGGCCACTTTATATAAATGGTCTTCAATGTTTGTGAGCCAAAGTGTTGAGCAGATGATGGTCATTGAACTTTTTCCATCACCACTGTCAGCTGCAAGTGTTTTGCAGAAGTCCAACACTATCTGTCGTTCTTTGTGATTGGTGGCGGGAAGGCACCCCTCTGGGTCTTTTGCAAAATCAATTATTTGATTGACAATTGATGCCACAGTTGGTTTCTGGAAATTGTCCCTTTGCATCTTTACTGTCAAGGTTTCAAGAATTTGATACAGGAGAGGCCCCTGGAATTTTCTGGAGAACAGTTCAGCTCCTCACTGGAGGCAGACATCATGTATCTTACCTTTTGTCCATCCACAAAGCACCTTCATTAAGATTGCCATCAGACAGGCAAAAGTTTAGACAGAATAGGAAGGCTGCAAAAATAGAGTCTGAGTCATCCCCTTTTGGCTGTGATGCCTTGACCCCGTGAAGAAAATTCCTGATGGAGGACGGGTCTGCATGT
Organism: Roridomyces roridus; assembly: GCA_029378245.1. Classification (NCBI taxonomy): domain Eukaryota; kingdom Fungi; phylum Basidiomycota; class Agaricomycetes; order Agaricales; family Mycenaceae; genus Roridomyces; species Roridomyces roridus. The sequence continues at coordinate 1,788,976 of JARKIF010000006.1, forward strand.
CTCAGAGATGGAATCACATACAGCAACCATCGAAGTTCGGTGCTATCCAGAAATTCAGTGGGCAAAAGCTCTGGAAGATATGAAGCCACAATTTGCTGTACTCTGCGCAATTTCCCATGATGAAAAGCCTGGGGAACTATCACTGCATTCTCTGCTGATGAATCAATGCTCCGTAAGGTGCAATAAGCTTGCCCTAAATTGATTGCAATTTGTTCCATGCCTTCATGCACTCTACGGATAACATGCACATGTTCATTTCCATGCCTGATTTCAAAGTGTTCAAAACACTCTAGGAAATTCTCTTGCAGTCGTGCCAGGAGGGTGGGCAAATTATCTACAGGCCACTGAAGCTCCAACGTGATTTCAGCACATATAGAGAGAATTCTTGGGTCTGTAGAGGTTTCAATCATCCATGCCACAGCTCGCACTTCAGGGGAAGGAACAGGTGGCTCTTTGAGCTGGGTAAAATCATCAATCTGTGACTCTGGGTAGCTGTAGAGGGAGACACTTGATGTGGGCAATGCAGGAAATTTAGATTGACCAAAACATCGTTTATAAAGGAGGTGTAGTCTCCGGTATTGTCCTTGCACAAAATTCCAACATTCATGGAAGAGTGACACAACTCCATTGAGGATGCTGATGATTTTTGTGCATAGTTGATTAAGAGGTTTTGCCAGAGGGTTCTGGAAAGGGGAGTCCTTGGAGATCATTGCTGATATCAGGAAACCACTGTATGAACCAAATCCAACAACTGTGAAGGCTAGGACAGTAATGGCCAGGACATGGTGGACTGTCCAGAGATAAATTGAAAGTGCCACAGCAAATATAAGAAGTGCAAATTGCAGCATGAGAGGAAACATCTGCATAATGGCTTCAAATTTCCACCGACGAAGACCATCATGTTTCCGTTGGCGTTCAAGTCCACGCTCTGCTATTGTTCCTCTGCTCTCCCCAGCCAAGGAATAATACATGAGCCATTGTTTCCCGAGAACAGCCAGTAGGGCAGCGAGGAGTGTGGCACTGAGGCTAACATACAGCAGAGTCTGTGCTGCTAAGACTGTATGTGGTACTGGTGTCACCGGTGTGCCAGGTGTCCCCTGGATTTCCGGTTGGATCTGGATAATAAAGGCTGAACTGACAGCAGAAAAAAGACCTGCCTGGTTCCTGTTAGAAAGGAAATAGAAGATAACATAGGCATTGGCACATACAAAAATAAGAGATGTATCAAGATCTGTTCCATATTTCTGTTGATATTCCCTATCATATTCATCGGAAACTGCCTTGTATGCGTTCCAGAATTCAGTTTTCTTGTCAACAGCGGGTTTCTTTGGGACAAATTCATTCAACAATCTGTCAGCTGCCATGAGCAGGGTAGTTGCACAAGACCGTAAGACAGACTTTGTGATCTGTTCCTTATTCTCGTCAACAATGCCTTTCAAGCATTTCTGTAGTTTGTCGATAAATCTGAAATAGATTCAGCATGATCCTGACTTGAAAGAATTGATGTACCTTTGGTCTTTTGTGTCCAAAGCACTTTCAGTGTTGTTGTCCACATGCAATGGGTCAATGTTCTGTGTTTCAGAATGAGGCAGCTCCATTTGCTGGCAGTGAGTGGGCAGTGAGAGTGGGTGGGAAGAATGCAGCAAGTGGATGTCAGAGGCTTTATACTTCGGCGGAATGTATTCTTGGATGACAGTTGAGCACCTGGTGTGAAACCTTGTCCGCCACGGGTTGTAAACATCATTCACAGAATCTAATTCGGAACATCCTGGAGGTAGAATACCAACTAAAAAACCTGTATCGCTACTTGGGAAGTTTAACATTCAGCCGAACACACCGTGTATCGACCGGAGGTGGATCTCGGGTTTGGAAGAATCGCGTGATACAGTAGAGTTGCTGATATGGAATATTGTCCGGAGCGGTCTGAAGGCTATTCCATATGACGGTTATTCCACATGGAATATATGGATTATTTTTGAATTATTTAATTTCTATTTTGTAAATTCAAGACTATTCTCAAAATACGGAACACTGTTCAGTCCCGTGGCATTCCAGTGCTGAGACGGACTCAAGCACAGGCCGCATTTGCAATACAGGCCTACGGTCTTGCCATCAGCAGGATCAGGCCTGATCAGTATGTGATGGGGTCACGGAACTGAGATCAAACAAGCTATCAGCGAGAGACAATGGGCCGGGATTGCCAATGTTGATTGTTATCAGTGAACAATGCTGGATTTCGACCTCTGGATCACTCAAACACCCTCATTTTGCCATTTTCGGCCACCGCGATGTGGAATAATGGGACCGGCAGCCTATTCCATATTCCAGAACACGGTGAGTGGAATATTTGGCTGCTCCCGACCCGGGAGCACCCCAAATCCTATTCCATACCACGGATATTCCACATGATAGTATTCCACAAGACCGACTCTACTGTACTCGGAAATGAATGTCAGATCGGAGACAGTATGGTGATAGGGGCGGCGCCGCGGAAGAGGACCATTGATTGGATTTTTCGGGGACACTGTTCCCCAAATTCCCTAAGCGAGGAAGAATACAATACGCCACGTGCACTCGACTACCGTCAAGTGGATGCAAGTTCCAGCATCCAGTTCCCAACCATGGATTCCTGCGGGATGCCGGCACTCTTCGGTCCCGACCGGGAAGATAGAGTGCTCCTGCTCTGCCAATTCCAATTCATCACCATGGATGTCGATCGGGATATCTCGAGGCACCGGGCGGTCGAGGGTCTGCCGGAGATGAAGTATGTGGTTGCGTGCAAGGGGGCATCGGGATCCGAAAATCGGATATAGGGTCGAAAAGATTTTTTCGACCTTGGCTGGACCCCCCCCCCCCCTCCCCTACTATATAAGGCAGATCATTCCCACAGTCATGTGACATCAGCGGCGGTCCGCCTGGCTCCGAACAACCAATGTCAATAGGACATGAACCAACATGTTTCCGGAGATGCCAGGGTGTATTCTACACATGTCATGACCACCCTGAGCAATAATCTTCACTACTTGTGAATAAATATCGGAAGAGCTGTGATGTATTATGTAATATACCGTTCCCAATTTGGAAATTTTGATCGTTCAAAGGCTCTCAGGGTTTGTAGTCCTAAGCAAGATGTTTTACTACTATCCATATGTGTGAGAAGGTGCTCCAAAGCCCCCAGAACGAGCCCAGTAATATATGGGTAGAAGTTTTTTTCGAGGCCGCTCGAGACCCCCCCCCCCCCCTCCCCCGGTACGATTTTCCGATCCCGATGCCCCCTTGGTTGCGTGCCTGCACCATCGGCCGCTAAAGATGAGATGTTCTTTGTTTCTAGGAGTCAGATTCGTTTAGCAAGTTTCAGCGCCATTGGAAGATGTAACGTACAACTGTCGAAAGAGCGGCAAGGGTTGCAAGGGAAGGAGCCTTGGAAAACCTGACTGTGCTGAGAGGAATGTGGGCCCTCTCGATCGAGTTGAATGAGTGGTCAGCGCCGAATCTTATATATCCTTCGGAGTACACGTAGCACAAATTGGCTATGCTTTGCTGGCCACGCCACAAGGAATGCCAGCGATAGCTAAACCCAGAAGAGCATTAGACTGTATTAGATTGTCTTCAAATACTTGACCTAATCAGAGCAGTTCGTCGTCGATAACAAACCGAATCACGTCTCGGCGGAACTCCTACACGAGGAGAGAGTAGACGATGCGACTTACGTACCTGTCGTTTTGTTAGTGTTAAGTACCAGTGGCGACAAAGCTCCCCCGGGCCCAGGAACCGTTCATGTAGACGGTGGTACATAGGCGATCTGTCTCGCAATCAGACATCGTAATCACGTATCCAAGCATTAGACTTACTCCAGGCAAAATGTCCAATGATACCCTCGACACTGAAGCTGAAACCTGTACATACGTATGTTAGATTCCGAGTCTGAGTCGTCTCCGCACTGCTGCCTCACTCACCTGTGCCTTATAGGCCGGTACCTCCGCAGACAAGGGTCTGCGCCACGAATCACGAGCCCCTTCGAGATTAGATAGAAACAACTTTCAGGATGCTGATTGAAGAAAGAGGGGCACGAAGTAAACCTGCCGGATATCCACCGTAAGCGAACTCCGCTTGTTAGATCTGCTTTCTATTGGTGGTAAAAATACCGTTTTGCACAGGATCAAACTGGAACTCGCCGTGTTGTATGGGAATCCGAGGCAGGGGTCTTCGGCGTACAAGGTGAGGAGTTGAGAACGGAGTTGCGGAGGGACGGCCGTCGAAGTACGGTACCATTGAGCTGCGCACTGGTACTTATTGAAGCCGAAACTACGGCCTTCGTCCATGTTGTGCCCAGCCCGACCTGGAGGGAGTAATTCGAGTGGCCAGACGTACGGTCACAGACGGTGAAGAAAAACTCACGAGGTACGGAACTCCCACTGGCCCGACTTGTACCTTTACACTGATGATGTCCCCGTCAAACACCAAGCCCGTCGTCCCGGCAGCGGAAATTAGCGATGAGAAGGCTGCGCCGACACTTGAGATGGACGTTCCTGTGCTCACTAAAAGTATTGCGAGTCAGGAACGAACTAAAGGGCATTCCCGGATGTCTGACGAGGGGGCTTCTGAGCCACGAAGGACCTGCGAGGCCAAAGGAAGTCCTGAAAAGAGTGCGAGTTCGCAAAGAGCTGGCCGCTGGCTCATTTGGAAAGTGAGTGCGGCGACTTGGCGGCGACGTCGAGTCGTCGACGTCAAGAGCAGGTCGGGATCGGCTTTTCGGCTCCACGGTTTGTGACATGATCGTGACGCGATCACTACTTACCCGCTCTCTCTCTCCTCCCTCCTCGTCCAGCGTCCCGTTCGTGGTGCGCCCTTGTGTAATTCGGTCTAAGAGTTCTTACCCATACATCCAGATCGACGGCGATGGCGACGCGCAAGCAAGTCACCTACAGCAAACGTCACAGGCCCAAGACGCGATCCACTAACACGGCTTCACCGCCCTCAGTCAACGAGCTTGAAGATCCTGACCAGTATCTTTCTCATTCTGAATTGTCTCGTAGACTTCTTAAACGCGCCCGCGACTCATCCAACTCCGATTCTCCCTCGATCTCTAAACGTCTTAAAGTCGCGGCGTCTTCGCAGAGCTCTCGTCCTGATACCTCACCTTCGCGACGTCCCAAACCAGGCACCTCATCGAGGAATCTGAAAGAAAATGAGTCCTCTCGTGGACCTGCTCGCGACGACCAGTACCCCAAATCGTCTGCGTCATCCCACCTCTTACGCCAATCCCCCGCGAAACGTGGTCTGTCCCAGACCAGAGCCCATCCAAATGTCTCGGCTCTTCATGACCGCCTACTTCCTTCTGCCGCCGAGCATCCTCCCTTCTCCAGCCAGAATTCACAATCGCCCTCGGATCGCTTCTCTAGCAACTTCCAGACCGCATTCACAAATAAAAGGCCCTCCTACGGATCTCAGATTGCCGGGATCCCATTTTCTGTCCTCCCCGGCGACGGACTTGACTTCGACCACCAGTTCTTCGTGGACGCACAGGGTAGCTCGACGCCCGCTCCACCGAGAAATCGGAAACGCAAACGCGCGGCGCGTGCTGAGCCACTACCCCCTCCCCTCATACCCTCCCTCTCCGTCTCGCTCTCTCCCATTCCCATAGTCCCGCGCGGCATGAAAGCGCTCTCTACGCGCGAACGTAGTCCCTGGCTGAGCGATAGCATCATCTCGCCCCCGGGATCAGACGAGTGGGAGCGCATTCCGGAGGAATTTGGGCTCGATGGCAATTCGGCGTCCAGAAATCCTGACTTCGAGGTGATGATTCAGACGGATGCAGATGATACCTCCTCGTTCGGGCCTGGGCTGACACCTGGGCTCCCTTCATTTATGTTTGCTGGTCGTAGTCGCGGGGAGGATGAAGACGAGACGATAACTGAGGACTTGATGTCGCGCACGGATGGAGGTACTGGTGGCATCTGCTCCATTATCTCGAAAGATTCGACCGTACCAACTCAAGGCGCGTCTCCCTTTCGTATCATCGGCCTGCAGTTCTGAACTTGAGTTTTAATAGCGACGACGAAGCGCCTTAGTAGCCGCACGACCTCTCCTTCCAGTTTTGTTCCTGCTCCTTCACCCTCCACAGTCGCAACGAATAAAAAGCACATACCCATTTCGGCGGCAGATAAACCCACACCCGAACCCGTCATCCCTCTCGCTGCCGACCCCTCCGCTGTCCCTGCTACTACTACAGCTCCAACAAGGCTGAAGCTAAAGCCGAAACCGTTGAATGCCAAAGCCAAAGTGATATCGAAGCCGTCCCGTGTCGTCCCTATCGTCCTACTCCCGAAACTCAAGCGTACCCGCAATCCTCCCCGCCGAGGATCCACACCAGACGAGTTGGACGTCCTCGATCTTACTGCGATTCCCGTTTTGCAGCAGCAGGACAAGGGGAAGATGAGTGCGATTACGGAGGAAGAAGAGGGAGATTCAGAGGATGAGTTGTTGTTGAAGCCTGGGTTTAATGTGTGGGAGTGAATCGCTCGAGGTGCGTGGGTTTTCGCTCGCGTTTCAAGTGGATGGGCTGACTCGTTTCTCACAGCTGAAATCTGTTATGGTCATCGCATTCGTGTTCGTATCGCATTGCATTACATTGAAATAATACTGTAAGTCGTGGACGTCATTCAATTATATAGGATCCCTACGATTAAGTCGGTTTACCATCCCCCCGCTGCGGCACACCACTCTATTTCACTGGCACGTTCACTGGCCGCCAAATCCACTGATCGCCAAAGCGCTGAACCGTCTCCCGACGGAAACGCGCCTCGATCTTCTTGGCTTTGGATTCAGCTCTGTTTTTCTCCTGCGGCCAGCGGGACTGAGGGCGCACGTTCACCCGCGACTCTGATCTGATGGATGGGGATGATGAGAGCTTGGGTTTGTCTTGCGGCCAGCGGGACTCGGGGCGGGCACGCGACTCTGATCTGATGGATGGGGATGAGGGCCTGGGTTTGTCTTGCGGCCAACGGGACTGATGGCGCGCGCGCGCCTCCAAGCTCTTGGAATCGGATTCGGATTGGGACGTTGGTTTGTAGTGGGAGTGACGGCGCACAAGCGCCTCCAAGTTCTCGGATTCGGCGGATTTGGACTTGGGTTTGTCCTGCGGCCAGCGAGACTGGGGGCGTACAAGCGCCTCCAAGTTCTCGGATTCGGCAGATTGGGATTGGGATTTAGGTTTGTAGTGGGAGTGAGAGCTCACAGGCGCCTCCGAGCTCTCGGATTGGGATTCGGGTTGGGCCTTGTGTTTGTCCTGCGGCCAGCGAGACTGAGGGCGTACGGGCGCCTCCAAGCTCTCGGATTCGGCGGATTGGGAAGTCGGTTTGTAGTGGGAGTGAGGGTCCCCGCGCGCCTCCAAGTTATTGGATTGGGATTCGGGTTGGACCTTGTGTTTGTCCTGCGGCCAGCGAGACTGAGGGCGTACGCGACCCTCCAAGCTCTCCGATTCGGATTGGGATTTAGGTTTGTAGTGGGAATGAGGGCGCACAGGCGCCTCAAAGTTCTCCGATTGGGATTCGGATGGGGATGAGAGCTTGGGCTTGTCCTGTGGCCAGCGGGACGGAGGGTGGACACGCGTCTCTGATTTGATGGATGGGGATGAGGGCCTGGGTTTGTCCTGTGGCCAACGGGACCGAGGGCGTATGCGCCCATCCAAGCTCTCGGATTCGGCGGACTGGGAAGTTGGTTTGTAGTGGGAGTGACGGCGCACAAGCGCCTCCAAGTTCTCGGATTCGGCGGATTTGGACTTGAGTTTGTCCTGCGGCCAGCGAGACTGGGGGCGTCCGAGCGCCTCCAGGTTGTCGGATTCGGCAGATTGGGACTTGGGTTTGTAGTGGGGGTGAGGGCGCACATGCGCCTCCAAGTTCTCGGATTGGGAAAGGGATGGTGATTTGGCTCTGTCTTGAGGCCAGCGGGACTGAGGGCGCACAGGCGTCTCCAACCTCTTGGGTTCGGATTCGGATAGGGATGGGGCTTTGATTTTGTCCTGCGGCCAGCGGGACTGAGGGCGGGCTCGAGGGAGGGGAGGGATGTCTGTGTCGTCGTCGGGGTCTTGGGAACCCTCCGACGGGTCGGTGGCACGCGCATCTTTGGGTTGCTTGGGATGCTAGTCGACAACAGCAATCAGTCTCAGTAAAACACGAGGACAAGGGCAAGACGCACCTTGAAGATGATCCAATCCCCCGGTCGCACCTTCAAGGCGACCTCGGACTCGAGTCGAGAGACACGAGACTTGGATGGGCGCGAGTTGGTGTGGAACGATACGTGTCGACTCAGAGCGTCGCGATGACCGCTGTGCGACTCGGAGGTGTCGGAGCTGCGAGGACTGCCTGAGAAGCTCCACGTGCGCCGCAGGACGCCAGGTTGGTTCTGGCTTTCCTCCATCTCGATGTAGAGTGTAGGTAAGAGTCGAGGATATGAACCCGGGTGGAAATTGAGACGCACCTCGAAGATATCCCATTCCCCTGGGCGCGCCTTTAAGTCGACGACCTCCGAATCCAGTGGGGAGCCGCGCGACTTGGATGGGCGCCAATTGGCTTGGAACGATACCCGTCGACTCAAAGTGTCACTCTGTGAGCTCGAGGCGTTGGAGCTGAGAGGACTGTCGACGTCCGAGTCGCTCGACACGCGGAGGATGCCACTTTGATTGTGGTTTTGGCCATCCATCGTGGAGATGCGTGTACGAGTCGAGGATGTGGGCTCTCGCACCAGATGGCCGTTGGTCTTTTATATTGGAACTATCTGGCCCATTGACATCCCGAAGTGGTAATCACGGGAAAAAGTGAGGGGCTTGGGCGGGCGGACGTCTATTGTTCGTCCGCCTGTGGCTGTCCGTTCATTATCATTGTGCTAAATTAGGTACCAGCACGTGTGCGCGTCGCGTCACTCGTCACTGGAGGATCGCTAGGCAAAGAGGAACGAACAACCCATTCCCACGGGCACGACTCCAAGAAGGACAATGTAAACCATGTATCCACCCGCCGAGTTCCACTCCAACAATGCCGAGGCGATGAATGGGGTCAAAGCGCGCGTGATGGTCGATATCATCTGTGCCACGGCGTTCGTCGACGAAAGCGCTGCAGGCCGCGGCGAGCTGTTGACGATGTATGGTTGGGCCACAGCTGTGATAACGCAGAAATTGAATTCATGAATCTCCCTTTGCGTGCACCAACCGCGCCGAGCTCATCATACGACATCCTCACGGTGAGATTTGACGCAAGCTGGATGACGACCCGCGTCCACCGCTGGACAAAGAAGCTGAACAGTGGATACGCAGGTTGCAAGTTCCGGGGAGCGACGAAGACTTGGAAACAAGAATTCATAACGCCCCAGATCCCTTGCGTAACACTAATTTGATACGGCCAGGCCTGAGTCCCAGATCGCCGTTCGGTATCTATGCCTGTAGCGTACATGAACAACAGTTTCAGTCAATGCAATGCCGAGGGAATGTCAAGCCTTTTTGAGACCGACGAGGCCGATCAAGAAGAAAAAGAAAGAAAGCAAGGCGACAGCGGCACACGGAAGCGGGTAGGGATACTTACTCCCAAAAAATCCGAATCTTGCCGAAACTATTGGGCCATTGCTTCGCAGGCTCAGGGAAAAGGCCGCCGATAATGGGTCTACAGGCGGAGTTGAATAACAGGATGTGCGGGTGGCTTACCCGGTAGGGGAACGGTGCTCGCACCACTATGCATCAGTGTTTTGTCGTGGTGGGGGGCCGTCGGCCGATAGGTCCGAGCATGCAGCTGCTCCGAGCTCAGTTAGTTGTAGCACAAGTCCTTGGCGGAAAAGCAGAACGCCACAAGCAAAGATTTCTTGAAGATCTCTCTCATGGAGTGGCGTCGGGACTTGCCGTTGACTTGTCGGGACTCGGGCGTCCAGTGTGGGTCACAAGTGGTGAGTGAAACGTCGAAACTGGGAGCAGCGGAGCCCAGGATATCTTGCCAACGAGAGAACCGATAAGTAGGCTTGTAGCAGACAGTGGATGCTCCGGGCAAGTGGCATCGGAAGGACAAACAAGCGGTAACAAGCACAAGCAAACCGTCTCTTGTTTCTGACCACCATCATCTCTCGACTCCGACTGTCGAGGCTTCCATCTATCCCGGAGATTCTCCATGTGATGTCCCAGACTTCACTCAATGTCCAATTTTGGCTCGGAATACCGGCTCGGAGTATGCATCGCGCTTGCCTTCTTTGTGAGACTGTGACGGCGGCGTTGTCAATGCCAAAGCACAGAAATCTGGCGGAACGAAGATAAGTACCAGAGTCCCTCTTTTTCATCCTCGTGTCTCTCTTGCCTTCCGCCATGCCTCTCCTCCCTCTGCCAGCGCTACCCGCAGAACTCTGGGCCATCATTCACCGTCTGGCTCTTCCGGATATGCGGCCTAGCTACGAGGCAGCTCCCGCCGAGGCCCTCTCTGAAGCTGATCTAACGCGATACCTACAGGTGTGTTTCCTTCATTTTACTTAGCTGTCATCATCTCTAACTGAATTCGAAGGCTGCACGCGACTTGGTGCAAGTATGCAGGTCGTGGAACGCCTTGGCGCATCATCTCCTGTACGAGAACGTATCGGTAAACGACCGCTTTGCCTCGCTCGACGCAGCCCTCGATCCCGAGACAGCGCGCCACGTCCGGCGGATTCGGCTTTCCACCAGGAGGCTCGACCACAATGCCGTGATTTTGCGACGATGTCGGCAGGCCGTGCTCATCGTGCAACCCGGATTTAAAAACCTTCCCGCCGCCGTGTCGCAGCACTCTCTTATCAATTCGCGGGCTCTGTTTTGGGCTCAATCTGCACCGATGCAAGCCGTCCGATCCTTCGAGCTCCTAGAAAGCATGCTTGAAGCGACTCCCAACCTGGTGCATCTTTCACTCTCCACCTCGTGCTCGTATTTCGAGCCCCGTGAGACGCTCCTCGTTCCTCCCCTCCCCAATTTAACGTCTCTCGTCCTATCACACGTCCGGAGCTTCTACGTATGCCCCTTCTTCGACCAGCGTCCCCAGCTCACCCACCTCACCATCGACTCGGTGCACATAAAACAGGGATGCGTGCCAATCCTCCCATCCCTACTCGTCTTGACGTTGCTGTCGGAACCAGTCACACGGGTGGTCCCCTTCCCAGACATCTTGGAGCGATTCCCTAATTTGCGCGAGTTGGAGTACGACGTGCGGAATAGCATCGAGTACCCCGGCTTTTTCAGTGGGACTGGGGAGGAGACGATGACGAGCCTCCTGTGCGTGCGGTTACGTGCATCCACAAAGGGCCTCGATCGATTTGCCGCCGCCCACTTTCGTCTGTTTCTGAAACCGATGTTCAAGGCAGTCGAGAGTGTCGTGTTGGATGGGCCGAATTGGGACGCGGCATGGATGCGGAGGGATTGGAAGGCGTATCAGAGACTGTCGGACGAGTTGTGTGCGCGGGGTGGGGGTATCGCGGTGGATTTGGGTGAAACGTAGCCGCCGGGATCGGCGTTTCTGGTGAGGAGGTTGCTCGTATGTTTGATAAATGTGCTGATTTCCGCAGTCACAGAATTTCAGTTATTGATGAATGGATGGGTGTATTCGTCCCTGCTGATAAAGTACATCGTCGTTCCCCGTGCCATCCATCAGGTTCCGTTCATTCAGAAGATCGACTCAACACCCTGGTCGACCGGTCCAGGCTTGTCGTGTTCTAACGTTGACGGGGTCTGTCAGGGCTTCAGCACGGCGAATCCCGACTGCTTTTGTGTCAGCGAGTACGGCGGTTTCTGAGTAAGCATTTGATCCGTGGTTGAAATCAATGTTCACGGCATTCCCACGGTTCGATCACGAAGGCTAGCCCGCACATCGTACCTCGCGAGCTCTGCCGACTGACAGACTGAAGTAAGCCTGCGTTTTTTGAGATCTAACGAACGGAGATTGAATTTGAAATCACGGCGATCGGCGGCTAAATAGTGCAGTTATCATCTGAGTAATCACCGATCCACCGCTGACACCGGTGTGGTGGGCCTCGGTTTCCCAAGCTGCCCGTGTCATGATTTATAAACGCGGACACATTTTCTCCGCGCCGCTCTCATCTCCCAATGCTGAGTCGGACAATGTGCTGACGCGGCTCATTCCTATATAGCGACCCACCCCCAAGACGGGTTGCTTTCAGAACCCATGATTTGTAGCATCTGCCTCGAACGCTTCAATTACCCTGTTTCTTTGCCCTGCGGTATGTTCTTTGATACTGATTTGATCTTACTTGTACTCATCGTCGGAAAGGGCATGTCTTTTGTCAAGAGTGTATTCGCCGCACTGTACACTCGACGCAATCGACGTCGAATTCAAAGTCGTGTCCAACGTGTCGAGCCACGTTCAGCATTCGTGCGTGTTCATTTGCCTATCTTCTGAAATGAGCCCTGAAGCGTTACCTAGTGAACGTGGATCCCGCGCTGATCCCGGCATACTTACGGCCTCACATTCAACCTCCGCTCCGACCCTTGTTTCTCGAGGACAGCCCCACCCCGAATTCCGCTAGGTCCGCGTCTGCGTCAACTTCGAGACCAACGGCAACGGCCGCGGAGACTTCTGCTTCTTCGTCTTCGATTTCAAAGTCAGCCGCCACAACTCCGACGCCGCACGAGCCCGCGGGGCCCGAGTTGGTGCCCGCGACATCTTTGTCAGATTCATCCGCTTCATCCGGGTTGATCCCAGTCCACCCTCAAACCCTCGCCGCCCTCAACCTCACCATCTCAACCCACCGCCGTCGTGCCGCCCTCCACGCTTCGGCCAACACCAACCTCCTCGCCTTTGCGCGTACGGCACGAGATTGTGCATTACGAATGCGGGCGGAGCGAGATCAGGTTCGGAACGAATGTGTTCTTCTGAAGAAGCGGTTGGGAGAGTTGCAGGGACAGGCTGTGACTGGATCGAACTCGAAGAAGGGTGAGGCTGCCGGCAGCTGCGCTAAACGCAAATACGACGTTCTGCAATCGTCTGGCGCTCCGGCTGCCTCGGACCCGTCACTCTCGGCTGAGGCGACCCTCAAGCGCACGTATCCGCCAGAAGAGACGGGCCTCCCGTTGTTCGTGATGCAGTTTCACAATCATGCTGCATCCCGTGGGCACGAGGCCGGCTCGGAGCGCAATACACTGGATTCAGGGCCCCCGATGAAGAGGCGGCGGACGAGCAGTCCCACCCCGGGCGAGGATACTGCAGTTCATGATCAATAGGGCTGGTTCCATTGTCGACCTTTCTTTTCTCTCCTCGGCATTTTGTGTCACACTGTAATACCTATGCACTTGAATCTCGTGTAAATTTATCCCAAGTTACGGACTTCTCGTGTTGTCATCGGTTTTCAACCGGCGCATCAGTATCTGATGCGCCTCTGCGCGCCGCTGCAGTTACTCCACTTGGTCCCTCAGTCTGCGCCACCAATTGGGCTTGTGTGAGGAAAATGGTTGAAAGAACGAGCTGAATACACGTACGGACATCCGAGGGCATCAAATCATCCCCTCCCCATGCGCAAGATGCGCAGCTGAGCATTCGGGATCCACCAAATTGTATTGCGGCTCCCATCCCGGCAAGTTTGATATTTCCAACGAAGTGCCGGACGGGAACGCCGCGCTCGGCGTGGGTGCCCCCGTGGAGGCGAAGGTACTCGCCGTAGATTCGAGCGTCGACATCGTCGCGTAACTGCTCCGAACGGGGTCTCGGAACGGGTCGACCTGCTCTTGCATGGAATAGTGCGAGCTGTCCCTGGGACCTGAGACCAAACCTCGTGCTCTCGGCGCTCGCGGAGAGGTGCCGCTGGACACGACAACGAATCGGCGACAGAAGAAGTATGCCGCGGCTGCAATAGCCAGGGCACCGACGATACCCCCTGCTATTGCACCTCCGTTGATATTTTTCCGGCTTGCTTTGGGGACGTCGGATGATGTAAAGGGTATGCTGCTGCTCGCGGATGCGGTGCTCGATAGAGAAAGTGTGGCTTCCCCAAAGCACCCGTCTGCGACGAAGAAGGCGGCCGAATCAAGAATCACCTGGTTGGAAAACGATGGCTGCAGGACATACATTCCCACTGCTACACTGACGTTTGGCCAGGTAAACTCCTGTGAAGCGGGGTCAATGAGCTCTGTGCCAGTGATGGAAACCACGGGTGTGGGCGGGGTTTTCGCATCGACTAGCTGCGGCACGCCAAGACTGCTGATAGCCAGGGACATTTCTGTGAAATTCTGGGCTGAGGTTGCAGTGTAGACCCAAGAGATATTCGTTGCGTGACACGAGGTCATCGAAATGGTATTGAATGCAAAGACGCCCGGAACTGGAGAAAACATGTCCATAAAGGTCCTGCCAGAGAATGAAAAACCCACTGCTCGTATCCGGGCTGGAAGCAAGTCGAGGAAGCAAGGAGGCATAGATCCAGCCAATCGGGCAGACCGACCAAAGCCAGACCACACGCATTTTGGCTAATGAGCTCAGCCTGGAGGGATGAGCTCGTTGGGCGTGGTGGGGGAAGCGAAGATAAGCAGGGTCACCTGCCGGACTTTCAGTGTTGATGGAGCCTGGATGATTCCCTCCCGCGTTGTCTCTCACGACCTGCTGCTTGCGGGAAAATGTGAGTCTCCGGCTGCACTATGCCACTAAAAATCAACTTCCATCTGTAGACTATTTAATTTCGGCGTACAAGACATAATCCGACTCGGCCACGAAACGCAGGAGGAATCGAACACCAACATGGAATTTCAACCACGGATCACGGCATATAGGATACAGCCGACCCATCAAATCCCGCATTTCGACGCATCAATATTTGATGCGCCTCGCACTCCCGCCGACTACGCGGCTTCTCCACCGGTTCGCTCAGGTTGCGTCGCAACCAATTCAACGTGGTCCATTTGATGATCTTCTCGCGTGTGTTTGAAAATGGTTGGAAAAAATGAGCCGAATACAACAAGAGCATTACAAGGGCTTCAGATCCTCTCCTTGCTCCCAGCAAGCGTAGGATGCACCGCAATGCATTCCGGATCCACCAAGTTATACTGCGGCTCCGGTCCACGCAAGTTTGATATTTCCAGCGAAGTGCCGGATGGAAACGCCGCGCTCGGCGTGGGTGCCTCCGAGGAGGGGAACGTGCTCGCCGTAGAATCGAGCGTCGACATTGTGGTATAACTGCTCCGGACGGGGTCTCGGAACGGCGAAGCCTGCTCTTGCATGGGCAAGTGCAAGTGGTCATCAGAAGCAAGCCTGCCGCCCCATTTAGTTGATCTGCGCAATCTGCGTGCAGTCCTGAACCGATGGAAGACGAAGCACGCTGCGACTGCGATCGCCATGCCACCGATTATTCCCCCAGCCATTGCTCCGTCATTCATGTTCTGCGAATGCAATGGGGCAGTCGGGGCAGGGGAGGGAGTACTAGTGGTAGATAAAGTGCTGGGTAAAGAACTCGACCCAGGTGAAGAAATTGAGCATCCATTTAGAACGAAGAAAAGCGATGAAGTGATGGGAAAGTTCTGGTTGGTCGATGACGCCTGGAGAATATAAGTCCCTGCGGGGACGCTAACGTTGGGCCAGATAATCTCCCCGACCGCGAGTTTGATGAGACCCGAGGTAATGGCCAGGGTTATGGGGTCATCGCGCCTACTCAACGATGCGGCTTCGGCGCTCAACTGAGGCGCGTCGATGTTGGTGATGGTCAAGCTCATCTCTGTAGAACCGTCGACCGCAGCTGAGTTCCAGACCCAGGAGATGTTCGCTGGGTTGCACGAAGTCATCGAAATGTGATTGAATTCGAGAACGGTGTCAGAAACTGCTGTGGACAACGTCAGGCACTGGCGACGAGACGAGGTACATTGGAGACAGACATCCAAGAGAAGCGGAGACTCCCGACTTGGAAGCGAACCATGAAATCCGCATTTCGTTCGGAGGTCCCAGGTCGGTGGCGCACTTGGTGAGTGGGGTGCAGGAGACGGTGGTGGGGCGACATTCCCTGGCACTATTTGAAGATGATTGTCACCCGTGTATTGGGTCTGAGGCTGTGACGTTTTTGTTCCTTGCGGTAGAACCACTGGTGCCGCTTCATCTTCTATTTGTTTTGATGGATTATACTGGGCTCATTCCTACCCATTCATGGTACATACCTTTAAGGTACGTGGTAAAATGTGATCGTGATTCTCGTTTTTCCAATGTGGCCTTGGGGAGGCAATCTCAGGCCACGATAATGTACATACTTCAGAACATCTGGCAAAGTTCAACGTGAAAATAGGTGAAAATTCAACCATGGATCACGACCCATGTCACCGGACATGGCCATCAAGATGTGATTGACAGATTGTTAGCTAAATTTGAGACCGTACCACCGTCGCCGCTCCACACTGAGCGCTGGGCGCTGAGCCCTGATTCGGTGACTGCTAATCTACACTGGTTCCAACTTCCGAATTGGTGGCATGACTTTGGCTTCTGGTTTCGCGGGTGTTTGGAGAATGATCACAGGCTGATCCGGTGATCCGAGAAACCACCTTGGCTCACGCGTGCTGAGCACTGAGGTCCAGCACTGAGGTCCAGTGTCCACTCGTTTCGCAGTTGCATTATTATTGCTATGCCATCGTTCCAATCGAGGTTGAGTACTGTGTAATCAGAGCTGCCATCGTGCTTTTGGCGGCTGGGAGTCAACTCGAAACAAATGGGGTATCTTGTATTGTTGGAGTGAGGAGTCCTCGAACTCTCACATAATTGCGGAACAGATCCTCATTTTTTACATAGAATGGAAGAGAATCTGGGAAGTTCAGGGGCTCACACAATGCTGGTGACTTTTCAGCGAAGGGCCAAAAAAAACTGTCCTTGGCATTCGCGCAGACTCCGTTTTCCGATTTCCATCAGTTAACAGTGGCCTTCCATCTGAACGTGATTTCACGCCATGTAATTTGCTCGGTAGTGAGTCTCGATGTGAAGGAGGTAAATAGTGTAAGTAGAGGGACATCCACCACGTCAGGCCGAAGATGGGTCAAACTTGAGGCAAGTGTACATATATGTATTGGACCGGCGGCAAGTCGAGACTCGATTCCCGGCACTAGATCGGCGGCGAAATGCATACTTCTCTGATCAGCGCCAATCGGCGTCACACGGCGTCAGCAATCGCATTAGTGGGTTGAAGATGCTGGAGACTCAAGACAAGGTCAGGCTCCTGTGAAGAGAGGAAGATATGCCTCTTGATGGATATGGGGCGGAAAGAAATGTGACGGTAGGTAACAAATCTCAGCTGGCACAGTTCAACACGAAATTCAACCACGGATCACGGGCCATGCAACCGGATGATGGACATCAAGATCTGATTGTTGGCCTTTCTTCGTATGCGTAGAAATCTGAATTAAAAGCGCCCCACGCGGAAAAACAGATGAATGCTACACTTCATTCACGATGCCTCCACCCCGTCGACGCAACTCGTCACCCAACACTCGATACTCTGGACAATTCCCCCGCAACCACTCTAAATCCCAATTCGACGCGTCCAACACCACCCGCCTGAGTGCGCTAAACGCCGGCCCCATAAAAAGGCGAAAGTGCGCGTCTGCGAAATGGCAGAGGCCCTTGATGGGAGAACAAAGCCGCACACACTCGAGGCCCTCCGGCTTCCTAAAGTCGGAGTAATCGATGCGGCTGCGCACGTCGTACTGCAGCTCGCATAGATTCGGGAAGAGCTCGAAGATCGCCGAGAAGGGGACCTCGTCCGTTGCGGGCTCCGGGAGCAACTTGAGAGTGCGTAGTGAGGGGAAGGGTGTGACGTCTCCCGTTTTAATGTGGTGCGATGCGATGGCGAGGGAAGTGAGTCGCGGAAGGTGCTCGTTTCCGCGCGCGAAAAAAGGTTGCACGTAGAATGACCGGATATGCGAGAGGGAGAGGGACGTTAAATTTGGGAGGGTTGGGACGAACAGCATATCGCAGTGTGTGAAGCAGCAGGTGGTGGTGGAGAGCGAAAGGTGCGAGAGGTTCGGAGACGCCTCGAGCAGGCGGTTCAGGATGTACCACCTATACTGCATGTCCTCGGTTTGGACCCAATGCAGAGCGCGCATGTTTTCCATGGAAGGCTGCGCGGCGGTGTCGAAGGGTCGGGCACGATTCTTGAACCCTGGGTGAACGATGAGCGCGACTTGTCGACAGAGTCGCAGAATCACGTCGTTATGGTCGAGCCTCGTAGTCGACAGGCGTATCCGTCGCACCAGGCGCGCGGTCTCGGGCTGTGCGACGGCGGCGGCGAGTGAATCGAAGTGGCCATTCACCCATACGTTCTCGTATAGGAGATGGTGCGCCAAAGCGTTCCAGGACCTGCAGACTTGCACTAGATGGCAGACAGCCTTGAGACGGCCAAGTCAGACATGTGGGTTGGTGCTTCAAACATGACACGCACCTGAAGATATTCCTTCATATCACCAGCAGCCAGCGGGTTGGTGGAAGCCAGGTCGTAGCTCGGCGCTATATCCGGCAAAGCCACCCGATGGATGAGCATCCAAAGTTCAGCGGGAAGCGCTGGGAGCGAGGTAGTTGTAATCATCGGAATGCAAGAGACAAGACAAAGTAGGGACAGGCGCGTTGAGCAGACTTATACGCACGGAAGTACCGTCATCTCGGCCCTTGAAGCCGGCCCCGCAGCGGTGTCCGAGTCCGAGGTTCCGAGAGCCGAAATGGAAAGCGGGAGCTAGTTGAAGAGATTGCGGGCATTTCAGGCTCAGTATTGACTAAGTGAAGTGCAAGGGTTGAGATGATGGTGGTCAGAAGCAAGAGCGTAAATTTGCGCTTGCTTGTTTCTTGATTGTGTTCAAATCAACTTTTGATATAAAATCTTGCCTTTCGATTCTTGTGCGATACTCATCGACAACTCTCAAGATTTTCGCCTCCACAGAGGTCGTTCAATTTAGAGCTGTGTTTATGGATAACTTTCTTCGTACAATGCCGAAGTGGAGAGATCAATGGGCCAATTGCACGAGCGTACAGCTCTTAAAGGCCTTGATCTATGAGCGTGTTACAATCAAGCTGTTCGGGAAATATGTGTATGAGGTGCTCCGTATCTTTTATGAGGTTCCGGTATATCGTGGTGGAAGACAAACCCTCGGAGTTGGAAGCTAATGGTTCTAGTGTCAGATCAAAAAATCTCGCCTCTCTTAGTTGGCTGGGCTCTACCGTGGGGCACGGGGAAACCTGTGGGATCTGCGTCATGGGGTTTAGTTGGTTGAGGGGGGTCCAGGGGCGAAGGCGTAATTTATTTGCTTTGTACGCCGGGACAATCCCTGGGAACCGGCGTTCGATTTTCGGACCGTGCCGTGTATATATCCTATCCTATCCTATCCGCCCTTTCCAGGCGGATTGTCGAGGTTCGGCATCAAGAACCGTGGTCTCTTGACACGGTTCTCCCAAATTTTTTCTCATCGGAGGAATCGAGCTTCCCCAAGATCAAGCGGCTTGCTGAATTCAAGCTGGTTCAACGTCTAGCGGTCTACGAAATCCCGTAGCTCAACGTCCAACTCCAGGTCGGGCGATTCTTTGGCATGTGCCAAGGACTCTCGGTTCACGAACGTAAAACGCAAATAGCAATGTCATTCACTGCCATGTTGCGGTTCAGCGCTGGTCGGATCGAGGTTTTGATAAGTACGATGGGACCGGAGTGCTTCCTTCGAACAGCCATCCGATTAAAAGGGCCAGTTGGGCTTTGGATCCGAAAGTGCATTCCTGGTCGTAGTGTTGACGAAGGGTTGGGGAATACTGGATACTTGTCTGGCAGTCAGTCCGATGGAGTCCAGACTGGTCCAGGAGTAATCAAACTCCAAATTGCAGGAAACCGATTAGTTGGACAACGGCGAACTTGCGCTTTTCCCGAGCTCGGGTGCGTGCCAAACTGTACTCCGACCCAGGAAGGATCAAGCAACTCCAGGTCAGGGAACCGGTTTTTATGACACTTGCGGGATTATCGGGACGCTATTCGAGTTTAAGGCAACTCCACAACCGCCAGAAGATACAAGATATTACAATCAGCAGCGAGCAGTGAAGGGAACGAACAGATATCAATGCGCATGCGTTCCCTATCATTCCAGGAAAGCAGGAGGTATTGGGGTTTCCCTCGCACGCCTCCAACACCCGTAGGCTCTCAGAACCGTGGTTCAACTCCAGGTTGGCTATGGCTTGTTGGCAGCCGATAGTTTTTGATTCCGGGACTCTCGGCGCATCGACTTCAAAGCAATTACTTACACGAACATAGAAGACTGGCCAACGAGAAGGGAGTGGAACGAGCACATATCAATAACATCTCTAGGCAGGCCGGGGATTCGGTCTTGGTTCGAATCCAGGTTCTTCCTCCAACTGATATGATATTGTTAGATTTTTTGCTCCTTTGGCCAGCCAGTGTGTCTTCTGATTGTAAATGGACCACTTGGATTTCGGAAGTACAGTAGTGACGGTGGCGAACGGCGGCAGGTAAATACAGAGCATGAATACTGAGTCTTGTTGACTCCAATTGGTTCGAATTTGGTTCGAGTCCAGGCTGGGAGCTACCGTGGCGCCCATGGGCAGGGTAAAAGCCTTTTAGGCGATGACTTTGACTTGCGTTTCGACTGGGGAAATTCGTCAAATTAAAAGCTAAGTAATTTTCAAGAACGGCAGACTCCGGGGTCGATGTCGGATTGCCGCTCAAAATATGATCCCGGACCAATCGTCCGGATCTCTTTGTCAATCTTGTCTGTCTTTGTCTCCACCTTGTCTTTGTCTCCACCACGACGCACGCTGCATAGCATGCTCAAAATGTCTGAGCTTGTTGCTCACATCATCTCCTCTCTCGAGACGGTGGACGACGTCTCCTCATGCGCTCTTGTCGCGCGCCGATGGACTCATCCCGCCCAATCACAACTCTTCTCCGAGGTTTGCGTCAGCGGACCATCAGTGCAGCTTCGCCCGCCGAGCCGCTTGTTGGAACTGTTCGGCCAGTCTCCCCATCTTGCGAGATTGGTGTCGGCACTGCTGATACACTCACTGGACGAGATCGACCCAATCGAATTGGAGCGGCTCAGCAATATCGCATACCCACGCCTCATGCGACTCGAGTTCCAGGGCAGCACGCTTATATTGTCGTCTCAAACCCTGCCATTCTTCCGCCGCATGCTGAGTAGACCGACGCTCACATCGGTCACGATGCGGTTTCAATTTTTCGAGGCTCAAGAACCCTGCCTTGACATGTGGAAGGACTGCTCGCGCAACATCCGCCATCTCGCGCTTGTGACATTTATCCCCAAATTCCACCATCCGGCGTCCTCCAAGTCCAAACGCATCGTGCTGGACTCTGTCAGCTGCCTGGGTGGCCTCTCAGCTTGGCTGGGCGACCCTCGGTGCCCGTTTGACGCATCGCAATTGAGGGCAATACAATGTAAATCTCTGGGCCCTTTGCCGCCCAATCTCCTGGAAGCAGCGCAGAACACCGTGGAGATTGTCTCGATCTACGTAAGCCCATCTCTGCTTCTTCGAATCTCCGCTCAACTATATTACTCAGGCGCCGGCCAGCGCATTCGATTCCAAAATAGACCTCTCTCCATTCACTCAAATCACCCAACTCGACCTCGCGTTTGGCACAAGCCTCCAGTGCGCCATTGAAGTCATCAAAACCATCTCTCACTCTGCGCGAAATCGCATTGTCGCGATACGATTCTTCCTCTTCGCCCTGAGGCCGGAGCCTTCGATCCGCGAGGACCTGGGTCGGTGGATGCCAGAGATCTTTGAATTGCTGCCCAAGCTGAAAATCTTGGTTATCGGCGGTGATGCTTGGATGCCGACCAGAATGAGGAACTTGGTGGAGCAATCGTCGCCTTTTCCGCCGGCAGTGGAAGTGCGGTGGGGTGAGTTGTACTTGTTGCTTTCTTATTTACGTGCTTCCAACTCATTTTTGTGGCTCGACAGACTCCAGTGGTCAGTGTGAGACGAAGCGGATGTGGTACGCGTCGATTCGCGGGCTTTGAATATCTCCTGGTTTTGTTTTTAGAATTTCATTGTCTTGGATTCGTCTCCACTTCCGTCGCAAACTGTGTGTACAGTGAGCGGCCGCTCGTTGACTCGATTCTCATGCTGTCACTGGACGGTGGTTCAACTCCAGGTCCGGTTGTTCGTCTGACATTGTGTCGTCTTTTTGAGTGGTGAATGGGGCTTCGAGAATGGATGGAGTTTTTTTTAAAAATGCTTCGAGGTAGGTGGGTCCAATGTTCATAACCCTTGAAGCTTTCGACGCCTCACCGTTAGATTTTAAGACAGTCCCAAGTTGGCAAATTGCAAGGGACATTGAAGAACCACATCAACGGACAAGACATGCGTTCACGCTTCAGTACATACTACAGGCATGTACACGGGAGGTCCTGGTTCGAATCCAGGTCCCTGTTGATTGGCCAAGACTCTATTTTGCTGCTTCGAACGGTCACGGTTAGCCACTGGGCCATTGTCCATTATCACCGGGGGCAAAAGCAAGGGAACCTCCAAGGAGGCTTCCCTCAAAGAAACTGATTTCCATTTCTCCGAACAAAGGAAATTCGGCGTCCTTGAGGGAACCTTATCTTTGGGTTCGCTGGCTTTTGCCCGCCGTGTATATATCCAGTTTCATTGTCGTTACATACTAACTACATATACTACTGACCAAGAGCTGGGAGGTAGTACACCTGTCTAGCGATCTCACCAGGTTCGGATCCAGGTTGGTTCATGACATAACGCCGGTGTGACCTTCTTTTTTCGCGGCGTCAACGTTCGAAATGTGGCAAATATCCGTCCACACACGGCGGGCAAAAGCCAGCGAACCCTTTATTTGGGTTCCCTGGAGTTCCTTTGTCCGGACAAAGGAAAAAGTGGGTTCATTGAGTGCGGGTTCGCTGGCTTTTGCCCGCCGTGACAGGTGACTTTGGTGGAAATCTATTCTGTTCTCGAATTTGAATCTTTTCTCGAATCCATCTCCATCTCCATCTCCGGATCCAGGGACCGGTGGGACGAGGTCTTTTGAAATTTGGGCTTCTCCGGGAAGATTGTAGACGTTGCCGTAGGTCGGTCCCTCTCATAATATGCCGGAGGCCTGTCTTGGCTTGTCGAACAGCTTGGATATATATTTATCCAATTACACATGTAGCCGGCTTGATTACTTTAGGTTAAAGCGGTGGGACTGTTGTAATACTGCCCACGGGTTGGGAGGTATGTGCAATCCAGCGAGGACATCTTCTGCAGCCTGGTTCGAATCCAGGTTGGGTCATGGCGTGAGGGTTACCGCACATTTTTGCTTGGTGGAACTGTGGTAAACCCATTAAGCGGTTGGATGAAGTGTCCCCACCTTCAGCATTGGTAACAGAGATCCATCGTGCAGGCAGAGTGCCAGATAGCTCTCAAATCCGTGGCCAGATGCAAACCACATTCAGACTGAAGCGCTGAAGTCAAGGAAACCGCTCGGCGACGGGTCCCGAGTCTGCCGGAGGGAACGATGTGATGTCGGTTCGATTCCGCATCGTGTTCATGTTCATACACTGTGCACCTTATTTTTTCGTCTCCCCTCAATCTTCCTAGCTTACCCAAACTTTCCTACGTTGCAATGATCCACCAAGTAGAAAAAATCGACATCGGTACAGCATGGCATGATGTACATGTTCGCCTGCGACTCCTCCTGGTTCGAATCCAGGCTGGGGTTATGATACATGGTTGAATGGTGAAGTTTTTTTTTGATCACAGGAACGAATGCAATGCGTCAAGCTTAAGCGTTGACTGAACCTTTGTTAGCAGAAGGTTTGGAATCTCTTTTACGGACAATACTAGTCTGGCTGTGAGTAGGAGGTACGTCTGATTCGCAGCCTGAATGCAGCTCAATGCAATACTTATTCAGGTCGAACAAGGCTTAGGGGAACTGACTTGCCGGCCGTAGAGCATTCAGTGGACTCGGAGAACTTCGCCTGGGTTCGATTCCAAGGCGAGTCATGGGTAGTGTTGCCACGCATTTTTTTTTGCTTGCGTCTTCTCAAGGGCAAATGCACCTATCTTACTTCTTCGAATAGCTAAGGCAGGGACCCGTTGACACTTGCAAGTCCGAGATGCGGGGAAACTGTTGTACTACTGACGAGGGGTTCGTGACGTACCCGTAAATTTTGCTGGTAGTTATCCAGTCAGAACTCCCGGCTGGAATCGCTGTTGTAGTACTGCCGAAGGGTTGGGAGGTATGTACATACCTAGTCTGTCCGGCGATCCAACTTGGTTCGAATCTAGGTTGGGTCATGGATGCGGGGATATGCCAGACTTTTTTGCGTTGGAAATGTGGTAAATTCGTCGAAACTCCAGAGTGTTGGATCCAACAGAGAGTTGACTCAAGCCCGCCGAAGTCTACTCAACCTTGGTTGAAACAGCATGGGTCTGGTATACACATAGCGAGAGTCTGACTTGCAGCGTCCGCGCGTCACGCGTCAACCCAGGTATGTAGGGCGGTTCTCTGTGGAATGAACAGGTGTTGGTTCGATTCCGGATCGCGTTCATGAAAAAGGCCTCTGCCAGTGTTAACTTTTTACATCCACGGTTGAGAGGAGTCTTCAGAATTTGCTCAGATCGCTCCTTTCATCCACCAGGTGGAAAAGATCGAGAAGGCACATCTGCGTGTTCCGTTTGTCCCAGGCTCCAAGCGAGTCACGGCTCCTGGTTCGAATCCAGGCTGGCTGATTATAGAATACTGAGATACGGTTTCTTTTACTGGCAGGAACAAATGCAATGCGTTAACAGTTGACTGAACCTTTCTTACCAGAACTGTACATTGAATTGTTTGGAATGTCTTCTGCAGACAGTGATGAATCCAACTCAAGACAATAGGCAGGTACTTATACTTACAGCCAGCTTGAAACCAAGCCAACTGACTTGGCTGCCGCAAAGCATTCAGAAAGTGGACTCTGCCTTGGTTCGATTCCTCGACGGGTCATGAACCACATATCGACATCTTTTTGACTCCCTTCTCATGCCAATCCTCCAGGTGTAAATAGGATGAGATTATGTGCGTGAGTTCAACAAAAAATACAAGTGCATGTGTTCCCAAAGTCCAAAGATTCCATCCGTCATACCAACAAATCAGAAATGGAGCGGACGCTACACCTCTCCTGCTCCACCTCCATCTGTCCATTCCCACCCATCCTGCCCGCCGGAGCCGGCGTCCCCTTTCTCCTCTTCATCGGCGGCCCACCAACCAACGCATCCTCCGCGATCGGCTTCACCGCGTTGGGAGCCTCAAATTGAAGGAGGTAGACGGGCGGACGGACGACGCGTGCTGCTGTCGACGCAGCGAGACGCCGGCGTCGTTCGTAGTCGAATTCCTCGTCCGAGTCCAAGTCATCGGTGTGGGAGGAGGAGGATGCCGAGGAATTTGAGCAAACGGAGCGTGGGGGGCCTGGAGGGGCAAATGGCGAAGGCGAGTTGAGCGTGTCCGCCTCTTCGTGACACTTCCTCGTCCAAGTTACACAAGACGACGAAGCCGTTTGTTGCGGTGGCGGCTGTTGTTTCGGCTGCGCGGCAGGAGCAGCATTCTGCGCCTCGTATATCTCCCGCAACTTGCGTTTCAGCAATACACACTCGTTCCTGTGCATATCCCGTTCTGTACGCAGGCGCAGTGCACAATCGCGTGTGCGACGGGCAAAGGCGAGGAGGGTGGTGTTGGCGGAGGCGTGGGTCTCGGCCTGTTTTTGCCAAGCCGTGACGGAGGTTTGGAGGGCGGTGACATCGGGATTGGAGGGTGACGCTGCCGGCATGGAGCAGTCGGAGGAAGCAGGGCTGGTTTTGATGCCTAGGCCGTCGATGAATAAGGGCCGCAGGGTAGGCAGGATGTGTGGGCGCAAGTAAGGTGGGATGAGGTTCGGGTCCAAGTTCACTGTTTCTGAAATTAGAATCAACGCATCGGAAAGGCTTGCAGCAGACGCACTGATTGTGAAGTTGGATCTACACGTCGGACACGAATGCTTCGTCTTTGACGAGTTGGCAGAGTCTACTACCTGCCGGATACACTCCTGGCAAAAGACATGGCCTGCGATGATTTAGACTTTGGGTCGAGTTGCAAAAGACAAGGACGCACCACAAGGCAAGGCCACTGGACTCGAAAAACATTCGTAACAGATACTGCAGGTGGGCATTGGAGGCTGGTGATTTGAATAGAAAGCGGGTTGGAGAGTGAATCCCGGATCGACGTCGAGCGTCCTTATATCCGAGTGTCCATGCTGGAAGCATCTTCGACATGACCGACGACCTCCGGTAGCGTTTACCACTGTCCGATGGTGTCCGTGAGTGACCGGTTGACCGGGCGAAGGCCGATGTGATCATGATGATTGTTACTCTTCTTGCGGAGATTAGCCGGGACATCAATTGATCGGAGTCGGTCATGGCTGACGGCGAGAATCGGCAGAAGACCGGCATCCTGTCGGAGAGTCTAAATTGGGCGCTGGACTCAAGCGGACGAGCGGCGTATATGCGTCTTACAAAGCGACGAGAAACAGCTCAGACCTCCCACCAATGGCATGTAGGAACGGGGTTTCAATGAGATGCTAGTCGTCCTTGATACTATCTCATCTCGTGGCTTCGGAAAGTAAGGTGGACTCGATTAGTGCAGTCTGGGCACTAGCGGAGATCAGTGGACCTACACAGATTGTAGTTGCGAAAAGGATCTACGTTGGCGAAAATCGATGCCAAATGCAGGAGATTGTCGGGGGAGCGAGTTGATCGGTACTCGAACACACGGAGGCGTGCGTCTGCTGGAGGACGAAGGATGCACGAGCCACGCGCCAGTTGAAATCACCTGATCGCGAACCGGCACGGCAACTGATGATCCGGACACGTGCCTCTCTCTCATTTTTTCTCCTCTTCCGTCGTCTCCTCTGGATTCTGGGAGCCACATCCCGCTGGTTTTTGTCTTGAGCTTGCAACTCTCAGCAATGGGTGCTCAAACATTCACGGGCAATCCCCGGCCAGCATGCCAAGCCACGACCGAAGTTCCTTGCTAAGCTGATGACTCGTCTTGGCTGTTTTCTCGCACCTGGCAGGCTTCCACCGATTCTAAACGGACGCAAGCAAACTGAAGGGCTGGATTCCCATTCATGAACTCTCGGCCTTTTGGCGATCATGGATCACGAAGAAAATACCTCGGGACGACTAAGCCTCCTCGGTCTTGTTGCGGTCTTGCGTTTTTTCACTCGCTCATACACCTCCCACATCATCCCAATCCTGCCAGTCGCCTTCTCTCGGGATGACCCGGAACAAGCCGCTTCCTCAAATCGTGTGCCTCTCCCCGGCGCTACGCGCGTTGCCTCTACGGAAATTTCGCTCGTGCGCAATCAATTGAACCACAGCCTTATCCCCCATACAAGATCGTCGTCTATTTCAAGTCGTCAGCTACATACATCGATCAATTGCCTCAAAAAAGAACCTCGACTCGGACTTTATCGCATCGGAAGAACCTCTCGGCGACGCGTCATCCAATCCACGTGAGCTCTCAGCGCGCGGTTTGCGTCCGTCCTGTCCGTCTCCCTCCGTCCGGTAGAGCATGGACGTGGGCGGAGAGCATGCAGGAATAGGGATGTTCACAGGTCATTCGCCGGCTGCTGACCTCATATCTGGATGTCAGTTACAACTTCACCGCGCGCATCGTCCGACGACCAAGGTCAATTTGAAAGTTGATAGTAGCAGTCATTTTACATTTTCACACTTTCACAGAACTCCGACTTCTCTCGGATTGACATAAGAATCTTTTGGTCTGGACTTTCGACGGCCCGTCAGCCCCCCGTTCACACGTTGCCTTGCCTTCGCATCCCATCGAACAGATGCTTACAGCGCGGGAAGCTCACTCAGTAAGGGATGTGTGTTCCAACGCTGCGGACCTCCAGCTGGGTGCGTAAAACACATGCGGCTTCAGCCGTGCAACGGCGTGGAATCTAATCCATGGCAAACCGGTGCATTCTTCGATTCCCGGTGGGAGTCTGCCCTTGTTCGATATACGGCACTCTTTTTTTTAAAACGTCACAGTTGCACAGATCCTCGTGTTACGTTCTTGCATGGTTTATCCGGGTGCGCGCTTGTTTTTCGTTCCTTGGTTTCTTGGGCTTAGATTTGCCTATTGCGGCCAGGTTCTCCCGGCGACGCGTGTTCCATTTTGAGTTTCACAACCACTTCCACCACGTTTATCATTCTGAGAAGAGGCTGTTCACGGAATTCGCTGTGCGTGCCACTTGTGTGAGTGTATCCCTTTTGGCAAACGACCGCAGCCTGGCCCACACGTGCTATTGGTTACTTGGCCTTGGTCGGGACTTTCCGTTCGATTTCTATGCACGGCCTCCGAACACGTGTTGCCCACGCCCCCTCTTCTTTCGTTTCTCTCTGCTGAAGTGACACTAGACGATCGTCCAATCTTATCCATGACGTTCAGAACAAAAGCAGTGGAGACATCGCTTACCGGCCACGTAAACGGCGGGACTCGGGGAAAAAACCCGGCAAGGTCATCCGGACCCCCGCTTTTGTTGATTCTACCTCAATTTCCCCCTGGTCCTCGTACAGAACCTGCATCCATCCCAATCGGCGCCGGTTGAGAAGCTCGGCGAGAGGTGGGAGGTGCGCATATATGCTCCGGGCCAAAAATCAGAGCTAGAGGCGCCCGACGTGGAGACAAGAGTTTCATCAGGCTGGTGCGCCCACAGAAGTGGGAAAATCTTGATATTGGCGCTCGCCTTGCCCGTATATGACTCGCCCTCTCCCTACTTGGCTGCCCCGCCTCCCCTTCCTTTCCCCACCCATCCCACCAGTATGTTCAGCACCGCAGAGAATGACGGGCTTAACGAGTGGGTGTATTCGTCCAGCGAGGTCGGGTCTCTCGACACACCTCCCTGGTCTCCCGGCTCCTCTTACTCCGCTCTATCATCACCGCCCTCGTCGGCTTCATCCACCCAGTGGCTCTCGCCCCTATCCAGCTGGAGTCCGCTTTCCGAAGAGACAGAGTACGACTCGGACGCATTCAAGTTGCGCCCTGCTTTCGATTCCCCCGACAGCCTCTCCAGACGCCCCTTGCCCGCACTCAACGTTGTCGACGACGACTTTGGCCGGGGAGGGCGCAGAGGTGCCGCTCGAAGGCAGCGCATTCGACACAAGGACCCATATCCCCTCCGTTCGATTTCACCCAAGTCCCAGGCTGCGCCACACTGCGATCAATTTGATCCGAGCCAGTTCTTTGTTAAATCCGAACCCATCGGCTATTCTCCCTTTGTGAGCTCATCTCCGAGAGTTGCACTGTGCATTCGCTTATCCATGTGGGTCGCAGCATTATCGGTACCCTTCGCTCTCGCCTGAGCGTAAGGTCGAGCCTCTGGGTCTCGGCCTTGACCTCGCGCCGTACGATGCCGGTGTCAGCTCCGATGAGGAGGACGGCGCTGCTAGTTCAGTCGATCTCGAAGCTCGAGAACTCTCAGTGGTGAGTAAATCTTCCGTTCCGCCCTTTACTTATCCGAGCCGACACTCCTGCAGTCCGACCCTGGATCCTCGCCGTCGCCCGAGGCCGACATCGCCGCCATCGAACAAGAATCTGCTGCTCTCAACGGGTCTGACATTGACAGCGCCGGAGAAGACGACGTCGTCGCCCGTGCACGAGGGCGCGTCCAAGGCCGCAAATCATTCTGTCTTTCCCCGTCCACGCCTCCTCCCGTAGAGGTAGAGTGTCCTGGGATTCCAGCCAATGCCAGGCATCCGTTCTGTAATTTCGTGTTGCCGACAGACTGGCAACCGTGTTTCAAGACGTCAGATGGTGGTTTTGAGCTCGACGTCGACATGCTTTCTGTGCCCGCCGGGGACGAGGCCCTGAGCAGCTCTGACGACGACAGCAGGACCGTTGATCCACCGGAATCATTGACCCTCGCAAACTTCTTCGATTTCGATCTCGCGTCTCAGGACCCCGCTCCGTCGGTGGGTCGATACCTGTTGATCCAATGGTCGTACTAATGAATATTCCTCTCTTACAGTCTGAGACCGAGACTTCACCCCCGCCGGTCGCGCTCGCTCCCGCAGGACAAGCACTTGATGTGCTTTCTCTGGACTTTAAGCCCGGACTCGCCGGGTTCAACAGCATTTGCAGAGGCGATGGCGATTGGTATCCTTCCCTTCCTATACTGACTGAGCTCTCGTTTGTGAGTGGACATCCCATCGAATTTGGCCGTGTGCTCACCCGACTTGCTCAGCCCTGGTCCGAAATTTCACCGGAAACAGAATCATTCTGTCTCGACCCACGCGTGCTGTCCGACTCCGACTCCGATGGTGAACCCGGGCCCAGCTCGGACGACCCGAGTGCTCACCGTAAAGTCCAGCGGAGAAGTCGACGCAAGGATCCATACCGGTCTTCTTCGCCTCGTCTTCGAGCTTCGAGCACGCCCACGAGTGATTCGTCTGATCTTTCGGATGTGAGTGCCAGTTGGAGTTTCAAGTTCTCCCCACTCATACATTCTGCAGTCTTCGCCGTGCAATTCGCCTGGACCTTCGCTCGCGCTCCCGCCCGCTGCTTTCGGTGGAGACGCCACGGGCGACTTCCTCCGCCAGAAACTGGGTCTGCCAACGGGGGCGCCCGTTAACCTCTGGGTCCTTCCGGACAGGTACGACCCAGAGGACAAGAAGGTGACTCTGCAGTTGATTGCGAGTATCGCAATCTACTCGAGCGAGGAGAAGCAGCTTGAGCTGTGCGAGTTGAGGGAGGCGTTCAAGGCGCGCTTCTCGTTCTTCAGGGATGAGGCGAATTCCAAGTGGCCGGTGAGTGCTCACTTGTTGGGGTCAAGAAAGTTGTTCAACGCTGACTGAAATGCAGAATTCTCTCCGTCATATGCTCTCACTCCAAGAGTGTTTCTCCAAGAGTGTTTCTCCAAGAGGAAAGATCTATTGACGATGAAGAGTGTTTGGACGTATGACCACACCAAGGATGGGTTGCTCAGTCGTGAGCGGAAGCGTAGGGCGACGAAGTAGTCGTTTGGCGCATTCCGATTTTCTTTCATCTCTCTCTCTCATTTGTATTACATCTGCGGACATATGGGCAATTGTTCGGCCGCTGTACATATTCTTATTGTAGGTAGTTAGTTCGAGCTTCGATTTTTGTATACCCTGTTTTTTGTATGGCTCGTAGTAGGTAGTTGGCTTGTGTTGTACTGGTTCTGTTTTGTTCAATTGACGCGGGCGTATTCTGGAATTCTGCAATCTGAAAAGAAGGCTTAGGAGTGGATGAAGGTGTCTTGAGTGAGGTACACGCTCTTTGGGGTATCGGAGTCGAGTCGTCCTTCAGCCCGTCCGCCGTGATTGTGTATAAACGCCGCGACGTTGCCTGCTGGCTGTCCCACGTCGAGATCAAGGGGTTTGCGGGGAAGGAGGGACCGTGTTCATGATGAGTGTGTTGTGGGTTGGGCGATTGGTTTTGTATTACTTACTCGGAGTCGTTTACTTACTGGCTCGGCGTAGCAATGCATGACTCCAGATGGCCGAGGTCACGTCGCGTTTGATCCGTTCTGCGTCCGCATCACTACTTCCATCTGGGGCACAATGCCCCGTGTTCGGGCGGTATTCGAAGCACGGGGATCATCCGTCTATTGTCAAGGGTAACTGACAATTCAATCGCTCACATAACTTGACCCACTCTCCTCGCCGTTGGACCGGTTTTTCCGCCCCACCACTTGGTTCAAGTAAGTTTCAGTTTCAGTGGTACAAAGAGAGTCGGCGCTCATTGCAGACAGAGCATCTATGGAACAATCGCCGTCTCATTGGTCTCATCTCCTCCAAAGCAACGATGCTCCCAGTGAGATGGAAATACCATCTATCCGCCAGTTTATCCTCGAAGCTCAGTCACGTCTGGATGTCTTGGATAACGAGGAGCTCCCCTCTGAGCGCGATGCGCTGGCAGACAGCATCCGAACGCATAGTACCATTTTATCGGCTGTTCGTCGCGTGCCGCCCGAGCTATGGAACGAAATATTCACATCGGCGTCGTTGGCTGCACCACCGTGGTCGCTCGGGCTTGTATGTCGGTTGTGGAGAGATGTTGTTCTTGCGAATCCATACCTCTGGAGCTACATTGACGCCGGCCCACGGAGGATATCCATGATCGAAACGCAGCTGGCTCGGTCTGCGGAGGTGCCCGTACACATTTCGGGGAATTGGTGGAACGTGCGGGACGCTGACGAGGCGGCTTTGTTGAACTTGCTGCTTCCGCACTCGCACCGCTGGGAGACATTCAGCGCCCGACTCATGACCTACAACGCTGGTCTTGTACCTCAACTTCGAGGCATACAAGGTCAACTAAAAGAGTTCATATACATCAATACCACCTCTTTGATTCACGTTTCGGAGGACAAGATACTCCTGGCGAACGCTCCATCGCTGCGCGAGATCATTGTCGCCGACGAAAACTCGACATCCGCTTCACCGCGTTCGCCGTCCCATGGGCGCAAATCACCCGCTGCCAAGGTGTATTCCACATTTACATTCAAATCCAAATCGTTTTCGCCGCTCCCAACTTGGTTGAATGCACCATGGCCGGCACCGACTCGTCGTCCTCGCTCCCGACCGACAGGGGAATTGCTCAACTCCCACAGTTGCGCCGACTTTGCCTCAGTGCAGGCCATTTGTTGAATTACATCACCACGCCGGTTCTCGAGGACTTGCGTTTGGAAGGCCAGCTCAATCCCGCGCTACCGTTCATCCAACGTTCTTCGTGCCGAATCACCAAATTGGTTTTGGACGGAGGCTGGACGGACGACTCGCGTGACATTATTTTACGCGTGTTGGAGCTCCTACCTGCGCTCGAGCACCTCATTATGGATCGGTTTGCTGGCATGAGCTCGAGGCCTACACAGTTCTGGGAGGCGATGAGGCTTTCGGCTGGGGTGTGTCCGGATCTCAGGTATCTTGCATGCCGGTGGATTCGCGATGATGATGATGAGGAGGAGGACGCGACGATCGATGCGTTCTTCAGCGTGCTACGCTCTCGGAGACACGGTCTGCGGACGATGCGGCTCCTCACCCTCTCTGGGTCGCCGTACCATGTTCGGTTGGAGGAAGGAAGGCGGGAGTTTGGGGAGGATGTGGATATCGAGTTTTTGGCGCTGAAGGAGTCGGATGCGTTTATGAGGAGGTGTCGGGTTGATTATTACGAATATTGAGAGGGTGGATTGGACCGATTGGACTCTTCGTTTCAAGAGTCAAGCTCAGTCAACACATTCTTACTTTTTGCGACCATTATGGTCAGGCACTGCGAGGATATCGATAGTGTCGTCCGCATTGCTGACTTGGAGATAGGATAGAGTATTTGGATTATCCTCAGAGATTGGCCCAGGCCGATGTTTGAGGTTTGAGATCAAATAATGATTGCAAATCATCTTCTTGCTCCTGACCGTCACTGTCTCACGCCATCGACCTGCTGAGGTCCTCTTGCGCGTTCTCGGACGCGTCACCCTTCCTGAGGCCTGATCCCCCACTCTCCACAGTTCGTGGGATCCTTGTACTGTCGCGGCGTCGCTATGAACTCCAGTGATGGTTCGCACGAAACTCTGGCAGATTCTTGTTACCCTCCCGCTCAGAAAGCTCCCTTGGGTTATTCTGGGAGAATCGAGCCATGATTCCCGCTGTTCGATACTCAATCCCCGTTGTCATCCCGCGCATTCTTCTCAGGCTCTCTCAAGGCGACGTCGTTCCTTGCGCCGAATTCACGGATTGAACGCCTACTCAACTGGAAACAAAACGAGAGTTCCAAGACTCTGAATAAATATCATCCCGGGCATCGTCGGGGTGCTCCACGGCCAAGGAAGCAAATAACGACGGGACTGAATCAATCTTCTCTTCTGCCGCTTCTTTCCCTTTCGCACTCTCAGTCTATGAAATTCCACCCCCACTGCAGATGACGACTCTGGTTTCACAACAAGTACATTTTTTCACTCAGAGGGTCTGTGCGTTGCTCCCAGTCTTGTTGGAGCCGCCAGGAAGTCGGAGGTGCCTCCATATTCCCAAGATCATCCCCGTCTTGACTCTTTTTTCTCACCCAAATGCACACTCCCATGGACGGCTTTTATGCGGTCGGTCCGCCCTCTCCATCAGCATCTCAGGCTACTCTTCGATGATGGTCCGTCCGAAACTCTGGTGGATTCTGGTTACCCTCCCGCAAAAGCTTGGCACACTATGCTGGGCTGCTCAAACTTCTGAACCTCCGCTACATGGCAAGGTTTCAAGGTTTTTCGTCGTGGCGACCCCGCTGGCGATATCGATCCATACCTTCATGGGGCACCCGTTCTGCTCCTACGTCGGGATCGTTGACCTAGCAAGAGTAACTCAGTGGAGCTCCCGACGCATCAGGCTATGATTACCGCTCTTAGATACCCACAGTACTGGCAAATTCCGGTTGTCATCCCACGCCTTCTCAGATTATTTCTCTGAAGGCAACGTCTTTCTCCAGAAATCTATGAAATGAACGTTGTGCAAGTTGGGCGACCGACGAACTCGGACAAAAAAAGAGAGCTCTAAAGAGCTCTATAAAGACTGTGAAGAATTACCCCGGGCATCGGTGCTCCACGGCCAAGGAAGCAAATAGCGACGGCACTGAATCAAGGCTTCCTTCTTTCTATTCTTTCCCCTGCGCATTCTCAGTCCATAAAATGTACCCCGTGGCAGACGGCGTCTGTGATTTCTCCCCATGTCTACACTTCAGGGCATTCACCTCACCCTGGGCCCGTTGCTGGCCGGATCCATGTCTGCAGTGGGGTATGAATGGCAGATTCAGTTTATACCATCGAATCATTCTGACTAGCGTCCCCCAGACTGTCTGCTCTTGTGGGATTCCAGACATTCCTTTACTTTCGAATCTATCCTCAGGACAAGATGAAATACAAGCTTCTCGTACGCACCACTACCACTGTGTCTGCCCTCAACCCGACCTACGTCTCATCAGGTCGCATGGATCTGGTCCGTTTTACTTTTGTCCAACCAAGGTTCAACTGACCGCCGTTGGCCCTCAGGACCGCCGATGCTGCCCATACGCTTTTCGTCTGCTTGACCGTCTGGGACTATGTCATTGCGCACTTTGGGGATAAAGAGCGCGTCGCTGTGATTACATTGTGCGCGTCTCTCCTTGAACCATCATATTGTCTAACTTCTGCCTGATGAGGACAGCTGGTATCCTGTACTATTCGTTCCACGCCGTCAGCAGCTCGGATCTCCTCACGATGTTGTTCCAGGCGCACATCTTAATGACGTTGGCGGCTACGTTCAGTGCGAATCTGTATGTGAGACCCCTTTTTGTTTCTTGCATGCCAACTCCAGTTAGGTTCTACATCTGGCGAATTCACAAAAGTACGCCAGCTTCTTCATTAATCTCGTCTTTTGCACTTTGACCTTGCATGATTCAGTGAGCAAGGGGAACTGGTATTTGATTGTGCCAATTGTGGGTCTTTCGTTCAATTCTCTTCATGAGGGAAACTGACTGGAACGCAAGCTCATGCTGTGCGCTGCCCGTTCCGGTACGCTATTGGCCAACTTTCATGCTGAATATCCCATGCTGAATGTCACAGTTTTTGGCCTCAGTGAGTTTTTGAATTTCCCGATGAACAATGGAAACACCTGACTTCCTCCTAGTGTTGGTCTTCGGAGAGTGCGTGACCGTTCAACTTGAAGAAACCGACGGCCTGAAAGCATAGTCAATCAGGTGGAAATACAAGTCGTGGGCGACGGTTTATGAGCACTTCCTGGTCAGGAATTCTAAATTGCCATCGGCCCGGTGCTCAAACAATAACCCCCCATGGAACCAGGTCGTTCGCTCGCTGGCTTTCATCACCTCCGCCATAACAGACATTGTGATCTCTGTTGCACGATATTACTACCTGCGCGGCCTCAACCAGGGGTACTTCCAGTCCGTTACTCTTGACCCATGCTTCAAGCCAAATACTAAAAGTTGTTTGATAGGACAAAGGAAGTCGTGGACACTGTTCTGGTGTTCACGCTCAACGACGGATTACTCACTAGTAAGTAGGTCCACTCTTGAACAATAACAGCCTCTGAACGCGGAACCCAAGGCGCCGTGGCTGTTGTTATCATGAGCTGCGTATGTCAATTTCAATCTTGTATCACTGCCCTCCCTGTGATGAAATTCACGCCAGATTTTGGCTATGCATACCAATTTCGTCTGGGTAGGTATATACTTCAACTTTACTAAATGTACGCCAATTTTCCTCGCACTGTGTATCAAATTTCAACTTCTTTTGTCGAGTGTTCGCAAACTCCGTACTCGCGACGTGAGTTTTAACTTTTCCTGGGCCGCGGGGAAGCCCATCGATTCCATTTTTTTTCTAGATTGAACCTACGCAACTGGTATCGCCACATGCACCGACCAATGGGAATTTCTCTGGCGCGGGATCCACACGTCCGCAACACGGTTCAATTGGAAATGAACCGCGGTCACGTGCTCACGAGTCCTCGCACCGAAGCTATGCCTCAAGATGCGGAAGGCGGTGTGATGGATCCTGTAGGGCTGATACTCGATTTCAGATGCGATGCTGATGAAGCTACGAATAGGACTATTGTTGGATGATGTTCGATGAGTGTGAACAAGAGAAGAATAATGCATTCAGTGGTTGAACTACGGGCTTATATACTACGGATAATATCTAGAAGATTCTACTACAGTGAAGAGAGAATTAGCAATAGCTGAGTAAATAGAATCGGGTAGAATCTCGGGGAAATAATTATAATTACAACACTCCCCCTCAAGCGCGAGTCATTCCAAGTCGAGAGACGAAATACTCGTGCTTGGACTTGTCAAGTGCTTTGGTAAACAAGTCCGCGGTGTTCTCCGAGGTAGGGCAGTAGGAAACTGATACTTCGTTAGAAGTGAGGTTCTCCCGAATGAAGTGGTGCCGAACGTCAATATGTTTGGAGCGGGCGTGGAAACCAGAGTTCTGCGCGAAGGAGATAGTGCCGTGATTGTCAACAGAGATGTGAGTGGGAAGATGGGGTGCGTAGCCGAGCTCAGAGAGCATACTACGAAGCCAGAGAGCTTCGCGGGTGGCTGATGCAAGAGCCATGTACTCTGCCTCCATGCTCGATAGCGCCGTGGTTGGTTGCTTCTTTGAGTTCCAAGTCACAACTCCCCCTGCAAGGGTTGAGAGGTAGCCGGTGACAGATCGGCGGTCGTCGGGCGAGTTAGCCCAGTCGGCATCAGAGAATAACTCGATGGTGGAGTGCTGATCCGACGTGTATTTGATACCGAGATTGACAGTGCCGCGAAGGTAGCGGAAAACTCGTTTGACGGCGGTGAGGTGAGCGGGGCCGGGATTCAGACTGAACTGGGAGAGAGTCTGAACGGCAAAGGAGATGTCGGGCCGTGTGGAAATGGCGGCGTACATGAGTGATCCAACCATGTGCTGATAGACACGTTTGATCTCAGGGTGAGACTCCGAGTCTGGCGTCTTGGTGAGTTTCACGTGGGGATCCATCGGTGTGGTGGAGGGGTTGGAGTTCTGCATCTGGAATCGCTCGAGAATCTTGGTGATGTACTGTGACTGGCTCACAAAGATAGAACCGTCAGTGTCTCGAGTGATCTCCATTCCCAAAAGTTGGCGAATATCACCGAGTTTCTTGATATTGAACATCTGCTCAAGTTCGGATTCCGCGGCAGCGATGAGGGCGGGCGATGATGCAAGGATGGTCATGTCATCAACATGAACGGCTATGATCGTGATGTCGGTGCCGCTACGTTTGATGTAAACGCACTGGTCGGATAGAAGGCGTGAGTATCCGCGGGAGAGGAAGGATGGGTTGAGTTCAATGTTCCAGACACGGCCGGACTGCTTAAGACCATAAATAGCCTTGTTGAGTCGTAGTGCGAGAGTCGTGCCGTCCTGGTATAACTCGGGTTGTTGCATGTAAATCTCCTCATCGAGCTTGCCGTTGAGGTAAGCACCGATAACATCAACCACGTGTATGTCGAGGTTGTAACGGGCGGCAAGAGCGAGAAGTAGACGGATGGTTTCCATGCGAACGACGGGTGCAAAAGTTTCGTCAAAGTCGATGCCGGGGATCTGAGAAAATCCCTTAGCAACGAGACGGGCCTTGTAGCGTGTGATAGAGCCGTTCTCATCGCGCTTAACACGGAAAACCCATTTACAGGGAATGGCGGTACGATCACGGGGTAAAGGTGCTGGGGAAAATGTATTGAGGTTACGGAGCTGATCCATTTCCTCATCCATCGCTTTCTTCCACTCAAGCCAGTCGGGCCGTGACTTAGCCTCGTCAACTGTGAGTGGATCATTGGAGATGGGATCGGAATTTGCGGCAGGCAGCGCAAAGCCGAGTAGTGCACTGTCGGGCTTAGCGTACTTCCGAGTGCGTGGGCCAAGGATGATGTTGTCCTCCGAGATGGCACTGCTGATGTCGCGTGGTGCCTTCGGGCGGGGTGCGGTGGCCGGTGATGTGGGAACGGATGGGACAGGTGTCAGAGTGCTCGGAGTGGGAGCAACGGGAGACGGTGGAATGATGGGGGCGGCTGTTGGCATCGTTTGCGTAGCCTCAGGCTCAACCATAGTGGATTTCGAAGTGGAATCCAACAAACTCTCCCCCTTGAGCGGAGGCGGAGCTGTGTCAGATGTGACAGGTTCCCGTATGAAAGTGATGTTCCGTGAGGTAAGTACCTTGTGCGTATGTGGGTTGTAGTAACGCCAAGCACCGGATTCGTCGGAAAGTCCAACAAATTTGCAAGATTTAGTCTTAACAAAGACTTTACCGTTCTTGCCATCCTGCTGCAAGACTTCGCAGGGATTGCCGAATTCCTCTAGAGCACTGACGTCAGGCTTCTTTCCTGTATAGGCCTCGTCCGGTGTAATCTTATCACCGAGAGCGCGCGAGGGTGACCTATTTTTCAGGTAAGTGGCATAGGCAACGGCTTCGGGCCAGAGGGAAAGGGGTAAGCTGTGTGCGGCGAGCATAGCACGAGCATGCTCAATAAGCGTGCAATTGAGCCGCTCGGCAACACCGTTCTGCTGAGGTGAGTAAGGTGCCGTGAGCTCAAGACGGATGCCGCGGGAGCCGAGATAGTCGCGAACTGCCTTAGAAATGTATTCCTTGGCGTTGTCACAATGAAAAGCTTTGACACGTTTGCCGGTTTGCGTGGAAATGTACGCGTCGTAGTGCTGCATTTTGTCTATGACCTCCGTGCGCTTCTGCATGAAGTAGAGGATAGTGCGGCGTGTCTTTGCGTCCGTGAAGCTGATGTAATAGCGCTCGCCCGAGATGCCGGTGACGCGCGATGGTCCCCAAACATCTGTGAAAGTGTTGTCACCGATGTCAGAATATGTCCGTTCAGCCTCGGTGTGCTGAGGGTGTGCTGGTGGGATCAACCCTCATCCCATTGACCATGTTGTTGTTCTTCAACATCCGGATGGATGCCGGCGAGATATGGCCAAAAATACGATGCCATTTGTCCCATGAGTGTGCGGGAGCAACGGCGGCAAAGGTTGGTACAGTGGAAACGGCGGGTGCAGTCGGAACGGGTGATGGGACTGATGGAACAGCGGGCATGGCGGCGGCGGCGGCGGCCGTGATGCGGTTGGCAGGTTGAGTGATCTGGAGTAAGTAGAGGTTACCGATCTTTCTGCCACGCATGATTTCGCGTCGACTGGATCCCTTGGTGAATACGTGCATGTAATCACTGTCAAATTGGATCAGAAAGCCAGCATCGGCAATGCGGCTGATGGACAAGAGGTTGTATGGTGAGCTGGGGACGTGAAGGGAATTATTGAGTGTGATGTTGTATGCCGAACTCTTGACATGAGAGGCAATGACAGCGGAGCCGGTGCCGTCGCATTTCACACTGCCGAAACCAGTGATGGTTCGGTCACTGTGCGCGTAAGTGGTGAATAATTCCCGCTTCTTGATGATGTGAGATGTGGCGCCGGAATCGGCGAGCCAGGCGTCAGGGGACAGAGCGGGTGCGGTGGAGTCCCGTGCCATAAAAGCAAAATCCGATGATTCGGGGCTAGGGATTGGTTCCGCGATGTGTGCGTGATTCTTATTGGCATAACGCTCCTTTGATTGGCGCGTGTTCTGCTCCTTCTGGGACTGTGTGAATGTTCTCCCAGCTTTCACGTCGCGGCAATCCGAAACCATGTGCCCAATTCTGCCGCAGCCATAGCATGTGACTTTGGCGTTGAATTTGGCGGGCTTGCCGAATTTCTTGCCGTGTGCCGGGAGCGCTACCTCGTCGGATGAGGGTTTGGCTCGTCGCCGGCGGTCCTGCTCGAGAATACGAGCCACGAGTTTGGTGGAGTCCGTCAACGATGCCGTGTCGATGCCTGAGGTAAAAGTGTCCCAGGAATCCGGCAGTGACGTGAGAAGGGTGATGGAGTATTCCTCCTCCGATAATTTGGCGCCCTGGGCGGCCAACTTGGTGCGTAGATTTTTGAGAGCTCGAATGTGCTCTTCAACGTTCCCACCTTCCTCGCAATGGAGGCGTGAGAGTTGTCGACGGAGAAGGACGATGGCGATCACACCTTTCGGCTGATAGGTGTCGGCAAGGGTGGTCCAGGCTGTGGATGACGATGTGGCGTCAGTAATGTACACCAACGGATCGTCGGAAACACGAAGACGGATCTGGGAGAGGGCCTGTCGGTCCTTACGATCCCAATCAAGAATTTCCTTCGCCTTCGCGCCCTGTGGATCAACAATTTCTCCACTGGCGTTAAAGGTGTGGACGGGGCGTGGAATGGTACCGGTGACATATTCGATCAGATTCTGATCAGTGAGAATGTCGGTCATTTTCACAGCCCATGTAGCGTAGTTCTCCTCCCCAAGGAGATGCTGGATGCGGTAGGCGGATGTCGATGATTCGGACATGATAACAATGTGGGGATGGTGATCCTAGGTTTAGATCGAGAGGCGTCGAGTGTGCGTCGAAAAACGGTGATCAAGGCGTGTGACGGTTTGAGCTGTCAAGCTGGCGTGTGATTATCGAGAGGCGTCGAGTGTGCGTCGAAAACCGGTGATTAACGTGTGTGACGGTTTGAGCGGTCAAGCTGGTGATAGACGTGTGATTATTCGGGAGAAGTTCAGTTACGGCCGGGGCCCATAACCTATTGTTGGATGATGTTCGATGAGTGTGAACAAGAGAAGAATAATGCATTCAGTGGTTGAACTACGGGCTTATATACTACGGATAATATCTAGAAGATTCTACTACAGTGAAGAGAGAATTAGCAATAGCTGAGTAAATAGAATCGGGTAGAATCTCGGGGAAATAATTATAATTACAACAAGGACGCCCTTGAAGTCCAGGTCAACAAGGAGATTGAGTACCATGTCGAGATGGACAAATATTGTACCTTGGACGGAGTGCCGAAGACAATGAATTTGAAGGTATGAGCAATTGTAGTTACAGAATTCAAGCAGCTATGTCGGTACTTGCTGTAAAACAAATGAATCACTGTAATAAAGCCTTGAATACCAGGCAAACCATCAATCCACATTGACATAAGCAACGTGTTTCAAAATTCAAATCGATCTTTGCTCATAAGTTGAACCTAACCGCCATGTCGTCCGGGCAGCACCTCCGCGAACTGCTCAGATCCTCTTGCGCGTTCTCAGACGTGTCACTCTTGCGTCACCGTCCTGGTCCTGGTCTCCCAATTTGCCGCTCTTGCGCAGTAAGTACGAGACTGTAATCCAGCAGGCGGAATCCGAGACGTCCATTGGACGTCCATCCGTGGCTGTCGTCAATGATACATCGATGCTCCACCTGAAACTCTGGCAGATTCTGGATTCTCTCTCGCATAACCTCCCGCCTAGACTCGGTCGCTATTCTAGGACGCTGAAACTTGCAGTGGAATGGGGGGAGCTCCTTTTTCTTTAGCCTCAGGCATTCTCAAATCGATGATTGGACCGAGCAAGTCATGATTCCCGTGGCAGATCCCAGTTGTCATCCCGCATTCGTCTCAGGATATTCTTTTTCAAAGGCAGTGTGAATTTGGGAATCTACGAATTAAACTGCATGCAGGTACTACCGTACAGGCTAGACATTGTAAAAGGTCAGCTCGAACGTTCATCTCCTGCGACTTGGCTTTAAGATGACCTCAATTATCCTAGCCGGGCTACTCCACGACTAGGCAAATGACTACGGGTCGAAATCAAGGTTCCCTGCTTCTTTCCTTTTTGCATTCTCATCCTCCCCACAGCAAACGAAAATAGTGACTCACACCAAGCACATCCATCGCTGGGCTTCCGAAAATAGTTGGGCAGGTACCGAATCGAGTAGATACGTCTCAGGATTTACTTACTCTAACAGGAGATGACGGAAGTTCCTCCCGGACACGGGTGCGGTCGAAATGCTTTTTCCTGCGTGCTCCATTCTGATTCTATTTTTCGTTCCTTTTCGCAGAACTTCTTGTCGCATATAAAGATCTGACCCCACTACATGCAGCAGCCTCTAATTTCATCCCATGTCTTCCCCTCCAAGCATTCACCTCACTTTGGGCCCACTACTGGCCGGATCCATGTCTGCTGTGGGGTACGCAGAGCCTCAACCCATCGAATTCGTTCTGACCGGCCTCAGACTTTCCGCCATTGTGGGATTCCAGACATTCCTTTACTTTCGAATCTATCCTCAGGACAAGATGAGATACAAGCTTCTCGTACGTGGAGCATGACTCTTTACTTCATCACAAACTGAACTGTTTCACCAGGTCGGATGGGTCTGGTCCGTTTTGATTCTCCTTTCACGGCACGCCCAGCTAACCACCCTCCTCGCCGTTGGCACCCAGGCTCGTTGATGCCGCCCATACGCTTTTCATCTGTTTGACCGTCTGGGATTTTGCCATCTCGCATTTTGGGGATCAAGAGCACCTCACTGTGATTCCCATGTCCGTATATATCTCTCCCCGATCATCGTGTCTGACCTGATAATTGCTGAACGTAGGTGGTATCCTGTACTCTTCCTTCTGCACTGGCAACTCGAGTTTCCTGATGATCTTCAGGCGCATGCGTTAATGGCCTTTACCGCTACCTTCAGCGCGAATATGTACGTCCCTTGTGGAGAGTGCTCCTTGATACTAACTCGAGGAAGGTTCTACACCTGGCGAATCTACAAAAGTACAC
The DNA here is from genome assembly GCA_029378245.1 of Roridomyces roridus. Classification (NCBI taxonomy): domain Eukaryota; kingdom Fungi; phylum Basidiomycota; class Agaricomycetes; order Agaricales; family Mycenaceae; genus Roridomyces; species Roridomyces roridus. The sequence continues at coordinate 1,832,118 of JARKIF010000006.1, forward strand.
CGTCTTCTGCCTCAATCCTGTCAAGTGGAGGTTTACCAAATCACCAGTGAGCAAGGGGAATTGGTGCTTGGTTGTGCCCATCGTGGGTCTTTCGTGTGGCCGATCCCCATGGTGGGTTGTAACTGACGAGAACTCAAGGTCATGCTCTGCTTTGCCCGTATCAGTACGTTCCCGCCCTACCTGCACGCTGAGTAGCGCATTCTCATCCCGGATGATACAGCCTGTGGTCTCGGTGTGTGTTCGATGTTGATTGCCTGATATATATGCAATTCAAGCTAACCCCTGCCAGCGCCGGTCTACGGAGAGTGCGTATCACGAACCTTCCAGCTCAAGTTATACGGCCTGAATGCACAATAAACCAGGATTAAATACAAGTTGTGGGCGACGGTCTATGACCACTTCCTGGCGAGTGATTCCATACAACGCTCCACTATCCCTTGCTAATTCGGCTTGTAGATTGTTCGCGCGATGTCCTTCATCACCTCCGCGATAACAGACATCGTGATCTCAAGTGCACGATACTACTACCTGCGCCGGCTCAACCAGGGATACTTCCAGTGCGTTACGATGACCCAGTCTTCCGAATATTCACACGTGTATTGATAGGACGAAGGAGGTTCTAGATACCGTACTGGTGTTTACTATCAACGATGGAATGCTGACCAGTACGTCGAATTGGATGATCTACTTGTCTAGGCATTGACCGTAGAAAAGGTGCGGTGGCTGTCGTTATCATGAGCTGCGTAAGTCCACATCAATTTAACCAATGCGTGTGCTGACATCGACGCAAGACCTTGGCTATGCATACCAATTTCGTCTGGATAGGCATATACTTCAATTTCGCCAAATGTACGTTCTTCCATTACCTTTCATCGCACTGGGCATCGAATTCGAAGTTCTTTCCTTCAGTGTTCGCCAACTCCATACTCGCGACGTGAGCTTCAACTTTTCTTGAGCCACAGGATCGAATGTTTGATTTATTTTAGACTGAACCTACGAAACTGGTATCGGCAGATGCACCGACCTATGGGAATCACTCTGACGCGCGACCCCCATTTACGGAATACGATTCACATTGAAGTGGACCGCAGTCACCTGCCCACTAGTCCCCGTGCGGAAGCTCTGCCGCCTCAAGATGCGGATAGCGGTGTAATGGATCCAGTAAGACTAACACTCAATTTCGAAGCCATGCTGAGGAGGCTATGGATATAGGACCTTGAAGTTCAAGTGGAGAAGCAAATCGAATACCACGTTGAGATGGATAAGTATTCTGCGATGGCCGGAGTGCCCAAGACGGTGGATTTGAAGGTGTGAGCCAGTTGAGTTAGAGAGCAAATTCAACAAACAATCCGGCTCAGTAAACCAATGTCGATACTCTACTTACTGTAATGTCAAAGTACAAACCCGTAATTATAACATACAAGGCAAACCGCAAGCTTGCGGCAATCCACGCTCTATATCATACCCACGAGAATTCACCACCGGATCTCTGCCCTTCGCTCCTTGGCATATGTAACAGCAATCAATCGGCATTACAAGAAGAATACTACCTATGAACCCGCGCTCCCCTCAGGCAAGCTCACCCTTCGGCCTTTTGACGACCGACTCTGACTCTCCGTCCCACCACGTGTACTACTTTCCAACTCCCGGAATACCTCGTCGTAGTTCGGGGGACTCCCAGAAACATGCGCATCTGCGTCGCGATTGCCATTTGCTCCACTCTGTGGTATCATCATCAGCATGCTGAGGGAAAGAAGCTTGAGTAGCCTACGTACCCTGTTCTTCGTCGACATCGGAAGCGACGAGAACTGAGCTTGAGCACGAGCAGCGGAATCTGAATCCGGAGGGAGTATGAACGGCGTCAAGCTTGATTTTCGCTCTCGGTCTTCACTGTCCATTGCAGAGTGGCGCCTTCGACGACGCCAGAGAAGGATGAATAGTAATAAGGCGGCAACCACGACGGAGACGAGGCCCACAGCGATACCCGCAATGGCACCCTTCCCGAGTCTACACTCGTAGATGAATGAGACCGCTGTGGGCGTTGAGTAAAAGTTGAACTTACCCCGAGCTCCCACCTCTTCAGATACGTATGTAAACTAGCGAATGAAATGCAATACTACCATCGACATACCCGGACACAGCACTCGCGGCGTCAGCCCTCGCTGCGACAGCATAATCGATCCCCAGCACTTGTCCTCCCTGCCTCGGCGTGTTGGTGATATTAAGCGTGTGGTTCCCCGGCCCGAGAGCACTGGCAAAGAACAACGGAACTTGATTCGTCGTGTTGAGCTTGTTTGCGTTGGAGGTGGACGGTTGGCCGTTATCGATAGAGACTGTGTAAGCGCCGGAATCTGGACCAACAGTACTATATGGGACCCCCCACCTGGCCGCCCAGGCTACCTGGCCACTTGCTCCATACAAGCCTGTCAATCGAATATTCTTCCTTGTTCGTAGTCGCATATTGGAAGGGATGTACATGGCTCGTCGCAAACTGAATTTGGACTTGATTGACGTAGTGGACGTGATGCTGTGCTCGTCGGGGACCGGGGCGACAGCCCGAAACACGTGATTTCTTAATTTGACACTGGCATCGCTTGCATTTGACCCGCTCTTTCTCGACAACCCCCACACCAATCCGGGACCTCTGGGGCTTCTTACACTCAGCGGACCCCGGGCTATCTTTTGACCAACGATTAGGCCATCGTTTCCACCCCCAACCTCCACCGTACTGGTTAAGATTGCGACTGAAGCAGCGAATTCCAGCGCTTAGCGCGTCGAATCGTCACCTTTGTCTCGGACCCAGTTTTTCTGGTACCGTCTTAAAACTCTGTACAGTCTGTGAGCACGGTCTAGGCATGCTATTGACGGTATTGATATGATTTTAGCCGTCCTGGCTTCCCGTCGCTGGAGCCAATCGCTCCGCAGCCCCAAAAAGCGCACACCGGAAGTGTCGAAATTTTTGGAGGGGATGAGGGACCACGACGGTGGGAATGACTACCACGGTGCGTACATGGACCCTTCTTCTCGAATATACCCGCTCACCTTCTCTGTACACCCCGTCACGGCTTCGTGCTGGGGCTCGTCGTCACACTTGTTTTGCACGCTTTTCTACCACATCGAAACATGACCGCTGCATGTACCTCAGTCCATCCAATCGTCTTGAAATGCGATATTATGACCTTCTCAACACTCCACTGCCTTCTTATGGCTTTTTATGGCCCTCGGCGGGCGATGAGCTGGCGGGAGCCGACACCACATAGCTCACTTTCCCGCACTTTTCAGGCACATCTACCTCATCTCCCGGGTTCCAATACACCTTCTGAGCATCGCAAAGCCCCAACGTCAACTCCCCAACTGTCTCCATTCGATCTCGAAGGCCGAAGAGTGTCGCCGCTCCAGCCTGCCGTCCCTTTCCTCTCCCCGACACCAGAGCCCACCGCGTGGCTCACTAGGGGCCAGCCCGCCAACATGTGGTTTTTGGATGCATGGTTGACCACTTTTATCATGCTCTAGTTGTTTCCACCACTATCTACCCTTGCCCACCGCCTACTGCTCGGGTGAGGTGCTCATTGTCAATTGTCGGTGTGATCTGCGGCAACAAAGCCAGAAACATGCATTCATGAGTTGAATAAGAGGCTTTTGGGGCACTATATTGAAGTTATACACTTTGTCAATCCCCAGGAATCGAGAGCAACGATGCGCCGTGGCAGACGGGGATGATTCCCACGCATGGCCAACTTAGCCGGGCAGGCGATTTTTGGACCTGCCTCCGCAAAATATTTCCCATGTCACCAAAACTTGACAGAATCGGTCGAGTGGGGGCTCGTTCTACTCGTAGGAGTGCAGACTATCATCCTAGGTACTCCATTTCTTCGCTCATGGTCTGAATCGCTGCCCCAATACAGAAAACCTCTTAAGTGGCCAGGAAGACCGTCTCATATAGTACCGTACAGTGTTACTTCGTCTCCCTGTGCATATACTATGAGTACTTCGGAGAGAAAGCCTCGCCTAGCTGGACGCACCATAAAAGTGAGCAACACCGAAGCCTGGTCCGACGAAGTGGAACTGGCCGTTGAATTGGTCGACCAAGCCGCTTGCGGTGCGTACGAAAAATCCGATTCGCTAGAATGTAAAGTCGTCGTCTGTTTGCCGCCCTTCCGTGGTGTACTCGTCCAAGTGATCTTTGAATTACGCAGTTCAATCGCCAACGAAGTCTCTTTTGAACAGTGGACACTCACGAAATCCAAATCCAGATAACTCCTACTCGCGTTGACCTGCTGGTTCGTGATGATGATAGTGTGGGTCGTATCGGCGAGGTTGGTCGCGGTAAAGATAGGAGTTTGGTATATCGGCGGGTCTGCGTGACCGTGAAGTATAGTGACAGTGGAATCCAGCGAAACGCTGAAGCCAATTACTATGGAACCACCTTCAACTACACAATTGGATACTTGCCTGTATTGTCCATGATTCGGGCGTTTTGCACCGAATATCCAGATGGCCGTCCCATTGAAGGTAAAGGTAGCAGAGCTGCCGGCCGTGTTGCATGTCGTGAAGGTCGTATTCAAGTATCTATCAATCTTCAGCGTCCAATTACTTAGACTCGTCGCAGGACAGCTCGTACTGGCTGATTTCAGGATCGGAAGCTGGAGTAGACTGACGCCAGTCGCCCGCATATTGAATGAGCGGACTGATATCGTCGATGGTGTGGTTGAGCGCCGACATCGAGCGACGGAATGAAGAAGAAAGGGAAATGGAGGGAGGCTCGGTGAAGGAAAGAAGAGAAAGAGTCTAGGCGGCTGAAACGTGATAGCTGCACCAATATGACGCAAATCGGACACCAAAACTGTATGTATGAGGCAGTGATTCGGATGATGGGACCCGGGTAAGTTGAACTACGCGAGTCAATGTTGACTATCGGCGAGTCTGGATTAACATTGATATGTCCCCGGCCCCTAGTAGTCCCTAGTGAATAACCATGGGAAGAAGAGAAATGCAAAAGTAAACAAAGGAGCGTACCTTTCTGGCGGACTGTGACCAGGGGCCAGACATCTACACCTGCAGGCTGCCGACGCCTAGCGACGCCTACACAGTACACTGCTCCGACATTAATCAGTGACTGGATGGCCGACGCCCGCATGCAGATCTGCGTCAATTTATCTCGGTACGTAGTTTGTACCTCCCTGCCTCCCTGGATCAAAAGAAGCCTCAAAATTTGTACAAACCCAGGACGCAACTAAGGCCATGGATCAATTTCCCACAGGGGACCTGAAGGCCGGAGCAAATAGCGTTGAAATTGAGCACAGGAATGACCCACCCACCCAACGGAGCGCCGAGCCTTGGGATGAAGTCGACATCTAATTGCTCTAATACTCATTGTCTTCTTGGCATTCGTATTCCGGATTCCGGCGAGCTGATGCTCCGCTTGCGTTGCCGCTCGTCGGTATAATTCGAGCACCGAGGTCTACCGAGGTCCAAAGACTCGCCGACAGTCACCGACACTGCCCACGAAACAAGAGCTAGCAGCGGCAGGCAACGGCGGCTTGCGCAAGCAAAATACGCGACGAAGACGTACGCGCTCCCCAAGAGACACCTGCGAGCAAAGAGACGAGCCGCGCAATTTACGCCAGCCACCACCAAAGAAGCACGCACACAACCCCGGGTAGCATTGGACCAAAAATGACAGGAAGGTAATCAATTGAGATTGAGATATCCCGACGCCGGTCCTCGACGTACACGGGTGGCGGAGGCGTGACGATCACCTCGTGTGAGGTACAGTCGGAGGCGAGGCTGAAGGTCGAGGAGCGGATGGAGCCAGCGGTAAAGTAGCCATCTTTGGGGGAACGATCGAAGGTAAGAGGGACAGCACAGAAAGGGTCGAGGGGCGGGCCTGCAGTAGGGGTCAGAATACCCCTTGGAACGCGATGGTACGCACTGAGCACTGGCGAACGATGGGCGACCGAGGTCGCGGGCATGTCGAGGGCGGAGTATGCCGGAGGTCTCTGGGTGCGTGCAGCGCGGGCCTGGCGTCTTGAGAATATGCAAGCGCGGAAATTGAGGGTGAGCGTCAGGAGCGATAGCCCGACGACAAAAAGAAGGACAATAGCTAAGGGGAGGTGAGAGCGAGCGAGTGCGGAAGGGACTGTGGCGCACTCAATATGAAAGCGTCCCCGCTACACATCCCAGCCACTTCAGGGCAGTCGCCATCTTGCGAGGAAGAACGCGTCTGGAAGTGGGGCATCGCTGGTGGGGAAGGACAAGAGTGTAAGAGAAAGGGGTCTGTAGAGTGGCTGACATGATTCACTTAATCAATGCGTTTAGCCTTCTTCAGCGGGCTCTGTCCCCAGGCGCTCCTTGCAAGACGAGGCTTCAGGTGGGGCGATCAGAAGCAGCGCGGGCGAATCCCCAGTCGAGGAAGGAAGATCGGCACTCCTGAGGGGCTAACGAGCTCGACAAGAGGAATATCTGGAATTCGAGGTCAATAAAGCAAAGCGCACATATGAGACAGAATCCACGCAATAACTACCTTTTCGGGTACATGAGCTACTCCGCCTGCAAACGAAGGACTAGGACGCCCTTGTCGGGACCTCCAGCAGAGACACCGCAGCCGATGATGATTAAGCGGTCGTAAACGAGTTTGGTGGCACCCTCTCTCGGCCGCGCTGCGGGCGGAGCGAGGGCATAGACCGCTTCTCCCCGTGCATGTACACAGACGAGGAGACATCTACATGAGCAGGTTAGCAAACTCGGGCGAGCCAAAGCGAGGAAAGGACTCACCACAGGCTGAGCCTTACACGGTCTTAGCTCGGTCGTAGCGGGTAAGGGATAGATAGAGCTGGTGGCACGAGCGCAGAATCTCGACCATCATACCCAACGGGTGGAGGCGGGCGGCTCCGAAGCGCCCGATACGATATCTTTACCTCTTTCTTCAGGCGGATGGTGCGAGTATGAGGCATAGTGTCGATTTGTGTCTCAGGCGCATAGCTACACGGAACGAATAGCTATGTCAGACGTAGACGAAGGCCCGGGGCGGAGTGCTCTGGGTATCACAGTCAGCCCGGTGAAGAAAAAGCAAAGTACTGCAACGCACTTGGGAAGACCATCCATGTCTTCCGTCGACTCGGAGACCCAATGTCATCCCATCGCAAACTTCTCCAGCGTCGAGAGGACGGCCGTACGATCAGAGACCGCATGGATCGAGAGGACCAGCAGCAGCCAGCTCCGGAGGGTCGTTAGCGGCAGCCGGAGCCAGCAAGGCACAGAAGAGGTTCGCGGGTTCGCATGCAGCAGATTGTCGACCAGCAGCTGAAAGGGGATTCATGAGCGGGCAGGGAGAGTCGTCGGCTGGTCCTCGGCGCTCGCTGGTGGAGGTGAAAGATTCGGGATGATGGCGCATCACCAAAGGCGCACAAACATTGATTCCTTTTCTCCTCCAACTGTCATGGCACGCAACAATCTGGCCCCATCTCTCATTTCTCTCTTCTTTTTTACAACATGCAGAATGAAGCCCCCTGGACGTTTCTTCGAACGCCGGCAACTCAAAGAGGGCATGGTGGCATGCTCCTCCAGCGGCAATCGGCTCAAACCTCAGTTCGTGTCCGCGAGCTCCGCAGCTGGTTCCGCAAGTCCTGGCGGACAGGGCTCGAATTCAATTTACGCAGCTTGCGTAGTCGATCATAAAACAGCACGCACCAATCTGTCACCTGCTCTCTGCTCCATACCACCACTATCGCCCTCATTTTGGAATACGCAGAAACCCTCACTGGTGAGCCTCGATCTTCTATCATGATCTCCCACCGAGATTTCCTGGGACATCTTCCTCCTAACGGTTCCTTCGAGTCCAATACGCGAGCGTCGTGGCATTTCAAAGCATCTGTCGCAGCTGGCGGGACATCGCACATGCTACGCCGTCGCTCTGTGCGGAAATCAGCAAAAATAGCATCCAATCCTCCAACTTTTCGGAATTATTGGAAATCTGGGTCCAGCGCCCAGACACATCCACTTCTTCCTGTCTCTGCATTACATGCTTCCGCGCACTCTCGCCGGTATTGTGGATAAATTGGCAGAGCATGCCTCACGGGTGGAAAAATTGCAGCTAGTCCGCCCGGGGCGAGAACGAGATGTGAAAATCCGCCTGCCTTTCAAGTCGCTGTCGATCAAGGGAGCCTCTCCTCGGCACCTTGTGGACGGCAATGCAGGGAGATTGACGCAGTTTTTTGAAGACCTTCCCAGCCTCGACGACCTTCCGCCCGGCAACTATGTTACCAATTCGTGGCTTCAGCACCTCTACCTCGATAATTCCTACAACCTGGATCACTCAGCATGTGTACTTCTGCGTCTTACACTCCCTTCCCGTCGCATCCTCCAAATTTCTTATACTCAGCAGATCGACCTCTCCGCCTTGCACCCAGGTCCAACACTTTATACATTTCAATCCATGGCAGCACTTGCATGCCGAGGGGTTCGATATGCTCGCTGCCTCTTGCCGTCCTCCGCATCCTTGATAAATTGGGATTTCAGCGCATCCTGAGCAGAATCGTCCAACGGCGTCCGATCCTGCGATCGTGCGAATTCTTTATCGAGGGAGTTGGTCGGAATTGGTTTAGATGCCTGGCCGGGGGTAGAATTTCTGGGATTGGTACGTCCGCGTTGCATTCGAGGTCTAAGACGAATAACATTGCTCAATAGTATGCCCATGAACCATCATCATCATCTCGTACTCCTCCTTCCACCACCCCACTTCTTCCTTGAATAATCCACCATATTGACCCTCTACAATAGTTACTGCCTCGTCGAGCTCCTCAGGTGACAACAGAGCATCCGCCGGTTTGCCGAGATTACTGACGAATGGTTTCACGAGAGTATAGTGCACCACGCGCATTTCATCCGTGATGCGCTTCCATAAGGCCGGGTTGCGTCGCTTTATCGCAAGATTCGCGTTGTAGATGTACGGGAGGCGCAGAGCTGTGGGGCCGAAGTATAGGTTAAGGAAGGCTTGCTCTGCTTCCACGATTGGGTACGTTGCGATTTCCAGTTTTTTTGCATGTCGTCTGAAAAGGTGTTCAGTTCACTCAAGTATCCCAACGTGTCAACTCACCAAACACTGCAGTCGACGGCCTAAACGCGAGAACACCGGCATTGAAATCCACACTGAACCCACGCCGACCACCCCAAACGTCCGGGATCGCCGCGAAGTTGAACGGGCTATCAAACAGTTCGTCAAAGTTGCTCCGTACCATCGTGTCCGCGTCCAAATACACCGCGCTGTCCACTCCCATTTCGTCCAGCTTCCAAATGCTCAGCTTGGTATATTGATCTTTGTAACGCCAGTGCACAGCGTCTTCGCCTTTCGGCGGCGGGATACGTGGGATAGGCATCGGTTCCCAGCCCACCGCGCGCGCGATGCAGAGCGCCTTTGGTGAGACTTTGTGTTCAAAGTAGGGGAGGAGGAGCCGAGCGCTGATGTTGGCGGCTTTGGCAGAATGCCCGAGGACGGCGACACCGATGGCGTAGCCGTCAGAGTACAGGGTTGTGACGACCGCTCGTCGATTCGGCGGTGTATGGAAGACGGGCCCGTGACCGTAGGTGGCTGGCATCCTATTCCTGTGTTGCACGATTTTGGGTGAGTACTAGTCATGGAATTTCAGAACAGTAACTGGAAACGCACAGATCCTGGTATCTGTCCAACGAGACGTATTTAATCCGGAGTGCACGAGCAAGAGCGGCCAGTCCAATCCACGCCAGCACAATAACGAGTATCGCCCCGCCGATAAATGCCGCTTTCCAGCGTCTGCTCCATGCAATCGTCGTCTGGTTCTGGTTTGAAATTGAACTGGTGTTTTGGTTCAAGAGCCGGTACGTCCAGCGTTCGGTCCCCAGTGCTCTGGATGCAAAGGTCGAAAGCATGAGTAGGTATGTGGCATTCTCGGGTCCGACTGCCGCACATGTCCTTAAATGGAGGTTTGCAGCGAGCCTCCCGGGTATCGTAGCTCTTCTCAAACAGTGTCGTCGCGCAAATCGGGCGACGGGGCGCCCAATGTTGGTTCCAGCATGGCAAGTGAAAATTTCCCTCAGAGTCAAACTGATTGAACCTCCGAGGATCCCGTCTCCGTTCGCGCCCTCGTGTATCTGAGGCAACTCATGTGCTCTTCGATTATCCTAAATAGGCACTCGCAGCACCGGTTGACGGCATCTAGCGGAGCGGGAGGTGATTCTTGGGCGGCCCCGTGGTATCCTCGGGTGTTGCAGCATATTCTGATGGTTTTTTTTTTGGCTCCGATGCAGGCGGAGATGTATCTGGAACCCAGGTCTCCCAATGGGATGCTGCGCAGGAAGGTTTAAGATCATGAACACCATTGTGCCTGCCGGGATCATCCAGCCGAAGTATCTAGAGATGGTGCATACTATCGTCACTATTCAAGACTCTTTCCCAACATACACTTTCCCGATGCTTCCATTATGGACAAAATGTCCTTGCTCTACTGAGTCTACTCGCAGATGTCGATCATCTTTTTGTACTAGAGTCTAGACTGCAACCAAATTGGCCATCCCACATACGCGCATCCGGGCCACTGGTACCCTCCGCATCCTTGAGCTTCATAGGAACAGATCCAGGGCTCACCCCAGGTCCCGTCCCCCTCCCGGCGCTCCTGCAATTCAAAGCACTCCGCAACGCCAGGAAGAGTAAGAAGAGCAAATTCGCGCTCAGAAGACCCAAAAGCAACAGGAACAGGTTTACGCCCAGGAGGCCCAACATGATTGAACTGTATTTGGCGACGGCGAATTCCGAATCATCCGCGTTGGGCTTGCGAGGTCGCCCTCTGCCACGAAGAGCCCAGCAGCCACAGAGGGAGTCGCTGTTGAAATCGTCGTTGTTTGCGTCGTAGCTGTCCTTCCGCTGTCGGTGGTGGGAAATGGACCAGCAACTAGATTGATGGTGTCCTCAGCAAAAACTCAGCCTTCCGAATTCAGACTTGAAGACAGATGAGATTCACCTGGACATTATTATAATTATGGCGGTCCGACTGCACATTTAATCATCCCCCCTTTTTATTGATTTCCCCCCTTTTATAAAGGAAATTTCCATGTTCCCCACCTTTTTAGAGCATTTTGAGTCTGAAAAAAAAGTGGGGGGAAAAGTTGAACTTTCCCCCCTTTTATTGAACCAACATTGAACATCCCACACTTTCGCGGCTCTCACTCCCCGACTTTGATTGCCGGCCTGACATCCCCACTTTTATGTCAATCTCGAAATCCCCCCACTTTTATTCAAGTGCAAAATCCCCCCCCCTTTTTTTGTCAACCCCAACATTCCCCCACTTTCATTCAGCTCAGAAAGATTTCCCACCTGACATATCCATCGTGAAGAATCCCCCGACACATTTCATTCAACTTGCAAGGTAATCTGCAGGTGAAGAGATATTGTCACTACATAGGTAAGTTATGAGCCAGGTGCTACATATGAGAAGACGGGTAGGGTACAATGCATATGTAGACAGCAGAGTACGTGATTAAAAGAAGCACGCATCAACGGCCGAGTTGCGACAGGCACACCACGATGGAGACCCAACGTGACTCCAACGCATGGCCCGCCGCCAGCTAGCTACCCCTAGCCGAGGACACTGCAGCGGCGGCACGGCGTGCCGCGTCCCACGTGGCGCTGGACAGTGGAATAGGGCTGGGGAGGTCATTTGAGCGCTAATACAGGAGGGAGAGAACGGAGGGACCCAGAAAACAAAGGGCCTCTCCGCTTTTGAAGAATCCATGGCAGTAAAGGAGTGACTGAAGGAACTTGAAGGGAAGTCGCCGAAGCGATGGCGGCGCCGAGACGCATGTCAGCGGCAAGCCAGAGCCTGAAAATTGTGGGTGGAGGAGGGGATGCACTTCGGGATGTTGCATGCACCTCCGGGGTTCAGCAACCCCACATGGAACGCAGTATGAAGCGCCGTGCGGAGGAAGGTACTTAAAGTGAGGGAGCACAGCCACCCAATGGGCTAGGAAGCCGTCTGTCCTTCCCCACAGACACACACCCGAATGGGTCGTGATGCAGATAGTCGACAATCACTTCACCTCGTCGACGATTGGACGAGGCAGATGGGCGGCAGGAATCCCAAGTGAAAGAATCACCAAAGGAGGCAAGGAACACACGGAAGTGACAACTCACGAGGAACGCGTGTAGAAGCTAGTAGGCTGAGGCTGCTACACAATCAAGGATAGTTGTATCCACCGGAGTCGAGTCGGATGATGTTGGGGTTGACAAAAAAGGGGGGGATTTTGAACTCGAATAAAAGTGGGGGGATTTCGAGATTGACATAAAAGTGGGGATGTCAGGCCGGCAATCAAAGTCGGGGAGTGAGAGCCGCGAAAGTGTGGGATGTTCAATTTTGGTTCAATAAAAGGGGGGGAAAGTTCGACTTTTCCCCCCACTTTTTTCAGACTCAAAATCCTCTAAAAAGGTGGGGAACATGGAAATTTCCTTTATAAAAGGGGGGGATGATTAAATGTGCAGTCGGACCGCCATACGGGATGGCCCGTGCCACTGATATTGCTGCCCGCAACGCCGCCCTGGAGTTTTGACGAGGCCGGTGCTTAGAGGATGCCAGATTGCGTTGCGTCAGAATTTGAGTCAATATCGGCAAGACGTGCACTGGCTTGTAGCGGCCGGACTGGGTATTTCGAGCACATCGCGGAGGAATCACTGGCATGTGGTGAGCGGCGCACGCAACGCGGGTCCGCTGCCGCCCAACGATAAAGCCCAGTTGGTGCAGAACGTGCAAAACGTTGACCTGGTGTTGTCAAGTGATTCCGGTCCCGATTTGTGTGTCTTTTTATTCTCAGAGGCTTCAAAGACCCGGGTGGAACACCTTGAAAAAATCTAGTGCTGGTTTTGTGCGTTGCTGAGTTGATGGACCCGAACGTGGTGGCCAGACAGACTTTCGCGATGCGATGGCCGCAGTCAGGCCTCCGAGACCTGCACCGACCTTTGCCACTTGCAAGGGACGTGAGGAAAGTGGACCTTCGTTAGGCGCCATGAAGTTGAACCAACCCGTAGCATAGTCCACAGCGCTGCTTAACTCGCTTGTAAGCCTGACAGGCGTTGGGAGGCGCCAAGAGGGTCTTGGGGACTAGGGTTTTCAATTTCTCATACGCGGACGAGAAAGCGAAAAGAAAACAATTGCTATGTACATTTTCTACTCAAGCTTCGGTTTAAACTCAACAACACCAGCCTCACCAAGATCCCAAAGCTTAACAAACTCAAAGCCACTCGCCGCACCCATCTCTTTAAACTCGGCCAAGTGCGCTCCCCGCTGTTGAGGCAGTACCATCGTGTTGATGTCTTGGTTATATTGGCGCACACGGATTCAGGAGCCTGTTCAAAAAGGAAGCGGCATGAGTAAACACTGCCAGCGCACGGTAATTCTCGCGCGGCGTGCGCCGGGAGCATGGGCCGACGCTAATCCCGACGGGCCGACTCAGACTCTTGGGCTTTCCTGCACGACAGTGGCCAAGTGCTGTAGAAACAACCAGGGTGATTGTCCCGGAACCGATGGTGAAAGTTTGAGTGATCGAGCCAGATGGGGCCGGGAGAGAACAACAATGGGAGAGTCGCGTGTTTCGGCAAAGCAGCAACAAACTTTCGGCTGCTCCTTGTCCTCAACCACCATCTTCCCCAAATCTTCCCCAACCTGTGCGCTCACAATTTCATGTGCACCAACTCGGACGCGTCCGATGCCTCGTCACTCGCCACAAGGGCCTTAAAACCCGCCATCTTTCTCCAAGACGCGTGTCTCCAGCACCGCTACATACTTACGCTCTCGCGACACATCCAACATCGTCGAACGTCCCGAACGACTTCGAGCCGTCACAATCGGTCTTTCTGCTGCGATTTCCCTGCTCGAAGGATCCACAGTTTCGTCAAAGAAATCTGTGGAGCCCGACGATCTCGCCGCGCGGCTCGGGCGTCTGAGCATCGACTCTCCTTCTGCGTCCCCACCCCTGAAGGCAGACCTGCCCGTTTCCATCTTCCGCAGCACTCCGTCTGTTGACATCTTGCACCACCCCGCCGTCAGATGTGTACACGGCGACCTTTACCTCGAAGAGTCGAAAACCTCGCGCGCTGGACGAAGGACTCTAAAGAGAAGATTGGGAAGGGCGAATCGGAGATCCCGGAAAATCTATTACAGGGCGACCTCTACTGTTGAGTGACCGTGCCACCCGTTTTATCATCACCTGATTCTTTTAGTATGTCCGGAATCGATGACCGCAATGCTAACCGCCTCCAGGACTCTCAGCGTGCAAGCCGCCTCTGTATCCATCCATGGCGCCCACGGCCAGCACATCGAGAACGTTCATCTCCAGACATACACCTCGCCTGAACATTGGGAGGTCTTGTACAAGGAGCGATATAGCCGGATTTTGAGGAGTGCCGAGGAGTTTTTGGACAAGACGGGTTGGCCGGGGGAGGATGTGTTGGTTTTCATCAGGTTTGTTTGTCTTCGACCTCTGCGTCGGCGAGAGTCTGATTTTGGGATGCAGCTGCGGGATGGACGCCTCAGAACACGAGATGCCCTCAGTGTCCCGCAATAGACGCGTACCGACGTCCTTCTCTGCTGGCGGATCGGTATGTGGGTGGGAAGCTTATCAGTGTGCTGGAGGGCGGGTATGGCGCTGATGAGTGGGGCCATGGCGCATCTCGTCGGGCTCTCGGAAAGTGGCGTCAAGTATGATGAGCTGGAGGAATGGTGGAATAAGGAGAACCTCGATTTGGTATGCTCATCCTCACATCTTGTTCTTTTCGTCTCATCCTTCTCTCTGCAGCTCGAAAAAGCGACAAAGAAACGACGCGGTGGGAGAACTTCCGTGGTTCCTGCGGACCATCCATGGTTGGAACGCGCTCTGGGAATCTTCGCGTCGCTGGACCCGGGCGCGGTGGCGTACGCCACTTCATCGTCTACGCCCGCGCCGATTGCGCCTAGCTCCAGGACGTGAGCGCAAGAAGTCCTCAAATCGACGTGGCTCGGTGTTGGGAAGAAGGTGGAGAGTGACTCTGATAGCTCTTCGCTTTCTTCGGAGCTTTCTGAGGAGAAGTCGGAGGAGGTGACGAAGAAGCTACCCCGTGTTATTTTGAAGCTGGGTCCGCAGCGGCGCAGCCTGGGGCTGGGCCGAGTTGATGATGTTACGACCGTCCGCGACCTTGTTTTCTCCGCAAATGTCACACTCTCAACGGAGTTCGTATGGTCACTGTACTGTAGCCATGGATCCCTCAGTGATGTTCCGCACGAAACGGCCCACTTTGGCAGATTCTGGTTACCCTCCAGCTCAGAAAGTTCCCCACGGTTTATTCTGGCAGAATCAAGCCATGATTCCCGCTGTTCGAAACTCAATATTCAATCACCGTTGTCATCCCGCGCATTCTTCTCAGGGGATTCTCTCTCTCAAGGCAATGTCTTTCTTTTTGTTGAATTCACGATTTGAACGCCGTACAGGCTGAATAAAACAAAACGAGAGTTTCAAGACTTTGAATTAAATGACATTCACTGCATTCCGCCGGGGTGTAGGCACAGACTGTGCCTATGGGGATAGGCTCAGTTAGGCAAACTTGGCTATTTTTCATGTTAATCTGACCTCTGAGGGGGCTTGACGAGGTCGGGAACTTGCTCTGGAGGTCGCCCGAGCCCTCGAATACGTCAAGGGTCCGGTCAGATTCGGTTTACAGCAAGCAAACTCTCACAGCTGTCAATTTTGGCGCTGCCAGCGGATTTAAGGCCCACCGGCAACACCGGCGCGATCCAAGCCATTTATTTTGGAATCTCACCTATGTGTCATCATGGCAACCAACAACCGACACGATTTTCCGCCCCAGGGCGTGTGTATACGTGGTAGTCAACGGGGACAGCGAAAATGGCGGGCAATGTAGGCACATCGTAGGCACAGAGTCGGCTAAGCCAGGCACAGTTCTGATTTTCTTGCTTAGGCACAGCCAAAATTGATGTGCCTAATGGGGTCGGCACATGTCAGTACTGCTAGAAATAGCTTTGCCTACACGGTCGCGGAATGCAGTGATTCCGGGCATCGTCGGGGTGCTCAGCGGCCAAGGAAGCAAATAACAACGGGACAGAATCAATATTCTCTTCTTTCCCTTTCACACTCTCAGTCTATCAAAATCTAGCGCCACTGCAGACGACGAGTTTGATTTCATAACTTGATCAAGCACATTTTTCCCTCATTATATCACCGGAACGAAATAAGTCCCAGGAGTTACTTACCCTACCAGGAGTTCGCGGAGGTTCTTCTCAGGATACGGGTGCGTTTCGAAATCAATTTCCCGTGTATCTCCTTGTCGCCGACTCAGCCTATAAAGATACGTGCGACCCCTCTGATTCCTCCCCATGTCTCCACTTCAGGGCATTCACCTCACCCTGGGCCCGTTGCTGGCCGGATCCATGTCTGCAGTGGGGTATGGAACACATTCATACCATCGAATTTATTCTGACTGGTTCACATTCCCCAGACTGTCTGCCATTGTGGGATTCCAGACATTCCTTTACTTTCAAATGTATCCTCAGGACAACATGAGATATAAGCTTCTCGTACGCATCACTATCCCCGTGTCTACCCGCAGCTCAACCTGCGTGTCGCCAGGTTGCATGGGTCTGGTCCGTTCTCCTTTTGTCCAACCAAGGTCCAACTGATCATGACCACCGTTGACACTCAGGACCGCCGATGCTGCCCATACACTTTTCGTCTGCTTGACCGTCTGGACCTATGCCATTTCGCACTTTGGGGATAACGAGTACCTCAATGTGATTCCTTTGTCCGTATCTCTCTCTCTTTGATCCTCGAGGTCTAATGAATGCGTGCAGGTGGTACCCCGTATTATCCATTCCACGCTGTCATGTGAGATTTCCTTACGATGTTCTTCAAGGCCCACCTCTTGATGAACTTGGCGGCTACGTTCACTGCAAATATGTATGTGAGACCATGTTTGACTCTTGCATACTCATGGGCTCGAGTTAGGTTTTATATCTGGCGAATCCACAAAAGTACGCCTTCTTCTTTACACTCTTGTCTGTTGAACGTTGACCTTGCACGATCAGTGAGCAAGGGAAACTGGTATTTGATTTTGCCAATTGTGGGTCTTCCATGCATCATTCCCGGCTTGGATGAAACTGACGGGAACGCAAGTTCATGCTGGCCGTTGCCCGTGCCGGTACGTTACTTGCCTATCTTTATGCTGAATATTCTAGCATTGAGTATGCTGAATGTTGCAGTCTTTGGTCTCGGTACGTTAGGTGGGATTCCCGATAAACAATTGACCCTGACTTCCTTCTCTAGTTTTGGTCTACGGAGAGTGCGTGACCGTCCGTTCAGCTTCAACAAATGGACGGCCTGAATAATATTCAATCAGGTTCAAATACAAGTTGTGGGCGGCGGTCTATGATCACTTCCTGGTCAGCGATGTCGATTTTATCCCGTCCTCATATCGCTCAATTACCCCCACACACCAGGTCGCTCGTGCGCTGGCGTTGATCATCTCCGCGATGACGGACATGACCATATCAATGGCCCGGTACTACTACCTGCGCGGGCTGAACCAGGGATACTTTCAGTGTGTTCTTCTTTATCCAGGCGTCCTTCCGAATACCTCAAAGTTGATTGATAGGACAAAAGAAGTCCTTGATACCGTGCTGGTGTTCACAATCAACGATGGATTATTGACCAGTACGTCCACCCTTCTAAGCTAAAGCCCGCTGAACGCGGAACCCTTGAAGGCGCGGTCGCGGTCCACTGGGGATGTCAAACCACCTGGAATCCAGGTATCCACACACTGACTTTCAGGTTTCAGTATCTTTTGACCTGAATATTGTTTCAGGTAGTCGAGGTTTCAGGTACTTTTTCCAGGTGTCATTCGGAGCTGAATTGAACATGATGGAAGTCAACAGATTTGAACTCGAACATGTACATAGGTGGAAAATACATCGAATTGAATCATTCTTCGTTCTCTTCCCCTGCTCCCATGGCATCCTGGCGCTCGCAGAGCGCCCATCGCGGCGGGCCAGGCTCGTGGTCAGGAATACGCGCCACGAGACAGCTGAGATCATCCACATCAACAACTTCAATTGGGGCATCATCCTTGTAGAAAGGGATTCCGAGACGCTTGCTCTTGCCAAGCAATTTGACAGGGCGTATGACGGCGAGCCAAACAGTGCGAGCTTGCTGGACGAGGCGTCCGTTATCGTCGGGAGCGGATGGGATGTCGGCGTGAAACTCGATCACGCGTAAAAGCTGGCCGTACACGATCTCGCGTTGGTTCATCATGAGTTCGAAGGGGAAGGTTGAAGGGATCATATGATTCTCCGTCTGGGCGGCGCAGTGGCACATAGTTTGTCTTGCCACCGCCAGGGACATTACGGACACCCCGAATTTTGCACGCACGGCACGGGTAGATCGCGTTCGGGCCCTTCATGTGCATGAGCTTGGCCATGGCGGGCATGTCACCAAAGACGCGAATGAGGTACGCGCGGAGTGAGAACATGCGATCAGTGAGCGCGTTGTAGGTTGCAACTCCACGAGACAACCGCCAGAACTCGTCGCGAAGGGGGATGAGGAAGGAGTCGAGGTCCTTCGGCTCATGTGGGCCCGGAATGACGCCGAAGCACAAGACATTACCGAGGAGGAAGCGCAGCTCGGGCTTGAGATTATATACAATCCCAAGCAGCGGCCAGCATGTTGACTTGCGATTTTTGAACGGACAAACCCCGTCCGCGCTCAACCCCATCGCAATGTCGGTGTCCTGGTCGAAGAAGAAGTGGGAAAAAATCTCGTCCTCTACACGGACGTGCCGGCGGCGAAGGCGACGGTAGTGGAGTGAGTCAAAGATGTCAGTGATTTTGCCAGTTTTGGGAGTGAAGCCGGCACGGTAAAGCAACTCTTCACACATCTTCTTATCAGAGAAGAGCGCTTGGAGCCGAGGGATGAGGGGAAGGTAGTGGAAGGTCGCCCGTGCACGCCCGCGGGCATCATAGCGAGGCCCGTCACAATACGGGCACTTGTCAAGGTCGGCATACGGACCGACGAAGCAGCAGCACGATTCTTTGCAACAGTCATACGGGACGGGTTTGAGATCAGAAAGGAAGTTGATTTGGGACTGCAGCTTCGAGAGCGATGGGAGTTCGCGAAGTTGAGGGAATGCGCGCCGCATTTTGGTGTACGCTCGCGAGCCAAGGTCGATGTTGACTTTGAAATTGTGCGCCCGAATAGCATTCATTGCGCTATCGGACAAACGAGTCTCTGCACCCAAGTCAGCCATGGATGCTCCCGTGAATGAATGCTAAAGACTCACCCCGCTGCGCTGCCTCCGAAATGAATATGCCCTCGAGCAACTCAGCCGCAGTCAGGTCGTGCTGAGTGAGGAGTTCCTCATCCAGTTCGGGGTCAAAATCCTCCTCGTGTGGCTCAACCAGGAGAGGTGGGGCGTCGAGGTCCTGATCTTCGTCTTCATCATCGCTGTCTGAAGTCTCGACGCGTACAACTCGGGGGCGGGTGGTCGGAAGAGCGGCGGGCTGGGACGGAGCAGAATCGAAATCCGAGGGAGGGTGTGGGTCGTCGAGATCCATGGCGGTGATTTCAGGCCCAGTTTCGACGTCAGGACGTGAAGGAGAGTCGTCAGTATCTGCGACTCGTTTGTCAGCTTGTTCCATGTATTGATACACACATCACGCACCATGACGAGCCGGTTTACGGGGCAGAGAGTCTCTGTCCTCCCCATCGGTGCCCCGGTCGTCCCGCTTCCGCTTCTTGTACTTGTCGAATACGCGTGAGGTGAGATTGACCGCTGCCCGATAGATCTTAACGCGCTGACTCCCCCCTCCTCGTAGATGCTGCCGGTGGGTTTTTGAAGAGACATCCTGCTTGCAGCAGGTACAGTAGACCATGGTACATAGAGTTCGGTGTTTGTGGTGAAGTGTAGTGCGCGTTTCGAGCGTGAAGTCCAATATCACGGGTTGGTGTGGAGTAGAGTGATGTCACGATTACATCATCACATCTCTCTTCCTGCTGCGCACCCACCATCTCCCGTCCGCCTCTCCCTGTCGCTGCACCTCCACGCTAGCCGTTCCAATCTTCGACGCTACCTGGACCTACGTCTCTGGCCGTGTGCATGGCCCCGTTGGTTAGCTTGCCGCCATTGCGCAAACGTGGGGCTCGCTCCACCGACTCCACCGCTTAGCGACTTGTATTGAGTATTGAATATAAGGTGCGTTGGGGCAAGCCTGTCACCCACATCTCTTCACTCATGCCTCATAACAACGACAAGGAGAATCGTTCCCCAGACCCCAAGCGGCTGCGAGCCAAGGCCAAGTCCAGCAACGCCAACGTTGAGTCGACTACGGCACCCCAGGATGACGGATCGCGGGTCACGGAACTCGAAAGTGCGTGTCTGGGCACGTTTGTACAGCGGAACACTTACCTCCTCCGAGCTCTTCTCCAGGAGTCCCAGGACAAGCTCCGCGCACTTCAACAGTCCAAGAAAACCCACAAGTCGTCCAAGCGGACCCATAGAGTCAAAGAGGGCAGCATCCCTGTCCCACCGCACGCCTCCAGCGCCAAGCTCGGGGACATCAAGTCTCAGCTGAGATACACGCCCAAGCAGTGGAGAGCGCTTCGGGTGTGTCACACGCCACCCTTCCTTTTGCCTGATTAACCTCTTTGACAGTCCTGCGCCCGGGACTCCATTCGTGGTGCCTGCCTCAATTGGGATCGCGGATGGAAAGCCCAGTCAACGACTAAGCTCGGTACGGTGTACAAAGTGGTGTGTATTCCCCTTTTGCCGCTGCATTCAGATACTCACAAAATCAGATTGAGGACGACTTTCCCGAGCTTCGTCGATTCGAGGGGCAGTGGGCTGTCAATCGGATCGTCAAGGATGTGTGGGACAACCGCAAGATGTACATCAACTGCGCCGACAATATCAACACCTACATTGGACGCCGCGCAGCCGCGCGCGCTGGTGTGTCGTCTGACTCCCCTCCCCGCGGCACTCCCAATCCGAGTCCTCACCCATCGCCCCGCCGCTCTCCCTCCCCGGGCCCGTCGGAACCCCATCGAGTCCCACGCCCTCGGCCACTCTGCGTCCCGTCCTCGGATGACGAATCCGGCGACGACCTGCTTAACTTTTCGGACAACGAATCCCGCCATGACGGCGATGACGACGATGAGGACAGCGCTACCACTGCGAAGGGGAAGGGGAAGCGGCGTGCCGGATCGGATGGGGGTTCGCCGAGCAAGCGGCGCAAACTGTAGATCATCCTGTATCTATTCAATATAACTTGTACGAAATTCCAGCATCTTTCATCTGATATTCCCGGTGTAATTGACCTGACTGTGAGGCATGTTCAGCATGAGTTGGGTTGAATATCAGGTCAAAACACCCTGAATTCGACCCCTGGAATCTTTCCTTTGATACCTGAAAACCGGCACCCTGAAATTCAGGATGTTCTACTGGAATCCAGGGTTCTATTTAACTGAAATCCAGGTATCCCGCGTGCTGAAATCAATACCTGAAATCCAGGCTGTTGGCGGACCCCAGTGGTCGTTATCATGAGCTGCGTATGTCAATTTCAACCATTGCCTTCAACCATTCACCGCGTGTGCAAATCACGCCAGACTTTGGCTATGCATACGAATTTCATCTGGATCGGTATATACTTCAACTTGACTAAATGTAAGTTTTTCCTCGCACTGTGCATCCAATTTTGATTTCTTTCGTCCAGTGTTTGCCAACTCCATACTCGCGACGTAAGTTTCAACTTTTCTGAGCCGCGGGCGATTTCAATCGGTTATGTAGACTGAACCTACGCAACTGGTATCGCCACATGCACCGGCCAATGGGAATCTCTCTGGCGCGCGACCCGCACATGCGTAACACGGTTCAAGTTGAAATGAACCGCGCCCACGCGCCCACGAGTCCCCGTACGGAAGCTATGCCTCAAGATGCAGATAGCGATGTGATGGATCCCCAATCGATTTCGCGTTGCGTTACTGACGGAGACACATGTAGGATGTCCTTGAAGTCCAGGTCAACAAACAAATCGAATACCACGTTGAGATGGACAAGTATTCCACGTTGGACAGGGTGCCGAAGACGATGGATTTGTAGTTGTGAGCAAGTTGAGTTGAAGAGTAGTTACTGTTATAATTTAACTTCCAATGAGATTACGTATACGGGCATGGGTGAAAGACGCACGCACCTGTGAGGAGATTCGCGAGGGGGAGTACAATGGCGGGAGCCAATCACAGACGCACACTCCCAGTTGGACAAGAAGCTGAGGAGAGGACGGGCTGCACAAGACGCGGCCATAGTCCAGAATGGACCATCTGGGGATGTGTTGCGCATTTCATTCATCGCTAAAGCTGTTGGGTCTGCGTGAAGTAGGTCCCCGGAAAAAGTGGCAGGCGTTCTTACGGTAAAGCCACCAGTTAAAGAAAGTGAGTCCGAGAAGGGCAGGATTGACTTCGCCGCTGCACATTGGCACCCAGCAAGGAGCATTATACCCCCTGACATAACAGCGAAGATGCGCAAACCGTCCTCGATGGCTATTATTTCCGTATTACAGTCAGAAGATCCCCAGCCTAGAGATAACGCACTGTCTCCGGCAGAATCAGCCGGACTAGGGAGTGTTGTCCGAAAGAATGGTATGGGCGTGTACGGCCACACAAGACTCAAGTTGGATCAAGGAGATGGCAGCCCCGGTAACTGCGCACAAGTTAGGCTCGGAATCAAGTATTCAAGCCGCTTGACTCACAACAGAAGATGCTGAACTCGAAGGAGCGTGGCTGCGTTTCGAGAGATCCAGGGCGCATGGCATGGTGGTACTGAGACACAATATAGGAGAAATCAGATGTGCCGCACTCCCGCCGATCCCCATTTGCCTGCATCATCAAGCTGACAAACTCTTTCGTGACTCGTCACTTCGCACCATCTCGATGCTCAGCCTCCCTCCTGAAATACTGCTGGAAATCACCGACTACTTCCACAACACACCCATCCCTTTCGAGCGATATCGACAAGACCCGACGCCCATCCTCCTCGGCCGATTCGAGACGCTCCGGTCACTCTCTCAGACCTGCAGCTACCTCCGCTATGTGTTCCGTCCTCTGGTCTGGGAGGCCATGGAAGTGCTAGACACACCTTCCGATGTTACCGGACGCCATATCAATCTCCTGAAGAGATGGATGACTGGCATTCTCAAAACCCCCGATCTACTGCCTTGCGTTCGGTATGTGGAAGGATTCTGATCATGAATTCTCATCGAGTACGTCCAGGATCGTCCTCGTTTCTCTTAGACTTTCGTCCCCCAACTGGAACTTTATTTCGCTCTTTACGCGGTTCTTGCATTCAACGCCCAACCTCGCCGCCCTCCACATCATAGAGATATTCGACCGCCACGCCGGCCCCTTGGCAGTTCGCTTGGCGAAAAGGCCATTCCCGGCCGTGCAGACACTCACGATCCCGAGCTCGCTGTCTCGGGTGCTCTGTTCGTTTCCGAACCTCCGCACACTCGTCTGCGCAGACACCTTTATCTCCGACTACGACGCAGGCAATCTGCTCAAGCAAGCGCATAAACACTGTCACGAGCTCGACAGTCTTTCAAACTTCACCCCATCTAACTCCATCATACAAGGTTTCCTAGTCGTATGCACACGGACTTTCTTTTACTTACTGCGTTCCCAGGCATCGTCGACAATTTCCCGTTTGTCAAGAGCTTAATATTCCGACACGTGCTCTGTGCGGTAAGTCATTTCGTATTCCCATTTTTTCAGGCGACCTCAATTTTCACAGGAGGACCTGGCGCAGATGCAAGGTCGCCTCATCAACTTGCACTTTATCCAATTTCCGTATCGCCATCTTTACCGGAGCGGCGAGAAGGTGGAACACGTCCGTGCCGCCGCGGAGAGTATTATTAGCGCGGGGAAGAAGAATGCTCTTCTGATCACCCATGTCGAGCCTCCCCACACGGAGATTGGCGATCTCGTCGTTGGAGCAAGACTTGCTTCGCCATAGGTAGGGTATTCCACTCTCACTCGAGTCTATTGACGCATTCTAGTTGTTCCTTAACTCTCTCCCCGCCTGAAGATCCTCGGCATTAGCGCTCGATTCCACTCTGGATTCGGTGATGAAACTGAACATTTATGCTTTATTCACGGCAGCTCACGAGCTTGACATCGGACGAGTGGAAATACCACGTTTGATCCTCGTCCTCCTGTGAGCTAAACTCCAAATATTCGGAACTGGTATATAGTGCCCCGGGAATGGACCCTTTTCTTCAATGCACACTGTCCTTTTCCTCCTCCTTTCTGCCTGGGTATTCTCTACCGGCTACGGAAAGCGAATCCCCTTGACGGTCCACGAAAGCATCGCTGCCATTCCAACTGGCTTCGTCCACTCGTCATCCGTGCCCTCCAGACAACCAATCACCCTACGCATCGCACTGACGCACACGGATATTGCACACCTACAAGCGCAGACGTACGCGGTCTCGGACCCAGAAAGTCCGCATTATGGCCAACACCTTTCATTACCCGAAGTAGGCTCCCTGTACGCACGCCGACTCAGCGCTCAGCTCACGTCGCAGTAGATTACCGAATATGTCAAACCGACAGACGAAACGTTGTCGGCGGTATCGGAGTGGGTCGAGGGGAACGGAATCCCCTGGAAGACCGTGTCGCCAGCCGGGGACTTGATCCAAATAACCCTCACAGTGGGCCAAGCAGACGCCTTGCTCTCCACGAAATTCAGCGAATTCACACATGCCGACAGCGGGGAGAGGGTAATCCGCACTCTCGCATACTCGGTCCCAACATCGCTTCGACGACACATACAATTCATTCATCCTACCATTTCCTTTGTCCCACCCTTCAGCAGCAGCAGCTTGACGGCGATATCGTCCACGCTTCATTCGGATGTGATATCCTCTTTCTGCGCGTTGGTCGTTACACCCGTACATCCCCGCTGAAATGTGCGGCCGATTTTCTGACTTCCTATAGACTTGTCTGCAAGGGATGTACGGGATTCCCTCTATCAAATCACACAACAATTCACTGAACACGATTGGAGTGGCCGGATACATCGACGTAGATCCTTCCATTATTCGTCTCGATCTACTCAAAATTCAAGATGCATAGCAATGGGCGAACAAAGCTGACGTTCAGGTACCTCCATCCGCAATTCTGATACCAAACCTAACCCATCTCGGTCAGCTCTTCCTCGAGAAATTCCGCCCAGACTTGGCGTCCAACACTTCCTTCGCCGTTTCCTCCATCGACGGCGGGTATAACAACCAAGATTGGCAAGCAGCAGGCTCGGAAGCGAACTTGGACGTCCAATACACTCTCGGGCTCGCCTCCAACGTCCCTGTCACCTTCCTCTCGGTCGGAGCTAACAGGACGGACAGCGTCTTTGGTTTTGTTGATCTGGCCCACAAGATTCTCGCCCAGCCCCTTTCGAGTCGACCCAGAACGCTCAGTACCAGCTACGGATTTGACGAGAGCGCACTGACGCTGTTCCAATCGGTTTATTTATGCAACACGTACATGACGCTCGGTGCCGCCGGTGTCTCTGTGTTATTCTCCTCTGGGGATGGCGGAGTGGGAGGTAATCAGAAAGGCCAAACGTGCGATAAATTCGTCCCTACAGGACCCAGCGGCTGTCCCTTGTACGCTCGTTCCATCCGTCAGCTTCATATCCTCCTCCTCAATCATTGCAGTGTCACATCGGTCGGCGGCAGCACCGGTCTGCCTCCTCAAACTGCCTCTTCGCTATCCAGCGGTGGATTTTCCAATTATTTCGCAACACCTGCTTATCAAGCTGCGGACGTGGCTCGATATATCAACTCCCTGGACGGTCAGTACGATGGATTGTACAACCCTGGAGGCCGAGGTTTTCCAGACGTCGCTGCCCAGGCGGAAAATGTAGCCATCATATGGAGTGGGTGCTCCCATCATTTCCAAGCTTTTTTGCTCATCGATTCATACTATGTAGTGGGCGAGGTCTGGAAGGTGGGCGGGACTAGTGCCTCGACTCCCATTTTCGCCAGTATGATTGCGCTTGTCAACGACCGCCTGCTCACCGCAGGCAAGCCTGTCCTCGGCTTCCTCAATCCCTTCCTTTACAGTAAGAAGGGCAGGGCCGCGTTCACAGACGTCACTTCGGGTATGTACTCGTTTTCTTTTCTGGCGTTTCTGAATCTGACAAAGAGTAGGCAGCAACCCTGGATGTAATACAACCGGCTTCTCTGCGTCACCTGGATGGGACCCCGTCACGGGTCTGGGAACTCCCAATTTCACCAGTCTTCTTAGTGCTGCGGGTCTCTAGAAACTGCATTATGAATTATCAACGTAACATTCGCGCGCTAGAGTAAATACTCGGGTGAACTCCGTACTCATTCCCAGCGTATATATCGAGGTGCGTATACGCATCGCACTTGTACTGAAGGCCTCTACCCTTGGGCACGAGACCCATGCGATCCAACTCGCGGAGGACGCGCTGGACATCTGCCTCGTCCGTGAAATCACGGGTGTAGACGCAAACGAGTCTGCAATGACCGCCGTCTTGCGAGCCCGTTGCGACTGCGGCGCTGGTCCCGAGTCTATTGTTTGCTGTTGCATGGGCTATTCGGGCCCATGTATTGTTTACATCGTGAGCTTGAAGGAATAGCATCCACTGAGTTGAATAAATCGTCCATATGTGCTTCCGAGCCGGCGGAAACGTACTTACCTTGCCGACCACCACACCCGTCGTTCTAGCCAGTTCTACGATCTCCTTCTCTAGCTCTTTTCCGGCGTTCGGTGTCCCGTGATAGCGGCCGAGTAAGGCGTCTCCCTGGCTCTTCAGGGACTCGACTCTCCGCCATTCATCCTGAGGATAATGCTCGGGCCCGATGTGAGGATTGGCGATCCAATACCATCCCTGCTCGTTCTTGGGATACGGAGGCAGGCGTGAGAGGAACTCGTCGACGGTTTCGTCTAGCTGGCGGGAGTCGGCACGCGTTGAGAAGGGATTGAAGAGGTTGTCGATATCCATGGGCTCCATGGAGACAGTGACTCATGAGAGGTTTGTGTCGGTGATCACTACTGATCCGAGCACCTTCTCATTTGATAACGGATCAGACTTTGCACCGTCTGCCACGATGACCTTCACGCTTGCTCGTCTAAAGCGAGTCAAGAACAGTGTGATTGGCAACCCTGCCGCCAAGGTCCAACTTGCACAGGACGAGCACTTTGTCGCTAGTCTCGTCCAGTGTCTCAATGCCGAGGAACGCGAGCTCCGCATAGAGGCTGCGCATGTCATTGCCAGCATCTCCTATGGCGACGAGCAGGTGCTCGCCACTCTCCTTCGTTGCGACGCCCCACGAGCCTTCCTGTATGCCATATCCAAGCTCTCCGCTGAGGATTTGGCCCCTCTCCGAGCCGCCTTTGCACGGGGTCTCCGCGCTCTCGCCATCGCTCTCGCCGACGCCGTCGGGCCCTCCCAGTGGGGGCTCCACGACGAGCCTTCTGCGCTCAAAGGCGACGCAGACGCTGCTTTGGACTATCTCTTTGAGATCAGCTCCATCGACCTCTACCTCCCCCTACTCACCGACGTTGCGTGTCAAATGTTCATTGCCCAGCTTCTCGCCTTTTCCATCCGTACCGCCGAGCACAGAGCCGCAGTAGTCGACTGGCTGCCCGCGGAGGATCGCATGAAGGAGGTCAAGACGAAACGCGGATGGGAAAAAACTGCCGCAAACGCCAATGCGCCGACGAGACAGGGCGGGTGGTTGTGTCGTAATCTCGCGGGGCTGGCTCAGAGTAAAGATGCCAAGGTGCGTGACCACCACGTTTCTAAACTACACAATTCAATTTTGGGCGTAGCTTCAGGAGGCGGCTCTCTGGGCGCTTGCCACTGTCGCAAAAGACAACTCTCCCGTGGCCGCGGCTCTTGCCAAAGACCATGACGGCCCTATGCTCCTACCCTTCATACTCAACCTCGCCAGATCGCGTGCAGCCGACATCCAACTTGCTGCATGCCTCTGCCTAACCAGCATCATCCGTGCCCCATCCTCCTTAGCCCATGGCTCCCACGGACACGCGCCCCCAGTCCTTTCCGCCGCCGACGATGCCGCTGCACGGACAGTGATGAACGTTCTCAACCGGATCATCTCCTCCCCAACCGAGTCGCTCAGCAGCCGCACCAAGGCGTCATTCATCCTCTTCTACCTCGTGACTGACCACCCCGCGCTGGCTCTCGCCGCATTCGACCTCGGGTCCCTCCGCGTTCTAGCTTCCGCATTAAACTCCCTCCCCGCACTCCCTCCCGGATCGCCTTCGCCCTCGCCCTCCCCGTCCGTCGACTCGGAAATCGAACCCGAACCAACACCTCCATCCCTCCTCCGCGAATCTCTTCTGACAACCCTCGCAGCCCTCTCGCTGTTCGACAACACTATCCGCCTCGCTCTCGCTGACACCCCGCACCCCTCCCTCCTCCCTCTCATCCACTCATCCCTTTCCCACCCGCGTGCAGGCGTCCGCTACGCCGCCGCCCAATGCGTGCGTGCCCTCTCGCGCGCTGTCGCCGTCCTGCGCACCAACATTGTCGATTCTGGATTGGGATTGGCCGTATTTCATCTGTTCTTGAAGCCAGACGAGGACCGGCGGGTGACGGGTGCGGCGTTGGCCGCGGTGTGTAATATCGTCAACGAGTTCTCGCCGCTCAGGCCGATTTATTTGGATTTGGGGTTGATGCCGAGGTTGGTTGGGCTGTTGTTTCCTGCTTCTCCTTCCGCCGGAGAAGGAGGTCCAGGCGGGGATGCAACGCTCAAATTAAGCTCCTTGTGGGCTGTTAAAAATCTGCTGAGCAAGAGTAGCACGGAGACGAAGAGGGATGTTATGGCGCATTTGGGGTGGGCGAGATTGGTCGGGTACGTGATTGCTTGTATTATCAAACTCCAACTAATCAAACCGGCGCAGTCTCCTCCAAGACACGGACACATCAATTCAGGAACAAGCTCTCCATCTCGTTCGTAACCTTGCAGAGAACGAACAAGGCGTGGACATGTTCTTCCGCGAGCTCGACGCCGAGATGCTTCTCAGTACACTCACTCGGGCTCTGAGCGCAGAAGACGATGATGTCGTGTTGCAAGCGACGTACGTCCTGGCCAACCTAGCCAACTTTGTGCCCTCGCCTACCAACACCCGCCCATCCTCTTCCTCCTCTGTACATCCACTGCTGTCTTCGGCTCAGCACACTCCACGCCTCCTCTCAGCCCTGCGCACGGCGCTAGCCGAACGCACACCTCCTGTTCGCAGACCAGCCGTGTCCGCCGTACTTGAGCTTGCGCGGGGGAGCACGGCTGGGAGACGTGCGCTTGGCGAGGTGGGGATGGTGGGGACGTTGAAGGCGTTGGTTTCTGGTGGGACCGCCACCAGTTCTGGCGCTGGTGGACCTGGTAGCCCTACTCTGACATCGAGCTCGCCCAGCATCGCTCGCGGGGACATGAGAGGCGGTGGGGATGAGAGAGATGTGAGCGACCTGGCGAGGACGGCGCTGGATTGGCTGGAACATGGCGAGGTCTATCGGTGATTTTTTTTCTTTCTCTTCGTGGCTTAAAAACATGTTATTATAAATGGGACACTACTTTGTTTTTTTCTGCGTGCAAACTGTTGCGATCTACTCGAGCGAGGAAAAACAGCTTGAGATTTACGAGTTTGAGGGAGGCGTTCAAGGCGCGGTTCTCGTTTTTCAGTGATGAGGCGAATCCAGAGAGTCGTTCAACGCAGACTGGGATGCAGAATTCTCTCCGTCATATGCTCTCGCTCCAAGAGTGTGTCTCCAAGAAGAAAGATCTATTGCTCAGTCGCGAGCGGAAGCCTTGGGCCACGAAATAGTCGTGTGGCGCATTCCGATTTTCTTTCATCTCTCTCTCATTTGTATTACATTTCATGGAACGGCAGAAGTGTCCGTAGCTTGGACCTGATCCTTTTCGGGAAGCTTCATGCGGCCCAGAGTGGAGGGAAGATAAATTCGGCAAAAACTGTCGAGCTTGAGTACATAAGGACTACCAACGTTCATCGGCAAAGCTTGATCAGGCGCGGTTGGCGTAGCCAGTGCTCCGGATCCGACGCTCTCGGTCTAATCCCTTCGTTTTCCGTGCGTGAGAACTGAAAGAGGTCTTCACAGATGAACGTTGAACTCCGGATCTGCTCAGGTGTTCTTGACCTCCGGTTGATAATTTTCTGTTTTATGATGTTGGCGACGAGTGCACAAGCCGCGAGCACCACTGCCGCTCCAGTTAAACGACGGTTAACATCTCGAATGGGCGAAAGACGTACCTGTGAGGAGACTCGCGAGGGGGAGCACAATGGCGTGAGCGCCAATGACAGACGCGCACTCCCAGTTGGACAGGAGGCTGCGGAGGGGAAGGGCTGCAAAGGACGCGGCCATACTGCAGAATTCACCCTCTGGTGAAGTGTAGCGCATTTGATTCATCGCCAAGGCTGTTGGTATAGGTCAAGTACCTGTCACTGGCTCTCGGGGTCGGCATCCTTACGGTAGTGCCACCAGTTAAGGAAAGTTAGGGCGAAAAGGGCCAGATTGACTTCGTCGTCACACGCGAACATTGACACCCAGCCAAGGAGCATTATTCCCCCTGAGATGGCACCGAAGATGCGCAAAACGTTCTCGGTAGCTATATGATTGTGGTACAGTCAGAAGACATCCACCCAAACTAGTGGAGAACTGAGAACTCACCGCCTTCGGTAGAACCAACAAACGGTGTTTCCCAAAAGAAAGGTATGAGCGCGTACGCCCACACAACTTGGACCGAGGAGATGACAAGCCCGATATCTGCGCACAGGTCAGGCTCGGAATTCAGCATATCTTCGCTGGAACTCACAGCAGAATACCTTGAATGCGAAGGACGTCGGCGATGACATGACGGTACTAAGACACAATATAAGAGAAAGCCTCAGGGGCAGGTGTCAAATCGGAATAGATGCTCACACCAACGTTCACGTCCTACTTCGCCAACGGTTTGATAACGCGACTGGCATAATCAGTACTCCGAATGTCTCGGTCCTCACCCTCCCTGCTCCGTGCGCGCGAAGTCAAGGTCATCACTTTGGGTCCGATCGACTTGGGAGAAACAGACGTCATGGATGCGCGATCCCATATTTCCTGTTCTCGCTTGATATTGTCTCAGATTGCCCGGCTCGTTTGTACCACGCCGCGGAATCAGACCCGCAGATCTTCATCGGAATCGAGGAGAGAACCCATGTCCTCTGGGACACTCAGTGACTGTCGGAAAAGATGGTATGAGGATACACGCCCACACGAGTCGGAGAAAGGAGATGGCAAGCCCGATATCTGTGTACTGCACGTTGGGCTAAGAATCCAGCATCGCTGCTCCACTCATAGCAGAAGTTCCTCAAGGGCGGCGGCGACGACATGGCTGAGACCACATGACAGCGGGCCAAGGGGTCAAATCGGAATAGCCGTACGATGCTTGATATTGTTAGTAGTGGTCGAAGAGAAGGCTCATCAATGATGATCGGCCGGCGAGAAGCCACACTGGGAATATGGCGTCGTGTTCTAAGAGGTCGGAGGCCTAGAACATTCCAACTGCTTAGATGACTGGGCTGCGCCACAGTGCTTGTACTTACCAGAGAGGCAAGGGGAGCGGGCCCGGGCGAGGTGCACGCGTGTCTGTCCCATTTGTTGTAGTCCAAGAAGTAGAGGATAAGAGCAGCAGTTAGAGCAGTTCTTTGTCCAATTTAGGTCCATCTCGAACTCGTTGGGTCCGTCGTCACCAGTCCAAGAAGATACATGGATCCGAAGGCGCCAAGGCCTCAACTCGTCTAGGCCTGCATTTTTCCGACTATGAGAACGGATTCTACTCGGTGGGTGCACCGGCATGCAGGAGTGAAAGCCTCGGAGCAACTACTGGTGGCGCCGTCGAGAATAGTGGATGGCAACTGGCGGATGGCTCGAATTGACGGCCGCAGCGAAGTTTTTAATCTCATCTGGAGCCTTCGAAAACATGGAATCTGTAATCGCAGTCATCGAGGGCGGCGGCTGGGTTGGAAAGGTCGTTGTCCAGCTGCCAGTCTGTAGCGGTCGCAAAGTGGTCGAAGGAAAGAGGAAAGAGCGAAGGGGCGGATCAACAAATGATGGCCGCCACAGCTTGTCCTCTTCCTCATCCGTCTCGACGGATCCCCACTGTCGGACGCGACATGCTACCGAACAAGGTTTTGCATTCAACCTCTCTCACTCAACAATGCCTCGGCAAGGTCTTTCACATGAACGCTGTGTCCCGAATCCGACGGACAAGCGCCGTTTCTGTGGGACTTACAAGGCCATTGATAGAGATATCCGTCTCCACCGCTGTATGATACATGTTTTGCACGTATCAGAAGCCCACTAACTCGAGTCCAGGACCCACCTATATAAACTCCATCTTTACTTCCCCGGAGCCCAACTCGTTCCCGTATCATGCTGGATCTTTTACGCCCTCACTGGTGGAATGTGTGTCTCTTCATCCCCTTTGAACCTCCCCTTGCTCATTCAAAGCAGCTGCCAGTGTATGCTTCGTTGGCATACCTCGTCTTCGCGCGGGGCCTCCCCAACTTGTATGTGACGATTCCCCGATGGTGGAATGTGCGGCCCTTCTCCCACTTTTGCCCCACCGCTCTGAATTCGCTCCGAAATTAGATGCCGCTGCTCCTCTCAGTGCTCTACCTGAGCGCGACGCGCGAGCAGCTCTCGTCCCACAATCTGTACGATACATATCTCCAGGGCGAGCGCCCAAACATAAGCTGTCAGGGCATCAATACAGGTACCGTTCCCCCCGTCATGGAGTCAGCGGCCTAGCTCCGATTATACTGACTCTCCCCCAGCCGTGCGAACGATCAACGGCATATGCAATTCCCTCGATATGCCCGCCATGGGTGCCGCCGGCGCGCGCTTTGCGCGATTCGTCCCCATCAACGATACTTACGGCGAGAGCGAGAGCAGTGGGCTTTACACACCCAACCCGCGCGCGATCAGCCAAGAATTGTTCAAGCGCGAGGTGTTCAAGCCAGCGACGAGCATCAACAACCTCGCTGCGGCGTGGATTCAATTTCAGGTCCATGATTGGTGAGTCCTCCGTACTTGGCACCCGGGGTCGAACTAATGTGATGTACAGGTTCAGCCACGGTTCCAGTAACGATCCAGACAACTTCCTTTCCTTCCCCCTCCCCGCCGACGACCAGCTGCGTGTGGCAGGCCAGACAGACATGACTATCCGACGCACTCTGCGAGAGCCTCACTCTAACCGCCCGGCGACGTACGACAACGTGAACACGCACTGGTGGGATCTCAGCCAGATATACGGTTCCGACGAGGCGACACATGCCACCCTCCGTTCGTATGTCGACGGGAAGATGAAGGTGAATAAGGATGACTTGCTCCCGGTGGGTAAGGACGGGATCCCGATTGCTGGAGATAACGATGACTGGTGGATTGGACTGTCCGTGATACATAATATCTGGGTGAGAGAGCATAATTTGGTCTGTGATATGTTCAAGGCCAGGTCTGTGTTCAGTACTCATTTCGATGTAATGCTAACCTTTGAATCTAGCTACCCAACGTGGAACGACACTCAACTCTTCGACCGCGCGCGGCTCGTCACCACTGCTCTCAACGCCAAGATCCACACCGTCGAATGGACACCCGCCCTCCTCCAAGATAAGATCCTGAAAACGACGATGCAAATCAACTGGAACGGCATCGCGCCTAAATGGCTCCGATTCGTTCCCATCATGAACCAACACATCGCCGAGGTGTACTACGGCATCATGGGCGGCAAACCGGACTTTGCTGGTGTCCCGTTCGCTCATAGCGAGGAATTCGTCAGCGTCTACAGGTTCCATTCGCTTTTGAGGGATAACATCACCATCCGCAACCACGTCGACAACAAGGAGACGGGCAAGACGTATGATATCCCGCAATATACGTTCCAAGGCGCGCAGGACGTGGTGCGGGAGAACAAGTTCGGGGATATCGTGTACACGTTCGGGACCGACAACCCCGGTGCTTTGGTGTGTCCTCCCCTATCGCCGAGGTTGATTTTAAACTAAACTCGCGATGTAGGTTCTGGGCAATTACCCCGCGGCGATGACGCACCTGCAAAAGCCTGGGTATCCCTATACTTTGGACATGGGCGCCATCGACGTCCTCCGAGATCGCGAGCGGGGCGTTCCTCGGTACAACCAATTCCGTCGTCTCTTTTCACTCATCCCGGCCAAGACGATGGACGACATTTCCGACGACAAGGATGCGGTTGCGGCGTTGAGGTCGATTTACGGCGAGGACGTGGAGAGCGTGGACCTGCTTGCTGGATCGTTGGCGGAGAGCCCGAGGCCGACGGGCTTTGCGTTTAGTAATACGCAGTTTCAGGTTTTCATTCTGGCTGCGTCAAGGAGGTTGATGACGGATAGGTTTTTCACGACGGATTATACAGCTGATGTGGTGTGTGTTCTTTCTTTTTTTCTTTCTGGTCAAGGAGCTGAATGTTCCGGGGATAGTATACCCAAGAAGGTCTGGATTGGATCGAAAAGTCGGATTTCAGAGATGTGATTGGGCGGACTGTGCCTGAGCTGAATGCGTCGGCGCATTCTGTTGATAATGCGTTCAAGCCGTGGGTCGTGCCTTCGTCATGACGGGCGTCGCGGTGCGCACAAGGATTCCGGAGGTGATTCTGGATGTATGTTATTGGGGGAAAAAAATCACTGGACTTGTTTTGCACTCAACAAGCTGGTAGAAGTTCAAAAACAATTTGAGAGCAGGCTGTCTCGTGATCGTGATACGTTTATTTGTTTCGGGCTTGTAAATTTGATCCGTTGCCCCTTGTTTCTCACTCTCATCATGATCATGATCATCTGGATTCCACCGCCCTGCGGCGCTCTGTCGAACGGCGCTGACTGATATCATGGCCTGCTCATAGCCTACTCAGTGCCGCAAGACCCGCTGCCGCGCCCTGGGAAGAAGTTCAATATTCAATTCTCAGGGCCACGATTCGGAGTCGTGGCGTCGTGAGTCTCCAGCCTGCAGCTGCTGTCCACTTGCTCTGGAGATACGACCAAGATACTCACTGTCCTCCACCACAACATGCTCCTCGGTCTCCATGAAGGAATCAACCTAAGTACTCTGGGGATTCAAGTTGGACGGGAAGCTATCTCTGCACTCGACACTGACACCCGATTGAATGATCAACGTTCGCTCAACTGGTATTTTCAGGTCCTTTTCTTGTTGCAGATCCCACTCTCGTATCTCATTGTCAGCCTGACTGCGATGTAGCTCCGATATCAATTTATGGTCGTTCGCAAGTTCCAGGTCGATATCTCTTGTCTCCCACTCCCACTCCCTTTCCTCCCGCCTGGCTCCTGCATCCGGCCCACCTCTGGAAGGTCCCGGTCACTGCTGCGCTTCATCATCCTCAGAGATACTTCCGCCCCATGACATTGATAAGTACATCGACATCCAACTGAAGCTCATGATCCCAGTGGACTGAAACCCTTTCCAGCAATCGACGATGAATCTGGGGACCCGACCACAGGCAACGAATTCGCCTATTCACCTGCTGGCGCTTGGATACTGGGTTCCATTGGGAATTGTTTCGGTCCAGGCTGCGATCTTCCCAGTCCGGAAGACGCGTTTTTGGGAAGTTTTCACGGGTCGTGGTTTGATGCGCCGCCACCAGGAAAACAACTATCCCCACCGTCTCCGCCCACTGCGACTGTGAACTTCACAGGTGTGTGATTTACGCAATCTCTGCTTGCAGAAAGGTTGGATGAAAACCTACCAGGCTCAAGTGTCGCCGTAATATGCATCCTTTCTGACTCCAACCCCAACTCCTACGGAAAGTACGTTTTACTGATATGCCATCATTTTACACACGCACACATAGTTGCCCAGCTTGCCCAGCAGCCTCATTTTCAATATTGATGGAATACAGCAAGGAACATTCACACACACTCTCGCCGGAAGCGGGCGATTCCTTGCGAACCAAACTGTCTTCGCAAGGAATAATTTAACCTCAGGAGCGCACATCCTTACGATTCAAAATGGAAATGCTTCAACCCCCTCGATGGTCATGTTGGATTCGGTGATATATGGAGAGTAAGTGAACAATAACATATATCTGCCACGAAGCCGAAACCTGAGCCCAAACATCTAGTTCTGGGGGCGTCGCCTTCTCGCCCACAACTTCGCAGCCAGTGTCAGATTCACCTTTGAACCCAACGATTGTAAACCCTGAACCCATGGCCTCTGCCTCTGCCTCTGCCTTTGCAAATTCCGGACATCTACACTCACTCGAGAAGTTCGCCATCTCTTACTGCTTTATTTACTGAATGACCGAGAACACAGATCAACCATTGTCATTCTCAGCACAGTCATACCCCTCAGCGTGGTCGCCTTGATGATTCTCCTCGTATTCTGGATGCGGAGGCGTCGGCGTACCCGCCAAGTTGCCTCACATGAACCGGACTTCACACCGTTCGAGAAGTCCTACGCAGCGTCCATGGCAGAGGACGGTCGGGATCCAACTAGGTTCTCTGCAAGCAATATCAGTACCCGCCAGAGTTATCTACGTCAAGAAATGCGCGAGGTCCGATCGAAGATCGTGGATGTGGATGACCTCGAGCGGCAGATGCTCTCGCCACACCGCATCAGAGGTCGAATTCTACGATTAATACCGCCGCGGACGCGTTCAACTCTGCGAAAGAATTTACGAGATGCAACGGCTCAGTTGACTTCTTCGCGGGCGCGGAATGAGGGGCTGATGGCTCGGATACGAGAGTTGGAGATTCAGATGCAGTCTCCGTGGGCTTTGGGACTGTCGGATGAACCGCCGCCTGGATACTCACGTGAAGAGGAAGCCTGAGTGGATGGAGACCATCCCAAAGCGACCTTGTCACTTAAGCTTGTGTACACTGTACTTTGTTAGTGCTATATGACATGTTGTGAGCACCGGCTCGTTTCGACGCGTACAGAGTACTTACTACAAAGACAAATTTTGCCGAATCACGGTGCGATTGATGATCATTGATCTGGCCTTTATGACTCGATCAATCGCCAGATGATAATCAAGACTCAAGTGCCCCCATTTGTTTGTACAAGCTTGAGTTCAACAATGATCCGCGTATCAGATCTTGATAAGTAGCGATGAAGTTTCAACTCAGTTCACAATGGTGGACACTTACGCTGGGGATGCAGGTTGAATGCCATTTTTGCGGCACCGAAGTATGTCTAGATCAATCACCAAAGGATAAACAAGCCCGTTGCAAATCCTGGTGGCATCTGTTTGCACAAGCTTGAGATCAAAGCTGATCCATATAAAAATCTGGTATGCGATCACGTTACCGGAATCACACTCTCTTCCTCTCTCTCATGTCAGACCGAAATCACATCCAGCCCAAAAGCTGGGAGCCCCAACACACAAAGCCACTGACGGACTGGAAGGCACGGGGCGCTGCCGAACTCCAAAACTTCGACGAGGCATTCGCTATCAAGGAACTCGTTCAGAACGTCGTCGGTCAGGCGCTGAAGGACTACCAAGTCCGTGAGTGGAACGGGTTTAAGAGGGAGGATCTCAGAGTGTGTGGTCTTGTTTTATCGGGTCCCGTTTGCTGAGCCCACTGCAGAATAGGTCCAAGGAGCAGAGAGAGACTCGCAAGCGCGACTTGATAACTGCCTATCCCGGTCTCCTCACAGGCCCTCACGGCGTCATGCTGAAACACGCCGACTGCGTTCCACTTTACGTCCTTTCCGCCAACTCTCCTGTCCCCAATAAACCGACCGACCTCAAGATTGCTATTGTTCTGTGGGCGACGGGAAGTGCAAAAAACGCCCTTACTTTCCTCAACAATCATCTTGACAAGAACGCCTCGTTCGATGCATTCATTGTCGACGGGCTCTCGACTAGTAAACAAAACAAGTTCGCGGTCGGAGAAAAGGGCAAGGGCTTCATCCTAGCGATGCAGTATCTCGTCGAGAAGGTCGAGACGTTGTGGAAGAATTTACCAAAGCCGGGCCGCGGTCTTCCCCAGCCTGGTGCATCCTTCCGTGTCGGTGAGCAGATCGGAGAGTTCAAATGGAAGGCTTCCTGCAGCGTCGGAATGCCGGACTGGCTTCAGGTCTCACTCGACGATCTCACGACGCGGACTGTGGATGAATATCTGCCGCACAAGTACGAGCTAGGTAAGCGCGCAGATCCAGCGTCCACTTGTGTAATGCATGATCTCACAACCCGATAGACCTCGCTCATTCGAGTGACGGTGGTGATCCCGAGGTATACAACCGCACTTTCGAGACCGCCCAAAACATCCTCGAACAAGTGGAGAAGCGCCGAGAGAAGTACGGGCTGGCCGTTGGCGGCAAGTCTGTGGTGCAAGCCGACGAGGTCTGCATCACTATCATCGGTCTCGACTCTCGGATTGAAGTCGAGAGCCTCTTCTCCGCCGTCTATGGGATTATCCCTCCCTCGAGGGCATGGCGTCCCTTGGGTGCTCGCAACAATCTCAGGAACGTTCAATTCTTCCTGGCAGACGGCGGCGGAGCCCCCAAATTTTATCTTAGGGACCAGCTCGTCCTGCAGGGAGTTCACCTCAACAAACTCTCCATCAACTACCACGGGGATTTAGATGTTTCCTCCGAGCGCGTCATGGTCAGCGACAACGAGAAACAGAAGCAGTATTTCGCCGACCTGGAAGCGAGTGCCGACTCTGCATTTCGCACGCTTCCGGACCTGGCGATTGAGCTGGCTCTCGACATTCTCACCGACGATCGTTCCGACTCCCTCGCTGGTATTCTGAGCCCCAAGAATACCTCCGGGGCGGCACGATATCGGGCTGCGTTTGACGCGGCGATGCTCCGCATCTGTCCTCCTGAGCCTCCGTCGGCGTTACCTTTGTATCCATGTGGGCCTGGAGACAGTGACTACCTCGTCGAGGAACTTGGCTTCAAGCCGTTCCCAGTCTCTCACCGAGCTCATGCAATCATCCGTGCCTCTGGTGCGTACACGACAATCCACGACAAAGCATGCAGTCTTCTCCTCGCTTCCCCTGTTGCATCAGACATCAAGGGTCTCGACCGTCTCCGCGCCGTCCTCAAAATGACTCTACCCGCGCAAGACGCAATCGAGCCTGAGGCGATCACGATCCGCAAGTACCCCAAGACACAGCCGATCGTGGTTTGGGACCACGAGAAGAGGCTAGTGGCGTTTGCGATGCCTACTCCGTGCGAGGATCCAAAGCACATCGCGGACAGCGACGACGGGGAGTGCTTTTGTTGGATGATACCCATGCTGGAGGCTGTGGCGCGCGCAAACTGGAATATCAATACAAAGAAACTGTGGCACGCGCATGCGCTTTGTGTGCGCGGGGATCTCGCTAACTTGGATGTGGAAGGCCGGTATATGTCCATGGATGTTGGTGCGTACATTTGTCTCCGCGGGATGGATTGTTATTGAAGTGTTCTGCTGTAGACCAAGAGATGCCCGCCCATGTACAGGCCGCTATTCAGGAGCAAGCCCGTACTCACAATATCATCAGAATTCCCCCCAGTGGAAGCCGTATCCAGCCGAACAATGCTGGCTCGAATACCCAGCGTCCGGCATCCGCGAGTGTGTCGACGACTAAGCCGGGTTCTTCTTCGACCAAGTCCTCTTCGGTGAACGGCGCCACTGGCAAAGCTGTTCCAGCCCAGCAGCAAGCAGCGGCAGCTGTCGCTCAATCAACCTCCGCCGCAAATCGATTCACCGCTACGGGCCCTGCAAATGAGGCTTCGGTCTCAACCTCGACCTCGACATCCAACTCAGCCCCCACCGCAAACCAAGCAGAGATGAACGAGGACGCTCTCGCTCGTGTCATCGCAGCCGTCCGCGGTCACGATGCTCTTCAGCTCAAATTGGATGCCCTTCAGCTCAAATTTGACGCCCTTCAGCTTAAATCCGACAACCAATACGAGGAGCTCGAACAGTCGAAAGATCGCGTCGGCGAGTTGAATAAACAGGTTGCGGAGCTGGAGAAAGCGAATCGAGCGTTGAATGATATTTGCGAATTTGTGGACAGTGTGCAGAAGCAGAGGGAGTCGAAGCGGCAGAAGACTCAGGTGTGATGAGTGAGTATTTAGAGCGTACATATGTATATAGATATGTATAAGGATGAAACATGTTTGTATTCGGCGAGAATCCCAAGTTGGACGGTTCGTGTTTGAATTCCCAACAAAGCGTGTGGGATGGGCGAATCAGCCAAAAACTGGAGGGAGTCAAGAGCAAAGGGCCTCGGCAGGGGTCGACCTGCAGCTGCAGCGAATGTGCGCGTGAGGTGGCGAGATGCACATAGTTATTTACATAAGCCTAACTTGAATGTGTGAGGAGTGAAGCGCGCATGAGAGTATGGCGATGAAGCCAATGAATTGAACCGGCGCATACGAACATTTCGAAAACAAAAGGGAGAAGCACCTAGCCTTGCCAAGCGCTGCCGGGAATCGAACCTATGGAAGATTCACGGCGATGATTGGGTTCGGCACTCAGCACTTCTTGCCAACGTCCTCTCAAAATCGAGCTCTCAGATATCATCTCAGACCGGACTACGCATCGCCCCAGCTCAATCAGACACGGCTCGCGTAACCAGTACGAATCTCTCCGTTCAACCCTTTCCTGTTCCGTGCGCGCGGACTGAGGATGGCCTTCACAGATGTCGATGAGTTCTGACCGCCCAGGTCTGAAAGAGAGGCCTGCGGATTAAAAGGTTATAGAACGTCTCATCGTCATCCCACTCTTCTCTCTTGAATCGAGCGGGAAAGACTCACCTAGGAGGATGCTCGCCAAGGGAAGTACAACTGCCTGCGCGCCAATGACGGAGGCGCACTCCCACTTCGACATGAAGTTGAGCGGACGGGTTGCACGAGCAGAAGCCATTTGCCAGAATGGACCCTCTGGGGAATTGTTGCGCATTTCACTCCATCCGCGCCTCGTCCAAACCCCAACTCTTCTGTTTCGTCACCTCATTTGAAAGATGATGGAGAGGGCCTTCATGCAGAGGAAGGTAGAGGTTGTCGAACGCACTTGAACGCGATGAAGCCAATGAAGCGAGGCATTTGGGCCTCGGCAGATATGTTACAGTTATACGTGGAGAGCCAATTACCAACGCTTCATCAGGCACGGCTGGCGTAACTAGTACCCCTACTCTTTCGGTTTGAATCCCTCGTGTTCCGTACGCGCGGGGTCAAGGTGCCCACAGATGGAATCGGACGATGGACTCGGAAGACAGGTCTCAATGCTCGCTCCCTTTCCTGAGCTTCAACCCACATTGCCCAGCCTGCCGGTACCACTAGCGCCCATATAGAGATTCAAAGACGCACTTGTGAGGAAATTCGCCAAGGGAAGAAGAATTCCGTACGCGCCAATCAAAGACTTGCACTCCCAGTTAGACAGCGGATCGACTGCGCAAGCTGTCGAAGCCATAGTCCAGAATGGACCCTCTGGCGACCTGAAGCGCATTGCAATCATGGCCAAAGCTGTACCAGTCGATATGATTTAGTGGCTGATGCATAGAATGCTGGGATTCTTTACGGTAGCACCACCAGAACATGACAGCGCAGCCCAGGAATATAAGGTCCGCCTGTATCACATGAAGAACCAGAACACAAATGTCATGGCCGCCATGACAAAAAACGATGTGCACAAAGTCCTCGACGGCTAAGATTTCCGTGTTAGCGCGCGCCAAGATCTCGGGGAGAAAGCGCACTGTCTCCGAGATGCGGAGCTCCGGCCGGTTTTGGAACGAAGGATACGAGAATGCACGCCCAGACGAGATCAGTGTTTCTTCTTAATGTTAAGGGTTAGCAAGATTAACCCTTAATAAGGGCCCCTTAATTAAGGCTTAGTGTCGGGAGGAACTCATGTTAAGGCCTTATTAAGGGTTAATGATCCCAACAATGATCGAATCAAGTCTTCGGCAACCGGCACTGTTGCGGAAAGCAGTTGATCAAGGGGCTCCGACCATGTCCTCAACAGTGCCAGACCCCTGCCAGACCATCCGGGAGAGCTGCTCACACCTCAGGTTCATCATATTTGACGGTTTGGTGCAAGTTTGTTGCCCTAGGGCCTGAGAAAATTTGCATTCAGATTGATGTTAAGCCCTTAAAATGGAGCCCTTAATTAAGGCCTTAAGCCTTAATTAACCCTTAGCTACCGAAATTACCCTTAATAAGGGCTTAAGAAGAAACACTGGACGAGATGGACAAAGGAGACGGCAAGCCCGACAACTGCGCGCGCGCTGCACGTTAGGCTACTGGAGTCCCGGGACCTTGCTTCACTCACAACAGAGGTCCGTTGCAACAGACGGCGACGACATGCTGGCTGAGACCTAATGGGAGGGGGAAAGTGCTTTAGGGGCAAGGACTCGGAGTGGGCCAAACTATGGTTATGAAAAATGCGGTTTTCTTGGTACGTGCACGTGGCGGGAGTCAAGAAGTCACTTAGAAGTGTGCCGGCGCGGATCCTGGCATCGGCTGTCAACGAAAACGGGCATCGGAAATCACGCCGGCGCCGAGGCCATCAACTACATCCGAATTTTTCGAACGAACCTCCTTACAGCCGTTTTCAAAACAATATACGGGTTTGGAGCCTTGCTCCACGTACGTTTTTGCTGACCTTTGTTTGACGGAGAGTCGAGCTTCCGCTCCACTCAACTCCACAACTCAATTCAAGAGCTGTGCCGTGGCTAGACGGCATTTCCCTTTTGGGGCAGGCGAGTGGAGTCGAAGCAGACTCATCGGCATACAGAGGTCAACGCAAACGAAGGTGGAGCACTGGATCAAAACCCGTATACTGTTTTGAAAACGGCTGTAGCCGTTTTGAAAATTTGGACAATTGGCAGCAACCGAACCTAGCCTGACCCATGATTCGCGCAGTCGGGGCTTCTCTACTGAGATCCAACTTGGCTGATTTCCAGATGAAATGAACCCTCGGCCGGGGTGTTTAATGCAGTTGTCGGCCCTCGTTAATGGTGGCTGAGTATAGCATGAATTAAGCGCGGCTGGAGTAACTAGTAATTCGACTCTCTCGGCTGAAACCCCTCAGCTTCCTGGGCGACCGTGCATGTGAACTGAAGAAAGCCTTCACAGTGGAGAGTGAACCACGGACTCCGAACACGGGGCGAGGTGCATTTCTCGCTCGTTGTTCTCGGTTGGCGACAGCCCCGATTGCACCGGCAGCTAGGATCACTAACCCCCCAACCGGATTAGCACTCGTCCCGAACACGGGGATGTAAAAGACGCACAGGCGAGGATATTCACGAGCGGGAGAATAATTGCATGTGCGCCAATTAGGGAGAAGCAGGTCCACCTGGACATGTCCCCGCGCGGACCGCGTGTACAAGCAGAGGCCGTACCCCAAAATGTCGGAACTTCCGAGTCTGGCGACTTCTTCAAGTGCATGTCAATGATGCCGAGAACTGTTGGATCAGTCAGTTACCCGCCGGTTCGCAGGGAATACTGGCCGCCTTACAGTAGCCAAGAAACCACCCGATGAGACCCAGAAACACAAAACAAGGGTTCAACTCGGACAAGCACATCGCGAGCCACTCAAGGAATGTCATGAGCGCTAGGAAAACGACGATTTCCAAAAAGTCCCTGACGGCTAGCATTTCCGTGTAAGCGTTATAGGATGTCTACGGGTCGAAGAAAACACACTGTTTCTGGGAACATCCGAGTCGTCGTCTGATTCCGACGCGGTCGACGCCCTCGGAAAGGAGGGTATGAGGATGGATCCCCACACTACTTGCATGAAGGAGATGGCCAGCCCGATATCTGCGCAGACGTTGGGCGATGAATGTAGCATCGTGGATGTCGCTGTACTCACAGCAAAGGGTCCTGAAGGATCTCAAGGATAGCGACGACATGGTGGGTGAGAGGGTGGTGAGAGGGTGGTGGTATAGGGGCGTCTCGTTTGCAGATAAGAGATGACGATCGAAGAGCATAGCCCCGCACAGCGTCGAGAATGCAGTTCAACTCGATCATTCCTTACTACCGCGGTGAGAGCAGCAAAAGAACAGGCCAAGCTGGAGGCCCGGCAGGGTTCGAACCTGCATTCAACGTCATGACGAACCCTTTTTCCCAACATGGACAAGGCGTGAGTAGGCCTTAAGGCAATAATGGTCTTGTTTCAGAGGGCCACAAATGGGCGAACTTGAACCTTGAGCCGAACAGATCAGCAGGCAGTGACGGCCGAACGGAGGTCGTCGAATCATTGATCCGGGGATGCGCTGCCTGCAGGCAGCCGATCTCTGCCGACTGATACATCACAAACCGAGTGTCAAGTGTCAACAAAAAGGCTTGTCAAGCAATTGTTGGGAGGATTCGAACCTGCGCCATCGTTGCGATAAACTTCGAAATGCCGATCCAAGTGAACATGGGCTGCGACAGTCCAGCTCTGAAGTTGAATCGCAAATTAGGGCAGGGGGTTATGTAGTACCATCAAAGTACCATCTGAATTTTTCGCAAAAAGA
This sequence comes from Roridomyces roridus, assembly GCA_029378245.1. NCBI lineage: Eukaryota > Fungi > Basidiomycota > Agaricomycetes > Agaricales > Mycenaceae > Roridomyces > Roridomyces roridus. The sequence goes on from JARKIF010000006.1 coordinate 1,876,704, forward strand.
AAAAAAATGGTGTATTGCCTTCTTGTCAATACACTAACAGGAATCGAACCCAGCCTGGTGATGGACAGTGTGAACCGGGTCCCCAGCGGCGATACCGAACGTTCAGCACAGACATTCAACACATAATCACAGAATCTGGCCAAAATTGGGCAGGCTAAGTACGAACATTCAACATGAGATGCGGAGTCGGATGCAATGGCGGGGTGGAAAGCAGGGTTTGGGCATGTACACGTCGTTACCAAAAGTAACCGGAAATGGGGGCGTCGTGATGGCCTCAGTGATCGGACCCGGCTGAAATTTGATCCGAGCCTTGTTTAGTATGTATGAAGTCTCCTGAGGTCAAAAAACTCCTACCAACAGGGTTGTCTTGAGCATGCAAGGCACAGGTTTCTTACCATCCCAGATGTGGTGAATCCGCCAAAACTCCTGCCCCCCTGCACTTCCAGGGTTGAAGTATGTGACTTCAAGGATGCTTATGCATTGGTAGAGTAGTAATTTAGTATCTCAAATCAAAGGATCTCACTGTGGGACTTCCCAGAGCAAGTAAATTCAGCTTCATTCAAGCCACAATTTGACTCAAGAAATTCAACCAAAACCTTTTAGCCACTGTGAAGGCTACACTGAAGGAATTCATGGAAACTGAAGTGACCACTCAATTTCTGACATTCTCATTTACATCCCAGTGATAGAGCATCAAATTTGATGCCGGCACCTCGGAGCAATCCTGCCAAAAACAAATTCCGGTTACTTTTGGTAATGACGTGTACAACGGAGGTTATATAGGAGAAAACTTCGCCTTGCACAACTTGAAGATCAAGCGTGTTTTCAAGTCTACCGGTCTCAACCGTCCTACGCATCATAGGCCGAGAGCGGATTGAAAAGAACCACAAGAAAGCACACAAGCCCTGCGCAGGAGTCGAACCTTGGTAAGTACTCAGGCGAGGGAAAAGGGTTGCAGTCGATGAGCGTAGGGCGGGAGGTGTAGTGTAGAGTCGTGGCGACATGGTGGTCGTGAGGCAAGAGGCAACCGCAGCCGCCCTGATTGATTCTTTGTGATCCCGGCATCACGATGCCGCAGATCGCGATATGATCATGGCTGCTGGCGTGGTTGAACCTACATCAGCAAGTCGGTGAATCAGTTGCGGAAGAACGCTCATGTATGATGTCTCTAACCATCGGCGTGCCGAGCTTTCAACGGAACGGGCATCAGCAATCGGCCGGGGCGGGCGCAACGCAACGCAGACCGATGCTCTCATCTTCGCCTCAAAGTCAGTTGGATGTCGAGCGTGCTTGAATAAGTTTGCTACTGGCGTGAACGTTCCCGCTCATCTCAAGCCGAAAAAAAAAAAAATTGGAACTTACTTATGATGGCTGCCCTCGGCAGGAATCGAACCTGCAGCATGTTCGTTCACCTGCAAGGCCGGAATATCACATTTGGAAGGAGGTAGCGAGGGCTTTCTGGCAGAGGGAGGTCCGGAGATGGGTATGTTTCAACTGGAACAACGAACTATCGGGGCTAACGCGCACTCGGTGAACGCGATGCAGCCGCCCTGTTTTTCAGTTGAACGCAACGTCGCAAAAAAGCCGGGGACCAGATTCACTAAAGCCCTGGCAGGAATCGAACCTAGCCTGACTCAGCCAACGCAACTGCAATAGCCACAAGACCTGTGCTCCCTTGGGCGCACTCATTCCGCTCAGTCCGTCAAGTTATCGGCTTCATCTGGACCTCGTCAACGCTGAAACTGTGTCTGAAAAGATTGAATTTGTCGAGGTCTGCTGGTGTAGCTAGTAATCCGACTCTCTCGGGATCTGTTTAGACCTCTCCTGTTGAACCGCACGTGTGAAGTGAAGAACGCCTTCACAGCTGAGAGCGAACCGCGTACGCCAAAGACAGCCTGGGGAGGGGCACGATTCCGATTCCACGCTCGTTCTTCCCTCAGGACAGCGACCCAGAACGCCCAAGCCGCTAACAGCACTGGGTCCCCAGCTTAATTAGTCTTATGTAGAGCCGGGTAATCATAAAAGACGCACGTATGAGGACTTGCGCTAGGGGTAGAATAATTGCGTGTGCGTCAACCAAGGAGAAGCAGTCCGACTTGGACAAGTCCCCGCGCGGGCCATGTTTACAAGCAGAAACCGTACTCCAGAATGACATCGGAACTTGCGATTCCTGAGACTTGGAGTGCAAGTGATTGAGGTAGATAGCTGTTGCAAGGTTGATGTCAGTTGACCGTCGGTTCTCATAGAGCCAGCCTCCTTACGGTAGAGGAGAATCCAACAAACGAAGCTGAAGAAGAGTATCACCGGGTGGACGCCCACACGGACATTATGAGCCACACTGAGGATGTAGATGTAAATGAATTTCATGTAACGAAAACAAATCACGTACTTTGGTGTGTGAATCCGATTTCACGTAGATTTCATTCACCTACCCAATTCACGTATTTCTGCAGTTCACAATGAAAGTACGTGAATCTCACGGTCAAGAAAATACTGCTGATCTGATACACATCCTTGCTCTGAAGCTCCTGGTTGTGCATACAACTGTCAACCTCCAGTCCGTCGCTGTTGTCGACTGGTCGAGACAAGGTTGAAAGGAAACGCGCGGCAGATTGGCGGTGGAGCAAGATGACGTCTTCGCTGATCAGTATCATCCAGCTCTCTTCCGTCTCCCACCACCTGCTGGACCTTCCATTCCTAGGCCCGTGTCCTGCATCGACCATCCCCACCCTGCCCTATACGCCCACCGCATCCTCAGGCCGCCCCTCTGGCTTCGCTGGCTCGAATCCTCGGGGCCGGCTGCGGATTGGAGCTTAACTGAATTGGCCCCACCGGGCTCCACCACCAAACGGAGAAGATATGGATACAAGTAGAACGCACTGAGGACCACCCACACGCGACTCTCTCTCTCTCTCTTCCCTCATGTCCCGCTTGCTGCTTCCGGGTCCGATCCCGACTGGAACAATTCTCAAGTTTTGCCGGTCTCGCGCGCCTCGGGCCTTCACTACTGCTCGATGAGCATCTCCGACGGTTAGGTGCGCTGTTGTATCGGTTGGACTGCTCGTGCTCAGGTACGCCGTCGCATTGCGACGCTTCTTGTATCATGTTTTGCTCATCTTGCACCAGAAGCGGTGGTATGGGAATCAACACGCCGGTATGTTCTGTATGTCTTGTCCTCTGTCGACAAGCTTCTGGCACACATCTGCATAAACGACGTCCCTCATTCTCACTCTCCCCTTCCCTCGATCTCGGCTGCATCGGCGCCAGGACCCCCGCACCCTCTTTTCGTCGGATGACGAAGGATGGGACAAGGATGGAGAGGTTGTCCGCGATGGAATGGGGCGATCGAACGGCGGCAGTAGCACCTGAATCCCTGTATATTCAATGTAGTAAAACAATGATTCTCACTGAACTGCTTTGTCAAATTCACTGAGTTTAGAACTACATCATTCTAAATCACGGTACACTCAAATGAACTTCACCAATAAGGGTACGTGAATGCCTTTCCCTGATGTGTTCACGATTTATAGTGAACGACAAGGACCTTGAATTTCATGGAATCGTCATGAAATTCATGGCTCTCTTCTGGTGAAGTTCACGGGTATATCTATGTGGGCGATCTCCATGAAATTCATGACAATTGGGGTCCTCAGTGCCAGCAGCCCAATGTCAAGCCCGCTAGGAAGGTCATGTTGCCCAAAAAGTCTCTGACGGCTAGGATTAATCGTGTTAAGCGTCAGAAAACCGTTGCGATTCCGAGAGACGCACTGTTTTTTGGAGCATCGTCATCTGGCGTGCTCGACGGCACCGCAGGAAAGTGGGGTACGATGACAGACCCCCACACGAGTTGGATGAAGGACATGACGAGTCCGATACCTGAGCAGGCGCGTGTTAAGGAGACTGGGAATCTAGCATGGTCGACGTCGGTCCACTCACAGCAGAGGGTCCTCATGGCTGTCGACTCCATGGTGGATGACATTGAGAGGGCGGTATAGGGGAAATCAATTCGGATCGAGGAACATAGCCCCGTGCCACAGCCTATCGGGAACTTGCGGTGCCGGAGAATTTCAACTCGATCTCGATCATTTGAATCCTGGCTGATCTGAACCGCGTGCATTGATTGCATTATACTGGCAGCCAAGATAATGGAAACCGGACGAGGAAGTCCCCGATGCTGGACACCTACACAGTTCAAGATAAACTTCCGATTCAGCAAGAACGAGGCATTCGAGTAGACTGAATGATTGATCTTGGTTCAATGTTGACGCGTGAACGCGTGATTACAGTGGTGGCCAAAAAGAATTTGCGCGGCCATTGCGCTATATTGGCCGGGTCGAATCACTCCAAATAACATGTGGGGATCATTTTTGAACCTTTTTAGAAGTTCTGAAAATGATTGCATCATACATTGCCCATCAAAGTCTTTCACAAAACAGCAAATAAGAGGCCCCCAAAAACTGATTTTTTTTGTGATTTGATTATGTAAGATCTGATGCTATCATGTGAAAGTACTCGTTAATCTGATCAGAATGATATAAAGGTTCACCCACTTTCATTCAGTTTTGAGCTCACAATGGCTGGCACAAAATCGTTAGGTTGGCCATTTTTCAACCAGTTTCACGCATTTCAGGTGCAAAAATGGTCAAAATGGCTGTTTTGCGTCAAGCATTGTGAGCTCAAACCTCCATCAAAGTGGGCAAACCAATATACCATTTTGACCGCATTAAGGAGTACTTTCACATGATAGCATCAGATCTTACCTAATCACATCACAGAAAAAGTCGGTTTTTTCGAGGCCGTTTTGTGATAGAATTTGATCCGCAATGTATGATCCAATCAGTCTCAGAACTCCAAAAATGTCCAGAAATGATCCTCACAAGTTATTTGAAGTGATTCGACCCACCCAATACCCCACACGAGCGCGCAAATTCTTTTTGGCCACCACTGTAGAATCGCCAACTTGAACCTTTCACCAGACTGATCCGAGTCGGCGGGCCACTGGATGCAATTGGTAGGACGCCCATTTGAGCTCCATCCGAAGTTTTTGAATGAACGCAAAAAAAAGTTGACCGCTCGGGTCACCCAAACAAGCGCTGGCAGGAATCGAACCCAGCCAGCCTGTCGCAGCTACAAGATGATCCATTCAAACGGGAGGAGGGCTTTTACTAGCCTGCGCTGCGTTCTGACTCTCGGCCGGGTGTGCACCTGGTCCTCAGCGGAGATTGCCACGTCAGGCGCAGCCCTGGGCCTATTCAGCATTCAACTGTACAAATAGAATCCAGCAAAAACTGTGAGTAATATATACCAATACCCAAAGTTCAATATGAATCAGGTGCGACTCGCGTAGTTAGTACTCCGAGCGTCTTGGTTCAATCCCTTCGTATTCGGATTCCTTGCGCGCGCACTTGAGACGGCCTAGACAAAAGTCTGAGCGACAGGCGTTCCAGACGGCGCCGGCGCCGTTGATGACGACAGATCCTGGTCTGGCTCGCACAGTTCCCGGACAGTTTCCAACACTAGCGGGACCTTGAGTTAGAGAAGACCACAAACGGGTGGGGTGAAACACGGACATGTGATGGTATACAAGAGGGGAAGAACGATTGCGTGAACGCCAATTGCGGATTTGCACTCCCAGTTGGACTCGAGGAGCAAGCTGGGAGGGCCGATTGTACAAGTTGAAGCCATACTCCAAAATGGACCATGTGGCGACTGGAAGAGCATTTCAATCATACATATAGCTGTGAATTTCAGTTAGCATTGTACTAAGGATGCCGCAGGCTTACCGAAGGAACACCAGCAAATGATAGCCCAGGTGAGCCTTGTAAGAATGTGCACATCGTAAACGGACATTATGGGACCGGGAATGAACGTCAGGGCCGCGATCTCGGAGACGAGCTTCAAAACCTCGATGGCTAAGAGTGTGATCCGCGAGCACTGGCCGATGGATACACTTAAAGTTAAACGCACTGTCCCCGGGGCCGCGATAATCAGCCGCCGGTGTCGGATGCGATGATGGGGTCGGAAAGTAGGGTATGAGGATGCGCGCCCATACGAATGTGATGAAGGAGATGCCAAGGCCGAGATCTGTGCGCACGTTAGGCTGGAAATCAAGCAGAGTCATCGGCTCACTCACTGCAGAAGGTTTGGTGTAACGGCGGCGACGACATGGCGGCTGAGACAGTGGAAGTGATAAAGGAGAAAATGCCGCATACATAGCCGCTGACATAGGGGTGCAGTTTATGGAACCTTGAGTCCGAGTCACTACGTCGACGCGACGACGTCGAATTCTTCCCCGCCGCCGACCACGCAACGGTTTACGAGGAAGCTGTCGTCCGCGGTCATGCCTGTCTCAAGACTCTCTCCAACAAAAGGAACTTGACGGGCTGGATGCACGAAGTGGAGTCGATTTCGAAGTTGTGACGACTCTGGCGAGCGCAGTATTCAGTGCTTATTCGGGTGAGAATCTTGAGCTGGACGTCGTGTCCCGTTTCTCTGCATCCAAACAATAACAAGACACAGCCAAAAAGCTCGAATAGCACCTGAACAGCAGGCCTTCGGCAGGAATCAAACCCGCAGCATCTTCATTCATCTTTAGATGGACTCACTACATTTGGAAGATGCCATTGCCAGTTAACGAGGGCTTTCTTGTACCTGGGGCCCGGGGAGGTCCGTGAGATACGTCCCATTTTGAAACTTGAAGGTACCATTAGAGGCTAACGTTCGTGCTCTTGAACGCGATGAGGCCGTTAGCGATAAGGCGACGCATTTGGCTGGCTGATAGGTTGCCATCCGATCTTTTCAGATGAACGCGAAAAAGGTTCTACAGTCTGTCCGAGTCCCTGCACAAGCGATGGCAGGAATCGAACCCAGCCTCAATCACAGGGATGATTAAATTGATTTGACCTGCCTAGCCAGCGTATGGGTTTCTAGCCCTCTGACAGGATGAACGACGACACACTCCTCGGCGGGGATCGAAGCATCAGGTGGCCCTGATGATCGGAAGTTCAACGTTCAACTGTGCAGACTGGCTCCGACTAGGAGTGAGCGCTGAGTACTGAGCGCTGAGCCCCGAAGTTCGTGAGTAACCACTGACACGTTATTCGACGGCGTGGCACGAATGCTTGCATGAACGCACAAGGCATGACTACGCTGGGTCAGTGCAGCGGCATGCAGGCCATAAGGATCGGAGGTGGATGTTGGGGGTAGATGCGTGTAAGGCGGCGGGATGCGGCTGCAGACAAACGTGGTTGATCGGTGATGGCCGAACAAGCCGCATCACCTTTGTTTCTGACCATTCCTCACTTCAAAGTTGGCCGCGATGCAAAGATATGCGTCCCCTGGGCCTGAGTACCTATCGCTGCTTCTCCGGACATATTTGCTCCACTTGTAGTCTTCTGCCACTCTGGCCCCGACTCCGGGTCCGGCAATCGGAGAAACCTGCATGCATGCTTGCACCCCGACCGACCCGCTCACGGTCGGAGAAGCGAAAATTCCAGCTCTGATTCTCCATTTCTCTTTGAAGCAGAAAAGGGAGTTATGAACGCGCAAGCTCAGGCTTTTCTTGTACGTGGATTCTTGCGCGTGTCCTCCGATGCCGCATGGCAGGAACAGTCATCGGGTCCTGCCCCTCGCCCTGTCCCGCTGCCGTACTCGACGTCCTCCTTGACAGTCGTATCCCCGCTCTACCACTCCGACCGTTCTCCCCATGTGCTCCTCCAAGGCAATTATTGCTCGCCACCGTCGTTGAGACCCGCCAAATCCCGCTTGACGTCCGGAACCAACGAGAACGGTGTGATTGGGATTCACATGACCAAATCAAGATGCAATTCCCAAGTTGTCGTGACTACCGACATTTTGCCATCCGGACAGTTATATAACCGCCTGCCACGCCCACTCAGCTCTCCCACGACTCCCGGCTTCCCTCCACTCAAAAGCCAGTGCATTCCCTGGCTGCCCTCCTCCTTCTTCCACGACTAGGACTATCACCATGAGCCCCGCACGGTCGCTGCTCCTCACCCTCGTGTCCGCCTTCCTCGCCGTCGTCGCCGTCCACGCTGGAGCTGTGACGCCCATACGCCGCGATACCGTGATCGGCCACTCTATCGGGCCATTCACCCCGCCTGCGAACCACACTGCGGCCGTCTCACCCAAGCTCGCCACGAGCAATGCCAAGGCCGTCGGGGTGCGTGCCTCGTGCCAAGCCTCCGCCTCGGGTCGGGTCGCCCCGTCCCGTCGCGTCTGGTTCCAGTTTCAGTCCCGGCTGATCCCGTCATATAGAAACCAGGCGGAGTGTTCATCTGCCAGAATACGGATTGGCAAGGGGAGTGCGGGTGCGTTGTATTTCAATCCATCGCCAATCCTCGGCGGGCGTTAACCACTTGATTCCTCTGTAGATACGCCGTTCAGCCGTTGAACGAGTGTATCGTCCTCGTTGCTCCCTGGCTCGAGACCGTCTCGAGCTTCGGGCCAGACAACGGCGCTACTTGTTTCGGTGAGTGCATGCCGTCTGTCCTTCCGTCATCTAAATCTGAATCTGACCGCGTATATAGCATTCAGGTACTTGATTATCCATCTGCCACGGGTACGGGACGCTCAAAATCTTTAGTTCCGGTAACTGCGACTCGAACGAGGCGCAGTGGTCATTCACCTTCCCTGGCGATAACACTGGTGGAGAGGCTACGAGCAACCCATGGAACGACAAGGTGCGTTCCTCTCCTCTCCTTTCGTGTCCCTCCGTCCCCGTCGTCGTGTTCTCGATCCTGATCCTGATTCGTTGTGCTACCTCCGCAGATCACGAACTTTGCATGCACCCCTTCATAGACCTCACGACACCGACATCCACATCACCTCTCTTCTTGCTCGCGGTCCAACTTTGCTTGATTCGTTCGGGTCGTCTTGGGTTCAGGGTTGGTTGTTTTTTGTAGTTACTGAATTGTTATTTTTTGCGACGCTTTTTATAGCATGAAGACATGAATTCTTTCTTGGAATGTGAAGAAGATTACATGCGAGAGAGGTCGTCGTTGAACTGTTCTGGCAAATGAGCATTGGCAAAATATCCGTGCACCGCGCGTTCCTCATGCTATTTCCGATTTTTCTATCTCAACCCAGTCACAAAGCTGGAAATCGGACAAAAAACACTCTGGGTCACATTTCTTCTCAATGACCTCGGCAGGAGTCGAACCTGCTCCTTCGTTTCAAGCGACGCCAAGGTTCGCAAGACGATCTTCCCCGATCCACAAGGTCTTTTTGCAGACTGCAGCTCGAGTGAAAATGAGGGATGTGTGGCGGGTATCCATCCGTCCGTCGATATCGATGTTGGACCACCGGCCGGCCTTCCTGCAAGTTCGTCGACTGAGCTGCAAAAGAACAAACGAGCTCGGAAAGCTAGGCCCTCGGTAGGAATCGAACCTACTCCTTCTCATGAATCCGTGCGATACCAATCCAACAGCTCCGAGACGATCGACAACGATCCGCGAGGGCATTCTTGCACTGAAATTACGCTGGTATGATGAATCGCGTTTGGAGGGTTCGGCGAGTTTCGACCAGTCATCCAAGAAAAAAGGAGGCAAACTCTGGTGGATCGCTTTTAACGCCCGGGAAGGAGTCGAACCTGCATGCTCCACCAAGACACATTACAATCCCTCAGGACGATCGCCGCCGGCCCGTTCTTCAAGTGCCTGCCTGACACGGACCACTCAGAGGTGTTCAGATTTTCTTGAAACGTCACGTCTTCGTGGTTGAACTCAGCAGCGTTCGCGCGTGTGTCGGGCGAGCGAGCACTGGTGTACAGCAAGGGAAGTTCTCGGAGTATCCATACTCCGACTGGGAAGACCACTGCATTGGCACGCCGTACCTGTTACCAGGCTCCTGCGTCTTCTCCATGTCTTCTACCACCCAAAGCCTTGAAGCTCGCAACCAAAAACCAAACAAAAAGATCAACACCTCCAGACCGTACTATGACCTCGGCAGGAGTCAAACTTTATAAGAGCATTTTTCACAACAAATAAATGGTTGAGATTCTGACTGAAGGTATTGACCTTGTGGGGAATGGTTTGGGATTTTTGCCGTGATTGAGCCTGATGGTTCATGGTTTGGAGGATGGTTTATCTTTGAGCTTGATGGTCTGACCTCTTTGCTTAGCTTGCTTCAAGGTTTTCAGTTCCAGCCAGCTGGTTAATGGATGTGCTTCCAGCTGTGGTTCTGAGTTCGGACTCACTGCCCGATCCAGGTGGAGGTTTATGGGTCTTCCCGTGACATTGTCCAACTCACATTGAAATTCGGATCAAACAAAACATTCTGAAGTCGGCCCGAGATTTGGCTCAGTGTGATGTCTCCAGAAATATGACCCAAGAACCCAAAGGGAAATTGTAAACTGACAGCAGAGAGAGTATTGAAAAAGGTATTGCTCGGAGTCGAACCACCCAGCACTGTGAAAACATCGGTGCATGAATTTCATGTCGCAGTGCCATGAACAAGCAGAATCAGGGGCCATGGGCTGAAATGAACATATCATGCACCTGGGGTCATTTAGGCATTATTGAGTGATTTTGACTCACTCCACGCCAAGGACAAAATCATGGTCTCTTTGGTGAATTTCAGGAACAGTTCCGCTCAATTTGCGAAGCCGAAATCATGGGAGAAATGCATGAAAATCAACGAGAAAGATGGAAATGAGCATTGATCAAGCTAGGGTGTTCTTCAATCGATCTGTACCCCGTCCGGACATCCCTCGACGACCAAGCTGGTCCACGGTGGGATATTTGAGCGGAGACGGACTTGAGAAGGGCGGAGATTCGTTGTGTGGAGCGGCTGCTGCGGATGAGGTCAGTGGTGTCACGCCTGTCACGGCGCTCCACTCCTTCCTCCCAACCGTCACCTCCCTTCTGCCCCCGTCCTCCTCTTCCACTCGTTCGCCACAGAAGCCCCCCATCGACTCAACTACATGCCAATATACACCTCCAGGCCATTCTCACACCCTCACGGCGCTTGTGGGACTTCCCAGCGACCACACGTCTGGCGGCGTGCCCAAGCCGCCGTGGCAGTCACAATTAGGTGTAGAACTCGATTCCGGCTCACTGCGGAGGCCAAAGGGTATCCGGTGCGTCGCTGATTCTGCTTCATTCACTCTGTTCTGACCCAACACGAACCCAAGAAGTCCTCAAGTCAGCGGCGGTCAGAATTGGAACGCCGGCGGCGGCGACTCTCGCTCCGATCTCCAGTGCGTACCCCATCCATTGCTCTTGATGCTACGAGAGCTTCCCGTTCCGCTTCACGCAACTCGAGGTATGTACTGTTTTTCTCCTCGGGCCGGACACCTTCTAATCAGGATGAGTCTCAGCCGAAAGTGAAGTTATCGACTACAATGATGCGGATGGTGGAGGCGAGAGTGAGCGGGTGCAAGTGACAGTGTAGCACATCATTGTATCACGTACATTTAGTTTGAAATTCACATTCCTTTCATCTGAAATTCGGGGTCCCAGGGAATGGTATTCATTATCATACGGCCTGACTCAAATTGGACTCACTGGCTTCCCAGTCATTTTCATGTTAAGAGGACATGAAAAAGGCACATGAAAACGTCGAAAACGCACATGAATCAAGATTGCGTACTTCACCGAAAGGGAGGTGATTTTAATGTGCGTCGCTTTGATATTCATGCAATCCAGACATGAATTGGGGGGTACCGAGGGACATGATTTTCATGTGCCCCGGGTCTCACAGTGCAGAGTCGGATGGGGGATGATCGGTCTCCATTTGTGTCCCACGGTTCAGCGTTTTTCGATGTGCCGCCCCGGCTGAGCAGAGGCAGTGATGTGCTCCCGGCAATCAATTTGATGAACGTGCGAGCCGAGAGGCCGAACCACCCGGCAGACCAGAAACCTCAAACCATCCCACGTCAACCATCGACTGACATCTGTTTCACATGATCCTTGCACCTCAACCATGCTTCGAGCACTCATTCTCGCAGCTCAGGCCTTGAAGCATCAATGATAATTCAACCAAAACCATCAACCATCCACCATTTATTTTTTTGTGATGAATAACCTCATAAAACTTGCATCTTGTTGCGGTATGGTTTCACAATCGAGGATGTGTAGCCCGGTCAAGGGGAAGATCTCACCAAGTCGCAGAACCATGGCAGACGCTAGAGGATCTGTACACTCACACACCAGCACCTGGGGCAATGATACATCACACTCGGTCGCCGACCGACTGTTCCATGATGTATCATTCTCGGTCACTGGCCAAGGTCCCTGATGTATCACCTTTGGTCGTCCCGATATGGCAGACCCTGCCAAGCCTACAGTGAGCATGGTAGCATGCTCGCTGGGGCCCGCGACGAGGATGAGGCATCCCGTTTGGGAAGTGGGTGACATAAGGTTTTGGAAATTGATGCTCGACGATCAAGGCCGCTGTTCGTCGCCATCAACAATGAGCATCCTCGTCGAATCGATAAATTCATTAAAAAATGCGTAAAAAATCTACAAAAAAAGGAGACGCTAGCGGATAGAGTAGCAAGCTGTTTGAATGTACACCGTGCAATGGGCTTCCACCGAGGCGCGCCCGAATATCGCAGGCTAGCCGACACCCTCCGACGGCCTCTCGGAATGAGGCCTTGGGTGCTCACACTGGGCATCCGGCGCGGGGCGAGCAATCGCACACCCCTGCCCGCCCCAGACACGACGGCACGCAGCCCACACGGGCAATTTGCTGGCGCTCCACCAGCACCCCGTCCGCCGCTGGCCTCGCTGCCGCTGCCACCCTCCGTCTGCACCTGTTTGCCACAGTTGTAGCCTGGACCCGCTAGCTCCACCCACCCCCTGCACTCGTCGCGCTTGGTGTCGCTGCGCGCTCTGTGCGTTCGCCTTGCATTTGCTCGACCCGGACCCCACGTACACCGCCCCCGCATTCCATATCCGTAGCCGTGGCCGGGCGCGCAGGTTGGTGCCGCACGCGCGGCGCATATGGACCGGAAGGGCGAGGACACAGGCGGGGTAGTGTGCCGCTGCGTGCTGTAGTTGGAGCGGACGGAGAGAGCCGTGGCGGCGGGAGCGGCTGGAATTCCGGCGTAGTATGCTGAAAGGATGGGGGTGTCGTCAGACTTGCACGTTGTGTGGGCGCGGGGTTTGGAGAGCGCGAGGGATGATAGGGAGCTAAAAGCAGCACAATTCTAGACCCGCATGGAGGCTCAACTGAGGTCGCCGGGTGCCTATGGGTAAGACTCCACGTACGAGACCCAGCGAGCCTCCACTGGTCGAGTACTGCGAGACAACGAATTCCTGGGCAAAAAGATCAGCATACATCGAGAACACGGCCCAGAGCGTTCGCCTAGAGGCTATTTGACCCGATTCCAGCCAGGATTGGAGGTCTCAGCGGAATATACGTGGCGAGCTGGGTGAGCCTCTGGTCACAGAAGCAAGGCCCAGACCGAAATGAACACACACACCAATTACCCAGAGGGAAGCACCCTTCCATCTGCCAGACTCTTGAGGTGTTTTTGGCGGGCGTATGTGTTGGAACGAAAGCGAGGATGGTGTTGGAAGGAGATGATAGCTGAGGTAAGCCGCTTCTTGGCCATTTCTGGACGACTCCGCAAAGTTCGCAACCCTTCGTCTGGCACGTACTACTTTCAAATCCACTAACGGCACACGCTCTGAGTCTCAGAGAGACATCAGGATTCTGTGAGAACTCGGACATTTACAAAATTCTACTGTTCATTGTCAGGTTAATTGAGAATTGGAGGAGAGCGGCTCCGGCAACGCTCGCGGTGACTCTCTATGGTGTAAACTCTATTTATTCATGTGTATGAAGCTCCTCTGAACAATGCCTGATAGCCTTTAGCTCCGGAATGTGCTTTAATTTGAAGAAAGTTTCATTCGAAGACGCGCCACATTCCGACGTCGATAACTCTCATTCCCTGGAAACTGGCGATTAATGGCACATACAGGCGTCGTTCATTGACTCAAAGGGTGGTATTTCAGCTTGAGACTGTGAAATTCCGGAGGTTCAAATATCAGGTAAGAACTCGACGCATTCTATCTCGAGATCCGTGTTGAAGATGTGGCTCAAATAAGCAACGATGGGGTGCCCCGGAATGATCAGAGGAAGGTAATATAGGTTTCCCGCCGAGAGGTTGAGTGTGAGGAAAGAAATAGAACAAACTTTTTTGGGTGTTGGATACGGATTGGGCAGCATCAGCGAAGCCCAATATGCCCCAAGGTCGGTTTCGTGCACTTTGCTGTCCCACTCCCAAACTCATGTTGAAATTTTGTTTCTATTGATTCAATTCGACTCTGTACTGGTCTCTGAGGGAGCTTGGATGAGTACCGCGCTTTCCAAGGCAGTCTATTCCGTGCAGTTGCGCTGAAAAAGGGCAGATCAAAAGGTTTTTGCTACACTGCGGTTCTCTCCTTGCTCTTTGGGTGAGGAATGGGAGTTCACCAACATTCCATGAATGCATTACATCGCCCGAGACTTGACCGAGACCTTAATCCCAGCAGAAACACGCCAGGTTGAGTGAAAGGTCGAGATCGGGCCGTCGGGGTTCGCTTCGGCAAATCCGGCCTGACAGCGGTTAGCTCATCCCTGACAACGCATCGTAGCAGATTGATCTCGGATGTGGTCATGCCGGTTGCGCCGAAGCGATTCAATGCGGACTTTCTGACTCGTTTCGTCATTCGAGGATTCATGGGTGAACTAAATGTCATTCAGCTGGAACTACCAAGATGACAATATCACAGAATCAACAATGTATGAGTATGAAGGAAGAAGCTTGAGAGACGGGCATGCCAGCAGAAATTCTGCAGAGATATCGCGATCGTACACGAGACAGAAGCGAGACGCAAGCCGAACACATCCATCCTCGAGTCCCTCGACGCACACACACACTTGCGGCGTATGCGCTCGAGAGACACGACCATATGCATGGCGTGGACAAATTCTGCGCGAATGGAACGGAATACAGCCGGCGTGGAAGGGCGGAGGGGGTGGATACGGCGGCGTTTACACGAATGTCAACGCAGAAGATATGAGTCGTATACCATTTGGAGCTCGGAGCGAGTACAGCGACGGGGTCGTATTTGGTGTCCAGCCCGTGCACGAAAGCAGATGGCTACCCCGGCCAAGCCAGCGAATAGTCAACGGGAGCCAGGAGCAGCGAATGCATGGAGTGATTGAGGCAGGGAGGGTAGGAGGCCTGAGCAAGGCACCGACCGTCTCTCCGAGGAGCAATGGGGCAAAAGACCGGAGCATGGAGTGAGGAAGCCGACGTGGAATGAAGGAAAAAAGGGCACAAGCAGCTCCCTGGTTGCCAGGGAGCCCAAGGAGGGCGAAGTCAGAGCAAATTTTGTTGTGCAGAAGGCGCGTACCCGGGCGGTGAGGGCAATATGAGAGCTGTGGGGTCGTGGGTAGACACGGAGGATACGGGGTATGGGAATCTGGGAGAAATCTGGTGCAGGCGGGAGGGCGGGGGAAGCAGGCGGAAGTGCGAAAATTGAGCGGTCCATCACAACTGAGCGAGTAGCTGTACGCACCTGAGTCCCCGCGCCCGTCATCCTGACATATCTAAGTCTGCGCGCCTCCAATTACAAGCCCTACGGTCCCGATACCGGTGCGAAAGACGAGGTCAATGCTGCCAATATGCCAGGTCGTAAACACAGATTCGGGCGAGTAAAATGCGGATTTGAAAGTGTATGTGCGTTGGGTGGGTGCTGAAGGGTGTACTGGCCGAGTTATGAGGCCAGAGGAGCGCTGGGAGCAGAGGAGGAGGGAGGCCGGTGGAGGGAGGAAGCGAGGGAAGGTGATTGTAACATGTGTAAACAGACTACCTAATTGAGCGAATACGGGCCGCCTCGTGCACGGACCACCAAGCGCAATCAGGCGCCCGCACAGCGAGCGGGGGTGCGCATGGGAGCGCATGCGCTACGCATAGCAGCCGCATTTGGGTGTCAAGGGTAATGCATCACCCGAGTTGGCCACTGACCGACGATGATGCATCACGTCGGTCAACGACCAAGCCGTGATACATCAGAACCCCGTATAAGCCTGACTCACAAGATGATCATCCTCGATCCACAAGGAGCTCAATTGAAGGCGAGCGAGCTATGGTGGCCGTCGATGTTGGACGCACCGGCTTCCAGCAAGTTCCGAGCCTACGACGTAGGAGCGTCTCACCGGCCCCAAGCGAATAACCGGATGACACTCTGGACAACACTGTTGCATTTGACAGCGAAAAAAGTGGGTGGAGGATTTCAGATGCCCTCGGTAGGACTCGAACCTACTCCTTATGATCACGGCTCTAGAATCTGCCTATTGCATTGGGACGATCGATCACGGTTCGCGCGAGCGTACTTGTGCACAAATTTGTGCAGTGTGTTTGGAACATTCGGCGAGTTTCAAATCGGTCGCTGAGTGAAAATGTCGTCCTTTCAAAGCGTCTCAGGTCCCTACGCCTTCTTATGATTGAATTCCTGCTCTTCCATTCAGGAAACTCCTAGGTCTCACTGAGGACCCTAATGGCCATGAATTTCATGGAGATCGGCCACGTAAATATACTCGTGAACTTCAGTGGAAGCGAGCCATGAATTTCATGGCGGTTCCATGAAATTCAAGGTCCTTGTCGTTCACTATAAATCGTGAACACATCAGGGAAAGTCATTCACGTACCCTCACTGGTGAAGTTCATTTGAGTGTACCTTGATTGAGAATAGTGTAGTTCTAAACTCAGTGAATTTGACGAAGCACTTGAGTGAAAATCATCATTTAATTACATTGAATATACAGGGATTCAGGTGCTACTGCCGCCGTCCGATCCCCTCACTCCATCGCCGACAACCTCTCCATCCTTGTCCCCACCTTCGTCTTCCGACGAAAAGAGGGTGCGAGGGTCCAGACGCCGATGCAGACGGGGCGCCTTCGACGGCGGGCGGGAGGGAGAGGACTCACGGAGAGGCTCGGGAGAGCTGCGACGGCGGGCATGAAGGGAGCGGTACGAGTTTGGGTTCTTCTTGTCGCGCTCATTGCTGGTCCGGTTGTCCCAATATTGCTTCGCGACACGGTCGATTCCCCAGAGCCCTTGGAAGCGCTCCGTTTCAGGGAAATCAGCCCGGATCTATTTCCGTGTGAGTGGGTGAAGATGAGAAAGAGACAGCAACGCACCACATCGTAAGCTCGGCCAAGTCGCACGGCGTCCTGAGCACGCCAATTCGACTTCCAATCGAGGCGAGCGGCGAATAACGCCTCGTGGACGGCCAGCTGCAACACGGGTGAGGGTGGTAAGAGGAAGAGCCGACCCGGATGAGGCACTCACGCGATAGGCATTCCATTTCAGTTTCTCGTACCCGAGATGGGATCGAATAACGGACATCTTGACTTTTGAAGCGCACTTGGGGCGTGGGATGGAGCCGTTGGATGGTGGAGCGGAGGTGTCATCGTCATTTTCGGCGGCGGACTTGGCTGCATTTCGGGCTCGCTTTTCAGCGCGTCGCCGCTTCTTTTTCTCGCGATGTAGAGCCTCTGCAGAGAGAGAGTGAGTAGAATATACACGAGGGAGATGTATGTCAACGCACCTTCTGCCCGGCGTAGCCTCTCCTCCGTGCTAAGATCGTCGTTGAGGGGCACCAGAGGCGACCGATGACCGCCGAGAGTGGCGGAGTGGCGGGACTTGTGCCCGTGTTTGCGGGATTTGGACTGTTGGGTGTTTTCGCCCTCTGTGCGAGTCATGAGAGAAGGGAGTTGAGGTACTTGGAGGACGAACGCACCTCCGAGTTTTTAAGTATTTAATTCAATAGCAGTGGAGCCCTTAACCGAGTGGGGCCCGTGGAGTTGGCAGTGCACCGTGCACGGGCTAGTGAACAAGTTCATGCTGCCTGTTGAGTTCTTCGACTGTTTGATGGGATAGTGAAGAGAGTGGGGATGGAGGACAGAGGACAGCCGTGGGGGAGAGAGTTCAGGGTGAGAGGGAAGGCCCGGAAGGGAACCGGCAGCTGTAGATGGATGACGTCAACATGACGTCACAAGTGGGGCAGCGCTGAGCGGGCTAGCCTTAACCACACAACTCCATCCCGTGATTCCCCAACACACGCTCTACTTGCCTCGACACGCTCACTTATGCCTCGGGAAGTATACTGCCCTTGCTGCAAGAAGAATGTCCTGCCAGGTGTTAAATCACGGCATGCCACTGGCAAAGATCGAAGCAGCCCGAAACTTACACAACCTCACTTCCCGGGTCCTAAGCCCGTTCCGCACACGACGCTATGGGCGCCGCGGATCATGAGGGGGACTAATGTATCATTGTATTTTGTCCGTTTTGAAAGATTCTGTTCACTGAAGCAAGTTATCGTGACTTTGAACTTGGAAACTAGATATATGAATTAGGTACGTGAACGCATCTACCTGAAAAATGATTCATGGAAATAGGTACGTGAATGGGTTTCCTTCCATGAAATTCACTATGATTTGCATCCACAGTGAGATCTCCTGCAGACTGCAGCTCGAGTGAAGATGAGTGCATTGTGGAGGTACGGCGGGTATTCGTCCCTCGATGTTGAACCCATCGGCCGCGGCCTTCCTGCAAGTTCGTCGACTGACTGAGCCCCGATGAATGAGTAGGACTCACTACTTTCAAAAGACGGCTGGGTTCGAGAGGGTTCGGCCGAAAAAAAAGAGAAACACGGAGAACTATGTCCTCGGCAGGAATCGAACCTACTCCTTCTCTGATGCAATGCACACACCTCTGAGACGATCGACGACGCTCCGCGAGGGCGTCACAGGACAAAGCTGTGCATCTGAAGTGTTCGGCGAGTTCTCTCTAATTCTAACTTGGGCCGGCTGCTACAACGCAAAGCTGGAAATCGAACAAAAAAGGGCCCAGATTTCGCCATGACCTCGGCAGGAGTTGAACCTGCAGCTTCTCGTTATACAGTACGCCCTGGCCATCGCCCTACATTCGCAAGATGATCTGCCCCGATCCACAAGGTCTTTTGCAGTTGCAGCTCGAGTGTGATGAGGTATGGCTGGCATCGATCTGTCTCACTGCCCTCTGCTCGTTGGACGCACTGCAAGTTCGAGTCTGCGACTTGTGAGAGTCTCACTGAACTCCAAATGAATCAATAGTCTCTTATAAACAGACTCTATAACAATTGAACTCATGCTTCGTTAACTAGCTACGTGAGCCGCGAGCCGCTGTCTGATTGAACTTGGCCGATGTTGAACGTCCCAGTGTGGGCCGAATTCATTGCGATGGGTAGTGGCAAGGTTTTCTGAGAGCTCAATCTTTCCAGAGGATGTTAGCAGGAAGTGCTGAATGCCAATCCCAATCATAGCTCAATGGTCTTCCATGGGTTCGATCCCCGGCAGTACTTACTTCAGAAAGGTGGCCACACAGCCCTCGTTTTTTAGAGCTCGTTCAAAAGTTGGATGTGCACTGCTCCAAATAGAAATGGTTCGCTTCATCGGCTTCATCGCGACTCTCAACTGGCCTTCACTGTTCACACATTGAACCCAAGTTCAACCATCGGCATCTCACGGGTCCGGAAATTATCTGCAAGAAAGCCCTCGCTAAGAAAATATCATCTTCCAATTGACTCACACAGCGCATGTGGGTTGCAGATGTGACCCCTGCCGATGGCCTTTGCTCTTACGCTGCCTCAGATTTGCTGACTCGGAGATGAACGGAAACGCCGTTCCACGCGGTTCGTTGCAGTTCGTTGCGCATGAGAATTCAAACACAAAGCCCAACTCGGGGTTCTCGCCGAATAAGAACACGTTTCATCCGTAAAGCCATGGTCAGAACTATCTACCCCATCACGGCTGGGTCTTCTGCCGCTTCGACTCCCTGTCCGCCCTCCGCTTCTGCACACTGGCCACAACTTCCAAATCCTCATTCAACGACCGATTCTCTTCCTCCAGCTCCGCAATCTTGGCATTCAGCTCGTCGACGCGCCCTTTTGACCGCTCAAGCTCCTCGATGGATTTAAGCTGAAGGGCGTCGAATTGAAGCTGGAGGGTGTCCAATTTGAGTTGGAGAGAATCGTGACCGCGGACAGCTGCCATGACACGAGCCAGGGCTTCCTCGTTCAGCGCTGCTTGGTTGGCGGCGGGGGATGCGGACGACTTCGACGCCGAGACCGACGAGTTATTCGCAGGGCTGGTACTAGTGGATGGATTTGCGGCCGAGACAGCTGCCACAGGTGGTTCAGGCACAAATTTTCCAGCGATGCCGTTCGCCGAAGAAGGTTTGGCTGAGGAAGCACATGGCGTAGTCGTCGACGTACTTGCAGATGCTAGTTGAATCGTAGAGTTGTCAGAGTCAGATTGGTTCTGACTCCGACTCGGAGGAATGATGGTGGGAGTATGAGCTGCGGTCGATGTTGCACTGAGAACAGCCTGTGCAGGGGTGTGGGTCTCTTGGTCTACAGCAGAACGTTTTAGTGAAAATGAATCCCTCGAAGAACCTAGGTACGCACCAACGTCCATCTGCTGGCTTTCCGCATCCAAGTTGGCGAGATCTCCGCGCACACAAAGCGCATGCGCGTGCCAGAGTTTCTTCGTATTAATCTTCTTGTGTTTGCGCGCGGCAGCCTCTAGCATCGGTATCATCCAACAAAAGCACTCGCCCTCGTCGCTGTCCGCTATATGCTTTAGGTCCTTGCACAGAGTAGGCATTGCAAACGCCAGCACCCGTTGTTCGTGGTCCCAAACCACGGTCGGCCGTGTCTTGGTGTACTTGCGGATCGTGATCGCCTCGGGCTTGATTGCGTCTTGCGCGTCCAAAGTCATTTTGAGGACGGCGCGAAGACGGTCGAGGCCCTCGACTTTCAATGCAACAGGGGAAGCGAGGAGAAGACTGCGGGCGTGGTCTATGATTGTGGTGTATGCACCAGAGGCGCGGAGGATTGCATGAGCTCGGTGAGAGACTGGGAACGGCTTGAAGCCAAGTTCCTTGACAAGGCGGTGACTGTCTCCAGGCCCACATGGATACAAAGGTAACGACGACGGAGGCTCAGGTGGACAGACGCGGAGCATAGCCGCGTCAAATGCAGCCCGATATTCCGCCGCCGCGGAAGCGTCTTTGGGATTAAGGATACCTGCGAGGGAGTCGGAATGGTCGTCGCCCAGAATGTCGAGCGCGAGCTCAACCGCCAGGTCTGGTAGTGTCCGAAGGGCAGAGTTGGCACTCGCTTCCAGGTCGGCAAAATACTGCTTTTGTTTCCGGTTGTGGCTGACCATGACGCGCTCGGAGGAAAGGTCCAAGTCCCCATGGTAGTTAATGGAGAGTGTGTTGAGGCGGATGCCCTGCGGGATAAGTTGGTCGCGGAGATAGAATTTGGGGTCGCTGCCGCCTTCTGCCAGAAAGAATTGAACATTCCCCGGCTTTCCCCGAGAGTCCAAGGGACGCCATGTCCGCGAGGGAGGTATAATCCCGTACACGGCGGAGAAGAGCGTCTCGACTTTCGTCCAGGCGTCCAGACCGATAATGGTGATGCAGACCTCGTCCGCCTTGACCATCGACTTGCCGCCAACGACCAGCCCACACTCCTTGCGCCGCTTCTCCCCTTGTTTGATGATGTTTTGAGCCCGTGTCCGCATGTCCTCGGTCTCGAGAGCAGAGTCGTAGAAGTCGGGAATGCCCCCTTCGCTTGAGTGATCGAGGTCTATCCGCTTTTTTAGATGCGCTTACAGACGATCGTATGGGCACGCTTACCTAGCTGATATTTGTGCGGCAGATATTCAGCAACAGTCCTTATCGTGAGGTCGTCGAGTGAGACGCGAAGGGAGTCCGGGATTCCGAGGCGGCGGGAAAATTTCCATCTGAACTCTCCGATCTGCTCACCGACACGGAAAGATGCACCAGGCTGGGGAAGACCGCGGTCCGGCTTTGGCGAATTCTTCCACAACTGCTCCACCTTTTCGACGAGATACTGCATTGCCAGGATGAAGCCCTTGCCCTTTTCCCCCACGGCGAACGCGTTTCGTCTGCTCGTCGAGAGTCCGTCGATTGTGAGTGTATCGAACGAGGCGTCCTCGTCCAGATGGTTGTTGAAGAAAGTGAGGGCGTTCTTTGCCCTGCCCGTCGCCCACAGAACAATAGCGATCGCGAGGTTGGTCGGTTTGTTCGGGACATGCGAGTCGGCGGAAAGAACATAAATCGGAAGGTAGGTGTCGTGTTTCAACATGACGCCGTGAGGGCCCGTGAGGAGGCCGGGATATGTAGCTGTCAAGCGACGCTTGCAGGCGTCTTTCTGTTCCTTGGATTGATCCTACAGTGGGTTTAGCGGACGAGAAACTGTAAGGAGCGTTGAGACGCACTCTGAGATCCTCCCTCGTAAAGCCATTCCACTCCCGGACCTCGTAGTCCTTCAGCGCCTGACCAACGACATTCTGGACAAGTTCTTTGATGGCGAATGCCTCGTCGAAGTTTTGCAGTTCGGCGGCGTTCCGTGCCTTCCAGTCTGTGAGAGGCTTTGTGTTTCTGGGCAGCCAACTCTCGAGCTCGATGGGGGCCATGATATAGAGAGAGGAGTGCGACCCCGATAACGTGATCCGAGTCATCGGATGCCATCACCTTGCGATACGCGTTTGATGAAAAGATGATCAAAACACGTCTCAGACTCGGGATTTTCCTGGGTTTGCTCAAAGACTGCTCGCAACGCCCTCTATCCCTTGCGATTGTAGACCAGACAAAAAGATTATTATGTACTTCCACCTCCTCAATATGACCTCGGCAGGAGTTGAACCCGCATCTTCTTGTTGCATACTTCAAGGCACGCATCCGCCACGTTCGCAAGACGATCTTCCTCGATCCACAAGGTCTCTTGCAGCGTGAAACTCAAGTGAAACGGCCATGAGTGCATGACTAGGCACGCACCGTCCCTGCGATTGCAAGTTCGAGTCTCAGGCTGCGACTTGTGCTGAACTCCGAATGCAATCCAAATGAATAGGTTTAGAAACCACGCGAAAGCGCTCTTATACGGAGCAAGGTGTGCTATTCAACCGGTCGGCGAGTTCTCCTTAATTTCTTACGCTAGCCGCTATAACGCAAAGCTGTAGATCGGCGTGAACGACAACTCCGGGCCGACACCTCGCAGTCGTAGAGTAGGAGCTTCGTCCTTCCCACATACTTTAGGCAAAGCTTGCGAATAAAAAGCTCCGGCAAACCGCGATAAGTACCCCCGGTAGGAATCGAACCTACTCCTTCCCATGAATCTCTGCACGCAAGACGCCTTCTTAGATTCAATTGGCATGGGCATAAGTATTATGGAATAGCAGATCTATGTAGACGCGCCCACGGCCAGTGCCAAAGCCGGGCCCCGGGTGCGAGAAGTATCACGTGCTCGTGTTCCAGTTGTTGACGCTGGTTGTGTGCGTTGATCCGCCCTCTTTTTGACATGGCCCGCCCTTCTGCTCTCTTCCCTCTCATCGAGTACTACCAGTATCTGGTGCTCACTGGCCGATAATCCCTCAGCTCCCGCCCATCTGAAATGTCCCTTACACACCCGCCGCTCGCTGGCTCCTCTTTCCCACTTGAAATGGCAATCGCAAGTCCCGACATTCATTCTCCGCACTTGGGTGACCTGTGTCGAAAGTTTCTTCCTCTCGCAAGGTCAATGTCGTCATCTACGGTCTATCTTCTGTAGCCCAGTGCGTTTCCTGCTCCCAATTTCTACAACCCGACCATGACTCACCGAAAACAAGAAACGTCATCCACCGACTGCCACCACTTTTTCCACAAGCCAATCCATGCCTTTTGGAGACTCTCGTACTTGAATGTCTCCACAGCCCTCGGAGCCGCCTCCTTCCTTCAAGTCTTGACATTGCCTTTTCGAGCCATCCCTTTGTCAGATCCTCACCACTTTCCTCCTAGCGGACCGGAAGATCACTCTCACCTTGTTTCAAAATTGGATGCTAACTTGTTCTCTTGGTCGTCACATAGACGCTGCTCGGAGTACTCGCCCTAGCGATGCCTTTGTTCTGAGCAATATTAGATTTCGTCCGCTCCAGTTCCCTCAGCCGCACTCCTCTCATCACTGTATCTACCACCGGTCTGTTTCTCCCTCCCTCCCCCACGCTCCGGATTCTCTTCGGACGCGCTACCCTACCCTACAATGCTCCCCGTCCTCCCCATACTCTCGTTCATCTGTGCTGGCCTCCTTGCTGTATTTTTAATCATTCTCCTCCGACGCCCGACCATCAACACGTCCAATGTGTCCATCGTCCTCTGGTTGCTCTTCGGAAACATCGTTCACGCAGTGAACGCCCTCATCTGGTCCTCAAACGTCCAGCTTCGGGTTCCAATCTGGTGCGACATAGGTGCGCCACAAATTGACACACTCGTTCTCGTCTAATTGAGTATCTACAGTGACGAAGCTCCTGCTGGGCATCAACGTCGCCCTCCCCGGCGTCTGCGTCTGTTCGGCACGCTACATCGAGCTGCTCTCTTCCACCCGCAAGTTATACCCAAACACCTACTCGAAACGACTGCACGTACTTTTAGACGTTGCCTTATGTTACGTTCTCCCGCTCCTTTACATGACTCTCCGTACGTCTTTTTTTTTTTACCTCTCTGTGGTGTATTATAAACTTGGGATCCGCGCAGATTTCACCGTCCAGGATCACCGGTTTGACCTCCTGCAAGATTTCGGCTGTTCCGCATCTGTACATAGATCCACGACCGCTGTACTTATAATGGTGTTCCCGCCCTTGATTCTCTGTAGCATATCACTTGGTCTCTGCAGTGCGTTTTTCCTCCTTCCCATCTTCTCCCGAGGCTGACGACTTTGTGTCTAGTCACATCAATCCATCACTTTAGACGTTTCTCATCCGCGCGCTTCGCCCTCCACCTCTCAGCGCGTTCCGCCCTCTCACCGGCGTCCTTTTTACGGCGGCTCGTCAAGTCGACGCTCTTCACCGCCTTTGTCCTCGTCGTCACGCTCTTCCCGCTCATCCCCCCACGTACGCAACACTGGTCGTCATTCAGCACCGAGCGAGATCTCTCAGTCATCTTCATCATCCGGGAGCCCAGGGAGGTCACCGGCGCGGAGGTCGTTTGGTGTGCGATTCCAAGCGTCTCGTTGGTGTACCTCCTCCTTTCGGCGGTCCTGGGCGATGGGGTCAACGATGCTGTTACTTGCGTGCGCCGTCGCGTGACGGGCGGGCTAAAGGTGCCTACACGACCTGCGCGCCCCGAGTTGAGACTATTGACGACGTTGTGAGTTATCTGCTTTTCGCACTACGGGTCAAGGCTGATTTGCGGTTCAGTAACAACCAGCCGCAGATGGCAGCCAAGTCCACACTGTCGCTGTGCACGCCTTCGCCTGCAGCGCAGACGGTGGAGCTGCGCTCGGGCTGGGACGACATGCTTGACACCAAGAGACCTTCGCCGACGAGGAGAGGTGTCATGCCCTTGCCGTACCGCAAGTCCATCATCTCTGCGTCGTCCTCGTCTGAGGATGGCAGCTCGACGGCGGGGCCTGGGACGCCTCCGCCAAAGGAGGAGCACGATGCAGACGAAGCTTTTGCGTCGTCGACGATGAGCTATCTCGCGTCGCCTGTCGCAGTGGCGCTTGGGCTTGCGAGTCCTGTGTCTGCTTCCACCCCGATCGTCGTTTCCCCAGCGAGCCCCGTCAAGACCCGCACGCCGAGTCCGCCAGCTGCAGTGTACAGTCGTGCCCCTTCTCCTGCGGCGTCGACATTCAAAGCCAGTCCAAGGACCACAAGCCCCAGCACGCCAACCTCTACTACGGCTCGCACTCCCACTCCACCTGTCGTCGCTCCTGTGCCTCCTGCCCCAACGCACATCCGCCCTCGGCCCGTCCCGCTCTCACTGGGGATGTCGATGTCGACGCACCTCCACCCGCCACAGCAGCCCATTCCTGAAGACACCGCATCGACAATCTCGTCAATCTGGGACGTCCCGTGGCCATTGCCACCTGCTCGTGCGCCCCCGCGGACGACTTCACGTCATGCAAGTGAGGCATATCCCATGTATTCACCTGTCGAGCACCGGACGTCGTCGCCGTTTGAGGATGCTGCTGGCCCGCCTTCGCCTTCGCCGCACCGGACGCAGGTTCCGCGGAAGAGCGCGATGAAGAAGAGCTCCCGTGCACCCGTGGCGGCCGACGTGATTTACATGACGCGTACTGTGGAGGCGCATTCTTGATGACTTTCTTTTTCCTTCGACCGCTCTACAGTACTTTCACTTTTTTCGCAATTCCACGTATAATCCTTTGCATTTGTAGCTCACTATGCGCAGACTCGTGTATTTTTTTTCTTCCACGGAAGCTTTATCGATCGATTTCCCGATTAGGCGAACAATAGCCTCTCTATTGTCCTCCTCACTATATGAGCGCGTCTCCCTTGACGCGTACCCTTCCTCCTCTCTCCACCCCATTGCCTTGCCCCTCGCAGTCTCAACCGTTGCTCGCCGCTCCAACGCTCGCTGTGTGCTTATCCGGACAGCATGGGAAGCTTCCCGCGAATTACCCGAGCTCCGACGGTATGTCGATGAACCTTGTCCTACAAGGGCGCCCCTCACATTGTACTTTGTATCCAGGAGACTAGAGCACTTTGCACCCCTAGCCTTGTTCTTTGCATGGAGCCCTTGTCCGTGTTTCCGTGGCCATGAAACTCACCCGTTCTGGTCGACGTTATGCCAAATCGGGACGTTCGTTTGTTACGATTGCAATCATCTCGTCCGGCACGTCAGAATCCCTCGTCTGCCCTTGTGATGCTCCCCCGCCACCCACGAGGCCGTAATTATCGTAAGCTTTTCGTCCGCATTTGGACGTTACTTTGAAGTCCAAATGAGATTTTGATTTCACCATTAGGAACTGGCCTTGTTACCGGCGTGTCATGAATGTTTTTCAAGTTATGGTAATCCCCTTGTATCGGCAGTCGATGGAAGTCCCGGCCATTCGCTCTTAAACCTCCTGCCGCCACTCGGAGGTGTCCAGCAGATTCCCCATCTCTGTGCAACCCTCCCGCGGCAGATCCCTCCCTCCATCCCGCCCAACATGTACTACTACACTGGCGCTCCCAACTGGGTCTTCTCCATGTTCTCCTTCATTGCGTTCCTCATCAGCTTCATTCCTCTGCCGTGGCATTTGGAAGGTACGTCACAGTTTTTGTCTTGGCTTTACCCCGACTCATCTTTCTCGCAGCTTGGAACGTCGGGACCTGCATGTTCATGCTATGGAGCGGTCTTGCCAACCTCGTTCTCTTCATCGACTCGATCATCTGGAACGGAAATATGATCGACTGGTCGCCCACCTGGTGTGATATTTGTGCGTGTGCTTACCTCCTCCCGTCGAATCCATCTTGACCTCCCCCTCAGCCACGCACTTCCTCAATGGCTTTAACCTCGCTATCCCCGCCTGCTCCCTCTGCATTAATCGCCGTCTTTACCACATTGCGTCCGTCCGCAGCGTCACCAAGAGCAAGAAGGAGCAGCGCAAGGCTATCATCGTTGATCTTTGCATCGCCCTCGGCATTCCTTTCCTGCAGATCCCTCTGCGTGCGTGTTTCCGTCTACCCACTCTCCTGCCGCTTACCCTTCCCACAGAGTACGTTGTCCAAGGCCATCGCTACAACATCTACGAGGACGTTGGATGCCTCGGCGAGACGTTCGAGACCCCGGTGGCCGTCGTTCTCTACCATCTTCCCCCCGTCATCGTTGGCCTCGTCTCGGCCGTCTACTGCATCCTCAGCATCAAGCACTTTTACAACAGCCGTGCGCAGTTCAAGGAGTTCCTCGCGTCGAGCAACAGCAACCTCAACCTGAACCGCTACATCCGCCTCATGTGTCTCGCGGGGACCGACCTCTTCCTCACCGTCCCTCTCGGCATCTACACCCTGTGGGTCAACGCCAAGGTCTTTGGTATCGCCCGGTGGATCTCCTGGGACGACACGCACTCCCACTTTTCCCGCGTCGTCATGTTCCCTGGCATCGTTTGGCGTGCCGATCCTTTCAGCGCTGCGAGCCTCGAGAGCGCGCGCTGGCTCACCGTCGGCTGTGCGGTCATGTTCTTTGCGTACTTTGGGTTTGCGGACGAGGCGCTCAAGAACTACCGCTTTGCGTTCTTCAGCGTCGCCAAGCGCATGGGATACTCGGGTGCGACCCAGTCTTCATCGGGCGGAGCGTGGACTTCTACTGGGTACGTCGTGTCCCTTTCACCTTTCCTTTTTGGGACGTTATGCTTATCGCCGCCTGCAGCTCGAAGAAGCCGAATATGTCGTCCGGTGGCGCCACGCTCCCCGTCTTCATCCGCAAGGAGACTGCCCAGAAACGCGACTCCTTCGATTCGTTCTCGGACATGTCGGCCTCGTACGGTGCTCTCGACTACGACCGCACCGTCGACAAGGAAAAGTCGCTCGGTGCGCTGTCCCTGGGTGACATGGCGGGCATCCTCCCCGACTACAAGGACTCGGATTTCTCTTGCCCCGAGTCCCCTTCGTCTTCTGGGTCGAGCGCTGGCACCCGCACCCGCCCGCACACGCCTTCCCCGATCGAGGAGATTGAGGTCTCCTCGCTGCATCGCGCGTCGACGTATATCGTCCCGCCCGAGCCGGCGTATAACCCTCGGGACGCGCACCCCGTCTTGCCGCCGCACCAGATGGTCTGATGGCTTGACATTCCCTCCTCACGTACATACAACAAAATCCATAAAGCCCACTCCTTCTCATCTCGTCTCACACCACTGTATCTTTAGCACCCCGCTCCATCATCTTGTTTCGAGCATTACACTACATACATCGAGTACCCACCCACTCACATCCGTCCCTCTTGGATTGTTTTATTCATTATTTCATTGTAGCGTAGCCGTAGATCTAGTTGTTGTCTTGTGGAAAGAGGATTGGAAATGAAAAACAAATTTACACACACTCCTCTTGCGTTCCGAGTCGAATTGAGTCTTTGAGACGTCCTCAGGACTAGTCGGAGTCGGCAGGCGGGATCACGTGCTCCCGACTTCTTTCCTTTCACCACTCGGACGCACAACCTCTCAATTGTCGCCACTGCGGCTCCGCAAATGTTTGCAGGATGCAGAAAGGCCGCTTACTGCTCAAATGACTGGTATGCGCCTCCGACATCGCTGGAGAACTGGATGTCGATTGGCCCGGAAAACCAGCCACTGGTAGCTCGTTTCTTGATAGCAATTCCACAGGGAACTAGTACTCATCAGCCTCTGAAGCCCATTGCACCGTTGGACCCTGCCTTTGCTCGTCTGAGCCTCGAAGAAGAACATATCGCCCGCGATCGAGAATCGAGATCAGCATGGATTTCCGAGACGCATTGAACATGTTCACTTTTAGCGGTGCGTCTCGGTCGGCCGTGGATGCTGCCGCCTTCTCGCCTCCAGCTAGCTAGCTGCTATCTCATTCGTCCAAGAAGATGAATGATCAGGGCACCCATTTGTACTTCAGCTTCGAACAGCTTCGATGATGCTGAGCGGACTCAATAGAATCCGCACGGCTACGACGCTGCTTCATCTTGCGTCGCTCATCTCGTTCTTCGGGCCACATGCTGCTCGTATTGCTCGGTGGCAACGGCGACGAGCTCGGTAGCACCGATGTATCATCCCTCCTCGGCGCCAATCCTGCTACCTCGAGAGCCCTGAGATCGACGAGAATCACTCACGGGGCTTGCCCGACTTGCTCTCACATCCTCCTCATCATCCACCTCCTCTACCGTGATGCGTCTTGGATCGAGCGAGCGCGATGCTCGCCTATTCCCGTTATCACTGCGCTGCGACGCGTGGTCCGATTGACTTGCTTGTCGGACCTGGATACGTGGCACTTGATTGAGGACGATGGATGGCTCCAACGACGTCAACGGCGACGACTTGAGTAAATTGACACGCCCTGTAGGTCCCACACCAGACCCCTCACTTGCAGGGTCTGCAGGCCCCGCCTCCCTGGGCGACGAGCTGCTGTCACGGCGCTCTCCAGGCTTGAGACGCGGGTCTTTCGATAGGGTCGTCGTACGCGAGGACCCAGCTTGGCCACTAGTCGATGCTTGCGGCCTGGCAGGTTGTTGATTCCGAGTGGAACGACGTTTCTTGTTTTTTGTTGTTGTTACGATCCGATTCCAAAGGACAAGTCCGGGGTAGATACCGGAACTCCGGTAGTGACCGGAGTTGGATAGAGTCGACCAGAGGAGCGATCTAAGAGCACCACAGAGGAGTAGGGTGTCCAAGACACCTTGCTATGTTGATAGGAAGGAAAGGAGTAGGAACCAGCCAAGACGAGTAGTCAAGAACATCAATTATCAACTAAGGTTGAATACAAATAAGGAAAGTCTTATATATGAGTAAGTAGAGATATATGTCATTACCACAGATCAGTAATGGAAGCGGACTTATACGGCTATGTGGATATAGGCTGATTAAGTCCGCACGGAATGATCAAGTGGATGTCCTGATGAATACCAAGTCCGGATGGGAAACGCTCAGATACCTTCATCGCGTGAAAACCCGAGTACCCGGATGGATCCGGGGAGCGCGTGATGCGCTACTACGTCGGGAGGTGTCCCGACGTCTGACCGGAGTTGAGTACCAGAGTTGGTGTTGGAACGGGATATAACAGTTGTCTGTCACGGTATTGTGCGAAACAAAGAGTTTTCGCTGTGCAAAAAAGGTGAGAGTGTTTTGAAAACACTCTAGTGTAGTTCAAAAAAGTGTAAGAGCTCGATCTTACCGGTCCCACAGGAAGAACTTGCACAGTTGTGGTGTCATGAAACCAGCGCTTGCCGACTGATCCGTTGATGCGCCATCAGTTACGGATCACAAGATCAGTCGTCATCAACAAAACGTACATTCGGTCTACGCACGACAATTCCCTTGAGAGGGATGTCCCCTGCCCGAGTAAGGAGGAAAGCCCAAGAGCTGTCACTCGAACGATAGGACAGCAGTACTTGTTCAGCGTGGGAAGGGTTGCTAGGACAGAACCCGACGCGCCGTGTTAGAATCCGATGAGGGGTTTAAACACATGTCACACAACATCCTCGGCATGACCAAGTGATCATGCCAAGGAGGGGTTACCTATAGGGTTACAGGAGGCGCTCCACTTAACTCTATTAAGAGAGGAGCCGCGTAGGGGTAATTAAGGGTCAGGGACCGATCGTACAGGAGAACGCTCCTGAGGAGTGTAGTATTTATACTTGGGTAGAATCTCATGTACAGTAGATTCTACCTCGTCTAATCTCCAGCGCTACTTTGGCTTACGGGTTACATTCTCTTCCCTCACGGATACAACCCGACTCGCCTATTCGCCGAGACTCAACTCGTCTCGTTGTGCTCGACTCGTCTCCTCTCAACATTCTCGAGCTCGTCGACCTTCTCGTCGTACCCGGCCGTGTCACTCACGCCGTTCCGCGTCTGATCCGATCACCCGGCAAGCCGGCCTAGACGCTGTCATTGACATGTGGATTCTTGTAATGGTACGACAGTAAGGGTAAAGCTACTGTTTATGCTACAAATACAATTGTTTTTCGGCTCCTTCACGTGCACTGTCCCATAACGGGACAGCCTCCTAACAAGCTACAAAGCAAAGATGAAGGTTGCGCGGATGCGCAGTACTATTATGACAAGGTTCGAGGAGTACCTCGTGGACCAGTATAAGTCAATATATATGTATTCAAACAGAGTGGCTCGCGTAGGCGAGTTGGAGGAAATACTACCATTCGGTCCGGTATTAAAGAGACACCCAGAAAAGAGATGACAAGTGGGCGAGTCGAACTCGTGCAAGGATACTAGTATGATCGAGAACTGATCAAGTACGGATCATGATCATGGAAGGCGGCGGAATCACGTCAGGCGACCAGAGCAATGATCGCGTCTGACAGAATCTGCCAGGAGTAAGCCTTGAATGACGAAGACAGCGGACCGAGGTTATTTATGGACCTGGGTCAAGGGCTATAGTCATATCGAGAGCTGACTCAGCAAGAGAGTGTAATGAAACAACGGAATCAAATTACGAGGCCAATCGGCTCGAGTGCCAAGACGGCATACCCGCCGATCAAACAGGCCAAGCAGCAACATAAGCAACAGGACCACGTGAAGCGGTTCGAGGGGATGTAATACAGGTGACAGGACACCTAGGGTTATAGGGAAAGTACGGAAATAGGGATGGCAGGCGCGTAATAGTAGTTATATCATCCGATCAGTAGGGAGTAGTATATAAGGCCTGTAGATCCCACCCTTGCAGCATTGCATTGTACGCCTTCTTGCCTATACATTGGGTCGAAGCTTGATCTGTGGTTATAGTGCAGTCTTGTGACTTCCGCGGAGATTTGTTGTATCATTTCTTTTAGCTTAGACGCAATATCAAAGGCACCCGAGCTCTGGTTCAACTTGGGTCAGCTATAGTAACATACTTAAGGGGTAGTGGGTTGCTGTTGTCGAGTGCAGGGGAAAGACTAAATGTATTCAAAGAGGTAGGCCCGTACTTATACAACTGCCTTATCTATGTATCATATCAGAAGCAAGACCATGGAATCTTATCTGATGGAGTCCATATGGTACGGGTGTCGAAGAACAATAGGAAATGATCAGAAGCAGATCGTAGAAGAGATAGAGAAAACATGAGGCGCTGGACCTTCCTTTCAACATCCGAACAACCATACAAACACACAACGGACCCAATTACAACAGTTGCCCTCTGTGCTATAGTTCCTCTTTGTTTTGTATTGAAGTTGTATTGGTGTTTTGGATATTGTGTGTTTCTGTCACAACAAGACTTGTTTCACGCGTCCAACAGCGGTAAGATGCTGTGGATTGGGTAGTGCGCTACTAAAGCTCGTAAAATGAACTGAATAAAAGTCTAGGAGAGGGTACAGAATACGACGACTAGCTACTGCTTTTATACTATGAGGAATAAATCTACGATGCTACACTAATTGTCCTGGCTTCCGACATGCACTATTGTCCTGCACCTTTGTCGTCTCCTATTGTCGTGTCTACACCGTGTTCTTCATAGAAGCCTGTCATGATCTGACAGTTCACTGATTGAAAACTCCTTCCCTCATCCACGCTGTCGTTCATAAATATGAAACTGTCCCACGTCTTTAAATAATGTCTTCCTCGGCTTCTTCCTCAATCTGATCGAGACGGGGTTCCCATGACTTTAACACTGTATGGCGCCAATGTATATCGGGTTTATTTGGCGTTGTCACGTGCGCAAATAGGTCAGCGCGTGACAGTTTCGGTCAATAAAATATAAAACCTTTTAACATCGTAACCTTGTGTTCATTGTGAGCAGTCTACAAATCAGTCAAGAGATCCCTCTTAGTTCAAAGACATTTGATCTTGGTGTGAACCCTACAAGCTTCCAATAACCAAACCGCGGAGTATCAGTCTTATCTGTATACTTCAGACAACCCCGAACTCAACCGTTAGGTGTCAGCGTGCTAGTCAAGGAATTGTGTGTGTGTTGTGTGTGTTGTGTGGTTAGTGTGTTGTGGAGTTGTATTGCTTTGCGGTCTACTTCTAGGACATTACCTACTCGAGCTATCTACTATACATCAGTGTGCGTGATGCTGCGTATCACCGGCATGTTGACTTTTTGTAATTCAACTTCCGGGATGTTCTTATGCATGTTAATGTGACTATGGCAAAAATGTTTACATGGAACTGAAACTGTTGTGGTGATTCCATTGTTGGACGCTTGGCAAGATTCCAACTTGTCTTAGCTGGCTCTGAGGAGGCCTCATGGATCGTGAAGATCTGTGACAGTCAGGACACCGGTTGGGCTAATCAACGACACCCTTGCGGCTTGCAGGCATCTGTCAAACTTGCTAGTCATGGGCAACAAGGATACATCTTAAAAATTCAGTCTCAGTCTCTTAGGATATAAACAATGAATCCCCTACTCTGTCAAGAGGAGGGTTCTATGGGGCTGAATGGTCTCCTCTGTTTACACCCGGATCATGATGACCCACGTCATTCCGAGATCTTGCCAAGTGACATTGTCAATGAAAGGCTGTCGTTCTCACGACAGACACTAACGGGCGAACCAAACGTGCAGTGACGCACACGTTGACAGGACCACGGTGTATTCCTATGGCAAGACGAACCAGGCTACGAGCAACTGTAGGAATACAAGGGGGAGGTGTCGGGGTGCGTGCGTAACTAAAGTAAAGTAGATGCTGTCGATATATACGTAGGTGGGCTGTGTACGGTAACGGAAGGCTGTACTGTGTGAGATAGACAGATCCATGATGCCGGGACTGACAGGTGACAGATCAGTGATGTGGCTGTAAGGATGCCATCCTTACAGTCAACTTATCTGTAAATTTAAGTTTAGATGTGGAGAAGGTACTTAGTGTTACCCTGGATGGCCTTAGGTCTGTGAATTCTCTCAAACTTTGCAAACATTTCAATAAATAAAGAGTAGGGGAATGGTGCTTGCACTGCTATGGATGTGCATAGTGTACATGCAGAAATTGCAAATGCTACATCAGTCAGTCTTCGTGCAAACCCCAAAATTCATGTGGCAAGACTATCCTGCCGCTGTGACTGCTGCCCCATGGTCAGTGAGCAGCTTTTCAATGTCAAGGTGGCCAGCTGAGGAGGCATAGTCCAGCGGAGTCCAGCCATCCTTGTCAGCATCATTGATTGCTGCCCCATGGTCAGTGAGCAGCTTTGCAATGTCAAGGTAGCCATTTGAGGAGGCACAGTGCAGCGGAGTCCGGCCATACATGCCAGTAGCATTGACTGCTGCCCCACAGTCTATGAGCAACTTTGTGATGTCAAGGTGGCCATTTGAGGAGGCACGGTGCAGTGGAGTCCCGCCATCCTTGTCAGCAGCATCGACTGCAGCCCCATGTTCTATGAGCAGCATTGCGGTGCCAAGGTGGCCAGTTGAGGAGGCAATGTGCAGTGGAGTCTCGCCATCCCTGTTAGCAGCATTGCCTACTGCCCCATGTTCTATGAGCAGCATTGTGATACCAAGGTGGCCAGTTGAGGAGGCAGCGTGCAGTGGAGTCCAGCCATACTTGTCAGCAGCATCTGCTGCTGCCCATGTTCTATGAGCAGCATTGCGATGTCAAGGTGGCCATTTGAAGAGGCATGGTGCAGCAGACTCACACCACGCGTGTCAGCAGCATCTGCTGCTGCCCCATGTTCTATGAGCAGCTTTGCGATGTCAAGGTGGCCATCTGAGGAGGCACGGTGCAGCACAGTCCAGCCATCCTTGTCAGCAGCATCTGCTGCTGCCCCATGTTCTATGAGCAGCTTTGCAATGTCAAGGTGGCCATTTGAGGAGGCACAGTGCAGCACAGTCCAGCCATCCTTGTCAGCAGCATTGGCTGCTGCCCCATGTTCTATGAGTAGCTTTGTGATGCCAAGGTGGCCAATTGAGGAGGCATAGTGCAGCGGAGTCCAGCCATCCTTGTCAGCAGCATCAGCTGCTGCTCCAAGTTCTATGAGCAAAGATGACACCCCTCTTTGAAACCCCATTCTTGCACACATACAGATAGCTGGTACAGCTGAGTCATTCTGTAAATTGCACATTGTCATGTACTGGCTACTCTTATCATCCAGCAGATGCATTGTTGATGGCAGTAGCTGCTCCTGGTCTGTGCCATCACAGTGTTGCAAGTGAGTGAACCAGTTTTTAGCTGCATATTTTGCGAATGGGTACTCAGTACCATTCCAATCCCAATTACAATAAATATGATCATTTTTGACAAACAAAAGGAGATAACGAAGACAGGTTTGTGCAATGAACTTTTGCGAGATATTTTCTCTGAGATCAAAAATGGAGTGCTCTTGATGGAACTCTTCGGAAAGGACATAGTCTCGCACAGATGAGTGCGCAAAACTGATTGATACAGCCTCTGATTCCTGGGTGTTCATGACAATGAGCCCATCAAGCATCCTGAAAAGCCGAGAATTCCCTATGCGCCTGGCAGGGTAATAGATTGATGCACCCAGGTTGGAAAAGTTGAAATTTGGCAGGTCCAAGCGAAAAGCAATAGCATCTGCAAGCTCATCTGGTGATAGCTCTCTTGTTGAAAACAGGAGCCATTGCAATATTGCCTGAATGAAAACCGGTGCCAGTTTGGGTTCTGCCTTTGCACGGCTCAAGAAACGACTGTAGATACTGAACAGATCACCTGGCAGAACTGCAAGGACCTCATCCCATTCATCCTCCCAAAGACAATGCCCTAGCTCAATAATGAAACAAGCTGCCATCCGGAACCTACTTGTGTACTTAGTGTAAACTGAGGATTGCACAAATCTAACTTACATTCCATTGCTTTGATTCACAATTTGTTCAGTGACTGTTTTGGCATGTTCAACATCACTGGCCATTGCAGAAAGCTTGCTGTGGACAAAAGATCTGATGTCTTCATCCAAGAATGATGCTTGTAGCTTTATCAAAGGCAGCTCTTGAAACCCTTCTTGGAATATTTGGAGAGGTTGACTTGTGAACAGGAAATGCAGCCCTTTTGTGGCAGCATTAAAATGTTTGTTCACAAATTCGACAAGACCTGTCTGATCATTCTTGTGGCATTCATCCAGTCCATCCAGGACAATGTATGTTGGTGAAAGTTCCCCAATCAAGCTTTCAAAGACTTGTTGGAGATCATCAACCTGTGGCTGTATGGATCCATTTCCAAGCCTTTTATGGAGATTGGAAAGAGAATCATATGCCGTGTCTGACTTCCCAGAAAGCTGCCAGACGATGGAGCGCAACATGATATCCAGGCTCTGTCTGTCTGGAATCCTGAAGTCAAAAAAGAAATATGAGACTGTGTTGCCAGTGTCAACAAGGTCTCGAAGAATTGTTGAGCTGTTCATGTCAGTGGAGATAGAGCCAGTAAAATGATGAAGTACCTCAGTACACTTTTCCCTGTCCCGGCTGAAATTGATTAGATATGATTAGCATTTAAACAAAGCTCACATACAAATTCCTTGAATCCACAAGCTGCCAGGTGTCTCTTTCCAACTCTTGAACTGATCATGCTCTAGCAGCCAAGTCCCAGTATCCTTATGGTGATACCCTTGCAACTCATGCTGTCTGTCCTGTGTATTCGGAGGTTTTCCCAACCACTCGAACAGATCTTCATCGGATCTACAGCAAAGATGAGTCACAAGAGCTATGTGGAGAGAAAATGTGACAAGCCCTGGGATTCTGTCATATAATGATAAATTAACTTAGCAATGGGGTTGTCAAAAAACATACATTTTGACATTGGGGCTTCCACCAGCACCACCAGCACCCCCAATTTCACCCCCTGTTGCCCCTGAACCTCCTGGGCCACCTGTGGCCACAGGTCATCCACTGTGAGATTTCACCAAGATTTCACACACCATGGATATGCACATCCCGAACTCTTCCGACTCGGTGGGTATTGGACATCATAAACTGATCTGCAGATCGTTATCCCATCGGCCGGGATGAAAAAGCAAAGAGAGCAGCTCACTGCAAGCAGAGAATTCGGAAAGGTGGTGGTAAGAAGCAAAGAAGATGCCAGCGTGCAGGGACAAACATGTACAAGCTTCTCAGAGGACAAACATGGGCAAATGTACTGTCACATGTCCCGATGAATCCGACCAAGCAAAATTAATCACATATCCAGCTGTAATCCCACTCAGTCCCACTCTCTTATACTGTGAACCTCGGAGTGTCGGCTGGGTAGAACTGCAAAGGACAAGGGTTGAAGAGCAGAAATCAAGCCGCCGTGCGACTTGGCCGCGGCGTGGTTTCTAAGCGGCGGCCGGCTCGGAATCTAGACCTTCCTTGTTGGTACACGTGCTTGACGACTATCAGTGCTATTGTTCTCTGCCAGCGCGCAATAGCAGGGCTAGCTGATGTGCGATGTGCATTGTCCGTGAAAGTATAACAATGTCTGCCCATCCTCGTCAAACCTCAGCTTCTCACCCCTCTCGTCTGCCTCCGTCTTCGTGACTAGAAACCTCTGCGCTTTTGCAACCTTTCCTTCATTTCTTCTCACGTCTACAAAGGCCCGTATCGGACAAATGGCACTGAACCTGCCTGATAATATGTGTAAATGG
Organism: Roridomyces roridus; assembly: GCA_029378245.1. Classification (NCBI taxonomy): domain Eukaryota; kingdom Fungi; phylum Basidiomycota; class Agaricomycetes; order Agaricales; family Mycenaceae; genus Roridomyces; species Roridomyces roridus. Next base: position 1,914,719 of record JARKIF010000006.1, read on the forward strand.
ACCAAAATGGTGCACTTTCCACATTTATATACATTTATGGAGGAAACACAGAAAATCCCTCCACATCCCTCCATAAATGTAAATACATGGATCCATATAGTGGTTTTCCTGTTGTGGCTGTGCCTCACTAGATTCACATATTAGGGACCATAGAACTCGGGGACCACGTTGTCATATTCAGGCTATCTACATAAATGTACTGAGGGCATGTCTTGAGATAGATTGTAGGTCCATTCTATGAGTTCAAAAATCCCAATGTGATCAACAACAATCATTACAACATTTGATGAGCGCCCGGATCAAATATGGTGTGAATGATGGGCACCCGTGGGCCGTGGTTGCAATGACTCAGTAGGACGCTGGTGAACATAGTTTACTGCCAATCAGGTATAGAAACCAACTTGAATAGAATCCTACATCACTCAACACCGGTGAATGGGAGTAACAACCTCCTCCATCAACGGCTGCCATCAATTGCAACAGACGGCATTGATCGCAGCCTCTCGGCTCTGATTGCCAGTCTAGAAGATCAAACATGGAGAGATGTCCCACACAAAGGGAGGTCCATGAACAACCCCCATTGGATCCATAGCTCTCCATAAATGTACATTGATGAGATCCATCAAAGTGCTCCATAAATATATATTTATGGAGCGCAAGTGATCTGTATATACATATATGGAGATTTTTGCTAAAATGTATATATATGGACCTTTCTGGGCCTCTGGAAGTGTACTTTTACTTTTGTCCAATAAAGCCCTTCATACACGTCTGGCATTCTCCGTGCATATCTTGCCCAGTGTCACCCGACGCCTGCTTGCTAAGTTCTTGTTCTTTTAAAAATTCAGTGGGGGTAGATTCTGTGCAACTTTTTCTGTCTGTTCCACTTTGATGAGGGTGGCAGTGCTCTTTCCTTTTTGCGGCCACAATCACTGATTTTGACCGCAGCGATCACTACAGTTTTCCTTTCTCTCTGGGACCTATAATTGGTGACTTCTTGACTTGCACATTTGTAAGGACACTCCTGGTAGCTCAACTTGAAGTTTGTTCATGATATCTCTGATTTACTTAATCCTTGTGCTCAGCCCATTCTAGGCTCCCTAGACACCCGGGATCCTCGGTTTGTGGGTAGGTTTTAAGAGGGGAGTATACTGTTACTTAGGGCACCTTTCACAAAAATTAGAAAAATTACCTGCATCCAACATGACCCACTCTGTGATGGATGTATGTGTCAATCAACACTGATTTCTTTGTGCTTCCCGACCACAGATTGAAGTTTCCTTGTTTTTTTTTTTGCCAGCTGTGGAGTCAGTGGCAGCTCCCCGCGGTGTTTATGCTTTCTGAGCTATTTCCTCACTGCTCACCACTGAGATAAGTATTATGAGATTCAGAACCTCAGCTCCAAATCAATGTTGTGATTTACCAATCTGCTGATGAGCCGGCTTGGCAGTGTAAGAAATTTTGACTGCAGGAATGCATGCACAAATTGTCAGTTGACCTGTCAAAGACATTGTTGCATACTTTCAATGATCCAGTGGCATAAGTATATCCAATGCTCTTCTGATCAATTCCTACTCAAAGCAGCAACAAAGCAGTATGTACTATTCTCTTCCAATTATGTTCAGTTTTTCAACCAAGTGCTTTGAAGTAGGGCTGGGCACCGTACCGTAACGGACACGGCCGTAGAAATTACGGCCGTTTTGGCACACGACCGTCACATCACGGCCCGTGAAATGGAAGCAGATATGGCTGACGGTACGGCACGGTTCCGTATACGGCCGTATTTCCGTAACACGGCCGGAAATTGATGGTGAGTGCTTTCTCTGATTTCCTGCGTGAATATGATTATTGAACACTGGATTCATCAGCTCCTCGAGTCTAATTGACTCTTTCCGCTCATAACCACCCTCCTCGCGCAAAACATCGTCTGGAAATATCTGCCGCCGTCGACTTTGATAGGTGATGGCACATTGATGCGTTGATGGCGGCTGCCGTAAACATCAGCGATGCCCGCCGCAACCCGGGCAAGCCCGCCCACCCAAAGGAGACGCTATGTAGAATCTCGCACACCCTGTTGAATCAATTGGTGAGAGCATTCTGACGCAAATCTACCGTGCCGACGCTGTTGAGAAAAGATTGCCGATGATGGCCGTATTACGGCCGTAACGGCCGTGTTTACACAGGAAATACGGCACACGGCCGTGTTGGGTACGGGCCGTATGAACATCACTACCAGGGGCCCCGGCACGGCACCGTATCCGTATTACGGAGCCGTATTCCGTGTGATACGATTACGGTGCCCAGCCCTACTTTGAAGCTGCAATATGAGCATTCGCAGGGTTGTCACTCTTGTCACGTCACTGCGAGCCGGATTCCCTACACAGCCACACACTCACATTGACTAAATTTGACTTTGTGCCTCTCAGCAACCTGCCAACCTCTTCTCAACTTTCAAGCTCTTACCCACTGTTCAGCATCCACAAGTGCTTCATCCACTGGCAGGTGCAATGTAAACACAAGTAAATTCTCGTCCATGCCGTGCTTTGCAGCGGCCCGTAACCCCAAGTCAGAGATCATGTGATCTCGGTCCACCATACAAAGTTTCCGAGGAGCCACAGTAGAAGGACTGGAGAATTCTTTTGCGAGGCAGCTGTTCAAGGATCCGTTGATGTGGAGGTGTATCAACCCACGCTGCCTCACAACTGCTGTGTTCGGGAATGCCTTTGACGCTCCTCGTCGTGTGGTTGTTGGTTTGTGAGTGTTTTCATTTTTCTTCTCCAAGAAAATACAGGCTGAGGAATTTCTACAGTTTTCTGGTGCATCAGATTCGGACACCAGCTTTACGGGAGATGTGGGCACCTTGCTGCCACAACGACCAATGCCTCGAGATAGTAAAGAAGTCCATGATGAGTTGCTTGACGACGCAGTTCGGGTCTGGGGCATCCACGACTCCCTCGCCTTCCACTTGATTGCATTCTTGTACCTTTTTTTTTCTTGGCTGTAAAACATATATTGGGAGGAGTCTCCATCCCGCTAATCGGTAACTTACCAAGCAGCGAGCTATGGATCTACTAGTGGCGCGCCGGAATACGCGACTTCCTCTGAGTCTTCCTCAATCCCCGCGACGAAGGCGCAACCCAGGAAGACTGGAACGCAGGGAAAAACCCGAATGCGAGCGCGCCTTGCATCTCGGTGCAACGGAATGTAGGGTGTAAGGGGCACGCGAATCATCTGGTGATCAAATGTTGGAGTTTCGTGGGTTCACACCTGCCTGCGCTTCGAGTTTTCGAATGTTCACTCCGAAAAATCCGCTTGAAACCTGCTAAATCCCTAGCCTTAGGACTATATCAAGCGCCCATCACTAGCCTCTGTTTAACTTTTCAACCATGTGTCTCGCGCGCAGACTGCAAGAAAGCCCTCATCATCTTCCACAAGCACCAGAGTCGCTCGATAGATGTTGTAGGTTCGACTCCTGCCGAGGGCCTATTCGAGGCGAGTGCTCTTTTTTTCGTTTTGCAGCGATGGTGAAAAACTCGTTTGAAATTGAAGAGCTTGGCCGAGGAAGTACGATCGCTCATCAATCGCTCATTACGAATCATCGCTCATTAGTAACTAGCGATGTATCCGTGTTTCCGCGATCAGTAAGCCAGGATCCGCGTTTCCGGATCGCAAAAATGCTGACAGCAGGGTGATCGGAAGGTAATGAAGCGGAGCCTCAAAACCAGGTACGGAAATTGAATCCCTCTTTTCCCTCTCTCCTTCTCGCAACTAACAAACATGGGTGGTGTCTTGGCGCTCATGATCAACCCCAGCAAATTCGTCCCGGAGCGGGACATTCCCGACCTCACTGGAAAGGTGTGTACACGAGTAAGTATCCCGTCTTGACTTGACGCTTACGCTCCACATAGGTTGTCCTTGTCACGGGCGGAAACGCTGGGATCGGGTACTACACTGTCAAGGAGCTCCTTTCGAAAAACGCCAAGGTGTACCTCGCGGCGCGGTCGGCCGAGAAAGCTGCTGTTGCTATCAAATCTCTCGAGGCAGAGACGGGGAAGACAGCCATCTTTCTGCAGCTTGATCTCGGGGATTTAAAGAGCGTTCGAGTGGCGGCGAATACTTTTTTGAAGCAGGAGGAGAGGCTGGATATACTTTTCAACAACGCGTGCGTCTCTTCCTTTCTTTCCTTGAACCAAATCAATGAACGTCAAATATTCTAGTGGGGTTCTGCATACGGATTGTACGCTGCTTACGGTGCAGGGTCTGGATCTCCGTGCGTCTTCTGTTCGGGGCTTTACACTTTATTGACGAACGTTAGAATTCGGAACCAATGTCCTCGGTCCCTTCTTTTTTACTGAGCTCCTCGTGCGTTTCCCTCCCCTCCAATCTCAACAACCACATCTTGAAAATTCTGTCAGCTCCGGGCTTTGACGAAATCCTTCCAACAAAATCAAGTCCCCGCCCGCGTAATCAACACTTCATCGGCCGGGTACACCACGGCCCCGGGGTCTGGCGTAGAATTCAACCTTGTGAAGCCAGGCCCTGAACGAGACGAATGGATCAAGAATGCCGGCAACGTTATGTCTGGATTGTAAGACGCATTTCTTACCTGCTCGTCACATGGCTGATACCCGCCAAGGCGTCTGTACGGGCAAAGCAAGCTGGGGAACATCGTGGTCTCAAATTACTGGGCCAAGACGCACTCAGACGTGCTTGTTTCTTGTGCAGTACATCCCGGGAGTACCAGGGCGGAGGCTCTGCGGTGCGTACCACTGGCGCCCAAGTTGGTGTAACTCGAACTCATTCCCTTTCTTCCTCAGGCATCAGCCAGGTTTGATACGGCTCATCATGCACTCCTATATGTATCCCACACCGTGCGTATTATCTTTTCCCATGAGTCGCTGCCACTGATTTTGGAGTCTCACCAGAATGGGTGCGCTGGCGCAACTGTGGGCAGGGACGGTCGCCAAGCCGTCCGAGATTACCGGCCAGGTTCGTGTGTGCTGGCAAATCTTGACTATCACTGAATTGTGATTAGTACGTTGTACCATGGGGCAAGGTGGCAGAGCCAGAAAAGCGTACAAAGAGCGCTAAGTTGGAAACTGAGGTGATCGCGTTTTTGAAGGAGCAGATCCAGGGGTTCTAAGTCATATGTTGAACTTTCTTGATAAATACCCGTTGCTTTTCCCCCTCGAGTTGAGAAAACAATTCCCAAAAATCTCGGTACAAGATAGCCCGGTATTACAGCGGTCCCGAATCGAACGGAGGCACGGCAAAAACCAGCTTGGATCGGAGGCCACACGACAGTGGCACACGAGGTGTAGCTGTACCATTAATGCAATATGGGCAGCCAGTATTGCATCCCACATTGCAATAAAGGCAGACCCTCAGTGGACGGCAGGGATTGACTTTATTGCATTATGGGACACTCCCTTTTTGGGTACGCCGGTGAAGCGAGCGCAAGCGAGACGCCAGGGCAGTTTGACCGCCGCCCGCAGTGCCAGCTCGGCTGATGACGTCCGGTTGTTGACCCATTGGCTGTGCAAATGTCAGATCAGTTTAAATCATTCCTCGATCTGAATCATTCGCGCGGCGCGCCCTCCTGCTGTCCGTCCCGGCATCCCTACTGATAGTCTTCTGGGGAGAGTTGGGTATTTTTATGTAACAAACAACATTCCTACATATAATTTCATTGCTGCGTGTTTGTGATCGACTACAACCCATCAAGATTCACTGATGGGGCTCTGTTTCTCCGTTCCACACCCCGAGGAATTACAACAGCATGTTAGCATTCAAATAAGTGGTGGATAAGTCACCTTAGACGGTGAAAACCACTGAGTGGAGACCGAGTGGGGACCAGAGGCCGGTCCGGAGTTGTATTGCTCCCCGCTTGCTCAGCGATGAAATCTTCCTGGATTAAGACACTGACTGGGATCCTGGCGCTTGTATGAGTTTTGTCGAGTCTCTAGCGCAGCCAGACTCTGCCTTGACCCGCTTGAACAGCCCCAACACTTCTACAGTTATCAAATTTTGCATTTCAACCATAAATCAGTTCACAGTATACCACAGAGCTGGAGTGGCTCCGAGGGACTCAGAGGCTCGTCAGGAGTATCCTATGGATGGTATTCCGGTGTGGTAAAAATTCTGAGGCCGTAGCATGAACACAACGGCCACAGCAAGTGTCCGCATCCAGAGTGGCGCACTCCTCGGTTAATTCTTTGGGGAAATATGTAGTTTTCATACCCGTTCCAGATGTCTCGCGGGAAGTCTGAGTCAGCAAAAGTGTTCTATTTCATCGTATCTTTGTCAAAGGTCAGAACTGCACTCACGGACCACCACAATCCAACCCAAAGCCATGCAATAACTGGGATATCTACCCCAACTCTTCGCCACAATTGAGCAAAGATACATTGCCCCAGCCGTTCGCAAATTTAATTCAAGATCGGGTGCATTGAGGTTAAAGAAGCTTATCAAACTCGCTCCGCCCACTCAAAGTGCTCTGTGTGTTGTGCGATCCTTCGAACTTTCAGACATCGGGGCATGATTCGGCAATATGTAAGTCTGGCACTTACTACTTACAAGACATCTAGTCTGATCATGCTGGATGTTCCTGATCTTATCTGATCTTATCCTATATTCCCATTTACTTATCTTATCTTATTTACATCACCATTCCATATACGTTACACATTGATTGTGACTGTTTACCTTACTGATAGATATCTTCTCTTCTTGGTCTTGACCACCATGTACTTCCATAGTGGCTCCTCTTGAATGACCACACTATTGTTCTGTCATTCTTGGGCTTCTCTTGGTTCTGTCTGGCCGACCCTCTAGTGTTGACTGCCTCCACAATACGGCAGCCTTCCACTTTTTTTTTGACACCAACAGTATTGTTGTCATTCAGGACATTGTCATCTCCGGACACCCCCTGGACTCTCAACACCCACCATACTGTGTCTCCTCACTGTCTGCCCCAGTCTCCTCACTGGACCTTCACTGCTCATCCCCACTGTTGCCTCACTGCCTCACTGCCCCCCACTGCAACTGTCGTCCCACACTCTGTCACTACAGTCAACAATCCATCTGGCATCTCCACATGCATCACATCTGTCATCTTCGACACCTCTGGCATTTACACATGCACCATCTGTCAACTTCGACATCCCTCCGGCATTCTGATCATCTTCTGATCTTGACTTCCTCAGCACTCTTTGAGTGTCTGTCACAGCTTCTCTGTTGGTTCTTGGGTTGCCCCTCCACAAGCAATTCCATTCAGACTGCAGCTGCCCTCCATAGCACCTGTCCTCTGCCCAACTGCCTCTGCTGTTTCCTTGGGACTCTGGTCTGATTGCACCTGCATCATGATCATTCCCACTGTAGTCTACTGCCGATGTCCACCAGTGCCAACTACCAGTATAGGTACTGCCCGAGGTTAGCTCTCCAAAAGCTGCCTCTGTCGAATTGTCAGCTGCTGCCGGGCTGCTCTCCATATGCACCCACTGCCAGCCTCCGCTTGTCACCAGATTGTGACTCCTCTGGGATCTTTTCCCTCAGGATTGTCCTTGTAGTTCTACACAGATATCGACCTGGGTTGACCCCACAGAGGTCCCCAGACCTGCACCGCCATTGGCTCTGATAGCCCCTCCACAGGCATCAGACTGCTTGTTATTTTAGCAGCTGCACCGCTCCTCCAGAAGCGCCAATTATCTTTTGGCATGCTTGTAGCTTCAGCATTGCACACACAGATTTATTCTTGCCGGGTTTTACTGCACAAAAGTCCAATTACCGTGGACTTCTCTGGATTACAGTTCAATCACTGTGGACTTTTCTAGATGTTGTAGATTTCTCTACAGGAATTTCTATACAGATTTCCAATTGCCGTGGATTTTCTGCAAGAACTTCTATGGCTTTAAACAGATAAACTGTGTACAGGCTTCAGTTTTCTGACTGCACCTTCACCGTTCCAGCTTTGTGCCACCTCAATTTGCAAACTACACTTCTTCAATATTTGACAGTGCTGCTCTCCCCTTGCCGTTCACTTCTGGCCTTATAATTGAATGACCAATGACTGTATCAAACAGTCCCTCAGCTGTATCTGGATATTCAATCCCAGGTTCTGAGCTACCTCTAGCACCCTCAACTTGGATATTGTACTCCACACTAGGAGATCCACCTGTGCTCTCTCGCATGCATTCCACTTGGTTTGAGCACGTGGATGTCTGAACTGGAAACCATACAATCTTTTCAAGCGGGGAAGGGTGTGAGGATGCTGCCCCAACCTCACTACATCCAGACAGACACACCGATATACACATCACTACTGCCGCTCCGTGTAGAACTCATACTGCACTACCGCTATCTCCTATCACTCTGGGATGTGAGATCTCCCTCTGGTGATTAACCGACTCTTTCTGTATCCATGCTTTACCGTCCATGGAAATCTCCAATGACTCTTCCATCATTGGATCTCACTACCGACCGGACCTTTGGTCGATGCCTACACTTCTGGTTCATATAGCTTACCACTGAAGCTTCAGTTGTGTCCCTATCCTGATCCTCTGCACCACCGGCATGATCTACCCACTCTGATCCTCTGCATCACTGGCATGATCACAATACCTCCTTCAGACTGTCTCCCTCTACCGATGATGGCAACATTGGTATAGTCCCTGTCCTTGGATTAGCGTCCCAAAGACATCTCCTGCTATCATGGTCATCACTGGACTATTGATAGTAGTATCGACTGTTCCCCTCTGGAGTTGTATGGCTTGCCTACCACTGGCTTTCCCATCCTCCTCTGTCCTTGGTTTCCTGATGCACATAGTTGTTCTGGGCTTGGCCTCTCGGAGTTATATTGATCCACCAGAATCATCCTCCTTGATACATGTCATCTGATTCCATTACCCTCCGGCTACAGCCATGTATGCTTCATATTGCCTCTGCATGTTGCTTCAGCTTCTGTGTGCATGTGTCCCTCATAACACCTCTGCATTACTCTTGGTTGTATGCTGTCCCATGCTACACCATCCGGGCTTTACCCTTCCAGGTAGCGCCACCACTGCTGGGCATTACTCTTCCAGGTTTTGCCAAAGCACCCCCACCGGACTTTATCTGCTCCAGATATTGTCACACTCGGGTAGTCATCCTTCCCTTGGATATGACTTCCCCATTCAGACTTCACTCCATCTGTGTTGTCACTTTGCAGTCTCCTCAGCAGTTGTCCTGCTGCTCCCACTGCACCATTCAGTCTTTCCATTCCAGGATTGACTTGGACCTTGTTGATGGCACCTCATTTATGCTGTCCTCATTGTACTGTGATCTTGGTATCCCACAGCCTTGGTTCTAGCACACCAATGCCTCTGGCCCAGCTGCTCCTTGCAACCTGCACTGTATCTTCCTTGCCGACACCTTTGACCTACTGTCATTGGCTTAATCTTGTTGTCCTTTGACTTCGAGATCCACTCCTCATTGATTCGCCTCACTCCTCAATGATTCTATGCCTCTTTTCCTTCAACTGCTTCTTCACTTTCTGACGGCCTTGATTACGGCCTTACCCACTGTACCTTGTGGGAGGAGGAAGAATTGGATCCCATTCAATTTTTTGAAGTGGGAGAGGGTGTAAGTCTGGCACTTACTACTTACAAGACATCTAGTCTGATCATGCTGGATGTTCCTGATCTTATCTGATCTTATCCTATATTCCCATTTACTTATCTTATCTTATTTACATCACCATTCCATATACGTTACACATTGATTGTGACTGTTTACCTTACTGATAGATATCTTCTCTTCTTGGTCTTGACCACCATGTACTTCCATAGTGGCTCCTCTTGAATGACCACACTATTGTTCTGTCATTCTTGGGCTTCTCTTGGTTCTGTCTGGCCGACCCTCTAGTGTTGACTGCCTCCACAATACGGCAGCCTTCCACAATATCGACATTGAAGCGCTGTCAAACATCTCAAGTAACATAATTCGCATGCCATGACGGAACCAACTACTGGCCGGGTGCAGCCTGAGATTGCAGCCCCGCACAATTCAAGAAACACCGACCTCTTAGCCAGAACAACTCACAGTTAGCTCTCAGTGCCGTGTTCCCAGCTCCTTCGGATTTGCGAGGCTGAATCTTGCTCAGTCATACCAAACAGCATTCAGGAGTCTTGACAGCTGCCATTCCTACTTATCACAAGCGTCGACAACACCGAGCGCACATGGTCTGAATCCGAATGATTGAGATACATAATGATTATTGTGAGGAGGAGGAGGAGGTACGACTAGATACGAGTACTTGGAGGAAATATGTACACAGTTGCATACGGCCACCCGGAACGGGAGAGGCCAGCGGCCACATTCCTGGGTGTTTCCCCCTAGCTACCCGAATGCCACCGTGCACAGGCAGAGCGGGAACGGGACAAATGCGGGTGTGGTGATGCTTATGTATAAACAACAAAGGCAGGACTGTCAGGAAGGCAGATCCACACCTCGAGGGAGCAGCCGCTCTTGATGACGAGGCATGTGTGGACTGAGAGATGAACCCAATGCAGCCGAAGAGGAGGTGGCTGAGGCGGGCTGGAGGGAGACGAGGATTGATCTCAATCACATCAGATGAACCAACCGTGGAAAATCGGAGATTCCACATGCCAAGGCGGATGTGCCCGATTTCAACGGGTCACGGGGAACCTCGGCTCTCCGCGGCACGATGATACTGAAGGATCTAACGAACCCAAGCCCGGTGCCCAGGCGGCATCCCCGGCACCGATGGCCGTAGGTTTCTCGCTAGCTGTCTCGGTTCTGGTGGCATACATAATTTGTACATAATGCATCACATTCCCATAATGCAATAAAGTCAATCCCTGCCGCCCACTGAGGGTATGCCTTTATTGCAATGTGGGATGCAATAATGGTCGACCATATTGCAATACGGGAGCGACCACTCAGTGATCACTACGATTTGTTCATGCTGGCCTACATTTTTTCCAGTTGGAACAACATGGTGCCCCATTGCCTTTGGTGAGATCTATGTTGTCCTACAAAGCTGTGAGAGTGGACTACAGAGACTCCAGAGCCTACATGGACTATGTTGCTCTGAGCGTTCGTCTATGTCATACTATAGCGACCAATATATCTGGTACACCAACAAATTCCCTCAGACATTTTCCTGATGCTGGTGGGCACACGTCGTGGTCGCAAATGAGTAAGAAATTTCCAGCTGAATGCGTCGTGCTTTGCTCTCGAGGCGAGCCGCAGAGCCTAGTTTGAGGCCCGTCGCGCCCAAGGTTGGATCGGCAAGATCTCTGCCAGTCACTGGCAAAGAAAAATTGAGACAGATGAAGCTTCGATGAAGACTCATCGCCCAGCCCCGATTCATCTTGCTTGAGGTCAAAGAACTTGCTGTTTTGGCGCCGCCGAACATACACTCCTTGAAAAAGAAAAAACCTGACGGAAAAACACATGGCCCAGCCCGAGTCAAACGAGGTCCCTTGCGAGTATATGCAAGCTTCACAGCGAGAGTAGGTAGCTCGTGTTCTTCTGGGAATCGGTCCAGTTGGCGAAGGCGGTAAATCAAAATTCACAGTTCTAACTGAACGGGCAAATCCGAACAAGTCACGGCGCAGAGGAGCTTGCGGCCGAAATAAGTTGAAAGTCGCAGATATGTTATCTTCCTTGAGGCCAATTCTTTTTCCTCCTGAAGGACTTCTTTGTAGCGCCGCCAAACATGCACTCCTTGAAGAAGAAGAAGAAAAGAAACAACGGGAGAACGCCACACGGCCCAGCCCCGAGTCGAACGAGGTTCTCTTCCCACAAGTTGATCCTTCAAGGGACAAACCGCAGGTGCACGCCGTGTGCTTCTGAGCGTCATTCTCCAGTAAATCAAGCTTCATAGTCCCAACCAAGCGGCAGAATTACGATCCATAACGCAGAAGAACATGCAACTATGATCCTGCAGCCTCTGCATCAGAATCTCTCCTCCGCCGCTTGAATGGCGGCCCGAGATCTTGATCTTGAACGATAACAGAATGTGGTTGGAATTGCTTGACGTAAACCGGAGTGCCGACGGACGGGGCCAGGGCTATCTGCAAGGATTGCTCCGCCCGTTCACCTACATCCACCTCATCACCCACACCACCCTGAAGCCGCATATCCGCAATCCTCCTCCTCAACAAAGCACACTCATTCCGCGTCTTGTCGCGTTCTGCACGAAGTCGCAATGCACAGTCGCGAGCGTTACGTGCAAAAGCTAAGAGGTTCTCGTTGGCGGAAGCGTGTGTTTCGGCGCGTCGGCGCCAGGTTGTGCAGGTTGCTTGGAGTTCGGCGAGAGTTTGCGGGTGGATTAGGATGGGTGGTGTCAGGCCCGAGCTCGGCATGAACAGCGAGGGAGCTGGAGAGGTGGTGGTGGAAGCTGGCGGAGTCGGAGGCTTAGTTACCGCAGACTCGAAGAACAAGGGCCGGAGTGGTGGGTAGACGTGGGGCTGCAGATACGGTGGGACCAGCGTCGCGTCCACATTCACTGCGAGCGTTCACTTGGAGCCACGTTAGGGAGAGACAACACGCACCGATGCTAAACGTCATTTTGCACGTCGGACAACGATGCTCCGCTTCGCATAGCTCTACCGTGCGCCGGACACACTCTTGACAGAATACATGGCCTGTCATGGTGAGGACGCGAGACGCTGAATGGATGTGAGACGGACCACAAGGAAGCGAGACCGGGGAATTGAAGGGCTCCGAGCAGATGGTGCAAGAGATTGACATGCTGGGCGACTCGTTGGGCCGAGGTCAAACACCCACCAGCTTGTGATTCATATCCTTTATGGGTGTGGGGACACACAAGGAAGTTTATAAAGCATGAGCAGGTTGGCCGAGGCGGATTGGGACGGAGGTTCGTGAACACAAGAGAGTTGTCCGTTGAAGACCGGCGGTGATTCAATCGTCCGTTTATAAACGGCTGATCAATATCAGGCACGGCACGCTGATGGCATCTCCCGAGGCTTCCTCGTCGGCGGAAGATGCAACTGCCTTTCATTGGTTTGAGCGAGAAGGACTACGGACGGTTCGAGACGGTTCGATAAAAAGGCTGGGAAAAAATCGCCACACTAGGTATTACCGCATGCTAGGACATCGGGAGGGAGTCGAACCCGGGCCCTGCCTCTATCATGATTGAACTGAACAGTCACAGACGACAGTTTGGGAAAGAATCGCCAGTGTGAAAAACGCAAACGATCGGACCCTCGGAGACTTGTCAAAGCACATTGTTCAACCTTCAACTCATGAATCCAGAGGCATCGGCGGCTTTGGAATCGAACCCAGCGCTAAGGCCTAACCGCTGTGAATAACTTTGAACCAGGGCAGCATCTGTGTATAAAGCTGTCTTTTAGGTTAGGGTATTCGGAGCTCAGCGTACTCGAAGGACTGGATTTTCCGGTCAACTAAGACAAAAAGTGAGGAGTATTTGGCTGGCTTCAAGAGAAACTTGAAGGCAGCAGACAGCGTATGGATTCTGCCAAGAAAAACACGATGAGATCTTCTCAATGTTCAACCTTGGGATTCAAACCCTCGTCCCGACTCACGAGATTTTGGAGGTGACGAGAGTGCACACTGCCGCACCGGTTCAACGCTCAATGACCATCGCTGGAGCTGTATTTTCGTCAACCAACTGGGCTACCCTCGGGGCAGGATTAAGGCGGTTGATCAAGGCCAGAAAGGCACGGGCACACAGGCATGCATTCAATCGAGCGACACGGTCAAGAGGGATCCGAATCCCGAGAGTCGGCCCCCAAGTCATGCTTCTAGGGTCAGTGAAAAAAAACTGGCTCGATATTGCATGGCTTGGGAGGGAATCGAACCCTCATCTCCCCGAGACGTTTTGGAGAGGTGGAAACGGGGTGATTTGAGATTATTTAATCGACCAAGGCCTGCAGAATGGAGGGGCTGAGCTTGTGTTGTAGCAGTGCTGCCAGGTGGTATTAGCTCAGATTCGAACCGTGATTGTAGGATTGAGGAATTCGAACGGGAATAGAAATGTGGTTGAAAAAATATACCAACATCCATGACATGCCTTGACGCTGGAATCGAACCCGCGTCTCGCCCCTGGAATCTACGCGTATACCACGGCTAGGGTACGCATACATAGGGCTGAGCTCGGAAGCGAGTTGCGCCAGCTCCCAGGCCAAATTAAATTCTCAAAAAGGATGAGATTGGATGATTGCCCAATGCTTATGTTGCAAGGAGGATTCGAACCTGTTGCACTTCCGACGTGGTGTTCGGCTTCGAGGAGTCGAATCAACAATTTGACCGCTTCAAGTTGCTTGCATATGGACGGTGACCAGAAATGTGATTGGGCGGGAATGGTCCGCGAATGGAAGAAATGTTGTCATCAATTGAAGGATTTAAATTCCGGGAAGGCGACCGAGTCATGCTCCCCAGGGTGAATGAACAAAGATCGGTGCAACTTGTTACTCGCCAAGATAGATACGGGTCAACATCGAGGTCGACCGTCAGGCGTGAAAAGATAGGAAATTCGAAGACCTGAGGATGAATGTTTAGGTCAAAAACCAAAATTTTCTTTGCATATGCCTTGGGAGGGAATCGAATCCTCATCTCCCCGAGATCATATCGGACAAGGAGACTCCCAATGGATCGGGGTGATTTGGGATGAATCGACCAAGGCTTGTAGCCAGAGCGGCGCTGAGCTCGGCATGATCCATGGGCGATACAGATGTAGGAAATCTTTGTCAACCAGCGGCGCCGGCATGTGTCAAGTTGAAAATGAAAAATTCCAGTGTTCGCCCAGAGGGCTCTGAATCGGGATCCCGGAGGCTCAAAGCCCTCTGCCCTCTGTAAAGGGCTTTGGCCAGAGCCCATCTCAGAGCCCTAGAATATTTATTTGTTTATTGATAAAATAAATAAAATATTCACGATCCTGGTGATCTAGCCCAGTTTCTAGGTTTTATATGCGGGGAGATGTAGAAGAACAATGGCGCGCAGGATAGAACGGCCATTGTTCGTTCGGTCTCGCCGGTTCGGGTCAAGTGGCGCGTTGATGCGGTGCCTGTCAGCGATTTTGATCCGGTCAGCACGTGACCTCAGAGGCCTCTGAAGAGCTCTGAACTCGACCAAAATTTTCAGACCCCTCTGCTCAGAGGTCTCAGAGGGCTATGAGCTCAGAGGGCTTTGCCCTTTGGGCGAACACTGAAAAATTCATCGAAGTGGCCACTGCATCCCTTTTGCGGCCAGGGAGCTGAACCCTAGAGCTACCTTTTTGATCGGGACGGTTTGGATGTAATCGACCAAGGCTGTGGCAAGAATGGGCTGATCAGTGAGTTTGCGGCAAGATCGAAGTAAGTATGAGAGTCAAGAAAAAGGCAAGAAACAGACGCACCATGGACTAAGGAAGAATCGAACTTCCTTCGGTCGGCTTGCGTTCAAGAGGTTGAGACAAGTTGACCTCTGGAGTTTGCCTGAGTAGCCGCATATGCGTACAAAAAGAGGTTTGGCGTATCTCCGACTTCGAAGGATATTCGAATATGGGCGGGGTGGCCCGGGCGCCGATCACTGATTTGCATCAAACGTCGGGTCACTTCAAGCTTCAAGCTTCAAGTCCCTTGCCCGCTGCCATCATCACCGAGCCACCCTCCTCGAGCAATGGGTCCCCGCTTGCCTTGGCAATCGATTATCGCACATCATCTCCAAATAGAACAGCTACTTCTACAAGTCCACCGACGACCGTCGAGCTTTCCTCGACACGGCTCGTCACTGACACCCTCTGAATCCGGTCCTCAAGTTCACACACGTCGCGAACAATGCTCGGTGGATCGTCATCTTCTTTCTGGTGGAAGCCTTCTCTCGGCTATCCGGTGGCAGTCCAAGTTAATGGTCCTTCGATCAGTGGCTTCAATGCATCCAGGTCCATTGTCCGCCTCGCTTAATGCAACTCTTTGGCGTGGCTCTTTAAGAGCCAGTCGATTTTTCCACGCCTGAATCGCCCCCTCTCCTTCCCCATCTCCCCCATCTCCCCCAATCCGAAATGGACGCAGCTATTTTCACCGTCTTTGCCTCACTCGGCTTCCTACTCTCGCTAGTGCCACTTTATTGGCAGTTCGAAGCGTGGAACGTTGGCGTCATCTCCTACATTGGGTGGACCTCTCTGCCCTGCCTCGTACAATACTTCAACTCCGTGGTGTGGGATGGAAATTCAACAAACTCCGCGCCGGCGTGGTGTGAAATCTGTATGTGGTGCGCGCTGGATATGGGCCGGCCAGACTAATAAATCCTCAGCCATTCGTCTGTTGATGGCAGCCAACATCGGGCTCCCTGCAGCCGCGCTCTGCATCACCCGGCGTTTGTATTTGGTCACCCAGACGCCAGCTTTCGATGTAGACAAGGCCGAGGTGCGTCGATTTTCTCGCTGTCTCTTTGTGTCGCTGATCTTCTTTCAGAAACGTCGTACCATCCTCATCGACTCTTTCCTGTGCGGCCTCTTCCCCACGATGCACATCGCTCTCCAAGCCGTTGCCCAGAGGCACCGCTTCAACATCCTCGAAGACGTCGGCTGCGTCCCCGACTACCACAACTCCCTTTCCACCTATCTCATCACTTTCATGTGGCCCATTGTATTCGGGTTTGGGTCCGTCGTCTATTGCGTCCTCTCCGCTCACGCCTTGGCCTTCTCCCGCACCAACCTCGAGGCCATCCTGTCCCATCACAAGAACCTCACCCCGGGACGATACCTTCGGGTCAACGGCCTCGCCTTCACAACCGTCTTCCTGTCCGTGCCACTGGGCCTCCTCACCATCGCGACGAGCGCCACCATGTCCTTCATTGCCACCACCGCCCCGACGACGCAGCCAGCTTTTGTACACGCTAGAGTCATCGCGGAAATTCCCCGCGCACTCTGGTCTGCGGATACCAACAACAGAGTGACCGTCGAGCTCGGGCGGTGGATCTACCCCGCCTGCGCTCTGCTCGTCTTCCTATTCCTCGGTCTCGCGACTGAGGCGCGTGCCAATTACGCGCGTGGCCTCACCGCGCTCAGTCGTTTCCTCCTCGACGCCCGCATCCGTGTCTTTGGCCTGCCCAAGCCCAAGGTCTTCAAGCGCACGGCGTTCAAGCATCGTCCGAATGTCGGCATCTCCTCGCCCACTGCGTCCAGCATACGGACCCTCGTTGATTTTTACACGAATGAGCGGGTGGAGCCCGACATCGAGATGATGGTCTTGCCACCTTCCACTGAGGCTGATGTCGATATCTCGCCGGACGCAGACACCGTTACCGTGGTCGGCGTCCCTGCCCCTTCCCTCGCCGCCAAAGACATCGACGATGCCACTTCGATTCGCACAGCCACCACGGCGACGTACGCTGTACGGACGACGTATGCTGAGCCCGAACCCGAACCCGAGGCCGGGGCCGGGGCTGATTTCGCCCCCGGCTTTTACATCCCCGTCACAGTGGACGCCACTGGCCGTTTCGTCTTGCCCGCCTACACTGGATGGCACCTCGAAGACACGGGTGCAGTGCAGGTTCGCGCTGACGCGCGTATGATTGAGATGATGCCGATGGATATGGCTCCTGGGGAAGAAGAAGAATCTTCGCCGGCGTCCGATGGCATGCCGGGGCGGAAGATCGCCTAGTGCGACGAACACATCATGATATCTTCATGATCTACAACCACACTTTTGTTGTACACCACTGCATCCACTCTCCTTCCACATCACATTAGCATCTATCTCTCCACGCGCATTGCATACTTACACTCTCATTGTATCCGTCTCGTAGCATGACTGGAATGATATCTAGCAATCAAATGGAATCAATTGGGCTTGAATTTGGCTTGAGGTGGGATGGCTGAGAGGGGCTTAGGCCCACGGCTTCGTCAAACGCCCATGACGAGGAAGGAAGCTCCAAGTTGTTCCTCATGGTTTTTTTTTTTATGACAATCATGATTATATAGCAATTCTTGCTCTTGACCATCATGATCCCCCACTGTGGCTTTCAAGTAATTTCTCTCGCTTGGTCCGTCCCTGATTCCTACTCTGGTCTGCACTCACGCCCGGGCTCTTAATCACCCAGAACTCCAACACCTTGCGTGCACTGGATCATGTATCCCAGACGATCGGTCAAATTGACATCTCACCACGCCTTTCAAACTTCCTGATCAACAATTCCCTGGAATCATGAAATCTCGCCGGAAACTCTCATGGGGCTCCATCCCTCCTCTTTCTTCCCCTCACCTAGCTCGGCAAGATGTCCAATACCGCCATCGTCGACGAGCGGGCCATGCAGTACTCTGGGTCATGGAACGGTGGAGGCCAGTTCATCGAGTTTTCTGGAACGACGAAATGGTCGAGCGCTCAGGGATCTACTGCAAAGTATACCTTCCAAGGTACGCCATCGTGCCCCTCTTAGATGGTCTGCGATTGAAATGTTACTCAGGAACCCAAATCACCGTATACGCATCCGTCGCGGCCAATTCATCTTCAGCCAGCATGAGTTTTGCGGTTGATAACTTCACCGGCTCGTACTCCAGCACCAGCGCAGGCGGAGCAGCGCTCTACCATGCACCTCTCTGGGCATCGCCTCCGCTGTCAGACGGACAACACACGCTTGTCGTAACGCAAGACGAAGCCCAGGCTTCGGGCGTAATCTTCCTCGATTATCTATTGTACGAGACTACCTCGAGCGCACCAGGCACGGTGTACTTTGTCGACGATCGCGACTCGCGCATAGCTTATTCCACTCCTTGGGAGCCGTTTGGATCGCAGGGCGACTTTATGCATACTTCGTCCGAGAGCAGTGATGCGGGAGATTCGTTCATCTTTGAATTCGAGGGTGCGTTCACTGATGCCCATGCGTGTCATGCTCATGCTCACATTTTCTTTCGCTCGCAGGAACGTCCATCGAATATTACGGGGGGTTGAATCCCTTAGACGCTGGAAAGACAATCGGGTCAATAGTCCTAGATGGTGCCGACCCAGTCCTCTACACCGCGCCCTCTCCCATTCCCGGTATCACCAATAACCAAATATTCAACGCCACGAATCTCGGACCTGGGACTCACAAGCTGGTCGCCACCAGCACGGACGTGACAGGGAGGTTATGGGCGGATTATTTTCTTGTAACACCAAACGTCGACGCCTCTGTAGACCCCTCGCCCTCTTCAGGGACCACAACGTCGTTGTCTGCGTTCACTTCTACGGGACATGGATCTAGCAGCTCAAATCCGTCCGCCTCCGCGCATTCCTCGAGTGGTACCTCCTCACCACTCAGCGGGCAATTAACAATCGTTGGCGGGTCCTCTACTCCCTCAGCCGGTAGCACCAACAAGCCCTCCTCTCGACCCGAGTCAAACTCAGCGCCCCACTCCCTACCCACTGCAGCGATAGCAGCCAGCACTGTCGGGGCGGGCGTCTTCCTCTCCCTTCTTCTCCTAGCCGCATGCATTCTGATTCGGCGCCGGCGCCGACGTGATCGCGGGGATCTTTCTGGTAAGTTTATTTTTCTATCCTTGCGCTTCATCCTGAACCGGGAACAGACCCCTTGATCGCACGGCCCTTCGGTTTGAGTTCAACGTTATTTGAATCCTCACCGCGGCGGAAAAGTCGGGAGGCGGCACCCGGACCTGCAGTTGCGGATGGCACGAGAATACCAACGGATAGCGACTCTAGATCTGTCCCACCGCCCCAATATTCAGCGTAACAATCAGCTAGACTGTGGCTCGGGCTTTGTGGCGGTCGTATGATACAGTGAGAAACACGAGCTGATATTCTACGGGTACGAGGAGGCCTGAAGGTCTCCGGGGGTTGAATAGGAAGGAGTCGAAGGGAGTCCCGACTGAACTACGATGTATACAAGAAGTCAAATGTATTTTAGTCGGGAAGACAGGGAAACCCGGAAGGGTCTTGTTCGACAACGTCCCTGTAGGGATTGCGCCGTAAAAGGGCAGATTGTACTTACACCGCTGCATCCATTCTCCACGTGCATTGCATACTAACTTCATGTTACTTCACTTGTATCCGTGTCATATCGCTAAATCTTGTCGAAAATTTGACTCTTGAATCGATGTCGGGTGAGGTGAGATGGCTGAGAGGTGATTGCGTTTTAAGGAATCCAGATTCCGATTCCTAACCCGTTTAGGAATCGTTCTTTATAACCCCCCTACCCATCAAACGATTGCCATTCGTGATTGGCTGGGGTTGTCAGCTGTCATCTCGTTCCCGAGTCCCGACAGGTCCCGGACTCCCGGACTCCCGACGAATTTACGCCAGTGTTTGATTCGGATCTGTTGCTCTCAAGTTGCTCTTCTGGTCAGTATTTCGGCGCCCGGGAGCCGAGGTGCGATCCACATGACCGCCGAACCACCGCCGAAAGTGTTTTCAATGTGAACGCCTCGCCTCATCATCAAGATGTAATTCCGACGTCCGATTGGGAAGGCACATGGGTACTCGACAAATAATACGAGAACCTCAGCTGAAAGTGTGCTTGGCAACGTGCATTATTACCGCACTTGATTTGTTTCTTTGGGTTTAAAAGGAATGTTTACACGAGTCTAATCGGTATGTGTTCGACCGTGCTCGTTCCGCACAAACCAACGGCAGTTGGTTCTTCCCTCCATTCCAGGGTGGAGCTCGGGCTCCTCGGGGGGCGCCCCTCGTACCTGTGCAATCGTGCAATCGTGCCTGTTCGAAACAGGGACGAGAATGGATTCACCTCGATCGTTGAGGTTAAAAGCCTGGGCCACACTCGAACAGAGGTCGTCAACTTCTCCCCTCCGTGTTCACTGTGCCCAGGTTCGTCGCCGAGTTCCCTTTCTGCGTGCTGTTACTGAGAGCGTCTCTGGTGCAGTGCTCGCTAGCGAAGTTGAACCTTTTCGGAACACCAGCACGCCGCGCCGTGCTCTCGAATCGGGTGTTCATGATCACATACGTTGTAAGCCTCGGCGCCCGAGCGTTCGTATTCGTTTCTGTGCTGAGTTTATCTGGTGCAGATCCCCGTCTTACTAGTGTCGCTACTCTCGCGCCGTCGCGCTTACTCGAGTCTCGTTGCGTCACTAGATCCGTGTTTCTCCTTGTGCTACCCGCCCTCATTTACATTTACCTCTTACCCTATCTGTAGAGCCCGCCTTCCATCTTGAGCGTCTCAAGATCCCGGCGGAAAGCCGAGCTTCTCACTCGGCCAGGACGATTAGATTGGCCGAGATAGCCAGGTTGATACTACCAACCATCACTTGTGCTGCGGGGCTATTCGAGGTGTTGCGGTTTTGTCTTTCAGCACATCAAAAGTGATTGAACTGCAAGGTGAAATCTCAGCCGGACTTTGATCCGCTGGTCCGAGTACCCAATATTTGTTTCAAAACACATTGTTGCCGGCCGCCGATATGAGCCGAAGCGATGCCGGGACCAATGGCAGGCAAAATCAACAGTGGACATGAGGTTGAATTTTCCTGTCTTAGATCAGACTTGCCCAGCCCGGACATTCAAAAATAAAATCCCAGAATGTTACCAGAGCGGAATCGTTTCTGCCGTGCGCACGCAATGGCCTCAAAGCCAGGTCAATGTTGTTCATCATGGGTTTCTGATAGGCTCTGATAGCCTAGCGATTCTTGCACTTGACCATCATGGTCCCCCCACTCTGGGTTCACTCTGGCTTCTTCCCTGTTCCTGTTCAGGCCGATGAACTCACGCCCAGGCCCCAAACTGAGCTCCTAGGCACCCACAAGTCTAACGCATGGAGGCGTTGACTGGATCACGTATCCCAGACGATGAGTCAAGGTGACATTTGACCACGCCTTCGAACTTCCTGATCAACAATGCCCTGGAATCATGAAATCTCGCCGGAAACTCTCATGGGCTATCTTCCTCTCTTCTTTTCCCTCCCAGTCCCAAGATGTCCAATACCGCTATCGTCGACGAGCGGGCCATGCAGTACTCTGGGTCGTGGACCGACGCAGGCGCGTTCATCGAATTTTCTGGGACGACGAGATGGTCGAGCGCTCAGGGATCTACTGCAAAATATACCTTCCAAGGTACGCCATTGTGCCCCTTCTTGGCTGGTCTGCGATTGAAATGTTACTCAGGAACCCAAATCACCGTGTACGGTACCGTCGCGCCCAATTCACCTTCAGCCAGCATGAGTTTCGGGGTGGACAGCTTCACCGGCTCGTACTCCAGCACCAGCGCGGGCGGAGCCGTGCTGTACCACGAAGCTCTGTGGACATCGCCTCCGCTGTCAGATGGACAACACACACTCGTCGTAACGCAAGACGAAGCCCAGGCTTCGGGCGTAATCTTCCTGGATTATCTGTTGTACCAGACCAGCTCGAGTGCACCGGGAACGGTGTACTTTGTCGACGATCGCGACTCGCGTATATCTTATTCCCCGGCTTGGAGGCAGTTCAATGGAACGCAGGGCGACTTCATGCATACTTCGTCCGAGAGCACTAACGTGGGAGATTCCTTTACTTTCGAATTCGAGGGTGCGTTTACTAGTGCCCATGCGTGTTATGCTGACATTTTGTCCCTCGCAGGAACTGCCATCGAATATTACGGAGGGTTGACTACCTCAGATACTGGAAAGACAATCGCCTCCATGGTCCTAGACGGTGCCGACCCAGTACCCTACACCGCGCCCTCGTCCCTCCCCGGTACGACAAATAGCCAAATATTCAACGCCACGAATCTCGCACCTGGTACTCATAAGCTGGTGGTCACGAGCGCAGACACAGCGACATTGTGGGCGGATTACTTTCTTGTAACACCAAACGTCGACGCATCTGGAGACCCCTCGCCCTCTCCGGGGACTACAACGTCGTCGTCGTCTTCTTCGTTCACCTCCACGATCCCTGGATCTGGTGGTGCCACCAGCTCAAATCCGTCTGCCTCCGCGCATTCTTCCAGTGGCACCTCTAGCATCTCACCACTGGGCGGATCCGGACAATCCACAGTTGTTGGCGGGTCCAGGCAATCCACAATCGTCAGCGGGTCTTCAATTCCCTCGGCAAGTAACACCAACGGGCCGTCCTCTCAACCTGTCTCAAACTCAACCCCCCACTCCGTACCGACTGCAGCGATAGCAGCCGGCACCGTCGGGGGTGTCATCTTTGTCTTGCTTCTTCTCCTAGCCGCATGCATTCTCATTCGGCACCGGCGCCGACGTGCTCATGATCACGGTCACATTTCTCGTAAGTGTATTTTCTATGCCTTTCGCTCATCCATTTCAATTCTGAATGAATCGGGAACAGACGCCTCGGTCCCACGGCCCTTCGGTTTGAGCTCAACCCCGTTTGAATACTCACCGTGGCGAAAAAATCGAGACGCAACACCTGCAGTTGCAGTTGCGTCTACGAGTTCGGGTTCGGGTTCGGGTTCAAGAAGCGATGAAAAGAGGACTACGGTCTCCAGCTCCGAGTCGCCGACAACCCCAGTCGCGGCGACTGATCACAGCATGCGGACAGAGTCGATATTCGACTCTATCCCACCGCCCCAATATTCAGCGTAGAAACATTAAATTACATTAAACATTAGCCTGTGTATGTCAATCACATTCGTTCGTCTCCCTACTCCATCAGTTTGAACGCGCCTTCAAAGCAAGATACAACCTATTCGCACAAAATAATCAGCTCTCCGAGAACGAGAACGAGACGAGAACGCACCCGATCCGATAAATAATCGTAATCCCAACCAAAATCGCGGCCCACTTGCCATAGTCGATATCCCCAATCTCAAGATACCTGAGTACGTCGGCGCCAGAGACTGTGCACGTTTCGGGCGTCGAGGATGGGTAGGCGCAGGCGCAGGTAGAGTTGATGCCCGTGGTTGTCCCGCATTTGAAGGTGAGGCCGCGGAGGTCGGACTGCGGTTCGAGTTTAGTACATATTGAGTGGGGAGGGAGGCAAGAGGAGGAGACGCACGTTGGTGAGGAGCTCAAACGCATACCGCTGGTAATCCATGTAGTGGAATGAATAATACCAGAATCGGGGGAGCGAGCGTGCTTTGATGCTGTCGAAGAGATTAGATTCAAGCCACTTTCAACCCCATGCCAAAGGGAAAAAGGAAAAGAAACGCACAAGTACCCGCCGACGCTCATCCAGAATCCATTCACACTGCAGAAAGCATCAATCAGCATTGAGTTGTCGGCAGAGTACTGCTTGCTACTCACAAAGCGCCAATAGCTAGCGCCGCGACGAAAATCGGTATAAACGACGCGATAATGAGCATCTGGCTCTCGGCCGCGAGGAGTGCGAGGTAGAGAAATCCGAGGAACCGGAAGAACGCTCGGCCTCCGGGGTGTAGGCCCTAATATACCAAATTTCAATTTCGTTTCAAAGAGGGGGAAACGCTACGCACGATGGCCCAGTAGGATATCAGCGTAAAGAGGAGGGTGCAGAGGAACAGGAATGGCAGGTTGACGAGCGTGTTGGACAGGACGAAGGGGAGTGTCGTGTAGAGCCCGTTTTTCGTTTCACGGTAATAGACTGCGCGTTCTTCCAGGACTGTGACAGCTCATTAGTAGTGTGGTGGAGCGGGAAGCGAGGAAACCTTGCATCCTGGGATTCCTGCGACAGACATCTGAATGAAGAATTCAATGTCGAACGTGATGGATGAACAGGTAGACGTACAAACGCAAGAAACGCGACACTGAAGAAGTGCACCGACAGTCGGTCGTTGATGGTCGAATCGTGGGTCCCCAGGCGGATCCAGATTGTCGCAAGCATGAATCCCATGCCTGCCAAACAAGAGTGAATCTACGCGCCACAAGAAGACAGCATTGGATGGACGCACCGGCGTACATGCCAGCCCTCACGCCATACGCCAAAAGGTTGCGCGAGTAGTTAACTGCCGTTCGCTCGGAAAGCACCATCGTGTTCCAGAAGAGTGTCCCCACAGCTCCAGCCTCGCCGTACGTGTCTTCCGAATTATTTGACAAGACCTGGAACTCAGAGTCGGGGAGCGCGGATTCTGGTTTGGTGGACAGGTAGAACTCCCGGAAGGCCCGCGCGTCGGAGTTGCTGTCGCGACCCGTGGCTTCGGCAAAGTCGTTGTTGAGGAAGTTCATCGCGTGGTCCGAGGGTGTCCTCTGTCAAAAAATAATTAGATGGAGTAATCCGCGGAATGGAGCCGGAACCACGCACGAATTTGCCGACAGGATGGCCCCAGTTCTCGAGGAACCCTTCCAAATCATCTACCTTGCCCGAGAAGCAGGTCTGCCCGTCCGCCAGGAGGAGGATGTCGGTGAATTGAGACAGAGTTTCCAAGGAAGGTTGGTGTATTCTGGGACGCGTTCATCCTAGATGTTGAAATTAAAGGGAACAGTTACGTCGCGATGACAATTATTCCTTCTGCCACTGCGAGAGCGCGTATCGCGGACATGACCTCTCTGGCAGATGTGCTGTCAAGCTAATGTGAAAAGCGTTAGTTTAGTGGATGTGATGAGGAATGGGTCGTACGCCAGAGGTCGCTTCATCGAGCAAGAGGATTTTTCTGGGAATGTTGAATGATGAACGAACGGAATGAAAAGTTGGAGACGCACGGATAAGTCACCGTGGCGCAGGCTGCGGTTACGCGTCGTTTTTGACCTGTTCGAGTCAGCGTAAGCAAGTACCCAGCTCGATGGACGCACCGCCCGAGATTCCGCGAGAAATTGGGGTCCCAATCCGTTGGTCGGCACATGATTGAAGCCCGAGCGCTGTGAGCACGCGGTTAACTCGAGCGGCGACTTCTCTCGGGGACAACATCGGAAGGCTAAGGGGACCGACATCAGATAGAGATCCGCCAAGTGTCTCGGCAAAGCAGCACGCACTGTAGGCGGAGGGCATACGAGACAGTCTCTCGGACGGTCAAGACTCCCAGCAGCGCGTCCTCCTGCTCGACAAAGTTGGACATTTTCTGCATGCTTTGGGCGGTCAGGGTTACTCCATTGAGGGTAGCCTAGTGCCGGAGATTGAGGGTGGGGAGGGGCATCTCAAACACGGAACACCTACCGAGGCGCCTTTCAACGGTGTTTTTCGGAAAGCCATGAGGTCCAAAAGGGTGCTCTTGCCTAGAGGACTTGGCGTCAAGACATTCAACCCGAAGACATCGCACAGAACATACCTGCACCGGATGGGCCCTAGTAGCCGGCGTCGCGTCAGACACGGAGCATCGCGTCAAGATGGGCGCTCACCATGATCGCAAGCAGTTCCCCTGCCCTCACAGATACAGAGACATCGTCGACGAGCAGGCGGCCCTTGGCGCCCTTCGAGTCGGCCTGGTAGCTCAGATGGGAGAAAGAAAGGACAGATCCGGAGGGATTCGCGTCTTGCGTGGACTTGTCGCCATGAGATGGGGAGGACATGGAAGGGGAGAGCAAGGGGTCCGGATAGAAGACTGCCTGGAATTTATATACTGGCATTGGCATCGCCTCGGAGCGCGTAGTAGGGAAGGCAAGTCTAATTGATCGGACCTCGGCGTCGTGAACACAATCAAGTCTATTGGCTCATCAGCCAAGGCTGTTGCTGGTTTATCCCAATTCGGAATGATCTTGCGTTAAGCCGCCTGATGCTTACCACACACACCTCACCACACCTCACATTGAGTCGTTGACCTCACGGACAGGACTCGCTGTGCAGCCTGTAAATTAAGTTGTTCTTGGACGAGATTCTCGGGAATGAAAAAAGAAAAATTCCATTAGAATTAAAGAACTAGTATACAAAATACACCGAGGTGGAGAGCGCGCTAGATGACTCCGACGACTTCAAGTGAACGCACTGCGGCGCATCAAGGAGACGGAATACATCCACGCCATCGTCCGCCCGCAAGGAATTCCCGCACTGAGTATACCACTCCACCCACGCAAATGGTCACCGTTGACAAAGACATGAATGTCGAAGACATGAGCTCGAGAGCGACGACGGAGTTCCTCCTATCGCGGAGAGCAACAGTCGGAGGAGGAAGAGTTGTTGGCCAGGGAATACGGGACGGTAGAGTCGATGGAGAAGGGCTGAAGGAGCTTGCCATGGCAGGATCCGGCGTCGCACTGGGTGCAAAGGAGTGGCGGATCAAATTCGATGCTGGATGCACACAGCCCACAAGACGGAGGCTCAGAGGCAGGATTGCGACGTGACTCGACGCTGCAACTGGGAAGGAGGAGCGCGCGTGCGAGAGGTCGAGTGCCGTGTACAGAACGGATACATGCTCCTGCTCCTGTTTCTGAGGTCGTGCGTCGTGCTGCCAGTGGTCACCGGCCAGGCAAGGTCACGGACCAAGGCGGCCAGGGAGCGAAAAGCGGATGGGCGCGAGAGCCGAGGAGGAGAAGGGTGGTGCGAGCAGGTAGCGTGTGGATTCAAGCCAGATTCGAGACTACATGAGTGGCCTGAAGACAAGATGTAGCCAGCACAAAAAATGAGAGTCCAAGGGCACGCACCGGTATGGATGCTTCACCAGAGCCCCTGCTGAAACAAGTACTCTCTATGCAAAAGGAATGTGCGGATGTGATGCACGGCATCTCGGCGTGGATGTGTTCTGAGCATCGAGATATCCCTTCCATCAGATGCTTCGTGAGAATAATGAAGCTAATGGGAAGGAAATCGCCATGCTGCTGAGCCACGTGTTTTCCGCATGTCGAGGCAAGTGGGAAGGGAGTGGGGGCGACATGTTGTGAGTAGGGTGTAGCACGAATGGCGAATGTCACGAATATTCGTGGCTGTGTATTCGCTAATACCGAATATTTGTACTCGTGAATGGCTGTGGCTGTGCTATTCGCGCGAATGCAAATATCAGGTTTTGAAAAAGTCAATATTCGCGAATATTCGTCGGCTAATCCTGACTTGATCAACGTGATATCAGAGCTCAATTTGGAAGATTGATCCGTCGGCATCACTCGGCATCACTCGGCCAAATCGGCTTGTTCCCTGCACACACATCAGTCAATAGAATATTTCATGTACAATGACACATACCCAGTGATCCGTCCATTTTGGCATGCCCTTCTGTCAATCTGTCAAGATTTGACTCCCATTGCGAGCTACCACCACTGGGAACTTGCTGGGAAGGACATTTGAGACTACCCACACTGCTCTCTGAAGCTGATATAGCACTTTGCCTGCAGATAGCTTGCAACCACCCACTTTAGATGAGTATCCAGAGGTGCTGAATCTGAATAGTTGCCACTCGTGAATATTCGCGAATACTGCTTACAAATACACGAATATTTGCCATCAATATTCGTGCGAATGCGAATATCAGTTTTCAAAGTTTGACGAATATTCATATTCGCGAATATGTATTCGTGCTACACTCTAGTTGTGAGCACATGTCGATGTGACATGTCGATAGCTTTGCGCCCAGTGAGACATAAACCATGAGCCAGTCTATTCTATTCAATGATCAATCTCAGGGCGTATCGACACATGCACCGAACAGAGAAGCTCGATGGGAGCAGTGCAGGTGCCAATATGTGGCGGCATCTTAATCTGGACCCGCTGTCTTCCTGGTAACTTCCGAGTCCTGGAAGCAGAAGCTCTCTTCTGCGATTCACAACGCTCTTGCGATCGTCGATTCGGCCATTCTTTAGTTTGAACACGACGAAAAAAACCCACAAATCCCAAGTATGCCCTCGGCAGGAATTGAACCTACACCTTCGCAGGAATTTTCATGGGGCGAGACATCTAATTGTCTTGAATTCCTTGCGCTGAACTCAAGCTGAACTGCGCCCGGGGTTGAGAAGCACTCTGTGGATTTCGACTCAGTGACGCAGCGAAAAATGGAGATACAGAAGTTGTTTAGCGCCCCAGGTAGGAGTCGAACCTACACCTTCTTGCAGGTGAATGACCTTACACTGGATTCCTCCAAGACGATCGTCCACGATCCGCCGGGGCGCACTTAGTTTCCTCGGACTCACCACCTAGGCTCAGCTTGAATCTGAAATCCAACAAAAGGCATTGCAGATTCGAAAGCCTCGGCACGGAACTTGAATTTCGCCGAAGGAAGGGAAATAACGCTCTTGGCGTGCTGCTGCGTGCTTTATACAGTGTCGGCAATCTAATCATTAGCCTGCAATTCTCAACGTTCAGCCCACACACACAACTACTCATTTCTGACGAAGAGCAGGCAGAATATCCGTCGAGTTCGCCCTCCACCCATTCAACGCAGCATTAAAGTCAACCATCCCCGTTGCCGCAGCCGGACTGGTCGTAGCCGAGATATCATCGACCAGAATCACGTCGTAGCCTTTATAGTAAGAACTGTACACATCCAGTTGAACCGTTTTCCCACTCAGTAAAAGGAACACTCACTCCAAAAGGGTGCCCCAAACGCACTGGTCTTCAAAAGACCAAGTGCATCAGCGGTAGATCGCCGAGCACGATGAAAGTAAACTCACCGATGTTGACACCACCGAAGAATAGGGTGGTGATCTGGTTGTCCTGCAAGAATGTCTGCATCGGCGTCGAGGCTCCCCACATCCCTGAAAGACGGTCTACAAATCCAGGTGAGTTCTGTTCGACTGATAAGGGCCTCACTCACTTTTGTTGAAGTAAAAGTCCGTCCCATTCGCGACGCCCCCAAGCTGCTCATCAAGCAGCGCGCCGAACGGCTGGGCATTCCAACTCCCGCGCATCAGCTTGCGTCCAACGCTGATATTGCCTTGGATTGTGCCCATGTCTGAACCGAAGGAGGTGGCGGATGTGCCGTCGGAGGAGAAACCGCGCTGTGGGTATTGGATCAAAATTGGGCCCGTGACATGGATGTGTAGCTCTTGGACTTACGAAGAATGCAGGCGGCATGCTGTCCACTTGAATCCACGTCAAACGTCGAGTGTGAAGGTACAATTAATGAACGTACAGTCAAAGTCCGTGAGACCCCAGTTGGTCCAAAATACTTTCATGCCGCTCGCACGGAAGGCGTGGATCGTGTTGATAGTAGCAGCTGCGCAGATGAATGTGAATCTGTGGGTCACCGACGGCCGCGTACGAGAGGCTCACGTATTACAGCCCGTCCGAGGGGATCCCCACCGAGATCGGGGTGCTACCCACCGATAGCTGAGTCCCTATACCTGCTTGACAAAGGAATTCGACGCACCAGGAAGAAATTTTGCATGTCGATAATGACCAAGGCACTCGCCGCTGGCTGGATCGTTACTTGACCCTTGGGGGACGGCAGGGGCAGGGTTATTGCGTTTGTCGAATTGCCCCGGGTGAGCTGTGAGCATAGTGATATCACAATGAAGAAATCGCGCGAGGAAAGGAGACATACTTACATCCCATCCAGTTGAAGTTTTGATCCAAAAGTTGAACACGTTCCCGAAGGTATCCTTGGTGGGGTTGACTAGTTGCGCCATTGCGCCATGGACGCCCAGAGCGGCCAATGCGACGATCGAGTTGAACAGTTTCATGGGGAGGGAAAATTGGGGCGATGGGACAATATAATTCTGGCATGGGAAGCATTTATCCAGTTCTGTTATCTCGATTGGAAGCATCCGTCATGCCTGATAAGACAGAACCCGCAACGTTCGCGGTCACTGGTCAGATGAGGGCGAAGAGAAGCGGGGAAGGAGAGCCGCGTTTATTTTGAGGATTTCGAGAAAGAGAAGACCTGGCACGCAGATGGCAATGCACCCGACGTTCCTCCTCCATCAGAAACCAGACGCTGATTGAGGACGAGGAGAAGAGGATCCTTTCGTCTTCCAGTATAAGGACAGCCGCAGAGGGTGCATGCTTGATGAGTACGGCTCGAATCCCGGCGCTGGACTCTGATCTGCTGGGTGTAAGGAACCCCCGAGATGATCTGGGCTGCCGGTAAACCAAGGATCAAACGCATAGTATGGCGCCGCTCACGAAGGCTGCGTACGGAACAGGGAACATACTTACAGCAGTAGCCGACAGTACGCACAGTGTGTTCCGTTAATAGAAGAGAGAAGCCGAGCTGTCCTGGGTCCAGACTCCAAGAGAGAGGATTCCATTGGATCAACTACCAAGAAGAGCGGTGGAATGTCGCGAGATGCTGTGTGGTGGACTATGTGCATTGAAAAAGGCCAGCAAGAGGGTGAAGATCTGATGTAGACGCCGACGATAAACGACTCCTCGTGCACCTGGATGCGCACAGGAGCTGGATGCGCGACGATGAAGGTTTGGGAAGACATAAATTGATTGCCGGTCAGGAGAAGCCGGAGATTCGTGCCCATTGGATGGCTGGGGACATGATGAGCGGGACACCATCCTTTCGACGATATGGTTATAGACTTCTCAGAAGGAAAGGTTTATAAGCGGCGTGATTCAAAAATGGGCTGCCAAGATGATATTTTTACAGTCAAGAGAAAATACAAGTACGTGATTGAGCGGAGGGTGATGGTCTCTCGTACACAGACTATACAGGTTCGCGTCTGTAGTGGGGTGTAGAGGGCGAGGACTATCCTTCGTTGAACCAACAGTCTCTCATCTTGCTCTTGGCATTGGTCATTGTCACAGCAAGGCGCCCACAATTCTTGTAAAGCTGGCCTCCGAATACGATGCACGAGGCAACTGTACACTTGTTAACTCTTAAAACAAACAAAAAAGAAATCCAACACTCACGAGCCAACAACCGCTCGACGAGGCCCATCTTGTTCCTTTGCAGTGGGACACTGTGGGTTGGAGCACTTCTTGAATAACCGATCCGTGAACAGCTGCCGCACAAAAGAATTCTCCAGTCCTTCCACTGTACGATTAGCCAATTCTTCCGAAACTTTGTATGGTGGACCGAGATCGCAGGACCGCTGATTGGCTGCGCGAAAGTCTGGTGGTGTAGGGACGACTGTGCGGCGATGCATGGACACTCGTTGACCGTCCGCAATCGAGAACACGCCTAGAACTCGGTTTCAGTGCACGGCTGGATGAAAGGATCGCAGAACGTACAAAGAATTTCCGTGGTCGAATGAGTGTATTCATTCGGCGACGCAGGAGGTGCCCTGACGAGTCCGAGAAGGGGTGAGTCGGGGAGGGCGACATATGTTCCGGGGTCTCTGGCTTGTAAGGAACTATCCAATATGTGCGTCGACGAAGAAGAATCTGAGAAAGTAACCAACCGGAGGTCGAGTATTCGTATGATTTTCGAATTGAGTATCCAAGGTATAGGATCTGGAGCGTCCATGAAACGTCCGGATCCGTCGCGCATGAAACGAACGACGGGAGAGTCCAAAGGTGCAATGGGTTTCAGAGGCTTATTCGTAGTCTTTCCGCGGCAGAGCTGTTTGTGACATTGGTTCCAAGAAGCGAGCTGGCTGGGTTTTTGGCCGAATCGACCTCCAGTTTTCTACAGTGATTCCGAGGACACCTACCAGTCATTTGAGCAATACGCAACCTTTCTGCATCCTGTGCACCGTAGGATCCCGTCTTCGACGCCACAGTGGCGACACTTGTCAAGTTCTGCGTCTCCCATGGTCCTCCGAGATGGTGGTGAGAAGAAAGAAGTTGGGCGCACGTGAACGGTTAACGTCGGATCAGATCCGGCAGTCTAATTCTTCGTCCGGTATCGCACCTACAGAATCGAGTAAATCACGGTTGATTTCCCGACCAGGTGGTTACAAAGTGGACCTGGGTTCCTTGACCTCGACCCACAGATGCTTCAGTCTTGTTCTCAATGAAAAGCGTCACAGATTCGAAAAACCAGGAGCGGGGTTGCAGAAACGACTTCCAAGATGATATTCTACAGCCAAGAAACAGTACATGCATGTATGCGATCAAGCAGGGGCGAGGAAAAGGTGGCGTTGAGACTTTTCAAGTTATTCATCACCCAGGCCTCCAAATGTTGCAGACAAAGGTCGTCGTTACAGCAAGGGAACCACATTTCTTGCAATATCGGCCTGCGAACCCGATGGGTGAGAAAACTGTACAAACTTGTCAGCATGCACTGGTACTTTTGAAACGGAAAAATTGAACGCTCACGAGCCAATAAGGACACGACGGGGGCTGTCGGAGGAACTTACAGACATAAAAGTTGTGGGGCACCATGGGTTTGCACACTTGGACATCAATGGATCTTTGAACAGTTGCTCCACAAAAGCATTCTCCAATCCTTCCGCTGTACGATTGCACAACTCCTCCGACACTTTGTACGGTGGACCGAGATCACACGATCTCTCGTTGGCCGCGAGGAAGTCACAGGGCGCTGGCACGACTACTCGGTACTGAGAAGCACTCTCTAATGGGTTTTGGCTCATAATCGAGAACTCGCCTGCGATCCGGAGTAAGTGCACCGCTGGATGAGAAGCTTTTGGGACGCACAAAGGATTTCCGCCGTGGAATGTGTAAACAGCTCGTATGATTCGGGAGTCGCGAGTTCTTCTTCCGTGACACGTTCGAGAACAGGTGGATTGGGAAGAGCGACATAGTTTCCGGGGTATCTGGGTCATGGAATCATTTATCGAGTACGTGCGCGAACGAAGATAACCAACTTAATATTGATCATCCGTATCATTTGCGAATCGAGTACCCAAGGATCACTAGCGCGCGCGATACGTTCTTCTTCGAGGCTCGGACGAACAATGGGAGGATCCAACGGTGCAATAGGCTTCAGAGGCTGAGTCGTAGTCTCTCCACGGCAGAGCTGCTTGTGGCATTGTTTCCAAGAAGCGAGCTGGCTGTTTTTGCGCCCAAATCGACATCCGGTTCTCTCGAGCGATTTCGGAAGCGCCTACCATTTATTCGAGCAATAAGCGACCTTTTTAAACCCTGTGCAGCGTAGGGTCCCGTCTTGAAAGCCGCAGTGGCGACAACTGAGAATTTTAGCGTCTCCCATCTTGCTTTAGGAGTGGTGAAAAGAAAGAGGTCGAGAGCACGTCAGCGCGCTGTCAGCCTTTGACGTCGGATCAGGGCCTGCTGGTCCAAGCTTTCACTTGATCTAAGCCAAAAGGCCAGAGTAGGTGCTGATACAACCCATCCCGTACGTATATACCTCCCGCCATCCACTTCTCGGCAACCTCCGTGTGAAAAGAATCTAAATCAAAGCTGAGTTTTCTGCCGCTTGAACTTCCGATCCTCCATCCGCTTCTGAAAACTGATCGCATCCTGCTCATACCCCTCAACCTCCTCAAGCAACGACTTGTTCTTCTCCTCCAGCTTGACGATCCGGCCATTCAACTGATCGATCCGCTTGCCCTGGCTGACGACGGTGGTGCGATACATCCCATTCTCGTGCTCCAGAACATCGTGTTTCCGTTTGAGAGCGTTCTGCCCGCGGATAGCGGAGGTGAGCTGAGCAAGAGCTTGCTCGTTTGCGAGATCGTACGAGTCGCTAGCCGCATGCGAGGATGGCGTGGGCGAAAGAGCGAGGAGGTCGTTGGTGGCCCCTGCGGCAGAAACAAATGCTGTTGCAGTATTATTCGGCGGTGTCTGCTGAGTACTGGTCGGAGTGCTGTTGTTCCCGATAGACTGATTTGTAGTGGAAGTCGTAGCGTTGATAGTGGACTGCGTTTGATCAACGGTGGGCGAAATCGTGCTCGTTTGGGGCGTCTGTGGAGTGTTGGGAGTCACGGTGCTGGTGCTAGACGTGCTTTGGGTTTGTGGAGTACCGCTAGATACCAAGCCACTCGTAGTCGTGGTGAAAGCATTCCGAGACCGAGCCGATCTCACTGAAGTCGAGGTCGATTTTCGCGGAGAAGTCGTGGGTGTGTTCGTCTTCGCAGCTGCTGAACACGGTAAGCCTTTGCCAATAATACTACGATGGGAATGGACTCGCTGGACGAAGTAAGCGCGGTCGACGGACGCGCTAGGGTCGAGGTCACGGGGGCTCGTTCGTCTGGAAGGCAATAAGTGTTCGATTTCATCAAATAGACACGAGCACACGCACCAACATCCACAGGCGCACCCTCAGCTTCAGCAGACTTGGGCAGGAGACCCCCACCCATACAAAGTGCGAACGCGCCCCACACTTTCTTGGCGGGAATGTCGGGTGTGCGCGTGCTCGCAGCCTCCTCGAGGACCGGTATAATCCAACAAAAGCACTCCGTCATCTCATCTCCGTCGCCGTGCTCCTCGCACGGCTTGGGTAGCGCCACAGCGAACTGTCTGTTATCTTCGCTCCACACCGCGGTCGGGTACACCTTGTCGTACTTGCGGATGGTGATGGCGTCAGCCTCCAGCTCGGGGATGACCATCTGAAGCACGGCTCGAAGACGGTCCAGACCTTTGGCGTAGGTTGGTTGAGCGGGCGCCGTTGTTTGTTGGCCCGCCGGCGAAGAGCCGGAGCCAGTGTCACGACCCGCAGCCAAGCTCGCTAGTCCACGAGCGCTGGTATCACTATGCAACATGGCCTGCACCTCTTCCTCCCCTTCCTCCGAGCCTGCTTCCGCACCCGCGGCCATGGGTGACTCGAGAAGGATCTTGCGCGCGTAGTCTTTGATTGGTAGGTACGCCCCAGACTCGTAGAGAATCTCGAGCGCTCGCGGGTTCACTTGGAACGGCTTCAAATCCAGCTGCTCGTATAGTGCAATGTGTTCTTCGTTTTTGGAGCAAGGACACAGGGTTAAGGATGTCGTCGGAGCTTGACGACGCATCGCGGCGTCAAACGCGACCCGGTATTGCTCTGCCCCCTTTTTGTCCCTGGGAGTGAGCACACCTGCAATGCCATCGGAATGGTCGTCTGTGAGTATATCGGCCGCCAATTCTATCGCCAGCTTGGGCTCGTCCCGAAACCCGTAGTCGGCGCTGGCTCCCAGATCGGTGTGGAAGTCGATCCGTTTTTCGTCGTAGCCGACCATGACACGCTCCGCGGACAGGGTGAGATCGCCATGATAGTTTATCGACAGGTGATTCAAATGTACGCCTTGTGGAATGAACTGATCGCGGAGGTAGAATCTCGGTTTGCCGCTGATAAGGAAGAACTGGACGTTCCCAACGCTGCATCCAGGAATGAATCGAGACTTGGGACGCCATGCGTGCAAGGGTGGAATGATCCCATACACTGCAGAGAACAGCGTCTCCGGTTGCAGTTCGGTGTCGAGTCCGACGATGGTGATGCACACCTCGTCTGATTTCACGACCGACTTGTTGTTAACATCCATCCCATACTTCTTTCGCCTGTTGGCCGCACTCTTGAGGTCTTTCTCCGCCTTCTCCGTCATTCCTTCGTTTTTGGTCTCGAGATCAGAGTTGTAGTAGTAGGGTACTATACCGCCATCCTCATTGTTGTCGACATCTGCTGCGGTGTTGGCGACGCTGGGAAGAAAATGAAGCCGACTCACCTAGCTCATATTTGTGTGCCAGGTACTCGGACACAGTGCGCGTCGTCAGGTCGTCTTGAGTCACGTGGAGGACTTCCTGTTTGCGCCTTTTCCGCCACTTGAACTCCCCCAGCTCCTCCCCAACCCGAAATGACATCCCAGGTTGCGGCAGGACAGTTTTCTGGTTCGATTTGGTTTTGGGGTTCAAGTCCCACATCTTATCCAGCGTTTCGAAGAGGAATTGCATCGCCAGAACGAAGCCTTTGCCCTTTTCGCCGATGGCAAACTCGTCGGATTTGCTGGTGGACCATCCGTCGACGACAAAGGAGTCAAATGAGGCGGCAGCATCGAGATGGTTGTTGAAAAACGAGATGGCATTCATCTTGTTGCTCGTGTCCCAAAGCACGACGGCGGCGGCTAGATTGGTGTTCGCGTAAGTGTCGACGGAGAGAACGTATAGCGGCAAACAGGCCGCATTCGTCAAGGAGACGCCATGAGGGCCCGTTAGGAGGCTTGGGTATGTAGCCACCAGGCGCTCCTTGCAGGCTCTCTTCTCCTCGTCAGACTTGAGCTGGGCAGATATCACTTTGGATAAAAGCGCAGATGCAAAAAAAAAAAAAAAAAAAACGCACCCTGAGGTCTTCCCGCTTGAACCCCTCCCACTCCCGGGCGCGGATATCCTTCAAGGCTTGACCGACGATGTTTTGTATCAGCTCCTTTATAGCAAACGGGATATCGAAGCAATCCAGCTCCGCTGCGTCCCGGCTTTTCCACTCCGTGAGTGTTTTTCCGCTGCTGGGTTTCCACTTCGTGAGTTCGACTGGGGCCATGGATGGGAAATGGATGGAAAGGAGTTACATTACGTAACTTATTTTCCACCTTGATCATCACATAAGCGGATCATGATATCATGGATCGGAAGTTCGACAGAAAACTCAACCTTGAGTTGGAAATGAGATGTAGATGGAATTCCTCATGTGTGAATTCAAGATGAATTTTATGACAAGTCGACTGATCAGGTCACAGATGCGCCCGATTGGGGCCGACTTTCACCACTCTTGCACCACCCCCGACACCATCGACGACCAAACCGCGACGTTTATTGCGCCCGGCTCCGGGATCGTGTCGAGCTCATGTACGTTGCGTTTTCGATTACTTACTCATGTTGGTATGATGGATTTTGGATAGATTGGTCTGGGATTAGTCACCCAAAGCTTTGGAGTTGTTATGCTGACCACTCAGCACCGCAACAACACCGTCACGTGAAGAGTTGGAGACCTGCTTGAACTTGAAAGCACTCGCAACTTGTAGCCGTAGTATGGGAGTCTGGAGACGCAGAGCTCGCGAAATTCCGACAGTGCCGGCTTTCACGACAGCTTGGGCGCTTGAATCCAGAATCATATTGACACTCAACACCAAGTTGGTTCATTCACAGACTCTGCTTCGTTGACGCATACATTCGATAGTTCCTTTCAAGCCAGAGACCCCGGGAAATATGTCGCGCTTCAGAACAGCTTCCCAACCCTCGGTTGAATTAGATGTAGGTTCGACTCCTACCCCGGTGGGTAGAGCGCTGGCGATGCTGATCATTTTTTTTGCACTGGGCGACCAGTGGGTTAAAACAATGACACTGAATCAAGTCTTCACAGGTCGTGGTCGCAGCAACAGTACACTAAGTATGCGTGTTGAAGGAAAAGGTTCGATTCCTGCCAAAGGCATGTATCGGACGAGGAGTCGTCTTTTGGAACTCCATGTGCCCAGCATTTTGTCAGGAATCTCGGTAGGAGGAGGCAGGATACACTGGCAGCTTGAAAATTCAACAACAAGTACATCTTGAACCGCGACAAGTCCTCCGCAAAGAAAAAGTTGGAAGGTCTATCCCGAGCTATACTTGTGGGGGATTCGAACCCGCACCAGCCGTTTGCGAACGTGACGCACAATGTGTATGGCAACAAGGTAGTAGAATCTCCCTTCACCGAACCTTACAGGTCCGAGGTAAATGCCAGCCAGCGGATGATCCAAAACGAAAAAATTGAAAGTACCCCAAGACCTAGCCATGCCTTGTCGGGATTCGAACCTGCCCCAGCCCATTCCCTGTACAGCACGCGCTGCAGCGAATGTGTATGGCAACAAGGTATTAGAAACCCCTTCACAACATAACAGGCAAGTGTCACCAGCCAACCCTGGACGCGGCACTGCAGAGTTGAGCTCGAGTTGGAACACAAGAAAGTCCACGCTTGAACCGCAGTTCAACAATCCACCTGCCAGACGACTCGGAACTTTGATTGGTCCTCGAATTGAGGGAGAGGATATCATGTAAACCCCACGGTGGGTCCAAAGCCTGCAATCTCTTACTCACCCTGGAGAAACAAGAAGTTAAAACAAGCCCTCGCAGATCGTGGTCGATCGTCTCAGTAACATTCTGGAATGCCCCATGGACATGACTAGAAGGAGTAGGTTCGATTCCTACCGAGGGCGTGGTATGGGGGAATTCCCGCTTTTTGACAATTTGTGATGTGCCCAGCATTTTGTCAGAAATCTCGGTGGGAGGCAGGATACAGGTCGAGATTTCCACAACAAACAAGTTGAACGGCCATTTGCAATTGAATCCCAAAGAAAAAAAGCGCCTTCGAAGTGGTGAGCCCCTCTATGCCTTGTCGGGATTCGAACCCGTACCACCGCCTAAATACTTTCCAAACATGCACAGCCGCGCTGCGGCGAATGTGTTTGGCAACAAGGTATTAGAACTGAACCTTACAGGTACATGCCAGCCAATTTCCCCGGACGCGCTGTAGAGCTCGAGTTTTTTTTGAACGCAAGAGAATCCACGCTTCACCCACGGTTGAACAACCCACCTGGCAGACGACTCGGAATGATTCATGATTCTGGTTGGTCTTTGAATCGAATTTGGGGGAGAGGATATTGAACCCCACGGCTCAAAGTCTGCAATCTCTCACTCACCTTCGAAGAAAGAAGTTAACACAAGCCCTCGCAGATCGTGGTCGATCGTCTCAGCAACATCACACCACGCGAGAAACCTGACGAGAAGGAGTAGGTTCGATTCCTACCGAGGGCAATGTCGTGTACGGACACTCCCGCTTTTTTACCACTTGCGATGAGCCCAGCATTTTGTGAGGAATCTCAGTACGAGCTCGAAAATTTTCATCAACAAGAAATTGAACTCCATATGCCTTGTCCGGATTCGATCCCGCACCACTCGCCAAGCATACACTGCAGCCCGGCCGCAGCGAACGTACAACAAGGTGGTCGGCGGGTATCTGCCGTTGTCGCAGTGGATGTGGGACTGGTGGGAGAAGACCCCGAGTCAGGATTTCCGAGAGCAGGGGGGGCCTTTTCCGGATCGTCTGAAGTGAGTTCCCCAGAGATCTCCTTGGTCGGACTGTCCGCTCTGGGCAAAAGAAATGCTTCAGAGCCCGTCATTCACCCACCCACCCACTCACTCACTCACCCACTCACTCACTCACCCACTCACTCACTCACCCACTCACTCACTCACCCACTCACTCCTCACACCAAAAAAAGTGATAACAAATATCAATTCAATTATCCAAAAGCCACAAACAGGTGACCTATATCGTACGTCGGAGGCTCTAAAACACAATATATATGTACAAGTTTGGTTACGGTATGCAAGTCAGTTCTTTTGTGGAGCAGAGATGGGAGGGGTTCGGAGTATCGGGGACGAACGGATATCGGAGATGGCTATGGACATCGGTCGACACCGGAGAAAACGCCCGCTGACTCATGCAGCTGACGTCCAAAGCCGGCCGACCGCGTCGTCCGATGGGGAGCGGAAGGAAGGAAAAAACGGAAAGGAGAGTGGAGCCTCGGGATGTGGGGCATGGGCGGGCAGAGAAGGGAAGGAGGGAGGGGGATGGGGATGCATGAGGAAATGGGCCGGGGATGGGATGGGATGGATGTATGTATGCAGAGAGAGAAACGATAGCAAGGAAATCGAAAACGGATGCCGATTGGGATGTCGAGGTCGTCGTCGTCGTCCTCCCTACTTCTTCCCCAAACTCAAACTCCTCATACTCTCCTCCAACACATCATGCAGCTTGGACGCACACTGGCCACCGCACGAATCCTTCTCCTTGACCGCCGCCGCCGCCGAAATCTTGGGCGACTTGCCGCCCATCGAAGGCTCGACGTCCACAACCCGCACCACAGCAGTCCCATCCAACACCTTGCGCACCTTCTCCGGATCCCACTTTTGTCCATTCCCAATACTTGAAGACGACGAGGACGACGAAGAAGCCCGCTCGTTCCCAGAGAACGCATCCCAAAACGCCCCACCAAGCCGCTTGAGCAACGTCTGGCTCGCCATTGCCGCATACATCGCCTCCCTTTCCTTCTGACTCGCAGGCGGCGGCGGCGGTGCGGGAATCGTATGCTCCCGCTCCTTCGCACTCGACCCGCGCACAGGCACATGCTTGCCCGAAAGCGACAGCCCCGAAAGACTCGTCGCCAACCCGTTGACGCTGTTCGGCCCCAACGTAGGGCTCGCAAAGTACTTTGGTTTGAGCCCATTCGCAAGCCCAGTAAACTGGGGCTTGTTCGTAAACGGCGACATCGGCAGCCCGTTGAAGGCAGGCGCAGAAGACGCAGCGTGCTCCTTCTCCTTGTTGAGCTTGTACTGCGCAGCCATGCGACCCCAAAGGTGCATACGGTATCTGGACACGTAAAAATGAGATTCTGGCGATAGAGAGGAGCAGGAAACTCACGCGTCCAAGTTGCGCACCGTAAACGGATTCGCGTCCCCAAAGGCATCCGCGCCGGGCGCTCCCGTCCCTGAGCCAAGCCCAAAGCCAGCACGCACGACCTCTTCCGAGACCTTGCCGCTGGGATTCAGGGCCGGATTGAGGTTCTCCTGTGGCACCTGCGGGTGCTAAAAAGATGATCAGCAACGTGCATTCAGCTCGTCGATAAACTTACCTCGGCCACAGGGGCGAACGGACTGGCCGCAAAAGGACTGGCACCGAGGAGGTCGGGAATCCGCGCGGTATGCACGCTCGTATATCCGCCCATCCCACTGAGCGGGCTCCCCACACCGCCCCAGAACCTTGTGCTCGTCGCACCCAGATCCTTGTTGATGTTGGCCCTCGGCAGCGGTGATGAGCGGCCGGTGCTCGAGGACGCGATGGGGGAGGCGAGATCGGAGGTGAGGTTCGGAGACGACACTGAGGACGCTGGAGGAGAGAGAGGCTGCAGCGGTGCAGGTGGGGGAAGA
Source organism: Roridomyces roridus (assembly GCA_029378245.1). Taxonomy (NCBI): domain Eukaryota; kingdom Fungi; phylum Basidiomycota; class Agaricomycetes; order Agaricales; family Mycenaceae; genus Roridomyces; species Roridomyces roridus. Next base: position 1,956,135 of record JARKIF010000006.1, read on the forward strand.
ACGGGTGCAGGCCCACGGCCCTCGAGGAGCGTCTTTTTCAGAGTAGCGATCTCCTGGCGCAGAGCGAGGTTCTCGGACTGCGTCGAGCCCAGCTCGGAACGGATGGCAGACAAAAGGCGGTCGCGCTCGGCGATGTTGTCCTCGAGAGTCGAGATGTATTCTGTAGCACGTTAGTGGATGTCTAGGTTCTGTAAAGTGACGACCGACCCTTGCGCCGTACTCGGAAATTGCGGGCACTGATCTTATTCCTGAGCTGCCTCTTCTCCTTGCTCGTCATCTTCTGGAACACCTCCGGGGGCGGGCGCCAATCCGCGGGCAGATCGTCTTGGTCATCGCCGTCTTCGTCGTCCTCAGTCTTGGTGGCACGTGGCTTGAATGTCGTCGAGGGCATGAACGCCGTGCTAGCCAAAGAGACGCTGCTTTTGCTCTCAGCAGCCGACACGGAGGCAGACGCCTTCTTGACGCCTCCCCCAGCGACGGTGCCTTTGCGTGCCTTGCCATGGCCACCAACCTTGACAGGGGCGATGGGCAGTGGCTCTTCGACGGGGGAAGCAGGCGAAGTCGCATTGTCCGAGTCAAAATCGGAGAAGGAGAGTGTGGCTGGCGAGTCGACGAGCTGTGGGTCGATAGCCATCATCGGTTGCTGGTTGATGTCAAAGGAAGAAGAGGCGCCTGCGCCCCCACCGCCCGTGAGCGGGAAAGCGCCGAAAAAGTCGTACGGCGCGCTGGAGAGCATGGCGAGTGGGTCGACGCACTTGACGTCCTCGTCAAGGAAGTTGAAGAAGCTGGGCGTGGGGCTGCTTCCGTCGTGGATGTCGGGGAAAGAGGCTGCAGGAATGGGCTGCGGCGGAGTGAGCACATTGGGAGTGCTCTCGCGACTGCCTGAAGATTGGGAGTGCGAGGGTGAAGGCAGGGAGGGTGCAGAGCCGAAGAGCTCGGTGTGGAAGAAATCGCTCATGTCCTGCGTGAGGTCTGTGTACGCCGGGGCGAACAGCGACGGCTGCGTCGGACTGTCGATGAGCATCGTCGTTTGTGGTGGTCGAGGTGAAAGAGAATAATTTGTTTGGTGCGAATGGGGCCGTGTGACTAACAGTGCTTCGGCGGCAGGCCCCACGCAAGCCCGCGGCAGGGCTGCGCTTTCGGCAACTTGACTCGATTACCCCAATCAGTCACAATCCTGTCCTTCTACCACATTCCATGGCCCCGTTGTAAACACACTGCCCAGGCGTGCCCCTCCTTTCACAGCACAAACGCCCCAGAATCCGTGCCCCGCCGTCCGTCCCCTCGCCTCTCTACCATTCCAGCACAAACCGGCTCGGTGAATAAGAATCTGCTTGGAGTGTCCCAAGACCAAGGCGGGCGGGTACTCACCAAACCGACCCTGCCCACGGCGGTTTTAGTGTATTCACTCAGAAAGGTATAAGCTCCCTACGGACTGGCCGGTGGTCCCGAGGCATCCAAACGAGGAACAGGCATCTCATGTAATGATGCGTTCGTAATACGGCTAACCGGTCAAACTCCCTGCAGAGGGTTACTCTCCTGTCCCAGCATCCCGGATTATGTACCCTCACCATCGCCATCGCCATCGCCATCTTGTCCGGGGCCCGTTTTTGTACGTCCTTCCCTCGGGCGCAATGCAAGCTTAGTTGACCGGTATACGACCTAGGCCGTACAGCGTCCATTTCAGCTGCCCACCTCCTGCTTTATGTACTTACATAACCCAGCATGCACTGGCATCTAGGGCTCGAACGAAGCACTGGGGTTTCCATGCCAGTGCCACTCATCAACCAGCCGTGTCTGGCATTATTCTCCTTTCGAAGCAATCGAAGTCGGAGATACGCCAAAGTTCTGAATCAAACCTCTTCATGTACCATATCGGTCTATCTACGCAGCCAACCTCCAGAGGTCAACATCGGCCCGACCTCTCGAACGCAACCCAACCGGGTGAGGGAGGTTCGATTCCTCCTTAGCGCATCAGACAATGGCGACAGAACCTTTCTTTTTTGCGATTGCGGATAAATCGACCTGCAGCTTGCTGCAACACCGCCGACAGCCTTGGTGGATTACAGCCTCCATTTCAGCTGCCCACCTAGGCCTCCTGTTTATGCGAATAACCCAGCATGCATCCAGGGCTCGACCGAAGCACTCGGGGTTTCCATGCCACTGATCAATGGCATTATTCCCGTTTCTATGCCTTGTTCTTGTACGCATATCGGTCTACGCAGGCAGCCTCGAGAGCTCAGCTCGTCCCGACCTCTCGAACGCAACCCAACCGAGTGAAGGAGGTTCGATTCCTGCTCAACGTATACAATACGGACAATGCGGTTTTTCTTTTTGCGATTGCGGATAATTCGGACTGCAGCCAAATTGCTCCAACACCCAAAAATTCAGCCCATTCTACAGCCTTGGCGGACTGCATCCAAACGATCAAACGGGATACAGACCGAGACCGAGTGTTCGACTCCCTGGAAAGGCATTGAAAGACCACCTCGATCAATTTTGTCATTTTGTCTGCGGACCGTTTCCCTTCCTTCTTTCCCTTTCAACATGGTTTTTCCGCTGGCATTCTGTGTCCTTTCCTTTGCTATTTCCCGAGCTATCTGCTCTCCTGGAAAACGCTTCCTGCATCTTTAATGCCCATGGAGATCATGTATGTACCTCTGAAATCAACCAATACCATCCGACAATGCTGTTGGGTGCAACACAAACGCGAGCTCAGCGCGGCTATTTCTGCAGGCCTTGGTCGATTAATCTCAAATCACCCCGATTCCTTGGGTGGGTTTCTACGCTCTATCTCGGGGAGCTGAGGGTTCGATTCCCTCTCAAGGCATGGACCGAGTGTGTCATTTTTGACCTAGACATTCATCCTTAGGTCATTGAATTTCCTTCCCTGGTACGCCTAAGGTCATCGATTCCAAAGCCGTCCGTATTTTGACCGCCTTCTCACTTTTCCACAGTTGAAGTTGAGCAGCTCCGTACATTTTGTCGATTCAGAATTAACCCGAACTCGGACCTGGAGCTTTTAAAGAGCCTTTGCAAACAGAATCAAAAGTGGGCTTCGCTTTTTTCACAGATGATGACAACTCTCAATGCATGGATGCTTCCATTCTGGCACTAACAATGCCTCGAGTGGCCCAAGAATCCACTGTGGTTGATATTGATGTTGAATTCGAATTTACGAGGCAGTGAGGGCTCAAATCCCTGCTGTGTATTTCGCGAAGAAGTCATCATATTTTCACATATTCAATAATTGCTCTTGAGCCCATCCTATTCGTCACCGTTACCGCCATTGGACTAGAAAGAACACCGAAAGGCACTGGCAGTGGCTAACTCCTTACAGTTGCACTCGGAATACCTTGGTTGATTCAAAATCGGCTTGAATTGAAGTGGAGAGCAGGGTTCGACTCCCAGCCAAGGTTTGGGTATGATGTTGGTTTTTTGTTGGTAAAAAAACTATTCGAGCGCAGCCTCCTGGTTGTAAACAAATATCTTTTACCACGGTCCACCGGCGTTCCCGAGCACCCAGCGCTCCGAGACCCAGAAAAGACAGCTCCATGCACGGTTTATTTCAAATCACGCGGTGAGCCTTTATGTAACGCCCCGGTTCGATTCCAATAATTCCAAAGCGGCCGTCCACAGTACGACATCGTTGACGGTCTTCCTCCCTTTTTTGCCCGTCATTAACAGTTGAAGTTGTACAGTTTCGCGGTGTTTCTCAATTCAATCCAGGGAAGCTTACAAGTTACCAGGTGCCTTGAAAGAAAGCTTGAAGCCGGGTGAGGCACCCGCAAGAACTTGGATGCCAGATTGAATCAATAGTGGCTTGTATTTTCTTCACCGCAGTCTGTGCACCGGTTCGAGAATTGAAGCCTTTCATCCAACTTTCATCACCAATTCATCACCACCATTCTGGGCCCCAAGAATTCTCGGGAAAAAGATTCATGGTGGCCAGTGAGTGTTCGAGCACTGCTGGACCTCCCGAGGCACTTATCCATTGAAGGGACAGTTGGACATTTTTACTGGTTCAAATTTCTTTTATTCCATTCCTTACCGCCAGCAATCTCACTGGTCAAACCTCAAACTCGAGCACGGCACGCATGATATCGATGGTGATCATGATGGTGTCGTCCTTCCCCTATTCCCCACTTGGTGGCCGGTCAACTACTTATCCTTCGAGTGCCTCGAAAGCCTTGGTTGAATCATCTGTTCATGCACGGTTAAATTGGCGGGGTTCGACTCCCGCCGAGGCCTTACATAAGAAGTAAGTGGATTTTTTTCGTGCCCTTTTATCTTCTGTCCTGCTGGAGCCAATGAAAGGCAGTGGCATATTCCGCCGACGAGGAAGCCTCGGGAGATGCCATCAGCGTGCCGTGCCTGATATTGATCAGCCGTTTATAAACGGACGATTGAATCACCGCCGGTCTTCAACGGACAACTCTCTTGTGTTCACGAACCTCCGTCCCCATCCGCCTCGGCCAACCTGCTCATGCTTTATAAACTTCCTTGTGTGTCCCACACCCACAAAAGATATGAATCACCAGCTGGCGGGTCTTTGACCTCGGCCCAACGAGTCGCCCAGCATGTCAATCTCTTGCACCATCTGCTCGGAGCCCCTCAATTCCCCGGTCGCGCTTCCCTGTGGTCAGTCTACCATCCATTCAATCATCTCGCGTCCTCACCATGACAGGCCATGTATTCTGTCAAGAGTGTGTCCGGCGCACGGTAGAGCCATGCGAAGCGGAGCATCGTTGTCCGACGTGCAAAACGACGTTTAGCATCGGTGCGTGTTGTCTCTCCCTACCGTGGCTGCAACTCAACGCCCATAGTGAATGTGGACGCGACGCTGGTGCCACCGTATCTACAGCCCTACGTCTACCCACCACTCCGGCCCTTGTTCTTCGATCCCGCGGTAACTAAGCCTCCGACTCCGCCAGCTTCCACCACCACCTCTCCAGTCCCCTCGCTGTTAATCCAGAGCTCGGGCCTGACAACGGCACCCACAACACCGACAGCGCCCATCCTAATCCACCCACAAACTCTCGCCGAACTTCAAGCAACCTGCACAACCTGGCGCCGACGCGCCGAAACACACGCTTCCGCCAACGAGAACCTCTTAGCTTTTGCACGTAACGCTCGCGACTGTGCATTGCGACTTCGTGCAGAACGCGACAAGACGCGGAATGAGTGTGTTTTGTTGAGGAGGAGGATTGCGGATATGCGGCTTCAGGGTCGCGTTGGTGATGAGGTGGATGCAGGTGAACCGGCGGAGCAATCCCTGCAGATAGCCATGGGCCCGTCCGTTGGCACTCCGGTTTACGTCAAGCAGTTCCAACCGCATTCTGTTATCGTTCAAGATAAAGACCTCGGGCCGCCACTCAAGCGACGGAGGAGAAATTCTGATCCAGAGGCTGCAGGATCATAGTTGCATGTTCTTCTGCTATGAATAGTGATTCTGCCGCTCTACACCAGAATCCTTGCTTCAGTCGCGGGCCTGAAGAGAGAAAGAGGACATAAAGTCTTTCGCCTCGAGCAAGGTGTGTCCCGTCCGACACTTCCAACCTATTTCGGCCGCCTTCAAGTTTCCATTGCAAGCTCGCCTGCAGCGTGACTGCGCTCGAACTGGTGAACAACGCCCAGAAGCACACGGCGTGCACCATGCTGCTCGTAGTTAGCAGACAATCTGTGTGCTCTGCGCAAGGGGACCCCGTTCGACTCGGGGCTAGGCGGTGCGGTGTTTATTCGTCAGGTTTTTTTCTTTCTCAAGGAGTGCATTGGGAGTGCATGTTCGGCGGCGCTACAACAGCAAGTTGTTTGACCTCAAGCGAGATACATATATGTGTTACTTTCAGCTTAGCATTTCGGCCGCAAGCTCCTTGTTCGACTCAGGGATGGGCGCTGCGTCCTCAGCGGTCTGAATTTTTCTTTGCCAGTGACTGACAGGCACACGCAGATCTAGAGTTGTGCGCGGCGGGCGTCACGGAGAAAATTATTCCACGGGCTCGCTTCGAGCATCGCACGACGCATCGAACTTCAAATTTCGCACTCTTTCATCCTTCGCCAGAAGGACAGCAAAGGTTCATGTAACCACGACGTGCGCCCCCAATCTCGTTTGTCTGCACCGTGACTCCGTTCGATTCGGGACGGCTGTAGTAGCGATTTCTCCGTGTTGCTGTTTTTTTCTTCCCTACTTCGTCGTGGGGTCACCCCGGGCGTCCACTGCCACTACTGATCAACACGTTTGGAACAGGAAGAACCGGCGAGTTATTATTAAAGTCAAGGTGAGCTCCGAAGAAAACTTTCGTCCGTTACATATTCACTACAGAGTGTGGACACGCGAGGTCAGCAGGCACCTCAAGGGGTTTGACGCTTTCAAGTTTTGATTCCAACTGTCGTTGTATTCCGTTTCTTCTCGGCTTTCATTTTTCAGATTCTTTGATTGTCAAACTTTGGAAAGCACGCGAAGATGGCCTATTACAACCTAGACGTGCAGTATGTTGGAAAGCAAGGTGAATGAAACCCACTCCCGCAAGAAATGCGCCGCCGTAGCGTCTGTACTCTCTGTTCGATTCAGAGTGGCTACATTGCGGTACGAACGAAAGTCTCAGCTTTTTCTCTTCTCTTTCGAGGTTCGAATCGGTTTCATCTCGAGCGCAATTTATATAAGGGAAAACGGCGAGTGTTTACCACGCAAGTTCAACATGCAACTTAGAACCCCTGGATCTGCTCCTTCAAAAACGCAATCATCTCAGCTTCCAACTTGGCGTTCTTAGCACGCTTTTCTGTCCGGACAACCTTGCCCCATGGTACAACGTACTAGTCGCAGGTCAATAAAATCAGTGATAGTCAAGATCCGCCAACGAACCTGGCCGGTAATCTCGGCTGGCGTGGCGACAGTCCCGGCCCACAGTTGCGCCAGCGCACCCATTCTGGTGAGATCCACCAAACAAATGAGTGGAAGCGACTCGATTGGACAAGAGAAGACGCACGGTGTGGGATACAAGGGAGAATTTACGAGGACCTGCATCCAACCTGGCTGATGTCTGAAAATAAGCGAAATGAGCTCGAGTAACACCAACTTGAATATAGTACGCACCGCTGAAGTTCCGACCTGATAACACCGGGATGCACTGCACAAGAAACAAGGACGTCCGAGTGCGTCTTGGCCAAGTAATTCGAGGCCAGGATGTTACCCATCTTGCTTTGTCCGTACAGACGCCTGAAGCGGGTCAGCTATCCGACGAGCAGGTCAGAAATGCGTACCATGGAGCCAGAAATTTGCCGGTCTTCTTGAGCCATGCATCCCGTTCAGAACCCCCTTTGAGACTGGCGAACTCCACCCCAGGCCCGGGAGCCAAGGTGTACAGCGTCGAGCTAGTGCTGATTACGCGCGCGGGGACCTGGTTGTGTTGGAAGGATTTTGTCAAAGCCGGGAGCTGACGGAGTTTCAAGTTGTAGTTGTGGAAGTTGGAGGGAGAGAGACGCACGAGGAGTTCAGTAAAAAAGAAGTGGCCGAGGACATTGGTTCCGAATTCTAGCGTTCGTCAATAAACTGTACAGCCCCGCTGACAGAAGACGCACGGAGTTCTACACCCTGCGCTGTAAGCATCTCAAGAGGAGTATTCATAACCCCACTTGAGCAATTCGGCGTCTCTTGAGATAATCCAAGCAAAGAAGGAAGGTACGCACGCGTTGTTGAAAAGTAGATCCAGCTTCTCCTCCTGCTTCAAAAAATTATCCGCCGCCGTTCGAACGCTCTTTAAATCCCCGAGATCAAGCTTCAGAAAGATCGCTTTCTTCCCATTCGTCTCTGCCTCCAGAGACTTGATAGCAGCGGTAGCTTTGTCGGGCGACCGCGCCGCGAGGTACACTTTCGCGTCCTTCAAAAGGAGCTGCTTGACTGTTTGGTACCCAATCCCAACGTTTCCGCCCGTGACGATGGCAACCTGTCTGGAGTGTAAAGCCTCACGTCGAGACAGGAAATGTGCATACATACCTTTCCAGTGAGGTCGGGAATGTCCCGCTCGGGAACGAAACTGGGTTTGGATATGAGCGCTAGGACACCGCCCATGTTTGTTAGGCGAGAGAGGGATGGGCGAGAGTACGGTAGGCGTGGAAGTTGCGTGGCAGTTTTAAGCAAGTTTCAAGTTACATAAAGTGGTCATCAGCCGTCGGATGGTCAACGCGTCAACGGCAATGTCAGGCTTATCGTAGCGTGACGTACCCCACCAAGAGTTGAACTTCACGTTGGATCCATGATGCGACACTGCCAGCCTTTCTTTTTAAAGTCTCCCCAGCATTCAGAGCTCAGCGAGAGTGTGCCAGACGACCTTGTAGATTGTATGGTGGGTCAGCGGAATGCGCCAAGTCGAAGCCGCAGGAGGAATCAGGATCAAGGTCCGTACGTTGAACCTCGGGCAGACATCGGCCATAGCTTCGGGCAGACATCGGCCATAGCACCGGGCATTACTCAGGCAAGCCGCCATCCTTATTAAGTTCTGACTCAGGGACGACTCACTATCACTCGGAGGATATTCGTGCATAGGTATACTTACACTTTTTTTTCCAAGCAGTTGAATCCGGAGGAAAAGCCTCGAGAAAGGTACCGACGCGTTCAACTTGCTGATTGGTCTGTGTGATGCGTGGTTTTGACGGATCAGATCATCAGATCTGACTACTCCGACTTGACTCCGACCACCACCACCACCACCACCACCAGCTCCTCGCCTGCTTACTCCGGATCCAGTGGCTTCGACCTGACGCCTTCCGCTGCGCCTTCCAACACCCTGCATGTGTCTCGCACGGTCTTGCTGAGCTGAAGTCACCGATTGCTGGCAGCTGCGGAACTTGAATTCAAGGAAAAGAGGAGTCTCAGTCGGACCCGGATCGCATACGCGTTTCAGCCCTTCAGTGCCGACCTGGATGGACTCTTTGCGACCCCGTCTTCTTCTGCATCAAAACTTCCCAAAGTCCTGGAAGATCGATAGTGGCCCGTGGGCAAATATCGGGACACTCGCTGGCACCTCAGGAGATTCCGGACATCTTCGGCCCACGGGATACTCCTTCCTTCATTCGTTTCTCGGAATCCAGTCATCCATGACGACGGCCCCCCAGTCCTTATCTCGCGCCCCACTTGTACCGGAAAACTGTTCTATGTACCGAACTAAATGTGGATCTCTATGGACCAACGTGTGTGGGTATGTAGGCGTCTCGTGCCGCCATTCTAGCCGCTGAAAATCGCTGCACAGTCAGTCATACTTACATGACGCTGTCCTTTTCTACGGCCTCCGGGAGGGTTTCTTCTTCTTGCCGACTTTCAGCCTCGTTGTCGACCACCTATCACAACGAGGATTCGAGAAAGGTCATACATGACGAGTTCTCTGCGCGAGCTTCGACCCTTGTTGGCTCTTATCGCTGATCGCTGATAACGAGATGGTGAGGTCCTCGCAGAGTTCCTTTACGCCGGCTGCATTTTGGCGGCGCTGTGTATGTCTTGAACAAGCTTGACAACCGACTCTCCGTGCCTCCCCTTGAATCTTCTCGGAACGCGGAAAAGAAGATCAACCAACAAGTCATGCGACTTTACTTCCGCGTCTAGGCCTCATCTATAGACCTCCCGATCTCCGCCAACGCAGCACTATACGGTCACATGCCGTTGCGGGTTCGGACAAAATGACCCTCGAAAATGCCCTTCCGGCCGGCAGAAAGTTCGGACAAGCCAGCCCGCCGCAGGCGGAGCCGGACGAAGGTTCGGACAAGGGAGGGTCTGGAGGCCACCAAATCGACCCAATCTCGGTCCTGTTCAGCGTTGTCATCGCGGCCGCAGGTAGCGTTTGGCTGCAGTTTGCCGGGAGATTGAGGGTGATTTGCAGGGGAGCCGCGCAGATTTGAGGGCGAAAATTTTGATAAATTCGGGCCGAACTTCCAAAAAAGGCAACTCGGCTATCAGGCCGTTGGCGGGTTCGGACAAATGGGCTGGCGTCCCACTAAACTGGTTCGGACAACGGCGTCCGGCCGGCGGAAACGACCTTTGGGGGTATAGTGTGGGGTCCTGCCAACGCTGGCGTAGATAACCAGTACCGTCATCAAATGCGTCACGATGTTGAAAGATCTAGAGATTCGTCAACGCGAAAAGTCATTTAACGACTCTCCCAAGCCCCCGTTCGACCAGGCCCTCATCCCCCTCCGAGTCCTCTTCCCTCCCTCCCCTGTCCGCGCCATACACGACATGCGCCAGAGTCAGACGGTGAACCCCGAATCCGAATCCTCAGCTTCTTTCAATAATAGGTAAATATCCATTCATGTACGCCAAAATTTAACTGCAATGCCTTTTTTTCAAACCAACCAGCTCGTTCAACGATACCGCATTCCGCGGTCCTAACGGCCAAGAACGAGGTCCCGGTCCGTGTTCCCGAACGCGTATCTATTCGAGGGATACTGAATACCCCTTCAGTGAACGCCCACCCTTACCCTTACAATAACTTCAGCAACAACACGCACACCGGGCCCCGCCTCAACGTCAACGACGACATTTGGAACATCCTCCGGCAAGCGCAGCCGGCGGCACCTCCCCAGTCTCAAGCAACGCGGGTCAAACGCGAGCCAGAGGACACATTCATCCCCACCCGTCCAACCCTCGGCCCCCAAAAAACTCAATTCCAACTCGGAGGTCTCCCCTCGCTTGACCGAATCCCCGTCCTCGACCTCGACGCGGCGGCGCTCGAACGTTGGTTCCATACGGGTGTGTACGAGGATGGGCGGAGGGACGGGAAGTAATAGTACATAGATTCCATTGGCTTATAGGATGAGGTTCATTCAACCATCACGCATACAAATTCGCCTCCAATCTCAAGCTCTACGGCGTGCAAGGACCGTGACTCCGCCGTGTTAATATTTGCCACTCAGTGGGTGCGAATTTTATTAGCCTGACTTGATTTATCGCGTTCGACGACCGGTGAACAATGCCCACAAGCACACGGCGTGCACCTGCTACGCATGATTCTCTTGAAAGCTGCGCGAAGTATTCACAAGGGGACCTCGTTCGACTCGGGGCTGGGCTGTAACTCCGATGAATCACACTCAATTTTCTTTCATCTGCCAGATACATCGGAATTCTTTTCTTTGCCAGAAAAAAAAAAAATCAGTTACGCAGATCCGGTAAACCTCCAGATACCCTCGTAACCATCCTGTCTATGATATGTTGATATAAGTATTAGTTGACATTTCATAGACAGACGGTCACCGGTCTAACCTCCAGAGCAAAAGTCGCCCGAGCAGGCGCTTTTAGCTTCCTAATTCTTTATTCGCTCACTTACCAGCAGGAAAGACAAGGTTCACCACTACCCCGCACCACTTGATCAAAGCTTGTCTGCGCCGCGCCCCGTTCGATTCGGGGCGGCTGTAGTGCTGCCAGCATCTGGACTTTTTCTCTCTCTCCACTTGCTCAGTAGTGGTGTGTGTCCGGCGTCTGCTGCAAATGCTCGAGGTCTCCTGCGACTCAGTCAGAACCGGAATCCCTTCTTCGCTCGTATTGACGCGTTCGACGTTGCTTGGCAGCTGGAAGCCCTCGTTCAAGCTCAACTCTTTTGATTCTTCCCTCGGTTCTGCGTGTGAGGAGTATCAGTACTCCGCGGACCAAGCAAGGTGTTGGCACAAGACATGCGTAGTCTTTGGATTGCAAACCTGAAACGCTCGGCTCTCTGTTCGATTCAGAGTCGCAACATAGTGGACAGGGCCGGAGAATCCTTTTTTCTCTCAACCTACTCGCTGCCAAGTGTTTTCATCACCCGAAATCCCTTGAATTCGCCTCAGGTTCGGGAGAAGGTGTTCGAGCTTGGAAATATTTGTCGGCGCAGAAATCGGGTCTCATCAAACCAGATACTTCGACACTTTCAGGTTCCGATTGTTCTATGTCGGAATCCTCTTCGCACTGGCGGTATTTGAAATTTCCCCTGGTCTTCCAGAAAGCGACATTGTACATGTTCATGGTCTCGAACAAGGTGAATGCAACTCATCGGAGTACAAGAAATACCCCATCATCCAACCCGCAACTCGCGCATAGACACTCTGTTCGATTCTGAGTGGCTGCGACTTAATACAGCCTTTTTTCTTAGATCCATTTCCCCATTGGATCAAATCTGGTGTCTCATTGACCTTATTCTCACTCTGTCCTTGATTCTCCGTGGATGAATATTATGCGTTGCGTGGACAACACCCACTGTGAGCGCTTGAGCCGCCGCCGGACTCTGTTCGATTCAGAGTGGCAGCGATAGGTGGGAAGCAGCAGGTTTTTCTCCTCTCCCAACCTAGTTGGTGACTGCCACTCCGTTTTATAGCGATCTTGCAAAAACAGCGCTCTGACAGGCGTTTTGGAAATTTCCCCAACAAGGTGATGAATGCGACGCACCCGGAGTACATAAGTACAAGAAATGGAAGAAGGGACTTCAGAGTCGCCATCTAACCCAAATCTAGCCCGCAACTCGCGCGCCTTGACACTCTGTTCAATTCGGGGAGGCTGCTATGATGAAGGACTCCTCCCGTATACCTTTTTTTTTCCTTCTCCCGAGTCCTTCTCCTTCTCTCATTTGTCAAAATCTGCATTCTGGGTGTTCTTGTTCTTGTTCCTTCCTTCAATGGTGCTTCTTGGAGGAATATCATGCGTGGACATGGACGCTACATGTACTTATTGTGAACACAAGAATTAGTACGCCGCCGTCCAACCTGCAACGCTGGACTCTGTTCAATTCAGAGTGGCAGCGATACGCTGAAAGAAGTCCATTTTTTTCTCCTTTTCCAACCTAATAGGGACGGGGCAAGTACTAGACTTGACCAGTACGTATTGGCTTATACGATTTCTTTCACGGATTCGATATACTACAATTCTAGTCTATTACACTACACTACAGTACAAAAAACCCAACAGTCCCATCCCTTCAATTCCAATCTGCCATCTTGGCAGCATCCGCCTGCGCCAACACCCCGCGGTCCAAATGATCCCAAGAATACCGAATCTTATAATGCACCCCCTTCAACACATCGCTCACATCCTTCTTGCGCTGCACCACGACACTCGGCGCGACCGAATAACTCTTGATGCGCCCCGAGATGATGAGCCACGCCAACGCGTTGTCGATGGGCCGCGAATAGGCAAAGGGCTCGTAGGCGAGGTGACGCAGGACGTGTTGGACGCCCTTGGCGGAGAGGGCGTAGGCGTGTGTGCAGAGGGGCGCGTTGGAGGGATGAATGTGCGTGGAAGCGTACGGCGAGGGCGGGCCAAGAGCGGCATAGCGTGTTTCGTTTCCCCATCCGTGGCCTTTTAGTCGGTGTTAGTATCTAAGGAAGTTGGTGAGCAGGCAACGCACCGAGAAAAACGAGGTCCCAGTCGGCGGGAAGATACGGCCACACCGAGGCCAGGCGTTCCTGGATATCCGACTCCATATCAATGTCGTCCTCAAAGAACAGGGAAGCGTGTGGGATGGCATCTGGGGCACGGGTTGCAGCGTGACGGATGGCGGCAAAATGCGAGCGGAAACACGCAACACGGGAACGCGTCAGGGTGCGGACCTCGGCGAGCTTGGGCGAGTAGGGTGTAAGGTTAAAGTCTCCCATCGTGCACGTCATCGGATCTTGCTCCTCCTCTGGCTGGATGTCATCGAGAAACTCGACATCGCCCGGCGTGGATTTGTCCTCCTTCTCGAACGGCGTGAAAGACATGCGCGCGTGGTCGTCGGGCCAGGTGAACGGGAGCGAGACGGTCGTATTGTGCTTGTCTCCAGCGTAGCCATTCTCGGCGAGGGCGTCTGTACGGAGCTTGCGTATGCCCGACATGAGTTGGTCGATGAGCGGGCTGTCGGATTCCTCAGCACGGATGTAGGACCACTCAACGCCGAGCAGTTTGCGAAGACGCTCCATCTCACGCCGTCGGTCAGTTCGTCGCGCCAGATGGACGATGTACGTGTGAGATGGGACGGGCAGGATGCGGTCGGTGCCAATGCTGATTGGGACTTGGGCGGGCGGGGAGTTTCGGTCTAGGAAGGAGAGGACACGCTCGCCAGGTTCGAGGACAAGGATAGAGAGGCAGATGAGCGTCGTCAAGGCGATGACGAGGACGAGCGTGAGCACGCGAGAGGGTATCGCGGCCATGAAGGCGAAAGGAAAGTCGTGTTTGATCCAGTGATGCGCCATCATCCAGTTGATTTCGGCTCACAAGTGCAAACCCTACCTCTTCACGAGTTCTCGGGCCTCACGTTTCCAGCGGCTGAGGTGTGAATACAACGCCCTCGCAGATCGTGGTCGATCGTCTCAGCAACATCAGCAGTAGCTCAATGTCCGACGAGAAGGAGTAGGTTCGATTCCTACCGAGGCCATTGGTCAGGGAATTCCATCCTTTTGCAACTTATGAATGCTTATGACTCATCTGAGTATGTACCTAGCATTTTTCCCGGAAGCCCGAGTACGAGGCAAGTACGAAGCATGAAGCAGTCGAAATTTTCATCGACAACTATTACAGGTGAACGGACATATGGCATCCAAAACGAAAGTCGACAAAGCGCCGGCGCATGCCTTGTAGGGTTTCGAACCCACACCATTCGCCAGCTTGCCCAACATACGCGTTGCGGCGAATATGTATGGCAACAAGTATGTACTTGTTGGAATCTCGACGCCATGTAAGCAGGCTCGAGTTAGTGAACAGACGAAAATGCATGTTTCAAAGCGTCTGCGGCTCAGCAATCGATCCACCAAGAAGAGTCGTAATGATTGGTCGTCGAACAGTGGAGTGATAGGCTATGTATATATATAAACAAGGACGGGCCTCTCCTCGTGGGCCAAAGTCTGTAAAATCATCTCTATAATCTTACCCTCGAAGAAAGGACTTGCCAAAAACAAGCCTTTGCAGATCGTGGTCGATCGTCTCAGCAATATGATTTGAGAGATGGGCAAGCAAACTAAACTGAGGAGTAGGTTCGATTCCTACCGAGGGCATTCCCACAATGTGTCCGTTTTTTGGGACTCAAGATGAGGATACAGCTCGACAATTTCCGACAGCAAGTAGATCTTGAACCGCCATAATCCAAAACGAAACAAAAATCTGAGAACATGTAGGAGGGCCTATGCCTTGTCCGGATTCGATCCCGCACCACTGGCCAACCTTCCGAACGAGCATACACAGCCCGCGCCGCAGCCAACGAGCGACAAGGTCTTACAATCACCTTCCCGTCACCGACTCAAGGGAGTCATACATGTACAACGCCTCACACCGTGACTCGCACGCAAAAAGTACTTACGTACTTATGTAATCTATTCAACCTCCTTGCCTTTCTCGGACTGCCGCCCTGTGGTCACGGCAACGGCACAGGCGATTCACTTTGAATGTCGTCTAAAGATAGCGCATTGTTCGACGCGGTTAAACCTCCTTGAACGAAAATGGCAAGTAGCATTTCAGGTCGAGTATAAAGGACCGGCTCGTAATGCTGAAGAGATCAGTTCTCCCCCGAACTTTCTTCACTACCATGCTCTCCGCAATGACTTCTCCTCCTACCCAAGTGAAGACGGTACGCGCTTGAAAATCACTGGCCTTGTCACCGTGCACCGTTTCTGATGCAATGCCACCCTGCAGCGAGTAATAACTGTACCATTAATGCAATGCCCCCGGTGATAGGTGGGGGCAATGTTGCATTATTGACGGTCTCTCACCGCCCGTGAGATGGATGGTAATGCAATGCCGCGTTGTTTTCGAGGGCCTCAGGGTTTTATTTCTGAGTTTAATTTCACATTTCAAATGGCCTTTTTAATGGTATAGTTTTCATTCTCAGATTGATCGCTGTTGTTTGATCGCGGTTATCGCTGGATCATTTTTGATGGCGATGGATGGAGGAATCATTTTTGATAGACGGATCAGTTTTTGATGGTGATGAGTTAGATCATTTTCTGATGGTCATTGCCAGTAGCCACTGTTGATCAATTGCAGATGCGGCTCATCGCATCAGCCATCAAATCATGATGGACATCAAAGTTGTGGCCCGCATTCCGGCCTACAGGAGCTTCCTATATACCTTTGACTGGAAATGCTTGGTTAGCTCAGGGAATGCAAAACACTGTGGAAAAGCTGGCATCAAAACCCGGGTGCCCCCTTTTTTTCTCCTGGCTTTCCCTCTGTACCCAGAAATGTGTGACACCATTCATTTAGTATGTATTTTCATCACAAGCAAACCCTCAATGTGAGCAGAACCTTGTGAAATGCTTCAACTTCCGGACTTGATGACAGCCCTGATTGACATGAGCCACTACGCTTTTTTCCCAAAAAGGGAATTTTCACCAGTTTGAGTGAATTTAAGCAGAACCCTCTGCATTCTGGGATGCATGCTGATCAGACATTGTTCTGGGATGCATTATACATCCTTTTGCTCCTATTGGAAAGCAACAGAACATGATCAGGACACTGTATGGGTTGAATAGAGAGCCCTTGTTGCAATTCATGATCACATTTGCTAGCCTTGTTCAATAGTTTATAGGATCCTCCTCAGTGTTTTCACATATGATTCAATGAACCTCATTGCTGAAAACTAAGTGCTCAGACCATTGGGGAATAATACCAGGTGCATCAAGCCAGTGATTGATCTTGTGGTATGAGCTGATAGAGAGACTATTCTATGTGATCTCAAGAGTTCTGGGACGCCCAGATACTCTCCAAACTGGAATTGAAAGCTAGTTTCACAGCATCCAGTCAGTCCAAAGAGATTCTGCCACAACTTGGTCAAAATCAACTCTGCACCATTTCTCCTCCTGTACAGTTCATGTGCTCAATCCTATGGCCTAAAGGATATTCAATGGGCATAGGTTACCAGCCTGATATGAGAAATCACACAGCTAGGGGTTGTAACCTGAGATACAACCAGGATCATTTTGCACTGATGCCCTGAGTTCCTGCTCTGGGGGGTTCTGTAGGCCCAATCAATGGCTGAAACTTAGGTGGAACATGTTCCTAGTTGCCAATACATCCATTGAAGTGGAAAATGAACAAGCTGCATCTGGATGGGTGGAGGGATGTCACGGTTGTAAGGTAAATTTCGGCCATTTGCTCGGACACCACTTGAACAGAACTCTCTCAGTTCTTCGCCAAATCTGATTATCTAAAGCTCATTTGAGGTGCTCAGAACGTCTTTTGCCCATTCTAGTCTCTGATATGCTTTATTCAACCTCCTTAGTGCCCAATCACTGAATTGATCACAAAATGTATGCTCTTCAAACTTGTGTTTCTGAGTCCATGAATCAGTGATCTCTGGCTCTTAAGCCTGTCTGTACACTATCAGAGATCCCCTGAGCTATTTGTATCACCAGGGAAAATCTAGGGAATGCACAATGTAGGCAACAGTCTGTTGCAGGCAGTATCACACAATTGCCTTGTCTGTTGGAGAGTCTTAGGTAAGTTGTCACTTGCAATGGATAATTAGACATGCCATCAAGTTGATGAGCCCCTGGATCACAGGCTCAATGGACATTATCAGTGCCTTCAGTCAGATCAGCATTTTCACTGATTCATTTGTAAGTCAGCTTCAAGGTATGCACCTGGGGCCATATTGCTTTGAGCTCATCTCTATGACTCTAGGTACCTCTCTGAGGTGCAGCTGCAGTATTAGGGAACCAAAAGGGAGGTAATATTGGGAGATCAACCAAAGCCGGTCTATTTGTGCAATTACAGGTGTACAACAGGGTCATTGGAAGCTTGAATGGCCACAGTTACATATCAATAGACTGCAAGAAACATACCTGGTGGAAAATTCTGTCAGCAATCAACATGGGAAGCCCAGAGAGGCCAGAAACTCAAAAATTGCCTTTTTGGGACAAAAGCGTAGTGGCTACAATTGGAAATCGGCATCAAATTCACTGGAAACTTGAGGTACATAGAGTTCTGGTGGCACTGTGATGTTGCAGCACATCATGCTAGCATCCTGTGATGCCTGGTGTCATCAGGAATTGTCTGCTGGGGACAGGAGAAAAAAAAGAGGAGGCCAGGGATTGAACCCGGGACCTCAGAGAAAAAGAGAATACCGCAGGCAGAGGGAACATACTAGTAGACAACAAGGCCATGATAAGCCAGATGTTTGGGACAATGACATGGGCGCTCACCCTCTCAATCTATTCACCGGCAAAGAGGTCTGATCATTTGAATCTGAGTTTGTGGGACCCCTTACGGTGTCACTTGATCAAAAAGACTCTGGTCTGGGAATGTATTTTGCATTTTACAGCCTAACCAAGCCATTTGAGCTAAAACACATGTTGACAACTCTTGTAGCCCTTGAGCCGCTCTATGATTTTGATTTTTTGATACATCACATCAATTGCGATGGTAACAATTGTGCCGGGCTGTGGTTTTTTGATCTGTGGACCTTTTTGGGCTGCCATTGATCTCTGTCATATGTATGTCCCAAAGATCACTGGATCGCTCAGTAAAAACGATCCGGCATCAATGTTAAGTACAAAGGAACCGACGCCTTCCAGAAATGGCATGTCCGCGATGCTCGGAGGACTTATTTGAAGCTTACCTCAGTTACCCAGGCCTGTTAACCCTTGCGCACAAAACAACGGGACAATGCATTACCCTACCATCTCACCGGCGGTGAGAGGCCGCGAATAATGCAACATTGCCCCCACTTATCACCGGGGACATTGCATTATTGACACAACCATTGGTGCTGCAGCCCACCTTCACCATGGCCGAGCTCAACGAAGGCAGCACGCCTCTCGTCACGAATCTGAACTATGAGATTAAATCGGTGCGAGCAAATCACTTTCAAAGACTGTTCTTTCTAACGCAGCCTCTCAGCCCACCTTCGCCATGGCCGAGCTCAACGAGGGCAGCATCCCTTTCAAGCCCAGGCCCATCGGCTTTGGCCGTCCGCCCAGACCCATTTTATACCTCCGCGAACGCCGGGTCAGTCTGGCCACGCTTTTGCCCAAGGACGACTTGGAGGCACACCCATCCCCTCCCACCCCCGCTACCACTCCCATCCATCACTCTCCCAACGCCATGGACCACTGGTGCGAACACTGCGAGTTCATGCCGTGGCCTCTCAACCCGTTCATCCCGTCTTTCGAACCGGTCATCTTCGATTGGGTTTTCGCGCCGGCGTTTTCGAATACGATTTCTTCGGTCGGGGCTTTCCCGACCTCGAGCTCGGCGGATGACCAGTCGAGGCCCTCGTCTCCGAAGTCCAGTAATGAGGGTACTGATGCGGAGTCGGAGTCAGACACTGATACTGACACGGAGTCGGAGGAATGCTGGGAGGAGGAGCGAGGCTGATTCAGGAATGTCGTCTTCTGTATGAATAATGTATTTAACCTGATGAACAACGAACGAGTATTTAATTATTCACCCGCGTACTGAGCCACCCCATGTTCTTCCAGCCTCGTGCACTCAGAATATTTTGAAAAAGCCTACACGTTGAAATTTACCGAGACTATTCACTGTTCAGCCTGTGAAGAACCTGAGATTTGCCCATGAAATCCGGGGACGAAAGGCGTACGCACCGTCAAGATCCCACTCGGTCCATCTTCTTTATATTTCTGCAGAATTACGCGTCAGTTCTTCTCAGCATGTCGAGTCAAAACACTCACCCGAATCAAGGACGCAAGATATCCAAACCCCTCCTCTTCCCCTGGTCCAAAAACCTCGTTCTTTCGCACATACTCGTACCACGTCAGATACTTATCCTCCCATTTAAACGCATCCCACCCCCGGAATTCAATGAACTCGATCGGAATATCCACCAGTGTCGCGCACGCCAACGCGCTCGACACGGAGCATGTACAAACTGCCGCCATCATCGGCATACGGCTACAGTTGTCTCTTGCTTCACGACCACCATGTTGCCGCAATCCTACACCTCCAGCCCTGCGCTCATCGACTACGACAATCTCCCCCTCCTCCTTACTCCTCGGACACCTTGCCTCTCTTTGGTTTTATTCCACTAATTCTACCTTTTTGGTTGCACTTACGTGCTCATCGGGCGTCCCACCGTGCACCATCCCTCGACTTTCCGTTGTACTCTCTTCCCTGGTTGCTTTTCATGTTTGATAAAGTTGTACACTGCTTCAATTTTATCTACACTCACCCTTTACTCTACTGTGTATAAAAGACTGTTTTTGTGTAGGTTTCCAATACAGACTTGTTCTCCCCCTCGTATCAGCTCTAAGTTTTCGTCTTCGTCGCCTCCGATCTCGACCTACGCCTCCGTCCACGTCCACGCCCACGCCTTCGCCTCCGTCACCGTCCCATTCGTCTTATCCCTCCTGCCAGCGCTGCATTTTGCCTGGTTCGGCGCCGGACGTGGTGAAACACTTGCACACTTTCTCTCGCAACCACCTAATGCCTCACTTGTTGTTTTAGCTCGCGCACGCAGCTAGGCGGTCGTTGAGATCGACACCAGAAACATGAGCCGCTCCAACCACATGCGCGTACGAGCCATCCTCGGTTCCAGCATGGCTCGGCGTTGCTCGACCAAAGCATCCGCTTCCTCCTGCTGTAGAACACCTGCGGAGGCCTCGATGCGGACGTCGTCGAGAAACATGCAATGGACGCGAGTATGCCAGACAGGGGCGACACGGGAGCCTTCCCAGTCGATGACTCCGATGAGCTCGGTGGGGTCGTCGGGGGAGACGAAGATGTGGCTCAGTTCAAGCTGGTCGTGGAAGAGGGAGAATCTGGGTGGCTCGTTTACGCCAGCGTTGGGCGAGAGCCGTTCGATGGCAGAGAGAGCGAGAGTGAGCCATGTTACGGCGCGGGGAGGAAGTTTCGAGGATTCGCCAGAATTGAGGGTATGCTCAAACCTCGCAAGGGTAGATGAGCAATGGACGAGGAGGTAGTCGCGATTTGAGGTAACCGGGCCAAGCCCTGATCGGAGATTTGAAAGATGGAGAGAAGATTGGCAGAGGGGACCAAGAGTGCCATCCTCGTCCACGATGCACCCACTCGCCGGAAAAGATGTATTGAGGAGTTCAATCTCCCAGGAAATGACCTTAGCGTGTATTTCGCGTCGTTGTTGAGGAGTCAAGTCTAGCCAACACCACGAAAGTTGCGATCCGCATAACTGAACGAGGCGTTCAGCAAAGAACTTGTTAGAAAAGAGCAAGTTGTGTACCATTTCCATTATCATATATCGCGCACCCACAGCATTATTAGGGTCAGCATCGTAGTGCAGAACCGCTGGGACGGGGATTGTTGTATTCTTGCGTACATAGGCGATTGTCGCGATCTGGATGACTTGAGAAACGTCGGCATCGAGGACTAATCTTACATGCCTCTGAAAGAAAACGCTGCTCCAACTCCTCTGGAGGAAACCCGCGCACATTTCCATGAATGCTACCCGCAAGCAAGGCGGCCCACCAGATTGGCACCCCCCGCGATTTCCAAGAGAAAGACCTAGCTACTCAGTATGTAGTTCTGCGGCGGAAAAGGGTTCTTACCGTGTTATGAGCTCCTCCGTCGAATGGAGTGCATTTGACGCAAGGTTTTGCCGCCACGATTGAGGCTTGCTGCTGCAGAGCAGGTAGGTTGTAGCTCGCCAGAAGCGGCTTGACGTGTTCTGGATTAATGAGGTTGCCGAAGCCCTGGATAGCTTTGGATAACCAAGGGTGCATGCTTCAGGGGTCGTGGTGGTGGAGGAGGAGGAGCGATCGTGCAGTATAGACAAGGGCCAATCGATCATGTTGCCCCGGGCCCGTACTCCTCGGCAGCCACTGAATCGTCATTCGAAAGTGGACGTCTTGTCGGTCTCGCAGCCTGCAGGCAGCAGCTGCCCTCAAACCACAGCTACAATGGGGTCCGTTCGAGATCGGAGCGTACCGTCATCGTGGCAAAAGTGAAAGTGGTGTACAGCCACACCGCATTTCCTGTCAGTGACCGTCATCATCTCTGAATCGACTCCATGACTGGGACAAGGTCTGTGCCCACTATGATATCTACTTTCTCGAAGAGAACCTTTCTTTCCCCAGGCTACCACCCGAGCTAGCTGACCTCGCCATCGGCCTTCTACTATGTAAGTCGGAGCTGCTCTATTGCGCCTTGGTGTGCCGGGAGTGGATTTTTTTTTGCACGAAGCCACCTCCGACCAGGGCTCTCCTGGAATAATTTGCGCTCCTTATGCGATATCATTGCAGCAGCAAATGCCACGCTACCCTCTTTACTACATCATCTCGATGTCCACTTCTCCTCGATGTGGCCGGACGATTCGGAGCAAATTTCATGTCTTACGACCACCCTCCCATCCTTGCTATCCCAATTCAAGGCCCTGCGCACCTTCCTTCTTTTCACCAACTTCCCCATCGAAGTAGGACTCCCAATCCCCTCGACTGTCAATTACCTGGCAGTGTCGCCGACTCGCCGTTCCACACGTTTCCGACCTATTCCATCTTCGCGCGGGTCATGTCAGGGCTCCCTCTTCTGCGTGACCCCGCCTCGGCTCCACAGCCGATTGGGAGGATGAATCTGAAGAGCCTGCGTTTCCTCAATTGGACCTTGCCTCGCTGCACATGGAATGCAGGTTCGCCAGAAGAGCCGCCGTCGTGCGAATGATCCGCACACGGCGGCTCGAGCTGTCCCGCGATTTCTTGCATTCGGACAAGGACTACCACAGCTCGACCTCGGCATATTTCCACCAACTCGGCTGCCATCTGGAGTATCTCAAGTTCGATCTCGCCATAAATCAAGGTGTGTACACCCAAATATTTCGTTTCCTGCGTGACATCCGTTTGTTCATAGATAGACCCTCCGGACTCGACTTTAGTCGCATCACCAGTCTGACTTACCTAGAAATCCGCAGCCTAGGTTCCATCATCTCTCCCGGTCACGTCGCTCCCGTCATGGACCTCGACACTCCTCGTGCATGTAGCTCAACACTGCCCCGTCCGTGTCCTCACTCTCAAGGGTGGAGCGGAACTTGTACCCGACGAAGGGGCGCCTCGTTTAGAGCCTCAGGCCTCAGGTCCGGGTGTTTCACGCTGGATTAGCCCGCTTTAAGCGAAGGGATTTGGAGCCGGCGCTTTTGGGTATGATTTCCACGACTCCGCGGTGCCGGCTCGTGTGGGCGGTGATTCCCGAGGGCCGGGACGGTTGGGTGCAGTGAGCGGCGATTTGGTGGCTCAAGATTCGCCTGCCTGTAAGTACGTCGCTGAGAACTAGTCGCTTCGTTGTCATCGGGATCTGCCATTGCTGTCCAAGCGTCGATGAATATGGACCTGCTGCACGACGGCGGCCCAATTCGTCAAAGCATCAAAGCGTCGAGGCCCTCCAAGCGGCGGGTCAAAGCATTGTCGTATATAAACGCGCCCTTCTGCCACAGGTCCTCATTTTCTATCACTCATGGCACTCTTCACCCGCGACGCTAAGACTGCGAAACTTTTCCACAAGATGTTGGACAGGTGTGTATGTTGAACGTTGCAATCGTTCGATTTCTTACTCGGATTATGTATAGCAACAAGAACATGAACACCCCTGGGCATGCCAGCCCGCCAAGGACGCCCGGGCCCGTTCGACCACCCACCCTTGGTCAGCACTAAAAATGCGATATCTTTGTTTCAACTCAACTCCTTCACGTAGATCAATCAAACCAGCGCCAGCACCAGCCTCCCTCGAACCATGGCCACATCCCACGCACTCCCCAAACTACCGAACGGCGCACAACACCGGCGCCGGTACAGGCACTCCCACAATTCATCGACCCCGCGCTTCAAACGACGCGGTCACCGCCCACCGTGACCGCTGAGGCACTCGAGAGCGGTGGTTCCATACGGGTGTGTACGATGAGGAGTCTGAGGGAGGGGAACAAACTAGAAACCATTGAAGGCTTGAGAGACTAAACTTTGAAGCCTTCGACCCGAACGATTGGGGTAGATCTGACGAATCCCTGTGTAGGTGCCAGTTCTTTTTCGCAGTGGAGTAATCAGTAGAATAGTATGACCAGTTTATTCTTGAGGATGAGACCAGGGTACGTGTGTCCACGGGTGTATGATGAGGGGAGGTACAGCAAGGGACTCAAATGTTACAGAGAGCGAAGCCTTCGACGTGCGGCCGTGTCCGGGTTCGAATCCTGCCGAAGGCATTGACCGCCCTCCGCTGCTTTTTTTCTTTCTTCAGCAATTACAGGTGATTATGGAAGAGAAGTTGAGTTCGACCGCTGGATGTCCTCGAGTTTCAAGCTCGAAAGACAAGAATCGAATTCGAGAGCGGACGCATCGCGTAGTACGTATGTCGGCACGGATGGGCAGAAAACAACCCCAAAAAACTATCTGTTTATTTGATCACCACCACTTGAAATCAGTTTCCACCGCCTGCGGCACCTCCATGTCGGGAAGATTTGATTCCCAGTCCTCGGCCTTGGTCGCATAATCGACAAACTCCTGATGAGAGGCAAATTTCTTGCTGTGCCTCTTGAGGATACGCTCGTCGTAGTACTCCCACAGATAGTACTCCCTCCCAGCGGCAAATAGGAAATAAAGGCCGTCACAAGATGGCAAGAATGCCAGCATCTCGATGGTCCCCGGAACAACCCAAATTTCCCTGAATAGTTTGTCGATTTTGAGCTGCCCATCGTCGGTGCGGTCGAGCCAGAATGGGATGAGATCAAAGTCTTTCCACTCGGTGAACCACTCGAACGGTCCATGTTGGTCGCCGGTCAACAATGGGTCGGTGAACCAATTGGCGTAGACATTCCGGATAGCTTTCTCCCTTTCCTTTACTATTTCCTTCACTCTGACACGATTAGGGTCGGAAAGGAGTGCGGAGCTTGAACACTCACTCTACGTCAGTGTAATACGGGGGACCGCAAAGGTAATCGTAGTAGTCCATGGTGGGTGGTGTTTAGTTCAAATCAAATTCGTCGGTTCTTTTATAGATCCTCTCGGGAGGCTGTGCCTCGATCGAACTTACCAGGAAAATGCAATGGCACAGGGGCGAGATTCACTCTCCCCTCAGATCAGTCGACTTCTTGCGCGCTCCAACATGTATAAGACCAGTTATGGAGGCTGAGACCCGGTACGTACTACGTGTGCCCACGGGTGTGTCAATAATGCCAGTAGCCGTTCAATGTTTGAGAGAACGAAGCCTTCGAAACGAAGCCTGGCGTGTGCAGGTTCGACTCCTGCCGAAGCCAATATAAATTCCGGTGTGCCCTTTTTGGCCGGGACCGGTACCTGTCGATCGCGATACTGTAGTATTACGCCTTTCGTAGCCGACGGCCGGCACGTCCCAAAAAGGAAATTTGATCCGCAGGCAGGCGGCGGCACGTACCGGCATACCTCGGCGGGGCGAAAATTTTGCTTGTGACCCTGTGACATACGAAAATTTCCGTATGAAAAATCGCTGGTGACCTGTGACTATACGAATTGAACGAAATACTACAGTATTCAGTTCGTGCGCACCCGTTGATCAGTTTATTATTGATGCTGAGACCGGGTACGTGCGCCCACGGGTCTGAAGGCACTGAAGGGCGATTGACGTACTCACTTTTTTTGGCAGCAACGGAGTCGAGTTCAAGCGCGCTTAAGACCAGGTCGCTGGCCATGGTCATAACACCCGACGCCTCATCCTGTTACATGTCCAGTTCGATAAGGACAACCTCGAGAGCCTCCGTACTAGACTGTAACAAGAATAAACACAGGTTCAACTCCTGCCGTGAGCATAATAGTGTTGTAGATAGTACAGAATCTTTTTATTCAGAGACACCGAGGAGGGGCCGAGGGCGTGCACCTGTAGCAAATACCAACTTGAGTTGGGTGCAGGATCGCCCGTACAAGTCACTCGGATTGCGTTACTGGATCCTGGTCAATAACGAATACATTTGATCAGCGAAACCTGCCCCTATTTAATGATCTTGGCTCAATACGAAGAGGATGCACGGGTAGCAGGTTCCCCGGGCGTTGTTGGAGGTGAATGCGAGAGGAGTCAAGTTCGACTGCTGGATGTCCTTGAGTTTCAATACCACACGCAAGCTCGAAAGACAAGAAGCGAATTCGAGAGCGGAAGTACCGCGAGATGTACAATAGCTTAGGGTAGGATCGATAATATAAGAATACCAATAACTTTGCAAGAATCTGCGACGCCGTCAGCCCAACCTCCCAGCAATCCAAAAGAAGAATCCAATCACACGCCTACTCATCCTCCCCCTTCTCTACCACAACCTCACTCCCAACAACGAGCAGCTTCCTAAGCTTAAAACACGCCTCCCTGCGATTAACCCTCTTCCCAACACTCTGCATCCCCAAGATCCCGGGGTACGAAGGGAACGCCTTGGGAATCTTGCGGCCCGTGCCTGCGAGTACGACGTTTTCGGCAGCCTGCGAATCACCCTTGGCTTGTAATTCTTCGCGGGTGCTGACAGCCCGCCTGTAGTCGTCTGCTTTCGAGGCGTATGTTGAGAGCGCGGATTTGCGTTTGGTGCTCAGGTGCGAGGTGAGTGCTTCTTCTGAGCCGAACTTGGTGATGGCACTGGGAGCACGGGTGAGTAGGAGTTGAGAGGAGGAGGGAACGCGTACACTTGTTTGGCAAGCGCGTCGCTCACGAGACGCGTGGCACGTTTGGAGGTACGGCGTGGGTCGACCCAGTCCCTGAGGAGGTTAGCTTGAGCGTCACATGAGTGGATGGCACGCGCACAGGATGATCAAATGGTACAATTCGCTTTCACGCAGATCGTATTTCGCGGCGGCCGTGCCGAGGGAGAGCACGGCAAACTCGTCCGTCTCGAGACATTCGTCGCACACGCGCTGTAAGCTTGTCAGATATACGGGGGAAGCTCAAGGAGAAGAGGCTTGCCTCCATGTGGAGAATAAAGAGCTGCGACGCCTCTGCTCCACAAACTTCGCACTTGTCCTTAATGCAGGTGTAGACGAGCGTGCGCTTCGAGAACGCGTCAAGGACGTTCGAGTTGGTGAGGACTGTTTCGAGGGAATCGTCCGTGTTGTTGGTGATCTTGGAGAACCATTCTGCCCAGCGTTTGTCGCTGAGGACAAAGGCGCGCCAGTAAGTAGAGACGTGGCTGAGGGAGAGGAGGTCGTAGGGGCCCAGGTGCTTGGTAGCCATGAACTGGAGCTCGATGGGAGCGGTGTTTAAGCGCGAGAGAGACATCTTGACGCGACTGGACGCGATGTGCGATATGGGCGGATGAAAGAGGCGCGTTTGTTCCCACGCTCGGGCATCAACAAAATAGCTCCGTGACTCGAAACAGTCATGTCGTCGGAGCAGATCGTCTTGGTCGTCGGCGCATCTCGAGGCATAGGCCTCGCCCTCCTTCAGCAACTGGCTGAAACACCAAACACCAAGGCCATCGGGTCTGTCAGAGCC
Organism: Roridomyces roridus; assembly: GCA_029378245.1. Classification (NCBI taxonomy): domain Eukaryota; kingdom Fungi; phylum Basidiomycota; class Agaricomycetes; order Agaricales; family Mycenaceae; genus Roridomyces; species Roridomyces roridus. The sequence continues at coordinate 1,983,463 of JARKIF010000006.1, forward strand.
ACCAACGCTGCGCTCGACGTGCCGAATGCCACCGTCCTCACGCTCGACATCTCTGACGATGACTCGGTCTTGAAAGCAGCGTCCCAGATCCCCGAGCTCGACACGCTCATCATCAACGCGGGCATGGGCAAGAAAGACCCCGTGACGACGACCTCCACTGCCGAGCTGGCAACGTACCTCAACGTCAATCTCCTCGGCCCACACCGCGTCATCCGAGCCTTCCTCCCCGCTCTTCGTGCACGCAAAACACGGCGCATCATCGTCATCTCCTCCTCCAGCGGCTCGATCGGGCAGCAGGCCCTCCCCGGCTCGATTGGGCTTGCAGGCTGCTACGGTACCTCCAAGGCTGCCCTCAATATGCTCGCGGTGCAGACGCACAATGAGCTGCAAAAGGAGGAGTTTACCGTCGTTCCCATTCATCCTGGATGGGTTGCCACGGATATGGGCAACGCTCATGGGCCGGGGGGTATGTCGCCGGAGACCTCGGCCAAGGCCATGCTCAAGCTCATTGACGGGCTCACGACCAAGGAGAGCGCGACGTTTTATAGGTTCGATGGGGAGAAGATGCCGTGGTAGAAGAATAGTACGCAATAGGATGACTCTTGCACATTGCTTGCGACGTTGAACCCTTCAAGTTGCCCAACGAAGATATCGTCCAAGGTGGGAAGGAAAAAATTAAAAACCCAAGTCTGGACATTGGGTTCCACCGGCGTCCCGTATCCTCGCAGTCTCCCTTGCAGACGGCGATAGCCTCCCGTTGGAACCGGGAATCAGCTTCTCTTACTTGTTTTATAGCGTTCGACCACTGTACACAACGCCCGGAAGCACACGGCGTGCGCCTGCTAATCATTGTGATGTTGCTCATAGGTACTTATAGGTAGGGATCCCGTTCGACTCGGGGCTGGGCCGTTTATTGCCGGTGCTCTCCTTTTTCCTCGAGGGACTTCAAGGGACCAAAAGCCTGCGAAAAGTCGTCCACCTCAAGCAAGGTATGTCCGACGCCTTCAACCACTTATTTTCATGCAGCGAACGCAGATCTAGACGCAGTGATTCAAACTGTGCAGAGATGAGAACGTTCTCTGGTTTGGTTTACTTATCACGTTCGACGACTTGTGAACGACGCCCAGCAGCACACGGCATGCACCTGCTACCTATTGCAACGAAGTTCACATCTGGGCAGGGGAACCTCGTTCGACTCGGGGCTGGGTGATAGATACTGCGTCGAGTTTTTATTTTCTTTGCCAGAGCCATGCGTCAGTTATGCAGACTTTCGCGGCTCACCTCGAGAGAAAGGTATGTACCACACATTCAAGTTTCAACTTTAAATGTCATAAATATACCTTCCCTTTTCAGCAGGGACCAAAATAGTATTCAACCATGTTCTCTAGACTGATCGCCCTTCGATCTCAAGCTCTGCGCCGTGAAGCTGATTCGGGGCGGCCGTAGTAAGGCTTGGATGAATCATTTTTCTTTCCTACGCAGTGCCATGCGTCCGCTGCCACTGCTCACCGTTTCCTGCACAGTGCGGGTGTGATGCGGTGCGGATTCTGGAGCTTCACGGTGACTGAAGTGCAGGTTGACCTCGAGGAGCTTGTAGGGAAACGAGCGAGATGAGGTCGGGAAAGGGTTCGGCAGCATAGTTAAACGCACTCGAACTTATCAGGAAAAATCGCTGAAGATTTTGCGGCGCGCCAAGGCTATCACGCGCATCATCGTTCTGTGTAGCTCCGGGCATCGACTCTGTATGCAATGTTGACATGGTAGTTGATGCGGCGGGAGATGTAGATCAAAGCCATTGCTACTACGATCTACATTAGCTATCTAAGCGTTGAGCTGGGAAAATGTAACCGACATTGGCAATACTTCCAGCTTGATTCAAGTTGAGAATCCAAGATTTAAGAAGGGTTAGCAGGCATTAGACGGGTTGTACAAAAGCCGCGCGGCTTTGCACAATGCACCGCGCAGCTCCGGGGTCAGCCTGTTGCCCAATTATTCCTGTGCATCTTTGAACAGTTTTCATGGGTGTTTTTTATCCGCCACACAAGAACCTGCCCTGCAGCTTCATTCAAATTTTTAAAAAGCCGCGCGGCTTTTGCACAACCTACCTATTCAGCGAAGCAAGATTCAATAACGCAACGGTGAAGGAGGTTCAAGACAGGTGGGGAGGAGGAGGGGTGATGGGATGGGTGCCGGAGATGCGCACGATGGTGAGTAGCTAGATATTTAGGCTGCACTAATCTTTATTTCTTTTTCCTATCCCTTTTGTGCGCTCCCTGAGTGAATGATTTGGGTTTTGAATATGGTGAGTCTCAAGTGTGATTACCCTGCTGTTATGGATATGGGTACATTCCGGGTAAATACTTGATTCCCTTCTCATCAGAAAATTCTGACTCAGTCGACGCGATCTCGGTTCAACTTCGGAGCTGCACGCGCATGTGATCGTGTTTGTCCCGCACCCGAGTTGACTCATTTGGTAATGACTCCGTAGTATATTAGCCGTAGATAGCCCCCGTTTTGAATCAGACCTCTTTGACTACTACCTTGACCATCTTCGTGTGATACTCACCGTGTGTGAACTGAATCTTTGTTCTTCGACCTCCACTGTCTTACTTGCTAGTAGCCTACAGTCTACTCTGGTTGCCCGAGTAAATAAGCATGTTGCTCGGCCTTCGGCAGTCTGTCTACATACCTTGTGTGTCACCCAAGTGGTGAACTTGTAAGGATTTCCTTCGAACTCAACTGACAGAGCTACCTCTAGCCCTGTTCTACAACACCTGCTCTACATTGGTCGATGTACAGCTACAGCCGCACAGAGCTCCGACTTGACATAGATTCATAGATCACCTGCCAAGGAATGTAGATCACTGTAGTCAGATATAATTCAAGGGCTCAACTACATACACCTATAAACTAGGGGGCAGTTGACAGCACTACCGGCTCTATGTTGCTTACATTACCCTCCATGGCCAAGTGAATTTTTCCTGATTTGAACCCCGGGGTACAAAGTAGAGAGTAGCCCGTATACGAGGCCTTCGAGGCGCCCCGTATGCGGAGAACAGTTGTACGCGTGTTCAGGCATGCAGGGGGTCTAACCGTATAGGTGGTTCGCCTCAAGTATCAGAGAGTCAGAACATGAGAGACGAGAGTAAGAATTGATTGATTATCTAATAGTTACATGAAAATAGAATACGATGAGGCGCTGGCCGTGTCCAAGTACTTAAGCCCTCCAGGCGTCACAGCGGGTCGTTTGCATGGAACGTCCCTCTCCTTCAAGTTGAAGCCTTGTCGTGTTTGACGTTGTTCGAGATAGAACCGGTGAGTTGAAGGGAAGCTTTCCTTAGGGCTGCGGACCCGAACCGTACGTGACCGCTTGACGGCCGCCTGTCGACGGCATCCCGAACCGACCCGTCGGGCTCCTGAAACAGAATCTGACGGTACCGTCGTTGACGGGCCGTATACTGTCGTGACCCCGTCAAAAATCGGCCGTCACGGCCGTTGACGGGTGGCAGTCCGGAGGTAATAAATCAGGACTAGATTGGCATCTCCTTGGCACCTGCCCTCTTCGGCGATCGTCAGCCATGACATCCAAAATCATCCTAGGTGGGAGTCAACCTATATTGTACACTGTCATGGCTGATTGCGCACTCGCTGTTTGATTTCAGCTTTCATTGAGGCCGGATAGCACTTGGGAATGTTTTCATGTGGTAAATAACCTGTAAATTGGGAGTGTTTCCAAGTGCGTTCTCGAGTCGGAGGCCTCCCGATTTGGAAAGACTGATTGCCGATGATCAGTCGCACTCGGACTTGCAGTCAACAGCCGTTCCTAAGTCCTTGTACTACAAATACCACTGAACCCTTGCAGATTTGCAGGGAATACTTCTGGTATGTTGAAAGTCCAACTGTGTTGTGATCCACCTCGAAATGATAACACGTGACTGAGTCAGCCGAACCGTCTACCGTGACGGCCGTTTTTGATGCCGAACCGACCCGTCAGAGATCTTCGACCCAGGTTGACGGGACGGGTACGGGTCAGCTGTCAGCCGTTTTGTGCCGTCAATTTGACGGCCGTCACCGTTACGGTTCGGGTCCGCAGCCCTAGCTTTCCTTCGCCCACCTGCCTAATACAGACTGGGGACATGCAGGACTCCGAAGGAGGTAACCAGGGCTGAGAGCACCTTCACGTGCATGAGGTTTTCAAGCTCCAACTGTTGTGTTCCTTGATCTCATGGCATTCATCTTCAACTTGGAACTTAGAAAGTTAGAGGATTCAGAGTATGTACTTATGCATGGATGGCAAGGTGAATACAACCTTGAACTGACTGTTAGCGCAAGCCATCCAGCCTGCAATCACTGCTTGTTCGATTCAGAGTGGCTGCATATATATGTGGTGTTTGCTCACTGGGAGTGGTGAGACCCAACTTAATTGTTACATGAGGAATCTTTTGGTGTATGGGTCACTTTCTACCTGATTTATTCTTCAATCTTGTTTCGCCTGATTCTCAGAGTATTCTCAAAGTCAAGGCAGGTTGAAAAAAAATATGTGAAACTGTGATTGGATGTTCGCAGAGCTTGTGCTGGGTGGTGGGTCAAGGGTGTGCAAAAGAGAATGGATCCGTTGGGGAGCAAAAGCTGATTCGACCCGGGTTCGAACCGGAGACCTCCTGTGAGTCACGTGAGGAGATTCAGGTTCATGTGAGACAGACGTGATAACCAACTACACCATCGAACCGGCAACAAACTTGAATTCAGGACCCATGGAATAGACAGTGAGTCGTCCACAAATATTTCTTGTTGGGTAGACTCCGAGGGATAGACTGGCGAGCGCTAGTACGGCGTCCGAGTTGTGTGAAAACAGAATAACTAGAAATAGATGAATGTCAGTAACAACAGTAGAACTACTTATCTTATTCTAGACCAGAATCTGGTCTGTCTATGAAAACTATGGGTAATTAAATCATTGATCGCGCGAGTGGGATCCATCAAACGAACTCAACCAGCCTGTCTATCGACACTTGTTCATAGACAGGCTGGAATTGAGCCTAATCTTATTCCAATGAGCCTCCGAGCCTTGCAGGCACTTAGGCGAGATGGAAGTAAGAGGTAAGATAGATTGATCTCCGGGCGCACAGCCCGATAACAATAGTACAGATGTGGATAATCTCATCTTTATCTACATCGGGCTCAAGGAAATGTAAAACTAAACAGAAAATTTACAACAGCCGGTTGAACGGCTATGGGCGTTAAGGGTAACGCTATTGTATGTTACACGTGTGGCACTGATTACGTTAAAACCTGGTTAAAACCAAGAAACCACGACGGTCCAAAGAGTACAACGATGCTCGGGTCGTTTGCGACCAATTGAGGAATCTCTTTTCGTCGGGGCAATGACTTTTTAGAACTCGAAGATGCACTTGTTTGAAGGAGGGGAGGTCGGAGCAAGGGGGTACCACGATAAGCGAGCCGTACTACACCCCGAATTTTTTTTCTCGGGCAGATTGGCCTACCCTCCCCCCCTCCCAAAGAGGAAATTTCCTTTTTGGGAAGCCCCTATCGTGGTGATTTTAGTGATTTTTGCCTGCCGTTGGCTGGTGTAGGGTGCAGAACTATTCCTGTGTCCTCCAATTGACTTCAGAAGCAAGAAACACCCATTATCGAGCAACATATATCTGATGATGTCCCACCACATCACGTCAGCACGTGATCATATAATCACGTGACCTTTCTGGCTGGTGCAACAGAAAATTGCCTAAAATTCTGTTTCTGCACCAGGTCTTGCCAGGAGAGCCATTCTACTGCTCTACCAAAAGTTGGTACAAAACTTTTTTTTCAGCCATCCAAGGGACCACCCCCTCCCCCCTTTAATAGGAAATTTCTTATCATGGTACCCCCTTGGGTCGGAGAGGAAAGATTCCACAGCCTCGTTGAGCGCGGCCAAATTGATGGTACTCGATGTCAGAGCTCCAGCTCCGTCAAGCGAGAGAACCTCAAGACGTGCATTCCTGGGGCAGTCTCTGCAAAACTCGAAGAGGTCTGCACTCCAGTCCTCTGAGAAGAGTTTCAGTGAACGGAGGTTGGGGGTTACAATGTATTTGTAACTCAGACCTGAAGTGTTTTCAGCTGGGTGATGCTTTGGATGCGAAAAAAAAAAAAAAAAAAGAAAAAAATCATAACACTCACACTCAGGCATGTAGATGGTTAGATCTCGGAGGGCCGGTGCAACCTCTGGTCCAAAACTCCAGCTGTGCATATCCACGGCTGAAATTGAAAGGCTGGTAACACCAGACAAGTCGATTTGGGGATTGAGAAAGTGGGTGAAAAGAGTGTCGCCGGATAGTTCACTGAGGACCATCGCAGTCAGTTTGGGGTGCCAAACGCGTGACTGTGGCCAGGAGTCGTATCTGCAGGCTGGGTCAAACTGGACGTTGCAGAGCTGCAGCCTCTTCAAGGAAGTTGCGTCACAAAAAAGGGACAGCAACTCCCGAGGTGAGGATATTGTAACATGTTTCAACTCGACAGACTGGAGAGTCGGCGAGGCAAACACGGCAGCTAGGGCGGATCGAAGGGAGCGGCCCAGTCGGCTCCAAACCAAGCCACCAGTCATCCACTGACCTGGAGTTGAGTTGTCGACAAGGGCTATGTGTTTTAACTTGAGGAGGGGAAGAACCAGGGAGAGTGTCCTCCCTGACATGATCCAAGATGGACGTGGTTCCTCCACTGGGGCCGTCTGGTCTTTGGCTCCCACTGCCAGTATGACACACAACTCTTGGACATGGGAAGCCAAATGTGGGGATGAGGTGATTCTTTTGTAGAATCTCTGGCATGGGCCATCCCCGGTGTGGTTGTGCGCAGGGGGGAGGATGTCCATTCTTTTGAAGAGGAGAGCCTGGCATGGACGGACACATGCTCGTGCTGCAAGAGAGCAGGACTTGAGACTAGTCAAGTCCCCTGCAAGATTGTCGACAATCAGATCGATGAGCTCCTGCGGGACTGGGCTCATGAAGGTGGGAAGTAACTGGGAAGACTCAAGGAAGACTTCCGAATTCAAAACGGAAATGAGCGTGACGTCACGCACAGTGACGCACTGCATTGCGTGGCCCCTCGGCAGACTAGTCTCTTATAAACAGACGCTATAACACATGTGTCTCATTCTTCGACGTGTTATAGTCTGTTGATAAGGTTGATCACTTGATAGGTGGTGGCGTGATGCCGTAAAGTGCGGAGTTTGAAAGGTTTCCCACGCTTCCCCTGCGCGTCTGGACGCGTTTACGCTGCCTCTGGGACCCAAAACCGCTCCTTGGACGCGTATATACGGTATTTCTACCCCTCCAGTACATATAATGTCAATTCTGGCCGATTACCAATTTTCTCAGCATCTCCAGACGTCGGCAGCCCGAGTCGTCGACACTCTGCGTCTCAGCGGCACTCGAGCTCCTTTAATTCAACTCTCCATCTCAATTCTCCGTTTTCAATGCTGCATCATTCCTACTAGGCATAAGACACGGAACTCACAGCGTGGCCACAATCCTCACGCTCACGACCCGTGGATACCAGTGTCGCGCAAATCTCCCCGCCTCCGCTCTTCTGGACTCTGGACGTACATCCGGACGTGCCAACGGCTGTCGTTTGTTAAACGCCGACGACTCCACCGAGACTGACGCGAGACGCTCGATCTCAGGCCCCGGCAATGCCGGAGAGCTAGAGTCAACAGCGGGAGCGGCGAAGCCGTCAAGGGGCATGGCGAAGGGGCTGACGCAGGCGGAAAGTGCAGAGCCATGGCTGGGAGGGTGCGGCCTGGAGGGCGTAGCCTTCATAGCCAGTGGACGACAGCTAACGTCGGCCTCGGACGGGTGCGAGAAGTCAATGAGAAGAAGCAGATGGGGTGGCTGGTGGAGATGCTAAAAGAGGGAGTGGGTGCATCTCTTTCACCCTCCGCTCGTGTCTGGATGACTCGACACTGGATAGCAGAGGATGAGTCGCATACCGGCGCCTACAAAGTATTGTTACGCACGAAAGCCCAAGTCCTCAATCACACACAGTCCCCTCCAACTTGATTAAGATCCCTCAGCGTCAATGCGCGGTATTTGAGATGATTTTGAGCTGGATGCAGCCCCGGATGTCGTTCGGTGGAGCAGGCCTCTAGAGAGCCATAATGAGGTAATTCAGGCGCCAAAGTGACGCATGAGGGTTTTCGTCAGTGGCTCGAGTGATTCCGTTCGCCCATTTGTGATGGTACGGGCAGTGGGAGGCCAGGGAGGAGGACACGCAAGGAAGAGAGCAGAGTGATGATCAGTGATCTGATTTGAAACTCAGCACATTACGACATTCCGTCACCACCTATCAAGCGCTCGCGATCAGCTACAGACTATCGGCAGACTGGTCTTTGGGATGCCGTTGATCCGGGGGTTGAAAATATGAAACAATTATTTAATTTTAATCCATACTACAAGTCCGGCTACCTCTCCATTCCGCGTTGCCGCGCGGGCGGCTGCGGCCATCACCTCCATTGTGCTTGCTGTCGGTCACCGGGTCACGTATGTGATGGTCACGCTCTCTGTACAGAAGGTACAGCCACACACCCACATCAGGGTGACTTACACAGAACCCCGCCATCAACCCGCCATTCAACCATAGTCTCACGTAGCCTAGTCTCTCCGACTCGTAGACAGACTACAATACAACTGTCTTGACAGAGTAGGGGAATCATGCCTGATGCCATGCACATTGCATTTGCAAATGCCAAAGAGCCAGAATACTTAGGCATTGTCACAAGAAGATTGTAAGTAATTCAAGAAAATCACTTTCCTGAATGGCGTAGTTGAACTACAGTCTACGCCATTCAAGTGATGTGAAGTTTTCTTGCCATACCCATACAAATTGGACAGGGGTCAGCCTCGTCTCTAGTGAGGCCCGAGGGCCCGGACGAAACATTGAATAAAGAAGTGGAGGGTTAACCTGGAATATAGAGGGCCGAGGCAGAACCGTGTACTTAGGAGGTGCCCTCGAGGGAGGGGGGCAGATAAGTAGTCTCTTGTAAACAGAGCTTTGACTCAGGGCTTGATCAAGATCTTAAGACTTGATATCTAATATCTGATCGGACTCGGAAGATTGACGTTTGACTCTTGACGTTAACCACCATGGCCAAGGGCGCCAACACTCGTGGACCATACGCTGCTCGAGCGTGCTCAGTTTGCCGATTCAAGTGGGTGCGATCGGGTGTAGGCTTTCCATACCTACTGACTGCCCCCAGAAAAACCAAATGTGACGGCCAACAGCCCGTGTGCAGCTACCATCAGCAACTTGACACCTTGGGCTTTTTCCTCTTTTGCGCCTTTTTTGGACCCAAAAAAGTGTCAAAAGTGGAAAAGAGGAAAAAGTGTCCGGCACTTTTTTAAGCTAGGTCCCTTTGCTTAAAAAAGTGCTTTTTACCCTCAGAAAAGCAGCCTGGTCACCCCCAAAAAGTGCTTCCAAAAGCTGCCCCGAAACACTCATAGTTCACACCAATGAGGGTAGAAGACATATATTGCATTGAGCACTATCAAATGTACAAATCTACTTATACGGACAAGATGGTGCACGTACCCTCAGCAACAACGCAGCAACGACGGCGCGGAACCCAGGATGACTCTGTTGGGTCAAAATTAGAATTCGGATTATACGACGGCGCAATGAACACGTACCGAGGTACTGGCTGCAGCGTGTCGATGACGGCTGGAGTTTGGGCACATGCTGACAAAGGTGAGATAATTCGGGCCGTAGGTGTGCGTGCGTAAGGACCCGACTGGATGGGTGACACGTAGCCTGTCAGGACATTAGGATGAGGATGTCAATAATCGGAGGTGGAATGTGGTAACTCACCGCGTCTTCCGTGTCGCACAGACAGATCTTGGGAGAGGAAGAAAGCCTGGCTGACAGAAGTCAATGACTGCGGATGATGCGGGCAAATGGATGATGACATACACCAGCTCGACATATGTGGCAGAGGATGCAGCCACGGTCCGCGAGGTCGGTCACCCTACGTGGGGATGGATCATCAGTGGGTGAGAGCTGCGGAAGAAGCAAAGCACGCACTGTTGGCTCAAGCTCTACCCTCCCGACTTTCAAGTCCAGGACCGAGTCGAGTCGGTGCAGCGGATGAAGTCTACAAGGGAATGAGTCACACTGGGACGGCTCCGACGGCCAGCAGCCAGGTAGGCAACATTGTGGGCTAGGGGACCAAGTCTCGAGCAGGAGAAACCAACGAGACGATGGGACAGAGAGTCGGTGAGATGAGGGAAGAGAAGAAGGAGTTGTTGGCGTTTGTTGTCTTCTGTCCGAATTCAGTCATCAACCAACACCACGTGTTCAGCGGCCGCAAGTCGCAACGCCGATCACCGATGACCGCGTGGCCTCTTTGACTTCTCTTCCGCACCCATCGCGCCTCCCCTTGTCCTTCACCATTGACAACACCGGAGGAACGAGCTGGATTACTCGCCAACTCAAATCCTCCCTTGGCCACCATCACCATCAGGTTGTAGCGACCCTGCGCCACTTTGTCCTTCACTGCCTGAAGAGCACAGAACACCGCCGACCCACCGAATGGGCCTCGGCTTCCGTCCGCGGCAAACTGCTGACTGTTTCAAGGTTCGGCGCGGGATTGCTGGAGACACACTGAGGGCATTCTGTAGAGTGGGTGAGTGGTTGTTTTACTGACTTTTTGACTCTGCTCACGCGCCTAGATATCCCCTGTATATTTACTATGTACCGTATCGAGTCATACAAACCATTCAATCCCCGAGTTGTGCCTGTCTCTGAGCTTCTTTCTGTCCTCGATTGTGACTGCGCATCCAGTGGACGGGAAAAGGACGTGCGGGCTTTCCCCTTCTTTCACCGACGTGTCACCTGACTGTGACAGTGCTGCTGGGAACGAGACAGCGACGCGCGAAAACCTCGAACGGATGCACACTTTGAAGCGCTTCGAAAGCGGGCTGACTCGTTACAGAACTATGTCGAGATTCTACAGGGAATGTTGGCCAAATGTGTATGCCAGGATGTGTCCTCGTCTTTGCGGTGTCTATCGAACGAGGAAGAGACTGGATCTGGTGACGAGTCGACGCTGAATCCGGACGAGCTGGCTATAACGCAGGAGCTGACGTTTCCTACCAATTGTTTGAAGGTGCGCGCGCTTTTTTCGGATAACTATGACTATAGCTCTCATCTTCTAGTACGACTACAAACTGGGTGGCCTCATTCTTCGCCGCTTCACGGGCCTTCGTCAGTTCGACGAATCCCCTCAAGTCTCCTATGTTTCCCCGGTGGAGCCGAGGAATTCGAGCCCACCCTACATATTGCTTGTGAACGATGTGCACGGCTTGGAACCCGAAGTCGATTGGTCAAGATACTTGCCCCCACAAGTTGCCCTCGACAGAAGAGAACACGACAAGTATACGCTAACCTTTTCACGGCCTCATATTCCAATCACTGACTCGCTCACAGGATTCTGGACCTTGCGTTCAAATTCCTCGCATCTTCCTCTCTACGCATCATTCCCACTCTCTTCCTCCGCGACATGCACCGTGCTCTGAGCAGTCCCCGCTCTCGCGAGCCTCCTAAAACATCCAACTATTCGCCCATGCTACACAACACCCTTCTCGCTATATCCGCAGTCTACTCCGACAACCCGTACATCCGAGACCGAAGAACGAGGCGATATTTCATCAACGTCGCTTTGGATCACCTGCAAGCCGAGTGTCGCAGACCAAACCTCAGCCTGGTCCAGGCGTTGTCGTTCTTTGGGACGTACTATATCGACTGTGGGGATCACGTCCTTGGAGACATGTTTTGTGGTAAGCCCGTTCGTGCTTCAGAAAACCCTCATCTGAATGTCGTAGCGATGAGCAGTAGAGCAAGTATGGCACGTATGCAATTTTTTCTCTTCGCGTTCTTGGTTTCTCGCTCACGTGTTCCAGTTGGTCTTGATCTCGATGCCACAGCCTGGGCGCAGACTGGATTCATCACCGAGGACGAGATGCACGCAAGACATTGGGCGTGTTGGAGTACATTCGCTCTGGTGCGGGCTGTTCATTGTGTTTGTTTAGCTGACGCTGAGGTCAACTCCCATAGGACCTCTGCTGCTCACTGCGTTTCGGACGCGATCCATGTGGACTGAGCTGTCGAAATATACCGAAACCGTTTGTGGATGAAGATATCGATCGGACGCTGTGGACCCACCCGTCCTCGGCTGTCCCCATCCAACCCAATCTGCTCACCCTCACGTTCTCGGAATCCGCCTCGCTGTTTCTGACATTGCGTGAAATTGTCGACAAGTTGTCAGTTTTCCCTTTTGGCGGACATTCGACCTGACTCTGACTTGTTTTTCAGACACGAGATGGATAAGGGTCGTATTCAGGACCATGCCACGAAACTCGAGTGAGCATCCTCTCATTTCATTTTGTTTCTGCTCTCTCACGTCTACCAGCCTTCAGCTCAACCATTGGAAAAGTTGCCTTCCATCTCAGCTCCAAGTCACTTTGGCCAACATGGCCCAATCGACGCCGCAAAAGCTGATGTTGCACTGTCAATATTGGTGGAGCTCCATCATCTTGCATCGACCGTTCTTCAAGCTCCAGCCTCACACGACAACCAACCGGGCTGATCGGGACATCGACCACGCCAAGGTATACTTATTCAATTTCACTCTCAAACTTGACCAACTCCCAGCTATGCAAAAACGCCGCCAAATCGATCCTCGACCTCGTCTCGACCTGGTCTTCCCTCTACACCCTCCGCTACACACCCCCAACGCTCGTCCAACCAGTCTTTGACGCCGGTACAATCTTCCTCCTGCTCTCCCTGCAAGCTGCGACGCGCCCTGCACGCGTGGCAATGGACGCATTGCAGAAGGCCATCGAGCGCGCCGAGACTTGCGTCCGACTCTTGCGTGAGATGGGCGGGACATGGGCGTCTGCGCGGCAGGCGGGTGATGCGCTGTGTGGGTTGATGACGGAGGGCGTCGGGCCGATTGTCACCAAGAGGATTGCAGCGGGGGGCGTCCCTTTGGGGATCATGTCTGCGCTTGGGGACAGGGCGAACATGGAGGAGGAGGAGGTTGATAATTGGGAGGACGAATTGCCCCCGTATACGAGACACTGGAGGGAATTTCCCGGTTGGACGCCAACCGAGTCGGTCATGAACGGTGGGGCTGATGAACCCAGCGTGGATCTGGACTTCACCGGTTTCTCACTTCCTCCATTGCATGATTCGTGGAATTACCCTCTGACAACTAATAATCTCCTGTAATTGATTCTACATTTCAAGCGTACCCCGACTTGCCGCTGACAACCCCAAACGCCGGTCCACTCTTGCCAAACATCTTCCTCAAATCACCCACGAGCTCCTCTGAGCGTTCATATGCCGCAAAGTGCCCGCCCGATTCATGCACACCGTCGAATACGATGTTGCCCAGGCAGCGTGTCCAGCTGTTGAAGTCGACTCAGTTGCAAAATACGGAAAGACGAGGCAACACACACCTCTTTGGCATGACGATACTGTCGTTCGGGAAGTGCGAGATTCCCATCGGAATGGATTGGATCGGTTCTTTGACCATGGCTTCGAACAAACTGTTGATGTTGCCCTTCATGCCCTCACGGTAACTGCGGATCGAGGCAGTAGGGCCGGCGCGCGAGAACCAGTAAATTGAGATCCAGGTCAGGACTGTGCAACTTGAGGCAAGTCAAACCAAGAAAAATTGAACATGAACGCACCTTCATCGTCCGTCCAAGGATACCCATCCGACCACTGGGCGAGCTTCTCGTATATCCACGCCAGGAGCCCCACGGGCGAGTCGGCAAGCGAGTAACCCAGAGTCTGGGGGCGCGTGGATTGAATGTGGACGTAGCCCATGCCCGTCGCGAAGAACTCGCCGTTTTTGGCCAGGCGCGCGCCTTCTGCGGGAGTGAGAGGGTTGGCGTCTCCAGCGGGCGGTGCGCCACTGTGGGGATGGTTTATTTCCAAGGGAGAAGCAAGGGAGGAAGAGGACATGCACTGGAGTGTTGGTGTGCCAGGCCTTGACGTGCTTGACGCCGTATATTTTCGCGATGTTGTAGGAGACCTATAGAGCAACATTGTGTATTAATCCACGAGATATGGAGCAGGCACTTACCAAATGGCCAAAATCTCCGCCCTGAATGACTGCGCTCGTTATCAGCTTTCAAAACACGTAGAATCGATTGTGAACCTCACCGTATTCGTCGTACCCGAGAGGAAGCATCAGCTTATGAGCCACCTCTGCGTATTTCTCGACAGCAAAGCCTTTTGTCTTCGGCCCCTCAGAGAACCCGAATCCAGGGTGACTGAGCGCGACAAGGTTGAAGGCGGGAAACTCGGCGCTGCCTTGTGTGGCCAGAGCTGCGACTTTGCGGCTTTCAAGGAAGCATCCCGGCCCTGCATCGTATGAATTAACGTACGCACTTGCTACAGATTCAAGACAAACTCACACCCATGCAGGAACAACAACGGAATTGCACCCTCAACCGCACTTCGTTTGTGAATGTAATGAATGTTGAGCGTGCCATGGCCCTCCACGTCAATGTCGCGCGTAAACTGCGGAAGCTCAGCGTTAAGCTTGGCCTCCTGCACCCTCCAATCGAATTGCGCGGAATCCGACCAACGCGCTGCGAGGCGCCTGATGTCAGACAGGGGTACGCCGTGGTCCCAGCCCGCGTCGGAGAGTTCGTCGGGGAAGGTTGCGAGTGCGAGCTTTTGGTGGAGGAGGGCGAGTTGAGCGTCGGGTATGGAGATTGTGAAAGGTTTTTCGCAAGACATGGCGGACGGTTAACAGTAATAGCTTGCGACGTGACTTATATAGCCGCGCGGCGGGCCATTGCAAAATCAGCGGTTAGTAATACAATGAATGAATTCACCCCCGTTTTTCGAGATTTTTCCGACGCCAGGGTGCACATAAATACGGCTTGAAAGAAAGATCCCTTTCAAGTACACCTTGCCTCAAAGACGGGTCTTCAGCAGAGATTTTTCGCAGCAAGTTGCACTTTCGAGAGGTTTGATCGGTGATCGAGTTCCGTTGAATTTCCGGAGGCCAAGAAAAGGGAGGTAAAATTACCACGATGAATCGTCCCATCAAAAGAGTAAAAGGTTGCCGCTGTAGACTCTAGAGCGGCCGGAGAAGATGTCGAGAGGCAACCGGAGGAAGGCACGCTGGGGACTGTGGACGTGAGATATATCTGAGTAGAGTGAGGATGGTACTGCTCGAGATCGGGCTCCTAGCTAGATCATCTTCAAGTTGAAGATGGCCATGGACTCGGGGAGAAATATTGAAAGCGGTTCGATGCAGTGGGTAGAGAGGAAAGAAAGAAATACAATTCCCCCAACAACGAAAAATACACACTTGTGCCCAATCAAACTATCCGAGTTGATGCTCGTAAAATGTAGCTTTTCAGAAGATTTGAGAGTAGCATCGACTATAGCGCTCGAAACGGCCTCGGCGGGCAACTACTCTATGACGTTCGGAGGATCGGAGCGGAAGGCACCCAACGCGAGACTTGATTTCACGATGGATGGAACCCAGTCCGTCGTCAACCACGCGCCGCTCTGAGTGGAGCCGCCAAGTTGGCCGATTCGGAACGAGGTGGCGTGTAGTCCTGACGCTGCGAGAATGTGTAAGGAGTTCATTGGAAAGAATGTCGGGGAATGGTGAGAACACGGGGAAGAGAAGGAGCAAAGAGACGTACTGGAATTCGCGACGACCGGTGAGGCCCAGTGATCCCCTTCTAGCTCCCGAACAAACTGCTGGTAGGATGGCCAGTCCTCGCTCGAGTCCTCATTGTCCTCGTCATCACCGTCCCTTGCATCGTCACCCACGTCGCCTCATGCGCACGGATCATCAATATCCACACCCTTTGACCCGACGCTCAGATCCTCGATAAAAGCGAAGACCTCCTCTTCGACGACGACGGGTGCCTAGAGAAGCGATTCGAGCGGAACTGACTCCAAAAACGACACCAGCGAGGGGCGCGTTGGCGGAACGTTGGGTGCTTCTTTGGCTTGAGGAAACTTGGGTTCCGTGTGATGGTCGATGGAGGGAGTGAATGTGAATGGAAAGTCACAACAGTCGGTGATGGGCGTGGGGACGGTCTTCTTGTCGGCCCTGGGAGAGGCGAGCTGAGGTAGGAGAGGCCAGACAGGTATATCCGGGTTCGTGAATGTGAATAAGAAGTCACAATTGATGGCAGGGGCAGACTTTTCTCCAGGCGTGTACTCGACTTGCGGTAGAGTCTTCTTCTTGGCCTTGCTCGCAGCGAGGGAGATGTCAACGAAGCGGATGATGCCGTCAATGTCGCGCCGCCCGAGAGGCCGTGGTGGACGGGAGACTGAGGAATGTCAGTATCGGCAGACAAAAGACAATGAGAGGACGCACCTCGGCCGTGGAAGGCACCCAGCACACGCAGAGAACGCGGGATAATGCCGAGCTTGCGGAGACCCACGGGGACTGCTTTGAGGCCAGTCGGGCTTGAAGACTTTGACATCTTCAGGGCAGCAAGGGTCTGCCGCACGACGTTAACGATCAAGTCGTTTTTCGAGGGTCCGATGAGAACACGCCGTGGACAATGAACTGGAACAAGCGTGAGTTTGCAGAGCAACGAGAATAAAGTGACACGCACCTTGTACTTATGTATGTGTCCGATACCCGTCAGCCACCCAATTGGGCGTGGCACTAACATCATCCTCCACAGCGCCATGATGCTGAGGACCGTACTTGAGTGAGCGATTCTGGGCGGGGGCGGGGGTATAAAACGTGGTCTTGATTTGACGGTGGCGGGAGGAGATGGACGAATCTCTTTGACAAAGCCCAGTCGGTCGTCTTGTGGACGCGGAAACAACGCTTGCCGAGGATGTACCACAAGATGGAAGCAATGACGATGTCATGGACCAACAGGACGAGAACGACCGAGAAGAAGGACCACTCAATCGGGCCAGCGGGCAGGACACCGTTTGGCGGGGGTGGGGTTGGCAAGCCCGGGACAGGTGCTTTGAAAGGCTTGACCAGCGAGGAAGGAGAGGAAGCAAAGGATGACGATGAGAGTGGAGGACATTATGGTGCGTGGAAGAGATGGGAGAATGGGTGGCTGACACTGAGACGGACTTGTCCAATGTCAGCACCCTGGCGGAATTCTGAATCCATCTTGCGCATTCGCCGTCGAGGGGTCCGATGGAGTCAAGCGCTCTGAGGTCGGCTGGAGGACCGTCGTGGTCATGGTTGAGGAACGCCGACGTAAGTACATCATTTTTGGTAAGACATCAAAGTTTGGCCGCGGCGATCAAACAAGCTTGCCTTCCCTTGCCCACAACCTTCGTGCCGACCATGCAAGAGGACAGCTACGTCAAGTATCGCGTCGTCGTGACCGGCTTCGGTAGGCTACAGCTCTGTCTTGCTTCATCCACATCTCTTCACTACTTCCAGCCCTTCGGCACGTTCAAAGAGAACCCGTCCTGGCTGGCCGTGGCCCGTCAAGACTCTCCACGATTCGATAATCAACATCACCCCTCCTCGCGGTGCCCCGCTCAAAGGCCCGAAACCCGACTCGATCCACATTACAGCTGTCAACATCCCGACGGTGTACACCGCAGTACTCGAGACCGTACCCAAATTGCACGCAGCGCCTCCGGTGCCAGTACCGGAATACACTCCCCCGACCTCACGTGCGCCGCCAGAGGAGGGATACGACCTTATCGTGCACGTGGGTGTTGCGGGTCCCGGACCTCTGCGTGCCGAACGCCTTGCTCACAAGACTGGATACGCTTTGCCGGATTATGAGAGGCAGAGTCCGCCTCTGATTATCGGTGCAAAGGGAAATTTGCGTGGGTTTGGACTTCCGAGGTACGGTGAGGAGTTTGGTGACGAGCTATTCACTGCGGTGGATGTCGATTCGTTTGTGGGGGATTTGACGACTGGGCCGAACCCTTTGGTAAGTCGTCGTCGTCGTTATCTCTGTATGGCAATCTGACGACAAACCATAGCCGTTGGAGCCATCGAATGACGCAGGACGTTTTGTCTGCGATTTCACTTATTATTGTTCGCTCGCAGAGTCGCGGATCGCCAAACGAGAGACGCCCGTTTTGTTCATCCACTGTCCGCCCATCGGTCAGCCTATGAGCACGCCCGAGGTTGCAGATGGCGTCCGCCGGATTATATCCAACGTCTGTGGAAAGTTGTAATCGAGAAGGTACGAGATCTCTTTGTGGAACGCATTGAGCGTGCTAACTTACAGGCCCAGTTTTTTCCCCCTATGGAATATGTATCGCGAATCGCCTGCACAAATTGAATTTCTGAATAGTCAGGGTTATTTCTGCCAGCATTCATCCCATCCTGCAATAAGGTCACTTCATACTTGCCTGTCCCGAACCATTCCGCCTATCGAACACGATTGAAGACTCCCACCAGAACTTCCGGCGCCAATCAAACTCGACCTCGCGGACTTGAACTATTCTACACCTTCCCAAGCGCCCTATACTTACGGGAAGCATGATATCTCTGCGTATTGCGCTTCGCAATCACTCACGCATGTCATGTCGTGAGGTCGGTCAATATTCGGCGAGACCAGTCAACTCCCGCTAAAAGTACTCGCAGCGTTCTCAATCTCAATATGACCCAAGTCTCAGAAACCCTGCACTTCAAGAAGTGATCAACGTGGTCCGTCGCCGAGCGTAGGAAATCGCCGTTTTTTGTGGCGTCTTCTCCCTTCTCCTTGCCTCACCGAGCATTCTCGAAAAGACCGACCATGCAAAGCAATAATTCAAGGAAGGTCGATGCTATATTAAGCTCTCCTCACGATAACGACTTTCCTTGTGGGGATCCCCACGCACGTCGCCGCATCGTATGGTCAACATGGTGGGTGAAATGACCTTTGAGATGTTGACAGACAATAGTATACGAAAGTCTCTGTGTTGAGGTGAGGATTAGTAGAACTTGAACGTACGTGGTATTCTCTGAGTTTGACCCCAAAGAGCACTCATCTCCCCCTGGGATTTGTTATAGCTTCCACCGGATCGTCGGAACCACTCACGCAATTTACAAGTATCGGTGTACTTGGGTCACAAGGGATCGCATCGGCAGACTCCTGCTACCTCTGGCCTGAATTCTCTGATGAGTCAACTTCTTAATATGAAATTCTCTTCTGAAGCTATTCAGTTATTCAACACTGAGCCAGCTTCATACCGACCGAAGACCGATCTACTTACGGCTGGCACGGGTTTCCGAAATCCTTACCGATGCCATTCGGGCTGCTAAAATTGGTCCGATGCTCACCGAGGCAGCCGGCCCGAATGTACTTGATCTTTTAGCGCGGCGACGGCGTATGTACGCAACCTGGTTCTATGATTAATCCGACCACGGTCTTCTACTCGGTGCCTTGTGGACCTTTCTCTTCCTTTTTCACTCGCACCCATCGTCTGCTAGATCGCTTGCACTATGGACAGATACGACGACCCATCGAAATCCCCCTCGAGCTCGTACTACTCTGCAGAGGGACAAAGCAATCGGAGAAGATCCTCCAGCTTCCTGTCCAGTGTCTTCAGCCACAACCGGGCTCGTTCTGCATCGGAAGCACCACCGCCGTCGTACAACGAGAGCTTGTTTGTACCCAGCGCTGCGAGCACTGGCACGCGGCGCACGAGTTGTGAGTAAAACACATTTTGGAACCGCGTGTACTACTGACATTTTCTGTCAAGGGTTCAAGAGACCCGCGCGCCAAGAAAATGTCGAAGATGTGTTGGAGCTGCTGAGGAAGTACGATACGGTTATCCTCGTTGACGATTCGGGGTCTATGACTCTGCCTGGCTCGAAGAGGGGGTTGACTCGTTGGCACGAGGTATGGATGATGCCTCGCTCTCAACCACCATCTCACCGACACTGCTATTAGGCTGGACAGGCGTTGGAGACTCTCGCAGAGACGGCGCAAGAGTACGACGGAGATGGAGTTGACATTTATTTCATGAACAGTCCGAGAGCTGCGCTGAACGTCAAGGTCGGCGAGAACGCCCACTCAATCAACTCTGAATTCAATTCTTGAAAAGACATCCACCGACGTGCGGCTCCTTTTCAGCAAAGTCAAACCGTCGGGTTTGACACCGACTGGCGAACGGCTCGAGCAACTGTTGAAGCCGCGCATCATCGAGTTGGAACAATCGCGTATCGACCCGGATGGGACGCCCAGGAACAGGATGACCGACGAACCAATCAAGCGGGTGAATTTTATCGTCATCACGGATGGTGCAGCAAGTGCGTTCAAGAATCCACCCTTTTGTCGCGCTTTCTGATTTTTTTTGGCAGCGGACGAACCCCAGTATCCGATTATCGACGCTGCGAGTCGGCTCAAAGCCATGACCAATTTGTGTATGGTGCAGGTGAGGTTCCGCCGGCACTCTTCATCATGTTCTGAGCATTTCCAGCTGGGCATTCAATTTGTTCAGATAGGGAACGACTCGGGGGCTACGAGAGCTCTCAGAGAGCTCGATGACAATCTTCACAAGACGAAGAACATTCGAGTTGGTGGGATACGGCTGTTATTATCCCTTTACTGACGAGGTTCCAGGACATCGTGGACACGACACCGTACTCGAAACTGAACCCACTCACCGCCGCGGGGTTAATTAAAATTCTTCTCGGGGGCATCAATCGTCGAATTGACGAAATGCCGAATTGAAGTTCGGAACCCCACTCTTTCCGCGTTTCCGTGGAGTTGTAATAAAATTGTACCCTTTCAGGTTTGAAGCAATTGCCGTTCGTATCGTGGATTCTCTTTCCCTTTCCCTTTGCGTTGAACGTGACCCAGGTATCGGTTTACTTGGATTTCCCATAGTGTGCGGCTAAACGGGATCTTTAAAGGTCGTGTTTCAATCTCATGCCCGAGGAACTTCAGTGCTTCTGGCGGAACAATGTTTTAGCGCCCGGAGGCACGGTCTGTTTCAACCTGATCCACGTGATCAGTCATTTTCAACCGGAACTCACCTCCTCTCTGATTTCGCGTTTGAAACTCGAGATAGCTCCTATAGGGCCCCACAACTCGTGGCTCGACTGACCAAGCGGCGTTCGGAAAAAATAATCTTCTATTCAATTGTGAAATGTTGTGTCCCCTGAACGTCCTACCCCTACAGCAATGATGAGCTCATACCTAGGGACGCACATGCTACCGGTGGTATCTTCCTCTTCTACCTTTTCTCTCGTCTCGCATGTCGGACCCGCGCCCCGTGGATTTCCTGCCTCAACTCATAACCTGGGCGACGTTCAACATATTCGCAACATGCGGCCTCGTCCCCCTTCTCCTCGTGACGCTCTACCTCCAGGGCCTGGACGCCAACGCGACGCTCGTTAGCCTCGAGTTCATATTCATATTGACTTCAAGTAGCGCGTCGGCGCTTGTCTGGACGGGCCATGGGCTCGACCCCGACCCACCGTTCGGGCTGTGTCTTTGGAACGCGTCAGTGGTTATGGCAAATACGCCGCTGATGGCTGGGGCGGCGTTGGCTATTGTCACCAAGGTGTGGGGTACCACCATGTCGATATGGCACCCTCGTTGGCAACCGGTGATGAGCTGGATAACTTGGACACCATTCGTTCGTTCGTCAATTCTTGGGCGTATCATTCAACTCAATATTTTCCCCAGTTAATCTCGATACCCTTCCTGTTCGGGTGTCCCTTGTTGTTTACTGCCGTCGGGGTACATTTCAACCTCGATTTCTGGCGTGCGATACTAAGTAAGCATTCTAGTTAGGCCTCAAGAACCGAGATCTTGTTTACCGAGGGTCTCCCTTCTACTGTTTACTCGACGTAGATTCACTGTGAGTCTGTTGAACTTCCTCATTTCAACCAAAATGTGACTCGTACAGACAAATTCTATCATCCGCTTTCGGCGCAATCCTCACCTTCACTTCTCTCGTCCTGGCGGCGTGGACATCCGTCAAACTGGTACGAACGCGCCGGCGTATCGGCTCGGCGCGGTTCTCGGCAGAGGATTCGAATGGCATCTCGTACGCATTCGTCCTGCGCGTCATTTTCTTTTCGCTCTTCGTCGGAGCTGCCTTTGTTTCTGGAATCGTCGCCCTCAACTCGTCTTTTGACGCTGTGATACCGGATATTGTCGTCGCCTCGTGTGGCGTTGGGGCGTTTTTTCATTTTCGCATCCTCCAAGGTACTGATTCAACTGCCGAAAAGATAATATTCAATCGATTTGACAGGCCATCGTCCGATTCGTTTTCTTCTGCCGACGACATCCTTCGACAAGCAGCAGCTACACTCCTCAGGCGTCTCGCACGATTTCTGGATCAGCGCGTGACGTTGGGCCCCCCGGATCTAGAGGTCGGTCGGCACCCGAGGTTTCGACACTGGGTCCCGGGGAGTTTGTGCTGTCGGTCCTCAACACAGACGGTAGTCCTAGTAGCAGTACACGCGGCGGTGATCATGCAGAGAGCTTGAAGATGGAGACGCAGGTGCGCATTACGCAGTTTTCTGAGATGGTTAGGGATGGAGTTGGTTGGGATGTTGAGAAGATAGCGTAGTATATACTGTTGTAACATTCACCTTGCAAGTGCAAGGGCACTTACGGGAACGGCTACGTGCCAACTCGGAACCGGATTCTCACCCTCACGACCCTGACTCCAAAGACAAAGAGCTCACGATCATTTCATCAACACGTTCTCCACCACCATGTCTGACTCTCCGACACTAGTCGAGTACCGCGGCAACTGCCACTGCGGCGCCTTCAAGTTCACGTTCAAGGCTCCGGAGATCAAGGAGACGTATGCTTGCAACTGCAGCATCTGCTACAAGGTCAGTGAGCTCTGTTCGTCGGCGCGGTACTTGGACTGATTGAGTCGACTGCAGAATGCATACCTCTGGGGTTTTCCAAAGGATTTTGTCGCCGTGAAAGGGGACATTGAAACTACGCTCAAGAGCTATGAGTTTGCCAATCGCACGATGCAGCACAAGGTAAAGTTATCGCGGCTCAGATCTTGGGAGGATCTACTCATATCGGCGCAGTTCTGTGCGACCTGCGGGACTTCGGTCTTGGCGCGCACTGCAGATGGCAGTATTGGACTCAACGTACGCGCTATTCCATTCTCATTCCAGACCAACTCGAATCGGATGAACAACACAGCTTCGCACTCTCGACAACTTTGACGCCACGGCGGTGCCTGTGGCAGCTACCGACGACGCTGGCGCCTCCAAGGAGCCGCTATACAATGTCCCGGAGCCCGTGAAAGTCGATGCCGTCCCGGAAGGAACGATCGTTTATCAAGGAAGCTGCCACTGCGGTGCTGTCCGCTACGCTCACTTGGCGTCCGAGGCACCCATCCGAGTCCTTATTCTTAATCTGGAAAATTCGAAATGAATCCACCATTCAGCGAGACGGCTCTCCCCTGTCATCCCCGGAGATACACAACCGGTGGAATTTCGCCATAAATCAACGTCTTCGTCTGGACATTCTACTATCCCGGGCCCGGAACGGGCAACGTGCAAAGGTCAGCCCCGGCCTCGTCCTCGACACTTGGAGCTCCGTTCTCCGAGACGAGGACTCTCTCCCTAATAACTGGTTGGATTCTCCCAGGGTTTTAGTGGGTATCGAGCGCAGGGATCCCTCCCCACCTTCTCGCTACCCAATTCGATGACACGTGAAACTACATACGAGAGACCACTGATCTCGGCACCATGCTCGGAGCCCAACTGCGAGCCAAGGCAGGTTGTACAATGCCAACACAATACGACCACGGGCACTGGGGACCTTGCCAGCGGCTGCCAGTTCCCAGCAACAAAGTGTCCCCATCGTCGAGACTCGACAGGCCGAATCAAGCCGTGTTTTATCAAGACTCATATGATGGGTTGCGGGGTTGCGTTCCGTGCGGAAGAGGCGGAAGTTGATTTGTCGGCCGTGGGTCTCAGAATCATGAACCGTTGCCTGTGTGGTCGAGTCTACCGTCGAGGTGGTGAGTGTGGGAAGAAGAAAAGATTGACGGCAAGTGACGTAGCTAAGCGGTGCCGATCATTGTCCCTGTTTACCAGCTACCCAGCTGCTTACTAAACATTCTTCTTCTCCTCCGACACCGACCTTCGGGACGAGACCCTCACCAGCCCTCACCAGCCCTCACCCATCGGCGGCGCTTTACCGCGAGGCTACCTCAAACCTGTGGCACTTCCCCACGGACCTGGATGCTACTCGGAGCGGGCTCATCCATCTCTGCACGGAGTCCTTTCGGTGGCAGGTCACCGGTGCCAGTGCGGGTCCCAATGGCGTTGGACATTTGGTGGGGAACTTGGTGGAGCGGGTATGGGCTGGCTGGGCAATAGCATCTGTAGCCAGTAGCTATAGTTATGTAATCTGCCGTCTGGGGTGTGCTCAAATGGGCGCGCGCGCTGGATGTCTAGCGCGCGTGCTAAATCAATATTTGTACAAACGAACTGTCATAGCCGCTTCGTGCCTTGTGCATTTCCCTGGGCGGTGGGTACTCTTTCTCTCCTTGGAGGGCTGAGCCCCTTCATTCTTACGAGAGGCGGAGGTTAACCTATTGTTAATTGTCCAACTTTGCCCGTCTACGACGGGCGACCGAAAGGTCCGTACCACCAAAAAAAAAAAAGAAGCGACCGAGTGCAATTGCAGCATCTGCCACCGGGTGCGTCGACTTTTCAATCTATCAATCACACTTGACTATTCATCCAGCACGGAATAGCGTGGATCTACCCCGACACGCCCACAGTCGTCTTTGAAGGCCTGGACTCGTTGGTGGAGTACAAGTTTGCCGAGAAGTGGCGCTTGCAGGGATTTTGTGGTGTTTGTGGCGTGCATGTCCGCGAGAG
Organism: Roridomyces roridus; assembly: GCA_029378245.1. NCBI lineage: Eukaryota > Fungi > Basidiomycota > Agaricomycetes > Agaricales > Mycenaceae > Roridomyces > Roridomyces roridus. Next base: position 2,008,301 of record JARKIF010000006.1, read on the forward strand.
ATTCACCAAGGAGGGCAAGGATCACCGGTATGGGTTGAACATCCGCACGATGAATGGTGGGGTGAATGTCGTGGACCTCACCATAAAGAAGCTGGATGGGAAAGCACTGTTGCCGGCATACGATGCAGGTTGGTGAAGGGAGGGTGACGAGAGATTAGGGATTTGTACAACATGGAATTCAATTCTCAATGAGGTTTCTGCGTAACTGCAGGAGGACCAGACTACTTAAAGCGAGGTGGGGAAGTTGGGGAAGGGTGGAACGAATTTGTCGGAAAGTAAGCAGTGAGTAATAGAGGGACGTCGATCCGTACCCCGTGAATTCGAATTTTAGCAGCCGAAACGCGTCGAGACAGCAGCATGGACTGGGAGTGTTCACTGTTGCCAGTTTAGTTAGTTTCGGCCGACGGCTCCGACTTCGTATCATGATGTCATCACATCTTCTCTTCGACCTCCATGTCCGCCTATCTGGTCTGAAAGCTTTCAGCTGAAAAGGAGGCTCACTGTCTTCGCCGAATTGCATCCCAGGAAAACACACAATGTCCCGATTTTCCTCGAGAATCTCAGACTCTGGAGAAAGCAAGCTCCGATGCGCCCATATGGAGTCTGGCGTCTATCGAGTCATTCAGAGGCACTAGCGCCGACTTGGACCGACGATTCCGAAGATAAAAAGCGGCGTCGGACGTACCTGCCAACCCCCATGTCTACACCCTCCCTCGTCGAGTACAAGGGTAATTGCCATTGCACGGCCTTCAAGTTCATCTTCAAAGCCCCGGAGATCAAGCAGGCTTTCGTTTGCACTTGCAGTATCTGCTATAAGGTGCGTCGAGCGATCCGAGTGTTTGGTATTCACTGAATGCATGTGGGTAGAATGGTTACCTGTGGGGCTTCCCTTCGGAGGGCGCGGTGGATGTCGTCAAAGGCGGTACGGAGAGCACGCTAAAGAGCTACCAATTCGGAAATTGCACTCACAAAGTATGTTCGCATATATCGGAATTTCAGGATATTGACCTCGTCGTAGTTCTGCCCCACTTGCGGCACATCCGTCATGGCATACCTCGCAGACGGTACAATTGCGATTAACGTACGCTTTCGTTCCTGTGAGAAGCCGCGCTAACACCCAGGTCAGCTTCGAACCTTGCACGAATTTGACGCCACAGCACTCCCTCAAACCGTCCGTGACAACGGCGCCAAGGAGCCTGTTAACCGGTAGATGTCGGGCCTGTTCCCGCAGGAACGATCATATACCAAGGGAGCTGCCAATGCGAAGCCGTGCGCTACGCGCAACTCGCATCAGAGCCACTTCAAGAGGCAAAGGAGTGTAATTGCAGTATCTGCCATAGAGTGCGTCAAGCCCTTTCTAATTTTTCTCGGCTACTAAACATACAGACAGGATGCAGCATTGTGGATCTACCCCGGCACTCCTACAGTCATCTTCGCCGGCCTCACTTCTCTGACCGAATACACTTTCGGCCTCGGACGCACGTACCACGGATTTTGCGGTTCTTGTGGCGTCTCCATCCGAGAGAGGTTCGTCAATAATTCGGAGGAGGGTGGGCGGGACAGGACGCGTAAAGTTGCGTTGAATGTCCGTACGATGAGTGGAGTGGATTTGGGTCAGCTGAAGATTAAGAAGCATGACGGTAGGCTTGGATCAAAGGCAGGGCCGTACGATGCGGGGTGGTAGAACTTGCAATTGGAATTTACGTCGCCGTGGCTGCAGTGGACTGTGCGGCGAGTCGGAGTTCAAATGGCCTGTGATTCGCTGTCGTTCCCGGGACGAGCTCCTTTACCCTCAATCTTGACCATTCATACCTCCATAATAGGCGTGTTCGAGGGGCGGCCAACTGGGCCAAGGCGTTGTATGTATGGCTTGATTCGGCTGCGTACTCGGTCGCTTACCAGGATATCCAGACAATATGTGGCTTACATAACCTGAGGTCTCTCCTTCCTTTTCACGATCTTCATCCATCGACGATTCTGAACCAGGTCCAGTGAAATCGAAAGAGCGCCAAATCCGACTCCGACTCATCGACTCAAGACGCAGCCATTGGGGCATGAAAGAGGTTCTCGTGAGTGTCAATCGACCTGGAGAATTATGCAATGACTTGCCAGTGGCTGCCGCAGCTCTGCATTTGATGCACCGAACAACGTTGGAACACGTCAAATACTACCTGAAGCATAGGCGTCCCGTGCACCTTCGTCCACTACCGGCTTGAATGAGCCATTCCCCAGATACGGAATTCGGATTACGCACCAGTTATGAGGCACAGTGGAGGAGGATGATCGTCACAGCTTAAAGACTTGAAGACACTTCGCCAGCAAGATAGAAGGGAAAAAAAGATAGAATTCGCCCAAGGATCGCCAAAAAGAGTACATACTTGATACATTACGCCTTCTTCAAATCCGCAATAGCCGCCTCAATCAACGCCTTGCTCCTCAACTCCCCACCCTTGAACAGCTCCAGCGCCTCATACAACCGCTGCTTCGTCGCGGGGTCCCTCTCAATCGCATCCTGCAACGCCTTGCCGTTGTCCGCCAGATAGTCGATGTCGGTCGACGCGCGCACGCCGTCCCACTCTGGCTTGATGGGATCCGTCTTGGAGACGTTGGCCAGACGCTCCGGGGTGGGCCGCGCGTTCTCGTAAGGTTTGGTCATGTCGACCTTCGGGACGCCCGGGATGCGGGCAGAAGGAGAAGGCGTGGCCGGGAGGGCGGCAAGCTGGGCGAGGACTTCGGCGGAGATGGTAGCGTGGTGCATCTCCATCTCACCACAAGCCATGGCCTCCTGCCAGGAGATGAAACTGCATTAATGTCAGAACTGGGGGAGGAGTGTGAAGACGAGGAAGCGTACCTGGCGGACTTGATCATGGGCTGCGGCTTTCCGGTCTCCTTGTACAGGCGCTTGTAGGTCTCCATGATCTGGATCAGGCGGCTCGACATGGTGTGCTTGGTAGCCGGGTCCTCGGACTCGGGCCAGATGCTGTGGTCGGCGTGGGCGCGAACCTCTGCAGGGAAATGAGAGGGATGTCAAAGACGCAGCAGTCAGTACACACCATTGTAATAAGGGCTGATGTAGAGACAGCCGGCCTGGCTAGATGCGATGGCCTGCTCGAGCGAGAAGAGGGAGGTGCCGAGTGTGCGGATGCCCTCCTTGAGCAGGATGGGTCCTGCATTCATTGCAGGGCCCGTGGCGGGAATCTTGATGCAGAAACGAGATCTGGGCGCGAGGTCAGAAATGAAAAGACTCGGGCGGAACAAACGTACTTGTCGATTCCGACTTTTGCGAACTCGACGGCGTAGCGACGAGCGTGATCCACGACCTCTGCGATATCGTATGAGAAGGGAAGGTGGGATGAGACAGAACCACGCACTCTGGGTATCATAGGCGTGGAAAGGCGAGGTTTGGAGCAGGACGCGGCCCTGGATGTTGTCGATGTTGGCAGCGCAGATGAGCACCGACTGGACGAATATAAGAACCAGGAGACTAAAGAAAAAGACGACTCACGATACGGTCAAGCACGGCCTCCCATCCCTTGTCGCCGTACTCTTTCACCGCGGTGAGGAACATCTCGCGGTTCTCGGGGACCTGCATCTGCTCGTTGACGAGGAGCTGGTTGCTCGTCATGTTGTGCGGGACGATGGGAAGACTCTTGGCGACTTTGGGATCCATCGAGTCGACGTCGACGTTCATTTGGGTTTCAAGGACTTCGAGGAGATTAGACATGGCGATTGGGCTGGATGAGTTGGGCTGAGGAACGGTGCCATTTTTAAAGGCTGAACGGCCTGCGCAGGGGTAAAGAGCGGCCTGTACAGTTGGGTACACGCAGGGCTCCCGGTCGAGATGGCGGTTCGGAGCAAGGATGAGCGGATCAAACGAGCCGCCTTCTTGCTCTCTCATTCTCTCTGTCCATGGCCCACACAGGTCACCCTCCCCGGACCCACACCCCTTCAATAATTCCAGAGAGTCCAATTTGACCGCCTTTCGGAGCCTTTCGGAGCCTTTCTTGAAACCCTCGTTCCCCAGTCATATGCTGCACCTTCTTCACGACACGCCTCTTCCTTTCTCATGAACAAGGCCCTGTCCTCGTGGCTAGTTTCCGAAACCTTCGGTGCTTGGTCAAACCGTGTTTCCCGCGTTAGTCATAAATCTAAGCCACCACCAACGGATGAGAGCCATGGCGTCGGAGAAGATTTTCTTGGTTGTCGGCGCCCCTCCTTCAAGAGCTCGTTAGCGCCCCTAACGTCAAGGCCATGGGCACCATCCCCGCTCGAAACACCATCCTTACCGTCCCGAACAGCTCCATCCCCACTCTCGACGACTCGGACGACGACTCGGTCCAACAAGCAGCCTCACACATCCCCGAGCTCGGCACTCTCATCGTAAATGCAGGCGTAGGCAAATACGAGCCCGTCACGATCAGTCCCACCACAGCACTGGCCTCCTGCCTCGACGTTAATCTCCTAGGCGCCCACCGCACTATCTGCGCGTCCTCCTCGCACGCACAACGCGTCGCATCATCCTCATCTCCTCTTCCAACGGGTCGACCACGATGCAGGCCACGCCAGGAACGCTCGGACTGTCAGGGTTATACGCCGTCTCAAAGGCGGCGCTCAGCATGCTCACGGTGCAGACGCACATACCGTCGTCCCTATACATCCAGGGTGGGTCAAGGACATGGCTCGAACGCTGGCACCCGGGGCATGCCACCTGCGACGTCGGCGAAGACGATTCTCGAGCTGGTGCAGGGTTTGAAAACGGAGGACAGTGCGACGTTTTTCCAGTTTGACGGGGAGAAGTTGCCATGGTAGGTGTGTACGATACATGATTGGAGAACATATCAATCATAATCGTATCATTCGCTTGGTCATAAAACCTCTATTTCCTCCCTACAAAATATCCTCCGAGTCCCCCTTCCCTTCCAACTCCCCGCTTGAAACACCCGCATGGATAACAAACGGCTCCATCGACCCAAACTCAAGGTTGAGCGCAGGCAACCGCTTCTTGCAAGGCCTGGGGCACGGAGTCGACGTGGACAACGCAGGGTCGACGTCGCCGACGACGAATTGGGACCCCCCGCGGGGCTCGACGAGAGGCGGGAGTACCGGCGGTGTGCGCTCGCGAACCGGAGTGCGCGGAGTGCGTGGGCTCCGGTTCCAGATGTTCAATGCCTCTCCGGGGACGTCGCCGTGCGAAGGACGTCTCAGGCGAAGTGGAGGAGGGCGAATCTGCTCGGGGCATTCGTCTATTAGGTGAGGTGAGATCCAACGGGAAAAAGCAAGTTGAAGGTAGGACAAACCTTCGTCGTGCGAAACGGATGGGAAAGTTCTTGTGACTGGGGAAGGAGTGCTAGTACTGCTGGGGAAATGATGAGCGACCCGTCCCGCTACAAAGTGAACAACACACCTTTCCAACATTTCCCGGAAAAGTTTCGCGTTCTTGGGGTTGCGAGCGAGGAGAGCCATTGAGGATATCGGTAGAGCTTTCTTGAGGAGGATGCGCTTTCATTTAGAACGAGGCGCGTTTTATCTGACCGCGCTTTGACCTGGGATTAGGCGCTTTGATTTTGTGGGCACAAGCGCGGGTACAAGTACAATAATTGCGTTGGTCAGCAGATGGTTGCGCCGGTGAACGGATGGCCTTGGAGGTCCTAGAAAAGACCTCTCGGGATGACGGGAACAGCGCCCAGGCCCGTGCTAATTGTTCGTACTTAGGCTTGTGCCACTTCGCTAAAGCTGCCGACCTTTTTGTCTTGGTAAACATTCCGCAGAGGCCGGATGTGATGAAATGTAGACCAAGGGTGGCTTTGGCCAGACGGGGGAAGAAGAACAATGGCAAAATCCGGGTGGTCTTGAACCAAGACAAAATGAAACGACACCTGTGCGATTCGAACACACGCGGGGAGACCCCAATGCCTAAGCCTCATAACATAGCAGGGCATCGCCTTAACCACTCGGCCAAAGTGTCGCTGAACGGCGGGCAATCGATCATGTTTCATCCACATCATCCCTTATCTGTGCATCGAGTAGCCGAGAGTAGCCGACATTCCAAACTTCCCGCCATTCCCACGCCTTATCCTCCCGACCACAACGATGGTTTTCGGGACACTGCCCTTGAATGACGGTAAACAGGTCTCGCCTGCATCCTTCCCGCTCGCTCGTATGAGCTGACCTCTGCCGCCCAGATTCCAGCCATTGCATTCGGTACCACGCCCTGTTTCTTCCGGCCGCAGCCGCGTGTCTTAAAACTCGTGGACAGGCACGGGCAGCATATACAAGGGCACAGACGTCTCCAAGTTGGTACACCAGGCGCTAGATGCTGGCTTCTGGCACATCGACACCGCTCAATGTGCGTGCTACTCAGATTTTATCTATCTTGGGCTCAAGGGAGTGCAGTTTACGCGACCGAAGGCGAGTACTTCTGATTCTTCACAACTTCTTATTGAACCCCGGTCAGTATACGTCGGGCAGGTGATCCGTGAGAGTGGGCTCGCGCGTTCTGAGTTGTACGTGACCACGAAATACGGGCAGGGAAATGTCCGGGAGGTGCTCGATAAGAGTCTTTCGGATGTGAGTTCTCTAGAAATCCTTTGCACTTTTTTTCTAACAAACGCAGCTCGGTCTCACGTACGTCGACCTATACCTCATCCACCAGCCCCGGTTCGTCCATGACATCGACACTGTGTGGAGGGAGTTTGAGATTATCAAGAAGGAGGGGAAAGCAAAGTCCGTGTTCCATCTCATGCTCTCAAAGTCTTTGACCTTGTTCGTCAGGAGCATCGGAGTCAGCAACTTCGACGTCGACCAGCTCCAACAGCTCGCCCTAACTCACCTCGTCGTCCCCGCCGTAAACCAAATCGAACTCCACCCGTACAATTACGCACAGAAAAAGTCGGTCATCGACTGGGCGGCGCAGAATGGTGTTGTTATTGAGGCGTATAGCAGCTTGAGGTGCGTTTAATTCGTCTCTCAAATTGATTCGTTATGGATAAACTGCGTAGCTCGATAACGAAATTCCCCGGCGGCCCAGTCGACGCGCCCGTAGCTGCGGCCGCTGTTCGTCTCGGTATAACTCCAACTCAAGTCCTGCTATCGTGGGTCCGTGCCAAAGGCGCGGTCATTGTGACGTCTGTCCTCTTCTATTCAAAATCCAAAATGGAAGCTGACTCTCTGCAGAACAACATCGAGTAAACAACGGCTGGAGGAGTACCTTGCCGTCGGGGTTCTACGTGCGTCTCATTCACTCCACCTTGCACTTGTCCGTATTAAAATCCTCCCTCTAGCCGCGTTGTCAGAAGCGGATATCGCTGCCATCGACGAAGCTGGTGCGAAAGGTCCTCCGGCTGCTCGAATCCTAGGATACGCCATCAACCTCGACGGCATGAAAAGGCTAGCAGCAAAGCTCGTGCTGATACTGACCGTCCAGTTGATCACTTTGCTGTGGGTTAACAACGTCATGGGCGACGCGATGTTGCATGGAGAGTAATTTAATCTGCTTCGTATAGATCAATTTGATGGTTCCGCACCTGTGCCTGTATCCACCCAGAACGGGAACGCTAAGAACCAACCCGTTTTGTTTCATGCATATCCTAGGAAGTTGCGGTCCCGGGCATTAAGCAATTAGATTATCTGGATCAGCGGGAAGATAACTGTGTAGCTCCGGTGGAGTTGATTCAAAAGCTCTGACTGAAATAAAATCATTGGAGACAGTGGGATACATGCTCAGTGAATCTTTGGTTGAACCATCGGGCAACCAGTTGAGATACCCATCGGATCAATCGGCATCGATCTCTGATCGAATTCACGCTTAGCTAATCTTTCACTCTTCCTTCGGACCTTCTCTTGGCTCAGAACTTCCTCAACCGTGCATTACTATTCTCTGCTGCAGACCGTCTTGCGGTGCTCGCCGATTCTCCGACCGTCTCTCCATCCGAACTTCTCTCGCGCCGGCAACGTCACTGACATTCCCGTATTGACGCCGATCCACACATTCTGCTCTTGGACAGTTAACGGTGCGCCTCAAAGCACGAGGAAATTGAATATGCAAGCAGGGAGCTCGGGCCCGGGCCAAGAACTCGAGTTACTCGACTCCTGAAGCTTGAAGATGGAGCTCTTGCTCGCTGACGGTTTTATGACTATATCAATAATCACTACAGCGTCCCTTGCCATCTTCACATCCGCCTGTTTCATCTAGGCTCCGCTCTACTACGCCAACGGAATCAAGGCACTCACGAGCTTTCGGCTTTTTCGAGCCCTTTACCATGGCTGACTCCCGGTCGCTGTACCCTACTTACTCCCGAAGGCACCCCGAGAGTTATTTAAAATACTGAGAAAACAGTCTTTTGGTCTTCCTCCACCCGTGGTATGGTGCTTCGTACCGCAGCTCGCGAATCCCTGAAGCAAACGAGATTTTCTCGCGTGGCCGGAATATGCGTTTATCCACTCTTCATTCTCCCATGACCAGTTGCTCACCAATTCACATAGAGCCCTCTTCATCGTATTACCCGGTGACGGACAGTCCGAGCTCTTGGGTCCCGAAGCTGTCGCACTCATCCTTCAAAGAGTCCGCGGATATTGAGTGGAGTTGTTGAGGAGCATCCGCTGACTTGGCCATTCAAAAGGGAATTGAATGGTCTGGTGCAGTGCTCCAGCTCCAGAGCTGCTACATAGAGTCGACTAAGTGAGTATTCGTGTTGCCAGAATGGACAGCTCGGATACTGACCGCCGGTTCGCAGGAGCTGTTTTTACGCCGAAACCCGATCTCTTGGTACCGACTGGTTCTCATCCATGACACTTTGTGCGACAGACTGAACGGAACTTACGGAAAGCCGCCACACATCGTAAATGTGTCGTTGGACTCCCCGGGCCGCAGCTCTATACTTCACTGAGGGGTTCTTTAAATTTAATCGCCGACAGGCAAAGGACCACCATGTCTGGCCCACTCCCCCCTCTCGACTGCTCCCTCAATTTCGGCGAGATTGTCGATTTTCACCTCTCGCACGAGAATCGGGGCACTGCGTACTCTTTTCCAGATCAAGAGGGCCGCGTCACCGACATCAGCCGGTTTGAATTTACCAGGGCAGCTCACCGCGTCGCTCATCTCCTACGACCTCAACGACAAGGCGCAGAGGGTCAACGGCTGGCCATCATCGCCTTGACGGATTCCTTGATATACCAAACTGTGGTTGCGGGATGCCTGAGGGCGGGAATTGTGGTGAGTGGCATCTTGCTTGCACGGAGTCTCGATTGACCTGAAGTTTTTTTTGGAGCCCTTCCCTATCTCAAACCGAAACTCACCCGAAGCGATAGTGCACCTTCTCTCGAGCACAGATTGCCATCGGATGTTGATGACCCGAGCTTTACTTGGTCCCCTCGATGAAACTATTTCGGCTGAGTTGTCAACAGTTGGGACGCCCTACGACCTTTCCGTAGAGGAGATTCCTCTTCTTGGTCAGATGTACCCGCATCTTGGCCATGAAACACCGCAGGACGAGTTTTTTCCGTATCCGGTTCCTGCTACGCGAACGGCGGTGGACGAAGTCGCGATCTACCTGCATTCTAGTGGTGTGTCTCTTCCTTCTGTCTCGAGCACACCCTTCATTTTATGTACCAGGCAGCACCGGTCTACCCAAATCAATACCGATAACGCATGGGAATATAATCCATTGGGCAGGCATGGGTAAGCTCCACTTTCCCAAAACTAACTCAATTTACCGAACCGTCCTACAGACACCTACGTGGAACTACGCTCCCGCTCGCCCCGGCACGCCGTCGGCGCTCTCCCTTCCTTCCACGCGTTCGGGATGACAGTCCAACTCTTCTACCCCCTCCTCACCGGTGGCACCGTCTGCATCTTCCCGCTCACATCCACAGCGTCGGAGCACCGACTGCCGATGGTGCCCAGCGGGGACAATAATATCCGATGTGCCCGCGAAGCAAAGGCGACGGGGTTGGTTGGGGCGCCAGCGCATTTGGTGGAATGGTTGACCTCGAAGGAACACATTGAGTACCTCAAATCGTTGAAGCTGTTGACCTACGGAGGCGCGTCGCTCACCGAGTCTATTGGCGATGCTCTGGTTCAACTGGGTGTGAATCTCGTTGTGTTGTACGGGGGCACGGAATGTGGGTGAAACTTTCAGAGATTGCAATTCTAATGAATGTTATCGCAGTTGGACCAGTTAGCACCCTGCCTCCTCGTGGAGGCGGGGACCCGAGCGAATGGGCCTGGTTTGGCTTCAGCGATCAAGTGCGCGTGCGGTGGGTGCCGCAGGGCGATGGCACGTTTGAACTCCAGCTGTTGGTGCGTTTTCAGCACATTCGCTCTCATCACCCAACTAACCCTTGGCAGACTATACCTGAGACTGGACATCTGGCCATCGAAAATCTCCCCGACACCGGAGGATATGCGACCAAGGATTTATTCAAGCCGCATCCGACTAAACCCAACTTGTACAAGATGTGCGTCGTTTCTTCTCTTTTTGACAAATCAACTTACCATATCGAAGAGTGGGTCGGTTGGACGATGTGCTCATCATGGGCAACGGCGAGAAGACGGTGCCTGGACCGATGGAGGATGTAATCCTCTCCAGCCCTTTCATCGACGGCTCAATTATGTTTGGCCGCGAGCGCAACCAGGTCGGCTTATTGGTTGAACCGCGCCAGCTGGTGGACCCGTTGGACGAGGACCAATTGATAGAGTTCCGGAATTTGATTTGGTGAGAAACGTTGAATGTTTTCTGTGTTGGTTATTGAAGAAGAACAGGCCAGTCGTCGAGGAAGCCAACAAAATTGCCCCTTCCTTTGCGCGGATCTACAAGGAAATGATCCTCTTCACTCAGCCGGGCAAGCCGATGGTCCGGTCGCCAAAGGGGACGGTCGTCCGAAAATGCACTCTCGCCTTGTACAACGCTGAAATCGACACTCTGTACCGCACCATAGAAGCAAGCGGCGACGCCGGCATCACCGACGTCGGTCTGCCCTGCTCCTGGACAGCAAAGGACCTCGAACCCTGGCTCCTTCGGCACGCTACTCTCCTCGCAGATCGCAGCATCTGCCCGCAAGACGATTTGTTCAACCAAGGATTCAACAGCCTCAATACCACCTTCCTGCGGCACCGGATCGTCGGGGCGTTGCGTAAGTTGAATGAAGCTCAGGCAGCTCGCAAAATTGCACAAAACATCGTGTATGCCAATCCATCTGTGAGAGATCTGGCGGAAGCGGTGGAGCGGTTGGTGAGGGAGGGGGATACGGTGGTTTCGGATGCCGAGCATAAAGCGGCGATGGAGGCCATGATCACGCGGTATAGTGGAGGTTTGGACGCCAGCATTCCACACAAGCCGAAGACAGTGGATGACGAAGGCGCCGTGGTACTACTCACTGGCACGACTGGAGCTCTTGGATCGCACATCCTCGCCATGTTGCTTGCTTCGGATTCTGTAAAGCGCGTCTATGCGTTGAACAGACGGGGTTCCACGGCCGTTGCGGAGCGCCAGGGTGCTGCTTTTTTGGATCGCAGCTTAGATAGAGCTTTGCTCGACTCGGGGAAGCTCGTCTATCTGGAGGGTGATACGAGCAAAGCGGATCTGTCTTTGCCCGCTGACGTCTGGGACGCGGTACGTTTTACTTGGTCGAACTTGGCTCCATCTCATCTGGATTGTAGCTCCGCGACACCCTGACAGTCATAATCCACAACGCTTGGATGTTAGATTTCAACAAGCGGCTATCCTCGTTCGAGTCGCATGTGAAGGGAACGCGGCATCTTATTCGTCTAGCCTCCTCTGCGTCGGCGCGGTTCTTGTTCACGTCCTCGGTCGCTTCGGCGCAGGGGTGGGATCGCACCAGAGGACCGTTTCCTGAAGAACTGCAGCTCGACGCGGATGTCGCCGTAGGTAACGGGTATGGCGAGAGCAAATACGTCTCCGAGAGGGTAAGTCTGCGATTTCTTTTCATCTATATCGGTGTAACAAGTTATCCAAGATTCTCGCAGCCTCAGGACTCCACGCAACCTCGTTCCGAATCGGTCAGATCAGCGGCTCCACTGAAAGCGGGGCATGGTCGACGACGGACTGGGTTCCCGCTATTGTGAAATCGAGTCTCGCGCTCGGAGCTTTCCCCTCCGATCTCTCCAATGTCGTCGCGTGGTTACCTGCGGAGGCCGTTTCCAGCGCTATCGTCGATGCTGCGCTTATCTCTCCCGAAACACGGCAGTTCACGACGATCAACTTGGTGCACCCGCGTCCGGTCCCTTGGGATTGCATCATGTCGAGTATGGCGGGCATGGTGGACCTTCCGATGATTCCTTTCGCTGAGTGGGTCCAGCGAGTAAAGGGCAGGGCGGTGAATGCAACAGCGGGTGACCTTGATAGCATCGTAAGCATTTCCTTCGTATACTACCAACCAGTCGTTCACGGCTCTAGCCTGGAATCAAACTCCTCGACTTCCTCACAAGAATGGTGGCGTATCAAGCGAACATCGAGTTTTCGACGACCAAGGCGCAGGAGCTGAGTAGTTCTATTCGATCTCTCACGCCGCTCGATGCAGAAGATGCAAGGCGGTGGATGGCTTATTGGAGGCGAAAGGAGTTTATCTGAATTGTTGAGACCTTGCTGGTAGTTCAACCTACTGTACTCCGATATATTAGTTTCAACACTACTCGAAGTATATTCTGCAGTCAACATTATTCTTCTGGACATTGACGTGGCTGGCGAATGGGAGCGAATTCCGAAAGTTGAACCAGTGTTGTGCATTGTTTGGCACATGTTGAATTTCATTGATGAGCCCCAGATGGCGTTGATTTGAGGGATACGGTACGTTTCAGCTATCCGAAAATTTCTGGGGCATCTAGATACAGCTGGGAACTTTCATCGTTTGCCGGCAGGTCTCCCGAGGGTCCAGACTGGATATGTCATTAAAAGTTTAAATTTGATAGTTCCCACTGGTTTTTCATTTCTCTGCTGACCCTGAAGTTGACGTTTGCCTCTTTCTATCTCCCATATTCCCTAGCTCTATGGGACGGTACGTCCTTCACTGTCTTGACCCTCGAGCGTTCAAGTTCATTTCCACTTTGCCGGACAGCCGAAGCAGTCGGATAGTTTCACTCACGTACAGCCGTCGGCCTATATAATCCAGCGTTTTTGGACGCCCATCGCCCCGTTTCCCAAAGACTACTACCCAGGCAGGGCCGTCACCGTCAACTGGACTGGAGACACATGGAGTCAAAGATATACCGATGAGCACCCAGGGCCGGCAATCGACGTCTTGGCCTTTATGGACGCCTGGGACGACGCATACCAAGATAACCACCGGCCTCGTATGGCGGGAGCCAGCATGCTATGTGGCCACCCTGTATATGGCATGTCGGCTCCGACTGGTGTTGCTCAAGAATCGGCGGATGTGGCGCAGAGTCGCTTGAACTGGATCGCGGTGGCGTATTACTCTGGACTACGAGGCACGAACACGGTTGGAAAGTGTTGCGAGTACGTTACCTTGCCGACACAATTCGAAAGAGGTAGCGGGACGTTTCGGACGCTCTATACCGAAGCACGCGCGTTTGATAGCAGAAAGTCTCGCCCGCTGTGCGATGCATGCAAGGGGCTAGTTTGCAACGCTGTGAATCTACATCCTGGCTTGACCGTTGTGGATTTGGGAGGGAACAACGAGGTGTATGAGTCTGGATTCACGGTTCGTATCTTTTTCGACTCGGATATACTTCTGGTTCATTCTACCCAATTCCAGTCACAGTGGCACTTCGGAAAATGGCAGCGAAATCATCCAGCGGTCTATAACTAGGATATCCCCAGTAGAATTTTCATAGAAGCGCTAAAGGGCGCCCTTTACAGCTTTCAGTAGTAGGAATAGTGCATCGAACGTTGCATCATGTATATCAATGACCGGTGATCCCAAGCAGTCGCTGGAGTTTGGCGCGGCCTCGCGCGGAGATCAAAAAAAAAAGGAGGCCGGCAGCGAGCTTTCCCAGATGTACATCTCCTGTGAAGATGGTCACACAGCATTCAACAGCACTGCGCCCAAATTGCTCACCACGTATCTGTGTGAGAAGCTGCTGTTCGTCAGATCAGCAATCAAGTACAGCTTTTCGGATAGAACGCACCAATCGCTCCGCCTCGCTCATCTGCGAGGCGGCGAGTATGGTCTTGTGTTCATCGGTGCCCACTGCGGCCGATTTTGTGTGCAGGCGGTGGAGGCTGAGCTCGAGATTGATCTGTATTCCAGAAGTTCTAGCGTCGTGGTAGTAGTGATGTCAAAGTTCGGTTCGGTTCGAGTTCGGGGGCTCTTTGGCTGAACTCTGAACCTGAACTTCAGGTTCGGTTCGGCAAAATCATGAACTCCGAACCTGAACTGGAGTTCAGGTTCGGTTCAGGTTCGAACTGAGTTCGAACCTCCCGCGCTTCACCAAGGTTCAATTCAAATTTTGGCCACTGTAAACTGTTCAAGAAAGCATATAGTAAGTGTGTTCAACCCCATAACATGTCTCCGCACCTTTTGAGAGAGTTACAAGCCCTGAATGGGTTGCATCAGCGTGATCACAAGCGCGTGATGGCGCATCAACTCTCGATAAACATGTTTGCACTGGGGCCTGACGGTTACGAAGAAAATCCCGATTCATTTTGCCCACTGAGAAAGTAAGTACAGTCAAGATCTGTTCAAAAAGTGGGCGAAATCATGAGAAAATCATCAAAAACAGCCAGTTTCAGGTTCAAGTTCAGTTCGGGTTCGAACTTTCCGGTGACGGCTGAACCTCAAACCTGAACTTCAGGTTCGGTTCAAACATACGCTGAGCTTTGAACCTGAACTTCGTGTTCAGTTCGGTTCGGATCGAGTTCGAACCGTTTACTCGAACGGGACTTTGACAACACTACGTGGTAGGCAACGGAGGATTACGAACGCTGAAGTGCATCATCGCTTCGTCCAATAATCTCTCATACTCGTCGATCTGGGCTTTATTACGGTCCTGGCGGGCTAAGCGTTGCCAAAGGTTCTCTCCTTGGAGCCCCTTCAAGAAGGCTTTGATCTCTTTGAGGAGTCTGCAAGAAAGATGGGCTTCCAACACTCGAGAGCAGAGACAGGTGCGTACGTTTGTATCTCGAGGATGCTCTGGGTGACTTCGCCGGGAAGGACGGTATGGACGTCTGTCGTCTGGCTCCAGATATCCTGCACAAGTCGTGCGGCGCGCCAGGCTAGTGATCGTCACGGGTCTCCCGCGGGTATTTGCGAGACGACCCGTACCCGTACCCGCTGAAACCCGTACCCGCGATGACGGGTACGGGTCTGGCGGCGGGTCGGCGGGTGACCCGTGACCCGTGGAACCCGCAGTGGATTTGTGAGCTGCTGGTGGGTTCAGTGACTGAAATCATGCATGAAGCACTGAAATATGCCTACAGGATGCATAAGTTTCCGTGGAATCGCTGGGAAGTGAGCACAATCAAATGCCGAGTTCAATCAATCACCACTGATTTATCTTGGATCAAGCGGCACAGTGCCGGCAGTTCACCGGCGGCGTCATCGGCATTGATTTCCACCGTTCCAGTCAGCCCTCGTCTTCAGCGTGCTCGCGCAAGGTGTATTCGGCGGTGTCTGTGCTATTCCCACGGGTTGTGGCGGGTACCCGCGGGTCTGCAAAAAATTCAGCTGCCAACCCGGACCCGTACCCGTAGGTACCCGTACCCGTGACCCGCGGCGGGTTGCCCTACCCGTGACGAACACTACGCCAGGCAATGTGTTTGCAGCCCTTCTTATTGGACTTGCAGGTCTGATAAAGCGGGAAAATGAGCCAGACAAATGAAATGCGTGAGTAGGCAACTTACCTCGCTCAGCTGCAAGATGACCAGCACAGCGGACACAGCCGACTTGAGGGGAGGAAAGGCGTCTGTGGAAGCGCGAATCGCTTTGAGAGTAACTCTGGTCGCAGCGAGGACATCTGAGGTGGCTTGAGCGGTACGGATGCGACGCATAGCGATTATCAGATGGTCGTGGAGGGAGGAGGAACGTGCTGTGCGAAAATTCCTGCTACAGACGCTCAAAGCTGTGGAAACACACAGCATGATTTCCCGCAATCCGGACTGTTGACTCAACATGGGATGATATGTAGCAGAGGAAAACACGCAGAATAAATTCAGGGCTTGTCGCAGGGTCAGTCCATTGCCTTGGCCGTGAGACGCGCAGGTGAGACGAGAATAAGACCGTTGTTCATGAGGCTGAGTTCGTGAATAACGAGGTGCTCTGGAGCTCTGAAGGAAGACAGATTTCGACTCGTCAGAAACAATCAACGGCAAGGTGGGGAAGAGTGAGTCAGTGACTGTGTGGGTGCCACTGGGGCGAGTTGGACACTGGAGAGCGTCGTGAAGAAGGGGCAGCATATGATTGAAAATGGGGGGTTAAGAAACACAAATTCGAGTCTCTGGAATTATTCAATGGGTGTGGGTCCGGGGAAGGGTGACCGGTACCGGTGACCTGTGTGGGCCAGGGAAGTGAGGGAGAGAAGGAGGCGGAGGGAGGCGGCTTCGGTGATCCGCGGCGTTTCTTTCATCCTTGCTCCGAACCGCCTGGGTGTGTACACCCAACGCTCTTTACCCCTGCGCAGGCCGCTCGACCTTTAAAATGGCGCCGTTCTCCAGCACAACTCATCAACCACTCCCAACTTCACCATGTCTAATCTCCTCGAAGTCCTTGAAACCCAAATGAACGTCGACGTCGACTCGATGGACCCCAAAGTCGCCAAGAGCTTTCCCATCGTGCCGCACAACATGACGAGCAACCAGCTGCTCGTCAACGAGCAAATGCAGGTTCCCGAGAACCGCGAGATGTTCCTCACCGCTGTGAAAGAGTACGGCGACAAGGGATGGGAGGCCGTGCTTGACCGTATCGTGAGTCGTCTTTTTCTTTAGTCTCCTGGCTCTCATACTCGTCCAGTCGGTGCTCATCTGCGCCGCCAACATCGACAACATCCAGGGCCGCGTCCTGCTCCAAACCTCGCCTTTCCACGCCTATGATACCCAGAGTGCGTGGTTTTGTCTCATCCCACCTTCCATTTCTCATCGCATATCGCAGAGGTCGTGGATCACGCTCGTCGCTACGCGGTCGAATTCGCCAAAGTGGGAATCGACAAGTACGTTTCCTCGCCTGACTCCTTTTCATGTCTGACCTCTCGTGCAGATCGCGTTTCTGCATCAAGATTCCCGCCACGGGCCCTGCCATGAACGCAGGGCCCATCCTTCTCAAGGAGGGCATCCGCACACTCGGCACCTCCCTCTTCTCGCTCGAGCAGGCCATTGCATCTAGCCAGGCCGGCTGTCTCTACATCAGTCCTTATTACAATGGTGCGTCGTGACTGCTGTGTCTTTCACATCTCGCTCAATCTCGTCACAGAGGTCCGCGCCCACGCCGACCACAGCATTTGGCCCGAGTCCGAGGACCCGGCTACCAAGCACACCATGTCGAGCCGTCTGATCCAGATCATGGAGACCTACAAGCGCCTGTACAAGGAGACCGGCAAGCCGCAGCCCATGATCAAGTCTGCCAGGTACCCTTCCTCGTCTTCCCACCCCATCCTTGTATCTGACTTGCATGTAGTTTCATCTCCTGGCAGGAGGCCATGGCTTGTGGTGAGATGGAAATGCACCACGCCACCATCTCCGCCGAGGTTCTCGCTCAGCTTGCCGCCCTCCCGGCCACGTCTTCTCCTTCTGCCCGCATCCCAGGCGTCCCGAAGGTCGACATGACCAAACCTTACGAGAACGCGCGGCCCACCCCGGAGCGCCTCGCCAATGTCTCCAAGACGGACCCCATCAAGCCCGAGTGGGACGGCGTGCGCGCGTCGACTGACATCGACTATCTGGCGGACAACGGGAAGGCGTTGCAGGATGCGATTGAGAGGGACCCTGCGACGAAGCAGCGGTTGTATGAGGCGCTGGAATTGTTCAAGGGTGGGGAGTTGAGGAGCAAGGCGTTGATTGAGGCGGCTATTGCGGATTTGAAGAAGGCGTAATCAAGTGTGTACTCTTTTTGGCGATCCTTGGGCGAATTCTATCTTTTTTCTTTCTCTCTTGTCGGCGAAGTGTCTTCCAGTCTTTAAGCTGTGACGATCATTCTCCTCCACTGTGCCTCATAACTGGTGCGTAATCCGAATTCCGTATCTGGTGAATGGCTCATTCAAGCCGGTGGTAGACGACGGTGCACGGGACGCCGATGCCTCAGGTCGGAAGGTGCAGGTCAGTCGAAATCAACAAAAAGACATCGTCAATCAGCCATATCAATCAATGCCGACCCGAATTCGCGCCTCTAGTGATGTTCAGGGCCCGGCTTGGAGCGGCTCGGGCTCCATATTTCCCGAGCCCAAGCCCAAGCCCTCCCAGGCCGAGCCCAAGCCGAAGCCCTGGGCTTGAGCCCGGGCATATTAGTCAGGCGGGATCAAGACGCATACTCCTCACCCCGTTTGAAGATCACCGGCTCGGGGAACAAGAGCTTACTAGAAAACATGTCAAGCATTGCAACGCGTGGCCTGCACTCGTGGATTTTCGTGTCGGGGTATCAACCCATGCAGTTCCAGTTGCATGAGCCAGTAACGAGCCAGACTCCGCCGGGAAGCGCCTCAACGAACCACCATGAATGTGCGTGTGCGTGGTCGATGTCGAGAGTGGCATGACGTGGAAGCCGAAGGGGTGACTGATCACCGATATCGATCACCGTTGATGCGGCCAAGGAAGGAAGGAAGGATTAACCTGCGCGGTCCCGCACCGGAACAGCAGGGGCCCGTAACTACACACATGTGACGTCTACACGTATGCTACGGATGCCCATCCCTCTCCATCGGTACGAACTAACCACTACCGCAAGCTATACACCCCCGGCCCTTGCGGGCGGCGTAATCGACGGAAACCTGGTGGGCTGTTTGCGCTAGACCAGGGTCACCGGAGAGTCCCCTCCCCGATCACATAACCAGAATGCATAGTCCTACGGCACAGCCGTCTCACGACTTTGAGAACTACCGTGTTTCATTGATGCCCCGAAGAACGGGTGACGCGTGGAGGAGGGCCGTAAGTCAAAAGGTATCACATGTCAAGCCTGGGCTTGGTGGGCTCAGCCGGGCCTGACATTTCTCAAGCCTGAGCCCTGAGCCCGGCAAGGCCCAGCAGTGGGCTGGGCCCGGCTTGCCGATACCCGGGCTCGGCAAGGCCCGGCTTCCGGGCTCAGGCCGAGCCCTGAACATCACCACGCGCCTCTGACTCAAGCGGCAGAGCTGCGGCAGCCACCAACAAGTCATTGCATAATTCTCCAGGTCGATTGACGCACGAGAACCTCTTTCATCTCCAATGGCTGTACCTCGAGTCGATTTGGCGCTCTCGTTTCGGTCTGCAAAGAAATCTGCCGACGTTCGTGGCCGCGGCGGGTAGCCCGGCCCGTGACGAACCCTATGTCATAGTACTTACCTACAACATCGGCCACTGCGGAAACTCGGCTGGCCGGAGACCCGCATTCTTGGCTGTTGAACTCTTACCCAGCATGCCCGAGTCTCATGGGCTTCTGAGAGCCCTGCTGCGCGCTGCTATATATTTCGATAAATTTCCGGGACATCTCTTGCTCGCTCCCCCTTGCTTACTCTGTTAAATCTCGAATGGCCATCCCAGTCGTCCCCCTCGATTGCTCTCTCAACTTCGCCGAGATTATCGATTTCCACCTCTCGCAAGAGAACCGGGGGACTGCGTACTCTTTTACAGATGAAAAGGGCTGCGTCACCGACGTCAGCCGTTTTGAATTTGCTAGGGCCGCTCACCGCGTCGCTCACCTTGTACGGCCGGGACGAGAAGGCTCGGAGGGGCAACGACTGGCCATAATTGCCTCGACGGATTCCTTGATCTATCAAACCCTGGTTGCAGGATGTCTCAAAGCAGGAGTTGTGGTATGCGACATGGTTGTCTTTCTCTAGTATGATTTCGCTCATGCTTTTCTCTTCAGCCCTTCCTGATCTCGGAGCGAAACTCTCTCGAAGCCATACTGCATCTTCTGGCGAACACCAACTGCCATCGACTGTTGATGACTCGAGCCTTGCTTTCTTCTCTGGCTGAGTCCATTTCGTCTGGATTGTCGGCGCCATACGCAGTTTCTATTGAAGACATTCCTCTTCTCGGCCAAATATATCCGCATCTTGGGCATGAAGACACGGACGACAAGTGTTTTCCGTATCCTGGTCCTGCTAACCGAACATCCATGGACGAGGTCGCCCTCTATCTGCACTCTAGCGGTGAGTGCCCTTCTTTTTTTAAGAATCGAACTAATATTTTTTGACCAGGAAGCACGGGCTTACCCAAGTCAATACCATTGACCCACAGGAATGTCATTCAATGGGGAAGCAGAGGTGAGCTTTGCCTCAATTGAAACAACCAGTGAGCTTGATCGTTCTACAGCAACCTTACTGGAACTACACTCTCGTTCGCCCCGGCACGCCGTCGGCGCTCTTCCCCCACACCATGCGTTCGGCATGATACTTCAGCTGCTCTTCCCCATCCTCATCGGTAGCACGGTCTGCATCTTCCCGCCTACATCGAAGCCGACGGAGCACCGACTCCCGATGGTACCCACGTCGGATAATAATATCAGGTGTGCACGCAATGCAGGGGCGACAGGGCTGGTTGGCGCTCCAGCACATCTCGTGGAGTGGTTGGCCTCGGAGGAACATATAGAGTATCTCAAGTCTCTCAATGTGGTGACCTACGGAGGCGCGCCGCCCACCGAATCTATGGGTGACGCGCTTACCCAACGAGGCGTCGTGCTTGGTTCTTTGTACGGGGCTACTGAAGGTGTGGAGGATTTGGCGCCTTTCTTCTAATTTGAACGGACTAAATTTTATTGCAGTTGGCCCGATTAGCCTCATGGCGCCTGGAGAAGGCAAAGACGCAAGCGAATGGGCTTGGTTTGGCTTCTGCGATCAAGTGTGCGTGCGGTGGATGCCGCAGGGAGATGGGACCTTTGAACTCCAGTTGTTGGTTCGTCTCTTTTCTTTTGGCTTGCATCATACCAGCTAATGATTTCTCAAAAGAGTAACCCAGAAACGTGTCACCTGTCCATTGGAAACCTCCCCGACGCCAGAGGATATGCGACCAAGGATTTATTCAAGTCGCATCCGACTAAACCCAACTTGTACAAGATGTGCGTCGTTTCTTCTCTTTTTGACAAATCAACTTACCATATCGAAGAGTGGGTCGCTTGGACGACGTCCTCATCTTGGGCAATGGCGAGAAGACGGTGCCTGGACCGATGGAGGATCTAATTCTCTCTATCCCATTCGTCGGCGGCGCTATCATGTTTGGCCGCGAACGCAACCAGGTCGGTTTGCTTGTCGAGCCACGCCAGCTGGTGGACCCGTCGGACGAGTACCAATTGATAGAGTTCCGGAATTTGATTTGGTAAGAAACGTTCAATATTTTCTGCGCTGGGTACTAAAGAACAATAGGCCAGTTGTGGAGGAAGCCAACAAAATCGCCCCTTCCTTCGCACGGATCTACAAGGAAATGATCCTGGTCAGTCAGCCAGGCAAGCCGATGGTCCGGTCGCCAAAAGGGACCGTCGTCCGAAAATCCACTCTCGCGTTGTACAACGCCGAGATCGACACTCTGTACCGCACCATAGAAGAAAGTGGCGACGTCGGCGTCACGGATGTTGGTCTCCCCTCCTCGTGGACAGCAAAGGACCTCGAACCCTGGCTCACTCGGCACACTACTCTCCTGGCAGATCGCAGTATTTCCCCGCAAGACGATTTGTTCAACCAAGGATTCAACAGCCTCAATACCACGTTCCTGAGGCACCGGATTGTCGGGGCGTTACGCAAGTCGAATGAGGCCACGGCTCACAAAATTGCGCAAAACATCGTCTATGCGAACCCGTCTGTGAGAGCTCTGGCGGAAGCCGTGGAGAGGTTGGTGAGGGATGGGAATACGGTAGTTTTGGATTCCGAGCATATGGCAGCGATGGAGGCCATGATTGCGCGGTATAGTGGGGGCTTTGACGCAGGGATCTCACCCAAGCCGAAGAAAGTTGGGGATGGAGGCGCCGTGGTACTACTTACTGGCACGACTGGAGCTCTTGGATCACACATCCTCGCCATGCTACTTGCTTCGGACTCTGTCAATCGCGTCTATGCGTTGAACAGACGGGGTTCCACGGCCGTTGCGGAGCGCCAAGATGCTGCTTTTGCAGATCGCGGCCTGGATAGAGCTTTGCTCGACTCGGGGAAACTCGTGTGCCTGGAGGGCGATACGACCAAGGCAGATCTATCGTTACCTGCTGATGTCTGGGACGAGGTACGCTCCGGTTGTTCACGGTTGCCTCTATTTCAACTCGATGTATAGCTCTGCGACACGCTGACGGTCATAATCCACAATGCTTGGATGCTCGACTTCAACAAGCGGCTGTCCTCGTTCGAGTCGCATGTGAAGGGAACGCGGCATCTTATTGATCTGGCCTCCTCTGCGGCTGCGCGGTTCTTGTTCACGTCCTCAATCGCTTCGGCGCAGGGATGGGATCGCACTAGAGGCCCGTTCCCAGAGGAGCTGCAGCTCGATGCGGACGTGGCCGTAGGCAATGGCTATCATCAGTAAAACGGCCGGTTTGTCTTTGGCGTCTTTGGCGTCTTTGCCAAGACGTCAAAGACGCCAAAGACAGATTTCCGCCAAAGACATGTGTCTTGGGGATAGCAGGTCCACTTTGCTTTGACAAGACAATCTGTCTTGTCAAAGACCGATTGCGGCTTATCCAGGACAGCATGTCCTTTCCAAAGACACCAATCTTAATTCAAAGAGGCACATTTTAGAGAGACGAACCTCATTCAATTTTACCTACAATACAGATTATCTAAGTACACTGGATGTAATATCCGTGCCGGAGGGTAAGGACAAAGGGGCCGGAACCTGAGGTCGGAGGTCGGAGGGACGTAGACCGAGGGTGATCCGGATGAGGTGAACGCTACTCGGAGGGAGAGCGCACCAGCCACTTGACTTCCGAGAGAGGAGTACTCGGAGACTAGATTGGCACAGAGGAATTGCGGAGGCAACACACGTTAATTAACTACTGACATACATCACAATCGTATATCCTATTTATACTAAGTAAGTATGACACGACCAAATGAAGTCAGAAGCGCGAAAGACAATAAGGTCTATGTTAAACAATAAGAAAGAAGATGATAAAGATAATCACAATAAGGGAAACGCTCAGAACGACTTCATTGCGTGAAAACCCTATCGGATTGTGCAATACGACGAATCGGATGCATCATTGGTCGGAGCGTCCGGAACAGTCGGAGATGTTCCGGACCGGAGGTGGTCGGAGGATGTCGGAAGGACGGGGTTGGTGACATGGATATAACAGTATCCCCCTCTTAGGGTTCCTTGACCCCAAGGAACGAGACACTGTTCATAAATGAGCGTGGGAAAAAATTGTTGGAATCATGACGAGATGAAACACGTGACTGGTTGGTTGATCAAAATCTCTTTGTCCTCTACCACCATGAGCGCCCCGCCGGACCCCTCAAACAGCAAAGGCAAATCCAAAGCAACGGCCGCGCAGATCGCGCAAGACGAGCTGGACAGCGTCCAGCAAGATCTCAACACGGTGCTCGCCGACGACCCGGAGAACTGAGGAGGGGAGTGGAGAAACGGCGGAGGAACGCGCGGAGCGTCTCCAAGCGCGCAACGACCTCATCGCTCGCCTCCTTTCTCGCAACGACGAGGTTCAGGCGGAGGTCGACGAGGCGGAGCGGAGGACGCAGGAGCTGAAGGATAGGCTGGAGAAGGCGAGGGCGGTGGCAGCGCGTCTGCAGGCGGAAGCGGAGGATCCCGACGCCGAGGTAGACGCCATGGAGTATCTCCATGACGTGACGTCTCCTCGGAGGTCGGAGGTCGCAGACCAGACGGCGTCGGAGAGTTCGGAGAAGCCGGAGAGTGACGCGGAGGTCGGAGGAAAGCGGAAGATGAAGGGGAAACAGTCCAGTGCGTCGCAGTGGATTTTTTTTCGTTTGAGTTTTTATTGATTTCTTTTCAGAATGCGAGGGATGTGAGCAGGCCGGGGTCCCCTGTCGTACCCCGAAGAAGGGCCGTGCGTGCGACAACTGTCGCCGCCGGAAGGTCAAGTGCTCGCTGCTGCCGGAGGGTCTCCGACCGGTGATCTACCGGCCCGGAGGCGGTCGGAGGCTGCCCTCGAAACGGGCCCGCAAGGACGCGGCGATCTTCAAGCCCGAGGACGACGACGACGATGACGACGACGAGAAGGATTCGGATGAACCGGAGGTCGGAAGTTGGCACGGTCGGACTCGACGCCAGACCAGGGTTGCCGAGGCGTCGAACGCCGAACCATCGGTCCAGACTCAGGCTGGACCAACTGGAGTCGTTTGGGGCTGCCCTGAGTCAGGGGTACCTCATCATCCAGCCCACCGGGGCCGGACTGATGCTGGATGCATGCCGGACGCTGCTCACGCAGCTTGGCTATAGCCCACCGACGGTTCCGAAGAAGGCGACGCCGGAGAAACCGGAGCCCCAGTCGGAGGATGAAGAGGAAGGGATGGAACCGGTCGGTGAGGACACCGCGATGCCGGACATCGCCCACCTGTCCGAGCAGGACGACAAGACGCCCGAGGAACCGGAGGCCGTGGAGGTACCGGAGGATCCGCAAGACGTCGATATGGTGCCGGCGTCGTCTCCGGTGCAGATTCCGGAGGGTCCGGTACCTACGCTCGTGGCGGTGAAGGTGGAGGATGAGGAAACGAACGCACGGTTCCTGGAGAACGAGGAGCGTAAGCGCAGGGCGAAGGAGGAACGGGAGGAGAGGAAGAGGAAGCTCTTGGCTGAGCAGGCGGAGAGGGAACGGCAGCGCCAGGAGGAGATCGATAAGGCTGCCGCGGAACTCGCAGCTCTCGACGCGGAGGAGGATGAGTTGGGAGTCGGAGCGTCCGGAGCGACGCCGATGGAGGGCGTGAAGACGGAGGAGTCGGAGCCGGTGGTGCCGAGAGCGCCGGTGAAGACAATGACGGAAGTCCAGAAGGACGCGGAGGGGAAGGACAAGGAGGTGATCGTCATTGAGGACGACGATTGAATGAGTGTAATGGCCAAGAATGAGCCTGAAAAATTGTAAATATGTAAATTTTTTCAAATAAACGTCGGAAGTCGGAGAAAACCCGGAGGGATTTAGAGAGCAGCCCACTCAGGTCCCGGTTTTGTCGGATACTGTTGGTGAAACTCCGCGAGGAGCTCCGGAGCGTCCAGGTCGGAGGCTCCGACCCATTGGTATTGGTCACCGGTATCTTGCCAACCAGTCCATTCGACGTAATAGCGAAGAGGACAGCGCCGGAAGCGTCTGTCGATCTTGGAATCGAGAATCGCCGCAAGTTCGTAGTGTTCCTCGCCGTCGATGATCTCGACGGCTCCGGGAGGAATTTCGGTGCGTCCCGGAAAGGGGTTCGGAAAGTGCGGTTCAAGAGCCGAAATGTGGAAGACGGGGTGAATGCGAGACAACGCCTTCGGAAGTCGGATGCGGTAGGATCCGCCGGAGAGTTTCTCGAGGACCTCGAATGGACCGAAGTGCGTCTCGGAGAACTTCTCGGTGGGACGAGTCGTAGCGATGAATTCGGCGGAGATGAAGGCCTGGCTTCCGACCTCGAGAACGGGGTCCGGAAGGCGTTTGCGGTCAGCAATCTCTTTATAACGCTCCGTAGCATATGTAAGTTGCGTACGGAGATATTCGTGCACCGATTCAAGCTCGAACGCGAAAGTCCTGAGCTTCCGCAGCTCCCGGACCGAGGACGGAGGTGGTCCGGAAGGTGAGTGCCGGATGATAGCCCTTGTTGCCAAAGAACGGTGAGACACCGGTGGAGGCGTTCGGAGCGTTGTTGAGTGCGAATTCGGCCAAGGGCAGGAGATCAGCCCAGTCGTCCTGGTGGTACGCACAGTACATCCGGATGTATTGCTCGAGGGTTTGGTTCATGCGCTCGGTTTGACCGTCGGCCTCCGGATGGTGTCCGGAGGTGAAGTGCATCGTCATGTTGAGGATTTCACCCAAGGCTCTGAAGAAAGCAGAAACGAATTCAGTGCCGCGATCGGAAGTGACATGCGAAGGGACACCGTGTTTCGAGAAGACGTGGAAGAGGAAAATCCGAGCGAGTTGAGCGGAGGTGATGTGTCGGTCGCAAGGTGCGAGGATGACCTGTTTGGAGGATCGATCCACGATCACACAAATCGCGTCGTATTCGCCGGAGTATGGCAGGAACTCGATAAAGTCGATAGAGATCGAATGCCATGGTCGGAGGGCGACCGGAAGTGGTCGGAGTAGGCCGTAAGGCTTATGCCGAGGGGATTTGTTGCGTTTGCAGTGTGTGCAGGAATTGCAGTAGTCGCGGACGAATGTACGCATCTCCGGCCATGAGTACTCATGTCGGACGAGCGCTAGGGTTCGATTCTGTCCAAAGTGACCAGCGAGAATGTGATCATGTTTATTCTGCAACACACGTACTCGGAGTAAATCAGGCTTGTCGCCCGAAATCTTCGGGACAAAGATCCGCTTGTTGAGAAGCAGAAGTCCGGTGGGATCTAAAGTCCAACGCGAAGTGCCGGAGGTGTCGGAGGTCGCGGCTTGAAGGCCGGACACCGCGGCGGGATCGTCAGGATAGTGAGCCCGAATATCGCTATGCAGCGAGTCGGTATCCATGACGGAGGATGCTCGGAGGCAGATCTCCTCGAGTAGCGTGGCGTTGAGTGATGCCGTGAGCTGATCCGAGGAAAAAATGGGGCGGAAGTTCTGAGGATTAATCGAACTGAAGGCCGTATCCCCCTCTTTCGGATAGACGTCCCAACGACGGGTGAGAGCGTCCGGTTTGCCTCCGAGTTTTCCGGGTCGAAACCGGATAACCATATTGAAATGGTTGAGGAATTCGGACCAGCGTACTTGTCGACGAGTAAGGGTTTTAGTCGTAGCGAAGTATTCCAGATTCTTGTGGTCCGTGACGACGTCGACAGGATGGGTAGCGCCCTCTAGGTATTGACGCCATTTGGTGAAGCAGTCGAATATAGCCATGAGTTCCTTGTCGTGCGTGTCGTAGTTGAGCTCCGGAGGAGTGAAAGTGCGACTCCGGAACGCGACGGGGTGGAACTCCCCGTCGTCTCCGAGGATGGAGAGAATGCCCGCAAGAGCGTAGTCGGAGGCGTCGGTTTCGACCATAATTTGTCGGCCCGGAACCCAGTGATGGAGTACCGGAGAGGTCGTAAACGCCTTTTTGAGGGTGTCGAAAGCGGATTGGCAGGCAGCAGTCCAGTCCCAGCGCTGACCGGAACGTGTCAGGCGGGTAAGAGGGACGGTGATGCCGGAATAGCCGTAGATAAAACACCGATAAAAGTTACAGAACCCAAGGAACGACTGAACGTCCTTGACCTTCCGGGGAGTAGGCCAGTCGGTGATCGCGGAGATCTTCTCCGGAGACATGCGGAAACCGTCCGGCGAAAGAATGTAGCCGAGGTACTCGCAAGTGGTGACGGAGAACTCGCACTTCGGAAGCTTGCAGTATAAGCCAGCTTTCCGGAGGCGTCGGAGGACTTCTCGGACTGTGGGCGGTGTGGTTTTTTGGATCGTCAGAATAGATGAGAATATCATCCAAGTAGACGACAACGTACACGTCGAGAAGGTCCGCGAATAGCGTATTGAGGAACCGCTGGAAGGCAGCCGGGGCGTTGGAAAGGCCCTCCGGCATAACCCGGAAGTTGAAGGAACCATAGCGAGAACGCCAGGCGGTTTTGTACTCGTCTCCGGCAGCGATTCGGAGGAGATGATAAGCATGCCGGAGGTCCAGTTTGGTGTAGATCCGAGCTCGACCGGGAGCATCGAGAAGGTCGGCGATGAGGGGAAGAGGGTAGCGATCCTTCTTGGTGATGCGGTTTAAACCCCGGTAATCGACGCAAAGTCGGAGACTCCCATCCTTCTTCTTAACGAAGAGGATAGGGGCGCCGTGAGAGGAATCTGAAGGATAGATGCGATCAACCTTCAGATTAAAGTCAATATACTCTCTTAGCGCTTTTAATTCCGTCTCCGAGAGCGAGTAGATGGGTCCGACCGGAGGTTCCGCCCCGTCGATCGTCTCGATTTTGAGGTCGAATTCGGGACGATGAGGGGGCATGGTGTAGGACTCCGATTCGTAGAACACGTCGGCGAAGTCGTGGTACTCCGCAGGGATACCGGAAAGGTCCGGAGCTGCGGAGGAGCTGAAGCCGCGGGTCTCCGTGGTCGGATTGGCCTGAGCTTGGATTGAAAACTGGATGTTGGATTTATCGCGTAGCAAGACGCTGAATGCTGCAGCGCCGACAAGTGACACGAGCGGGACGGTAGTGAACGGTCGAGGTGTAGATACCTCCGGGAGATCCTGAGCCGGAGCCGTCGGAGACGGAGCCGGAGTCGAAGAAGGGGCCTTCATAGAAGAAGCAGGTCCAGGCGAAGACAGTCGGCGGTGTTGCCGGGACAGGAGTCGGGGTTGCCGAGCTGTCCGACAGATCCGTAGTCGGAATGACCGCAACAGGAGCCGGAATAGTATCCGGAGGTGTCGACACAAAAGATTCGCTGTAAACAGGGCTGAACTGTAGGGAGACCGAGCGCCAGTCAATCGACGGATTGTAGCGGCGTAGCCAGTTTAGTCCGAGCACCATGTCGCAAGCGGAATCCAGACGGGTGACGTAGTATTCCATGAAATGGACATCGCCGGAGGGGAATCGAGGAAGCAAGGTGATTTGCTGATCGATGATGGATGAGGAGCCGTCGAGATACCGGAGGCGAGCCGGATCAACCGCATACGGAGAGAACCCTTCGGATTCGCAAAGTCTAGTCGAAAGGAAGCTATGAGAAGATCCCGAGTCGATAAGAGCACGTAAGCGGGAGTTGAATCCCGCGGCTACTCGTTGTACAAAATCCGGAAGCAGGGTTACGCCCGCTTCGGGATCGGGGAAACCAGAAAGTACACCAGAACTAGATATAAAGTCCGTAGAAACAAGAGAGAGGTCAATATCGATATAGAACGCATTAGGAGAAAGAGTGGACGCATTGAGAGTAATCTCCGGTAACACCCGGGAGTCAACGCAGCTCGGAATGGGTGACGGAGTGTCCGAGCCGCTGACTATTTTTTCGGATCGGCGGATTTGGCGGGAACGGTGGCAGCTGGAGCGGCCGGAGCAGCCGGAGCCACCGGAACTGGCTCGGTAGTGCCAGCACGTCCTTGAACGCCACCCGGACGCTTCCGGCAATCGGAAGCCTTGTGACCTGCGCCACCGCAGAACATGCACAGGTTGTTCTTGATGCGGCACTCGCGCTCCTCCGGCTTGAGCTTGCCGGAGGCGTCGAGCTTGTTGGCATAGGGTTTGTCGGAGGCGGAGCCGGAAGCTTGACCCGCATTACCGGTTGTGGGGGGAGCCGGAGGAGTCAGTCTTGTTCGGAGGGCTTGGGATTACCCTGCCGATTCTTCCCTTTGCCGCCCTTCTTCCCTTTCCCGCCGCCCGATGGTTCGGAGGAACCGGACCTGGGCGAATCGTTCGTCGGAGCCCTCGGAGTCGTGCTCTTGACCTTCGCGGCGGCAGCGGCGGCGGCCAAACGCTCAGCCTCCTTCTCCGCCTGACGACGGTGAAAGCGCTGATCGAGCTGGGCAGCGAGAGACTTGAGTCCGGCAAGAGTGGTCGGCCGGACAGTCTGAGCGATGGAGTCCTTGATGCGGGAAGGGAGACCACGGTAGAACGCGTGGATGAGGGCCGCCTCGTTGAAGCCGGTCATGACCGAAAGGTTGTCGAATTCGAGCTGGTAAACAGCGAGTCGATCATTCGGCCGCATCGACAAACTCTCCAGTCCGATCCGAGCGTCTCCAAAAGGATCGTGCGGACCGAAGTTGTTGGCCAGCTCCTGGACAAAAAGGTCCCAGTCTCCGTCCCAAGCGGGGATCGGAGTTCCGGCGGTAGCGTAGATGTTCGGAGAGAACCATTGCTGAGCCGTACCGCGAAAGTAGGACCGGACATAGAAGATCTTTTCGTCGGAAGACGGGAAGTCCTGTGGACGTTCAGCGATGTGCAAATAAATCTGCGACATGAATGTAGCGAATTTCGAGGGATCGGAGCCGTCGAAAGTGTCCGGAGCCTTGGAAGCAGTGCGGGTAGACCGAGGAGGAGCCGCTGAATTCTGGGCCAGGAGAGTCATCGCCTGAGCAACTTGCTGCATGGCGACGTCGAGTTGGGGGTTGACCAGAGGGATGTATGCAACACCCGGAGGTCCTTGTGCACCTTGGGGACCCTGAGGACCGCGAGGTCCAAGCGGAGGGACCGGAGGATTCCAGCCCCCACCGCCTCCTCCACCACCTCCACCACCGCCACCACCGCCACCACCGCCACCTCCGCCACCTCCGCCTCCGCCTCCGGGTCCCGGAGTTCCCGGAGGGGGTGGAGTATTCCCGTGATGGGAACCGGACGGAGCTGGGGAATTACTGTGGTTGCTGGGGTTGCCCGGTGGACCAAAGAGACCAGGGGAACCAGCAGACGGAGGACGATTTGTCGGAGGACGAGTAGGAGGACGGGTTGTAGGAGGACGCGTAGTCGGAGGACGAGTGGCCATGGCATGAGACCTGACCGAGACCGGTGAACGAACCGGAACCGGTGGCTCGTTAGCGTACTCCAATTCATTGACCGCAGACTCAGCTACTTCCGCGATGGGAGTGACGTTTCCCAAAGGTTGGCGGTATTCTCCGTGAGCCCGGAAGGGAGTCGGAGAGTAGATTTCGTGAGTCGAGCGCTGGTCGTAGTCGGTCATGCCCGGAACCGGAGGAAAATTCGGGCCGGGGTAATTTGAGGACGCATGGGATTGTCCAGAATGGCGACGAAGAGCAGCACCCTGTTGGTTCGGAGGGAGCGAAGGCCGAGTCCAAGGCATCGGATTGTTGGGCCGAGGACGGAAAACATCCTCCTCGAAGTGAGGTTGAGACCGAGTGGGAATGTCGTGAGGAGAGATAATCCCCGAAGCGTTTTCCAAAGTGACGGATTGACCGGGTGCCTGGAGAGGAACCATCGTGGACCATAAGCGAGATCGTCGACGGTCCTGCACCTGAGGCGTGGTTATGAGATTGTGATACGACATGAAGTCAAGCGGGATGAGTAGTTAATACTGTAATATCTGTGCCGGAGGGTAAGGACAAAGGGGCCGGAACCTGAGGTCGGAGGGACGTAGACCGAGGGTGATCCGGATGAGGTGAACGCTACTCGGAGGGAGAGCGCACCAGCCACTTGACTTCCGAGAGAGGAGTACTCGGAGACTAGATTGGCACAGAGGAATTGCGGAGGCAACACACGTTAATTAATTACTGACATACATCACAATCGTATATCCTATTTATACTAAGTAAGTATGACACGACCAAATGAAGTCAGAAGCGCGAAAGACAATAAGCTCTATGTTAAACAATAAGAAAGAAGATGATAAAGATAATCACAATAAGGGAAACGCTCAGAACGACTTCATTGCGTGAAAACCCTATCGGATTGTGCAATACGACGAATCGGATGCATCATTGGTCGGAGCGTCCGGAACAGTCGGAGATGTTCCGGACCGGAGGTGGTCGGAGAATGTCGGAAGGACGGGGTTGGTGACATGGATATAACACTGGATTAACAGGATGGATGAAGCTTGCAGCGGGGACTTGGATCAGATGGGTGAGGGTAAGGAAGTAGAGTAGGGACGAGAGGGTTATGCAGGAGAGGAGTGGATGTAGGGAGTGGGCCACGAAGCTTGAATTTTTGAAACTTGAAGCCAAGCTGCCAGTACTAGAAGGCTTGCGTCTTTGAGGTAATAGGACAATTCATGATGGAGGACGCGGGGGAGTATCGAGAGGGGGGGGGGGGGGCCAAGAATGGGTGGAGCAGAACATGAGAGGGTAACTTGAGTGACTCTTGCATGGCTTGCGGCCGCACTTCGCAGCGACAGAGGCGTAGCCTCTTGACAGGGCCTTCTTGAAGCGGCTTGACATGGGGCTTCGTTGGTAGGAGAACGAGAGGTGGTGTGGCAGCCGATACTAAGAGCCAGTGGGCACCGTTGAGGACGACGAGGACGGGTCGAGGGCGGGAGGGGAGAGGGAAGATGGTGGGAGAGACGTGGCAGCGTTACGTTGTCGGCTACTGCCTGAGTCACCCTTCGGAATCTTTTCGGAATGTTGTCTCCGCTGATGCGAGCGGAGTTTGAATGACTTGACGACAGATCTCCGAGTTCAAGCACTGTCTTTCAATGATCGGACGTCTTTGGCGTCTTTCTCCAACACCATGTCTTTGGCTTCTCTAGGGAGTGGATGTCTTTTTTCGTGACTTGTAAAAGATTGGATCGGAACCAAGAGTACAATGTTGACCAAGACAATTCGGACCAGAAAGATATCTGTCAAAGACGGCACCTGTACCTTCCACCTAAGTAAGCTAGGTAGCCTGGTACCTGTAGCAGTGGTACCAGGCTAAGACGCCAAGTTGCTGGATTTCAGGCATGCTTCCGTTTAAGCTTCCGAAAAGCTTTTGACATATGCTTGCGATAAGCTTCTGTAGACTTAGAAAGCACAAAGGCATTGCCGTGGTGCCGAAGAAGATCATTTCCCACTGATGCCGAGGTCGGCGCCATCACCGACGCGCGCCCCCGACTCCCGATGTCCCAAAAAGGAAAATGGACATAAAATTGTGTGAAATACAGAATAAAATAGGGGGAAAAATACAGCATTAAAAAGGTCGATACGGCACACTATTGCGCACCACTAACCGTCGTCATCGGCACGTGGACGGTCCCCATCATCCAGCCCAATACGAGAGATGTGGTACAGAAGCTCCCCCACCTCCTCATTGTGTGCATCCTCACCCTCCTCATCGTCATCAACACCATCCTCTCCTGTCGGTGGTGCATCTGCTGCCGCTGGCGTCTCCTCCACTCCTTCCATCTCGTCCTCCGAGTCCCCATTTACCCTGGACAGCAGCTCACCGTCAGCAGCACGCTGGGCACGCCTCGACTCCGTCACCTCCACCGCACGTCCTGGCCGTATTGAGCCCGTGAAGCTGGGAGTACCCGCCAGTTTGCGGAAGCGCGCCATATGCCCCGCATTGAATCGACCCCGCCGCTGGCGGTACAGCCGCACCTGCACTGCCAAATGCCAGCTCCGCCTCTGCTCCTCATCCGTCCCGTCCTCCGCCCGCTCCAGCGCCTCCTCCTTCTTCTCCAGCACACGTGTTTCGTCTTGGATCCACGTGATGACTCGGGGTATCTCCACATTGAGTCGCTTGATTTCCTCCTTCGCGCGCAGGGTCTTGAAATAATTGTCCATGTACATCCGATATGCTGGGCGTGTCCATGGGTGACTCAGGACCACCGCCTCCGCATCCCGCAGCAAGTCAAAGTCGCCGAGGAAGGCGTACTCGACGACTTGATTCCAGGTGAGGTCGGGCTTTGGAGGGGTCAACTCGCGGGCAGCGGCATTGTAGCGCTCAATGGCATTGCGTACGGCCTTTGAACGCGCCTGAAGCGCCTTGCCGATGTGTGTCCGCATCTTGTATCCTACATTTGTTAGATACTCGGTGTGCATCAATAACATTGACCCGACTTACCCGTTTGGGACCGATTCACCTTCGTGAGCTCGAAGATGCGCTCCACCACCACAAGCTCAAGCGCGTTCAGCGCTGCTTGGTAGTCCCGCCTCTGGATCGCCACCACCGTCTCCGACCACTTTGGCGAGGACTCAGTCCACGTTTGGGATACCTCGAGTAGGCGCTCGAGCTCCCGCACCGCCTCCCGGTCTCGATCCACCCGGTCTTTTGCGTGTCGCCTCGCAACGTCTTCCTTCCGCACACCGGGTACAAAGTCGCCGTCGTCGCGGTTCGCTTGTCGTGCCAGTCCGAGGAGAGTTGCATGCTTTGCTCTTAGGATCTGGTCAGCTCGGATACAAAAGGCGAGCAATGACACTTACGTGCTGTCCTGCAGCTTCCTGAGTTTGCGGATGTACTCCATCTCGAGGGTCTCCACATCCTTCCTCGACGCCGCCTTGAGACCCAAAAGATACTCCCTTTCCTCCCTCAGCCACTCGTGGAACGTCTCAACGTCCTCAATCCCCTCGCGTTCCATCCAGGCGTGCAGCGCGGGCTCCGTCTTCAATATATTGAGTGCTTGACGGTAGTTGGTGCAGAGGAAGTTGCCTGTAAGACATTGTGAGCTTTAGGTATTGGAGAGAAGGAAGCATGACTTACTCAGATTAGCGTACGTCTCGACGGCGTCGATCTGCTTGCAGTAGGTGCTGATCTCCTGCTGGCGGTGGAAACGGCTTGCGTATCGGCACGACTTGGCAAGCCCGTTCGAACGCGAGAAGAACCGCTCGCAGCCCTCGAGGTCCTCGATGTCAAGGCCCTTCACATAGGTGGCAAGGAAATTGAGCTGGCACAACCGGTTGTGTGCATGCCCATGGAAGGACCCGACAAGGCTCTTGAAGCCCTGAGCTCTTGCCTGCTCACCGAGGTCGCTGTTGTTGACGGTGGTGCCGAAATGGCACCCGACGTCGTACCCAGCGCCGAGCTTGAAGCCGAACGTGTCGAGGAGGAGCTTGACTACCGCCAGCGGGTATTTGGCCCTTTGATAAAGTTGTTAGTTAGATAGATGTATAAAATTGGGATTCGACTTACAATTCCCCGCTCCGAATCATGTCGGCAATGACCAACACGAACCCATGGCGGCAGAGGGCGAGGAAAATGCCCGTCTCGTCGAAGATGCCCCACATCTTCGACGTGACGTCGTTAATCATATTCTTCCATCTGTCTGCACATGGATTGTCTTCGTCCTAAAGGAAAGGTAAGTCAGCGATGAAAAGGAAGACGGTGAGTGTTTGCTCACCGAATTGGCCTCCATGGGCAGGATATCCGCCAGCCTCCGCTTCGCCCACTCCTCCACCATCCCCCTATCAATGAAATACCCGTCGCCAGCATCACGATTGTCGACGCGCTCACGCGAGGGACCCAGTGTCGGCTCGGAGGACTCGTCGTCCTGCTCGACTTTGGAACGACGGAGGACACGCTTGAGAGAGTCGTTGCCGTCCATCATGGTCAGCATATCAAAGATAAGGTCGTCCTCGCCCTCCAGCTTGTAGGTACAGGCCGGGCATGCGTGTTTGAGGCGCCATGAATCGTCTCGGCCGAGCGCGTTCATCACCCGCGCGTCCGTGCGACGACGAATCTCCAGGTACACGTCGTACGCATTGGAGAATTGTTGGCGGAGGTACGGATAATATTCCACCTGGGCCTTGGTCAGGCAACGAAGAAATGGCCAGAAATAGACTTACCTCGTGCTGGTCGCAGAGGGCTTTCACATAGGCGTGTATCGCAAGCTGTGGGCAGCGAGCGTGTAGCGTCCGATATGATTCGAGGACGCGGATGGTGAAAGCGACGTGTGGTGTGTATGGGGCGCAGGGCATGAGGCCAGCGACAACGAGGTTGGCGATGTTGAGGCGACCTTGAGTGTCCGATACGTCAACATCCACTGTACGCGTCTCTGAAGCATTGTAAGTGAGGAGGATCAGAGGAAAGAATAAAACAGGACACACCAAAGGAATCCACCACCTTAATCTCGTACACCGCCTCGACGGTCGGGGAATCTCCAGCGCGTGTCTGCCGGCGTAGCTCCAGCTCCTCCCAACGATTCCCTCCATGACGCCCACGAAGCTCGTCCTCGGCACAAAAACGCATGTACGCGTCGGTGAGACCTTCCATCTGGCTTTGGAAGGCCTGGTTACGCCGTTCGGTTTGGTCCGTGCGGGTGCGCCAGTCATACCGCCTTATGCATGTAAGTCGGGGCCGGAAATTGAGAGAGAAAACACTGACTTACTCTGTGATCGCACTTCATGTGTGAAATCCTCCTCCAAACCGAGAAACACCCCTTCACCTGGGAGATTGAGCTCCCCTCCGGCGTGGCTGAGATTCAGACGTTCGGAGCCGTCCAACACGTCTTGCTCGAGAGTGGAGGTTAGAGCAGGAGGGGAATAGTTGTCGTCCAATGCCCGGCGGCGTAAATCATCCAGGTTGGCTCGCTGCTCGCCATCCATTCCTGGGGCAAGGTCAGTAAGGGTACAACTTGAATGAATAGTGCTCGCACCAGTGAGCTGCTCTCTCATTTCGTCACTCCTCTGAGATCTGAGGTTGTCGATGGCCTGCGGGCCCAAAGTCCGATTGTGGAAACGAGGGGCTTGACCGGGGACAGTGCGTCGACTGCCGAGGATGTTGAGCTTGGCAGAGGAGGCGTGGCTTTGCTTCACGCCGCCGTTGCGTCCACTCATGGCGAGGAGGACTCGAGATTTGTTTGGAGGAGGTGGCTGACCCTAACCCTAACCTAATCCCAATCGAGTTGTTGTGGCCAAATAAACGCGTCGCGTTGCCACCTCACCACCACCACCACCACAACTCTTTCCACACAATGGCTGGTACGTCTTCCCACTTCTTCCTTTTTGTTTCCCTATGTTTCTACTGCATGCCTTAAACCGGAGAGCAAGAGATTCATCCTCTGGAACTCCCAAGCTCGCGTCGGCCACTGCACCTTTCACATGTAGCTTTTCTCTTCTTTTTCTCGTTCTATTACATCTGGAATAGACTCACATATTGACCAGGACGACGCACCCTCCGTAACGGCAAGGAGTTCTCGGCCTTCGACTTTGCTTTGAAACGCGCCGTCACCGCCTCACTGGATTTCGACACGGGTGCTCGCATTCAAGAAGCTATCATCGAGCAAGCCCTTTCAAATGCTGCAGACGACCTGGATGACCTCACAGAATACGCTGCGGACCTCTCTCTCGAGCCGGAGCCGATCCTGCACCCACCTCCCCTCCCTACGCCCACACCCATTCCACCACCCGTCTCCACTTCACCAGGCGCCAAAATGTCAGCCCTTTAGAACGATAAGGCCCATGGCAATGCCCGGCGT
Organism: Roridomyces roridus; assembly: GCA_029378245.1. Taxonomy (NCBI): domain Eukaryota; kingdom Fungi; phylum Basidiomycota; class Agaricomycetes; order Agaricales; family Mycenaceae; genus Roridomyces; species Roridomyces roridus. The sequence goes on from JARKIF010000006.1 coordinate 2,045,279, forward strand.
CGCAAGAAACGCCTCGCAGCCGCTGAACTCGCCTCCACCGACCCCATTCTCAAGCCCGTGCACCACAAGCGCATCGCAGAGGCCAAGTCCTCAGCGCTGCACCTCGGCGTCGACGGCACGGCACTCCCTCACACCAAACCCTCCTGGCTTGGGCTCCGAAACGCCCCACTCGCACTTGATCCTCCCCCAATCGAAATTGCCATCGGAGGGCGCGTATACTCGCAAGACGAGTTTGAGGCCCTCAACAAGGCCGTTCTCGAAGGGAGTGGGATGGGAGGACGGGAATACACGCAGGAGGAGATTGACAGGATGGTCGGGATGACGGGATTCATGTATGTGGCTTGGCTGGGCATGTGCGTGTTTTTTTTTCCTCATTCATTCTTGCTCGACTGATCTTTCCTTCGCAGACTTACAATCCCCATCCTCGACGCCCACCGCCGCGTCATCGCTGTACTCGGTGGCCGTCCCAACGACGAAGACTGGCCAGAGGTCCATGGCGGTGCACATATGATGATGCAGGAGCGTCTTCCGCGCTTGTGTCTCACGCATGATCGCCTCCACCATCGACGTGCGCAGACCTCGTTTGCAGCCGTCTCGCGTGGGCCGTCTTTCGGGAGCGGGCAGACGGAGCCGGTTGAGCTACGTAACAATGTCACGAATACACAGCTCACGGACGAGCTTATGGCTCACGAGTACTTCAAACGGATCGCACTTTTCGCTAACTGTACGTGCCTCCATTTGCTCACTACCCTCACTCATCGTTTTCAGCTCTACTTATGCTGTGGGCGCCGCGACTCTATCTGTATTATCAGGTACAGATGGAGAAGCTTTGTTCTTGGAGGAAGCTGCGGTGGAACTTCCCCGGATGCGCATTTGCGGGCGCCACCTTCAACTTCGGCCCTCGTACAATCACCGCCCCGCACGTCGACTTTGCTAACCTCGCATGGGGCTGGTGCTCCATCACCGCGCTCGGAAACTTTGACCCCGACGTTGGTGGGATGCTGATCCTCTGGCACCTCAAGCTTGTCATTCGTTTCCCTCCTGGCTCGACCGTCCTCATTCCATCCGCCCTCGTCAAGCACTCCAACACCCCGATTGGCAAGAACGAGACGCGAACCTCGTTTGCTCAGTACACGGCGGGTGGGTTATTCCACTGGCTGTGGAACGGCTGCAAGACGGATGTCGCGTTCGAGAATGCCGACGCCGGGGTCAAGGCACAGCGTGCAGCCGAGGAGAAGGAGCGGTGGATGGAGGGCATGGCCATGTATAGTAAAATTGACGAGCTTTAGCTACATTAGTTGTTTTACCATTGCAATAATTACTCTTCCTCTCAAATTTCTTTGTGAATGGACGAAACACGCCTTTGGAATGGCCAGACCTTTCTCAAAGGCATGACGAATCCGAATATTGGGTGACGAACCCGGATTTCGGCTTTATCGGATATCTCGGAATAGGCTGCCGAGCTGCAGAAAAGTTGTTAGTTACAGGGACTGAGGGACAATGGAGGCCTAGAATTTTGTCAGAGGCCTCTAAATGAGGAATAAAATGAATTTGAATCGAAAAGAAATTTGGCGGGGATGTACGCGTTGTGGAGAATCTCAAGTCATTGTTTCGGTGAGTGAATCACACTCTTGTCTCTTGATCACCAACCACATTCATCTTTTTCTGCGCACTCATGCTCAACAATTCCTCCCACCACACTCAAAGCGACAAAGATAATCCTCATTTGACCAAGTCCAAGACGCGGGAAGCCAACAAGGCCGCAGCAAAACGATATCGAGAGCGGAATCCAGAGGAGACAAGACGGAGGGCACGAGAGCGAATGCAGCGGTGCGTGTATAACTATTCAGATTCATTCACTCTTCTAACTACTGTGCATAGTGTTCGTGAGCAGAGGAAAGGCACCACCGAGGCCGGGCTGCTGCTGGAGCAGCGTCGGGCTGCTGAATCCATTCAGCGTGAAGGGTGTGTCTCCTGAACTTTAGTTCACACTTCTACTGATACATCTACTTGTAGAGCGCGTCAAGCGTTGGTCTCACATTCTTCAATCCTCACCCCCGCCATTCATCTACCCGCTACAGCGATTTCATCAACAAGTACGGCCAAGGCGCGTTCGAACGCCATTATCTTCCGAAGCTCGACGAGGAGCATCAGTCATTGCCGCGGGCGCGTTGGGACTGGGTTGTCAAAGCAGATCGTGCAAGACTCCGTGAGTTGAATGAAATAATCTACAGTGGAAGAGGTGGAAGAGCCCTTCTCGGGGACATTGGACGGGCGGAGATGGAGAAGTTGAGGCTCTGCCGGGGTGCCCCTCACTTGAAGGCAAAGAAAAAATAGGTGTTTGTCGAGAGGATAAAGAACAAAGTCCAGGGTAGTGTATTATTATTTTTATTGCAATGCACAGTCGGCGCTGCGTACTCGGTGCTGAAAGCCTTTTTTATGAGTCTGGATTTGGTGTGATCCCGGGTGAAGGCAGATGGCCACCTTCATCAGCCGGTTGCTGGAGTGGTTAATCATCCTTGACTCTTCAAATTCTACGCTGTCAATGGCTCCAAGTTCGATTCTCGGTTTTGCTTTTTTCCGTTTGGGTCTCGACTTGATTTGTTTATTTTTGACTTGTCTCGTTTTGCTCACTCACCCTCCTTCCACCACTCTCATTTCAATCCTTGTCCTTCATGCTTACCATGCCTTTCTGTGCTCCCAAATTCCACCCTGGCAACAACTTCGTCGACGAGATTTCACACAACAAATCGCAGCAGAAATATTGGTACACTGTGGAGGAGCGGGGCCTCTTCACCATCAAGTGCATCTTTTTTTCTCCTCCATCCTACGCCTCTGAAGCTGCCTTCTAGTGGAGACGCGCGTGCTGCTATGGACCCTGCCAGGAACGGCCGTGATCTGCACATCTTCGACACTAGGGCACTGGCAATCGAAGACTGGCAACGGCGATGTGCAAACGACCATGACCACAGCCACGATCCCCCGTCCGATTCTCCATCCGACTCCCTTCCCCCTGTCGAGAAGGGTCCCGCTGCGGCTAAGCCGTCTCCGATCAAACGCGCGTCGCAATCCAAGCAAGCAACGGGAAAGGCATTGAAGGCAACGACCAGAGCCGAGCCTGCAGCCAAATTCCCGCGCCCGCGCACCATCCAGGCTGCGTTGGCAGAGCGCTCACCCGCGTCTCGGGCGAGACAGGCAGAGGCGCAGGCTCGTGTCGATGCCGTGCCAACGATCTTGCCCCCACCTCGGGTGATACCCACAACACCTCACAAACCCACCCCGTCGACAATCCAGCATCTCGAGCGGGATGTAGTGAAGGCTGGGAACGCGGGTGACGACAATGGGCACTCGGGGAGGCCCGTCTTCGATTTGACGACCCCGGATCGCGACAACGTGCAGCCGGGGAGGCCGGTCTACGATTTGACCACCCCGGATCGTGACGATCGTGTCTCCATGAGCTCGGAGGGCTCACTTCCTTCCATCAGCTCAGAGAGTTCTCTCTCGTCGTCCTCCAACGTCTCGCCCTCGTCTACCCAAGGAGCTCGTGCTCCTCCTCCACCTTACCACCTTCCTGTCCCACCTGCCGCCGCACGTGTCAAACACAAGGAGTCGGAACATGAGGACAATTCAGTCTCCACCCGTGCCCGTCCCACTGGACGCAGCACGCCCACGCGGGCTTCGTCGTCATTGAATCAGTCGCCAACAAAGATGTACGTCAATGAGACCACGCGCAAGATCTATGGTGATGTGTGAGTATATTCATCTTTCGAGCCCGCATTAAACTGACCTTGATACTTGCAGCAAGATGGCGGTGCGCGATATGCGTCTGCGGGACATTGTCACGGAGATGGATGAGGCCGAGGTCTCGTCGGTCTTTGGTGCCTAGCGGGGTGGTGTTGTGCAACTTGTATGAAAATGTATTGAGTTCGTTTTTATTACTATTTGCCTGTATAGAGTGTGTTCTATGGAATTTTTGGATTTACATTGTAGGACTTGACTTGGAAGAGGTAAAATTGAGAGAATTAAAAAGAAATGGAAATCAAGTGGACCAAGATTCGAACTCAAGGTAGAGTGCTGAGCATTAAAGCTCAGGAGTAACTGGGAAGAGTGCAAGACCACTGGGTTATCGGGAACATACTACCTGCAAGTTCAGTCTAAATATGCCACCACCGGTGCCGTGAGTTCGCGGAAATTAAAACAGTGGCTTCTATTGATTTCGTTGACTATCCCGCAATCGCCGCCTTGACGTGGGACTGGTAATGCTGGCAGCGATGTCCGATTCCCACCACTACCTTTCTTCTCTCCCTGTCCTCTCGCCATTGTGGTCGTCTTGCGCGGTTCAATGCTCAAATGTCTCGCCACTCAAGCGTTGTTTACACCAGTCGGCTCCAGCACGTGAGCCTCACCTCCTGGAATCAACAAGCTCGGCTTTTGTCTCGTACCACCGCCATGCCCTCCTCTTCGACTCGCCCGAGCCCTCCTCCTTTACCTGAATGCAGTCGCTCCCGCAGCCTCAGTCCAGATGGCTCTGACGACGATGTACCCCCTTCCCGCCGCCCCTCCAGCACCAAACGTCGCGTCGTCGACTTGGAGCCCGACAAGCCCGAGGAGGACTGGGTCGGCAACGAGGATGCTGCACTCCTCGAGGGCATGCGCACCACCAGCCACCGCTCGCGCAACCGTCATCTCCCTGCCCAGCCGGCCCGCAAGCATTCTCACAGGAGTCGGAAGGGAATGTACGGGGTGCAGACCGCAAAGAAGGCCGCCAAGAACAGGCAGCTTGAGGGGCTGTATGCGGAGCTCGACATGCTCAACGCCCAGCGCGAGTTGGCGGCAGTCGAGTTGTCAAAGACGTACAAGATGAAGGTGGAGGAGGTGCGCCGTCGGATGATGACCTCGGCCATCGTCAAGGGCTCGCGGGAGAAACAGATCCACAACGCGAAGATGTCACATATCGCGGAGCTTGTAAATGCTGGTACGTCGTGTGGTTTCTCTGTTTTTTTTTTTTTTTTTTTCATCTAAAACGTCTCTGACTCGATTCCACAGACCTTCCACGCGGCGAGAAGCTCAACAGCTCCCAGCTCAACGCCCACATTGCCAACAACCGCCACCTCTATGACGATTACACCGAGGAGGAGGAGGCAGAGCTCCTGGCCAAGCTCGAGGAGAAACGGACGGTCAAGAAGAGTGGAGCGCGGGCCAACAACCTCTTGGCAAAGATCGTGGCCAAGAAAACAATTGCGAAGATCGGCCAAATGGTAAGTAATTCGTCTCGGATGCGGCTTACCATGGGCTCATGGGTATGCAGATGATTGCGTTGGCGCAGCAGACCGGTGTCATCGGCCACGCCGCCTTCACGCGGACGCACCCGCACGACAAGACGGGCACCTATTTTGTCGAGTCCGAGGGCGGCGGTGACTTTCTTGCGCACGCGTTTGGGAAGAGCGCGCCCGACTTCATGGTAATGTACGAGATGTGGGGAATGAATCGAGACAAAGGTACGTATTCGACACCCCTCTCTTTCCCTTTCTGATTCGTTACCCAGTCACCCTCGCCAACGAACTCTTGAGGCTCCAAAAAGCGTGTCGGGTGATAATCATGAAAGGTTTCCGTAAGTCTCTTCATCTATTGACGTCTTTTTATTAACTCCTTTGCTTTCCCAGTTCTCGTACGCGGCGTCACCAAGGCCCAGATGAACCACAAGGACTACATCGGCGCAATCGTCAAGAAATTCGGTGTTGGGATCATCGGCTGGCCGCAGGGCGTGCCCTTTGTCACCGCGAGCAAAATCGGCGCGCTCCCCACCATCAAGAAGCTCCACGACGCGCTCGAGTCCGGCGCCTGCCACTGGAGGAAGCTCACCCCGTCCGAGAAGGCGCGCCTCATTGCCCAGCACGAGGAGATGCTCGAGAACGGCGAGGTGACGAAGACGACTCGGAAGGGGAAGGGGAAGGGGAAGGGGAAGAAGGGTGTAGAGGAGGAGGGTAGTGATGATGACGACAAGCAGGAGCAGGAGCAGAAGGAGGACGAGGGTGGGGCAGATGACGATGAGGAGGAGGAGGAGCGTCCCCGTACGGGGAAGGAGTAGTACGCCAGACTCGAGCAGCTGGCGGTGGATGCGAGGAAGCGGGGGAAGGAGGAGGAAAAGCAGAGGAAGCTGAAGGCGAAGGCGGCGGCGGTGAAGTCGAAGGAGCAGGGCGGGAGGAAGAAGGCCGACAAGTCGGCCAGCACCAAACCCATCACCAAGCGCGTTGCGGCCAAGGAAAAGGCGGTGCAGCCGCGCAAGCGCAAGGATGCCGATGGGGCGGTGGCCAAGTCGAGGAAGCGCAAGGCGCGCGAGGCGGACGACGACCACGAGCAGCCCGTGAAGTTGACAAAGCGGCCGAAACCCAAGCCGGCGTACAAGGGCGCCAATGGCACTGGTGCCAAAGACCCCACCACGACTCCAGCCTCCCCTCCCCGCGAGACATCTCCTCCCCCTCCTCCTCACAAGTCCACCCCCGCCAGCGCGAGCACCACGTCGTCCGGATCCACGGCTAAGAAGGTGAAGCGGAAAGGACCGCCGGGCGTGCGGGGGACATTTGCCGGGGGTGTATTCAAGGTGTACGGGAAGGATGATATGATTTGACGTGGCCTGGACGCGAAAAAAATGATCTCTATGCATGTAGATTCTGTTCCCTCTATGCCCGTATTTTTTTCTTGTATTATGTCTCGAGTTTACATGATTTTTCTGCATACTTTCCTTTTTGGGACATCGGGAGTCGGGGGCGCGCGTCGGTGATGGCGCCGACCTCGGCATCAGTGGGAAATGATCTTCTTCGGCACCACGGCAATGCCTTTGTGCTTTCTAAGTCTACAGAAGCTTATCGCAAGCATATGTCAAAAGCTTTTCGGAAGCTTAAACGGAAGCATGCCTGAAATCCAGCAACTTGGCGTCTTAGCCTGGTACCACTGCTACAGGTACCAGGCTACCTAGCTTACTTAGGTGGAAGGTACAAAGGTACAGGTGAAAGACGGACACATCCAGCTCTAAGACAAAGACGGCGAAAGATGAGTTTCAAAGACGTAAGACGACCTCCACAAGACAAAGACGCCAAAGCCAAACCGGCCGTTTTACTGATGATGGCGAAAGTAAATACGTCTCCGAGAGGGTAAGTCTGCGATTTCTTTTTATCTATATCGGTGTAACAGGTTCTCCAAGATTCTCGCAGCCTCAGGACTGCACTCAATCTCCTTCCGAATCGGTCAGATCAGCGGCTCCACGCAGAGCGGCGCATGGTCAACGACGGACTGGGTTCCCACCATCGTTAAATCGAGTCTCGCGCTTCGAGCCTTCCCCTCCGATCCTTCGAACATCGTAGCGTGGTTTCCCGCAGAGGCCGTTTCCAGTGCTATAGTCGATGCTACTCTCATGTCCTTTGAAAAGCCGCAATTTACGACCATCAACTTGGTGCATCCGTGTCCCGTCCCCTGGGATGTCATCATGTCCAGTATGGCCGGCATCGCGGAGCTTCCGATGATTCCTTTCCCTGAGTGGGTCCAGCGAGTAAGGGATAGGGCGATGAGTGCGACAGCAGAGGACTTTGAAAACATTGTGAGTCGATTATCCTCTGCATGCAACCGACTGTTCACGCTTGTAGCCTGGAATTAAACTCCTTGACTTCCTCACAAGCATGGCGGGGAAGCCAGCGAATCTTGAGTTTTCGACGACCAAAGCTCAGGAGCTGAGTCGCTCGCTCAGAACTCTGCAGCCACTCGATGAAAAGGACGTAAGGCGATGGATGGCTTATTGGAGACGGAAGGATTTTATCTGAACGGGCGGCAATCTAGGGATAAACCGGATCCAACCTACACATGTACACCGATATATTAGTTTCAACACTACTTGAAGAATATTTTCCAGTCGGTGTTCTTCTTCTAGATATTGGCGTAGACCGAAATCCGAAAGTTGAACCAATGTTGTGCATTGTTTGGCACATGTTGAATTTCAGTGATGGGCACCGAATGGCGGTGATTGGAAGGATACCGTATGTTTCAGCTATCCGAAAACTTGTGGAACGGCTGGATACAGTCCGGCCGGCAGGTCTCCCGAAGGTCCACACTTGTGCGCCGATCGGACTCCCAGAGAGGTCCAATCATTGGGACATGGCGAACATCGATTCTATCGTTGTTCTATCGAGGTTTGAAATTCACCTGCTTACGGTTGATGAGATTTGGGTGAACCAGGTATAAATGGAATGAGATATGAACTTGGAAACTCGTGCGCTTGTTAACAGACTCTGATCCGACGTCAACTGAACACGTGCTCCCGACTTCTTTCTTTTCACCACCTTGTCACCACCACTCCTGAAGCCAGATGGGAGACGCAGAGCTTGGCAATTTTTGGCACTGTGGCCTCAAAGACGGTAACCTCCGCTGTACAGGGTGCAGAAAAGATGCGTACTGCTCAAATGAATGGTAGGCATCCTTGAAATCGCCCGCGAAAACTGGATGTTGACTTGTGCGCAAAAACCAGCCAGCTCGCTTCTTGGGAGCAATGCCACAAACAGCTCTGCCGCGGAAAGACTACGAATAAGCCTCTGAAACCCATGTCACCGTTGGACCCTCCCATAGTTCGTTTGAGCCTCGAAGAAGAACGTGCGCGGACTGGAGGAGATACTGGGGGACTTCACTCAAAGGGCATGCGGACATTCAACATTCAGTGAGTTATTTCACGTACTGCCCATCCGTTGACCCACATACTCGATAGAGCCTTGCGATCCAGAGGCCCCGAAAACTATGTCGCTATTCCCAATCCACCCATCCTTGAGCTCGTATCGGCGGAGGAGCGGCCACCAGAATTCACGCATGCAACAACGGAATTGCTTTGTGTGTTTTAGCTTCCAGATTCTTCTCAGTCGGCGGTGCACTTACGGGGATCATAGGCGAGTTCTTAATTATGAATGGCCAACGAATCATTACCGCGCAGTCGTACCAACACCCCGTGATTTCCTCGCCGCCAACGAGAGAGCGTGCGATCTCGGTCCTCCATACAAGGATGTCGATCCACCATACAAAGTGTCTGAAGAGCTGTGCAGTCGCACGGCGACAGGACTGGAAAATTCTTTTGTGGAGCAGCTCGTCAAGGATCCATTGATGTGGAAGTGCGTTAACCCACGGTGCCTCACAACGCACGTGTTTGGAAATGCCCTTGACGGCCCTCGTCAGATCGTTGTTGGCTCGTGAGTATTCAATTTTGTGTTTCAAAGAGTAGTGCTGACAAGGTTGTACAGTTATCTCCTGCAGCAGAGTCGGAGGCCTGCTTTACAAGAAATATGGGCGCCCTGCTGCTACAACGACCAATGCCGAGATTTGGCAGAGACCTGGATGAGGAAGGTGATGGAAAATTTTGTGTTCTAGACTCTTCCGGATATATCGCCGGCCTCTTGATCGCATGCTTGTATCTTTTTTTCTTGGCTGTAAAATATCATCTTGGGAGTCGTTGTTTCTGCGACCAACTGCGATCATAAGCCTTGCTTCACAGCCTACGAAGCCTAGTTTATCCTGCAAATCGGTAAACAATGCATGCAATATCGAGGCTTGCCGGATGCTCATGCAGCATAAAGCCGCATCCATATGAGTAGAGAGCCAGATGCCAGAAAATCCACGATTGAGCACCTCTTTCGTACCCAATTGCGACCTATTCTCCGACATTTGAATAGGGAATGCAGCAGAAATGAGTCGCCCAAGTTGAACCGGTGTTGTGCCTTGTTTGGCATATGTTGAATTCTATCCAACTTGTTGGATTTGTGCTTCAAAACTACTCGCTGAAGATTGTAAACGATGTGAAACGCTCAGCATCAACTCAGTTCAATGCTATGAAGACTCCAGGAAAGTCTCCGGAGGGCCGAGACCAGATAATGACATGTCCAAAAGTTTAAACTTGATTCAAGTTGCCGCTTCTTGCCCTGTGTGTAGGATGCAACCCTTGAAGCCTCTCTCATTCCCCACTCAGGAGCTCCTGCTAACCTCAGTCAAATGGGGTGCGCTACACCTATATTCATACCAGGAATGTGCCGATACGCTGATACTGTGCGATGCAGCCGCAAATCATCAAAGGCAAAGGTCCGAGTTGACGTCCCGGCACTCGCGCCGTTTCCCAAGGGTTATCATCCAGGCAGGGTCGTCAACCCAAGCTGGATCGGAGACACCTGGAGCCAGCAATACACGCAGGCGCACCCTGGGCCAGTCGATCTCTGTGCCTTCATCGACGCCTGGGACGACGACCATCCAAACAAGCACCGCCCGTGGACGGCTGGTGCCGGCACACTGGGGGGATATTTTCGCCCCATGTACGGCACATCGACTCCCACTGAGTGGCCTCAAGTATCAGCTGACGTTGCCCAAAGGCGATTGAACGGAATTACCCCAATTTATTACTCTGGTCTGGTGGGAACGAACACCATTGGCAAATGTTGCGAATATGTCACTTTGCCGAGCCAGTTTACTCGAGCGGCTGCAAGCAATAGCGCTAGCGGTCTGAGGACGCTGTACACGGAAGCGCGCATATTCAACACCAAGAAACTCCATCCGTTGTGCGAGGCTTGCAGGGGGTTTGTGGTCAATGCCGTGAATCATCATCCGGGTTTGAGGATTGTTGATCGGGGCGGGGACAAAACCGTTTATGAGTCTGAATTCACGGCATGTAGAAGTGCCAATTTTGTCTGCGCCGTGCTTATAATTTTTAACGCAGGCCAAGTGCTTCGAGCGCCTCAACGTCGGTGTTTCAGCAGCGGAGATTGAACTTGTGAGTTTATCGTTCACTGAAAGATACATTGGCCAAAGTTGGTTTGCTAGTGTCTTCGTGCAGAGGCCTTGATGATAAGCTTGGAGAAGAAGCCAAAGAGTGGGAAGAACAAGAAGAAGGCGAATAAAGCGCGTAGTTGACGCTGTATGAAATTCCAGTTGTAATGGTTTTCGAGAATGAATTCGCTTTGCTGAGAATTTTCTTCTGCCACCAGAGAAGGGAGAAAGCCCGGTGAAATCCAAGACGACTATGGCGGCTGATAGTAGATACAACGGGTTCGAAGTTTGAGGTGTCTGTGGATGTTCGGATTGCTTTGATTTTGGTCGAGGGTGTCTCAAAGTGGATTGAGAGCGAGGCCGGGGACGATACCGTCTACGAGTCTGAGTTCACGGTGCGTAGAAGTCGCAAATTTGTCTGCACCGTACTTATGATTTCAAAGGCACAGGAGGAGGAGGAGGAGGATGTATAACTGCAACGGTCCCTAAAAGGAACAAGCGGGCTCTGTACCGACATACACAGCCTCATAATGTATGCTACAGACAACTACGCCGCCACCTGTTTCAACCAATACTACAGTGGTGCCGTCTCCCAAGCTTTGAACGTAGAAGGGGGAGGTTGTGATGCATGCAGTGGGGCCATATGAGCAACCCAATTAGCACTGCTGTACCCAACCTGTTTCCCGTGTATTTGAAAGATGCGTAGGCAAGAGCGGGCCATTCCCAAGCGACAAGTAATTGTAAGCCCGTGTTCGGAGCCCCCGAGGCTTTAAGGAATCAAGTGAGAGCCAGGAGCGAATCCAGAAGGCTCAATTGAAAAGGAAGTCCGAGGCGCTAGTGGAGACCGAGGTGTCCGGAACCAAGTCTCCTGAATCGAACCCTAGGAGGAAGCCAGGAGGAGCCGAGGAGACTGTGAGACAAACCGCCCCCTACAGCCCGACATGGAGCAAAGAGCAGTGCGAGAGAGCTTCAAGACCTGGACTGCGCCCCGGTGTACTTGGGTCTTTTGCATCGTGCTCTCGGTGACTAGTATTGTCTCTACGAACTTCGAAGATGAAGCATCAACGTCGATGAAGAGTCTCCGTGACTTGCTGGGTAGCAGTAATTGACGAATCGCTGCCGTCACTGTGTCGTCCAGCGTGTGCTAAGTACCCCAGCGTCGAGGCATCGTCATCTCGACGTCGTTTGAGGGACCTCTTTAGACCCGAGTCGAGGAAATATCGTCTCGACGTCGTGGTATTCGACACCATGATGACAAATTGACTGTGTCGAGACCTTGTACCGTCGATGAGGTAGACTTCCAATATGTTGCCTCGTGAGAGTCAGGTCCGTCGGACGGGTGTTCGACGCCAATGAGGTTGAGACGAGGTGAGACCAAGGTGAGACATCATGGCGGTCCAGGAAAGGTGTGCTTGCGAGCAGCTCAACCTCGGGGTTTCAGAAGCGGAAATTGAACTTGTGAGTTTATCGTTCACTGAAAGGTACATTGGCCAAAGTTGGTTTGCTAGTGCCTTCGTGCGGAAGCCTCGATGATAAGCGTGGAGAAGAAGCCAAAGAGTGTGAAGAACAAGAAGAAGGGGAAGAAAGCGCGAAGTTGACGCTGTATGAAATTCCAAGTAGTTCGTACTGGTTATGTAAGTTCGAGAATGGATTCGCTTTGTGTCGAGTGCCAGAGAAGGGTGCAGCGGGGTTGAAGTTTGAGGCGTTCGCGCTTCGATTTGGGCTCTTGAAACATCAGGGTCTTCCAGAAAAGGAGGGACTAATCTCGTGAAGCAAGATGGTGGCAAGCAAGTTGAAGGTGGATGTAGCCTGCTGGTTGGAAATTTCTTGTTCCAGACAAGGGGGAAAACCCCGCTCAACGTTCAGCTCCAAGACGACCAGCGCAGCGGATACAACGGGCTTGAAGCGTAGTTTGAGGCGTCTGTTGGACGTTCGTGATTGCTTTGATTTTAGTCGAGGGTGTCCAAAAGTGGATTGAGAGCGGCCAGTGAACTTGTTCCAGGAGAAGAGCGAAATGTTTCGGGTATCTCTTCCACGAGCTTCGCATGAAAAAGCAAGATGTTGGCAAGAGTCAGGTTGGTCGGAGTCGGATGCGATCTCGTGAGTCATCAATCCGTCATCGTAAAATCTTGGACCCCGCCTCGATGCCGCCCAAATCGTCGTCAGCATCGGCAGGCACGCGCAAGAAGCACGCCAGGAAAGCCGCTGGCCCCGTCGATATCCCTCCTCCCGCCCCTCGGGAAAAGAAGGGCAAGAAACCACATCGTTCCGATCCGCCGCGACCAAAGGTGTACATCCCGCCATCCAAACCGACGCCCGTAACGCGCGATCCACTCGATGAGAACGGCCTCGCGCATCGGTTGCCACCAGATTTGCTCGTTGTGCTCCGGGGGCTTGGGAAGAAGGCGGCTGTGACCAAGGTTCGGGCATTGGAGGAGCTGCTCAGCGGATGGGTGATGAAGCGAGACGAGGACGACATGTACGTGCTCCAAGAGATGCTGCCGGTGTGGATGCACCATGTAGCTGCACACTTACTCCACCTGGACCGCCGGATTCGAGCCTTGACCGCCTCGGTACATGCTGCCCTCCTTCGTATCCCACTTCTCCGCCCAACACTCGTGGAGGAGGCGGAATCTGACGCAGCAGGTGCCTGGGCACTCGCAGCACATGACCCCGACCGTGCAGTCGCCACCGTCGCATCAGCATCTCGTGTACCCACAACGCCCACCGTTCTCACCGCGTTTCTTGAACGTGCGCTGCTCGACCCAGATGGCCTTTACACGACTCTCAATCCGACTGCACCTGTCGCCCTACCACCGCCAAACAAAGGAGGCCGAGGTGGTGCTGCACGCCCGACGGGTCGCGTGGAGCCAGAGCCCGTTGTTCGGCGTACGGACGAGCTGGAGGAGAGCGAGTCCGATCGACGTGCACGTTTTCGAATAGCGGCATTTGGCGCGCTCAGGCATATGCTAGGTGTGTCTGTCCTCCATTCCTCGTGTTAACCAAAACTCAATAAAACAGAAACCATGGACGCAGAGACGCCCCTGCCTGCTTTTCTCTCCGTCCCTCGGCTTTGGAGTGCACTAAACAACACCCAAGACGACGCAGATCCCGAGGAACCTATCGGCTACGCCCAACCTGCCCTCCGCCGCGCTGCATGGGCGGTCATACCCGCGCTTCTTCAGCGAATTTCCTCTTTACTGCAAGATGAAGGTATCAACGAACTGCGAGACACGCTGGCGCGCGCCGTACTGCAGGCTGCATGGGTAGAACAGGATGGTGGTGTGCAGGGTGCCATGTGGGGCGGCGTTTTGGGTGTTTTGCGGAGTGCGTTTTCCTGGCTTGTTCCTCGAGATCCAGAACTAACTAGCTATAGACAACCCGGGCGCATGGCACCTCACACCCTCCGCCTACCCATCCTTCCTTACCAACTTTCTCGCAAAGGCGTGCGGCGGCGCCCCTGTTAGCGCTTACCCGAGCGTTGTGCTCGTCGTGGCTAGTTTGCCTGACGAAGTGAGTACATACAACATGATTCATGAATATTGTATATTTACGACACCATGCAGCTAATCGTCCCAACGGATACGCTCTTTGATGCTTTTTGGGCTGCGTTGGGTGGGCCTCCGTCCACTCCATCTACTTCCTCGGCAGCGCCTGCGCTCACTACGGCGCTTCCTGGTGCTCGTGCGCGTGCCGGAGCAGCGTTTGTTAGTGCGTTATTGGAGTGTGCTGTTTTTGTCGTGCGGAGGGGAAGGGGTCGGGCTGGTGTTGCGAGTGTGGGTGAAGAGGGTGATGCAGAAGAGGAGGAAGCAAGGCGCTTGCTCGCCGAGGAGACGCAGGGCACCAAGGGGTCCGAGTTGGTTGCGAGGGAAGTGAGTCGGGTGTGGGCTGCGCTTTCGTCTGCTTCTCCAGAGGCGATGGAGCAGGAGACGGAAAGACGGCGGCTTTTGCATGTCGATACCAAGCGTGCTGGGGTTCTTTTGAGGCAGGCGTTGGAGGGTGCAGCTGGTGTGGGTAGTGGTGAGTGTTTTTCCCCCTCTTCTCGTCTCAACAAACAAACTAACGATCTGCAGATCTACTTGATGCGGGACTGGACGCTCTCGGAAGGTGCATCAAGGCTGGATGGGCTGCTAGCGGGGATGGGCCGCTCGTTTGTGCTGTTTTGGCCGAGTTGGTCGGCGAAGACCGGGAAGAGGCCAACGACGACGAATCAGCTGCCGATGGAAAGCTCTCACCAGCCGTCGCCGCCACCCGCATCCATGCCTTTGGCCGCGCACTCACAACCGACATTCTTTCTGCCGCACTCGCCACAGAAGAGATCAGCACCGCCTTCCTCGTCTGCGCACTCTCCACTTTTGGAGCTCGGACATGGACGTTTGGAGACGGGGCTGTAGCGGAGCGGGCAGATGCGATGTTTGCCAATGGCGCATATGCGTTGCTCCGAACCGCTCCGGGGTTACTGTTTGCGTATTTGCGACACCGGGCGCTGCGTAGGGAGGAGTTGTATCAAGCCCTTCTACGGGAGGTTGCTAAACACCCAGAGGCGGCGGGGGATGCGCTGGCGATCTTGGTTTCACCTGAGGCTGGCGTGGCGCTGGAGGGGCTGAAAGCGACTGATGGGTTGCTTGATTCGCTGTTTGTTGATGTTGATGCTGGGGCGCAGCTTCAGCTACCTCCCAAGGTGTTGGCGCAGGTGTTACAACAGGGCGAGCGGTTCTTGACGCCGGCGGCTGGACGGGCGGTCCTGGCGCGGGTTGTTGCTGCGTTTGTAGGGCGTCTTGAGGTGGCGCTTGCGAATGGCGAGCAACGAGTGCCTTTGGGAGAGTTTGAAGCTGATGTGACGTTACTCGGGGAGGTGCTGGCGGTGCGTCCGGATGCGCTTTCCGGTTTGGAACTTGGAGGAGGGGAGGTGGTGTTTGCACCGGCGGTCTATATCTTCGGGTATGTCTTGCCGCGCGCATACCCGGAAGAAGAGCGGGATGTGGAGGCGCTTGCAAAGGCGCGGAGTTTGTGGACAAGCTGGTGTGAGGTAGGGGATGAGGGATCACGGGCAGAGGTTAGGAAGGAGATTATACGGCGCCTGTGTGTCATGGTTTGCAGTACGGATGTGGCTGTTACGTGCGTGGTTTTTCCGATCTTTCTTACCTTGTTTATTCACTTGGCTATTTCACAGTCCGGAAGACATCTTGGAAGCCCTTGGAGAGAATACGTTTGGTGCTCCGATCGACGTCGTGACTGCCGTATTTCCGTCCCGCCCAGATCTCGACGGCATGCTCGATGTGCTATCGAGCGATCCGCCCGCTGCGAGTCTTGCAGTCCTTCATCCACACCTTCCTCCCTCCTCTGCTATCCGAAAAACTAAACCGGCTTCAGCACACGACACCCGCGGATATTCCTCATATGCACGCACTGTCATTGCATTGCTCCAGGCACTCGCTGCGGACCGCCGGGTTGCCAAGGAAAACGTATGGGCATTGCACCACGTTCTCGCTCTGGCGATCTACGCCGAGGACCATCTTGCTGTACCTTCTGCGCCGAGTGCTGTCTTTGACGCTACTTTGCCCACTTTGGACCGTACGGCTCTCGCGGACTTGGTAGTTCGCGCGCAACAGCTGTCGGCGTATCTACTGAGTGCGGGGGGCGAGGATGGATGGCGCGCTCGGGTCTTGGCTGCTGTCACGAATGATAAACCGCTCGTTGGGGGTGGCGCACTGCCCGAGCTATTAGTCGGCTTGATTGGTTGTGCGCGCAGGACGGATGGAATTCTGGATTGTCGTGTGCTGGACAGGGTACTGCGGCATGTGCTGCAGGACGCGGATAAGGCCGAGGCCGATCTTTGGATGGTCTTTGCCCGGAAGATTGAAAAGACGAGTGAGTATGAGTTTTTTATCTGGTGAATTTGGCTTTAACTGCGTGTTAGCTCCCGAGACGTGTATCGCCATTGTTTCGGCCGTCAGCAACTCTACGCTGGAACCACCACGGCTGGAACGATATCGGAACGAGCTTGCGGCGGATCTTTTGGGAATCCCGGCAAGCAAGGCGAATACACAAGGCTTGCTGACGCTGCGGAAGCTTGCCGCCAGTGCGCCCGATGTGGATTCAGATGTCGTGTTTCTCCCTCAGCAGCGATCTGTCAACATTTTCAAGGCGTGCCAGCAATGGATCGCCTCGGATGAAGATATTGAGGAGGAGTTGGAGAGCGCGATGACGCTGGTGTTCCTCTCCTTGGCACCGTTACTTCAGAACGTTGTCGGAACGCACTGGGATCTCATCTTTGATGTTTTGGAGAGTAATCTCGAGGTTTGATCGTTTCTTATCTGCGGTCAGCGTGGTCTAACTATCCTCCCAGAACGCCTCTCTCACGGACGAAGAGACTCTGGTCTCGCTGGCTCGAACGCTGCGACTGATCATTCTCATTCAGGATCTTACTCTCACCAACAAGACGCTTCGTGCTAGTTGGCAAGAGAGGCAGATGCCAATCTTGACGCTGGTCCGAGACCTCGCTGCTGGTCAGCCAGGTAGGATGCAGTTCGGCTCTGTAGATGACTTGGCAAGTTCTGCCCCTCTATCTCTATGCCGCGAGCGCGTCTTGTTCATTGTGCAAGACCTGCCTGCGTCCTTGATTACCGAAGAGACTTTGCCTCAAGTGAGCATTCCGAGGTCGATATCTCCAAACTATCTGACGGATCGTCTTTCTAGATGTGCCACCTGCTGACCGACCCGTCCATTGAGGTGCAGAAGATGACTTATCAGCTTCTTGGCGTCGCCGCCCGCAAGCGCACGGAGCATTTTGTTATCGAAGCTGGCGTGGATGTTGATGCTGTTGTGAAGGCGGAACTTCCACTCGAGCTGCTCGACATCTTGCAGACGAGCCTCAATTCTCATCAAGGCGATCTATTGGAGCTTGACGAGTCGGTGTGTACGGTTTTGGAGGGACTTGTGTGGGGATGCTCATACGTGGACAGACTGTCTTTGGGTATCTGCTCGGCTGGATGGTGGTCTTTGACCTCTTCACCGATGCTGTAAGCTTTCCGTCTTCACCGTGTTTCCTTCTCTGATTCCATCACAAGTCCCTGAAAGTCCGCTTGAGCTATATCGACCAATTGCGCAGCCTTGACATCATCGGGTCGTCCTTTATACCAAACCTTCTCAATCTACTTGGAGTCGACCAAGGCATCGGGAAGGCCTTCAAACTAGATCCATGGTCCGTGGATGAGTACTTTGTGCAGTGTACGTCCTTGTTGGTCCGTTGTTAGGTCTTGCTTGACACGCTTTGTAGTGTATGAATCCGGCAGCCCGTGGAGCTTCCAGGTCTTCGCCGCCCATTTGTATTATCGGGCGCTTCTCACTGTTCCGTCTCTCATCTACAACTGGGTCCTCGATTGCAAGGATCGGCAATTGTCTTCTAGCATCGCGACATACACATCTCTGCACTTCTCGCCCGTTATCATTCGTTCAGAGTTGACGCACGTCAAGAGTCCTCAGGTCACGGCGGACCTGGTAGATGAGAATCTGACTATCAAGGTCGCTGCCGCCGTGAACGAGGTTGTGGCCTCGTATCTTGTCGACGAGCATCAGCTTGAGATCAAGCTCAAGATCCCCTCGGATTGGCCCTTGCATAAGATCGAGGTCAAGGATGTGCAGAAGGTTGGTGTGGAGGAGAGGCGGTGGAGGGCATGGATACTTGCGGTGCAGCAGATACTGTGGTCTCAGGTGCGTTTTGCTGCCTTGCGGCAATAAGATGCGCTTACTAATCCATCTGCAGAATGGGAGGATCGTGGATGGCATTGGTTTGTTCAAGAAGAACGTTACGTTGCACTTTGAGGGCCAGGTGGAATGTGCCATTTGCTACTCGTCAGTCTCTGGCACTTCTTTCCCTCTTACAGGCTTTGACCTTTTCCGGTGTACAGAATCATCAGCGTGATGGACGGCTCTCTTCCGAGCAAGCCTTGTAAAACGTGTAAGAATCGATTCCATTCGGGTTGTCTTTACAAGGTATGTATTTCTATTCCGTGGCGTCGTCGGATTGGAACTTACTCGAATTCGTACGCAGTGGTTTAGCACGAGCCATTCGTCCAGCTGTCCATTGTGCCGATCGGACATTATATAGAGTATTTTAGAGAGAGAGAAATCAATGTATAGTGTGTACTATCACCGATTGGCGTTGGGGAGTTCAGTGGGGTCTCGTCGAATTGCCTGATTGGGCCGTGGGCGTTGTTTGTTTGTACTCATGTCAATCGCTGATCACTTTTGCTTTCGCACTACGAGGACGCCAGGCAACATCCCGCTCAAGTCAAGGCTCTTCCAATCCAAAAACCCAATAGAGTCTCTGTAAACTCTTCTCAGTCCCATCTCCCCCAACTTCGAAGTGCCAACCTGCAACTCCGAACTGCCTTTCATTTTGCGTTGCTGCCAGTCTGCCCAGCCAAGATCCTCTCCTGCCTGATCTGATCATAACCAGAAACCTCTCTCCTCCTTCCGGACCCCCAATCTCATGAGCGCGCACAACCTGAACATCGACGATGTGGAAGAGGTGGGGTACCTCCTCTACTCCCTAATCAAGACCTGGGCGCCCCACAATCGACACTTCAAGCTTCAATCCGAAATATCTCAAAATTGCTCAGTGCACCGCACTCCTGCGAGCAGAGCCCGACTTTTACGCTGTGCTCAGAAACGCTTCAATAACAAACAACTACCGACTTGTTCACGGCTCCCGTACTTGACCCTCTTCCTCCTCCAGGGAACCGTTCTGACACAGCCATTAGCTTTGCTTCGACGAGGATCCGTGAAGGAAACCAGCGATTTTTTGGTCCAGCTACGCCCAGCCATCATGGATTGCCTCGAAAGAGACCCCATTTTTCCCCTGTGGAATCCGGAGCTCGATGACGAAGAATTTCGTTCTCATCTCACGGACTTTCGTCTCTTCGACCCCAAGGAACCCTCCTTGCTCCTGGAACGACTCGGTACCTTCCAGAGCGACCCAAATCTGTGCAGTTCATTTTCACGCGGGGCAAAGATACGTCAGTGGAGTTCATTTACCACCGATCCATGTCTGAACCCTCTCAGATTCCTCGTAAACTGCTCCGGATCCGGCAAGACTCGCCTTGCATTCGAGGGTCGCTGTCGCGAATGGGGCTTCTATTTCTCTGCTGGGAATGATACAGATTTGACTGCACTGGATCTATTCGACGCCATCGAGAATCGCATCCAGCACCATTCTGCCTTCGACAAATACCTTCCACCCGGTGACCCAAGGACTCGACAGACTTTGCAGAAAAGCTGAAGTCCAATCAAAGGGTATCAGCTGATCATTTCAATGTCGTACTATTGGCGCGCCTTCTGGTATTTCAGATGTATGCCGAGGTTATTCACGAAATTGGTCCGACGCCAGAACACAAATACAAATGGCTACTTCTACAACTTCGTCCGAGGATCATACCAGGGCTAGGGGATATGATGGTGCAGCTAACAGATATTTTGCGGCAGGATTGTTACGACTCTTACTTGAGAGTCGATATCGCGGAAGCCATGGGACGCATCCGCGACATCTTTGGCCCATCTCTTTTACGTCGTGGATGAGGCGCAGATCCCTGTCAACAAATTTCCGTACGCATTTCCTACGGAAGGGTCGCATCATGTGGACAATTTTCACGTCTCCATGGTCGTGTCTGGAATTCGGATTCCGAAAGCCATCTTCGACGGCGAGGAACACTCGAGTCCTCGGCACCGCTGGTCTTGAAACACCGGGTCATTTGACACAGACTCGCAACGGCGCTACCTGGAACATTTCCTGCCTCCCTCATCGCCGATTCTCAGACGGGAGACGTATTATTGTCTCGAGCACGGGGCTGGTTGCGCGGAAGGTACGTATTCTTCAATCATGTGGGGTGTGGTTAACAGATGATCCAAACACATCGATTCACGGCGTCCTTTCTGACCATGCTCCTTGTGAACGGGTTCTTGCCTGCCAATGCAATTCTCGATGATTTCTTTGATAATTTTGCTCTGTTTCCGCCCGCCGACAGTGACAGCGAGTTGCCAGAGCTCGAAACCATTTTGAAGGAGAAATCACTGCGAAGATTTGGACTGTTGAGATTTTCTCGCATGGGCGAAAGTGCGTCCTCGAATTATTACGAACTCACTTGCTTATCAAGTCACTCAGAACCCTTCATCAAGGACACCATTCATCGAATCTTGCTTCATTATTTGGTCACCAGGAATCACCCCAAACCGCTGTCAAGGAATCTGTGATCAGAGCGACTCTTTCGAGTCTTGAGGACGATAAGTTATTCGCTGACGGGGTCAGTCTTGAAGCTTCTTTCTTCAAATTGCCGCTGACGAACCTCGTAGGATGACCAGGACCTGTGTCACCAGGCCAGAGCCGCACTCAAGAGCCTGCCCAACCTATCTTCTAAACTCGGTTCCTTCGGCACCCTCAGAGTCGTCGCGTCTTTCCCCGCTCAGACGCGTATAGGCCGACTACCGTCCAGCTCCACTCGCTATGCCGCAAATATGAACATGGGGTTGTTCCAAGAAATGCACGAGGGACTCAACACCTGGGATATGGTGAGAAACTTGTCATTCAGAATCGCTGGCATTCAGCGCAAGCCGGATTATGTCACTATCGACGAGGACAGCCCCGTCCCGGTGCAGAAAATTCGAAGTTCTCGCGCAGAAGTTGAACACTCACCGGTGCGGCGTTCGCCGAGGAAACGAAAGGCGGAGGACGTCGCCGACGACGACAACGAGGCGGATGGAACCGATACCCGCAGTCCGAAGAAGGCGAAGGTTCGAAATCTGAACCTCGCCCACCACCGGTACGGCAGTCGAAGAGGAAGCGTGAGACGGAGGAGGAAGAGGCTTCGGACACCAGTGCTGCGGTGGCTGGCGACGATGCTCGTCCGAAGAAGAAAGGGCGTTCTCAGCCTGCGCAGTCAGTGGTGCGGCAGTCACCCAAGAAAAAACCAAGGCTTGATTTATTCACTAGACCCTGTGCTTCAGCGGTCTTTGTATACCATGTATTTATGTTGGAATCTTACTTGTAGTGCAGATGAACTCCCATTTGAGACCTTCTCTGACTCGGATGAGTCACGGTCGAATCGGGCTTCGAATGCATATTGAAATATTCAGCTACTCAGGCCTAGTTGTGCACCCACGCGGATATGTAGTACCGGCGCGGAAAAGTGGTTTCACAGATGAGCAAGAGGGTATCCAGAGGGAGTTCAACGCCACAAGCTAAGCCGGGCAAGGTCTTAGGTCGTCCAAGTCATCAGAGAGTGTCCTCGTCTCCGTGGGACCAGCGGGTCCGTGGCTACCTCGGCGGGTGTCAACGTAGCAATTATAGGCTGTATCATTGCCGTTCGCCGTAGCCTCGTACCTGGTACAGTCCTACAGCTCGCCCTACGAGGTACGAGCGGCAACTGAGAAGCGGCTGTCTGCGTCTGTCAAGAGATACTAACCTCGGCCGAGACTGAATCGCCCGCATTTCCAAATCCGAAATCGTCCGCCTTCTATAAGTGGGTTGTTGTCGAGCGACGTAGGTTTGCGCGCGAGATGACCGTTATAAACAGAGCAGTGATGTGGCCTATGTAACTGACAGACACGCCTTTTTCTAAGTTTTCTTGCCCGCTACACGTCGTTGCGATTGGAACATTGGAAATACTACTCGGGAATAAACTACTTGATTACTTGAACTCGCTCGCGCCCATCTGGTCCGCTGCGTCCCATATCCTCTCAAAGCTCAACACCTGCCTCGCAAGCGCCTCCGTATTGATCAGCTTGCGCTCGTCAAAGTCCTTGCCGTAAATCTTCAGCAACCACGGCGGACTCGTCACCAAGCTGACTTCCGGAATGCCAGCAACGAGTAAAGGACGACCTTCTCCACTCTGCGGAATCTGGCCGGTATTCGGGTTGAGCACGCGGGTGATGTTGGGCTCGACTCCAGACCACAATTCTTGCGTGAGCGACGCAAGAGACGAAGACGATGCGAATAGCCACTCGGGCTCGAGGGCGTCGGTGATAGTGTACGTGTTCTTCGAGAGGTTCTCCACAAACTTGACGCCACCCAGATGCTCGACGCAGCTGCCAAATACGGCTGTCTTGCCTACCGTCCCGTTCCACAACTCAGGGTGCGCACTGAGCCAGACGTTCGTGGCCCGCTGCGGCGCAGGGACGAGTTGGCCATAGTGCATGTGACCGGTGACGAAGAGCAAGATGGTCGTCCGTCGCGGAGGATGGGCCTTGAGCTGCTTGGCATAATGCAACAACGCAATGTGCCCGTTCTCTTCGAGAGCGTTGACACCGTCCGTGTGCGTCGACAAGATGGCAGTCTCGTTCCGCAGCGACTTGTCCGTGCCGGGAACGACGACGTAGAGCGTGCGCGAGTGGACGTTGGGAATGCGAACCTCGGGAAGAGACAGTGTCCCTGTCGAGCCGGAGGCAGCAGCAGCCACGAGCTGCTCGGCGGCTTTGGAGGTCGCGACAAAGACGCCAGGGATCGCGGGATTGGACTCCTGGAACGGAATGTATTGCGCGTCCGCGAGCTCCGTCGAGATACCGTCCCAGACGTAGACAACACCCCGAACACCAGCGTCGGCAGCGGCCGCGAGATTGGTGCCCCCAACAGCGCTAACGGCAGGAACACCGATGGCAGCCGGGAAGGGAACGGGCAACGTCGACCAGGTACCGAAGAGAGTATTGAAGTTGAGGGCCGTGTTGGTGAGATTGGCGATGGCGATGGCACCCTTGGCGGGGGCCCAATCCGTTGCAGCTGAGCTGTTGGTCGTCATAACGTTGACGAGCTTGCCGGTAACTGTAGACAAGTTTGTGCCGGAGTAGGGGATTGCACCAGCAAGCTGAATGCTCTGCAGCTGGCCATGGACGGCAAGGATAGGCTGGACGACGGGCGGATCGTTGTACGAGAAGGAGATGGTGTCGGACTGGACAAAGAACCCAATCGCCTTGAGAGACGACTCAATGTGAGCGATGAGGATGTTATGGGTCGGTGAACCCGTTAGACGAGCCTGCAGCTTTGCGAGCAGGTCAATCTCGGATTGGAACCAGGCAAGGTCCGCGTCCGCCTTCCCGTGGTCTGCTGCAACGAATGTGGTGGCCGCAAGAAGCCCCAAGAAGAATGCGCGCATGGTGGGAACGACGACATCCGTGGGCCTGGGGTCGCGTTTTTATTGATGATCTCATGTGCCAGCTGACCAGAGGATCGTCGCTTCGCTAGTGGACGGTGTACCATCTTGCGCCATTATTCGCAATCTTTTTCCACATGGGCTGACTGGGAAGTTGGGCCACGGACGGTCTGCTACCAAAGGATTGGAGCCAGGTGTATTCCGGACGAAGGAGGGTGCTTGGGGTATAACCTCGACATCCTACAATGTCGACTTGTGCGAGCGCGATGTTGGCGTTGTCGGGCAGAGAGGGCCTGACCGTTCGGATCACTGCAGCCCGCTATGCCGACGATGGCGATCAGTCTCTTACTTTGCCATCCCCCTTGGGGGTCGCGTCGATCATCGACACTGGCACTCAACGCACGCTCCGTCGTCTTGCACAACCCTCTCCTGGCCCGAAATCATGACGCGTCCACGGCTTCCCTCTCCGCACATCTGGTTCAGAACGGTCTTGCTCTTATCTTGCTTTTGTTGCAATCTTGTCCATGACGACTCCATGTTCAGAACATGGAGTCGTGAACATGATGTTCTTGTCTTGTCCATGTTATTGTTCTTCGCCGAATCAGAAATGTGTTGGATGGACCCACCAAAGCAACCCAGCGAGCAATAAGTACAAGGATGCTGCACCCTCGGCATTCGCAACGGTTACCTTCCCATGGCCCCTCTCGAGAACTCAGACTCGCTCAAGAACTTGGATTCCAACCTCGATATCACCAACGTCATTCATGCGGGCTCACACCGGAACGCCCTGATTAGGCTGTGGGTGACCAATACGAAAATCTGCAACTTGCCTTGCACCTAGATCTAGGGTACTTGAAGACTTATTTATCGTCGCTCGAATGCTCATGAATGTCATTTCAAAATGGTCTACTGCTACAGTCCAGGTATTATAGGGATACAGACAATAAGGGTGTATGCGTATGCGTGTAGTACAGATGCTCAAGAATCAAAAAAGAAAGAGTCCAGTCGAGCTCAAGAAAATCGAATGTGTCCGTCATATCTAAGTCATCAGATCATACTCCTACCGCCTGAAAGGATTGAGAATCTTCCCTTTCGACGAAGGGAGCGGTGGTGCAGGGGGATACGGCGCGGTCGTCGAATAGTACTCGTCTATCGTGCTCCCATTCGAGAACCTCGATCGCTCCGGAATGGGGGGTGGTGCGCGCACGGGCTCCCGGGGCTCGGGAACGCGCCTCGGAAGACCCGTTACCTGTGAATACAACGAGGGCGCAGAGAGCGTGCTTGCACTGGAGCCAGATTGGTGCCTCTCATGCCCAGCAACGTGATGGTAGTGATGATGCTGCACCTCCTCCACGCGACCGCGAGGATACTCGTAGGACGCAATGAGCGTGTCCATGTCCCGGCCTTCCTCTGCCGCACGCATCTTCCCCGCCTCTCCAACCGGCGTCTTACCCGCCATTGGCTGCAGCACCAAAGGCCGCAAGGACTGCGGCCTCCGACTGGCCTTGTGCCCAAATAGCTTCTCCCCAAACCTAATCAGCCTCCAACGCCATCCGCCACGATGAATTCCCTTCTGAGCCGCAAACTGCTCAGTCTGTTTCCCCCGCTTCTTCTGCGCCCGCCTTCGCCACAACCAAACGATGACGAGGAAGATGAAAGCACATCCCAGCGCCATCAGCAGAATCTCCCACCATTCCAGTGGGCGTCTGGATGACACGACCGTAGGTGAGCTAATCCCACTGACACTGGGAAGCGGTGGGGCGCCGGGAGCAGTAGCGGATGCAACGTCCACAAAGTCGGAAAGGCAGGCGCCGAGCCCAGGGACGACGCTGGAGGATTGCTGGCACGCTGCGGTGACGCAAGTCCCGGCCCTTAGCACCTGGTTGTTGCTAGCGCATGCCAGACATTGGCTGGGCCCTGCACCAGAGCAACTCGAGCAGCTCGAATCGCATGTGATGCAACTCGAGGTCGTAGGGTCGAAGAACTGATTCTTGCTGCACGTGGGTAGACAACGACCGTTGGTGAGGACAGGACGGGAGGAAGGGCACGAAGTGCATTGATTGAAAGAGCCGCCGGAGCAGGAGGCGCAGTCCGGGTGGCAGATGAGGCAGGATCCGGAAGCCGAGAAGGTGTTGGATGGACAGGTGGGAACACATTTGCCCGACGAGGCGAGTTGGTTGGAGGTACACGTCAGGCAAAATGTCGCAGAGCCTGCACAGGTGCTGCAAGACGAATCGCACGCTACAGAACAATCAGACATGCTCGAAGAAACCAAACGAGCAACTCACCTGTGCAGGTCAAATTATCCTGCGGCGAAACAAAAGTGCCTGTGGGGCAGCTCTGGACACACTTGCCGTTCGAGAGGAAGAATCCAGGAACGCAGCCCGTGCACTGCAGTTGATTGACCGTGGAAACGGAGGTGAAGTTTGGAATCTTGCACGAAGTGCACTTTGCGCCGCAACCTAGAAAGAATATGAGGACGCAAATCGAGACAATGATGGGAGAAAACGCACTGTCACACTCCAGCTTGTCATTATCGGCAATCAGCGACGAGCCAGCGCACACGCCATTCGCGTCTGCAGAAACACACGTCCCGTTGAGCAGGTACGTTCCCGCAGCGCACTGAACGCAGTCATTTGCCGTGCCAGCTGTGCATGTCTTGCATGCATTGGAACACGCAACGCAGTTGCCCCCGGACGAGAATGCGTTGGGAGGGCACACCGTTCCGTCTGACGCGACGCTCTGCGGCGGGATACATTGGGTGTGGTCGTTGCCGTCTTGCGTGAAACCCGTCTTGCAGGTTGTGCATTGGCCCGACCCGTCCGCGCAATTAGTGCAGCCGATTCCACATACTAGGAGGCAAGAATGAGTACAGAATATACAAGATACGATCAAGGAACTTACCAGAGCAGTCCCCTGAGGACGTGAGGAAGAAACCAGGCGCACATGTGCTGCACGCGGTTCCGTTGGCAGCCTTGGTGAACCCAGTGGTGCACGTGCAACTACCATCGGCACCACAAACGCCATTAACGCAATTGCAGGTGGCTGGAGCACCGGGAGGAACGGTGTTGAGACACTTGCCGCTGCCGGTCAAGCCGTCGTCGCAGTCTGTGCAGCCGCTAGGGCACGCGGTACAGCTGGGACCGAAAAATCCTGGAGCACAAGTGTCGCACGCGGCCCCCGTGAAGCCTGGAGCACAGGCACATGTCCCAGCCGCGGTACATACACCGGAGGATGCACACGGTGGTGAGCAGGCAGCGGACTCGATGTCGAAGAGGGTGAGCGAGTTTGGGGCGCTGGTAGGGAGTTGCGAAGTGTCGGGGATCGAGTCCCAAATGATGACACGGGAATTGGGGGAGGCGGGAGAGTTGACGGATATCCAAACGCTCGAGGAAAGCGCCAGAGAACGTGCTGTCAGTTGGGAGGAAGAGTTGGCCCGGATGGGAACTGAAGGGATGGTCGTGAATCCGGCGTCGCCCGAGTAGAATGACCCGGAGTAGATGGAAAGCCCAGGTTCTTGGGCGACATTAAGTGGGAGGACGAGGGAAGTGGTCGAGTTCTTGAACCCCGGAGACGAGGTGAGGGTGGCGGATGAGGATGTGAGGAGGTTGTGAAGAAGCTCCGGGTTTGTTGTAGATGTGTATTGCCCGGGAAGAAGGAGGGCGGAGGGAGTACCAGGGACGGATATAGTGACCCCGACTGTGGACAACGTCAGCGAGGTTGTTGGTGAAGGACGATGCAACGCACTGGTTGTGTTAGAGTAGCCTTGTAAGCATTGGCCTGCAGTGCAGACGATAGCAGAAAGATTAGATGCCGCCACTGCAGACGCGTCAGTCGTAATAGGTGGCAACAGATGCGGAACACTCACGACTACTGGCGGCCAAAATTGCAGGAGGGATGAGCATGATGCGCTGGGAGGCACAGTAGATGGTGGTGGTAAGGGAGAGAGAAGTGGTAAACAACGTTGGCCACAGATTCGGGCATTGTCCAAGGCGGGACAGACGCTATTGTTGCGCCCCATTGTTCGCGGGACAATGGAAGTTTTCACTTTGGCCGTCCTGCCCAAAGTGAGTCATTGTCCGCATCGAGGCTGTGCGTTCGGGCCATGG
This sequence comes from Roridomyces roridus, assembly GCA_029378245.1. Classification (NCBI taxonomy): domain Eukaryota; kingdom Fungi; phylum Basidiomycota; class Agaricomycetes; order Agaricales; family Mycenaceae; genus Roridomyces; species Roridomyces roridus. Next base: position 2,073,309 of record JARKIF010000006.1, read on the forward strand.
CGAAGCTGAACAATGGCTGGAGAATCAAGAGGCTGATCGCTGGACCCAACGTCGTCCAAGACGGTTTCTCAGAGCGCGATGTTTGTCCATTGTTTGTACACCACGGCTCCATTGTCCAAATCCGGCAGCTCTTTCCCACGACTCTTGCTCGGTGCCGTGCACTCCAGCTACAGTAAGTAACATAGCATCGAAGCCAGCCCTTCTTCCGGCACCGTTCTCAAGCCATGTCCAAGGAGAGTCAATTGAGGTGAGATGCGGTTCCGACATGGTCATTCACACGATACAAAAGCCCGCCCGGGGCCGCAGCTAACCGTCTCTCAGCAGCCATGTCTCCGCGATACGGCCTGCACTACATCCATCTCGGCTCAGATCTCGTCGAGCTCCCCGTGTTGAACGTCCGCGCGGAGGCTAGCATCAAAGAGCTCGCAGCACGCGTCAAACTCATTCAGACCTACCGAAACAATGCGGACCACGCCATTGAACCTGTCTATTGCTTCCCAGTGCCTGCGCGCGCTGCAGTGTGCAGTTTCGCAATGACCAAACAAGATGGCACGCGCGTAGTTGGTCGCGTCCTCGAAAAGGATGAGGCGAAGAAGACATACGATGCTGCCGTCGAGAAAGGGGTGCAGGCTTCGTTGATGGAACGGCAGTACGCAGATGGTGAGCTACCTCTCAGCTCATTCCAAAATCTGACTTGGCCCAGTGTTCCAGGTTTCGGTGGGGAACATTCCTCCAGGGGAAGAAGTCAAGATTGAGCTCGTTTATGCTACCGAGCTCTCCGAGGACGAAGAAAACGATTCCATTCGTTTTCATCTTCCCGCAGGGATTGGCGCCCGCTACGGCCAAGCACCCGCTTCCGATACCGCATTCAAAGGAACACCATTCTTGAATGTTGCTATCGCTATCGAGGCCGTCGCTCCCATCTCCAAAATCACCTGCATTTCGCACACGGTCTCCACAGAACTCGGCCCAGACCCTACCCTCCCCAATTTCAAAGACCTGCCCTTCTCCCATTACGCGCGCGTATCCCTCATCTCGGAGGCGCAACTCGACAAAGATTTTGTTCTGACCGTCAAATCCGCCGGCTTGGACGCCCCGCGCTGTATCGCAGAACTCCACCCGACGCACGACACAGTAGCGCTTTCCCTCACCCTCGTTCCGCGCTTCACACTCCCGGATTTGCGCCGGCAAGAATTCATTATCCTCGTCGACCGCAGCGGCTCCATGTCCGGTGCCCGTATCGCTGCCGCCCGCAGAGCGCTAGTAATCATGCTCCGCGGCCTCCCCCACGCCGACACCCTCTTCCAAATTGCCTCCTTTGGCGACCGCACGAGTGCTCTCTGGCCTGATGGTAGCAAACCGTACAACCAGCAGACGCTGCAAGAGGCGACGAAGCATGTTGATGGGATGAAGGCTAACTACGGGGGAACGGAAATCCGGGCTGCGCTGCAATACTGTGTTGCGAAGCGTTGCTGTGATCGGTCTACGAGCATCCTAGTGCTCACGGACGGTGATGCGTGGGATATCCCCGGGGTGCTAGAGGCTGTCAAGACGGCCGTAGATGGCGCACCGGCGGATGCGCCCATTCGGATGTCCGTGCTCGGTATTGGTAACATGGTGTCGACAGGAATGTGTGAGGGAATCGCGCGGGTGGGACATGGGGCATGTATTCTCGTTGGTGAGGAGGAGACGAGCTTTACGGGCAAGATTGCGAGGCTTTTGAAAGCTGCGCGCACCCCGATCATCTCAAATGTGGCTGTTGATTGGGGACGTCCTGTGGTAGAGGAGGCGGAGCTCGGAGGTGATTTTGAGATTGTAGAAGCTCCGCAAATGGAACCACAGCAGCCCGCCACCTTGAACCTTTTCGTCGAGGACATAGATCCGACAATTTTCGAGGAGACGGTAGCGCCTCCAGCTCCTCCCGTGGTCCTCCCCCCTCCTTCAGCGGTGCAGCAATCACCCTTCAAGATTCGTACCATCTCCCCGGGAATCCGACTGAATGTATATGCCATTTTGCAAGGTACTTTTCGCTTCCTACCTCGCCACTTTGATCAACATCCTCTCCACAGGTCAGAGCGTTCCGGAAGCCGTCATCCTTCACGGGTCTACGGCCGAAGGCGCCAAGATTGAGCTCCGCGTCCCGGTCTCGCTCAGCCGCCTTCCCAGCGATCCCACGGAACCCTCTTCCATCCACGCCCTGGCCGCCCGAAAGATCATTCAGGATCTGGAGGACGGGAATCACCCTTTCCTCCAGATATCGGACGCCGGCCTCCGTTCTCGAACCGTCAAGGCCAGCATTGTGAGATTGGGGACCACCTACTCCATCGCTTCTATCCACACCTCGTTCGTCGCTGTTGACGAGAGTCAGCCCGAGGTTCTGGCGGGAGTGCCCTCTGTTTTGGAGGAGGAGGAAGAACAATCTGACGACGATATGGGATTCGGATTGTTCGATGGAGGCCCTAGCGGTACAACAACATCCTTCCTGGCGGGCGTGGATGCGAGCTCGGACGACGATATGGGATTTGGTCTTTTGAAGATGACGACGACGACGTGGCGGGCGCTTCCATACCCGCCGCTTCAGATGCCGCTACTCCTACGACCGAGGCTTTCGCAACGGACCCCCTCGAGGCGCTCGCCCGTCTTCAATCCTTCGACGGTCAATTCTCCACTCACGTCCTCGCCTTGATTAAAACCCAATCCGACAACGACATCCCGTCGATCCACGGCTTGCTATTCCCGACCGCAGCCAATGGCTCCGTCCCAGACGAAGTCATCGCCACACTGCTAGCGATGGCGTTCCTCTCCACGAAATTGGATGCAGATGTGGAGCCCGAGTCTTGGGAGGAGATGTATAAGAAAGCGAAGGAGTACGTGCAAGAGGCTTTGCTGACGTTGAATCTAAGTGTTCCGGTGGAGGGGTTGGAGAGTGAGGTGGCCAAGATGCTTGTATGAGTGGGGTTACGCGTAGCCTGTCTACCTTTTAGCGCGGGGTGTGTGCCAAGTGGGCGGTGGAAACGTTACGTATCGATTTTTTGTTTCAGTTCTGTCTCTGCTTCAAGTTCTTGGCGCAGGCAGCCACCATACGACAAACCAGCCAGCTATAGATAATCAATCCGACTGCTACAGGTGTAGTCGCATCAAGGCGGACATCGGCAAACACATTGAAGGGACCAGCAGCTGCCGCGAGACGAATCGGTACCAGCTCGTCGTTCAGGGCGTGCGAACGGGCGAAACCTTGAACTGGGATCTTTCTTTGCTCAATCTATCAACTTTGAGACAATGAGCTGACACTCTTCAGACCGCGGAACCCGTGTCCACGAGCAAAAGTGACCAGCCACACGCGTGTGGAGGCCCTTGTCGACGTCAATACGAAGATGGTAATGTTCATTATCGCAAGCCCAAAGTCTTTCGTATGGCGTTGCCTCGTACCAAGGACGGCAACGGCAAGTGGAAGAAGAATTTGGGCCGCCCATCGACATCAAGAACTAGATCGAGGCAAGTCTGCCGTTTTTATTTTAGAGTTCTTCCAAGCGGCCTCGTTCCCATGGTTTCCAGGAGTCGAAGGTCGAGGGCCCCACCACATGCCTCGAGTTTCTCGGCATCATTCTCGATTCCCTCGCGATGGAGGCTCGTCTCCCAGCGGACAAGCTGGCCTACCTACAGTCCCTCCTGTCGGCATGGTCGTTCAAGACCCGTTGCACCCAGCAGGAGCTCTCTGAGCTTACGGGATACCTCCAATTCTGCTCTCAGCTCATTCCATACTCCCCTACATTCCTCCGCTCCATGTTTGACTTCTCAGCTTCTTTCAAGACCCCTTTTGCTCGCCGCCGGATCCCTCGGTCGGTCCGGCGCGACCTGAAATGGTGGTCGACATTCTCGCCCTTGTGGAACGGCGTCCATCTTATCCTTCCCCAACGTGAAACAGTCGACATCTTTACGGATGCCAGTGGCGCCAAAGGAGCTGGCGGCGTTTTCGGTTGCGATTGGTTTTCCGTTCGTATTCCCCGCCGCTATGCTCACCGGGACATCCAGTTCAAGGAATTCTTCGCTGCATCAGACTTTTATCAAATTGCTTGCGGCCCCAAACAAGCCCGAACAAGCTCGAAAAAGGCCAAACAAGCCCGCAAGCTCACAAGTTTGCAAGTCTATGTCCAGAATCCACAAGGTCGGCCGTTCGAGTCAGTGGGACCACATTATTTTCCATTTTTCTTTAGGTTCCCAGGTGTGTACGGATGCGGAAAAAATACTAGGGGGCGCAGTTTTCCGTCTAACAGTTGCTGAAAGGCCACCACAGCCATAATTATCATTTACCAGGGCGCAAAAAATTCGTCACCTCTCCGACTCGAACCTGGGAGCTCCGATACAAGGCCACAAGCCGGAACAAGGGCCAAAAGTTCGCAAGCAAAATGCTATTTTGCTGATGTGTCTTGCACGCGGTTCTTTGCTGGGGCCCACAGCTCTCGCACAAGCACATCATTTTCCATATCGATAACCAGGCCGTTGTCGCCACTCTAGTGGTGGCAAGGTCCGGTTCAGAAATCGGTTCGAACCTGAACCGAACCTGAACCGGACGCGGGTTCAGCGTTCAGGTTCACGAAATCCCTGAACCTGAACACAAGTTCGGTTCGGCGTTCGGCCAGCACGGCGCGCGTTCGAACCTGAACCTGAAAGTGAACCCCATCAGCACAATTGTATCAATTTCATGCCGGATTTCCCACATTTCTGGCAGTGCTGGTGTGATCTGTAGCAAGTATACCCATCCGGTAACATTCACACCCTTGTAGCCCATTTTTACGCCGTGTTGCGCGCCTCTGACTTTTCATCAAGATGATTGATGGCGCATCAATAGTGGCAGGAATGTGTCGGCTGCACATTACAGCGCCGTACACGATCCATCGGGTTCTCCAAAGCCTCAGTTGACTCCTTCCCAGGTACCCTCAGCCACAGAGCAATTTTTTGGGAGGATTCTTGGGATCAGGGACCGGCGGGGTTCGAACGCGTTCGAACCTGAACCGAACGCGAACACATGTTCAGGTTCAAGGTTCGGCAATGGCCCGAACCGAACGCCAGGTTCAGGTTCGGGGTTCGGAAAAAATGCTGCTGAACCGAACCGAACCGAACCTTGCCAGCACTACGCCACTCTCCACAATCTCTCCATCCGCTCACCGCCGACAATGGAGCTTCTACGCACTTCATTGGTCTTGCTTGTCAGCTCGACTTCACCTTTGAATCTCGTTAGATCTCGACAGCAGAGAACGGCGTGGCTGACGCCGCCTCACGCTTTGAATTTTCCCGGATGTTTTCCATTGCACCAAATCTCTCGCGCTCTTCTAGCCGAAAGCTTCCTTCCATTTCGGCACCATCACCCATCTCCTCCCGCCATCGCCCCTCTGTTGCTCTGTGAACATCACTCCTCTTTGTTGGCCGCTTCCTCGGTTCGCCTCTCCCGGTCCTCTGGACCTTCGAGGCTGCTTCTTCCTTTGGCTCACGTCTGCTGCCATCCGAAGTCGTGCAGTCCCCGCCGCTTCGTCATGGGTTCCAGCGTGATGTCACTTTAGGCCACAATATCCCAGTCTCCTCCTCAAATCGAGAATCAAACCGTACGTCTTGATTTTCTTCATTACCCGATCTAATCACTCGTGCAGCAATACTGTTGCGACGCTTGCGCCCGAGAATACGTCGACGTTGATGGTCTGTTGAATTCGACAACTGATCAAATCCAGGAAGCTGGGGGCTTGAGCTCGCAAGCCCCTGTATATATACTAAATCTAATACTGCGCAGACTCCGGCGCAGCCGTAGAAGTAGAATCCGTGGCGTCCCAAATATTCCCCATCCCGTGGTCTCTCCGTGAGCGGGCCTATTCCCAACATGGTCTCTCAAAGCACCTCTCGCGGGTCACCAAGTCGGATTCCATTGCCAAAATTTAAAGTTGCGTGTGCGCAAAGCTTCGGGAGGGTGCAGTCGGCCTAAAAATGGGCAGGACGGTATACCGACACTGGCATGATATCATGTAGCTTAATGCATTATATCTCCTAATTGGTGTAGTGGTTAACATTGGTGCTTTTCACGAAACTTGTGTGTATCTTGACTTCGCACTAGCCAGGGGTTCGATTCCCCTATTGGGAATACCTTTTTCCACAAGAACGTGTCCACCTTTTTGCTCATTTTACCGTTCTACAATATCCGGTGTCCCGAGGATGCTCTTCCGCCTGTGGGTTACAGCGACATAAGAGCTTTTAATTGGCGGCTGCTCTTGTCACGTGATCCACTGCGTTCCGAGGTGCCGTCGACGAACGTTGGGCGACATGTGCTGACGGTGACCGAGCGCACTAGCCAGGGGTTCGATTCCCCTATTGGGAATACCTTTTTCGTATGCTTTGCCCCAAAACGACTTCAACCGTGACCCATCGGCTCTGCACTTCCCCTAACCGGAATTGCTTTTGCACAATAATTTTGTATCTACATGCAGTTCTCGGATTTTTTACTGTTGGCCAAGGAGGTTCGTAAACAAGTCTGAATGTGCATGAGAGCCGAGTGGTATGTCTGTTGTAAATATCAACTATCATGCCCGGGAAACATCCGAATCTCCACAGCTCTCAACGGACCATAAAGCACACATGTCCCGAAGAACCCGACAATAACGCCGATATCCCCCGTCCCGTGCTTTGCTATGGCCCCGACGTACCACGTCTGCCTCATGCAGGGTACGAGGAGCGCGAATGACATGCAGAACGATAGCAGGGCTGCGAGCCCAGGTGGCAATTTCGTTGGGTTGTTCCAATCGGCCAATTTGTAGCGGGAAAAATCGCGACGCCGGAAGAGGATGTGCTCGACAAAGATGATGGCAGAGAACGAGGCGGACCAGTAGCCGGTTGTATCTGGAGTACTATTATGAGTAGGATCTTTTTCGAAGTTGTTCAATACGAACTGGTGAGCGATACCAGGGCGGAGTAAAAATGGGCTTGAGCGACGATGGCAAGCGGTATCACGCTTCAGAACAGTTAAAGATGAGAGACGACCTGAGGTTAGGGACATACACGGCTGTGGCGACGATGGCATACACATAACGCGGGACCTTGGCGAATATGGAGCTGATGTTCATCATGCTGTTCCCTAGGACAAGTGGGCATTACAGCAAATATAACTCCATGAAACTCACCGAAAGCGTACATGGTCGCACTATTCAGGCCCGTGATAGCGAGGACCATGATGACAACCAAGAACGTCCCGAATCGTCCGCAGGGCTCGAGGATGGCGACGACTAGCCCACCGAAATTGTTTCCATCCTCCGACCCGGTGCGCCACGAAGGGACGTCAGACGCTGCAACAACAAAAGCGGCGCCAAGGGCTGCTGCTAGGATCTGTGAAATTTATCGTTTGCATATTTGAACCGGGAACCTGTGGTTTGCTCACAGTTGGGAAGTACGTCCCCAGGAAAGTCCAGATGAAGATCATGGCGCTGGACCCATCCTTATCGTGGTACACCCCATAATCGGAAGCAACTGTACACCACTGCGTATTCCCCGCTGATATAACCGCTGCATAGGACAAGATTGTCGCCACGGTGGGTGGCGGGTACATGTGTTCGTCAGCGCTGATGGCGGAACCAAGATGGCGTCCGCCGACGATGAGCATGACCACAAAGGCGATGACGCTGGGGATCCAGGCAAGGGCGGTGAACCTGCGGAAGCACATGTTTCATAGGTAGGGATGCAAAACAAGAGTATTACCAATGGATGACTCTGTACCCACAGAAACTCACCACAAGTGTGATGAGCGCGTTGATGACGATCCCGTCAGTCGAGCTCAGATTCCCCGTCGCACGAGCAAGGAGCTGCGCTGCGATCAAGAATGTGATAACTAGAATACCGATGGACGAGATGACGCTGAGAACACTGGGGAGGATCACGCCGTAGGCTCTGTGCAGTGTAGGTGAGGTCGAGGCAAGTCTATCCAAGCACTTACCCCCAGGAAAATCGCCTGAATATTGGAATCAACGAAATCGAACTCGGCTGAGGAAGAGTACTTACGCTTGAACCATGGACCTCGTTCCCAGTTTCGGGCCGAATATTGCACTTGAAATGTAAACAACTTGAAAACAGAACGGAGGGCGACGTACAAGTATGCCGGAAGGATCAACGACCTGACGGTGTCCAATGAAAGGGAAAGTGACCGAGGCAACGTACAAAGCGTTCGTGATGACGAGAGTAACCACAGTGGTTTTGAAAGATAGTTTAAACACAACAGGTCCAGTGGCGCCGCCGACGAGGCTGCAGTGAAATTACTACGGCTGCGTTCATCGCCAAGCTGAGCTAACCTGGTTATATTCATGACGGACGTGAACCATAATGTGAAGAGCTGATAGGTTCGTCCGTCGACGCGCAGCTCGTCAGGGACTGGGCCAATGCTATGAATCATAAGATTGGATATACGAGATAGACGGGGACGGACCCATTAGTCTCCACTCCAAATCGCCCAAGGAAAGAGGTGAGACGCTGGATATGTGTGGGTTCTGCTGCGCTGGAGACAACGGACTCGGTCAGAGGACTGTCTGACTCTTTTTCCTCTGACGGCGCAGACATGGGATAGCGAAAGGACAGGGACGGCGTCAGTGCTGGAGATTAAATTCCTTGGACTCGTCTCATTTTGACGTATTGGTCGAGGTTCTAGCAGTGGAGCTTGTTCGTTTTCAGCACGGCAGTGGACCAAGGGTGTTGATAACAATTGAACGAAGTGTTTCATTCAAGTGGGAGCGAATAAACCCTAGCTCTGGACCAAACACCCCATCTTGAGAGGGATATACATATTTTTCGGCCCTTGTGCACCGGTGACCGGGTCCGGGTGGGGGAGTATTCAGGTGGAATGACCCACGCGCATTCGCGGAGCTGTAAAAGAGACTACGCGCAACCCATTGACACGCGGGAGATACTTACTCACCGTCCATGACAAGGGAACCACCCTGGCCGTTCCTTCGCTTGAGAGTGGTGGGGTCGCACGAGGTGAAGTGAAACGACAGGCCATTTTCGTAGTCTTGGTCGTGATGTGAGAGAGGCGCGCGACACGTGATCACACTCTCTCTTCTCTAACCTAACCACATCCGACAACACAAGAAAATCCTCTCGCAGCGCTCATCCTGGGAATGCGAGTCCCAGGTCCCTTAACTCCCAAATCCGAACGCACCACCGCGTTCTCGTTCTCGGGCCTTCGTCGCATGCCACCCGAGATTTTACCAAGTACTTAAACCATATCTGACTCCGCGTCTCCGTGGCTTCTCGGCGCCGTCTGCCCCCGCTGGCGGATCATTTGTGTATCTCAGTCACTCTTGTGGTCACCTCTCGTCGTTGAAACGTACTGACGAGGCTCGAAGCCTCGAAAGTTAACTCGAATCAGCTGGCGACGCGCGGCTGACTCGGAACCGAGCATTACATTCGTGTGCGACGTGACCCGAGGAGACCAATATGTCCCTGGGACAAGGTGAGGCTGTTTAAAACAGAGGAATTATTCTTCAGCATCGCATTCCGAGGTCGACGGGCCATCTTTGGGGCATCTAGACATGCTCCGCTCATGCTATCACTGGGTCGAATGCTCTTTGGACTTGGGCAACAAGGACGAATACGTTTACGGTGCCCCCACTCTGTTGCCAAACTTGCCCCGCCTTTCTCCTTCCCAACGGAGCAATCTACCTGAAAATGCGGCCCATAATTCATCTCATTCCTTCTCTCCCTCTCGAGTCGTGTAGCTCAACATTGACTGGCGATTTTAGTGTCTCCGACGTCACTCAACTCGCGGGCGTACTAATCCCCGCCGTGCCTTCAATCAGTCCGTTTAGGCTCATTACTTTCAGCCCAATTGTAGGCCTCCCTCAGGCTGCCGAATCCATTGTCAATTTTCTCTCACGCGAGTCGCTGGCGTAGAGTATCGTGCTGTCTCTCACAAGATCAGATGTTCTCTGGAGGTGCCATAGGCATGGGACCAGAGGCTGCGGTCACTCGCCTCATCCACCCCCGACTTCCTAATCTCTTTGGTAAGCAGCTCAGAGGTGGAGCTAGCAGGTAGTTGTGGCCTCGTCGAGGCAGATATTAGATGCAGTCTGACATCGGGTAGATTAGCACGCTCATTAGGCGCCGCCGGGAGACGAGGAGGGATATCACACCTCGTCTCCGCACTTCCTTGCTGCTGCGTCCTTGCGCTCTAGGTCGTACGTCTCCACCAAAGTTGTATTTGAAACGACAGATTGGCCAGTAATTGAATCTCTACGAATTGAGCGATAGTAGTTATTTATTTATTCCACGTCGCTGGCCTCTGTCTCTGGTTCTGGATAACAATGCGTAAACCACGTCGCCGTCCACGGCGGCTTTCCGTTGTCTCGGTAGACGATGGGCCGAAAGTCCTCGTCCAACCACTCGATTTGAAGATACTTCTCAATATCTGACCCAGCAGTCACCTCCAAACGATGTATCAATCGCCATTCCATCTGCCTTCTCATCCCACGCCGATAATGGAGCTCCGAGTCCCGGGGAGCACAGAAATGGAACGCGATTCGACGGCACAAAGGAAACTTTTTGGAAATCGAAATCTTGAGCGATTGAGAGGTATTCTGAGGCAGAACAGATTCCAATAATGTGTCGAATGCCTCCAAATTGCGTTCGTACTCCGGCTTGTAAAGAGGAAATCGAAAGCTGAGTCGGGTGAGCTTCGGAGCGGGGCCCTGGATCTGGCCGATGACATGAGCTGCTCTGTAGCTGAGCCATATGGTGAGGGAATCGAGGGCCGTGAAGACGGGCAGGCGGAGAAGCAAATCAAAAGACCCATGAAGAGCTAAAAAAATAATCAATTATAGTACTCACCGGGAGCTCGAGAGGACAAATGGCTCACCACCATATGTACCAGTATGCATGAATATTGAATCCAAGGTTAGATTGACCAGGGACGACGTACAAAGTCGCAACAATTTTTTGGCGGTAGTGACAATGCATGCGCTAGTTTTATCGGGTCGTTCCAAAACCAGTGTCCGAAGCCCCAAGGGCTGATATAATGCTATCAAGCGCAGAATCCATTTGTCGAGCTGGGATTGGCAATTTTTCACGAAGAGCTGAGTGAGGCCGGTGAGATTTGGGACCTGATGTGGCGACTCTGGCTCCAATGATTCGACTCTGACCGTGTCAAATGCGAGCCATGTGAGCAGTCCACACGAGCCGACAAGCTCGGTGAGTCGATGGAAAGAGGGGAAAGCGATATTGACAAGCTGGAGCTTGTGCATGCGGGGAAATAACGGCGCGCTCTGCACCGCGATGTCGAGGATGCCAGGACCGTTATATTCGACAGAGTGGACGTGGGGTAGATGTGGAAAGGCAGGAATGATTTGGTTTCCCGACAGTTTCGTGACGGTAGGTAAAATTCTGCGCCTCGAGCGGTTTAGGCGTCTCGGGACATCGTTCCCAAGAATCTTGACTTGTTTGACTATGCTCGTAAGTACGGGCGTCCGGCCCAGCATCTCGATCCACCAGGCGAAATCCTCGACGCAAGAGAAACGTATGACGGAGAAAAGGTGGGTTATAGCGAATGGGCGCGTCGTCTTTGACGCGAGACACAACGCGCGAAGGGTGTCCATGTCGTCGGCATTGTAGGCGGTGATTTCATGCTGTAGTTCGGCGGGAATCCGAGACCCTAGCTATGTTAGAGGGGGTTTGCACGAAAGAGGAAACTCACAGTATGACATGGTGGTCAAGAGCAAGGACGTGATGCAGGTGATGCCCGATCAACACAATTTTCATTCAAACTTCCAAATACACACACAGCGGGTAGATAGCAAACAGCAGAGGAGAGACAGCAGTAGACAACAATGAAACTAACAGCGATATCTAGCAAAACAAACACACGGATTTCCCCTCAGAACACATACGCAAGGTGGGCACGGAAGTTGATGTTGTCGGTCGTGTAGAGGTTGATAAGCCGGAGTTGGGTCACGGCGCGGATAGCGGGGACACCAGGAGGAACGGCTGCTTGATTGAACGGATTGACCTTGGATGAATTCAGAACAAAATGTGAGAGAAATGAAAGAAACGTACGGTGAAGTAAGTGTAAAACGCCTCGGCGACGTTGTACGCGAGATTGAACCGCGAGATTGGGCGATGCGGACAATTTCCGGTGAGGACTTTGACGATGCTAGGATATCCAGGGTGCTGTCGGAGCAATGAGGAAATAATAATCGCACGCGCAAGTCCAGGCCCACCTCGATCGTGAGATATATTTTCTCCGTGTTGGGAGGAAGCACGCGCTCCCTGGGGTCGTCCAGCACGTCGCGGAAGTCGAGAATCTCCGCGAGCGAGACGCCGAAGAGCGTCTGATTTCTGGCAGGCTTGGGTGTGAACGGGATATTAATCAGCCCTTCCACGGTCGGGAGGGCCGTGGGAATCTGCGGCTTGGACCCGTGTGCATACGCGGCAAACGCTGCCCCGTGCGAGCCAGCGACCTGACGGCGGCTCTCAATGTGCACATCATGCACACACTGCGGGCAGTCGCTGTGCGGGAAGGTCTGCAGCAGCTCCTGGAAGATGCGCGCAGCCGCTTCCTGGGAAGTCTCCCCGTTGATTGGCGCAGAACCACGCGGAACTCTCGATCCGGAACCCGGCTTGATAGTCGCGTCGGTGACACATCGGGTCGTTGATATAGAAAACTTACAGGACGAGTCTTGCGAGCAGCATGAGCAGCATGGTGCCCAGGCGGGTGGTACGGGGCGTTAGGCACGAGCTGGATGTCTGTGAGTCGAGGTAATATGAAAGGGAGTAAAGTTACCCCGGGAGCGTGAGGCTGGCCATTAGGATGGCAGGGCGTCTGAGCGTAGCGTCCTCCCATGCGAGAGGGGATGACTGGCCGATTCTGCGGCAGCTGGACCTGGAACGTAGGCGCCGAAGAGTATGGGTGCGCCGGGGCAGCCTGACGAGGCGCCTCCGCCACCTGCAAAATGAATACGTGCGCCACGACGAGGAATCAATACTCACCGGTCGGGGCGCAGGGGCCCGCACTTGAGTTGGGACCTATACCCATGGGTCAGATAAACACGCAAAAGCTCGACCGAGACGTGCCTGAGGGGGCGAGCGAGGCCCCATTTGCAAGGGCGTCAGTGGAGCCTGCCCTCCTCCGGGGCTTCCGCGTCCTAACAAGTCCCTCTCGGGACCAGGCTATCATCAATCAGATTGGACACACACAAACCACCATGTAAACGCACGAAACCAGACCACGCAGAGATGTGGGGACGTGGCACGGGAGACGACTGAGAGTTGCTTCGCTCGCGATGGGAAACCTCGTCGAAGAGAACGTTGACCGAAGGCAGGATGTTACTCGCGTTGACGATCTACGGGTTTCAGCGTGAGGGTGGGAATGGAAGATAGGCGAACAGTCAATCTACCGAAGGGTTAGGCCCAGGGGGCGCGTTTGGCGAGCTGGGCATCGAGAGGGAATAGGAAGAGAGATGGCGAGAATATGGTACAGATTCGAAGCGGATGGCCTTTATATGTTGAACGGAAAACAATGGTTCAGGTTTGCCACCAGCCAAAGCGTCGAATTACCTCGTGGGGCAGCTTAGCACCAAAGCTGAGAATTGATCATAAACGGTCAAGCCAACAAACATCAGAGCTTCGAAAGAGGCGATACACTTGGAATTGATCCCGCAAGCAAAAAGGTCTGAAAAGGGTGCAGAAACGTAGAGGGAGGATGTGGGACTTGGACCGCAGCTTCCGGCGACAATCTCCTCGCAATCGCGGGCGTAGGGAGGCCCAGAAGACATATCGAGCACCCGGCAGCTTCCGTAACCAACGTTCCCCGCGCCAAATCTAGAACAAGGACGAGCCACCTGGTCGCCCGAAAGGCGTGCTCGTTACCCATGGAGAAGTGTTGCCCGTTAATTTTGAGGAAGCGATGAAAGCATCTTTGACATATGTGGTCAAATCGGTACAAAGTCGCTAGACCGGCCTCCGTAGACAAAACGGAATAAAGAACAAAGGCGTAAGGACCCATAACCGCCCATACGGACACCGAGGCATTGGCGCAAATGGGGAGGAAGAAAGGGAAGAAAGGGGCAGGCAAACAAAGGACAATACGCCATCAGGAACCCAGAAAAAAAATTGGATGACCTCGTTATAGTGCTACATGTTGTAAGAGTACAAGGGTGTTTATGTGCGCTCATAAATGCAAATGGATGATATGTAGATGGAATGCAGATCTGTACGACAACTCAATGCCCATTGACCTCCCCGTTGAGCAGAATCTTCTCCTTGCTTGCCGTGACGGGCACAGGGATGCCTTGTCTCAACACCGCCTCGGCGACCATCGAGCCCTCGGGGTGCGGGGGCGTGAAGGTCTTGAGCTGCACGGCCAGCTGCTCCTCGAACACCGCAGCCCCAGACGCCGCTGCGATGAGCCCCAGGAAGGGTGGCGAGGGGTTCAGCGGACGCGTACAGAACTCGGGGTGGGCCTGTAGGCCGACAAAAAACGGATGATCTGCGACTATAAGTAAGATGAAACCAGAGCAAGGACGAGAAACTGACCTGGCAACTCGAGCACCTGCATCCGCTCGCCCTTCTCATCCTTGCCCGCAAACGCAAGCCCACTCTGTTGCAGACGCTCCACAAAGTCCGGGTTGACCTCATACCGATGACGATGGCGTTCCCAGATCTTACCCGCGCCCGCATAAAGCTTGCGCGTGCGGGACCATGTCTCAGTACCCGGCTCAAACACCGTCGGGCGCAGACCAAGCCGCATCGTCCCGCCCATGTGCGTTTTGGAGATCTCTGGCATGAACATGATCACGGGCGACGGAGTGTCGGTGACGAACTCGGACGAGGTGGCGTCTACATCGTCTTCAACAGTCCGGAGCAAGAGCAGACAGAATACATACCTGGGACGCCGAGCACGTTGCGGGCCCACTCGATCACAGCGAGCTGGAAGCCAAGGCAGATGCCCAGGAAGGGCACCTTCTGCTCCCTGGCATACTTGATCGCGAGCATCATCCCCTCGGTTCCGCGAACTCCAAAGCCACCAGGGACGAGGATACCACTGAGACGAGTGAGTACCAGAGTGAGCGTGAACGGATGAAAACGCACCCTGCACCAACGACCGCACGCCACGCGTCATGATACTTTGCAGGATTGGATTCCTGTGTCTCAGGCTCCAGGTCAGACGATTCGACCCACTGGAATTCTATCAGTTGACGAAAAGGGGAGCAAAAAGTAGACGAACGTGAAGGATGAGTTTCCTGTGGACGCGGAAGGCAGAGTGCTCCAGCGATTTTGTAACGGACATGTACGAATCCTTCAGGTCCGTGTACTTGCCGACCAGCGCGATTGATACGGTGTCAAAAAGACGCTCCTGGCTGCAGGGTCGCGGATGAGGTACGTACGCTCTCCAATAGGAAAGGACTAACCCAGTGGTAAGGTCCTTCCATCTTCGGTGCAAGGAATCCCCCTTTTGCGTCATTTCGCGAGAGATCTTCAGGGCATCGAGATTGAGCCTTTTGCGAAGGTAGTTGACGATGCCTTGTGACTGGAGAAGGAGTGGGACGTGGTAGACTGAGGAGACGTCGTGTACACCAAACACTTGTTCTGGAGCAACGTGGCAGAACATCGAGATCTTCTCTTTTGTGGCCGGCAGGAGCGGATTCGGACCCATGAGCCTACAGGCAATCTAGAGCGGCTTTCAGATGGTGACTGTGAATGGGCGGACGACCTACCAAGTCGGGGAGCAATCCAAGGCCACGCAAGGAATGGATCGTCGTCTGCGTCGGCTTGGTCTTTTGTTCGCCGTGCATGTCGGGGACAAGCGAGACGTGGATGAGGGCAAAGTTGTCGTGGCCTGCGCGGAACTGGAATTGCCGCATGGCTTCTACGAAAGGGGCAGACTCGATGTCACCAACGGTGCCTCCGAGCTAAGACGATGGTGAGATGGCGGATGAGGGTAGAGAGAGGGTTATAGACCTCGACGATGCACACGTCCGGCTCGTCGCCCGTGTCGTCCACCGGAATTTTAGCGACACGCTCGATCCATTCCTGAATTTCGTTCGTGACATGCGGGACAATCTATCCACTTTGAGGCAAAGGTGAGGACGGGAAACGACAAGACTCACTTGGACCGTCTTGCCCAGATACTCTCCTTTCCGCTGCACCAGAGTGAGCACACATACAAGAACGGCAAGCCACACCAACCTCCTTCTCGATGACCTCTCTATAGATCTTGCCCGTAGTGATGTTGTTGTCTCGGGAGAGGGTAACATTAAGATACCGCTCGTAGTTTCCAAGGTCGAGATCGACCTCTCCGCCGTCATTCAAGACATACACCTCGCCTATCAGGGACTCAGCGGAAGAACCTGACAACTCGGTATTAAAGCGCACCGTGTTCCGTCGGGCGCATCGTGCCCGCATCTATGTTCATGTATGGGTCTATCTTGATCGCAGTGACCTTCAATCCGATGGTTTTGAGGAGCAGCCCCGTGGAGGAGGCTGTCGGCGGGGATTGAATAATGGAGGATGTGGAGACATCGTGGCATACCAATGACGCCCTTGCCAATCCCACTGATGACTCCGCCGGAGACGAGGATGAATTTGGTCATGGTAGGTGGTGGGCGAAGGAAAGGACGCGACGCGCCTGCAAGCGAGTCACACGGAGTCACAATACAAAATTTTCAGGGGTCAAACATCGACCAAATATTGGCACAGCCTCATCATGGATCTGGGTCGCGATCACATGTGGACTGAACATTGAACAAGACGTTCGGCAAGTTTCATATTCGTTCAAAACGCGTTGAAGCCATTATCTCCATTCACGACCGCGCCATTAATCGCCTTCGACTCTTCAGACGCCAAATGCACCACCGTCTTTGCCAATTCGTCCACTTCAACCAAGCCAGGCTGCAAGGCGCCAATCTGCTGCAAGACAGCCAGCTTTTCCATGTCCACGTTCTTCGGCATCGAGTTGGCTATATTCGTCTGCATCGCGCCGGGGAGTACAATATTCGTGCGGATTCCCTGCTTTGCATGTGCAGCGGCTGTGTTCTTGGTAAGACCAACAAGAGCGTGTTTGGAGGTCGTGTACGCAACGCCTGGGGGTTCAGTTGAACGAATCAATCTCGCAATCAATTAATCGCTTTACCAGACATTGCCCCGCGCTGAGATGCCGCTGAGCCGATGTTCACGATACTCCCACCGGTACCTTCGCCCCGGTTCAGGAAGTGCTTGACCGCGTACTTGGTCATGAGGTACGGCCCTGTGAGATTGATCCCCATAACGCGATCCCACTCGTCCTTTTCGCACGTCGCGGCGCTGTGAAGGCCATCCGCAATGCCCGCGTTGTTAATGAGCACGTCGAGGCGCTCAAAGTGGCGGACGGCAAAGTCGACGGCGGCAGCACAGGACGATTCGTTCGAGACGTCCAGCGTGAAGGTTGCGATGCGGCCTGACTCTGAATTATTCCGCAGCTCAATCTCTGTTTCCTTGGATAGCTGCTCGTTGATGTCGGCGATGACGACTCCCTTGGCTTTGCTGATGAGACATGCTTTGACGATGGCTTTGCCGAGGCCGCCAGCGCCGCCGGTGACGAGGACAACTTTATCTTGGAGGGACATGATGAGAGATGTGGAAAGACGGCATCCAGATGAGCTTAATGTGAACGCGGGTGAGTCTCCAAAACCAGCAGTGATCACCAGCGTCTCGATTCCGCAAGACAGACGCTCAAAGAACGTCGGAAGACCGAGGTATTCGCTTGCGAGATCATACTCGCAGTATAATTCCCCAGCGAAGGGGTCTCGAGACACACCAAAAAATCCATGGTGGGATAAAGAGAGCCGGAGCGGGGTGGGTAGTAAGATGGGTGCCGCTTTGGGCGTGCCGTACGTCGTTTCCCAAATCCAGAGGGAAGTCGACCACACGAGTGGCTCGGATAGAACAGATCCTCCGCAATCGAGGGCAAACTGTGCTGACTATCCACGGCGCGCGCCCCCAAGGTCGGATTGGCGACAGCGGTAGCTGAATATGTCGGATAAAAGTTCCGTCGGCATACGCAAAGAGGACTGACGGCGCTTTCGTTTCTGCGAATTTGGAGATCGAGGGAGTCGCATTCTGCGACAAGGCTGTCGAGGGTCGATCGGACCAGCGCAATCCGTTCGTTTAGAAGGGTCCTTCGAGTGACTGCGCTGGAGAGGAAGTAGCGGATGGCGCGCGTTGATGGCGTGTATATGAGATTCGCTACTAGTAGGTGACTCGTTGTATTCCAGGATGTCGCGGTCAAGTGTGCTTGCAGTGTCGAAATGGCGTCTACGGAAAGAAAATCCAAGTAGACGAACGAATTTGAGGCAGTTGGAGTCATATTCTGAGGAGACTCGGCGCCGGGGGGGCAGGTTGATGCTGTTGTTGTTCAAGGAATGGATCACGTCACAGTGACCACTCCTTTGACCCGACCACCACGTTGCAATATGGAGTCGACATGCCACTGTACGTCCTCCTGGCCTCTTGTGGCACGTATCTCTAATCCTCTCACAGGGTCCACTATTCCCCCTGAATTAGCACTCGAAATCACTGCACATAATGCCAACGACATACCGACTCTGTGCGCAATGTCCCTCGCGTCAAAGACGACGCGTTCTTTCGCTATCATCCACCTCTTTTCATCCATCCACTTCTCACGCACTGAGGATGTGGCTTTGTGGTGCGATATGGTCGCCCAGACACCCGCTCTTGCGGAAGTCGTCAAATATGTCAAATTTTGGGATCGTTCACCGACCGTGACGCCGAGCGTTATGAAGATACTCTCCCAGTCCTGGGATGTATCGGCTATTCCACCGTTCCCCAACGTAGAGGTTGTCGAATACAACGGTGATGGCACCGTTCCGATTGCCATAAAAGGTGGCCAAACGACCATCTTCCCTCGCATCCAGAAGCTTCGCCTCATAAATGTATATTTCGACTTGTTCGCCAAGCTCACGGGCCTCATCGGTGCATGCGGACGGGTCAAGAGCCTCACTCTCGACTCGGTCAGAGTTGAAGAACCCTCCGAGCCGGAGCCGCTGGACCCTGAGGTTTCTGTCGCTATCCCAGATCTAACTGAGCTGGAGGAACTTTGGGTCAAAGAGTGCAACAACGACTATGACTCAGAGGATATCATCTTCCGCTTAATCGACGAATATCCGACACCCTCGCACCTCCGAACTTTTGCGTTGGAGCGTTTTGAGGATGAAGACTACCAAACCTGCTCTCTTGGCGCTGCAGAAAAAGTACTACAGGTCTCTGCTCCGTCTCTCGTCAATCTGACTCTGGACCCGAGATTCCCAGACACCGGTAAATGAATCCAACGTCCACCCGATCATCCCAATCTTGACTATTTCGCAGAGGACGCTGAAATCTTGGAAATGTTCCAACGCTTGCCTGCTTTCCCCGCATTAGACTCGCTGACATTCTGGCTGAGTGATAGTCACGGGGTGGAGCAGGTCGTAAATTCACTCGAGGGAGCGCCCAATCTCACTCGACTCAATTTCCGGCTTGCCCTTTATGCAGACTTCTACGAGGACGTTCAATACGGTCTTGCGCTCATACTGGAGGATGCATTTCCGTGGGGTGCCTCCGAGTGTATGAAGAAAATTATCACGCGGAAATTCCCTTCCTGCCGCAATATCGTGTTCCAATTCTGCATCCCGGACGACATGGAGATGCACTTTCGACGGGGTATGAGAAGACGAACCGAGGCTCGTTTGAAGGAGCGTTTGGAGGAGAGTGGAGCGGATATCGCGGACTGCCTCCATATTGAGTGGCTGAACACGGAGTTTGAACCGGTCGTATATCGTGCGACGAACGGCAAGCCGGCATGGGGAATGTCCTGGTCGGAGGAGTGGTCGGAACCTGAGACGGAGGCTAGTGATTGTGAGTCGGAGTACTCGGACGAGCTAGGTTCACTGCCATCCCCGTCGGACCTTGATATGTACGATGATGAAGATTTTTAATCTCCATTTTCTTGTTTACTACTACAAAAACATTCAAAGTTATCTTCAGCTTCTTCTGGAGGACGCATTCCCGTGGCCCGCTTCCGAGTCGATGAAGGATGTCATCATTCGCAAGTTCCCTTCCTGCCGCCAAATCGATATCGTGTTCCAATTCTGCGTCCCGGACGACTGGGAGATGCACTTCCGACGGGGTATGAGAAGAAGAACCGAGGCTCGTTTGAAGGAGCGTTTGGAGGAGACTGGAGCGGATATAGGAAACTACCTGAGTATCGACTCGGAATGGTTGAACACTGATTTCGTGGCTTGTTCGTGGCACGAAGGAAGTTCCAGTATTTAAAGGAGTGGTCGGAGCCAGAGACGGAAACTAGTGATTGCGACCCAGAGGACTCGGAATCCGGATGTTGAAGAGTCGGAGGACGAGGACTTGGATGATGGCGAGTTGGAGGAAGATCTAGCCAGGTTCAATTGGTACAATACGTAAGCATAGCCACTTCTGGTCTCCACCACCACCACCGAATGACAACCCCTAAAATGGACTCGCATTGCAAGTCCGCTCTTTCCACTCACATCTTGCTCTAATCGCATGCCAGGGTCCCGCATTCCCCTTGAAATAGCACACGAAATCACCGCCCACAATAAGCACGACACACCGACTCTTCGCGCAATGTGCCTGGTGTCGCGAGCGACGCGCTCCTTGGCTATCATCCACCTGTTCTCCTACATCCACTTTGTCTGCACAGAGGACCTCGCCTGGTGGCTCGAGATGCTCCAGAGGACGCCGACACTCGCAGATGTTGTGAAAAGGGTCAAATTCTCGATCGCAGCGTCGCATCGCCATCTGGACATGTTTACCGATGCCACGAGCTTCCTCTACACCGCAGCTTCGGAATTTCCTATCATTCCGCCCTTTCCCAACGTCCGCTCTGTCGAATACAACGGTCCCTATAAGGTGGCGATGAAGACGGCGAGCACGTCTCTATTCCCTCAGATAGAAGAGCTCCATCTCGCGCGTTTTGCGCTGGAATTTTTGGCCGATTTCGCCAGTATCGTGGGCAGATGTCGAGGGTTGAAAAGTCTTTTTCTCGACAGCATCCAGATCGAAGAGCAGGAATCCTTGGTCCTTTCGAGCCCTGGATCAAATTCGGATCTCATCGCGCTGGAAAAGCTCGTCGTGAAAGGTTTAGGGCGCCGTCGAGCCGGTTTTATTGCCCAGTTACTGCAACAGTATCCTCCCCATTTCCTTCGAACTTTGGCCTTTCATCATTCCGACGAGGATCAAGCATGCTCTATCGACGCCGCGGAGAAATTATTGCAATCCTTTGCTCCGTCTCTCGTCAATCTAGTCATTGACCCATCTTTTCGGGAAGTTGGTAAGCATACCCTTTCCGCTCGCTATTCTCATTCTGACGTGCTCTGAAAGACGATGAGGACAACTCTGCCATGTTTGGTCGCTTACCTGTCTTCTCCGCCCTCGAAAGTCTCACCGTGTGGCTGAACCATAATCGTCTCGCGGAGGATGCTATTCGCGCGCTGCAAGGAGCGCCCAACCTCACCCACCTCATCTTCAGGCTTCATCTCCCTTACAAACGCTACTCCGACATGCGGAAGAAGCTCGCCAAGCTTCTAGAGCAAATCTTCCCCTGGAACACGTCCGAATCCATGCAGGCTACCATTACGCGCAAATTCCCATCCTGCCGCCAGATCGCATTCCACTTTTGCATTCCGAAAGATTCGCAGATGCATTATCGTCGAGGGATGCGAAGGAGGATGGAACAGCGCCTGAAGAGTCGAATGGAAGAAATTGGAGCGGATATTGAGGAGTACTTGAAGATTGAGTGGTTGGACGAAGCGTTCCAGCCTGTTCAGTATCAGCGGACGAACGGCAAGCCGACCTGGAGAGCGACTTGGTTCAATGACGGCTATCGAGAGCCCGAGACAGAGAGTAGTGATTGCGAGGAACCTGCACCGCGCGTCGTCCAGTCACTGAATTGGAATGACTGGAAATATTACCCTGTCTTGGTCTATGACGACTGACACTGGACAGTATCGTTAAATTTCGTATGTAAAAAAGAATTTTTTAATACTTGGTGTGTTCGCTCGGCACAGCCACATCTGGATCTTAAGACCCACCACGACCAAACCACGAGCTCAAGTGAATTAAATGGACTCGCATTGCAAGTTTGCTGTCTTTCATCTGCATGTACATCTCACTCTAATCGCATGCTTAGGGTCCCGTATTCCCCCGGAAATAACCCACGAAATCACTGCCCACAATGAGCACGACGTACCGACTCTGCGCGCCATGTGTCTGGTCTCGCGAGCGACGCGCTCCTTGGCCATCATCCACCTGTTCTCCCTCATTCACTTTGTCTGCCTCGAGGACCTCACTCGGTGGATAGAGATGCTCGAGAGAACACCGACCCTTGCGACCGTTGTCAAAAGGGTCAAGTTTTCTCTCTCGGGGTCGCATCGTCATCTTATCTACCCCGCTGCTGCGGGCGGCTTTTTCGACGCTTTGGCCTCAGACTTTCCTACCATGCCGCCCTTTCCCAACGTGCGCTCTGTCGAATATGACGGTGAATACATGTACAGGGTTGCGATGAAGACGATGAGCACGTCTCTGTTCCCTCAGGTGGAAGAGCTCCGTCTCGCGGGTTTCTCGCTGGAATCGTTGGCTGATTTGGCTACTATCGTGTCCCGCTGCGGAAGGCTCAAAAGCCTTTCTCTCGACAGCATCCACGTTGGACAGCGAGAATCCCCAGTCTTTCCGACGATCTCTGAATCCACGAATCCGGACCTCACCACGTTGGAAGAACTCGTCGTGAAAGGCTTGGGAATTGATCCAGGCAATTTTATTGCCAAGTTGCTGCAACAATATCCTTCCCATTCGCTGCGGACTTTGGCCTTTAACCATTGCGACGAGAATCAAGCGTGCTCCGTCGACGCCATCGAGAAATTATTGCAGTCTTTCGCCCCGTCTCTCGTCAATCTAGTCATAGATCCATCTTTCGCGGAAATTGGTGAGAACACCTGCTCATCCGGGATTAATTCCGAAGCTGACTTTCTCTGAAAGACGACAACTCGGCCATGTTCGGTCGCTTACC
Organism: Roridomyces roridus; assembly: GCA_029378245.1. NCBI lineage: Eukaryota > Fungi > Basidiomycota > Agaricomycetes > Agaricales > Mycenaceae > Roridomyces > Roridomyces roridus. The sequence goes on from JARKIF010000006.1 coordinate 2,096,395, forward strand.
TGTCTTCTCCGCCCTCGAAAGTCTCACCGTGTGGCTGGAACATAGTCGTTGCGCGGAGGATGCTATACGCACGTTACAAGCGCCGAACCTCACTCGCCTCATCTTCAGGCTTGATCTCCCCTATCTATACTACGACGACGTGCGAGATGATTTCGGCGAGCTTCTGGAGGAAATCTTTCCCTGGAACACCTCCGAATCCGTGAAGGCTACCATTTCGCGCAAATTCCCATCTTGCCGGCGGATCGCGTTCCACTTTTGCATTCCGAAAGACTCCCAGATGCATTATCGTTGAGGGATGCGAAGGAGGATGGAGCGTCTCTTGAAGCGTCGAATGGAGAAAATCGGAGCGGATATTGAGGGGTACTTGCAGGTCGAGTGGTTGGACGAAGCGTTCCAGCCTGTTCAATATCAGCGGGGGAACGGGAAGCCAAACTGGAGAGCGACTTGGTTCAAGCGCGACTATCCAGAGCCCGAGACAGAGAATAGCGATTGCGAGGAGCCCGAAAAGCCGCACGACATCCAGTCTGACTGGAACCCGGAATTCGAATTTTACCCTTACTTTGGCTTTGACGACTAGTTAGTATCGTTAATTTTCATTAGCACAACGTATGTATCTAAAAGAACATTCATTCATGCATCATGGCTGGGGAATAACCACTTCTCAACCGCCCTCAGCGCAGTATACGTTATACACGTCAAAGCAAACCCAACCATAATTCCAAGATCCCCAGTTCCCTTCTTCGCAAGGGGACCCACAAAGAAAGATTGATCCATACACGGCACGATGAGCGCAAAGGATAAAGCGAATGCGAGGACCGCAGCCAAACCAGGAGGCAGCTTCCGCGGGTTGTTCCATTCCTCAACTTTGTAACGCGTGAATTCTAGACGGCGGAAAACGACGTGTTCCATGAGGATGATGGCGGAGAATGAGCCCGTCCAGTAGCCGATGATATCTAAAATGTGTTAATGACGAGGAGAAAACTCGGAGAGCGTCGTACCGAGGAACGTGACGAGGGAAGAGTAGAAGTTCCGCTCTGCGTAGATAGCCAGGGGAATGCCACTTGAAATCCTACGTCAATTAAGGAAAGAGTAAGAGACGCAAAGACATACATAGCCGTTGCGACCATGGCGAATATATACCGCGGAATTTTGGCAAACACGGGGTGGACGTTCATGAGACTCATACCAAAAGAATACATTATAGGACCGCAGGCGCCAACGATGGAGAGCGCCATGGTCACGAGCAAGAACTTGCCGAACCCGTGTACGGGTTCCAGGATGGCGGCCACCAGCCCGCCGGTGTTATTCCCGCCCTCATACGCGGCGGCCCACGCTGGCACGCTCGATGCCGCCGAAGCAAACGCTGCGCCCAAGAGGTGGGTCATTAGCTGTGAATTCATGAGCTTCATTCTGGGTAGAGAGGGTGCAGGACTCACACTGGGAATGAACAACCCGAAATAAGTCCTCGCAAAAATCATCGGACTCGACCTCGCGTCGTGATACACCCCGTAATCTGGCGTCATCGTGCACCAAGCTAGGTTCGCTGCGCCGACTGTAGCTGCAAAGGACAAGACTGCTGCAGCAGTAGCTGGCGGAGTATCGTCCATGGCGTAGTTGCTCGGATGGAGATGCTTCCCGCCGACACCGAGCATGACGAACATACCCAGCAGACTCGGGATCCACGCGAGGCAGGCAAACCTATCGGGCGTGTTAATGAGAATCATAAACAAACTTTTTGACCTTACCAGTGGATGAATTTATATCCACAGAAAGTCACGACGAATGACAGCATGGTGAGGATGACGATCCCATCGGTGGAACTCAGATGCCCAGACGCACCGGCCAAGAGTTGGCCTCCGACCATGACACCCAGGATGAGGTACCCCATCATAGAGGCGACGTTGAAGATACTTGGCAGGATTGCACCGTAGTATCTACTGTGGTGTGAGGCGCTGTGTATGAGTTGCTTCATTTTACTTACCCCCAAGAGAACCGGCTGTAGAAAGGTGAATATCATTGGATTGGGAGGGCTGAAGAACGTACGCTTGAACCATGGATCTAGTCCCAAGTTGTGGACCGAATATTCCACTTGCAGGAATCAGTCTTGTCGAATTTGAGCCACAAAGACAACATACAAAGTCGCCGGGATAAGCAAAGATCTAGGGAGACGTTAGAATGAGAACAACTTCACACGCAATCGAGGCAACTCACAACACGTCCGCGACAAGAAATACAATTGCGCTGTCTCTGAAAGAGAGCCTGAACGCCACGGGACCAGCTGCACCAGAAGTCAAGCTATCCGATAGAATCAATATCTCAGAGGCCATCCGTACGAGCCGTCACTCACTTGGTCAAGTTCATATTAGACGAGAACCAGATCATGAACAGCTGGAATCTCTTGGTGTCCACACGCTCCTCCTCCGGGATCGGTGCGATGCTATGCAAGAAGAAGAATGTCAATGCTAATCGAAGAAAGACAGGAGAAGATCACTAACCCATGTGTCTCCACCCCATACCGACCCAAGAATCTCGTCAGCCGATAGAGTTTCGATTTTTCATCAATGCTCGTTACTGGACTCTCCTGGCGGGCGACGTCGACCTTAACGTCATCGAGAGAGAGAGACTCGACATCCTTTTCGTTGGGCGTGGAAGACATGCAGGCGCGCGGAGGATGGGGGGCTGAGGGCACGTCGACATTTCAAGTCACCTTGAAGCTTGCACACTTGTAGTGTGACGGCCGCTACTTTGTGGATTTCCCCATACCGAATCGGAATCCTTAACTGAGCGATTAGTATCAAAAATGACACACCCATGTGAACGGAGGGAGCGGCGGGCGGAACGATGTAAACGAGGCGTCTGGATGCGACGACCAGCCGAGCCTCGGGAGCGTTGTCTTGAGTTTTTGATGCGAAAGAGTCGAGAGCAAGTGAGAGTTGCTTGAAATGGTCTCATGGATCGTTAACGTTCACGATTTGCAATTCACCCGACGTTCATTCTGTTCAAGTAAACGCCAGGAGATGTTCAAAATCCTTCTATTCCTGCCCAAAATAGGAGGTAAGTAGGAGTTAGACAATGGTTTGGCTCACAGAGAACACACGACTCTTGACATTTGGTTTAATTTTCCACCCTCCACGCCTTGCCCGCATTTCCACGCCAATTTCCTCGCGTTCCTGGACCTGAATATTGTTGAACGGCCTGCAAATATAAGAATGGCGGCCGCCGCAACCTCTCGAACCGTGGGACTTGAAAGCTGATGAACTGTGAGCGTGCATCAGGGACCAGGGACGAGACTCAGGTTCCAATTGGACATGAAACTGCCTCGCCGCCGGACACAAAATATTTGAACGGTGGAACGTTCAACAGTGTCTGGGACAGACAGAATGGAACGTTGTTCACGTTGTTCATGCCAGGCTGCGCTGGTGAGATAGACTCAGGCAACTGCAGGGAGACGTGCATGCAGCCATAGAACTACGGTTGGCAGACACGCATGTTCAACGTTCAGATGAGTCAGCTGGCTGCGGTTCAAACAGTGAACACGCATCAACTCACCCGAACAGACACTTCTCATTATCCATATTGTGCTCCGCGAATTCGGTCGGCACCCAAAGCCCGTCGCTCCCGCAATCTCGGGTCTCATGCTCTCAAATGGCCATGGCTTATTCGTCATTCCGTGTCTGTCGAATTCGAGAACGAAAAGAAATTTCTCGAACTCCGAAGCGTTCTTCGGACGCCGTCGGCGTAAGATGCTCCGGAGTCGAACTTAGGCTGCACGGTCCGAATGAGTCGAGTTTATTTAACGCTCTGCAGAGTACCGTGGCTCACTCACGGAGGTTTGTTCATCTAGTACGTTCTGGCCTCCTGCAAGCGTATCAAGAACAACACCATCCAACTGCGGCTTGAGAAGCATTCCCAGCCCATCACACACGGATCTTCACGATTATCTTGCACTCTTTTCTCGCGCTCGGAGACCTCAGTGCAGACAGCTGACTCGGTCGTATTCGGCTTTCCGAGGAAAGGAAAGCGAGGACGAATAGGGTTCCGACTTCTATTCGTTTTAGTCGGAGTGGAGCTCAGTGGGACGCTGATAAGGTATGCACATACTGATTCAAGTATAGATTAGAGCGGGGTATCGGACGGCGAGCAGAGTCTGTTAACCGGTGCCGGGCTTCGACTGATAAACACGAGCGCCGGGACTTGGAAGAAGCGATGAGTGCGGGGCGCGAGTAAGTAGGTAGTGCTTGCTGAGCAGATGAGTGGACGGGCCGGACTCAATGGTCGGGTGCGGTAAACAGAGTTTCGGACGTTAGGGCCGAGAAAACAAATTGGTTCGCTGCTGTAGTACAGCCATGGCCGACAGATGGACAGTTGAAGAGTCCGCCGGGAGTCGGCCTTACGTCTCATACTTGACCCGTCGGGTCAGCGTTCCGAAGTCAACGACGGCGAGGACGGGGAGAAGAGGAGTCGCTGGGAGTTTGCTGCGAGTCGTGTGCCAGGGAAAACAGGGAGGCTGGGACATTCCGATCTTCGGTCGGTGTTCACAGCAGAACGCAGAATGGACAGATTTGTGTCCTGTGGAGAATGGAAGGCAAAGAGATATGAGTTGATTGATGATAGCAGAGATGTAAGAGTAGTTATGCGATGATAAAAATACATATGCAGGCGAGCCAAAAAGAGACCAATGAAGAAAGGGAGAGAGGGCCGGGTAGAAATCCATCCATCCGGCAACGCATCTACACGCGTCGTCATCGACGGCGTAGACGTGGAGCGAGCTTGAGAGTGGGCACGCCGGGCCTGGAGGGGAGAGAGTGCCGGCTGGTGAGCTTGCTGATTCGCGCCATGACGTCTTTAGCGAGAAAGACCGTGTCCGCGTCCTCGTCGTACGTCTTGTTCTGGTCGTCTATTAGCTCGATGATGTGGACGTCGACGGGGTGCAGCGTTTTGCACTCGAGGTAGCGGAAGATATGGATGAACTCGTGTCTGGTGGCTGCCCGTCAGAGGAGAACGGCGTCCACATGCCAGGAGATGACGCACCTGAAAATTTTGACGTCGACCGTGGTAAGAGCAGATGTGGGCGTCGCTAGTGAGACTGGGAGGGATAAGCTCTCTGAAAGACGACAAAGGGACAAAGACGCACCTTGGACGAGTCTAATCGCACCGTTTATTCGCGCCAGAGCAAAGCGGGCATCGTCAAAGGATGTCTGGTCGTAGTCGACGTCCATCATGGACGGGTAAGGCGTAGAGTAGGCGAGAGCCATGTCCTGAGGACAATCGAGGTGAAAGGCTGTTTTTAAAGAAGCACTCCACATAGAGGCCGAGGGGCACGAGGGCGGAATACATAGTTCGGGCAACTTCCTTTTTGATCGAGATTCCTGTTATGTTATGTGACCCTTCTTTCTCCCGCCTCAGGGTCGCCACCGCTTCAAATTTCTCCCTGTGCATACACCGTAGCCTAGGAGTCCGTTGCATGGCACACACGCGTTTCTTGCCTGGAACAACCGCCTCACCTTGTACTTTCTTCGCGTCATTCCTCGCGTCATTACTCATCCAATTTGTGGAGAAAACGAGGCAGCGAGACGGACGGCCATCCCGAAGAGCTGAGGCATCTTCTGAACTGTAATGTCGATCGCTGTCGTCACCGCCGGTCAATCTACCCGTTTTCTATCCAGTTTCTTTCCACTGCGCAGTAAGCATCTCCGCGCCTGGCCGCAGCGTCGATCAGTGCGGGATGTGAGAGAGTCGTGTGCCCATTCTCCGCCGATGGTTCTTAAATTCTTCGGTCTCTTCGAGATAAAGATTACTCCACGCAGGTCTCCGTTCCGTCCCGTTATCACCACGGAACGGATCGCCGTTGCGTCTCCGATCACCCCAACTCCGACCAAACCGAAGATCACTTATAGGGGTGTGCAATCGGGTGTCCCTCGACGACACGTTGTTCCCTGGTTTTTTGTTTTTTGTTTTCAAATAGTAGGGTGTTCAATGTTCATGCACGCTCAAGCACCAACTCCGATCGCATTCATAGCTGCAACACTCCGCCGCTGTCGTGTCCAAACCCGGAGATTTTTTATGTTTCAACTTCGGAGACTTTCGTGGGCTGAATTTTGACTCTGAGCTAGGCATCAACCGCCGCCGTAAAAACGAAAATCTCGACAGCCCTCAACACCCCATACAATACGCAAAAAAAGCCAACCAACATCCCGAGATCCCCCGTCACAGCCCCGCTTTCGGCAATCGGGCCGACGTACCCTGCCGGAAGAGGACGTGCTCGACTGCGGAATACGAAGCTGCCCAGTAACAGATGATATCTACGTGTGATGCTAGTAAAGTCGGTGGAGTTGGCGGGTACTTGCTGATCAAGGAGACGAAGGCGGAGTAAAAGTGGGCCTCTTCAAGAGGAGCTGTTGAATAGAACGGATCGACGAACACAGCTGTGGTTGAGCTGCGACCACAATCGCAGATAAGCGGAATTGTGAGTCAAAGTCTGGAACACACATCCGGAGTAGGGCCCGTGAGCGCGAGAGCCATTACTGCGACAAGTGACGACCCAAATTGCCCGCAACAGCAGTAATTAGCCCGCCGAGGTGGTTACCATTCTCCCACTCCGCGCGCCACCAAGGCTGCGCCGAGGATTTGTGCTAAAAGCTAGCCAGGACATGAGTAATTTAAACCTGGACTTGAAGCAGACTTACAGCCGAACATACGATGAATGAGTTGAGGGAGTAGATGTCCGGCAACCCAAGTACTTGCCAACGGGTTATCCGGTACCCACAAAAATTCTACAATTGAACGGTCAATAGACCTCGGAAACAGAACTAGAATGAACGTGACACGACCAGTGTAAGGACTAGAACGATTCCCGCAATTGATCTCACCCCCGTCGCCCGCACAAAGAGCTGGCCGCGAATGTTCCGAGGAAGCCGAGACTCGTGAAGGCGTTGATGGGGTTCGGGAGGATCGCGTCGGATACTCCCCCTGCAAACGCCTGTCAGTGAAAACAGTGCAAGTACGCCATGAGCCATAACCTCATCCCCGATTTCGGGCATTTGGGGGCATCTGAGCGGTCAAATGCGAAACATGTAAACTCACAAGTATGCCGGAATGATCAAGGACCTTAGGTGCCGGAGTTTCGCAGGATGTTTGAAGAAAACGGGTCCGCCTGCGCCGAGGATAAAGCTACGGCTTTCAAGTCGAGATCGCGGCAACATGAAGGACAGTCACATACCTCCAGATGCTCAAGCACGATGAACAGCTGATACGTGCGGCGGTCGACGCGCTGCTCTATGGGGACTGGGCGATACTGTCCAACGGAAACGTTTCTTCCTGGACCCGAAACAGACAAACCACCGACCCATGGATCTCCTTCCCAAAGGGCCCAAGAAATTTGGTGAGACGTTGAAGGCCGGTGGGTTATCCTCCGCATGGAGAATACATGCTGAGTAAAGCCCAAGTGAAGGTGGAACGGTGGGTTTTTTTTTTTTGAACTCCTTTTTCACGTATGAGACGTGAATCTTGCTTTTCAACGTGCGAAGACCTTGCTGTGGGGAAGATCTATCCTCGAACAAGTATGATCCAGCCCAAAGAAATAGCTCACCAACCGAGTTCGCCCGAGCAGCCCCTTCCGCCGCCACGGCATGTGGCTGCGCATAACCTCGGGTGCTCCGCACAACTTGAGGTCTAGCCCGCACAGAAAACAAGCAACGAGGCGCAATACACTGGTCTCATCTCGTACTAGCATCGCTAGCTGACTTTTCAAAAGCCACGGAGATGAAAGTACGACCCGCGTCAAAGCGGCATCGCCAATCCAAGGAGGCTGGAACGTGCGCAGCACAGGAAGGTCCGCGGAGGGCGACGCAAAGCAAAAAAAGAGCGTTATCCTCGAGCCACTGCGCCCCTTCGCGGGGTGATTACAACCTCGCAGGTATGGTCAAAAGTCGAAGACAAACAGATGACTGGGGAGCGTCTGAGCACGGAGAGGGCGTGGCCCCAAAGACAAGGGCAGCTGTCAAATAAATGTATGAATAGTCATACACGCTGTCGGTGCTAGTACTATACTGGAATCGGCGGTGGCAGGCTGGGCAGGCAGGGTACTGAATGTTATGAATCCATATCAACACCCAGATTCGTTTGGCGCTTGGTTCGGAGTTCATCGGATGGCTCGCCGACGCAGCCTGCAGGTCGCCAGACGTTTCCGGGCGTCGCTTTTCCAGAGTTGGATCCGGCCATCGTTGCCCGGAGAGGGGAGAACCGTCCTGCACGCACGTGGCTCAGGAGCGACTGGAAAAAGCCTCAGAATGAGATGAGGATACTCACCGAGTCCACTCTAGTCTCTCATTGGCGACCTGCCACTATACTTGCGCTGCTCGCAGCTGGGCACGATCGAAGCCGTCCACCCTTCTTCCTCGGCGTATTGTCTTCCGCCCCCTCGCCTGGCTTGGCTCTCCGGATGCCGCCAGGGAGAACATTGACACCGTCTTGTTCCACCGGCAGAGCCTCTACTTGGGGGATCGAAGGTCGTCGTAGGCGGTACTTGGTGATCTAACAATGTACAATGTCGATCTCAGAGCAACGGGAGGATATAAGTGAACGCACTTCATGCCACCCGAGCCATGTACGGCTCTCGCCAATATCAATACTTGCACCATGAGATGCGCCATCCGCGATTCATCAACCCAGGCCGGCCCCTGGAGTACTCTTCTGGGCGCACTGATGCAGCGCCTGGGCCATGGGGGATGAGAGGTGCAGAGGCACTGTCTCGACCCGCTAGTGAGTGTAGGGTAGCGAGAGGGGGGGTAAAGGGACTCTGTGGAGCGACCGATCCACCGCAAGGTCGAGGGGTCGGTTGTCTGCGACTGGAACGCGCTGGCCTTGGGTTAACGTTGGGTTCGACCTCCTGGGTGCCGGGGATGTCGATTGCGGAAGGCTGCTCCAGGTCCAGGCTTTCACCATCCTGCAGATCTTCTACAACTGCGCCCCCGCCGTCTCAAAAGACAAGGCAACGATGCACAGTTGATTGAGACTGCACATGCAGCAAAGGCCGTGAAAATTTGGTGAAAGTCGTATGTAGGACGCGTCGGCAACGAGGAGTCTGACTTCTGGAGAGTCGCGATTTGGTCGCGATGAGAACAGAGCCGAAACGATCACATGGTGTCACAACAACTTGTCCTTTCACCCCACCACGTCTGATGGCCTCACTCTCGAGCGACGAGATCTCGGAAGAGCAAAAGCAAATTCTATTCGATTTTAGGACATGCCATCCCACAATGGTATGTTCCGCCATGCCGGTGGCACCGACCACTCGATTTTTATTCAGGGCGTCAGAAAAATCGCGGAGGCTCTTCGACCTCAAATACCCGCAATCACGGGCAAAATGGTGCGATCCGTGCAAGTGGCAAGCGGAAAACTCCCGGCTCTGGATCCAGCCAAACAGCTCGATCTCGACGGCCTGAATCTACGGGCAGCACGTCGTCAAAGGACATTGAAGAAGATGAAAGCAACTCTGGTCGGACAGAAAGATGCGACCAATCTCGATGAAGAGGATCTCTTTTGGTCCTCGGAAGACGTCGCCGATATGTACTGGCTTGCAGGGAAAACACAGAAGGGAAATTACCCTCTTCTCGCCAACGGCGACACTCACTGGGACCATGACCGAGTCCTGTGGGTTAATTTCGCGGTGCCCAGCATGTTTGGTTCGCAAAACTTTCTCTCAACCCTCTTTGCAATTTGTTAATCCAGTTCAGAGATGCTGCAAATGAAAGCTATAGGCATAGAGACACCTCAAGAACAATACGAGGCTGTATGGATGCTGTGGAAGATGCTCAAAAAGGCGCGCGACGAGACCCCCGGTGGCAAGGACGAGGTTTCCGACCTTGCCATCGCCCAGCAACTGCTTTCGGAGTGAGTCATCCCAACTTTCCAAGAAAATATCCGACTGAGACATTTCAAAGATATGGCATAGATGCCATGGATGTTGACCTGGACATGCAAATGACAAGCACGCCTCTTCAAAGCGACACTGCCAGGCTGTTCCGCAAGCTGGTCCCTGGTGTCGTAATCTAAGCAATGTATAACGGGGGCAGATACTATTTGTTTCGAGCGGTTGGACGAAGGCCTTGAACGGGAGCCGTTGCCAGGGTACGGCGATGTGGTTGACGCAACTAAATGCCGTTCAACTCGTCAACTTGGAAGTGTGAGGAACTGTCTTCGTTTGCTAGAAATCACTGTTAGTTTAATTGTTGTCTCTCCGTTCGCTATCTACCCGCTGATCGGGCATCACCTTCGTGACGTCCTCTTGCTCTTGACCACCATGTCATACTGTGAGTTTTTCTCCTTTGTGCAAAACCCTTCTAATGCAGCCAGGGTCTTTGATTCCTGCCGAACTAGGGCACGAAATCACAGCCTACAATGCGGACGACATGGACACCCTTCGCGCGTTGTGTCTCGCGTCAAAGACGACGCGCCCATTCGCTATAATCCACCTTTTCTCCGTCATACGTTTCTCTTGCGTCGAGGATTTCGCCTGGTGGATCGAGATGCTGGGCCGGACGCCCGTACTTACGAGCATAGTCAAACAAGTCAAGATTCTTGGGAACGATGTCCCGAGACGCCTAAACCGCTCGAGGCGTAAAATTTTCCCTACCGTCACGAAACTGTCGGGAAACCAAATCATTCCTGCCTTTCCACATCTACCCCACGTCCACTCTGTCGAATATAACGGTCCTGGCATCCTCGACATCGCGGTGCAGAGCGCGCCGTTATTTCCCCGCATGCACAAGCTCCAGCTTGTCAATATCGCTTTCCCCTCTTTCCATCGACTCACCGAGCTTGTTGGCTCGTGTGGGCCGCTCACATGGCTCGCGTTTGACACGGTCAGAATCGAATCTTTCAATCCAGAGTCGCCACAGCTGGTCTATCGCCTACCCAACCTAGTCGGCCTGGATCAGCTTCTGGTCAAACATTGCGATTTTGAGCCACTGTTCGACGAGTGCATTGTGCGTTTGATAGAACAGTATCCGCCCTTTCGGCTTCGGACGCTGGTTTTGGCACGACCCGATGATGACACGGATGCCTGCTCGATTTCTGCTACCGAAAAATTGCTGCAACTTTGCGCTCGATCCCTCGAAAATCTGGACCTGGATCCGTTATTAAAGGATGCTGGTGAGCCAACTTGAAGCCATCTCCCACCGAGTATTGACCGGTTTCCAGACATTTCAGAGAGCTTTGACATGCTTGGCCACCTGCCCGTCTTCATGGCTCTCGATTCCCTCACCATCTGGCTCAGTTGGGGGTGCGAAGTAGCGCATGTCATCGGCCAACTCAAGGGAGCACCAAAGCTCACCCGACTCATATTTCGATTTGCGCTTTACGACTCGGTGTACGAGCGCGATTTGCAGGAATTCGATGACTTGCTCGAGGACATCTTTCCCTGGGATGTCTCTCAATCTATCAAGATTTTTGTTGCCAAAAGTTTCCGTCGTGCCGTCAGATTGCGTTCCATTTCTGTGCTCCCCGTGACTGGGCGGTGCATTATCGGCGTGGAATGAGAAGAAAGATGGAGCGGCGATTGATACATCGTTTGGAGGTGACCGCTGGGGCAGATATTGCGAAGTATCTTCAAATCGAGTGATTGGACGAGGACTTTCGGCCCATCGTCTACCGAGATAACGGGAAGCCGCCGTGGACTGCGACGTGGTTCACGCATTGTTATCCAGAACCAGAGACGGAGGCTAGCGACTCGGAATGAATAAATTACTACTACCGCTCAATCCGTATCCTGTTTTATAGTACATAATCCGTCGGTACAAGGTCATGTATATCCTGCTACTCCCCCAGCTCGTTCATCTTTGAACTGGTTTCCGATGAGATCCAGAATAAAATAACTACCGTTCAAGTCGTAAACTTTGGGGAATTGTCTCCGCGTACAGTCCAAAATCCGACGATACAAGTAAGATTTCTATCCCGCGACTCCTCAGCTCGTCCATCTTTGAACTGTTTTCTGATGAGATCAGAAAGTCAGGGGTGGACAAGGTGAATGACCGCAACCTCCGGTCCCAGGTCCCCTCCAGAAGCTTGGTGAGAACATCTTCTCCTCCAAGGGACAACAAGATACTCTCCAGCGCCGGAGACACTCTGGAGAGAAAATCGACAACAGAATCGGCTGGGAGACTTGGTTTGGCGATGAGCCCAAAGCACCTGATTGAAGGTACCGCAGCGATTACGCCTACGAGTTGATCGACGTCGGGATGAAAGTCGGCTTCAAAACCGGCGGTCATGATCAGCCTTGTCGGTCGGCAAGACACTCCACGCAGGAATCGAGGAAGATCCTGGTGAGCGCTCTCGAGATCATAGTCAAAGTACAAGTCCACAAGGGCCGGGGTGTCTAGGTACGCCAAAAATCCGTGGTGGGAAAGGGAAAGACGGAGGAGGTTTGGCAACAGGATGGGAGCGCCGATATAGGCGTATTCGGCGGCGTCACCCATGTTCAAAGCGCATTCGACCAACAGTGCGCATGATCGGAGCATGTCCAGATGGCCGGTCCACGTATTGGACCCCCCGTATCGGGAGAGCTGGGGGAAAAGGGGGACGGAGACCGGACGGTAACACAACCTTTTGTTGACGAACAAGTCCCGTATAGGAGCGCCTTCGAGGAAATCAAGCGATGCGACGTCCCTTTCGTGGTACATATTGATGTCCAGTCTCGACAGGATGTCCAGTCGACCCCGGACCTGCTCGGCGACGCCCAGGATAAATTCCTCTGAGCCAAACAGCGTCACCCTTTCCCAGCGCTGACAATGCTGCGCAAGTATAAAGAGCATATTGGTTTGCTCGGGTGTGGAGACCGTGACGATGTCGCATACAAATGTAATGTTCAGCGGCACGTCGCGAGAGCGCTCGAGTTGACTTTCGAGCCTCTTGACGCTGCAACAGCCCCATTTTTCCCGTTCAACCACGACAGTTGACCACAAGAGTGGCTGGGATAAACAGATGGTCCGCCAGCGAGCACAGACGGCGCTGACAAGCCACGGGGGCGTGAAGCCAAATATGGTGAATAGAATCTCGGGTGGCATGCGACGAAGCGGACTGAGTACGCCCTCGTGCTTTCGGATTTGGCAGTCGAGGGACTCGCATTCTGCGACGAGTGCTGTGAGAGTAGATTGCAGATCGGAGATTTGCTCGCTCAGATGGTTCTTTCGAGCGCGGGCACTGACGATAAAGTCCCGAGCGGCGCCGGGGACGTCGGGGTCCATGGGCGGAAGATTGGATTCGAGGATGTGGTCGGGGACCAGCGAGGAGGACATCGTGGTGGCGGCTGACATGCGTTTTGATCACTGATCAATCGATCAAAACACATGCCCGGTCTCCGAATTCGACCACCATCACTTGACCATCACATCGCGCAAGAAAAAGGATCTGTCCTTCACTTCACCACGTTCGAGAATTGAAGACTCACGTGAAGGGATCAATCTCAGGGCCCCAGTGTCTGCCTGGCCGTGTGGGTACCGATATCAACCGTCAAAAAAGAGTCGTGGAGGGCTTTGGGAGGGCCACGTAAAGTTCGACCTCGAATCCCGAGCAAATACAGTTCGTTCCGTGCAAGTGGAGAGCGAAGAATCCCTGGCTTTGTATGCGATCGCGCCCCCCAATCCCGGGGGTTCAAGCAGCATGATCCCTCCGTTATCATCTCCCTTGGTCCGTTGCCTTGCTGAAAATGAGCAAGCTCCACGCGAAGCCACTGCTAGAACCTCGCCCAATACGTCAAAGGAAGGTGAGCTTAGAAAATTTAATCTCCAGCGCTAACGCCGTCCCCGTCTTTTCGCTATCCCATGTCTGCCTCGTCGAAGGAAAAAGAGTCGGGAAGTCCTCCCGACTCCGTCGTCTCCAGCGCAGTAGAACCCACACGTCTCGAGCGACTCACCACTTTCCTTGGACGCTTTGGTGTGGAGACTAATGGGTCCGTCTCCGTCTATCTCGCATAATCCAATCTTACGATTCGATTCATAGCATCGGCCCCGTCCCTGACGAGCTGCGCGTCGACCGAAGAACCTATCAGCTCTTCACGGTCTGGTTCACGTCCATGATGAACATAGCCAGGTTAGCTCACTCTTGGTCATGAACGCGGTCGTAGTAAATCCACTACAGTCTCGTCGGCGGCGCCACTGGGCCCGTAGTGTTCCAACTCTCTTTCAAAAACACTGTGATTACTCTCGTCATCACGAACGCTTTGTACGTTGCCTAGGTCACTTTCCCTTTCATTGAACACCGTCAGGTCGTTAATACTTCCGGCATACTTGTACGTCGCCCTCCGTTCTGTTTTCAAGTTGTTGTTCATGTTTCAAGTGCAATATTCGGCCCGAAATTAGGAACGAGAACCATGGTCCAGGCGTACGCCCTCGTCCTCAGTCGAGTTCAATTTCGTTGACTCTATTATTCAGGCGATTTTCCTGGGGGTAAGTGCTTACATAGACTTGCCTCGATCTCACCTACGCTACACAGAGCCTATGGCGTGATCCTCCCCAGTGTGCTCAACGTCTTCTCGTCCATTGGGTATCTAGTTATCACAGTCGTGATCGCAGCGCAGCTCCTCGCTCGTGCGACGGGGAATATGAGCTCGACCGATGGAATCGTCATCAACGCGCTCATTACGCTTCTGGTGAGTTTCTGTGGGTACAGAGTCATCCATTGGTAATGCTCTTGTTCTTCATCCCGCCGCCTATGAATCATGTCTTTCCGCAGGTTCACCACCCTTGCCTGGATCCCCGGCCTCATTGGCCTCGTGGTCATGCTCATCGTCGGCGGACGACGTCTCGGCCCCGCCATCAGCGCTGACGAGCACCTCTACCCACCACCTACCGTGGCCGCAATCGTAACATATGCAGCGACGATGGCAGCGGGGAATTGGTCGTGGTGTTCAGTTGCCTCCGATTACGGGGTGTACCACGATAAGAATGGGTCAACTGCCAAGATCTTCACCTGGACTTATCTGGGAATGTTCATCCCGGCTGTAAGGACACCCTGAGTTCGTCGTTCAAATAACTGAAATTCCATAGATCATAACACAAGTCATGGGGGCGGCGTTTACTGTGGCAGCGCCCAACGTTCCTTTGTGGCACGCCGAGTCTGAGGATGGGAACGATTTCGGCGGGCTAGTTGTCGCTATCCTCCAGCCTTGCGGACGATTCGGGACGTTCATGGTTGTAATCATGGTCCTGGGTATCACGGGCCTGAACGCCCCTTCGATGTATTCATTTGGTGAGCATTCTTGAAGCTACATTCGCTGCAATGCCAACATGAACTAGGGAACAGCATGATGAACATTAGCTCCATATTCGCCAAGGTCCCGCGTTATGTGTATGCCATCGTCGCCACCGCCATGTGCGTCCTAGCCTCCCTCCTCTCATTCATATTTCAATTGTCTTCCCTCAAGCGTGATACCGCTTGCTATCGTCGCCGAAGCCCACTTTTACTCTGCCCTCGTATCACTCATGAGTCTGTGTCGAACGAACTTGGCAAAGAGTTTTCTACTCATTAGTACCCCAGATATGATCGGCTACTGGTCCGCCTCTTACTCTGGCGTCATCTTCGTCGAACACGTCTTTTTCCGGCGTCGCGATTTCTCCCGCTACAAACTGTCCGATTGGAACAACCCAGCGAAATTGCCACCCGGGCTCGCAGCCTTGCTATCGTTCTGCATTTCATTCGCGCTGATCGTACCCTGTATGAGGCAGACGTGGTACGTCGGACCCATAGCAAAGAGCGGAACGGGGGATATTGGGGTGTTTGTCGGCTTCTTCGGGACGTGTGTGATGTATGGTGTCTTGAGGGTCGTGGAGATTCGAATGTTTCCTGGACATGATAGTTGATACCTATTTACAACTTTACTACTCGTCCTTGATGAAATCCTTCTGGACCTCCTCCCCAAACTCGGCCCACGACAGCCTTGGGATGCGAAAATTGTCTCCGAGCTTCGCGTATGTGATACCACCCAGACGGCCGATGGGTTTCAGCTTGGCTGGGTCGACGCCGTTACCGCGCTCGTTCATGACGGCGTTGCGGATGTGGATATACTTGATGGTGCCGAGTATCATGTTTGCCTTGACAGCGCCCGAGTCGGGGTCCTTGATTTCTACGTTTTGTAGAAACTCGCATTCCATTGAAAATGCCGACTCTTTCACGCGCGCGGGCTTTGCGGACATCTGGTAATCAAATGAATGAGTGGGATTCCGAGGCTGTATGGGAAACTCACACTGGGCTCCTTAGTCAGTCCACTCAAAGCCCATTCGCTGACGCCCGGCGGGGCATCGATCGAGCAGGCATTTGCCTGGGCGACCCATGGCTCACTGATAATGTTGACTGTGAATCCTTTCGTTGCGAGGATGTTGTGTCCGGAATCTTTGTGTCGGGGCGCATCGGTGAATGTTACGGAGAGGACCGGCGGGTTGGTGCAGACCTTGAAAAGGTCAGTGAGAAGCTCAATTGAAGAAGGTATTGTCACTTGGTTAAACCAACTGAAGGCAGTTGAGTCGACTGCTCTTTGAATCACATGAATTTTACCTGAACGGTGCGAGATTCTCGGTTCCATCTTCAGCAATCGTCGAGACGAAGGCGACTGGACGGGGAACGATTCCGCTTGTACAGAGGCTGTAGATAAGCCTGTTCTGGTTTAGCACAAGCCCAAAGCGATGTGGACAGCCTATACTTGGGATCCGTCTCTTTCGCGTCGACCGTCTTCCATCCGAGCTTCTCCTCTTCGGCCCATTTCCTGCCTTGCTCAGTGGCCGTTGCCGGTCGCCCCAAAGTCCATTCCGGATCGGGTGTTTGAGTGACCTTGATGCTGGACGTGTCGAACGGAGGGAGGGTGTCAGAGGCCGACATGATAGTAGCAGATAAAGAAGGAAGCCTGGCACGTAAAGCAGCAGCCCGGCATCGCGCCAACATGGCGAAAGAGAACCCGGATCGGCACCATTCAGCCGGTCATCAAAAAGCATCCCAAAACAGAAACGCTCTTGTGACCTGGCTGCATGCTCGCGGCTCGGCTTCTCCGTTTCACGCCACCACACACTCGTCTTACTTTCACCAGACCTTTCAGCCTCGGCACGATGGGCGCAGGAACGCAGACGGTCAACACCACGCAACGACTGCAGAGTCTTCGGGAACTGCTCGCTCAAGAGCAGGTTCACGCATTTGTAATCCCGAGTGAAGACCAGCGTGCGTGCATGTCCCATCCGAGCCCATCTATCGTCTGATCAACGAAAGATTCGAGCGAGTACCTTGCTGATTGCGATGAGCGGCGAGCTTTCATTTCCGGCTTCAATGGGTCTGCGGGTATGCGCCGATCTGTCTGTGGTCTGTCTTGGTGTTGAGGGAGACGTTAGGGTGCGCTGTCGTCACGCCCAAGGAGGCGTTTTTGTTTACGGATGGCCGGTATTTCCTCCAAGCCGAGCAACAGTTGGACCAGTGCGTGGATGGCCTCTGAGTCTAGGAAACTAACATGAA
Organism: Roridomyces roridus; assembly: GCA_029378245.1. NCBI lineage: Eukaryota > Fungi > Basidiomycota > Agaricomycetes > Agaricales > Mycenaceae > Roridomyces > Roridomyces roridus. The sequence goes on from JARKIF010000006.1 coordinate 2,113,882, forward strand.
TGTTGGGCAGAAACTGGACCTTGATGAAGCAAGGGCTTCCAGGTAACGATCCCCTAGTATTTCACGCATTCCGATTCGCTGAAGCACTATGTCAGACGTCCCGACATGGCAAGAATTCTTGTCCAAGGTCAGATCGTCCCGATTCATCTGGCATCTCATTCCAATGTCTGACAGAAAATCGACCCTTCGTCTCGCATCGGCATCGACTCTACCTTGATCTCAGCAGGTTAGTCAAGCCCATTTTTGCCGTCCAATTTCTTGACAGGATGTATTTTCAGTCGATGCCGAAAGCTTGGCGAAGACACTCAAGCCGCGGAGCTCCTCGCTCGCTTCTCTCAGCAAGAACCCCGTCGACACAGTTTGGGCGGAACACCGGCCGGCTCGGCCCCAGAGCCAAGTCTTCTCACTCGACGTCAAGTTCTCTGGCGAGTCTCACACCGACAAGATCAAGAGACTTCGTGAAGCGCTCGCCAAGAAAGAGGCGACAGGCATGGTGGTGACCATGCTAGATGAGGTTGCGTGGCTATTCAACCTCCGCGGGTCCGATATCGCGTATAACCCCGTGTTCTTTGCCTATGCCATCGTAACGCCGGAGAAGGCTACCCTGTTTATTAATCCCGACCAGCTAGACGGCGCTGCAAGGAGCGCTCTGGGGCCGGCAGTCACGATCGAAGAGTACTCCGAATTCTTCGACCATCTCAAGGGCCTCGCGAAGGAGCTCGGTTTACGCGGCTCTCCAGTAAATTCACTGTCCACGTCGCATACAAATACTCACAATCTTCAGAAAGTTTTACTTGGAGACAAATCCAGCCTGGCTGTGGCCGAGGCTGTCGGCGAGGGCAATTACGCTCTCGTTCCCTCTCCTATTGCGGAATTGAAGTCCATCAAAAACGAAACGGAGCTCGAGGGTTTCCGACAGAGCCACATCCGGGATGGCGCCGCCTTGGCTCGCTACTTTTCGTGGTTGGAAGAACAGCTGCAGAATGGTGTCGAGGTCAACGAGAGCCAGGCAGCGGATCAGCTTGAAAAGTATAGATCGTACGTTGTTTTCTTTCCGATTTGGGGACGGGTAATGGATGGCCTGTTAGGGAACTCGATCTGTTCCGTGGGCTTTCGTTCCCGACGATCAGCTCGACGGGTCCTAATGGCGGTTTGTGTGTTATTCGAGTGTTATTGTATATTGACGCCTCGACAGCTATCATCCATTACTGCCCGGACGCCAACGACTGTGCTGTGATCAGGCAGGATCAAGTTCGCTTATTACTTTTCCACTTGGACGATTCTGACTATTCTTTCACAGATTTATCTCTGTGACTCCGGAGGTAAAGATTTACATATATTTGACGACCTAATACGTATTGAACAGCTCAATTCTTCGACGGGACGACTGATGTTACTCGAACTTGGGTAAGCTTGTTGCTGCGTCCTAATTCGTGGTTGATATTGTTGGTTGCAGCACTTTGGTACTCCGACGGCAGAGGAGAAGAGAGCGTTTACTCGTGTCTTGCAAGGCCATATCGCGATTGACGAGGCGGTTTTCCCTAATGGAACCACCGGTGGGTTTGGCTTTGTGTTCCTTTTTCGACCGCTGACTTGCCATAGGATATATTTTGTGATTTTTGCTTCGTCGTTCTTCTTACAAACTCTGATAAGTGGTTCGTAGGGACGCGTTTGCTCGCAAATTCTTGTGGCAGGATGGACTCGATTACCGCCATGGAACGGGTCACGGAGTCGGTCACTACTTGAACGTCCATGAAGGACCTCAGGGAATGGGTGTCCGAATTGGTGAGAAATTATCAACTCAAAATCCTCCCTTGGCTCATATATTTCTAGCATACAATTCTACTGCATTGAAACCCGGCATGACTGTGTCCAACGAACCGGGATACTATGCAGATGGTAAATTCGGTATCCGGATCGAGAACATCGTTCTCGTGAAAAAGGCGGCGACTCCGAACAACTTTGGCGACAAGGGGTACCTCGGCTTCGAGCGTGTTACGATGTGAGTTTTCCTTACTTGACGGTTGACTGAACTCATGGTTTCCAGGTGTCCGATACAAACAAAACTGATTGAAAGGACAATTTTCAGTGCGGAAGAAACCAAGTGGCTGAACGAATATCATGCCGAGATATTGAGCAAGGTCTCTCCTCTGCTTCAGAACGATTCCAGGGCGTTGGAATGGCTGAAGCGGGAATGCACGGCAATCTAAAATAGTGACGTAAATACCGCACACTTGCCATTTTGGGTTATTACGCGAAAACGTTGCTTGGCCTTCGCTACCAGCCGCACTGTGCACGACACGACACGACGACTGCGCACCTACCCTACGATGTCCACACTCACCAATCCCGCCTTTTGCTACGACATCTTCAGCCTGGCCGGCTGTCCGCAAGGCCAGAACTGTCGGCGGAGACACGACATCCTCCAGTGCTCTTGCGGGTTGGTCCTACTCGCAAACGATTTCGCCAGTCATCGCGGGAGCAGACGGCATGCGATGCTCATGATAGCAAAGCAGTCCGAGTCAAGTCGGTCTACAGGCCCGCCGTCGAATGCGTTTCCGGCGGCGGCGGCAGAAGTGCGTTTGGACTCATCGACGAAAAAAGTCGTGCCACTCTAAAACTCTACCAGCGCTCCGGGGTCTCTAACGCCGCACCGAGTCCTGAGGAGCTCACGATTTGCGTTGTCTGCGGTGGGGACATCCCGACTGTTAAAATGGCGTCCCATGTCAAATGGCATGGTCGGATGCGCCAGAAGGTTTTGGCTGCGGCGCAGGCGATGGCTGCTGCGGCCGAGGAGGACAAGAATGAGGTTACCGTCTCTCACAAGGAGGGCGTTGATTTCGGCGTCCTCGGGGACAGTTCGGTCTATATCGACCTGACTGTATTGAATGTCAAGCGCGGACACCTTTCTGGCGTCGTGTTGGAGACGATTTCTGTTCGTAAAGAAGAATCCAAGTTTGTTTTCTTTGTACATCTTGCGCCGATTTATGGAACTGAGCTCTCAGGTTCTCCGCTACCTTGTCCGGCGGGCGATCGAGATGGGTCAAACGCAATCAAGCACGGACTTTGGCTGTCAAATTCGAGCCCAATGGGTCCATCGAGGGCGAATACGACGACGTCCTCGAGCTCATCTTTCTCGAAACGGCGACAAAAGAGCGGTTTTTGATAACACGGACCCTTCACGCCGTCGTGGGCTCGCCGGAGGATCACGAGCAGATCAAGCCCAAGGCCGCGTATGCGCGCCGCAAGCAGGGTGCGCCCCAGAATCAGTCTACGGGCCCAATCATCCGGAGTCTGCGGCCTCCGACGTGGGGACCTGTCAAGTGGACTTCGCGACTGGGCGAGTTCAAACCGCCGCCAGCTTTGATACAAGCTGCTTTCCCCCAACATGCGAGAGTGAATACCAAGGCGATCTTGGGTAATGTCCGGGATTTCTTACCGTCGAGCTTCACCATTAACACATATGGGGAGCATTTCCAGACGATGTTGTATATCGAGGACGAGCAGATGAGGTACAACGCTCTAGACAACGTTACGTGAATCTCACGTATTGGTTCAGGCAAGACCTGGAGATGTACTCCATGACAGACGTCGAGTTGAAGGCGAACCATCCTCGTTACGAGTGAGTCTTCGATATAGCTCGTCGGTCGGATGCTCACGGGTTTTTCCAGCCTTCAAGTCAAAGGACTCGCTGAAGGTCGGCCGTCTGTTGTCGTCGGCGACTTTATCCTAGTTAGGCTCACCGAAACCCCGGATGGGCCCCAGTACGAAGGACGGGTCCACCAAGTTCACGAAAACCACGTTAGCCTCCGCTTTGACGATAGGTTCAGCACCTACAAAGGCACCAAGTTTGACGTTAATTTCACGTTGAACCGGCTGCCCCATCGACGGATGCACCAAGCGCTGACGAATAATTTCAAAGAATCACGGATATTCTTTCCGAGAGGGGAGCATCTTATTCGCAAGTGGCGGGTGTTGAAAAAGGAGAAGGAGACTATTACGGTGTTTAATAGGCTCATTGCGCAGGATCCGGAGCAGTTGGATGCAGTCGCTGCGATTGTACACCAGCCGAGGGGATCTCCGCCTCACATCGTTTTCGGGCCTCCGGGAAGTGCGTTGTATCTTTTTTCGATTATGCTTGAGATTGAATTTTGACTCGCAGCCGGTAAAACGGTGACGATCGTAGAAGCAATCTTGCAGCTCCTCCACCGGAATCCTGATGCGCACATTCTCGCCTGCGCACCCAGCAACTCTGCGGCCGACCTCATCGCCCGGAAGCTACTCATTCTCGGCCCAACACAGCTCTTCCGACTCAACTCGCTCACACGCAAATACCTCGATCTTTCGCCGGACCTCAGAAAATTCAGCGCGATCAACGACAACCTTACGTTTATGCTTCCCCTCGTCGAGGATCTGCGGAAATTCCGCGTCGTGGTGTCCACGTGCATCTCGGGCGGGGTCGCAGCGCAGCTCGGCGTCAAGCGCGGGCACTTTCATTATATCTTCGTCGACGAGGCGGGACAGGCGACGGAGCCCGAGGTGGTGTTGCCCATCAAGAGTCTCGCGGATAAACAGACGAATGTGATCTTGGCGGGTGATAACAAGCAGCTTGGGCCAATCGTGCATTCGTGGATTGCGAGGTCCTTGGGGTTGAGGATTAGTTATCTTGCGCGCCTTATGCAACGGGAGATTTATAGCCTCGATCCGGAGATGCCTGAAGGCGGGAGCGGGGTTACGTACGTGCATTAATCGTCTCCTCCGCTTTTATTTTGTGCACTGACATGTTTCATTCAGGATCGTCAAGCTGGTCAACAACTTCCGGTCTCATCCTGCCATATTGGAGTTTTCGAATAATCAGTTCTATAACGGCGAGCTGAAACCGTGCGGAGACCCAGTTTTAATTCGGAGTCTGGAGAATTTGGAGGAGCTGCCGAAGAAGAAGTTCCCGCTCATTTTTCATGGTATTATGGGCAAAGATGACCGCGAGGGGTCGTCGCCCAGTTTCTTCAACGTCTCCGAGGCGAGTCTCGTCAAGAAGTACGTCATGTCGCTTGTGGGTGATCGCAAAGCGCGCATTCGTAAGTCATTTCATCTTCGTGTTTTATTTTGAGATTGATTAATGGCTTTTTAGGTCCGGAGGAAATTGGTATTATTACGCCGTATCATGCGCAACGGTGCAAAATCATGGACCTGCTTTACCGGGACCCCAAGTTGCGAAGCATCACCGTTGGGAGCGTTGAAGAATTCCAGGGACAGGAACGTCGGGTCATTATCATGTCGACTGTCCGCAGCAACACGAATTATGTCGAGTCGGATATCCGGCGGACGTTGGGCTTTGTTGCCAATCCTCAACGATTCAACGGTGAGCTTTACATGCACACTTTTTATTTATTTGCTGATGATACTTTCAGTGGCTGTAACCCGCGCCCAGGCGCTCCTCATCGTCATCGGTAACCCCGAGATTCTCGCACTCGATCCTCTCTGGCGTGCGTTCATGAACTATATCCACACTCGTGGCGGGTGGAGGGGCAAGGAGATCACCTGGAACGCAGACGAAGACGTCATTCCCAGCGCTGCGGCCTACGACCTCGAGATGAAACGCCGTGCAGAGGGCGAGGCGGAGGAGATGATGGCGAGATTAAAGTCTTTGATCGCACAACAGAACGACGACGGCGGGTCTGATCTTGACTTTGATGTTTCTGACGGGGATTTCGACCTGGGCCCAGATGGGATGGTTCGTTGGGATGCGGATTGAAGTTACTCATGTACTTATGTATGTTGAACCAAAACACCAAATTTGGTAACTCCAGTTTGAACCGTGGAAAATCAAAGTCGAACATTGATGGCGCACAATGATTGGGCGTTGACGTCTCCATTTAGATAGCCCGCTTGTTATCGACTCCCATGAGCTCGACCTCCCGGCAGCGGTGTGTGGAGACAATGTAGAAATTTCCTCCGGAGCGGTGAGCAGCGCAGTCTGAATAATGCCATGGATCAAGAGGGTCCAGCGATAAATGAGTTCCAAATCCACAAAAGACAGGTAGTACAGAGCTCCGGTCTGTATTAAAGACGGGCTCCAGCAGTATAATTACAAACAAATCCACTAAAATAAAAAATCCCTAATGCCGTCCCCAATACGAAAACTCGGAGGACGTGGTAGTGTCATATCGTCCGTATGGAATACCCGTCGGCCGCCTGACAGCAGATGCAGGCAACACACTAGGCCCAGGCATCGGCACCGGATACTCGGAAGACGTAGCCGTGTCATGCCGCGTGTACGGAACACCTGTCGGCGTGCGCCGGGGCTGCACAGACACCTGGAACTCGGAAGACGTGCCGGTGTCATATCGGAGGTACTCAGCACCCGTTGCCGTGGATTCTCCTGGCTGAGCTGAACGCCAGTGTGCGGCAAGCTGGCTTGCCGAAGGGCCAGGAACCGTTGATGGCTCCGGCTCGTCGTCGTCGTCGTCCTCTTCGAGCGCCTCCTGCTGCATCTGGACTAGCTGCTCGCGCTCTTCCAGAGCAAGCAAGGCGTCCTCCGCCGAGGTAATCATCTTCCGAAGCGCCTCTGAAAAGCATGGTTAGTGATAACTTATAGTCGCCGAAGCAGAAACAAACGCACGTTCGATGCTCAGCGTGAACAAAGTCTACAAGTTGTATATCAACATGCGTATCCTTGTGAAAATGGAATAGCACTCACATGCCGCGCATCGTCATCCTGCAATATCTCCCTCTTAACCCTCTCCCCAAGCCTCTCCGCACTCGTAATCTCATTCATCAGCTTCTGCAACCCAGGCGGCAGCGGGTCATCCGAATCTACCCCCATCGACTTGCCCTTTGACACGAAATACGACAGATGTTCGTGAAACATCTTGGCATCCGCGAGAATCTTGTGCGGGAGCGCTTCGAGCTGTTCTTGAACCTTGAGGTGCGATTTGTGGACAGCGTCATCGGTGGAGGGTCCCGCCAAATGTGGCTCCATCAGCGGTGGAGGGTTATGGGCATTGGCCTTCTTTCCACGTCGAGCCTTCTCGGCCAAGAGACGGACGCGTTCGCGGTATCGCTTGACTGCGCGATCAAAAACCCCTGCGTAGATGGCGTTGCGGTATTTGGAGGAGAAAGCCTCGGCGATGACTGCGAATGAGTTTAGTTTTCAACTTGAAAAATTCATGTTGAATGGCACGCACCCGAGATGAGGATAGTCATGGTAGCCACACCCAACAAAGCCCATGCTACGAACACTGAACGCCCAGCCGGAGTTTGAGGCGACGAATCCCCTGTGTAAATTTAATCAACGAATCTCGAAAACCAAACAACAAATACCGTATCCAATGGTCGTGAAAGCAATGAAGCCTATTCCCGAGTCAATATACCCCCACAAGAACAATCCAAACACGCACAAAAATAAAACGACCTTCCAAATTCCCACTTCTCCGTTTGCATAAATATAACAGATCCAATCTATCGTGGGCGCAAATAAGCTTGGAAAACAAAATAGAACAGTTGGACCTACCACCCAGAAAGTGATGAACAGCGCCCACACAACAATCAACCGTGCATAAAACGCCTTGGTTTCCTCCTTTTCCATACTAGCACGAAACGCATCATACTGCAACGTCAGTGATTTCTTAAACTGCGGAGGCGCAGGCGGGGGTTTGGGAAACCCTGAGGAAGTGCGTACGCCCCCGTGAAGGAGGTGCGATTCGTTCACCGCAAGGGCAAAGGAGCCGATCATGCCGATCATGCGGCCCATGCGCGCGTGAGTGAGCGGAATGCCTGGCTCGGGGGGCGCAATGGGCATCCCGACGCTGCCGTGATGACCTGCATGATGAGAGGACGACGAAGACGATTCATCGTTATGCCGTTGGCCGAATCCTTCGGGCAGCAGCGTGTTCAACGGCACCCCAGCTTCCATCGCCGCGGCTTCCAGCTACAAATAGTCAGAGTCAGTTCAAGAAAAACGACCTCAACGAACCTGTTTCCACGAGAGAGCCTCCAGGTTGAGGTGCATGCCGTGCGGGTGGTTTCCATATCCCAAACCATGTCCCATCATGAACCCAGTCCCACTTCCATGACTGACCGTATCGCTCCCACCTCCATCGTGCCATAGCCATGTCCACGACGGAATTCGTCCGTCGAGCGAATGCAGCACCCTGCCCACCAAACCATCGCGGACCGGCCTATTTTCATTCCGCACCCACACAGGCGCCCCTTTCTCACGCAGCCGCCACTCGATAGCTTCGCGCCATCGGTTCGACACACGTCTCTTCCAGCGACCAATTTTGCGGCGTTGGCGCATGGCCTGGACTCGTTTACGATAGCCCACCTCCAGGCCTTCCAGCACGGTGTCGCGCATGAGGCCTACTGCCAGTGCAATCATGAGGATGCCGAATGCCGCATAGATGCATGTGAAGACGCGAGCGCCTGTTGTAGGGGGTGTAATGTCGCCGAAGCCTGGCATGGGAATTCAACAACGTGTTTGTGGGCGAAAAAAAGAAAGGACCCACCGATCGTCTCGATCGTGACGAGGCTAAAATACATGGCGTCGATAAAGTTGAGGTGGAGGATGATGGAAAAAATGAGAGAGCCCAGTGCGATGTAGCAGAGGAGCAGAATAACGACTATGATGAGTGAGCGCTGCCGGCGCGTAAGCCCGCTACCTGCAGCATGGCGGAATTTGTTATCACACGTGTGATGCCGAAAGAAAGAAAAAGCACATACCGCTCTTCTCGAAATCGGGCGTGAGTACCAAGTCGTAGATTAACGTGAGATTGGTAAAGGTGGACACGGCCGTTGAGCAAACTGTGAGCTAATCAGCAAAGAAGACAAGTTTAGGCTTTTACGGGCCAATTACCAGTGACCCAGAATGATTGCCCGTACGTGAACCCGTCGTTGAAACGGTGTTCCACACCAAAAATGGTGACAGCAATTATATTTATAAGATCTGTCATCGAGTGAGCACAAGACCAGATTTCTGGCATGCTGCAAAACTCGCCGTGTATTGTAAGGAAGAGTATGCAGCCGACTGTCATCAGCTTAACCTTCTTCTCAAGAAAGCGAGCCACGAGGCAAATGTTGGCTGCCAATGCACAGGCCATGCTGAAGCCCAGACCAATGTTGAGGATGGCGGGGTTCGGACGCCGTTCGACAATTTTGTTGTCTACGGTGCGCACGTACCAGTGCTGAGGCGGTCAGTGAGCATGGACGCTACATGCAAGAGAGAGTATTTACCTCGGTAAGCCCGGGAATTTCGAGGAGAATGGAGAACGGAATGACGATGCCGGAAAGAATTGGTGTCCACCGGTAGCGCGCGGTGTAGTTGTCCAGCTCCTCATTAGTCGTTTTGGGGTTGAGGATCTCTCTGACGCGCGAGGTCCAGGTGGGGATGCTTTCCTTGTCGTCCATGACAGCGGTCAAAGAGGAGACGTCGGTACGGGTGTGTCTTGGCGGTGCTGGGGCAACCGGTTCCTCGGCGAGCTGCTCCTCGACCTCCATTCCATTGATAATATCGTCCGTGTCGTGTTCGTGGTCCAGGTCTTCTTCATCCTCGTCCAATTCTTCCAAGTCGTCGCTCGGAGAATTCTCGTCCGTTTCCGGCGGATTGGGGTCAAGACCCTTCTCTGGATCCGGATGCCTGTTAGTAATAATGGGCCGGTTGAAGAGTATGAGTGGGAGGTATCTGAGTATTGTCATTGACGTCCGGGGGCTTGCATAAAAGGTCGTGGGTGGTGGTGGAGCAGAAGAGAGAGAGAGATAAAGTCGCGATCTGTCCGAATTAGGAGAAGGATCTCGGATCAACAACATCATTTCTTCCTCCACCATGTCTCTGGCGGCGTACCAGTCGGAGCTCATCCAGCATGCCATGCAGATCGGCGCCCTCAAATTCGGGTCCTTCACACTCAAATCCGGCCGGTAAGCCGCCCTTGCCGCCTCAAGACGACAACCCAAATCCAAGACAGTGTATCTCCCTACTTTTTCAATGCCGGTCTGCTCAACACCGGTCCCATCCTCGCCGTTCTGTCTACTGCTTACGCAGCTACCATCGTGTCTGGACCTCTGCCGGACTTTGACGTGCTTTTCGGACCTGCGTACAAGGGCATCCCTTTTGCGGCAACCACGGCGCTTCTGCTGCACACCCAGCACAACGTCGCCGTCGGTTTTGCGTATGACCGGAAGGAGGCCAAGGACCATGGCGAGGGCGGCAAGATGGTCGGCGTCTCCGTTTCTGGGAAGCGGGTGGTGATTCTGGACGACGTCATGACCTCGGGAAAGGCTGTCCGCGGTGCGATAGAGACGGTGGTGGCACATGGTGGAGAGGTTGTTGGAGTTGTTCAGTGCCTGGACCGGGAGGAGATTGGTCAGGACGGTACGAGCAGCACTGTGAAGGAGATTGAGGCTCTCATCGGCGAGGGACGAGTAAAGTCTATCCTCAAGATGCGCGACCTGATGGCTTGGCTGGAAAATAATGGGATGACCGAGGAGCTTGGGTCCATGAAGGCGTATTGGGATCAATATGGTTTGAAGTAAAATACTCGAATGTAGGAATAGACAGGGTGCGACGCGCAGACGCGTCTGCGTCACCTGATCGGCCAGCCATAGACGCTCAGTCAGACACGTCAGCGCGTCAGCTTTCTTCTTACTTCCATCCTCTCTTCACTATGAACGACGTGGTCACCGAAATCCGCAAAATCCCAGCCGTCACTCGCTTCCTATGCATCTCTTTCGTGGGCGTCTCTATCCCTGTGTTCATGAAGGCCGTCCCAGCGCTGTACGGAGTACCCTACAACTACAATCTCGTCTTCCAGAAGCTTCAGGTTCATATCCCTCGGGTCTGACTGGATGGTCTTGACGTTGCTCTGTAGATCTGGCGGCTTTACACGAGTTTCTTCCTGGGAAGTCAGTGTGTTCCGGTTCTCAAAGGTATTCGCCAACTGACCTGGGTTTAGGCCAAGGCATATCCTTCATTTTTGGTGAGTATTCTCGTGTCGGTCATTGTACGGTGGTTAATATTCGACGTGCTAGAGCTCATCACACTGTAGTATGTCTCTTTCATTCGACTACATCCCGAGCTAACCAACGTAGCCGCTGCGGGAATGACCTGGAACGATTCGACGGTCCTTACTACCTGAAATCTGCCGACCTCGCATGGCAGATGTTCGCCGCCAACATTGGCGTCATCGTCCGTCCCTTTCTTTTTCCCGTGCATCCATCCTCTTCTAACGTCCACCCAGCTCCTCAGCCTCCCACTCACTCGGCAGCAATACGTCTACATCTTCTTCCGCCCCTTCCTCCACTTGCTCATCTACATCTCCTCCGCCCTCGCGCCTCTAGGCGCACAAATGTCCATCTTCGGGCTCATCACCGTCCCAGTAACCTACAACCCATGGATCATGCTCGCCTTTGAGCTGCTAGGCGGGGGACCAGGCGCAGTCGCCGCTGCTCTCCCCGGAACCGTCATGGGTCACCTCTGGTGGTGGGGCGTCTGGGGCAGCCGTGCAGGCGGTGCTGGTGGGATATTACAGGAATGGGGCATCGCGCCTGCGTGGCTGAGGAGTTGGTTTGGTGAAAGTGGCGCGCCTAGGCCTGGGTCGCGCAATTTGAATGGCACGACGGGGGCGAATGCAGGATCGGGCATACATGTTGTGCCCCCGCGGAGGCAGGTTGGAACGGAGCCGCCTGTTGCGTCAGGGTCGTCCAGCAGTGGGTACAGGTGGGGGTCGGGTAATAAGCTTGGGAGCTCTTGAGCCAAGTCTGTACAGTGTATTTTCTCTTTGAAGTTTTTGACGCTCTGATGGCGGGCTGCCCGCCCCGACTTTTGAGTATTGCATTTCCACGATTCTAATGCAGCAGGAAGACTCTGTAGTCGATGTATGTCCAGTAGAAATCTTGCCCCACCGTCAGGTCCATCGAATGGGGTCATCCGCAAACGCCCGAACCCAATCAATGCGGCCGCAAACTGAGTGTCTCCTTCTCCCTTCCTCCACCGTCGTCTGACGCGTATTTCTTTCCTTCTTTCATGGCCTCATTAGCCCGTCTTCGTGTCTCTCGCAGGCTGGTACGTCTCTAGCACCCTCCCTCTCCCAATTTTTCTGATTTTTATCGCGTATTTCATTCTCTACAGCCCCAACTTGCCCGCGCCATTCAAACCTCTGCGGACACGACGCAGCTCGCCTCGCCTCCCACCGACCTCTCCCAGCCCTTCACCGTCAAACTGCACGAGGACTCGTTCCGCGGGTACCAATGCGACATTCCCGACCTCGAGGTGGAGGTCACCAAGGACCAGCTCCTCGGCATGTACAAGCAGATGACGACCATGCGTAGGATGGAGATGGCTGCGGACGCGCTGTACAAGGCCAAGCTTATCCGTGGTTTCTGCCACTTGGCCATCGGGCAGGTGAGTAGTTGAGCGTTTGCCGCGTCTTTTTCTCATCGCTCAACCTCTCTTCAGGAAGCAGTCTCTGTCGGGATGGAGGCTGGTATCACCCCCGAGGACCGTGTGATCACCTCCTACCGGTGCCACCCCTTCGCTGTCCTGCGCGGCGGCACGATCAAGGGTGTCATTGGTGAGCTGCTCGGGCGCCAGATTGGCATGTCCCATGGCAAGGGCGGGTCGATGCACATCTTCACCCCGTCCTTCTTTGGCGGCAACGGTATCGTCGGTGCCCAAGTTCCCCTCGGCGCTGGTATCGCTTTCGCCCAGCAGTACATGAACAAGGACGCTGCGACGTTTGCCCTCTACGGTGATGGTGCGAGCAACCAGGGACAGGTGTTTGAGGCGTACAACATGGTGCGTGTCTATCCATCTTTAATGAACGACCTACATTCTTATACCTTTGAAAAGGCCAAGCTGTGGAACCTCCCCTGCGTCTTCGTCTGTGAGAACAACAAATACGGCATGGGCACCTCTGCCGAGCGCAGCTCCTCCAACACCGAGTACTTTACCCGTGGCGACAAGATCCCCGGGCTGCAGGTCAACGGCATGGACATCATCGCTACACGTGAGGCCGTCAAGTATGCGCGCAAGTGGACCGTGGAGGACAAGAAGGGTCCCCTGCTGCTCGAATTCGTAACCTACCGCTACGGCGGTCACTCCATGTCCGACCCTGGCACGACCTACCGTACGCGTGAGGAGGTGCAGCGCATGCGGAGCACGCAGGACCCTATTCGTGGGCTCCAGCGCTACATCGAGGAGTGGGGTTTGGCGACGGAGCAGGAGTTGAAGGTCCGTTTTTCATCTTTAATCCCGTTTTTCATCTTTCGCTTACAAGTGCTGCAGCAACTGGACAAGAACGCCAAGGCCGAGGTTGACGCTGCTGTCGAGGAGGCCAAGGCTTCGCCCGAACCCCTCCTCAAGGACCTCTGGACAGACATCTACTACAAGGGTACTGAGCCCCCGTACATGCGCGGTCGTGAGCGGGAGGAGGGGCGTTCTTTCTCTTATTCTTCATATCTGAATATTCACGTCAAAATTGCAGGTCCACCACTACTAAAAGACACATTGTCCTCTATAGATTGTCCTCGTAATAATACTGCTGCTTTGAGATTAGACTATCACTCCGTATCGTTCCAAGGCCGGTCGACATTGGTATCATCCCCATCCCCTTCTTCCTGAATAGCCTCCGCGCCCGCAATCGTCAACGCCTCTATGCGTCGCGTGAACTCGTTCATATCGCGCTGGGCTGCCTCCCGCACGGTGTGATCATATCCACCATCTTCCGCCACGGGAGCTGTCGGGTCCCACGAAATAGCGCGACCCTTCCATCCGCCGTTGTTGTGGATGTAGTTGAGGAAGGAGCGCCAGAGGGGGTCGAGGCCTAGTACATCGGGGTCGCCAACGACGACGAGGAGAGCTTGAGCGCGGGTGACGGCCACTATTCCAGGTCGTTAGAAGACGAACGCGGGTGAAAATAAGACAAACCGTTGAATCTACGTGGGTTCGCGACGAATCCGAGCGTATGGCGGAGGTCGTACGCGACGAATTCACGGCTGCTGCGTACCGTCGAGATGATGATGACGCGTCGTTCCTTTGCGACTTATAAGACCTCCGAAGTAAGGAAGGAAGAATCGAGAAATAGCTCACCTGGCCTTGGAACTCCTCGACGCTTCCGACCTTGACTCCTTCTGCAACAGCCCGTAGCGTATTGCGGATCTTCTGACATTGCGCATGATACGGAGCGATGACGCCAATATCCGCGTCGGCTGCAGCAAGTTAGAATCCATCCATGGGCTGCAGAAAGGAACTCACTAATCCGAAACTTCCTATCCGAGCGCAGGGTCTCGACGTAATTCTTGACCTGCGACGCCTCGTCGATATTAAAAAAACTAGGCGAAGACGCCTCGCGTGCGTCCCTGCCCGCAATCGCATGAAACACAATGGGGAACGTCTTGCACGGAAGCAGGGGAGATTGCAAGAACGAATCAATGACGCTGGGCTTGCCGCATTGCTGCAGCTCGTTCTTGTAGAACCGTTCGTTCGGGAACTTGAGGATGGCATTATGAGATCGGAAGTTTTTCGTCAACTTGACGACGCTGGACGGTGGTGAGCGTTTTCCGGAAGTGGGATCGGAAGGAAACTCACGAGGTACCGTATCCCTTCTTCTCGTCGTAGATCTCGCGCGCCATCAACCTCTCGATATAGCTCGTCTCGAAACCCAGCTCGCGCGCGATCGCCGAGCGGATGATAGGTCCAAGCTGTTTCGGGTCTCCCGAGAGGACGACGTTGGTCTTGCCGTCCGCCATGGTCTTGATGGCTTGCAACGAGTCTCTTAGTATTCACAGAAAAATACAGATGGAAAACTCACCGATCATGACCTCTGGCTCCGTCGCCTGTCCAGCCTCGTCCACAAAGATGTGGGAATAATGGCCCCGACCAATGCCGATACCAGAGACGACCGACGCAGACACACAAGTGGTAATAACCACCCTAAAGCGCTTCATCCGGGCGAGAGGCGGCACGGAAAAGTGACCCTCCGGCGTGGCATGTGCGTACTCGCGCATTTCAAGCGCAATCTGCTCCTTGTGGCGTGAAGGCGCATAGAACCTGAACAACTCGTCCTTGGTCAATGCTCCGACGAGTCGGCTGGCGATGAGGTCCGCGGCAGAGTTGCTCGGCGCGCAAGCTAAAATACGTGCTTGCGGGTTGGCGGCCAAGACCTGACGCATGGCTTCCACCATCGTCACTGTCTTTCCTGTACCAGGAGGGCCGAAGACGACAAAGGGCACAGACCCCGGCTTGCGCTTCAGGATGGACACGACAGCTTGGAGCTGCGGTCCGTTCTCCTTGATGAGCGGATTGAAGACCTTGATCTGGGCGCCGGCAGGCCTTGGGTACGGTGTTTTTGGAACGTGGGCCGGGAGTGGGAAGAGCATGCGCTCTTCCGAGAACGCCGTGTCCATGGCGAGGTGCTGGCGGCGCATCGGAGAGCGATTGAGCTTAAAGCGCGCCGTATAACGGTCCGCCACCGACGCCTTGCGGAAAGACGGGTGAAATCGAAGCCCGACCTCCTCCTTTTGCACGATATGGACCCCACCCTCAAACCAGTGACCGTGGGTCGCGCCTTGCTTCTGAATGAGAATACGGTCGCCTGTACAGGTGTTAGACGGAAGGGATACTTGGCGAGATGGAGACTGACCGACAAGTACACTGGGGCGCTTCTCCGCCAATCCGGGAACGTCGAGACTGGACAAGAATCAGATTAATCGAATGAGAAAAGAAGACGTACAAATGGAAGCCGTTGTGCCCTACCAGTTTGGCGCCGATGATGTCGTAGTGCTCGAGGTCTCGCCTGAATGTACTGTGAGGAACAGATAGTGCTGAGACAAGAGGACTCACTCCATCCGATACTCTTCGATCCAGAGTAAGTGTTTGAAGTGGCGCGCATACGTTTTGCTATCCAGGACGTAAGGCAGATACTGCGGGCGGAGGTCACCGATGATGGACGCGGTGGGACCGTTGAACGACAGCGTCGCGGCCAGGCCGGCAGGGATTGGAGCCTTGGGCAGCTTTCCGACGTATGGAATTGCCTTCAAGGATGGGGGGGCAACGCCTTCGACAACATCGAGCTCTGGCTGGGCTGCGTTACGTTTGCGAGGGACGTATGGGGCGATTGGACGCATGGCCTCGTGGTCAGCTCGGTTGCCGACGACGACGTGCAGAGTTCGGGCGATGATAAACCGCTTCCGCAGTTGCAAGTCCTCGAAGAGGATTTCGAGCCTGTCTTCAACTCGCCCATTGTAATCCTGACGGAACTTGACGATGAAAGAGTGGGTGGCATTGTAGGTAATCGTGGCGGCGGTGGCGCTCACTGAGAACCTTTGAGACAATTAGCGTCCTGGATAATGAACAAGAGCCGCCACTTACGGAGAGGTCGTCTTGCTGCCTTTCTGGGAAGCGAGGGTAACGCTGAGAACAGCGATCTTGGAAGAGGGGGTTTCATTCCGGATGGTGGGACGCAGTTCCAGCCCGGACTTGGCAGCTGGTCCTTCGACGACGCCAAAGTCGAAGTCACCCGAAACAGTGATCCCATTCTTGTCCCTTTCTGCTTCGTCCGAGGCTGTCCTAAAAGCGACAAACTGGGCCCGGTCTCGGTGTTTGGGCTGCAGATGATGACGAGGCCAGTGTTCGTTGGAAATGTGAGTCTTGCATGTCGTACAAAGGGTATGACCGGGGACGTCCTCCGGTATCTCGGGCTGAATGCTTGGGTTCAGGCCGCGTCGACGAGCGCATGCAGCATGACGAGCGCCCGCTGCATGCTGTACCCAGTTCTTCATCCCAGGAATGTGCTTCTCGCAGATGGCGCAAAAGAGCAAAGCTCCGGATTCGCCTTGAAGTCGGTTGATATGTTGCTTGGAGGCAATATGTGCGGTATGGTCGTCGGACGACTCAAAGACGACGTTGCAGAGAGCACAATTGAGGACGTTGTGCCGGTGGGGACATGAAGCGTCATCGCAGACGCCGTTGGCGAGTAACTCTGGACAGTTGGTTTGAGCCATGGTGGTGGGTAAAGGAAAAGACGATAACTGGACCTTGAAAGAACCCTGGGGGCTTTCATAACGGATTGATGGCCTTTGAGCGCCTTTGAACAAAGAACTCGTGTCCCTTTGACGAAATACACGAGGCGCGTATCGATTTAGTCAATGGGATCGAGTTATTTCGAGGGACCATTGCCAACGCTGTCTCGGATGAATGCCACGCATCTTGCACGAGGTGAAGGTCGCATTGAAAGAACGGAGAGAGGGACAAAACAGTGGAGAAGACAGACTTTTGGTTTGAGTGGAGGTTGATGAAAGGGATCACTTGTCCATTTTGGGACATGTGCATGCGACCGATATGGAAGACTCTCCATGTACGCCTCCCAAAAGTTCTACTCACCGTCTCATTGACTTTCTTGCAAAGGGTCTCGGATTCCCACCGAAATGGCACAGGAAATCACCGCCCACAATGCCGACGATGCGCCAACCCTCCGCGCTATGTCCCTCGTGTCGAGGGCGACGCGTTTCTTAGCCATAATCCACCTTTTTTCTTCAATATTCTTCTCCTGTGTTGAGGACTTTGGGTGGTGGCTCGATATGCTCGAGAGAACACCGGACCTCGCCACCGTTGTCCGAACGGTCAAATTCTCCTCCAGAGACACCACTCGGTCAAAACGCTGTCTAGGTCTCGATTCTGTGAGACGCTTCTCGTATTCTCCAATCGTTCCCGTCATCCCACCCCTCCCTCGTGTCGACCTCGTCGTATGGAATAGCAGCGCTGGGCACCCGCCAGTTCCAATGATGGCCGCGCACATGGCCTTATTTCCTCGCGTGCGGAAGCTGCAGTTGCGGAACGTAGTGTTCCACTCTTTCGCCCAGCTCTCAGCTCTGATTGGTGCATGCGCTGGCCGGCTTCGATCTCTCTCTTTCGAAGACGTCATCATGGACGAGGCCAAACTTGTGGCTCCAGTCGAAGAGACCTCTTCCGATCTGGTGGCACCGGATCTCACCGCACTGGACGAGCTCCGCCTCCATAAGTGCGACGCTGAGCCCGAACAGGAGGTTGTCGCTCGTTTGATAGAGCACTGCCCGCCCACTGGGCTGCAGTCTCTAATTCTCGGGGGCACCCTCTCGGATGACATCGAAGCGTGTTCCCTCGCCACCACAGAAAAGCTGCTGCAGTTTGCAGCCCCCTCTCTTGTCAATCTGGTCTTGGAGTCGACATCGATACCGAGTCGTCAGCATGTTTTCTAAGCCTCACAGTTACTCGCAGTTCTGATCATTTTCGTCAGCTCATGACCGTGTTATAGCCATGTTCGGCCGCTTGCCTGTTTTTGCCGCCCTGGAGACGTTCACAGTGTGGTTAGGCTCAGACCAAATGGCAAAAACCGTCGTGAACGCGCTGGAAGGTGCTCCGAATCTCACTCGACTCAATTTCAGAATTCCTCTTTTCCAAGATGGCTACTCGGATGTTCGAGATGCTTTGATCGACATTCTCTGGGACGCCTTTCCGTGGGGCGGCTCTGGCTCTATGAAAACAGTCCTGACCCGCAAGTTCCCCTCATGCCGTCGAATCGTGTTTCAGTTTTGCCTACTAGACCATTCGGACGTGCATTTCCGGCGTGGGGCACGAAGGAGACTGAAGCGTCGTTTGAAGGAGAAGTTGGAAGAAAGTGGGGCAGAGCTAGATGGTGAATATCTTCAGGTGGAGTGGCTGGACGAAGATTTCAATCCCGTCGTCTATCGCGAGACGAATGGAAAGCCGTTCTGGTCTTTCTCTACCGTTGGCCGGCTTTACGACTCCGACGAGCCCGAGACGGAGGCCAGTGATTGCGAGTCCGAGTCGTCCGATTCGTCGGATTCAGTGGGATGATTTGGATGGGAATGGGACCTGGAAGACTCGTCCTTATCGCATTATAATACAAAGTGTCTCCCCATGATTTATCATTTGGTCGTACGCATTCTCTTTCAACTCTGAATCGGAGATTGGATAGATGCATGGTCGCATGATCACATCACTCGCTTAGCTCTTTGAACCTCAACCACCGCCACCAAAGATCGCCCAACATGGAGTTAGCGTGCCACTGTACGTTCGCCCTCCTGCTCTTAGAGGTTCCACTTCATTTCTACCTCCAGGGACGCGAATACCGCCAGAAATAGCTCACGAAATCACTGCACACAATTCCGACGACGGGCGGACCCTTTCGCGCCATGTGCCTCGTGTCGAAAGAGACGCGTTTCTTGGCCATAATCCACCTTTTCCCCTCTGTAACATTTTCGTGTGTGGAGGACTTCGCTTGGTGGATCGGCATGCTCGAGAGGACGCCAGTACTCGCGACGGTCGTCAAAACGGTCCAGTTCACCGCGAAAGAACCAAGCTCGTGGAAGTGCCGTGGACTGGGATTTTCGTCAGTGACGAAACTGTCAGACAAAAACGCTGTTATTCCCGTCATTCCAGCTCTCCCGAGCGTCGGCCTCGTCGAATGGAACACCCATTATGGACACCACGGAAACCTCCCAGTTGCAGCGCTGACCGCACAAATGTCTCTCTTCCCAAACCTACAAAAGCTCCGGCTACTCGATGTCGTATTTGACTCTTTCACTCAACTTATGGCGCTCATTGGCGCGTGTGGACGGCTTACGTCCCTCGCGTTCGTTAGGGTCACCGCTGGCCAGTACCTCTCGGGATCCGAGTCCGAGTCCGAGTCCGAGTCCGAGTCCGAGTCCGAGTCCGAGTCCGAGTCCGAGTCCGAGTCCGAGTCCGAGTCCGAGTCCGAGTCCGAGTCCGAGTCCGAGTCCGAGTCCGAGTCCGAGTCCGAGTCCGAGTCCGAGTCCGAGTCCGAGTCCGTCCGAGTCCGAGTCCGAGTCCGAGTCCGAGTCCGAGTCCGAGTCCGAGTCCGAGTCCGAGTCCGAGTCCGAGTCCGAGTCCGAGTCCGAGTCCGAGTCCGAGTCCGAGTCCGAGTCCGAGTCCGAGTCCGAGTCCGAGTCCGAGTCCGAGTCCGAGTCCGAGTCCGAGTCCGAGTCCGAGTCCGAGTCCGAGTCCGAGTCCGAGTCCGAGTCCGAGTCGAGTCCGAGTCCGAGTCCGAGTCCGAGTCCGAGTCCGAGTCCGAGTCCGAGTCCGAGTCCGAGTCCGAGTCCGAGTCCGAGTCCGGTCCGAGTCGAGTCCGAGTCCGAGTCCGAGTCCGAGTCCGAGTCCGAGTCCGAGTCCGAGTCCGAGTCCGAGTCCGAGTCCGGTCCGAGTCCGAGTCCGAGTCCGAGTCCGAGTCCGAGTCCGAGTCCGAGTCCGAGTCCGAGTCCGAGTCCGAGTCCGAGTCCGAGTCCGAGTCCGAGTCCGAGTCCGAGTCCGAGTCCGAGTCCGAGTCCGAGTCCGAGTCCGAGTCCGAGTCCGAGTCCGAGTCCGAGTCCGAGTCCAAGTCCAAGTCCGAGTCCAAGTCTCCAACTCTTTCTGCGGCTGAGCTCCCAGATCTGTCCACCCTGGAGGAACTTGTGGTGAAAGAATGCGATTCCGAGCCTGAATACGATGATTTTGTCGGTCGTTTATTCGGCGAATGCCCGCCATTCGGACTACAAACGTTGGCTTTGGAGCGTTGCATTGGGGAAGATTCAAACAACAGCTGTTCCTTCCAGGCCGCAAAGAAAATTTTGTGCCTGGTCGCTCCCACTCTCGTCAATTTGATCATAGACCCGACATTTCGACAAGTCGGTGAGTACATTTTCAAGAACCTGACGCTTCTTGGCCGACCCTGATTTCGACACAGGCATTGATCGAGTTGCGAAGATGTTCGACCGCTTGCCCACCTTCACGTCCCTCAAGACTCTCACTATCTGGCTCAGTCCTGACCACGATGCACAAAATCTGATAGACGCGGTCAGAGACGCGCCGAGCGTGACCCGAGTTGTCTTTCGGATCGGGCTTTTCCGCGAAGACTACGACGACGATCGGGCGGATTTCAGCGAGATCCTCCGAGAGGTGTTTCCCTGGGGTGGTCCGGGCGCGGAATCCCTGGGAAGAGTCGTGAAGCGCAAATTCTCGCTGTGCCGCGAAATCGCCTTTCACTTTTGCGTTCCTGACGCCGACTCGGAATTTCATTTCCGACGTGGGATGAGACGGAGGGCAGAGCGGCGGCTCAGAGAGAGATTGGAAAAAACCGGGGCGGGTATTGAGGATTACTTTCGGGTGGAGTGGTTGGAAGACTTGAACAGCCTTCGTCCTGTGGTCTACCGCAAGACGAACGGGAAGCCGCTGTGGACGGCCCGGAAGGAACGTTCTCGATCGGAGCCGGAGACAGAGGCTAGTGATTGTGAGTCGGAGACTTCAAGCATCGCTGATTCACAGGAATGGGACTCGGACGGAAACCTCATTATTCGTGAATGGACCGAGGCGGACGAGGCCTCGTATCGTCGGGAGATGCTTGAGGAATGGTATTAGCATGAGAAAAAGAAAAGGCACCAGAGGGGTTGTGAGTGCCAGTTGAAGAACAGGATTCCCAGCGACCCTGCGTTCAGTGCATACGGCAAACGTTCATTCATAGTTGCACGCCTTCTCGCCGATACATATATTGTCCAATGTACTTAATTGCGGCGTGGATCGTTACGCCCTCACGGTGGAAGCTTGACTCGGAATTCAACAGGACCGGTGATTATGCTGTGTGAACTTAGATCCTGAGTCCCGACAAAATTGCCCGGATGGCCCGTCGAACTATGGGCCAGAGTCCCGACAAAGGGGGTCCGGCGGCCGGTGAACCCTGATCCAAAGTCCCGACAATGGTCAGTTGCTTGACACTCCAGTCTAATGCAAAGTCCCGACATCGGCACTGCAGCGGCACGACTGCACAGTAACCATTAGCCCATTGTTCGTCCATCAATCGTCCATCATCGAGATTCGAGCCTGTGGCTCCAGCTCCCACGCCACGGCTCGGAGGCTATCAAAGAATTTCGTGTTGAAACCGGCCGGAAGAGCGCTCAGGGATTTTTTTGGCGATTTTTTGGTGATTTTGGCTTGATTTTGACATATTGAACTCTGATCCGGGGTCCCGACATCGAGAGATTTAGGTTGAACTCAGAGCCAGAATCCCGACAAGATTTCTGTCGGCGGTGGGGACCAAAGTCCCGACAAAATTTTCGAGACCCCTAAATTCGGGATCTAAGTTCACATGCAATAATCACCGGTCCTAATTCAACGAGTTCGGCTCGTCAGTGCCACCATCATTGCCATCAGTTCCTGCTTGCTCTTGACATCCACGCCATTTAACGTCCATGGAGTCCCATTGTATCCAATTTCTCCTGGTCTCGACTTGTACTCATCTCACGCACAGGGTCCAACGTTCCCGCAGAACTGATCCACGAAATCACTAGCTACAATGCTGACGATATACCCACCCTTCGCGCAATGTCCCTGGTCTCCAAAATGACGCGTCCATTTGCCACGATTCACCTATTCTCTGCGATACACTTCTCCTGCGTGGAGGACTTTCCTTGGTGGCTCGAAATGCTCAATAGGACGCCAGCTCTGGCAACCATTGTCACAAAGGTCAAGTTCTCTGGCGGTTGCTCGCAGCGGTCGATGGACCGCTTGGGTCTGACCTCTGTAACGCAACTATCTGACTCTTCGAGCATCCCTGTCCTCCCATCCCTCCCCAACGTCACCTCTGTCCACTTGGTCGAATGGCGGAACGGGAGCACACCGATGGCGATGCTGATGACCCAGATGGCTCTGTGTCCCCACATTCGCGAGCTACACCTGTTCCGTGTTACTTTCTATTGCTACAGTGAACTCGTCGCTATCATTGGCGCAGGCGGCAAAGCACTTCGGTCTCTCTCCTTCAATAGGGTGACGTTGAAAATGTGTTACCACTTCCACTTCTCCTGGCAGAGCGTCTGCGACTCTGATGAGCCAGATCTATCGACGCTGGAGCAGCTCAGCGTCGAGCGATGCAGCTTCAGCTGTACTCTTGGTTTCCAAGACTGTATCGGGCGGTTGATGAAAGAATATCGACCCACTGGTGTTCGAACCCTGATTTTGGGCTACACCAATGAAGATGACATCCAAGCGTGCTCTATCTCTGATGCGGAAACCCTCTTGCGCCTCAACGCTCCGTCTGTCGTCAATCTAATCATGGATCCCGCGTTGGACATTTATGGTGAAGCAATCCCCGAGTTCCCAAATATCATTCAGTTTTGACTATCCGAGCAGACAGCGAGATTATGCGCATGTTCGAAACCTTACCTGCATTCCAAGCACTAGAGACCCTTACAATCTGGTTGCACCCGGATCGCATGGCGCAGCGGCTCATAGACGCACTGAAAGGCGCACCCAATCTGACGAGACTGGTCCTTCGGATGCCGTTGAACGACTACTGGGGCTACGAGGAGGATCGGGAAGAGTTCAACCGAATTGTCAAAAAGGTTTTTCCTTGGGGTCCGGGTCAGGATTCGATGAAGACGGTTGTGCTGCGCAAATTCCCACTTTGTCGCGAAATTGCGTTCCACCTATGCGTTCCGCGCAAGTCCGTGATACACTTCCGGCGTGGAGTAAGGAGGAGGATGGAACTTCAGCTGAAAGAGCGTCTGGAAAAGACCCGCGCTGATATCGCGGCGTACTTGCGCATCGAGTGGTTGGATGAAGACTTTCGGTTTGTTGTGTACCGTAAGACCAACGGGAAGCCTCTATGGGAGTTCAACCGGGTTGGTAGAAACGGTTCAAGGGAATCCGAGCCGGAGACTGAGGACAGTGATTGCGATTCAGAATCGGAGTCGGAATCGGAATCGGAATACGATGAATAAGGACTGTAGTATTGACTCTGGGTGGATTGGCACCTACAATTTTTTGAAAGTCCGACCCTTCTCATTCTTTACACAGAATTAAATTGGCCGAGTTGGACCAGTGTGAGACCTTCTGAGACAAAAGAAAAAATAGGATCATCAGTGAATGAAAGACCAGTCTGTCATCAATTGAGGCTGTAGATCGCGCGCGGAAGCAAGTTCCGCAAGTAAGACAAGGCTCAAAAGGCATATAAAGAAGCACTGGATCGTCGATGTGTCTCATTCCACTATCCTTTCACCACCATGGAGAACAAAGTGCACTGCGCCCACTGCAATCTCCACTTTCCCGACGTTGAAGCTCGTGGGACACACGTCGAGTCCTCTTCGAAGCACCCCTCTTGCGAACCCTGTGGACGGCGTTTCCTAAACGAGCACTCGCTACGGGTTGTAAGCCCCTATCATTCATTGGACACCCACGGATACTAACGTTTCTCGTGGTTACTTACAGCATCTCGAGTGCGCTTCGACCCATCGCGACGATAACGGCGACGGCGAGGAAGATCTGCATGGCGACGACGTTCTGCTAGCCTGGTCAGCTAACAGCGATGAGAGCGATTCATCTTCCTTCTTTGAAGACTACTGGTCATCAGAGTCGGAAATGGAAATGGACAGCAGCAGCTCAGCGACCTCTGACTCGGGAAGCGAGCTCGATTCCGAGCGTGACGAAGGGGATTCAATCCACGTACGCGCCACTCTTCTCCATGTGCGGATTCTTTGCTGACATGTTGCTAGAACGATGGCATGATTTTCCTTGCGGGAAGCCAACCGGACTGGGAGTATCGGGACATGCTGCTCGAGAAGCAAGCCGACGGCGGCGGCCGTGGAGACTTCGACTCCACCAAAGGTAGCTTCAGCCGGTTGGTCCGCACCTAATATCAACGTAAAGTGAATGAGAATACCAACTGCACGAATAGCATTGTACACATGGAATGTACGGAACAGGAAATTTCCCTTTTGAGGGTTCATGGATCGCCAGCCTGAGATTCTGGGGTAGATCAGTATACCCCGCACTGGATAAGACGCTTATCCTAAGTTGGCGCTGATGGTATGAAAGACGCATATCAGAATGTCCCAGAACATTGGCGAAATTTTGAGTGTGAACATGCGTGGCCATTGGTGCCAGGAATAACGAGATGGCCACTTGGTGGGTCGCCGTCGACAGCGAGCAGCAGATAAGCATGAGAGTACCCCAATTTGGAGGGCGACAGTTCTGGGTTCTGACGAGCCGTACGATTGGTGGATGATGGCGCAAGAGTTCCGGGCTGGCGCTGAAATCTCGGCGGAAACGTGGACGCCACGGCAACGCCACGGTCATAGAACAACTAGTTGTGTTAGAACAGGTACAGATTTTTGTTTTCTTCCTCCCTCCAGTGGCCTCATGTGGCCGACGGCCGGCGTTTCCGTCACCTGACAGGAATGCGTGTATCAGCAATCAGATTAGCGCGTGCATGGTACCGCGGCTCACACTCCGTACTTCCTCCTGACCGCTGCCCAGGCAGGCCCAACCGACGCGTTGCGCGATACGAAATGGTTCATGTCTTGCTCCGGTATTCGATTGATGTCGACGCGATTCCAGTAGCGGGAGAGGACGTAAATGATGTCTTGGGCATCACGATCCTCCCCGCGGCTATCTGGTATGTTAGGAGTCAAGAAGGGAGAAATTACGAGCGAGCCCGCGGAAGTACACCGTACATCATCCACGTCTTGAGTTTGTTGCGTATAAACTCGGAGATGGTCAAGAACGGGAGACCCTGCATTTTCATCACCGTGGTAGAGTTGAGTTGTCGAGGACCGCTCTCCCCAGCGGGCAGGATCTCGATCTCCGAGGTTGTGAGCGGGGTGTTCAAGAACGAGCAGGATGGCCTTACCTCTATTGAAGGAATGAAGCGACGGAATGTGACGTGCAGACTGGGGGATCCCTATAAGTGAAATTAATGAGAACACGAGGTAGGCTCTACCGGTTAGTCCAAGGGGAGTGCGTCAAGGTGAAGTCGCCGTTACCCGCCAAAGCGTCGCGGACGCGGCGGAACGCATGGGGCTGATTTTGCCCACCCTCGACGATGCAGAAGATCTCCTGGAAAACATGAGCGCCGAACCTCGGCCGAAGGAACCGATATGCCGTACATCGCAGTGAGGACTATTCGAGAGCATCGCAGTGAGGACACTCCCATAAAACGCGTGGGGGATGGCACTGGCGCGGAGCAGCTGGGAGAGGGCAGCGGACGCGTCCAAGAGTCGTGCGGTGTCAGACATTAAGGGAGATTGTCGATGTCAGGCCAAGGTCATGATATAGGAAAGAGCCAAGGGGAAGGAAGACTCGTGAGTGGGACGATCAGTTATATACGTAGGCTAATGCTGCCTGTGTGTGCCAACCTCGAGATAGATGTCTCGCCTACAGATGGGGACGACGGAACGCTCCGATTTGGAAGACCGAAGAACACGTTGTCGTCACATCGCCGCGTAGACATGCAATTCAAGAGTCTAAGGTCCAGGGTCCTGCCAGTTTAGACGCTCCTTGGCGAGCAGATCGGTCTAGTGAACCTGCCCGTAAATGGCACGACAGAAATTTTGTCTCCTAGTGCGAGAGGTTGAGGACAGGGAGCTCACTGGAGCAACAACATGGACGGGATTACCAAGTGACTCGCCGCGGCGAAATTGGACAACGCGCCATCGTGTCGGGCCGTGCGGCTCGGTTCGTCAAGTCACGTTGGCGAGCCAGCTCACTTTTCATTCGCGCCTCCTGCCCAAGTATGGGCTGGAGAATCTCTCCCCGACCTGCGCAGGCCGCCCTAGAATCCTACGCTCGCTCACCCCCCACCTGGTCTCGTTGCCGTGCCGCTTTTTCCGCCTGGTCGGCATCACCGTCAAGCAACACCACGCATTTTTCGTCCACATCCTTGCGGTCGGCTAGTGTGCTTGGGCTTCGGAGCATGTCCTGGACATCCAGGCAAACACGGACCGTCGATTTTGACGAGTTTGACGGCATTAAAGAAGAGGCTGCCAGGGCCGCAATACTTGAAAAAGTCATGAAGGGCAGACAGCCAACGGATCTCATGCTACGATGTACGTCTCGCAACTTGTCTCATTTCGCTTGACGATCCTGGCGAACCAGGTACTGTACTGGACGAGGAGGGTGCGCCTAAATGACCACGAGCGGATTCTAAAATTAAAAGAGACTCCAAAGGGAATGTGAAAACAACCTCCGGCCCATTCAAAAAATCGGAGCTCTGCACGGAACATGGGCTAAATGTGCGTGCAGGCAGTGCGCTCTCCATGTTCTTCCGACTAACTTTCATTTGTTACAGCCGCGGGATCTGCGGAAGGTCGACTCGAGGGTGCCTAATCTTGTACCAACTATACTTGTTCGGAAGGAGGCCATCCTCGTGAGTCTTGGCTGGCACACGACCGCTATGTACAAATGAAAATTTCAGGTGAATATTCTACACATCCGGGCCCTTGTCAAGGCGGACACAGTAATTTTATTCGACACATTTGGCTCCGCAGACTCTCGATTACACTCTGCCTTTCTATACCACCTCGAAGTCGAGCAGAGTTTCCTTTTTGACCAGACGCTTGCTCACAGTTTTCCAGCATAATCTGAAAACGAAAGGGTCGGGTTTACCGTATGAATTTCGGTGAATACAGTTTGCTCATTGACATACAATGTCTAATTTCCAACGCAGGGCCCTGGAATCGGTACTTCTTTCAGTCCTAAGTGCGCTCGAAGCCGAGATGGTCTTTATACGCAACCTCGTTGGCGGGTTACTCGCTGAATTAGAGGATAACATCGATCATGATCGGTTCAAGCGCCTACTTCATTATTCCAGGCGGCTCGCCAGCTTCCAAAATCGAGCCAAGCTGGTTGGTCATACTTATTCCACTGAATGTATATATGTTTATCTCTCTCAGGTCGAAGAAGCACTCGAAGAAGTACTGGGACAAGGTGGGCCCAGACCAAATTACACGCTGTTGGGCTGACGGTGCATTCCAGATGACGATCTGACTGCCATGTACCTCACTGACAAGAAAAACGACATCCTTCGAGAGCTCGATGACCACGAGGATCTCGAAGTCCTTTTGGAATCTTTTTCCAAACAAGTCGAGGAAATTGTGAATGAAGCAGAAAATATCGAGGTCCGATCAATATGACCGTCTTCTCATTCGTCACTTTCTCACGTTTACGTCTAGACGAATGTCCAGTCTACCCAAGAAATTGTAGAGTTGATTTTAGACTCGAACCGGAACGCTCTGCTGGCACTCGATTTGAAGGTAAGATGCCGCGCTTGAGTGCTGGAGAATTATCCAAATATCCGTCAGATATCCATCTACACGATGGGCATTGGTTCCGGGGGACTGGTTGCTGGTCTGTTCGGGATGAACGTAGGTCAAGTTCCGTGCTGTCTTCTTTGTGTCCGGAGTTCACGCGCAGCGGTATTGTAGTTGCTCAATCACGCCGAGACGCATGCATATGCGTTCTACGGCGTCGCGGCATTCGCCACCGCCCTAGCGGGCGGTGTTGCTGCATCCGCACTACGGAGGTATGTCCCATTTTTTCCTAAAAGAGTGCCGTTATAACCGCCGGACCCAGACTGGCTAAAATACGCAAAGTCGGGCTATCAAACAACAGTGGGCCGGGAAGAC
Organism: Roridomyces roridus; assembly: GCA_029378245.1. Taxonomy (NCBI): domain Eukaryota; kingdom Fungi; phylum Basidiomycota; class Agaricomycetes; order Agaricales; family Mycenaceae; genus Roridomyces; species Roridomyces roridus. The sequence continues at coordinate 2,142,316 of JARKIF010000006.1, forward strand.
AACGAAAACCCTGGCTCCCACTCCCACTCCGCCGTCGATCGCCCGAGGGATGGTCATGATAGAGTTGCCTAGATTCTAAATCATTTAATACTAGTGTAGAACAAGTACATACGTGTAATAAATGTATTACCCTTCCTCTCACCCGAGTCCAAGGGCAGCTCGGCTCGGTTCGCCTGGCTGGTGCGTTATTTTGTATGGAGACTTTCCAACAGACGTCGCGACAACCAATCGAGGAGGGACGATCTCTCTTGATTTAGTACGACAGGAGCATGCAACCCAAAAGGTCGCTAAATACATACGCTCCGTTCGAGCGGTGATCTAGGAAGCATAGACTGAGATTAAAAACATGGGGAGAGCGGACCTTTGAGAGCATGAATTCCCCACGGTGGGAGCTTCCAAATAATGGTACGACCGGCAATGATTTCTCTGTGCTATGCAAAGGCTGCGCTGAGCCCAAGGGGTGGTAAAGGACTGGACGCCAAGAAGGACTAGGAAATATCGGGTCCGAAGCTTGTTGGTATTGGAATTTAAATGAATCGGATACGCACCAGTCGCACCTCTGACTCATCCTTCCCTCCGGCCTGGATACATTTTCTTCAGCACCCACCCCAAAGTCCCATCCAGCGGCGGGGAAAGGAGGGGTACCCGTCACAGGCCAGCGTCAGATGACACGGTGGAATCACCCTGGCCGCGTGCGAGTGCGCGAAAAGATGCCTCTGAGCGAGGAAGCAAACAGAGTTTTCGAGAAGAAGATGGAAGATCGAGACCGGCGTGCACATGCGCGCCCCGAGTCTGTACGGTTCTGGGTCAGCGACAGAGGCAAAAGGTAAAGAAAGAAAGGCCCCGGCTCCGCACCACTGGTGACTGGTCCAACGCACCGATGGATGGTTCCTTTCCCCTTTGGTGACGCAGGTCCTAGATCAAAAAACCATAGATGTCTCGGGCCGAGCGAGGGAAAGAGAGGTCCCATGGATTGAATGGGTCATTGCACAAGATTTTCCAGAGGCTCGAGAATGGGGCTTGTGAAACAGAAAGAGTCTAAGCGACAAGCGACTTGGATGATCCGCCGTAATACCTGCTTGACGAGGTCAAGTTCCGGTACAAATACACGCCAGCAACGTGCCAAGCGCGGTTGGACGGTGCGCATCGGGCGTGCAAGATATCGAGAGTTAGATTGGCAAGCCTGCCGGAGTCGCAGGGATAAGTAGCTTGGATACTCCTGTTCGTGGCACGGTGCTGGGTGAACTAATTAATATTTAACAAGAACAAGGCATGAAACGCTATTCTCCAGCTCGGGGAATGGGAACCTGCCGAAGAGAGTCTATACTCTTGCTACACTCAAAGGCTTCGGGGCGTGGATGAACTTGAAGAAGATTCCATTCGAATATAGCGTTATGGTGAGAAACCTGGGCATTTTAATTTTCAAGAGCCAATAAAGCGGACATGACCCTAGGAACGTGGGAGAGAGATTAAAGCTTCGCCTGGGAGACCTAGAGGTTGCGTTCAAGGTGCCGTCGAACACCGAAGTACTGTAAACCGCCAGACGAAGCGGACTAGGATTTCGAACAAGCACGACAGGAAGATCACGAAGAGGTTCCAATTTTCGAGCCGACTTGCTGGACCGTGTGCAATGGGATTCTCTTGAAAAAGGCTTGCCGCTTCACGGAGGTTAGGGACTCTCCGAGACTTCTGCAAAGAACCATCCGGAAATTGGACCTTTCGCCGACTCTGGGCTTCCTATCAGAACTGAGAAAAAAAGAGCGTCCGGGACAGAAAATGTCTCCGGCCGTGGCCGTGGCTCTGTCGCAAACGTGTGGCCAACACAAGCCGCCGAGACTGTTCCACGAAGTCGCGTACAATACCTGGAACGCACCCGGACGAAGAAATCAGTTTCCGAGCCCAAGAGCGTTGAACTGCGAGATAGGTGCTCTGACTTCAAGGGCGATAGGAAAAAGCCAGTTCGTAGGAAGATCCGGGTCTCAACAGCTTGAAAAGTCGTTCCAGGCGCGAACGAAGCAAACAGTCGGAGAGAGATAAGCAAGTTCACAGCCCCATTAGCCTACGGATCACACAAAGTCTATCGCAAACGAGTCCGTCAATCTTTCATAAAATTGCATGCGGATAATACAAGTGGTACATTTGAGCTTGCGAAGCGAAAGCAAGAGTAACCGATAGCGGTAGAAATGTGCAGCAGTGTGTGTGCGTGTGTGGAAATGTCAAATCCCCAGCAGCTGGAACAAAAACACACCGCGCTGGCGCGCCGTCATAAGTTGCATGCGAGGAAGGAATAGGAAGATAAGTAATAGATGTCCGAAGAGCAAGTGGATAAGGTAGGTGAGTAGTAATGCCAGGGTAGGAGCGACAGACATATACAGTACAGGAACGCCCAGAGAAAGCGTAATCAATCCCGCGGCTGCGGTAACGGCATGTCGGGGATGAGGTAGTGTACAGGCCGTCCCTCGGAGCCAAAGCTCGCCTTGTGGGTGAGACTAGGCCAGTCCTGGGTGCCACCTGCACGGTGCACACTGCCCTCGCGGCTGCTGCTGCTGCCTTCGGAGTCGACGGCAGCAACGGGCAGTGGCTGCGCTGGGAGTGGCGGGGAGCTGAGTGCAGGGTCTGTGGGGTTGTACTGCGGCACAGGCTTGCGCGGAGTGCGGCGAGAGCCCGTAGCGACCATCTCGCCGGTAGACGAGCGTTGTACAGCGGCAGGCAGTACAGGCGACGGTGACATGGACTGCGAGGTACCGGATGGATACGCTGGGCTCGGGGAGGGAACATAGGACGACGGATCGCTGTGTCCAAGTGTCGAGGTCGTCGTGTTCCTCGCAGAGTTACTGAACGGTGACTCCGAAGGAGGTGAGCCCAGGTACGGAGAGCCCGGGTGCGAGCGGGGGCGGCTGAAGTTGTTGTTCATGTAGGACGACGTCGAGGTGGAGGAATTGCGGGTGATGTTGGTGCCACCAAGAGGCGAGGATGATATAAGGTCCATGGGCACGTCGTCATCTACGTGGCCAGAGTCCGAGAATGGTGATCTCATCGGAGATCCAGGAGTGGACGAGATCTTCTCTTGGGAAGGAGAGAAGTAGGACTCGGCCTCATACTCCACATTGTCGTTTATTCGTGAAGGTCGGGAGTCTATGCCCACGTTGCCGATAACGTACACGTTGTTGTCCAGCATCGGCCCAACGGAGTCCGACTGGGAATGGTGGCGATTGCTCGCTGTTCCTGAGCCGCGGGGCGCAGAAGGATAGGTCTTGGAATCAAAAGACCCAAGGCCGCCCCACTTGCGCGTACGTTTCCGCGGCGAAGGCGCGCCGGAAGAGGCAAACCGCAGATAAAAGTATGCTGCAATGGCTGCTGCGACGATCGCCAGACCTCCAATGATCCCTCCTGCTATTGCCCCCCGATTCACTTTTTTCGAAGACGCAGCGGCTACGGGCAGGGTGGACCCCGAGGAGGAGGACGGGGAGGGGGCGCTGCTAGCTGTGGTGCTCGTTGCTGACGAGCTCGAGGGGCCAGCAGAAGAGGCGGTTGCGTCATTACATCCGTTCGCAACGAAGAAACTGGGCGAAGGGAAGATGGTGTTCTGGATGGGGAAAAACGCCTGAATAATATACATTCCCGCCGGAACGCTGACGTTGGACCAGGTGAACTCCCGTAGTGCAGGGTTGATGAAATCGACCGGGGTGATGGTCGTGGTTATGGGGTCGTCGCGCCGGGAAAAAGGATGGATACTGAACGAAGCCGTTGCGGTTGCGGACTGAGTCAACTGTGGGACGCCACTGTTCGTTATGGTCAAGGACAGCTCCGTGGAATCCTGGCCCAAAGCTGGAGAGTAGACCCAGGAAATGTTGGCCGGATTGCACGAAGTCATCGAAATGGGATTGAAATTGAAGGCGTTGGAAACTAAGGAATACATTCAGGCTTTGAGAAGAGAAGAGATGCGTTGGAGACGCACCGCCAGTCGATGGGTCATCACGCGAGACCAGGGCGGCATGCACCCAGCCAAACTGGGAGAAAGCCCAAATTAAAAGAGCGGCGGGTAGCATGATGTGTGTAATTTTTTCGTCCCCCGACGTGCCTCGGTCGGCGACGGTGTCCAGAGAGCGAGGACGGAGTGGAGAGGAGATGGGGGTTGGCCACAGGAGACCGTGGGTCGAGGCACCAACAGTAAGCGGAGAAAAGGCTGATCACGTTCCGCCACGGACTGATGGCCCGAACTTCTCAACTCCCAAGCTGCCCGACGTCTTCCCGAGCTATCCCATACTCGTTTTTGACTGGGACCATTGGAATGTCGACCTCCTTTTCCTCGGAAATTCGCCCCTCAGCTGCCTCCTTTTCTGCGTGTTTTGTGCACGCGCGCCAGTGATCGTTGCCATTCATCTTTGGCCGTTTTCCACCCGTGCGCTCGAGTTGTCCCGGTCACAGGTTCGCTGGCTTTCCCAACATCCAACACCTCTTGGACGTCTCAGCCCGGTCTATGATATCAACCAAATCCAAACTTGCATACATCTATCGTTCGTTATGTCTGTCATTCAACGACCCACCTGTCTGCGTTCACCTGGCCGCTCTGAGCGCATCAGTGAAACGCATCGGTCGCCCATAACGCGGAGTTAGCCCCGTCAGGCATTGGAGGCCAACGCGTTTCCGGAGTCCGCAAAACACGAGGGCGCATTGCCTTGCCGTAGCTCGACTGCGCAAACCCCCCGAGCCCCATAGCCATTTTTTCCGAATGTCGTACATGCGGATTATTAATAACAAACCGAAGAAGATGAATCAGCTGTCCCGTTCTTTTTCTGCATGGGATAAGTAGCATGGGATTTTCTGGACGAGTCCGGTCCGTGCACTCTTCTGACGCTTCGATGCTCGTGATGTGGAATAGCTATGGGTCTCAATACTGGGTGCTTCTGCCTCAGGCTAGAAAAAAATTCCGATATCATCCTCGTGGTGAGTTAACATCTGCCCTCTGGAAGGCCGGTCCCACTGCAAAGTCCCTATCTGGCATCGAGCGGTGGTATTACAGCGACCAACCCGATGTTGCCTCGGCGTCCTTCGGTATTATTTTCGCGATTACCAAAATTTTGGGTAGCTGCATAGAAATGGTACTACCAGTCGTATTCATTACCCTCCGACTCCGACTCGCAATCGCTATCCTCAGTGTCTGGCTCGGATTCCCAACCGATTTTACCATCGTCCTCACTGTCCGACTCGGAACCGTTCTTAACACCATTCCGCTCGGGCGACCACAGCGGCTTCCCGTCGGTCTTGCGGTACACAACAGGGCGAAAATCTTCATCCAACCACTCGATGCGCAAGTACGCCGCGATATCAGCTCGGGTCTTTTTCAGACGCTCCTTCAGCTGACGTTCCATTCTCCTCCTCACTCCACGCCGGAAATGTGTCACCGAAACGCGCGAAACGCATAGGTGGAACACAACTTCGCGACAGAGCGGGAACTTGCGAGTAATAACCGTCTTCATCGAATCTGGACCGCCCCAAGGGAAAATGTTGTTGACAATCTGGTTGAAGTCTTGCCGATCCTGGTCGTAGTCCTCGCTGTGCAACCAAACCCGAAAAACGAGTTTCGTCAACTTCGGTGCGCCTTTCAGTGCGTCTATGAACTGCTGCGCCATGTGATCCGGGTGCAGCCAGATCGTGAGGGTTTCTAGCGCGAGGAAGGCCGGTAACCTGCGGAACATGTCCACAATGTCTTCTTCAGCTGCTCGAATAGTCAAAACTCCATGATATTTGGGAGGTTCGAGAGTTATTCACCATACTCTGTGTCGATGTCGGGATCCAAGGATAGATTGACAACAGCCGGAGCGCAGAGGCACAGGAGAGTTTCTGTGGCAGAAACAGAGCATGCTTCGAACTGATATTGGTAGCTGTACCCCAAAGTCAAGGTTCGGACACCACTGGGTTGATGTTCTGTAATCAACCGACTGATAAGAGAGCCGTCGAAACCCGGATAGCCGTTACATTCCTCGAGGGTAAGCTCCTCCAACGCCGATAGATCTGGTACATCCGAGTCGTACGCAGGAGGACTGGAGGGTTCGACCTCCGACTCGGAGTCGCTATCCGACTCTGAATCGGAGGAGAAGTGGTGGCGCTTAAGTAGTACCCTTTCGAAAGAGAGGGATCGAAGTGTTCCGCCACATGCGCCAATGATAGCGACGAGTTGGGTGTAGTAGTAGAAATCAACATGGGCCAGCCGGAGCTCGCGTATGTGAGGACACAGGGACATCTGGGTCATCAGCATCGCTATCGGTATGCTTCCGTTATTCCATTCACCCAACTCGACGGAGGTGACGTTTGGGAGGGACGGGAGGACGGGTATGATCGAAGAGTTGGATAGTCGCGTTACACTGGAGGTCAGACCCAAGCGGTCCATTGACTGCTGGGAGCGATCACCGGAGAATTTGACCTTTTTGACGTGACTTGCCAAATCTGGCGTCCTATTGAGCATTTCGAGCCACCAAGGAAAGTCTTCGACGCAGGAAAAGTGAACCATGGAGAAGAGGTGGATCGTGGCAAATGAACGCGTCGTTTTCGAGACCAGGGACATTGCGCGAAGGGTGGGCATGTCGTCAGCATTGTAGCTGGTGATTTCATGGACTAGTTCTGCGGGAACGTTGGACCCTGCGCGTGAAATTTAGTACAAATCACGAGCAGGAAAATTATGGATACAATTGGAGTCCATATGGACGTTGAATGGTGTGAAGAAGCAGGAACTGACGGCAATGATGGCACTGACAAGCCGAACTCAGAACTGATTCAATGCCGAGTTTGACAGCGTTCCTTCCAGGTCGTCCACGGCGTCGGCTTCCCGTTCGTCTGGCAACCGGCGCGCATGTGGACGCGGGTGTGGTAGCCACGGCCAAACCATCCGTATTCGTTAAGATGATGGTGGTCGGGATCCTGGAATTACTGCAGGGGATCAAAATCTGCTGAAAATGGAAATAAAATCAGGCCGCCGCCCTATGTTCTGCAATTAGCTGTAATCCCAGGATTCCCAGCACACTTTACAACACTACTCTAATTGGTGCCCAACTTGAATTTGAAGGAGGTAAATAATGGTAAGTACATGGAACACGGGCGGAAGTTAAAAGTAGCTCAACGAGTCGTCATAGTCGTAAGGGTATTCTTCAGAATCCCATCCAAGTCCCATCGAGTCCGACATCGAGTCCGACGATTCGGACTCACAATCACTGGCCTCGGTCTCGGGTTCTTCGAGCTGGAGAGTGGTAGTCCAAGCCCAGAACGGCTTTCCATTCGTCGCGCGATAGACGATGGGACGAAAATCTTCATCCAGCCATTCCATCTGAAGATATTCGCCATCTAGATCTGCCCCACTCTCTTCCAGCTCCTCCTCCAAGCGACGCTCCAGTCTCCTTCGCGCCCCACGCCGGAAATGCACCTCTGAGTCGCACGGTGCACAAAACTGGAACGCGATTTTACGGCACGAAGAGAACTTGCGCGTCACAACTGTCTTCATGGAGTCGGCGCCATGCCACGGAAAGACCTCGAAGAGCATGCCAATCAGCTCATCTCGAACTTCCTCGTAGTAGTCGTGATAGAGAGGAATCCTAAAATTGAGTCGAGTGAGATTTGGAGCTCCTTGGAGTGTGTTTACGACAGCTTCCGCGAGCTGATTTGGGCCCAACCATATTGTGAGCGTCTCCAGGGCCGCAAAGACGGGCAAGCGGCCGAACATGGCTGAAATATGGTCGTTGCCTGCCAAAATGATCAGAACTCGGAGCATTTGCGAGGCTTTAATGTTTACTGGGGTCAAGGAATGACGGCGCTAGGACAAGATTAACTAGAGAGGGGGCCGCAAGCTTCAGCAACGTTTCTGTAGCGGCGAGGGAGCACGCTTCGACCATATCTTCGAGAACGTGTCCAAAAATGAGAGTTTGGAGCTGAGTGGGCGGATACTCCTGGATCAAACGGGCAACAAACTCGCCATATCCGGGCTCAGTGTCGAATCCTTGGACTCGGAGCTCGTCCAGTGCGGTAAGATCCGGTGTGATCGGGTCGGATGGGGTGAATTCGACGGGGGATTCAGAATCCGATTGGGGGACGTCGATCGCTGTTATGTCTTTGAAAGAAAGACATCGAAGCTGCCCGCATGCACCAACGAGAGCTGCAAACCGAGCGAAAGAGGCGAAGAAGGTATTCGTCAACTGCAGCCTTTGCAGATGAGGAAATAGCGACATGTGTGCGGTCATCATTTGAATTGGTGGCTGCTCGCCGCGGGCATTCCACTCAACCAAGTGTACGCGAGGTAGAGGTGGGATGATGGGAGCGATTGAAGATTCTGAGAGGCGTCTCACAGACCTGCGACCTAGGCAGCGTCTGGACCGAGTGGTGTCTCTGTCATCGAATTTCACTCTTTGGACAAGGTTGGCGAGGTCTGGTGTCCTTTCGAGCATACTGAGCCACCACTCAAAGTCCTCGACGCAGGTGAAGGATATCGAAGAGAAAAGGTGCATTATGGCCAGGAAACGCGTCGCCCTCGACACGAGGGACATGGCGCGGAGGGTTGGTGCATCGTCTGCATTGTGGGCGGTGATTTCCTGTGCTATTTCGGTGGGAATTCGGGACCCTTTTCAACATTGAGACGGCAAGATGAACTTCCGGGAGCCTAGGCTTACAAGGAGAGTCTTCCATGGTGGTCATATCCCAAAATGGGAAAGTCACTGTGACTGATCGCAATTCAGGTTCACAGAAACTTGAATCGCCTCGTGTTTCTAATCGCGCTTTGACTGGATAGAGGCCTCCGGCCCCGAGCTTGGAGTCTTCCCATGACCATGACTCGACTCGACGCCCACGCTACTCATTGTCTCTGTGAACAAAGGCCGCCGCCACTCAGACTTGACTCTAACCACCATCCACCCTTCGAGCGCTCCTCATGAGCCGCAGATCCACCGAACTTTCCCCCGGCGGCCCCAGTGGTGGTAGAAAGTCGGAAGCCTTCCACGAAGAAATCACATTGCCCGAATCATCCGGAGCGCGAGAGAGGTCACTCACCCCAGCAGAGGCCAAGGACGCGTTTCTCCATCTATTCTCTAGCGGAGTAGACGAACCTGACTCTGGGACCACACCCTTTCGAGATACAGACGCTATCGTCCGGGGCTTTTGCGATGGCATCCGTTTGTTTCGCCACCAAGTTGCCGCGCGTGCTTGGATGCGCGACAGGGAGGACCTCTCAAAGAGAAGAGCTGGTGGCTTGCTTGCAGATGATATGGGGTACGTGTTTTCTGGCGCCTCTTGCAGTGCTAATAGGCTGTCTAGAGTTGGGAAAGCGATCGAGCTGGTGGCGCGCGCCGTCGACGACTCCTACACCATTTTGGATCTGCAATTGGAGGAGGGTTGTGTGAAGGCGACCCTGTGTGTTCTTTATTCTCAACTTTCTTTCGATATCTTGATGCATTTCAGGGTTGTCTGTCCTCTATCAGTTATGCCGCAGTGGGTGGCAGAGATCAAGAAATTTGTATCTGACGTGGAAGTGGTCGTATATCATGGCTCCTAGCGACAAAAAGGTAACGGAATCTCATATCGTGTTGGGACTCATCTCATTCCCCTCAAGTCGTTCCTCGCTTCTCCAAGGCAGCCTTTGTGGTGACTACATATGATATTGTACGCTCTGAGCACTCTCACTGGGATCCCGAGCACCCTGCCGTCGGATCTCCGCTGTTCACCACACGCTGGCGGAGAATCGCTCTGGGTTAGTTTCTCTCTTTTGAATGAGAACACGCTGACCAATATTTGCAGACGAAGCGCACAAGATCAAAACACGCTCCACGAAGACTGCGGTAGCTTGCTGTGATCTACGGGCTACATTTCGATGGTGTTTGACCGCCACTCCGATGTGCGTTCTTCTAGCTTGCCTTGTGTGCTCATCACTGACCCAGAGCAGCCAGAATGAAGTGGCAGATTTCTTCTCACTTCTCAAGTTCCTCCGTATCAAGCCGCTCAATGACTGGGAGCGCTACAACCTGCAAATCGCCAAACCTATTTTGAAGGGCACGGGCGCGAACTTGGCTATGAGGCGGATACAGGTGATAGTTCCGCTAGACTCTTTTGTCTTTTTCTCAAGGTTACACACATAGGTGGTCCTGAACCACATCATGCTGCGACGAACCAAAGTACAGCTCAATTCTGTTCTCAAGCTGCCGGAGCGGCACGTCGCTCTGGTTCCTTGCGCGTTCGACCAGGCGGAGCGCGAGTTCTACACGGCGCTCAAGACCAACGCGATGGCGCTCTTGAAGAGAATCAGAGCCAAGCAGGCACTAGAGGGCGGAAACATCTACATGAATGTGTTGGTGCTTTTGTTGCGGTTGCGACAAGGTGCGCTGAAGTTCCCGGTGGATCATTCAAATGCTTCAATTTCTTCTTCCAGCTTGCGACCATCCCTTCCTCCTTTTGAAGAGTTGTGAGGGAGACGTTGACGATATCTCTCCGGATATCGTTCCCAGCATGCTGCGAGACGACGATACTGAAGACGAAGACGATGACGGAGGACTCAAGTGCCAGCTTTGTTTTACACGGTCCGTCATCCATTCTCTTGTGCATTCGGGACCTCACAAGCCTTCAGATTGACCCGCCGAAACACCGCGGCCAAAGACTGGTCTGATCACTGCATCGACTGCGCTGCGCTGAAGGTACAGTCCGAGAATCTCATCCGGAACCCGAGGCGCTCGTCTGCAAAGATCCGCAAGATTGCCGAGTTACTCAGACGGATACACGAGGAGTCTGACGGGCAGGAGAAGACTGTGATATTCTCGCAGTTCACTTCGATGCTGGACATCATTGAGCCTTTTCTCATGGCTCTGGGTATTGGCTATGTGCGGTGTAAGGATTGGTCTCTTTTGACATGCGGACTCGGAGCTAATTTCTTCTGACCAGATGACGGCTCGATGTCCGCTGATGAGCGGCAGCGTGCGCTGGAGGATATCGCCAAAGATGCACGGATGAACGTCATCCTGGTATCTTTGAAAGCTGGGGGCGTGGGTGAGTCGACCCCGACTTCACTTCCGCGCACGTTGATGCTGAAATCTTGCCAGGCCTCAATTTGACCGCATGTAGCCGCGTCATTCTGGTCGACATGTGGTGGAACCCTGCCGTCGAGGTGCGAGACATGCCTCTCCTTGTGTATCGGAGAACTTACGATCCAATGCAGGAACAAGCTTTCGATCGGACGCATCGTGTGGGGCAAACTCGGAATGTCTCCATCTATAAGCTCAAGATCCACGACACGGTTGAGGATAGGATCTTGGAGGTCAGTCAAGCCATACTGTGTCAACTACCCTGCACGATTTGACGCTGGAATACTTAGTTGCAGGAGAAGAAACGCGAATTGGCGAGGGTGGCTCTGAGTGGTGATCAAATCAAGAATATGAAGCTTGGGATGAATGAGCTACTTACGCTTTTCAAGTAGGAATGTGTATTTCTTGTTTTCTGTAGCAGTACTGTAATTTAAGTTTTACTCGGACCGCGTCGCGACGCGAGGGAATCGGGCACATGTAAAGTTGCCGCACTGCCTCCTGCCAACAACATTTACAGCCTGGATGTCATTGTGATTGCTTTTCTCAGCTTCCTCCACGACCAGCGAGTGAGTGCGTGGCCCCGCGCGCAAGCCGCCTAGCTGACTACCTCCCCAGTGTCCCCGAATTGCTTCGAAACAAACCCAGACATCAGTGGGCTAGGCGTACGACTCTCCTTCTATCTCCAGACCATCGCACTCGGTAACGCTCACTTTTCTGTCAATTTTCGAGGTCTGAATTGCTTGCAGTTCTCCTGACGGGACGTTCTGTTCGCGCCTTTCAACTCATGCGCTCGCGCAAGCCGCTTACAAAAGTGTTTTTTTTAGCTTGAAGAATCCCTCAACTCTGTGTGGACGCTGCTCGGGACGAGCTTCGGGCTGACCATATCTGCGCTGGTCACCGCAGTGCAGAACGAGTTGCCCTTGTACCAGGCCATCGTCGTGACGGACCTGGTTTGGCTCGCCAACTATGCCATCTTCATGGCCCTCGCGACGTACAACCGCCACCCGAAAGGCTCGCACACCGTGCAGTATGCAGCCATCGGGCAGACATACATATCCATGGCCATCATCTTGTACCTCTGGTCCCGCGCAGCAGAACTCGAGAAACTGCAGCAGGGCGCACAGCACATTGACAATACCATCTTTGTCGTGCTATTCATCTCGACTCCCGCGACGGGCAAGGGCCGTACCGTCGCGATCATCATTTCTTCTCTCTTTCTTCTGGGATATACAGCGGTCGCTTGCCACTTCTTCTGGAACAACTATCCGAGGATGCTGTTGTTCAGAACCCTGTCCAAAACAGCCTCCCAATCGCAATCCAGCAGCGCGGGGAAATCGAGTCCGCAGCCGTCTCCCAAGCGTCCCAAGTCACGGCCAAAGCACAGCAGTCGCCTCCCTCCGTCCCTCTCCGTCGATCCCCACCTCATCATCCTCGGCCTGTGCTTCATCGTGCCCTATGTAGTCACCGTCGGCTCTACGGAGCTACAGCTGAAGCGCAATCCTCTCTGCTCGGGCGACTCGTTCTGGGGATTCGGGCAGGTGCGTGTCTCCCTCCTCGTGCCGTGACCTTGCTCATTCGCGTACAGATCCTCGCGATGACCGTGACCATCGTCCCCGTATTCATCACGCTTGAAGCGTTCAGGAAGTACGGCTTCAATCAACGCGCGCGGGCGGCTGGGGAACATGCTGATGCAGCGTCGAACCCGTCTGTCAACCATATGCAGCTCAACACCCTGCCTTGACGAGCATTTCACTTCTATCTCACTCACCCATGACACGCTACTTCATATCTGTATCATCTAGTCATCGCTATCGATTTGGTTTTTTACTTCTCACTCCCTCGTGTACTTTATGAGTGTATCCGATACATTGAATCATTTAACAAGAATACAAGAACATATAAGATTACATCCACAAGTTATCCTGCATCATGTGCATGGGCAACCACGGTGGGAAGCCATTCTCGTCGTACTTGACCCGAGTCCCCACATTAGGATCGAGATCAAACCACTCAAAGTGAAACTGCACGCCAGACTCGAATCGCGGCAGCCAGAGACGCACATTCCTCTCGACCTCCGCACGGCGAGCAGGTTCGCAATGCAAATCCTGCCTCACGCGATTCAGAGCACTGGCACGCGGGACGTACAACTGAAATATTAAACGATGAAGTTGGGGGAAACTCTGTTCTGCCTTTATCGCTAGAATCTTGAGGGAGGATGTTGTTTGCAGTATATCATCACTGCTCCGAGCGGCAATCCGGAGCATGATCAAGGTCAGGTTGGGGGCGAGAGGCAGCGCGTTGATGAGATCGTCATCCACCATTTTGTCGAGCCAAATCGTGACTGAGGTGAGGGATGGTAATGAAATGCGTCGCTTGAGGGCGCGTATGTAATCTGCAGGCTGGATTATTGGAAGAAAAGCAAGGTGAAAAGGAAACTTGCGAGCATTATTGTTCATGTCGTCCGATCTGGCGTTGGAGTTGACGTCTAGATGTTGGATGGAGTGCTCTGCGAGTCCCAGGATTGTATCGAGGAGGGGAGGGAACAAGACGCGGCTGGAGGTGCCCAGCTTGAGTGATCGGAGGGCGGTAGGCGGAGAACGGTCGAGAATATTCATGATAAAGTGATTCGGAACGGCACACGGACTGTGAATGAGCAGGTTCTCGAGTTTCGAGAGGTCGAATCTGCACTCGGCCGCGTTGGGGTTAGGCATGGCGTCTCCCCCAGCCCAGACATCCGTGTCGACTAGATGCAACGTCCGAAGTTTCCCACATGCGCGCAATAGCGCGTAGAATGGATGCAATCCGCGAAACTTGGCCGAGAGGTGGAGCTCTATCACGTTTGGAAACAGTGACAGAAAGGCGGGCGACTTGGCCAAGAAACCAGCATGCTGGTCCAAACTGGGAGCCGCGTGAATCTTGACGCGCAGGACTTTGGGCATGCGCGGCATCCTGGAGGGTTCCCACACGTCTTTGAGGGGTCGCATCTCTCTCCCAGACGCGCAGGGCCTGAAAGTGACTTGTCGCACTGACAGTGTGAGGTTGGGCATCCGTGTAACGATGTCGAGCCACATTTCAAAGTCGTCCGCAGATACCATGACGATTTGGGAAAAGAGATATCGTATTGCGGAGTAACGCGCCGTTCGGGACGTGAGGCACAAGGCCTTGAGAGTGGAAAAGGTGCTTCCACAGTGGATGACAATTTCATGGATCAACTCTGGTGGAAACCCGGACCCTAGAAGAGTTTTTGAGTCTGAATTCGCGCAGGAATGCGAACGCACACTGGCCAGACGAGGTCATGGCTGCTGGAGGAAGAGATGTCTCTTGTCACAAGGAACGTGACTAAGGAGTGCTTAGTAGAGTCGCAAACGAATTCATTGTGGTGTATATACAGCTCATTTGCACACCCAGGAGGGTCTACACTATTATACTCTACCGCAGTCGCAGCGTTGTTGTCGCAGTCATACTGTAAAAGCTTGAGAAGGTACCCCGCAGCCTCCATGCTACTCAATTCAAGGCACGTAGAACTGGAACGCGTGGATGCGTAAACAAGGGGCCTCCGAGGCTGATCACAATGGTCTATTGAGATAAAGCGCCGATGAGCTCAAGGACGCAGCCACGGGACGAACCACGCGAGTGAGCTGAAAAGCTGGAAGATCTACCGTGCTCATCAGCAAAAGGAACGGCGCAAAGGAGAGAGAGAGGTTGATTTCACCTATGTTGCATCGGATGTTCCAGTCAATATGGAATGCTTGCAAATGCGTGCCGAGCGTGAGGATGCTTGCGAAGACATGAATGCTTGGAAACTTGAGGCACCGAGATCTTCAACGCGAGTCCGCGCTCCAGTAGCACTTCGAAGTGAGCCTGTTCATTCTTGGGACAACAGGAGAACGGAAGGCCACGAGAAGGCAGACGAATGCGAGGTAGGGAAGGGAATAGGGTGCCTGTGTTCTACGTCCTGGCCACAATTCCAAGCCACAGGTAGAAGTAGTCCGCCAAGAGATACGTGGTTCCGGAGAAGAGAAATCATATTCGACCGTATTGCCAGTCGAGCAGTTAGTTGCGCGGCGCGATTGAAAGGCGAGACCAAAGCTTCTGAGAGTAGTCAAGTCCTCCGAAGTTCGGGTGAATCCAATTTTCATGGACCAGCTCTGGTGGATGTCGGTTGGTCGTCTTGAACTTTCGTCTAGAAAGTATGCCGTTTTTGCGGACAGCCCGAGGAAAAGGTCATGGTGGTTCAAAGCAAGTCCTGATGGATGATCGCTTGTTTTGAATTTCACGACCTCGTTCCCAGCCGAGCCTTCCAACAAGCCGCCGGATACGCCTCCTCCTCACACTCATGAGCAGCGTCGCTCCAGGAACAACACCGGAAAGCGTCAAATCAAAGCCACCCATAACGTTAATATAGACTTGTGTCGCCATCTCCCATGTCGTCTCCCAAGAAAGCCTCGCCGAGGCCTTCTTCAATTCTCTCGCACATGCTCTCCCACCGACGATGGTGGTACTTTTGTCTGAGCTTCATCCTCATCACCTGGGTCCTCACCACCTCACTCACTCCACGCCGTTTTCGATTTCGAGTCTTCAAGTCAAGTCGCCCGACGGGTGGTCCACGGCCGCCTCCCGTACGCGTCGTGGAGGGTGATCTGTGGTCTGAACGCGCGAATGAAGTGCGCAGGGCGTTCTTGTATGCGTACAAGGCATATCAGCACTATGGTTTGCCTCATGACGAGGTACGGCCCATGACGGCGGAGGGCGTCGATGAGTGCGTCGCCAGCTTGCTTCCTCTCACCAAGATTGAATGTTTTGCAGTTTCCATGGATGGGGCGTCACGATGTTCGACTCACTCGACACCATGTGGCTCATGGGGCTCGAAGATTTGTTCTACGACACCGTGGAGGACATTGATGGGACGGACTTTTACATGGACGTGGTGCGTTCCTGGTTTGAATGCACAAATTTCCCAATGACGTCGGGCAGGACGAGCATGCGCATTTCTTCGAAGTAGTCATCCGCTACCTAGGAGGACTTCTCTCTGCATACGCGCTTTCCGAGGACCCCCGGCTGCTGAAACTCGCGGATGATTTGGGTAGGAAGCTTCTCCCCGCGTTCGACACACCCAGCGGCATTCCATTGTATGGCGTGAATACCAAGACGTGGGTGTCGACTATCTCTGACATGCAGGGCTGGCTGACAAAACTGTCAGTGGTGGGATTAGGAATGGTGGCCGTAAAGACAATTCTGTGTGCCTTGCTGAGGCGCTGAGCAACCAAGTGGAATTGTGAGTTTTCATTTGCCGCTGCTCGCTATATTGACAAGATAGCAAATACCTGGCGCATATCACAGGCAAATCTAAATATTACATGGCGGTCAGTGAACATACATCTAACCATTCTGGTCACTGAGCCGTCTTCTGCAGACTGAACGGCCCATGAAATTGATGTATGGGACCGAAAACATCATGTACGATGGCTTGCTGGCGACCATGTGGAATGTGAACACCGGGAAATCTAATCAAAGTGCGTCTATCCTTTTAATCCTGTCATGCACTCTTCCATGTTTGAATAGCGGCCTTCACTGCCGGTGGTTGTGCTGATTCTGCATACGAATACTTTCTGAAGCAATGGCTCTTGACTGGCAAGAGGGAAGTCAATATGCGCGATCTCTGTGCGTGTCCTTGCTACTTTCAAGACCCAGCTGACCGACCGTTTTCAGACGTCCGCAGCGCGAACGCCATCATCGAGCACCTTCTCTACGTCACGACTGATCGAGAACTGCTCTATGTGACCGATCTTCAGGACGGAGAACCTAGCCATCACTTTAACCACCTCTCGTGCTTCCTCCCAGGGCTCCTTGCACTCGGTGCCCATTCGCCCCTCAAGCTGTCCAAGGCTGAGCACGAGAAGCACACATGGGCGGCGGAGGGTCTCGCGAATATGTGCTGGACGATATACGGGGATACGAAGACGGGGCTGAGTCCGGATAGCTTCAATATGCAAAGCGTGGCAGACTCGGAGCGTGAGCGGTGGGCGCCCAAGGTTGCAGCGTGGGCTGCGGCTGGGCGAGTGGGGCTCCCGCCAGGGGTGTTTGACGCGCAACGTGAATGGAGACCCGAGAGGCGCGCGTATGCACCCGTCTCGGACCAATATCTGCTTCGTCCCGAGGTCGGTCTTCGTTTGTTATTGGTTAGATTATTGACCGCAAGTCGCAGGCGGTGGAGACATTTTATCTGATGTGGCGAACGACTGGAGATGAAAAGTGGCGGGAGCGCGGATGGTTTGCGGCACGTTGACGTCGTTGTCGGGGTGCTCATCTTCTTGCCAGGGCTGTCTTCAAAGCGCTTCAAACATACTCCCGAGTCAAGTATGGGTACACGTCTATCCGCTACCTCGACGAGCGCACTCCGTTCAAATTCGACGACATGCCAAGGTGCGGGCTCCTTTCATACAGTACCTGAGGGGCTGACATCCGACTGGCAGCTGGTTTTTCGCTGAAACGTACGCTCTCTTCCAAACCTCTCCGCTTGTTATTGACTATTTATACAGACTAAAATATCTTTTCCTCTTGTTCACGGACGAGGAGCTGATACCGCTGGATAAATGGGTGTTCAACACGGAGGCACATCCTCTGCCTGTATTTGAATGGAGCCAGCGAGAGATAGAACAATACAATATATCCCATTGAATGATGTACAAATATGCCTCCACGTGGCAGTGCGGGTGATCGTCGGAAGACCTCTCTCATTTCTGGTCTCAAGGCTGCATGGTTGTCGACGACAAATACATTGGGCTCGCCCTCGCGGTGTCGAGCTCCGCCGCCATCGGCACCAGCATTGTTATTACGAAAAAGGTGCTCCGGCCAGCTGGCGCCCAGCACCTCTCGCTGACTTGTATGTCAGGGCCTCACAGCGAACGCCGATGGGACCTCTGCCTCTGAAAACCGTGCATATCTTCGGAATCCAATATGGTGGGCAGGGATGTCGACTTGTGCGTCCTTGAATTACTTGCGCTGCGGAATACTTTGCTGATCCTTTGCTAGTAATTCTCGGTGAAGGTATTGTGGAACGCTTCCTTGTTGGATGGACGGACTTGACGGGACTTAGTTGCCAATTTTGCGGCATATACGTTTGCCCCGCCGGTCCTAGTAACTCCCCTCGGTGCCCTCAGTGTCCTCGTCGGGTGCGTGTTTTTCTTGGCAGGCCCTTTCGTTCCGTTGACCCGCTGCGCAGCGCTATCCTCGCATCCTTCATACTGAAAGAACGGCTGGGACATCTTGGTCGGGTAGGATGTGCACTGTGTTTGCTCGGCTCTGTTATTATCGTGCTGCACGCCCCGGAGGACCAGCCGATCGAAACTATCAACGACTTTCTCGGCTTTGCGCTGCAGCCAGGTGCGTATGATGCTACTATCTGCTATCCCCTGCCAACGTGTGCTCTTCCAGGATTCCTGATGTACTGCTTCACCGTGTGCATCGGCTCGCTGGCACTCGCATACGGCTTGGCTCCCAGGTATGGCCGCACGAACCCTATCATCTACATCTCCATCGCCTCGCTCGTCGGGTCCGTGTCGATCATGTTCGTCAAGGGCTTTGGTGTCGCGGTCAAGCTTACCTTTGGAGGCAAAAATCAATTCATCTGGCCGAGCACCTACGTCTTTGGTCTGATCTCGCTGGGATGCATTGTCATCCAGCTCAACTACTACAATAAAGCCCTGGACCTTTTCTCTGTCAATCTGTGCGCTCTCGCTTTCCGTCTCGTTTTCCCGCTTATTCCTTTGCTAGTGTAAATCCCTTGTATTATGTCGGCTTCTCCAGCGCCACGATCGTTGCCTCCTTGATTCTCTTCCAAGGCTTCAACACGACGGACGCGACCAACACCGTTTCCCTTATATGCGGTTTCATAGTCACCTTCCTTGGTGTACACATCCTCAACCTCTCGATGATGGACGAGTCGGCGCAGGCGCTGGAAGATGCCCCGGGAGACCTGACGCTCGAGGGCCGCCTGTCTCTCGACGGATGGCACGGTATCCAGCGCAACAGCTTGAGCATGGGCATGCCCTCGCCCCGCGGGTTGCACGGGCGTCGCAGCTCCCAGTATCGTGCGCAGAGCTCGACGCTCTTCAACGCTTTCGGTGCTGATGTCGAGGCGGCCAATCGGGGAGAGAGTTTGGGGCTGCAAGATTTGCAAGAGGAGGATGAGGATTGGGACGATGATGCGGATGAGCGGACTGCGCTGCGGACGCCTTCGGTCAGGACGCCTGGGACGAGGAGTCCGATTCGGCACGGCTCGAGCCGTTCGCTGGGTCAAGTGCCGACACCCCCGGCGCTGGGTGATATCAGGATATCACCTCGGCCTGTGTAGCGATAGCGAAAACGTATTTATTTTATCTGTAATCCGGGGGCGGCGAGATGGGCCTTTTAATTTAGTAGACGACTTGGTGTCTATTTGTGATTGTTTGCACATCCTTTAACTGCAACCAGAATGTCGACTGGTATGTGCGGCCTAGTGCTGGCAGAACATGCTAAATGTCTTCCTAGAGATGCTCCTCCCTCCGGAACTCATAGACGAAATTTCCGCTCGCATCGAAGGGAAATCGTCCCTATGTTCGATGTGTCTCGCATCCAAGACCACCAGGTCCTCGGCACTCCCCTTCCTTTTTGCCGCGATCACCCTTTCCAGCGAGGAGGATGTCGAGACGTGGTCTGAAATGCTGAAACACAGCCCGGAACTGGGGACTAGGATCGTTCGGAAGGTCAAGCTTTCCAAGCACCCGACACGGCGCCTACTCCCTGAGATGACTTCGGTTTTATTCCGAATGCCCAGCGTCCAGCGGATTGTCCTACACGCTCCCAAATTCGACCCCCATTTTTGGAAAACGGTCACAACCTATCTACCGATCTTTCCCAACAAGACAGAACTATACCTCACCGCTCGCTTTATCGAGTGGGGCATGCTATTGGACATCTTGGGTGCTTTCCAGACCATGAAAGCTCTTGTCTTTTTGGACACGTGTTCTCTTGGGCCCTCAGCAATTGACGCCGTCAGCGCATTCCAGTCGCGTGTACCCTCGAGTCGATTCGATCTTTCCAAGCTCGAAAGGCTCGTTCTCCAAAGGTCATATCCTGATATCGGATACGCCCTGCTGAACCACTCCCCGCCTGCCGCACTTCGGTCGGTCGTGTTGAATGGACTATCGCCGTCCCCGCTCCCCGTCTTTGCAAAGCTGATGGCGGTGACCGTGGAATCGTTGGAGTCTATCTCTGTGCGGTCGAAACTCACCTCAGGTAATTTACACAGCCAAGCTTCAGCAGTTTGCTCATACTCGCTGTAGAGCACCTGCAGATATTCGAACGTGTGGAATCGTTTCCCGCTCTGCGGTCGTTCACGATGCAGGTCGGCAAATACCCGAGCACTTTCATGGAACGCTTCCCTCCAGCGCCGAATTTGAGGCTTTTCATCTTCCGGGCCATCATGCGAGAGGATCACAGCGCGCTCGAGTATGTCGATAAGTTGATGGGTATTCTCCGCGGCGGCCAAGATCTGCACAAGTTCCCGCGGTTGGGGGAGCTTAAATTCCAAATCCGTGCTGTTGTTTCCCACCCTTTCGAGCCCAAATCGGACGTGAATGCTTCTCAGCGTGGGGAATTTCGGGCACAGGTGGAAAGCAAGGTGCGGGAGGGGATTACGGACTGGAGAGGTCGTCTTTCTTTTGAATGGTTTGATCAGGAGCTTGAGAACATGTGGAGCTGTGAGTGACGCCTCGGTTTCACTCTCTGGACGTATAATTCGTATTTCAATGATACTACATTCTACTCCTCATCAGAATCCTCCGAGGATACATCGACTACCCCCGTGTTTGCAGGCGCCCACAACGGTTTTCCATCCTGAAACCGATAACCCAACCGCACATACTGGTCATCGACCCACTCCACCACTAAATATTCCTCTATATCCAGCCCAATCTGCCCCAACTTTCTCTTCAACTTTCTCTCCATCTTCCTACGCAAGTTCGGTTGATGATGAAACACCAAATACCGCGGAGCGCAAAATTGGAACACCACTCGAGGGCAGAGCGGGTATTTGCAATTCAAGATGGTCTTCATCGATTCTGCTGCTCCCCACTGCAAGCTGTTGTCCAATAATGGAAGGAACTCGGTGGTGTAGATGTTATTGTCAGCTTGGTCGAACGAGATGCGGAAAGTGAGGGAGGTAAGGTTGGGTGCGCCTTGGAGTGCGTTGACAACGTCCAAGGCGTAGCGGTCTTCAACGCCGAGCCAGATGGTGAGCGATTCGAGGGCAGTGAAGGACGGTAATTGTTCGAACATTTGCATGATTCTTTCTTGTGCTGGATCTTTGCGTTTAGTTGGTTCCAAAAGTCCGCAAGTTCACTCACCGCTGTCAGGGAACAAGGGATCGAGGAGAAGTTCGCACACCGTCGGCGCCGCAAACTGCAACAATCGCTCTGCGGACTGGAGCGAACACGGCTCGTCGCGGAACATATCGCCGAAAGACAAGGATTTGAGGTTATGGGGCTGCGAGGCATTCAACAAGCGGATAAAATAATTCTTCTTGCGGTCTCCGACACGGATGACTGACAGATCCTCGAGGGCCGAGAGGTCGAGCGGCGCAAAAGGAATCTGTCCGTGTCCCATTCCGCGGTCCTTGTAGTCCGTTTCCGAAAAGGTGAGTGCGCGCATCCGCCCGCACGCCCCCAAGAAGTTGCAGAGCTGTTGAAAGGTGTAGTTGGACGTCTTCTTGATTCCGAACCGCGTCGCATTCGGGAACAAAGGGATAAACCCAGTGAATATTCGCAGGTTGCCGCGCCATATCACGAGATCGACGTTCAAAAGCGGGGCGATGGGACCAACATCCGCCACAGAGGTGATCTCGTGCTCACTGAGCGCCACTTCGACTCTTTTGGGGCAAGTCGCCATTCTGGGCTCCCGTGCGACCATCTCGCGCCACTCCTGGAACCTGCCCACCCCACCAAACTCGAGCTCGGAGAAGAGGTGCGGGATCGTCAGAGACCGTATCGATTTGGACACGAGAACAAGGGAAAGCAGGGTCCCCTCGTGGTCGGCGGTGTGCTTGAAGATTTCACCAGCGACGTCTTCGGGGATTGTGGACCCTGTAAAGTGGTGAGAGAGGAAATGGTCGGGAGTAGATACGAACATACACAACGTGAGCGAATCGGTCGTACTCTGGGACGCCATGTTGTCCAAGGCCACTGGGGAAGGTGGGGGAAGAGAACAAGGACGATGGTGGCAAAGGAGACTTTATAATGACGCGTCTGGAACCGATTCCTTTGTTACGAGACTGTTCAAAGGACCTTTGTCCAAGGTTTATCCCATCAAGACCAATTTCGCTGATTCACACAGCACAAAGGAACCGCTGAAAATGCTCGAATAAGGCACGAGCATGACTCGGAGGGACTCTCATAAAGGGACAGATCAGTGAAGTTGGCTAGATCAAAATCATCAGTCACATGTGCGCGTTGCGTCGGAGTTTCAAGCGGCGGATCAACGCAGATCCTCCTCCTTTTTGGCATCATCTTTCGGTTGCTTGAAAGTCCCTGCTGATTAGTCCCCGTATCCCGCACCCAGCGCTGTTGTGGACAAGACTGATGCCTATGCCACTGTCAAAACACTGGCGCTCCGCGGACTGCCGTGCCACGGTGCCAGAGTGACCACTGCCGAGTTCTCGTGGTGTGATGCGGTGCGGATTCGGAGGCTTCACGGTGACTGAAGCGCAAGTTGACTTCGGTGAGCTCGTAGGGAAACGAGCGAGGCGAGGTCGGGAAGGAGTTCAGCAGCGTAATTAAACGCGCTCGAACCCAAGGGTACGAAGTAGAGAGTAGCCCGTATACGAGGCCTTCGAGGCGCCCCGTATGCGGAGAACAGTTGTACGCGTGTTCAGGCATGCAGGGGGTCTAACCGTGTAGGTGGTTCGCCTCGAGGGACCAGAGATTCAGAACATGAGAGACGAAAGTAAGAATTGATTGATTATCTAATAGCTACATGCAAATAGAATACGATGAGGCGCTGGCCGTGTCCAAGTACGTTGCCCCCCAGGTGTCACACGTGGCCTCGTTTTCTTTGTGCTGGATCTACCATTCGGTCTTGGGAGATCAATCGTGATCAAGCGCGCCCATTCAACCCACTTGCGCCGTATCATTCTCAAAGCGGCGAAGGGCCGTCTAGCTCCTTTCAAACCGCAATTGAATTGCCCCATCTCTCCAAGATCCATTTTCCCTCAAATTGACGCTGTGGCAGGGAGGACTGGCGATGACGAGCGTGTTTAGGGGTACTGTACTATTTCAACCGTAAGTTCAGTCACACGTCACAGCCAACCTTTTTTGATGTGTGCAAAAATCGCCATAATTCAAAAGAAAATTTTTCGGCCTTCTCGGTCGAAAAATTACATAATTTTGATGAACTTACGGTTGAAATAGTACAGTATTTAGACGTAGATTACGGACAGGTGGCAGTACGGTAGATCAGATTGCTCTTTTGCTTCCACATTTACAGTCTCCGTCGGTGTGATCGCCGCCTACGCCTAGATTGCCCCGATCCCGCCGAGCCCAACGCCCAACAAGTCTGGCGCTTACAGCCTATGATTTGATTTGACACGTCTCTCAAACAGGTCATACTGCTTCGAAGCTCGGCCAACGCATGCATGCACAGCGAGAGTCCTCGATTCTTCTTTGGCAAATTTGACTAGGGAATCCCGATCCTCGACTGCAACACCAGCGCAACCTTACCACCACCAGCAAAGTGAAGGCAGAAGAACGAGATAAATATAAACAACAGAACAGTTTCGACAGTAAAATTCAACACGACGTATGTGAACCGACCACTAGTCAACTGGGACTCGGGAGTCTCACATGGATTCCAGAATCTGCCCACTTGGTCCTCTTGTAAGTACTCGAACTTGACCATCTGAACGCACTCACTAAAGCTCTTGAAAGACTTCCGAGATGGCCTGCAGCCCAAAACGGCGGCGATTCGTCCGAGGAACTTGAGCTACAAGGACACCTCAGGTCTGGATCGAAGCACTTCATCGGCGCGATACATACGAACGGAAGGCGGGTCGATTGTCGGAAGCACCTCTTGGGTCTCTCTGATCTCCTCCGATATCTTGCGTTGGCGGTCCTTTTCCGCGACGATCTTCAGGGAGCGAAGCTTTCATCGAACCCTCTTGTAGGATTATTGAATACGAGCTCACCGATATCTCGGTCCTTATTCGCCGCACGTCATCCGCACATTGGTCGATGCAGCGTCCAATATCCCGGCCGGCTTAGAACCATGCCATCCAAGTTTCTTGCTCGTTAATTGTGAGCAGTCGCTGGTTAATTTCGGACGCTCGAAGCTGAGCTCTAGAGAAAAAAAACATGCAGGTCAAAACATGGTCCGTGAAAGTAGCGATGCCGCGTACTGCAGAAACCGCGGCTCCAGCGCCATCAGCGCTATCATGGCCACCCTCGTACAATCCGACATGCTGGCCTTGAAAATCTGCGACGTGGAGTCGATGGCGTTGACGAGTCGGCCTAATTTCTCTGCCGGCCACAGTTGTCGGTGACCTGCAAAGATGATCGCCCATGCGACGAGGAGGGCAAGTCCAGTATAGGTGAGCCCAGTGAAGTAGATGATGGGGACTGGAAGCAGGCGTAGCAGCCAGAAAACAACGGACGTCACGGACGGTATCAAGGAGGATGTGTGGTCGGTCATGGCTTGGAGAGTTCACGGGCCCGAGGCCTGTTCTGTTAAATAGGGTCTGTCGCGCGGATTCTCTAAAATTAGTGTTATTCCCACTTTGCAGAATCGATAATTGCAACCGGAGAGGCCAACCGCCATTTGAATTGCAACCGGAGAGAGCGGGGAATCGGGATTACCATACTGGGACAAAAGGCTATGGACACATGCAACCTGAACGTTGAACCTGAACTGTGAGGCTGTGGACCAACTTGAACTAAACTTGAACGTTCAAGGAACATTGATACCGGTCTTGACGAAAAGCGAAAACGAAACTCGGCAACGCTCGGCCGCATCAGTGGCTTGCCGGGTCCCGTCAGTCACATGTCGCTTGGCGTAAGGCTGTGTCCCGACGCTTGCCCTTAACACCGTCGCTTGCACATCGACATCCCCGCCCTTACCGACTTTCTACCTATGCTCCCGCTGCTTCCATATCCTATTCTATACTGCCAGCTGTATTATCTCGCCTCCACCGCAATATATGCCGTTCAAAGTGCTGCGCAGCTAGTGATCGAAAGATTGTACGACTGTCGGGTGTCGGTGTGACGGTGTCCCTCCAAATTACCAAACCTCCTCTCGAGTCTTTTTCAGACGGCCTCCCCTGCCCATATCAGCGTAATGAATTATACGTGCACCTTTCTGCAGAGTGATAAGAGTAAGATTAAGATAAGGGCCGGCCATTGAGTCGCCGGCTCCCACCATTGATCGCTGTGGTGAGTCCCCACAGCCACAGGCTGATGTTTCGGCGCTTGATGCGCAGGTGATGCGCCATTAATATTTTGGGACGGTGATCCTTACCCAGGCCATCACGGCCGGCACTCGGGATCTCGGCTATTTATGTATATATATCTTGTTTCGTTTTCGCTTTTTGTATATACTCCATTGATACATAGGGTAGAGACAGGCACAAAAAACAGTAGTAAGGAAAAAAGAGAGCGCTCGAGAGACAGACAACGCAGCGCAAGCGCGGGTTCGCGGTGCCAGTGTCTGACGGCGGTGAAACGCGGGTCAAGCGGTCAGGAGTGGCAGTTCGTGAAATGGAGCAATCAGCATGCAGCAGGCGGCACTGGGATGATGAAGAAGAGGCATTGAGGACATCTGAAGATAGACGGGAGAGAGAGAGAGAGAAAAAAAGCGCACCTATGACCCATCATGCCCCAGCACCTCTTGACGAACCAGTTCAGTACAGCAGCTCATGTACGACTTCACCGCTGCTGCGTCTCGCGTCGATGACGTCGCGTTTCCCTGCCGAGCTGTCGTGTCGACGTCGTGCCTTGAGAGTCTGCCTAATCACAGTCGTTGAGGTTCTTGAAGTCAAGGGTTGTGCAGCTGTACCATCTTCAAGAGTCGCGAGAGACTCGGAGGCAGGTGGTGATCAAAACACCGTCACTTAACCAACGCGTCGCGACTCCTCTAGCCAGCCAAGGTGAATTTGACTGTCTTGACAATGCCCGTGAGCTCAGGTGTCCTCCTCACCGTCTCGAGCATCAATGGAAAATAAGTACTCGAGCTGGAAGTGGATGGTCGCTTCAAAGAAGACGATTGGGAGGACCAATTCGGGAGGTATGGGGACCATTCTGAGCTGGAGATCCTGATCGGCGGTTTCCAAGAGGGAAGATATCACACAGCGACGCCATGACAATGCACTCAACGAATGTGGTCGCTGGCAGAGAGAAAGGGATCAAAACAGTCTGGCTGCTGAGGCTGTGCAGCGGACCGGCGGTACCTAAGCTCTTCTCTAACTCTTCTGGACTCAGGTTCGTCGACACGCAAGGTCGCTCGAGACTCCCTCTACTGCTTAGTTCAAGTAATCTGCGCCCAGAGCTGCTGTGGACAAGACGGCGGTCCGCGGACCGCGGTACCAGAGTGGCCACAGGCTCCTGGCCTCGTTTTCTTTGTGCTGGATCTACTACTCGGTCTTGGGAGATCTATGGTGATCAAGATGGACTTCCTCCAGAATCAGAGTCGGAAGTGGGTCGCCAGGCCCCACTTGCGCCGCATCATTCTCAAAGCGGCGGCGGGACAGGTTCTTTCAAACCGCAATTGAATTGCCCCATCTCCTCAAATTGACGCCCAACAAGTCAACTGTCGCCTGGCGCTTACCGTCTATGATTTGATTTGACGCGTCTCTCATCTGCTTTGAAGGTCGGCCCATCCTCAAAATCCCAACGCATGCTGCATGCACAGCTATCCTCGATCCTTCTTTGGCACATTAGATCGAACGTAATGCTTACTCGACTGCAACATCGGCGCATCCGAGCCTCACCACCACCAGCACTTGAAGGGAAGTCAGAAGAACGAGATACATGTAAACAACAGAACAGTTTCGACAGCAAAATTCAACACGACGTATGTGAACCGACCACTAGTCAACTGGGACTCGGGAGTCCCACATGGATTCCAGAATCTGCCCACTTTATCCTCTTGTAAGTACTCGAACTTGACCATCTGAACGCACTCACTAAAGCTCTTGAAAGACTTGCGAGATGGCCTGCAGCCCAAAACGGCGCCGATTCGTACGAGGAACTTGAGCTACAAGGACATTTCAGCTTTGGATAGAAGAACTTCATCGACGCGACATGGCATACGAACGCAAGATGGGTCAATTGTTGGAAGCACCTCTTGGGTCTCCCTGATCTCCTCCGATATCTTGCGTTGGCGGTCCTTTTCCGCGATGACCTTCAAAGACATCGAACTCTCTTGTAGGATTATTGAATACGAACTCACCAATAATTCGGTGCGTATTCGCCGCACGTCGTCCGCACATTGGTCGATGCAGCATCCGATATCCCGGCCGGCTCGGAACCAGGCCATCCAAGTTTCCTGCTCGTTAATTATGAGCAGTCGCTGGTTGATTTCGGACGTCCGCTCCTGAGCTCTAGAAAACAACCATGCAAGTCAAACATGGGTAAAAGTAGCGATGTCGCGTACTGCAGACACCGCGGCTCCAGCGCCATCAACGCTATCAAGGCGACCCTTGTACAATCCGACTTGGTAGCCTTCCAAATCTGCGACGTGGAGTCGATGGCGTTGGCGAGTCGGCCTAATTTCTCTGCCGGCCAAAGTTGTCGGTGACTTGTGAAGATGATTGCCCAGGTGACGACGAGAGCAAGCCCAATATAGGAGAAGCCAGTGAAGTAGACGATGGGGACTGGAAGCAGGCGTAGCAACCAGCAAACGGCGGAGGATTTCAAGGAGGATGTGTAGTCGGACATGGTTTGGAACATTTTGTGAGATTGAAGCCTGAGGCCGGTTCTGTTAAATAGGGTCTGCAATTAATTTGGCACTGGATGATAGCAGGCTTGTTGCAGGCGCCACAAGCGCGGACAGCCACCGCGTTCTTGATCCTCGCGTCTATTGCGGAGGCTAAAGATCCGAGTCGTCTGGCCCCTGGGTGGCAAACCAGGGCAGACCGCGTTTCTAACTTCTTGGCGCTGTGGACGTGGATCCATGACGGCGGTGATTCGAACAACGATATCCAGTGCACCTGGCCCATGGGGCAACACGGTGAACTCGAGAAATCGAACGACAGGCAAAATAAAATCAAACAAACAGCGGCGGTCGGTCCTTTCGGGTATGTGGGAGTCTGTCCTTCCTTTGTGGCTGACCGAACTGATAGGTATAAGCGCCCGGATAAATTGCCCTTTGCATGGCAGAAATTGCTAGTCTAGGCTGAGTGAGGCACGAGCGTGCCAAAGAGTTAGGTTTTTGTCCGAGAGAAAGTCACAGGCGTGATGGCAGTTCCGCTTTCGTCCCACCAAAATGCCGCCGCCGACGTTCCTCAAGAGCTCTTCAAGAGCAGAGCGCTGAGTCGTCGGCTTCCTTTCTTTTTTATCAATACCGGAGAGTCTACAAGCACCTCTGGTGAATCGAGTTTCCAGCGGAGTCGGCCACGGCACACGGCGCCTCCTAATACTTGGGGACTCCAACTCGATTCCTGCACAAGCTCAGGTGCTCCCCCATGCGATCAGCGCGCGTACACGTCCAGCTGCACCACTTGACGCGTCGAACCTGTCAAGGCTCTTACCTTCTGCGCGCCGACACGTCCCCGCGCAGTTCACTGGTCGCAAACTTCAAGTTGCCGCGTGCACCGTAAATTTACTTGGAAATGGGAATTGGAGGGCCTCGCATATCTGAGAGCTGCGAACACGGAATTTCACTAGCTCGATCGTCAATGAAAATAATTTATAAATACTCGAGCTAACGCAAAGAGGACGATTGCGTGGACAAATTTGGGAGGTATGCGGCACGCTGAGCTGGAGATCTCGAGCGCGCGGCAGTTTTCCAAGATGGGAAAAGACCATCCAACGAGCCAATGGCAATGGTGAATGTGATGGCAAAGAGAGAGCAGATCAAAACACCGTCACTTGACCAAAACACAACGCGCTTCAAGTTCTCTCAAGTCGAGCCTCCCAAGATCCCGAGTCAAAAATCGGCATTACTAGACACTATATACTCCAAGTCGTCGTCGTCGTCAGATATAAATACACTAATTCTACTGGGTTCCGTCCAGAGAGGCTGTAGGTAGAGTGGTATGCGCGTCGTGTAAACTAGACTACTCTAGCTACAGAGTACATTTGAAAAACAAGAAATCGAAAGCAATTGCAAGAAACAGGACAGGGGACGATTTATACAAACCGGTTGCGGTTGGCGGTTGGCGGAGTGGGGTCGAGCACACTGAAAATAAATGCAAATAAAAATACCTGCCTTTTTCACGGTCGGTCGGTGGGTGGTCGGAATAGCGATGTGTCGAAATAGCGATGAATCAAGTTGGCTTGCCCTTGTTCTTGTACTTGCGCGCCAGCCGAAAAAAAGCGCCCTTGAATCTTGTGCAAGTCTTGCAGACAGATGCTCTCGCGCTCTCATCGAATGGGTATCTCATGCTCATCAGCTGAAGCAGCCGGAAGGCCGCATGATATTTTCAAAACCAACACCCCATCCTCCATCGCCGCATCAATGTCTTCCGGCTGGGAAGGGGGCAGGGAGTCGGCATAATCGAACACGCAAAAAACGGGAACGGGACGGTCAGACAGACGGGGGCGGGATAGGACACGCACCTTTGTATCTGGTGGCACAGGAAATTTGCGCGTGAAGTGGCCGTACTTGCGTTCGCGCAGGATTCCCGTAGAGGGATTGGTGGGCGGGAAGACGGGGCGTGAATGGCCTGAGACGGTAACTTGGCGGCATCGATTGAAGATGGTGGTCCCCAGCGCGATGTGCATGTCGGCGCTCTTGATCCCCGGAACCTCGAGCAGCGCGGTGAAGAGGCGGGTGTTGGGATCATACTGGGTGTCGGCCCGTATGAGGTACCGCTGCTCTCGTGGTGGTGGTGGAATCGGTGCTGGCAAGGAGAAGGCTCCCTCGGGAATTGCGCTCGTGGGTGATGCAATAAACGATGGCGACGCCCCTGCTGGTAACGGCACGGAATACTCGCTACAAACAGTGAACGACAGCACGCAAGCGAAAAGCAAGTAACGCACCTCAACGGCGACGTAAACGTCTGTCTTC
Organism: Roridomyces roridus; assembly: GCA_029378245.1. Classification (NCBI taxonomy): domain Eukaryota; kingdom Fungi; phylum Basidiomycota; class Agaricomycetes; order Agaricales; family Mycenaceae; genus Roridomyces; species Roridomyces roridus. The sequence goes on from JARKIF010000006.1 coordinate 2,172,615, forward strand.
CCATCCCTGTTGAAGCCGCAGGCGAAAGGGCTTGTGGTGTATGGGTCTGACTTGGCAGGCGGGCGTGAGGTCGGTCATACGGGTGATACTGCAGGGCACGGGTCCTTGACGAAGGCCTGGTGCTCGGGCCTGCATGGGCCGTTGTTCTCAGAGTGGCGAGAATGGGCTCAATGGGCACTGGGCCTGCTGGCGGCGAGCGCCCTGGTGGATGAAGGCGGACTGGGTTGGGGTCGTGTGTCCCCCGAGGCATCGTTTGGGTGGGAACGATGTGGGTTGGCTCATCGAGCGGAGGAGGGTATAATGGCGGGTGGTCGGGCTCAATGGGTTGATGTGGGTCGGATTCGGACACTTGAGAGTCTTGCTGGAGCGGTTGCTGCTCCCATTGGGGTTGAGGGAAGCTGAGATCGCGCGGTGTGGTAGGATTGGAATATTCATCAACGGGGTACTGCTGGCCCTGCTGGCCAGGAAAGTACGACATGGGGGTAAAGAACAAGTCGCAAGCGGGGATCAAATAGTTTTTATACCCACCGAGTCACCCCCGGAAGCGGAGCCAAATGTGGAAACAATGGACACGAGGCGGGTCACACTGTGACTGATGCGCCGCTTTGACGCCGCACACAATGGGATGCCAAAAAAATCGGGATTGTGTGCTATTCATACAGTTAAGGCGTCTATGGGCAGGGTTATATACAATACGATCGCACAGACGACCATATCCAAGAAAAATCAAGTCGACCTCGGGATATCAATCCCGCCGTTTACGCGCGGCGAGTCAGGCACCTCGGTGGTGGCGTCAAGATGACTCCTTGGGACGAGCTGTCCCGTCTCTGCCACGCGCCCTCCACGCTCCACACTGGCCCGTCGACTCACACTCCCGCTCCCTGGAATACTCCGTAGACTCCCAGACTCGGCCACGCGTGCACCGCTTCGTCGCATCGAGTTACGCCTGCTATGCGATTCGACGGGGGACAAAGGGGGCTCTCGATGCGGCATGTGGTACGACACCGTCGGTGATCCAAAGGACGAGGATAGAGAGGGCGGCGGAACAGACGGGTATGTCAGTCCGCGGGACGGCGCGCCAAAGGTGATGGTGCCTGGGTTAAACGACGTGGGAGGGCTGGTCAGGTTGCTGTTGATGCTGATGTAGCTGCTGCTGCTGGGATTGGTCGGCGAGGTGATGGGCGAAAAGGGGAATGGCGAGTCGGAGGACGAAGAGGGCGAGTGCGAGAGCGGCGTGTTGCCCTCTGAAATGTTATTGGTGCTGATACGGCGGGTTTGCGTGGGGGGCCGCGGAATGGGGACACCGTTAGTAGGCCTACTGGTCGGGAAATGTAGGACAGAGTGCGTCGGGGAGGAAGTGGTCGACGAGTACGCCGATTGAGGCCGCTGGTGGGTCGCCTGAGAATACGGATCGGCCGACGCAAGACCAATGAGATTGTCTACAGGTTGTCCCAGCTGCATGCCATCAGCCAAGAGCGCGGAGAAGACATGTGGGGACATACGCGGTTTCTGTGCTCGATGAGCTCCTCGCGATAGATTTCGTTGAGCCTGGACATTCGGACATAGTCCTTTTCCGTCTCGGCCAGACGCGCTCTGAGGGCCTCATTCTCCCTCTGAAGCGTCGCGAGCATGATTTCCGTCGATGGATCAGACGGTCCTGGAGAGCCTGAAAGACCGGCGAGCTGCTGCTGCGCGAGGCGCAGACTAGACAATTCCCTGGTGAGCCTGTTGACATGGGACTCGCTCTCGGCCTCTAGAACGTTCTCGAGTTCAATTTTCTCTTCTCTGAGCTGCAAAAATCAAAATCGGATGAGGATGGCGTGTGGGCATAGTCTGTCTGCGGCGCACCTGCTCGAGTTTCTTGGACAAGACGTTCATGATGCGTTCCTCCTCGGCTTCGTATGCGTTGATGAGCTCCTCCTGTCTGCTCAGTGAGCTGGAAGAAAGCCGTCGGATCGGCGGCGAGAGCGACATTGCGGTCCAGAACAAGAGCTACATGGGTCCAACGGCTGATGTCGGCCCGTTCGGGCTTGACTCAGAAACAAAGGGCCCAGGGCGAGCATAGATCCCAGTGGCGACCCACTCGTCTTGAAGCTTCGACACCATGATAAATGCGGGCGGCAACTGAGATACATACCGACGGTCCGACGCCCGACGCCCATTATGCAAAAATGATTTTTCAAATATTGGGCTGAACGCCCCCGCGACATGCAAGATTCTTTTTGAGACTCGTTTGAGTTGCACTGCTGAAACTCTCTACAGCGCAGACCACAGGTTTTTTTTTGGCAAGATCCGGAGTGGGTCCCGGGTTACATCAGAAATCCGCTTCGGCGTTATCTAAAAGTGGCGGCAAAATTTACCGAATTGTCTGTCTCTTTGCTCTTGACCATCACCACCAGCAGCGCCGCCCAAATGGCCTCCTACGCCCACGCCCCCACCCCAGGGTCTCTGCCGTCCGACTACGCTGCTGTAGCGCAATATGCTGCTCATCGGTCTGGCGGTGGAGCTCATGACGATTTCACCGACGCGGAACCCAGCAGCTCCTCCCGCCCCAGACGGCCCTCGCATCCTACTATTCCCCTTCCTGCGCGACCCACCGAGAGCACACCTCTGCTTAACCCACCTGTTCCGAGGATTGACGAAGACAACCGGTCAGAGGAAGAGCTCTCGACAGTTGCGCTCTACCTGGCTGAGCTGCGGATACTCACCAAATACTCGTGAGCTTCGTGCGTCATTAAACCCGCTTTTCTCAAGTATCTGCAGTCTACCCGTCTTTGGCACGCATTTGCTCGAGTACAGTTTGATCATAGCTCCTGTGCTTAGCATCGGCCACCTTTCGACCACAGCTCTGGCTGCAATTACGCTGGTGCGCTATTGTTAATACCTTCTTCAACGTCATTCATTCATTATGCCGAAATAGGGCTCGATGACCGCCTCGGTCTCTGGCTTCAGTATCTTGCAAGGGTTCGTTACCGCGCTGGATACTGTCCTTCCGTCTGCATGGACTTCGTCCCAGCCGGAACTCGTTGGGCTCTGGTCCCAGCGAATGGGTACGCCGTCTCATTCCACTTTCATCTATTCCTTAATCGCGTCCCATAGCCGTCGCGATGGCTGCGCTGCTCGTGGTAAGCCCACGTTCGTAAAAACTTCTTCGGGCACGTAAATAACCATATCAGCCCATGTACTGGGTCTGGTTCAACGCAGAATCAATTCTCCTGGGCCTCAAGCAAGATCCAGAGGTCGCATACTTGGCCTCGCTGTACCTCAAATGGGTGTCGCTCGGTCTCCCAGGTCAGTTCAAGTTCATTAAGTTGCTATTTTTGTTGACTTTTTTGCCTTTAGGCTATGCGTTCAATCTTATCAGCCGGTATGATGCCCGTATTGTCGTTCTTTTCTCAGCAGCTGAATGAACCAGGCGGTACTTCCAATCTCAAGGTCCGATCAATTCCAAATTCACCACGGTTGCAAATGCTAACTACTTGGCAGGGTTATTTGTAGCTCCTACACGCGTCATCTTTATCGTCGCACCCATTAACGCGGTCCTCAACTACATCCTAGGTAATGCATCCTCCCACAGAGATATCCATGCTGACCGAGCTCAATTAGTTTGGGGTCCCGAGTCGATCCGCCTGGGCTACATCGGAGCGCCCATCGCCACCGCGTGTTCGTTCAACCTCGCATGCCTATTGAACATCATCTATGGGTGCTTTATCGCGCCCAGGACTGCGTGGCACCCGATTTCACGTCGGAGTTTCACGAGTCTCGGAGTCTTGGTTAATCTGGGGTTGGCTGGCGTTGGTGGGTTGCTTCCATTCCATTAATTTTGTGCGATGTAAAATGTTGGTTATAGGCCAGACAGCGTCGGAGTGGTGGGCTTGGGAGCTCGTTGCGCTTGCGGCTTCTCAGTGGGTCTATCTATTATGCTTTGTTGAAGAATCAACTGACGTCAGATAGACTTGGCCCTGCGGCCCTCGCCACTCAGTCCATTCTCCTCTCCTCGGCTTCGACCACCTACCAAGCGCCGTTTGCGATGAGCGTGGCGACTTCCGTTCGGTTCGTCTCGAGTTTCTTTTGCTTTTGTTTGTACAACAGGAAATTTAATGTATATGCGTAGGATTGGAAACCTCCTCGGTGAATCCAACGCAGCGCGTGCCAAGGTGGCTGCCAACACGGCGATTTTGATGGCGTTGGGTGTTGGATTATTCTGCAGGTGCACTTTTTCCCGCGTGCATCTACTTTTTTCTGACATTTTTCGCAGTGCGCTGTTTATGGTATTCCGGAATTCGTGGGCGTATTTGTTTAACGACGATCCGGGTGAGTTTAATCATAAATACTCACTGCTGTCAAGTTTTCATTCATTAACGATATTGACAATTCATTTAGTTGTCGTGAACATGGTCGCCGGAATCATTCCGCTCGTCGCGTTGTTCCAGGTGTTTGACGGGACGAGTGGGGTTACTGGTGGGATTTTGAGAGCCAAGGGTAAACAGGTGTGTACATACAGTTTGGACTTCCGAGGTGACTGACTGACGATTAATTGTTTTAGATGACGGGCGCCTTGCTCAATTTGAGCGCTTACTATGTCATCGGTACGCTCCCTTCTTTCCTACACTTCTTTTTTCTGACATACGCATCTAGGAATCCCCTTTGGCGCCTGGCTCGCGTTCAACTGGTCCTTTGGGCTGCACGGTCTCTGGATCGGGCTCACAGTTTCGCTTGTGTATTGCGCGGTGATTGGGACGTGGATTTGTGTGCGGACTGATTGGGAGAGGGAGGTGAGGAAGGTGCAGGCGAGGTTGGATGGGGAGAGGGAGGAGCAGAGGAAGGGGGCTGATGAGGAGGTGTGAAAAAAGATCTTGGGGATCTACTAGTACTACATATATATGACGATAACGATTTACTTATGAAGACGGTGTTGGACATGCATGCATAGACGATATTTACGTAGATCTAACACTGTAGCATAACGTTTTCTTGGTTGGTCTGAACTCTCCATCGTATGTTTTGTTGAAAAATGGACAGAAAAGAGGTGAGATTGTATAAGTTCCTTGTAATGAATATTCTCGAGTGGAAGTCTGATTCCTCCCCGGCCCCATTGGGCTGATCCATTCGGCCGACAACATCCGAAATTGAACTGACAACCAACTGGCAACCCCTGGGCCCTGTTATCGAGCTCGAGGCGAGGCTACTTTTTAAATCAATCGGGCGCCTTCAACGGTTCAACATGGCCAGGGTCTGAATGGAGACCGTAGTCTATGCCAGTCACCTCGCACATGGGCTCTTCGGCAAAAGTTCTGGTTGGCAAGCTAAACAGCGTGGCTGACGGCAATTTGGCACAGGGTCGAAGTACTTACCCATCGGCCCGCAATAAAGTAGTCCCCGTCTCAAGCTACGCCAGGAACGAAACGAGTGCCGACAAGTTCTATCTTCCATCAGAAATCGGCTTGACGGACATTGCGTGGAAACGCCGCCTCGACATCTACATGCAAGCATGATTGTGCCTGACAGTCGGTGCCCGACGGTTCTGATATAGATCCAGGGGAGTCTCTTTTCGAACCGTGGGAATACAATCAAAAAGGTCGGTATGTCGGTTGAATATTGGATGCGGAGACATTCGAGTTGTTGGAGCATGCCTTCCGTTGCTTCTCAACAGGATTTGAACTGTATACGGGCGTGGTTTTTCTACTTGATTGTAAAAGGCTGAACCGTGGGAAGTGGAATGATCCGTTGCTGTGTTCCGTTTATTGGAGTCTCCAAGGTGGCCGCCCGATGGTCGCATGCTCTCGGATCAAGCTAAGTAAAGAACTCCATTTACGATGCCATTTCACACTGGATTACGGCCGTGTTACTGCACCGTGCAAGGTACGGAGGTAAAGGTACTCGAGAAATCCGTATAAACTCCCAACGCTGGGAGTATGAGAGTAGGCCCCCGGGCACTCCCTACTAGCCCCCTCCGAATTTTTTCTCCATCTGGGGTTGATTTACTCTACGAAAATCGGCAATCCAGTGCTGTTTTACTCTATTTCGGAGCGGAAAAACGCTCCCACGGTCCCAAATCGGGCAATTTTTCGCTCTGCGGCTTTTTTCGGCTTAATTTTTGGTTTGTGCACTCAGTTTCGGCCCCGCTCAGCCGCGTTGATTCAGCTGTCCCGAGCCCCGAAACCATCACCAAATCATGGCTTCTGATGACCTGGACAGCAAAAAAATTCGGGCTCCGCCTGATTTACTCTAACCCGGAGCGACGTGACGCCCTCAGACCCTGATTTACTCTATACACGGAGCCAAAATCGCCCATTTCGACCTCTTGATTTACTCTATCCCGGAGGGACCTAGTAGGGAGTGCCCGGGGGCCTATGAGAGTAAAAAAGAAGATGCGAGGGAATTCTAAAGATAAAAATCTCCGCTAAATATACGAGGTTCAGGTACCATCTGCTTTTGCGTTGCACCAAAGCTGAGAAGATCTGGAAGTGGGGTGGATCGACCGTGCACGTGATTCCGCTGTCACCGATTCGGATTACTCAAAATGCCAAGTGTGCCTTAACCTTGCACTGCTCGCCCGCCATGACCATGGACGACCCACTCGACGCCGTGCTGCGTCCTCCACCGAACGAGACCGCAGAGGAAGCAGCCTTCAGGCTCAGCCGTGAAGCCGAAGCACGTCGGATCTCAGCCTCCATCGACGCGGACATCCGTGCCGAGCGTCTGCTCCTTCGCAAGAAACGCATCGTCCGCCTCCTCCTGCTAGGCCAATCCGAATCTGGGAAAAGCACGACGTTGAGGCAGTTCCAGCGCATATACACCCCAACAGCCTTTCGCGAGGAACGGGTTCTCTGGCGCGCCGTCATCCAGCTGAATATCGTGCGTTCGGTGCTGACAATACTCGATGCACTCGACAACAACGACGGGGGGTACCTATCCGATGGACCCACGTCCGATTTGGATCTGGCAGACGACGATTCGGAGGACTACGAAAGCCGCTTTGCGCACACCCCAGCTCCGGCTCTAGATACCCTTCGACGGACCCTTCTCCCTCCTTTACGCCACATCGAGACCCTGCTCATCGCTCGGCTCGTACCCAAGGGGGAAAAGGAGGCTACGCGACTCGGTGCTGGGGTGGACGACCACGAGATCTTCGTGCGTCCTGGGAACCGGTGGAAGGCCGGGAAGAGCAAGAGTCCCGTTCGGGAAGAGGCTGATGCCGCCCAACAAACACTACACAGCTTTGCCCCTGCCATGCAAGCTCTGTGGACGGACCCCGCCGTGCGCGCTGTGCTCAAGCGTAGGAAGATCAGGCTCGAGGAGGGTCCAGGGTTCTTCTTGAATGATTTGGCGCGCGTTACGGCGGTGGGCTATTTGCCGGCGGATGATGATGTGCTGAGGGCGAGGTTGAAGACGGTTGGCGCGTCAGAATACACGTTTGAGATGGAGGTCCGTCCTCCTACCCTTAATTTCCTACTCGTGGCTAACCCACACCACCACGTACAGGTATCCACAGGCCGAGAGACGGGGACCGAGTGGCGCATCGTGGATGTCGGCGGGAGCCGGAGTCAGGTGCGTTTTTCTTCGTTCTCGTCATTTGGGTGGCCATGGAGAAAGAAGAAGGGAGGGTCTCATTTCGTTAGCCTTCGCGCGCCATTTTCCCGCTCATTCATTCACATTTGGGGTTAACGTCGCTTACCTACTCCTCCACAGCGCGCGACATGGGTCCCGTTCTTTGACGACGTTGATGCCATCATTTTCCTTGCGCCCATTGCGGGGTTTGACCAGGTGCTGTCGGAGGACAAGTCTGTTAATCGGCTGGTGAGTTGCCCGCGCTGTATCCCCTTCTCGTCATATGGTGCCTGGCCGCATCCCGCACTTCACCCTTGCTTAGCTCTCTGCCTTCCACCCGCTCTCCCGCTAACGCTCCTCCCCCAGGAAGACTCGGTCCTTCTCTGGAAAGCCCTCTGCTCAAACAAAATGCTCGCGTCTGTCGACCTCGTGCTATTCCTCAACAAATGCGATATCCTGGCGAAGAAGTTGCAGAGTGGGGTAAAGCTCGCGCGGTATGTGCGGAGTTACAAGGAGAGGGAGAATTCTTTCGAGGCTGTCAGCTCTTGTGAGTGTTTTGCGTTCTGTCATGCAGGGAGGGGGCTGATAGCACCACAGATCTCCGGACAAAGTTTAGCGCGATACATAGGGAGCATTCGCCGAATCCGAGAAAGTTCTATGCATTTTGTACGAGCGTTACGGTGCATCTTCCTCTCCTTGCTCTTTCCTTCCTCCCGCTCACGAGAGTTGCCATATCAGGATACCACGACGACGGGTGGGATTATTGCTAGTGGTGCGTCTCCTCCCTCCCTCCCTCTCTCGCTTTGAAGCTGATGACCGAGACAGTCCGCGATATGGTGGTGAGGGAGCATCTGAAGCAGTCGAAGCTTCTATGACCGTCGGGCTATCTCATGGGTGACCGCTCATCTTGATTTTGCGAGCACCCACCCGCATGCCCAGCATGTCGCGCCATGGCGTGCATGCAATGACCCTACGCCGCGTCCGCCTCTTCTCCCTCGGACCCAGGAACGCGCGCGTACATTGAGCGGGCAAGGAGAGGAAGACGACCAAGGGCACCATTCACGCATCATGCCACCACTCGTGTCCGTAGTCGGACTTTGCACCCTCCCTACCCGCCACGAAACGAAACGACCCTTTACGACCGCATGGCCCCCGCTGTTTGTTGTACATTCATAGAAAGAAGCCCGCCCTCAGACGGCTGGCTAGACACTCGTTTTACAATGCTCAGGGAGTGACCCCCCGCCCCGCGCTCCTCCTCCCCTCGCTGCTGCATGTATGTATGTTATCCCATGTATCTTATTTGGTCATCTATCGTACGTACGCGTATCTACATAGATTTTGTTCTGCTAGATGTGATGAGTTGGAGTAGTAGTAAGTACGTAGATTGTAGTCCGTGAATACGGATCTTGGAGTTCTTGGAGCGGTAGTGAGTACGCTAAATGGATTTCGTTACCAATACGAGACTGGTCGATTTCTGGTAGAATGTTCTAGCCACGGCGAACTTGCGCTATGGGTGGGCGGCGCCGGTCTGAGGGGATTTTAGCCTGGGATTCTTGAGGCTTGTCGGAGATGGTGGTAACGTGCAATTATTGTTGTAGGCAAGACCGAATGGGTGTTGCGTCTCCAGGTCTCCAGTCTCAAGCGACCACCAAGATGGAGCCAGCCCTGATTTAGTATTCATGGTCATGGGTCGTAATATTCTGCGGCGGCGGTGGCGCGTTTGGCGCCGGCCGACGCCGGCGGTGTGAAGTTCCAAATTCTGATACGTGAGTGCCTTTTGACTTGCCGCGGCTGGCTTGCTGCTCAGGAATGGCAAGGAGATGACAGTTTCAGGAACGGACACACTTTTGGTCCAAAATTGGGAGACAGCCTGTACGGGACCGGGGAACCGCACAGGAGATCTAAACTCGAAAACAGACTGCATGGTGTCTGTCAAGATAAGGGCCGGTGGGTGTTAGGGCGCTCAGGAAAGCGGGCCCGCGCGCCTGGCACTTGGACCTAAATCCAGACGGATGGAAATCACGGACGAAGCTACTAGTGAGTATTTTGGACCTTTAACTTTCCACGGTGATTCCAGCCCTGGTAGTCTCCAGAGGACGAGGCGTGTTCGAAATGCATTAGGACCAATAGAAACGCGTCGCGTCGCGTTGTTGACCCGTAATGATGTTTGAGAGCGGACCTTTGGAAAGGGCGGTACGGCAGGAAAGCCCGGAGGTGAAAAGTGGAGGAAGATCGCTGCAGTGGAGAAGATGACCAGATGGCGCGCGATGAGACACTGCGATCGAGAACTTGACCCGAGTGTCAACTGGGAGGCTCAAGTTGGATGAAAAAAAGATGGATTAAATAATCCGAATCATCGTCTTCATCGTTTGTATTATTGGCATGAGTCCGAACCTTCCCCGCAGTCGCTAGATTCAGTCTCAGGTTCCGACCACAGGTCCGAGCGCTCTTCTCCCCATGCGGGCTTACCGTTCATCGCATGATAGACGACCGGCTGGAACTCCTCGTTCACCCACTCGAGATGGAGGCAGTCCCCAATATCCGCCCCGCTCTCCTCCAAACCATCCCTCAGAAAAGCCTCCAATCTTCTTCGCGCACCCCGTCGAAAGTGCAGATCCGAGTCGTTCGGGACGCAGAGTTGGAACACGATGTGACGGCAGGAAGGGAATTTGCGAGTGATGATTTTCTTCATCGATTCAGACGCACCCCACGGGAATGCACCCTTCAGAATATTTTGGAGATACCATCGAACGTCGTCGTAGCCCTCGGGGGAGAAGGAGGAGTCGTGATAAAGCCAAAGCCGGAAATTGAGTCGAGTGAGGTTTGGTGCTCCTTCGAGTGCATTGACGACCTGTTCTACCCAATGATTATCGCTCATCCAGAACGTCAGCGAGTCCAGTGCGGGGAAAGCCGGTAAGCGGTTGAACATGTCCAAGATTTCGTCCTCTGTGAAACAGTCAAGACTGAGAAGACTCGTGGAGGTTTTAGATTCACTTACGCGTCTCCGGAAACCTCGGGTCCAGAACGAGATTGACGAGAGACGCAGCGTTCCGCTGCAAGACTTCTCGTACAGAGTCGACAGAACAAGTGTATCTTTCATAGTCGAAATACTCCGAAGTAAAAGTTCGAAGGTGCGAGGGGGAATATTCCTTGATTAAGCTGAGGATGCAGTCCTGGGAGTCCGAGTTATAATTGCACTCTTTAACCCAAAGCTCCTCTAGCGTAGTCAAATCTGGGACAGCGGTCTCGGGAAGTGGAGGCTCCGGCTTGGAGGCCCCTTTATTAACCCGGATCATCTGGAAAGAGAGGCCTTTCAGCCGCCCGCATGCACTGATGAGACTAGCGAGTTCAGAAAAGGACCGGAAACCGAGACTGGCCAGCTGTAGCTTCTGGATGCTGGGGAAGAGGGTCGTGCCGATGACTTTCAAGGCATGCGGAATGACGGTCCAGGTGTCGTTGAAGCCATTACCGTGGTATTCAACGACCTCCACGGTCGGAAAAGGCGGGATATCCGGCATGACCGAGATATCGCGGAGTTCCGTGCTGGTTGCGAAACCCATGCGTTCGTACCGATACCCCAACTCCTCCCACGGCTCCCAAAATTTGACTGTTTTAACAACTACGGCAAGAGCCGGAGTCCTGGCGACTATCTCGCACCAGAAAGTCATATCTTCCGCGCATGTGAAGTGGATGGTCGAAAACAGGTGGATAATGGCAAAAGAACGAATCGTCTTTGATGTTAGGCACAATGTGCGCAGAGTCGTTATGTCGCCGGCACAGTGTGAGATGATTTCGAAGGCTGTTGCAAGGGATATGATCAGAGGATGGGAGACACGAGGAGCCAGGGGAATATACCGGAATTGGTGTCCATATTGTGCTGTGGTGGCTGGGTTCAAAAGTTCAATCAAAGCCGTTCCGCGGTCCGGCCCGCTCGACGTGATCTTTGATCCGCTTCTTGGGCGCTCCTTGGCAACTCTCGAAGCAATCCAAGTAGGTATTACTGATATACTTAGCCTCGTCTTTCAATCGTTCTCATTTGTATGACACAGATGGCGACGGTTCGACAGTCTGCTCTCCTGAACTCAGTTTATTGCGTCGCACAGCAATCCCTAGTCTGGCGGTTACCACGCTCCCAGTGCAGGAGGGTTGGCTTATTATATAATATCCCCGTCGGTAAGCCACGTGCTTTTGACAGCCTTGCCCATTCTCGTCGCCAGACGTGTTGTTGCCCAGAACGACGCGTCAACGAGGACTTATAATGCATGTTGATTACTGAGTATGTGATTTGAATTTAGCACTAGTCAGAATTTCGAGGAATGGGCTCCAAATTGGTTGTTTGCTCTATGTTTGCTCACGAAACACAACAGAACGGCAGACGATGGCACGGCTCTCTGCAACGTCTTTCAGCATGAAAATCGTATACTAATGCATTATACAGAGTAGAGTCATGCCTGAGTTCCCTCAACATCGGTTCTAGCCCGGAATTCGCGTTGAATTCGCGTTGAAAAGTGCGGAAAACGGGATTGCACATGACCCGCTTATGTAATAACGTAAGGCTCCGGAACACGGAGCGCGCTTACCAACAGACCCTCTTCGCGGAGCTTGCGGAGCGTCGAGGGTCTGTAAAAGAGACTAAGCAATCCCCGAGGGAGCCTTCTCCTTCCCACCACCAATCCCACCACCACCACGAGAGCAGCGGTACATCATACGGGCCGACACGCAGTATGATCCCAACACCCGCCTCTTCACCGCGCTGCTCGAGGTCCCGGGGCTCAAGAGGCCGACATGCACATCGCACTGGGCATAGGGCTCCGACCCGGCCGTTGACGGCCGTCAAAACACATTGGACGGGGTGACCCGGCCGTCATCCGACTTCCCAAAAGCCAGCGACGGCCGGGTAAAATGACGGGTCGGGTCACTGACGGGTCTGTCTCGGCGGGCCTGGGAGCCAAGATTGGGATCAAAATCTGTGTTTTATGCCTGTTCCAGCTCTTCCCCATGGAACAGATGCGAGCTGGAGCGGTTCCGAGCCCGTTTCATCACATTCCGGCTGTTGACGCCTGCTGACGGGTCTGACGGGTACCAACCCGGCCGTGACCCGGCCGGCAAAGAGGGCATCTCAGGCCTGAAACGGACGGCCCGGCACCCGTCGCGACGGGCCGTCAACCCGTCATTTTGACGGACGGGTCGGAGCCCTAACTGGGCACGACCATCTTCAGTCGGTGCCGCCAAGTCACCGTCTCCGGGCAGTCACGCCCCGTCTTCCCGCCTACCAATCCCTCTACGGGAATCCTGCGCGAACGCAAGTACGGCCGCTTCACGCGCAATTTCCCGTGCCACCAGATACAAAGGTGCGTATCCTATCCCGCCCCCGTCTGTCTGACCGTCCCGTTCCCGTTTTTTGCGTGTTCGATCAATGCCGACTCCCTTGCCCCATTGATGCGGTGATGGATGGGGTGTTGGTTTTGAAAATATCATGCGGCCTTCCTGCTTCAGTTGATGAACATGAGATACCCATTCGATGAGAGCGCCGCGAGAGCATCGCTGGCGCGCAAGTACAAGAACAAGGGCAAGCCAACTTGATCTCGCCATTTGACCCCGACTACGACCACCCACCGACCGTGAAAAAGGCAGGTATTTTTATTTGCATTTATTTTCAGTGTGCTCGACAAGTGCTCGACCCCCGACCCCGACTACCGCCAACCGTCACCGGTTTGTAATCGTATCTTGTCCTGTTTCTTGCAATTGCTTTCGATTTCTTGTTGTCAATGTATCTGTAGCTAGAGTAGTCTAGTTTAGTCTTACAGCCCACTTCTAACGGAAGACTCTACCTACAGCCTCTCTGGACGGAACCCAGTAGAATTAGTGTACTTATATCTGACGACGACGACTTGGAGTATATAGTGTCTAGTAGTGGATGACTTTCCATAACGCTAAAATAAGTTTTCGGAATATTTTGAAGCTGTTTGCCGCCATGCCGAGGCACCTGTCGGGACCCCGGAAGTTTAAACAAGTCTCAAACACTCGACTAAACTATGAATCTGGTCGAGGGTGTAAGGGGAACTCCCGTTCCGCACCCTCTCCGGTCCTCCGGTACCTCCGACGCCTCCGATCCGTCGGACCTCGGACCTCACCTCTCCCCCTCGGTCTCCACTCCCCTCCCCCGGATCATCGTTGTTCCGATCACGATGGGATACTGCATGCGACATCGCTCGCGCCATATTCATCCATCAAAGATCCGCCTCCCGCCATGTGCTCCCGTCGGATAAGGATCGATCTAGATAAGTATATAGGCCGTACCTGGGCAGAGGGTTCCTTAGAGTGATTTCTCTTCGGATCCCCTCTATCCAGGTGCGTTGCAGGATGTATTCATATTTCTTTTATTCACACTTCGGATCCCCTCTATCCAGGCTGAGCGCGTATCCTCAGTGTGCAGAGTTGCCCTTACAGAGGGGTCCCGACCCCTATCCTATCCTATCCTATCCTATCCCTCACCAGATCTATTCTTCGTCGAATAAACCGATTCGGGCTTTACCCGTTGTTAACGTTGTGATCCCGTCGTGAAATCATCCATCTGCCGACCTTCGGCCTTGTGATGGCATTGCTCTGGGCCCTCGGGTTCTCTCCAAAGCATCGTGCCATGGACCTTGCATGGTCTTCAAGCCATATTCAGGTAAAATTGAATGGGTCGGCGTGTTTTTGTCGATATACAGGGTCCAGGTCATTGTCCCTTTGCGTTGGACGGAAAAGGGCGCGTGAAAACATGAAGAGCGGCGCGTTCGCAGACATCGGCATGCCGAGCATAGAAAGAAGGGATTCTGTGTAAATTAAACACGCACCTAGCTTATGGAAAGCCCAGCAGACTAAATCTATCGAAAGCATGAGCATGCCGACATTGCTGGCACCCCTCAGATAATGTAAAAACATATTTTAGTCTTATGGAAAGTCATCCAGTAATGCCGATTTTTGGTTCGGAATTTTGTTTGACTTGAATTTTGAGTGACGGGCCAGAGACACGTGTCGCGTTTTGGTCAAATCACTGGTTTGATCAATGTCTCTGTCCCACTCAAATTTCAAGGCCTCGTTGTGCCTCAATATGTCGGTGTCCCGCGCCAGTGCATGTACTCGCGGAGGTTAAGTAGCGTGACCGTGTACATACATGTTGCATACATGTTTGTGGCTGTGAGATTGCTGTGAGAGTGACAGGAATTCCTGGAACATCAGCCTTTTAACCATCTGATTGCCGGGTTTTGGCGGTCGTGAGGTTGTGGACAACCTCACGAGTTCGAATCCAAACGAAGACCTTTAATTTTATCTTTCCACAATGTAATGGGGATCCATTAGAGTTCACAAAATATATTGCAAAGACTGTCCCCGCATTTTTCACCAGCAGACTGACAGTATCAGAGCCTCCACGGAAGAAATAGAAAAATGAAATGATGCGCTGATCGAGAGTCGAACAGTGGACCTCGTGGCTTTTGGACATAAGGTTGTGAGGTTGTGGAAAATCGGCTGGTTGTCGCATTTTGGCAGAGGTTGTCAGGTCGTACGACCTGACAATCAAACTGTTAAAAGTCTGATGACTTTGGGATAGGGCCGCAGGCGGCAAGTGCCGAACCTTCCCATAATGCTCACAGCTAGCTCAACAACGTAGCTTGGCCACAATTATGCAGAGACGAATAATTATTTTGATGAGAGAAACATGATATAATTGTAAAGCTTAAGCTCGCTTGAATCCGTTCCTTGGTCCAAGGCTGCTTTCTGGGCTACCTCCATCGTCATCGAGTTTTTCAGGAAGGCTTCACACTTCAGGTTACTGTTGGAACGACTATTGAGGACATCCTTCTGCATAAAAAAAGTCTAGTAGAAAGATTGTGAATATGGAGTGTCGGTGAACCGGGGCATGGGTACACTGTGTTGTTAAATCAACATCCAAAGAAACAAAATTGCGAGCAGAACCTGTAGCTTGAGTACCGCGATCCACATTGAGACAGACGTGATGATTCATCGTTAATGGAGTTGTGTTCGTAGATAAACGAAGATGGAGAGGGAGAGGGTGACGCGGAGTGCTGCATGCTCGTTCAGCCTCGTTGCGGTGTGGACGTAGACGGCGGCCGTCGAAGCGCAGGGGTGGAGGTACCAGACGGCGTGGACGACATAGGTAGAATTTCGGGCATTGTGTGTGTAGTAACCTTATCAGAATCTGAATGAGTCCAAAACGACAGAGGAGAAGAGAGGGACCAAGTAACCTGTGGGAGAATCGCCGAGCTTGTACCAGGTCCACGGGCAAAGTCGTCGCGGGCCACGATAGAGAGTCATCGCGTGGCCGGGACTCCAGGACGAGATGCAAGAAGCATGCAGCCAGAAATGACATCGTTACATCGTCCGAGCCAGAACCAAATGTACCAAATGGATTAGGGTGAAGCCTGCAGGGTGAAGCAGTTTCAGGCTCCAGCCTCATACTGCAGGATTGAGCACAAGCAGAGGAGTGAGGGCAGGGAGAACACTGTAGCCGCAGAGCTCAAAAGAACCGTGCGGCGGATCCAGACGCATGCCGAAATAGATCGCCAAGGCAAACGAGGACAGCGAGAGGATATCGAGGGTGGGGTGAGCTGAATAGCTGATTTTGAGGGGCCAGACCGAGTGGGCACAAGGCGCAAGCATGGGCGGCGGGAGAGTCCGAGAGAGCCGATGACGCATGCGGCGAGCCGTAGGTTGATTGGTCTTCAGATGATGGACAGCTTTACCCGCAGAAGGCTTCGGAAGGGTCAAGATAACGGCGGAAGTGAGGCTAGCCCAGGTCCCCGCCGCCACCGGCTTTCGGCAGCGGACTAGAAGCTTGCTGGAAGCCGTTGCTCGCCTCTCGTTCCGAGTCGTCCTGGTCCACAGCCCACTCCAGCGCGTCGCCTCGCTCTCCTCAACACCTGCCCGACCCTCTGGACATTGCTGACTCGTCACTCGATTCCTCAAACCCACCAGGCCCTTCCCGGGTGGTCGGCCATGCACGGCCGCCTGTGGAGGCTTGATGCATACGTCTCGGCGGCCCTTACAACTCGATTATGTCGTTCGACCAAGGCTCTATGTGCGTGCCAATTATCTCGGAGGTGTGCGAGGCAGACTACTGTGGTGGTGCGTTCGTATACTTGTCGCCGCTGCGTCCGCTGAAGGTGCTTGCAGTTTCCAAACAACTACGCCTTTCGCACCTCGAACGACCTGTCGACCGCGTATGTACATGCCTCATACTTTCCGCCCAACCTCTTCGACGCCTACCTTAAGCAAGAACACAAGGGAATCAAAGATGAACGTCGACGACCTCAGGGATGAAGAGGAGAAGTTATACCAATCTTGCAGGGGCCCAACCGTCCGACTTTGAGTATGAAGGCCACGAAGAGACTACGCGGACAACTACTTTGACAATGCGGAAGGCGATGCCAACGATAACCTCAGCGGGGGCGGGGGCGGGGCGACGAAGCGGATGGGGGGTATGCGCCTTCTCTCCTTTTACTTTCTAAACTAATATTCGTCTCTCAAGGGAATTAATATTATGATCTGCTGCTTCTTGTATCGCTAGTTGCAAATGACAACATGCTTATCCATGCCCGACAGCACGCGCGTTGACTGGTCAATCCCTGGTACGGAGCGCGTCATCCTGGTTGGCCAAGTCCGACCACGATCAGTCTTCGTCTTGTCTGCGTCCGTTCCAACCACGCGTGTGCGGGCTCACTGCCTACTTTCCGCCCTGTGGCTGGCACTGTGGAGCCGAGCGTTGTACATGGAGCTGAGCGTTGTGCGCTTATTGACGGAGCCTCGTGTCCTAGCTCATTCATCTACGCCCGGGCTGGGCCAAATTGACCCACCAACTGGGTGCGCGACTCGGATCTACTGGGATGGAACCACAGCTCACCGTCCTCCCTGTCTCGTTCTCATCGACGCTCTTGAAGGCCCCGAATCCCCCGATTGCTCGCTGTTTAAGAGGTTCATCTCACAGTCAGCGTCGGGTAAAACTTCGCAGATACATAGCGTACAATTTTCATGGAGGTTGTGTTACACTAGTACTCATAATAATAAATGTGAATTGTTTGGGCCAATCTACTCGCTGTGTGCTCTATAGTGTACACAACGATCTCGTCCATGATCGTTGGTGCTGAAGCCTGACATTCAGCTACTCGCAGCGTATATCCTCTTCACAATGTCCTCCTACAAATCTGCAAGACTTCGTTACAGAATGGCAACAACAATCAATTCATAAGGACTACATATTCGGAAGACTGACGTGCGAGATACAAGAACACAGCCCGAACCATTGGACTGACCGTTGCCAATACCAGAAATAAAACAAGTGGTGTCCGAGTCAATTGCCTGCTCTGGCTGTACATTGTCCGAGCAGTCCGAATCGCTGAGAAGATAACCTTGAAGTTTGCGGATTGGAACTATTGCGGGGAGGTGACTAAAAAGATCTGGAGACGGATCCGGATTCTGAGGCAGCTCCATACAAATTGAGAGCAGTGGCCTCGCCGTGAAAAGAAATGCAGGGTCGCGACTCAGACAAATGAGCTCTAGCCTCTAGTGGACTCCGGGAGCGAATTGGCGGCAGGATGTCCAGAAGTCAGATATTGTACAGGATGGTGTGGCATGGCGAATCGGACCACCCTGCTTGTGCTGTTGCAGTTGCCCTGGAGTACATACTGCCAGGCAGAGCGCACAAACTTTCGGGTTTCGGCCGAGTCAAGAAGAGTCTCGAGTGGCCAGCGGTTTTCGTGCAGATTCAAGACAGTTCGAGAACATAGGCCGGACGGCGGACACAAAAAGCATAGACTCCACAAACGGTAGCCGTTCAATTATCAATTTCCTCCTTGACATACGCCAGTTTAAACTTTAGGGCTCCGATTCCAGACGTGGTATTCGCATAGGAGTAGGTGAGACGGTCGATAATTTTCTGGCCGGACCTTGGAAAAGCCGCAAGGATAAGTAAAGCCAGCCTGAGACGCCAACTCAACCAACTGGAATAGTGAAATGATTCAATATCGCCGTATCGGACTCGCGGCCGCTGCCAGCCTGACGATGTCGGGTCCAGTGAAAGCGTGACTTGAAGGATGCTTTTGGGTGTCCTAGTTGAGAAGCAGACAGGAGACTCGGATATCGAGGACGGTGGCGGCGGCAGTGAGGGCTAGAAGAACGCCGCTGCTATCACGTGCCATCAACTGAAGACCAATCAACCCCATACTCCGCATGCGGCGTGATCACCTGCACGTGCCGCCCAAATACAGACCGTGGGAAATGTGCTGGGCAAACTCGTCCCCTCAGTCTAAGATGTCCCGAAAAGGAAGGTCACGTGCTATGTGCTAGGACAACATTCTTGTAAGGAGCCAAACCGAAGGTTCGGCAATGAATCTAATTGGAAGCCGAGGATGGACAAACGGAAGGCTTGAAGGCGCCCAAAGTCTGTCCACCTAAATTTGGGATGAGTCGTCGATCGGCTCGGAGCTTCCCGGCCGATCACATATAAAAACCTCGGCGCTTGACTTGCCTTGGATAATCCGCGCAACTTAACAGAACAGGCCTCAGCCTAAGCCCTCCACAGCATGTCCGACCACATATCTTCTCTCAAATCGTCTGCTGTTGTCTGGGTGCTACGCCTGCTTCCAGTCCCTATCATCTACTTCACTGGCCTCTCTTATATTGGACTTGCTCTCGTCGTCACCTGGGCAATCATCTTCGCAAGTTACCGACAACTTTGGCCGGCAGAGAAATTAGGCCGACTCGTCAACGCCATCGACTCCACGTCGCAGATTTTCAAGGCCACCATGTCGGATTGTACGAGGGTCGCATTGATGGCGTTGATGACGCTGGAGCCGCGGTTTCTGCAGTACGTGACATCGCTACTTTCCTGGACCATGTTTTGACCTGCATGGTTTTTTTCTAGAGCTCAGGAGCGGGCGTCCGAAATCAACCAGCAACTGCTCACAATTAACAAGCAGGAAACTTGGATGGCCTGGTTCCGAGCCGGCGGGGATATCGGACGCTGCATCGACCAATGTGCGGACGACGTGCAGCGAATACGCACCGAGATATCGGTGAGCTCGTATCCAATAATCCTACAAAAGAGTTCGATGTCCTTGAAGGTCATCGCGGAAAAGGACCGCCAACGCAAGATATCGGAGGAGATCAGAGAGACCCAAGAGGTGCTTCCAACAATTGACCCATCTTGCGTTCGTATGTGTCGCCTCGATTATTGGGTTCTTCTATCCAGACCTGGAATGACCTTGTAGCTCAAGTCCCTCGTACGAATCGCCGCCGTTTTGGGCTGCAGGCCATCTCGGAAGTCTTTCAAGAGCTTTAGTGAGTGCGTTCGGATGGTCAAGTTCGAATACTTACAAGAGGATAAAGTGGGCAGATTCTGGAATCCCTGTGGGATTCCCGAGTCCCAGTTGACTAGTGGTCGGTTTACATACGTCGTGTTGAATTTTGCTGTCGAAATTGTTCTGTTGTTTACATTTATCTCGTTCTTCTGTCTTCACTTTGCTGGTGGTTGTGAGGCTCGGATGCGCCGATGTTGCAGTCGAGTAAGCAGTACGCTCAATCGAATGTGCCAAAAGATGGAGGATAATAGTTATGCATGCATGCGTTCGGATTTCGAGGATGGGCCGACCTTCAAAGCAGTATGACCTGTATGAGAGGCGCGTCAAAAAATCATAGGCTGTAGGCACCAGGCGACAGTTGACTTGTTGGGCGTTAATTTGAGGAGATGGGGCAATTCAATTGCGGTTTGAAAGAAGCTGTCCCGCCGCCGCTTCGAAAATGATACGGCGCAAGTGGGGCCTGGCAACCCACTTCCGACTCTGTGATTCTGGAGGAAGTCCATCTTGATCACCATAGATCTCCCAAGACCGAGTAGTAGATCCAACACAAAGAAAACAAGGCCAGGAGCCTGTGGCCACTCTGGCACCGCGGTCCGCGGACCGCCGTCTTGTCCACAGCAGCTCTGGGCGCGGATTACTTGAACTAAGCAGCAAACGGAGTCTCGAGCGACCGTGCCTGTCGACGAACCTGAGTCCAGAAGAGTTAGAGAAGAGCTTAGGTACCGCCGGTCCGCTGCACAGCCTCAGTAGCCAGACTGTTTTGATCCCTTTCTCTCTGCCAGCGACCACATTCGTTGAGTGCATTGTCATTGCGTCGTTGTGTGATCTCTTCCCTCTTGGAAACCGCCGACCAGGATCTCCAGCTCAGAATGGTCCCCGTACCTCCCGATGGCCCTCCCAATCGTCTTCTTTGAAGCGACCATCCGCTTCCAGCCCGAGTACTTATTTTCCATTGATGCTCGAGATGGTGAGGAGGACACCTGAGCTCACGGGCATTGTCAAGACAGTCAAATTCACCTTGGCTGGCTGGAGGAGTCGTGACGCGTTAGTTAAGTGACGGTGTTTCGATCACCACCTGCCTCTCTCGCGACTCTTGAAGATGGACTACAGTTGCACAACCCTTGACTTCAAGAACTCAACGACTGTGATTAGGCAGACTCTCAAGGCACGACGTCGACACGACAGCTCGGCAGGGAAACGCGACGTCATCGACGCGAGACGCAGCAGCGGT
Organism: Roridomyces roridus; assembly: GCA_029378245.1. Classification (NCBI taxonomy): domain Eukaryota; kingdom Fungi; phylum Basidiomycota; class Agaricomycetes; order Agaricales; family Mycenaceae; genus Roridomyces; species Roridomyces roridus. The sequence continues at coordinate 2,193,756 of JARKIF010000006.1, forward strand.
GAAGTCGTACATGAGCTGGTGTATTGAGCTGGTTCGTCAAGAGGTGCTGGGGCATGATGGGTCACAGGTGCGCTTTTTATCTCTCTCCCGTCTATCTTCAGATGTCCTCAATGCCTCTTCTTCATCATGCCAGTGCCGCCTGCTGTATGCTGATTGCTCCATTTCACGAACTGCTCCTGACCGCTTGACCCGCGTTTCACCGCTGGTGCCGTCAGGCCAACGTCAGACTCTGGCACTGCGAACCCGCATTTGCGCTGCGTTGTCTGTCTCTCGAGCGCCCTCTGTTTTCCTTACTACTGTTTTTTGTGCCTGTGTCCTAGTTACCTACTCTACCCTATGTATCAATGTTCCTTGAACGTTCAAGTTTAGTTCAAGTGGTCCACAGCCTCACAGTTTAAGTTGCATGTGTCCATAGCCTTTTGTCCCAGTATGGTAATCCCCGGATGACTATGACTATGACCCCTCCGGTTGCAATTATCGATTTTGCAGTTGCAATTGGGATTAACACTAATTTTAGAGAATCCGCGCGACAGACCCTATTTAACAGAACAGGCCTCAGGCCCGTGAACTCTCCAAACCATGACCGACTACACATCCTCCTTGATACCGTCCGCGACGTCCGTTGTTTTCTGGGTGCTACGCCTGCTTCCAGTCCCCATCATCTACTTCACTGGGCTCACCTATACTGGACTTGCCCTCCTCGTCGCATGGGCAATCATCTTTGCAGGTCACCGACAACTTTGGCCGGCAGAGAAATTAGGCCGACTCGTCAACGCCATCGACTCCACGTTGCAGATTTTGAAGGCCACCAAGTCGGATTGTACGAGGGTGGCCATGATAGCGTTGATGGCGCTAGAGCCGCGGTTTCTGCAGTACGCGACATCGTTACTCTGATCCCTGGTCAGGTTTTGACCTACCTGATTTTTTTCTTTCTAGAGCTCAGCATCGGGCGTCCGAAATCAACCAGCAACTGCTCACAATTAACGAGCAGGAAACTTGGATGGCATGGTTCCGAGCCGGCCGGGATATCGGACGCTGCATCGACCAATGTGCGGACGACGTGCGGCGAATACGCACCGAATTATTGGTGAGTTCGTATTCAATAATCCTACAAGAGAGTTCGATGTCTTTGAAGGTCATCGCGGAAAAGGACCGCCAACGCAAGATATCGGAGGAGATCAGGGAGACCCAAGAGGTGCTTCCAACAATTGACCCATCTTGCGTTCGTATGCCATGTCGCGTCGATGAAGTTCTTCTATCCAAAGCTGAAATGTCCTTGTAGCTCAAGTTCCTCGTACGAATCGGCGCCGTTTTGGGCTGCAGGCCATCTCGGAAGTCTTTCAAGAGCTTTAGTGAGTGCGTTCGGATGGTCCAGTTCGAATACTTACAAGAGGATAAAGTGGGCAGATTCTGGAATCCATGTGGGACTCCCGAGTCCCAGTTAACTAGTTGTCGATTTACTTACATCGTGTTGCATTTTGCTGTCGAAACTGTTCTGTTGTTTAAATGTATCTCGTTCTTCTGCCTTCACTTTGCTGGTGGTGAGGTTGCGCTGATGTTGCAGTCGAGTAAGCAGTGGGATCGGGATTCCCAGTCAAATTTGCCGAAGGAGGATCGAGGATAGCTGTGCATGCATGCGTTCGGATTTTGAAGATGGGCCGAGCTTCAAAGCAGTATGACCTGTATCAGAGACGCGTCAAATGAAATCATAGGCTGTAAGCGTCAGGCGACAGTTGACTTGTTGGGCGTCAATTTGAGGGGAAATGGATCTTGGGGAGATGGGGCAATTCAATTGCGATTTGAATGAAGGTGTCCCTACGTCGCTTTGCAAGTAGGTTGAATGGTTCCGAGATTCCGACTCCACGATTTCAATTCTACCTTGATCACAATTGATCTCCCAACACCGAATAGTAGATCCAGCACGAAGAAAACGAGGCCAGGAGGTCCATAAGCACTCTTGGTTGAAGCTTGAGAGACTGGTCATGATCAGTCCAGCAGCGGCAGGCACAGTGTGCGCAGAGTCGTTATGTCGCCGGCACAGTGTGCGATGATTTCGAAGGCTGTTTCAAGGGATATGAGCAGAGGATTAGAGACACGAGAGTCCGGGAGGAATGTACCGGAATTTGTGTCCATATTGTGCTCAGCAACGTGGTGGTCCGGTTCAAAAGTTCAATCAAATCCGTTCCGCGTTCCGGGCCGCTCGACGTGATCTTTGATCCGCTCCTTGAGCGCTCCAATCCAGCCACTCGTCTCGAAGCAATCGAAGTAGTCTTTCAGTTTTTTCTCATTTGCGGCGGACCAGGGCGGTCGTGGATAGACACTTTGCATTCACTGAGTACAAACATCCAGGTATGTACATCTGAATCTCGACTCTGCTAATGATACAGCAACTTTGGAAGATAATCGAAGAACTAGGTCTCGTCAATCTCTGTTCAAGAAGATAGAAGCCTGAGAGGAAACTCACAATGGTATATTCGAGACGTCGACGGCCTCACAGGCTTATGGGGATCTGCGTATGGCGTACCATAGGCGGGCACATCGGCAATGTCCCCGACGAAGACGCCGAGTTTTGTGGCCGCAGCGCGGCAGATTGAACTTGAAGCTCAACAGGGAGGATGAGATCCTCGAGCTTATTGAGGAGTCTTGCGTCGTGCTCCACCTCGTCTGGGGAGGAGACGTGCGAAACGGTGGTTTGAGTGGTGGTTACACACACTCGGATTTCGTTGGGGGTGGGGCGGCGGGGGTACCAGAAGACCATTGTTGTTGTTGTTGGGGTGGTTAGAGGATACCTTGTGTATTGAGCAAAAAATCCCTGTGGTTTTATAGGATAGTGATCCGAGACCGGGGTAACAGGAGGGCGGATAGCTCTTTCTTCCGATGTGAGACCTGTGCTGGTCTCCATTCTTCTCCACAAAATCAGGCATTCGTAAATAGAACGAGACACCGACTCCACAAGGGAGTTGGTGAAGCCTCCCTACTTGAGCAACGCTACGTGTCGATGTGTCTCTGCTTGTCGTGCACGTGTTGATGGATATTGTCGGTCTGCCCCCCTGAAGGCCGTGAATCGAGGAGTTACCAAAAAGGCCCACTGCACGCGTACAGTATGCCGACGAAAGAGCGATTCTGTTGTGGTCAAGAACAAGCGATGAGTAAAAAAGTCCTGTCCAATAAACCATAATGACAGGAAGTAATATAATATCCTATGCGAGTAAGTCCGTAACTCACAGCGGGAGTCCAGGAATTGATAGGCGCCTTCAATTGGCTACCATTTTCAAAATTTCCATATGAGTAGTGGCGGCGCCAAAACCATCAGCGAAATCCGATTCAAAACCCATCGGGCTTGCCTTATAAGGGAACCCCGAAGCATGCCCGAAGCGTTTTTCATCTGATTTTACTTTTACTTTTGGCGCCGCCGTTACCCATTAGAAAATTTTGAAAATGGTAGCGAACTGTGACAGCGTCTAAATTCCTGGGCTCCTGCTGTGACTGATAACGAGTGGGTGGGATGCATACAGAGAGGGTAAGTGGGAGCAAGCCTAGGGACTACTGCTAGACAACTCGATCGGGCAGGGCGCAGACGCCACCTGCGTGGAGGACCCGTAGGACCCGATGAGTCCGACGATATTCATGTTTAGCACGAGGCGGAAGCTCACGCCTGTATAATATGCGAGTCAGTCGTGGCTTCACTTCTTAGCAGAACGACAGACCTGGTCGGTTCCCACCGGCAACCTGATCCTTGTTCTGGCATGCATTATGCCAGCCGTTCCCTACATCGAGAATCAGTGAGAGTTTCACCAACAAATGGGCAACTTACACGTCGCATCCGAATCATTGGTCGCGACATATGAAAAGTTGAGCGGGATCTGTATATCCAAAAACTTCTTGGCCGGCATCGTGAGGTGCCCCAAATCGCCTGTACCGATAATGAATCCCGAGTTGAGATCAAACACGGTCGCTCGCAGGTGCCGGAAGTTGAGCGGGATGTAGTTGGCCGTTGTGTCGACCTGCAGATCGGCGAACGCAGGGAAGCTGAAGTTTGCGGGGGTGCGAGAGAACTCGGTGGGGACGGCGTCGTTCCAGCTGCCTGTGGGGGCGCCAAGAGGCGTGGTATTGCTGAGTGCAAAGGAGGGGACGCGGGGTATGCAGATGCCAAGGACAACGGCGATGCTGCATCATGGTTAGTTTACCCAGGAAGACTGAGAAGGGAAACGGACATTGCGACGAGCCCAAAGCACACAAAGACGATGAAACGTTTGGTGCACCACCTCCCGCCTCGGTCTCCTCTTGTCCAATCACGCCAGAGGGCCTTGCGCGCATCAGACTTGCGCTCCCGCTTGCCCGCCTTGGTCATATCCCGCAGCTCGTCTTTTTTCCACTCTGGGCCCAAAGCTGGGACGGTCACCATCTCGACAGGGCCGGTCGCCGTGCTCTCTGGCGGTGGAGGCCCCAGAGATTGGTACCTGCAAGGGCATGGTCAATATACTGGTGGTGAGAATTCGAGGCGCGGGACGTCATGATAGCGCATCAGAGTGAAAGGAGGGCTCACGCAGTCTCCTGCTGGCCAAAGGCCGAGCTGTACCTCGGACCCGCATTGTTAAAGTCGGCATAGACGTCCCATCCGGGGTCGGCCTCTTCCTCGTCCCGCCCGCCTTTCAGCGGCTCTTCTCGGCCAGCATTGAAGAACGAGCCTCGGTTGTAGCCAGCGTGAGCCTGCCCAGCGAATGGGTCCGTACTCCCCCGCCCGGGATTGAAAAATGAAGATGCGTCGTCGCGAGTGCGGCCAGGACCTCCAGCGTAGTCGAGACCCGGAGAGGGAAAGTCTTGGTTGAGGCGGTCCATTGAGCCTTTGCGACCGCCATAGAAGGAGGAGACGGTCGATTTGCGGTCAGAATCCATCGCGGAGAGGTGGAAACGGGAGAATATGTAATGACGAGGGTGGCCGAAACGTCTCCAAAGAGTCAAAACATTGCCACATTGCGGTGGTGCACGTGCCCAAGCGAAACTCAACTCGAACCATCGCAGGACTCGATCCACACCAATAAATAAAGCGGGTAGCGCCGACGAGCGGCAAGGCCCGCTACCTTGAATAAAGAAATATTGCACTTCGCAATCTTAAGACATTTATTTCTTGACAAAAAGAATGTGAATTATTTTGTGTATACTCCAGCGCTTTCTTCGAACGAGACAAGTCATTTATATGTAAAGCATCTTCCTAGGTCGAATGACTGCAGTCGGCGTCGAAGGTCAGCAACTTCACCAGCTGGGACCTCGGGCGTCCATGTCTCACCATCACCCTCATCCTCATCCATCATGGGATATGGCTTTCCTCATTGTCGATATCCACTGCAGTGCCCCAATGAGCCGGATCTTGGGCGCCAGGACAGGACACTTACCATGCCTAGGGGCATCGCCTAAGAAGTAGGGATCGGCACCGTACGATCCGTAAAAGTATACCGTATCACGTCCGTATCCATGTATATCATGGTGTAACGGCCAAGGTATGGCTTGTTAATGTAATGTGCCATGTGCAAATTGATCCTAGTTCAAACCCCCAACTTGCTACTTTTTGGTCCCTTCTTTCCTTTGGCCCTCGCACCCTGATTTAACCGTGCTGAAACTCATCCGATTATACCGATACGGACATACGGATACGGATCTAATGTTTCGAGATTTTCTCCAATACTGCAAACACATGTATTCTACAAAGTATATACAAAGTTGGGTAACCCTTTGGGCTATCTTATGAGTATGGCCCCGGAATGGCACTATCCTCCGGGCAGCCACGGCGGGTCAAAAGCTTAGCGTGGGAAAAAATACGGTGCCGATCCCTACTAAGAAGCGTGGGGGGGGCGGGAATGACGTGGACGTATCCAGAATTCAAGACAAAGTATTGGTTGGGAAAAGAGCCGAGGCAGCGAGCCTGGAGCCATCCAGTCACGGCCGAGAACGAGAGTGTTGCGAGGAAGAGTGAATACGCGACTTTCGAGACGAGTTCATTGTTCAAGTCGAGTTGGTGGTTCATGTGAGATTCAGATGGGAGGCAGAGTGCACGGAGGGTACATCAGCAAGGTCGATATTCAAGGAGCGGAAGGAGCCTTCGGCGTAAGGTAGCGACAGGAGGCCAGAGGCGGCGGAATGAGAGGTGACCGAGGTCTTGAATCCTGATGCCAGACGTAAGCATCCAGTCCAACGAGAGGGTGGAGTTGTCCAATTCCGGGTCGAAGCGCAGCGAGGGTAGGTTGCAAAATGTTGTGGTGAACGACAGGAAGGGATGAAAGCAGCAACGAGGGCCGAACGAGGGCACTCAACGAATTCCGCCGATGCCCCTATACCCGAATGGGACAGGCACCGCCTTACTGATGGCGGCACCCTCTCGGCACCTATGTCTGCCATCACCGTGCCGCAAAGTGTTTGTGGTGCCAAACACCAGCCTCCCTTCCTCTCCCATTACCTCCCTCATGCATATCTTTCTCCCGCCAAATGTCGGCCTCGACGGCAACATCGCCAATGCCCGAGCAACTCGCCGGCTGATCTCGCCCAGGGTACTTAGTCGGGCCTCGGCGTGACCACGACGCTCAGAACGGAGGTACCTCGCTGGTGCGTTACCTCGCCGACCTGACTGCCACTCGCTCCAACGCCTGTTCACGATGCAGATACTACGCCATTCCTCTGAGGCTCATTTTTGACGCCGGCGACCCGCACCTTTCCCCCAACGACTCGGACTGTCTACCGCCGAGTGCTCTCGCTCTTCGCATTCCCCTCCTCCCGTCCTGCTCCCACGACCCCCTCGATCATACACAGTGGCGCTGCGCGCCGTTGTGCAAAGTTGGCGCCAAGGCCCGCGTTGCCTCCAAACGGACCCACCGGCTACCCTCGGTAATACCAACGCTTCGTACTGTCAACGTAGGAGTACTCAGTAGTATACTACGGTCGTGCCGATCGGACCCTGGCGTTGGATGTAGCGGCCCCCTACCGGTTTTCGTGTACTGTATATTTAACATTATCATACAGAATTTAGACTCGTGGACTTGGCAAGGACTTGGCTTTGCGTGGTCGAAGCGGCAACTCGGCACATCAACTGTCTGCCGTGGATCGCCGCCATCAGCGAGGCGGTGCCTGTCCCATTCGGGTATAGGGGCATCGGCGGAATGTAAGCAAGTGAACGAGGGCACACCACTTCCGCATGGTGTTGGATCATGAGATCAATGTATGACATTGCAAAAATGACAACTTTGTGATTTACAGTAGGGCTCAGTGATAGGGCGCTCTAAAACCCTTACCTAAAGGTAGCGGGAATGCTTCTCCTTCGGCCTTTTCTCTCTGCTGGCCAATTGAATTCGAATGCTGTCAAGTACGGTAATGGAATGCAGGAAACAACAGCTCTGAGGAGTTTCTCGCCGAGGACAGGGACGCGGAACAGGTTACACCCTCGGCTGCTGGCTTTAAAACTGCACGCTTTATGGGCTGTGTTGCCGTCTTGTTTTGGTTTGTCCAGGTTCGAATGGTCGAGCATCGGCTCATGACGCAAACCGGGACTATCTTCTCTCATACTTAAACAGATGCTAGATCCAAACGAGAAATGCAAGTCGAACAGCTGTTATGGTGCCATTAGCATGTGTTCAACAACCCGGAGGGAACAAAATCGGCGGAACTTGGCGCGAGCGGTAGGAGCCTGCTGCGTCCCTACTCGTTAACAAGATGACGATTTACCGGCATATCTGGACCTAGCTCTCTAGTACAACGGGGACCCGAATTCGTCGAAAAATACTTCTCCCTCGGCCTCTTATCTTTGCTGGTCGATTGAACTTGAAATCCAAGAATCAACAAGCTTCGGACTGATCTGACTCGTCGTGTTGGCTTAGCGCTCACTTCGCGCATTCCAATTTCCAAGCACAGTCTCCCTTCTGTTCCAATCACTCAGCATCGGCTTATATGTACTTACCAGCGTTCTCTCATACACTTCAAGTACCATCGGTCCTCCGCAACACAGCAGCTGTGTTCCACTTTCATTTTTCGGTAGGATCTAATCGTCGGCTGTATGTATTCATTTTGAGCGGTAGGAGCCTGCTGCAGTCCTGCTCGTTAACACAAGAGGACTAGCGATGTGCATAAGCGGCGTCTTCGTTTGCGGTCATCCGATTCTTTTCTGGCAAGGTCTAACCCTGCATAGCTTGTTTCGCCCACTGGCAAAGCCGTCTTGCTACACGATCCTTCGGAGGTCCGAAGCGGCCTTTCTCTCTGTTGCATTTCAAACCATGGCTGGGTACAAGCTGCATATGACGGATTTGACGAGAAAATTACTGCTGCTGTTCATCCATAATTTATGCGCTGTACAGTACACCAATTCGTAGTACTAATGGGACGTTGCCTCTGTAAATACAGTCTTGAATCGACAGCAGTAGTTGAACGCGGCCTCTAATCGGACATTTCGGCTTTTTTACGGCATCTCCGAATCGCATATGTATTTGACTCACTTACACGTTTCTTCGATGCCCAAAACCTGTCTCCACTATGTCTGTCTCCTCCTCTAGCTCTTCTTCACGCGCCTCGTCGTTGTCCTCGTCGCCTCCGCGCACCCCGCCCAACTTGCACCAAAATTCCATCGACCCCTCGTCCAAATGGCTAGTTCAGAAGTTTGGCGGCACCAGTGTAGGCAAGTTCCCAGTCAATATCGCCAGAGACATCGTGTCGTACGTCCACAGACTCTCCCATCTCACGTCCTAGCTTCATCTGGCGTCTAGGAACTACATCGACTCCAACAAAGTCGCTATCGTCTGTTCTGCTCGATCTGGGTCTACCAAAGCGCTGGGAACGACGAATCTCCTGCTACGTGCGGCATCTGAGGCCCTCCGTCGTCCAAAGACACAGTCCGGGTACAATACGCCCGTGAATGGCGGAATATTCGGTCGTACGGACGAAGGCTCACAAAGTCCGCCGCCCACCAGCCCACGCCCCGGCGAGGCCTACCCATGGGGTCCTGCCTCTGGCATGACTCCGCTTAATCAACATGCGGACAACATCCCAGTCTTCCATGCCACCGTGGATTTGATTCGCGAGGAGCATTTCAAGGCGGCGAGGGAGGCCGTGAAAGATGCCGGTATACTTCAAGAACTCGAGGCTGAGATTGAACGAGATGTAGAATGGCTCAGGAGTTTCTTGTATGCTTCGCAGGTACGCGGTGCAACGAATTTCGTACTTGACAAGTCTCATATGCAATGACAGGTCATCGACGAAATATCTCCCCGCTCTAAAGACACTATCGTCGGCCTCGGGGAGCGTCTCGCGTGCAAGATCATGACGGCTGTTCTGCGAGATCATGGCATTGACGCGGAATATGTTTCTCTGGAGAACATCGTGCCTTTCGCTGATGATCTGGACGACGATAGTTCTTTGGATCAGGAGTTTTACGACAACCTATCCAAGACCGTAGGCGAGCGCATAAAACAATGCGGATCCCGCGTGCCCGTTGTTACAGGTGAGTTGTGCCACGTCTCTCCGTCCCGATATTCACAACTTGTTTCAGGGTTTTTTGGTCCCGTTCCGGGCTCATTGCTCCGTCAAGTTGGTCGTGGGTACACGGATTTGTTGTCCGCGTTGCTCGCGGTCGGCCTTGAGGCGGCGGAGCTTCAGATCTGGAAGGAGGTTGACGGCATATTCACGGCCGATCCACGCAAAGTCCCCACTGCGCGCCTCATTTCCATGATCTCTCCCGCCGAGGCGGCGGAGCTCACGTATTATGGAAGTGAGGTCGTGCATCCGTTCACCATGGAGCAGGTGAGTGCTCTGTTTTCATGGATAGCTGGGAAACCAAATGGTCTGGGCAGGCGATACGACAAAAGATACCCATTCGCATCAAAAATGTGGAAAATCCGCGTGGAGGCGGGACAGTGATCCATCCTGACCCGGAGTCAGAGACGGCCCAGCCCGAGGACGACGTGGACAGCGTGCCCGAGCCTGCGTCCCCGTTAGCGCTGGCCATGCTGAGCGCACGTGCGGCGCAGGGATCGAAGCAGCATCCAAGGCATCCCACGGCTGTGACCATCAAGGAGCACATTTTGGTGCTGAACATCAACTCGAATCGCAAGAGCGTGTCGCATGGGTTCTTGGCCGGCATATTCAGCACGCTGGACCGCTTTGGGGTTGTCGTGGACTTGATCAGCACCAGCGAGGTCCATGTCAGTATGGCTATCGAGGACGGGCTGTCGAAGAAAATCCTCGAGCGGCTGTTGAGAGATTTACAGAAGAGTGGAACGGTATGTGATCAACCCTTCTCTTCCATCCATCTCTCATTTACCCGCTGTAGGTCTCTGTCCACCACGACATGGCGATCCTCTCGCTCGTCGGGAAGCACATGCACAATATGATCGGCATTGCAGGGCGGATGTTCACGACGCTTGCTCAGGGCAAGGTCAACATCGAGATGATCTCGCAGGGCGCGAGCGAGATCAACATTTCATGTGTTATCGAGGGGCAAGACGCCGTCAAGGCGCTGAATTTGATCCACCAAAGCTGTTTGCAGCTCCCGGATTCGTTTGCGACCTCAAAAAGCAGTGAGTCTGTTTCGTTTTGCGAGGACTGTGGCTTTGCTGACCTTGTGCAGTGGCTGTTGGGCCGTGGTTGTTCTAGACTGCCGTGATACTGACGCTATAGAGTAGAAGGAGATGAATTAATTGTATATCGGACTTCTTCTACCAGTGTTGTAAATGTATCGCATAGAATTCGAATGTTGTAGCGGAATAAGCCTGCCATCGCCATCTCGCATCAACACCCGCCACAGCTCTGTTTGTTGCTCTACTCTTCCTCTTCCCGTGCTTGCACCCTCTTTCTGCTGGCCACTCGCGTTTCTTATACTCAAGCATCCTGAAAGGAGTCGCGGGAAACTACGTTTGGATTAGGACTCGGTGGTGGGCTTTCAATATAAGGTGCGTGCATCTGCCAGATTCTGCGCCTGCTTCTCTTGCTTCGGCGCAACGCCCACACCATCTCCACCGTCCTCTCTGGGCTATCGGGCGACGCCACGCAGCGTCCTATCGGCGCTGGCGGACACGCAATGGGTCAATAACGCCAAAACGTGTCCGACGACTCCCGCCCGCCCCTTCCGTTGTTTCGGTGTATTGGACGGCAATGGCTCATCGGACGCTTTACAGATACCTACTACACGTCAAGCAACGATATTCTGGTGTGTGGCATTTTGGTCTCGTCCCACTGTCGCTTATTGTTCTTGCCAGTTTACAGTACGCGCTGCCTTTTGAATCTTGTACGGCGATTGACGGTGTGGTTTTGAAGGTCTAGTTAATGGCTGAAGCGACTGCTACATTCAAAGACATTCCCGAACTTTTTGAGGTGTGTGGCGACTGAATTTTTCCCTGGATTCGTATAATGACGATGTCTAGGTGGACCTCGGTGAATCGCTCATCGCTCGCACTGAGAGTCTATGTGAGCTCCCCCGTCGCGTTTGTGGGTCTACCGACGCTGATCCCGCCCAGCGACATTTAGGGAGCTCGGCCCACCGGATCTCTGCCATGTTGTGAAGAGCACCGGTAAAGCCGGCCAGCGCGATCTCGGCTCGTACCACTACGTATCTGGTGTCGACGCATCATCCTCTGCCTCCCTCGCCGCGTACATCAACTCACTCACCTACGCGATCGAGGACTCGAACGCGTGGTTCTCAAAGACCCCTGTGTGGAAAGTGCGCAATGGGTGCTATTGCTGCTTCAACGCATTTTCGCGCGTCGACTTTCGGGTGGATGTCAAGATTCCTGGAGGAGTGAATGCGTATGTTGTGGATTTGCGAGGGGAGAGGTGCGTTTCTTGAGCCCAGAAATCCGCCTTTTTTGACAAAAAGTACAGACATGAGGCGACTCCGGATATGTGGCAGGAGACGTATGTCTCTGCTCTCCTGCGCTCGATCTTGTATTCGGACGATCCGACTCATTCGCTGGACGCATACCGCAAATTGGATCCCATCACTACCCTAGAAAGCGAGCTGCGGTTCCTTACCGCTGCTGAGGCGCTATTTCTTAAGGGTGTGTGCATTTTCTAGATTTGTTTTCATTGCCCGCTCACTCCAGTCAAGGTTGGCAAGTGGGCTCTGATCCAGAAATTCAAGTGGCGTCTGTAACGACTAACCACTTGACCGCTGGGTTGCTCAAGTACTTTGGAGCCTCTGGTCGCTACCAGCAGGTTGCGAACCTCTTTGAGAAGATCGCCGTGCGGGAGCCAGAGGTCAATTCGCTCCTTGCACGCGCATATCTTGGAATGAGTGCGTACCGAGCTAGTTTTTGCTGCAGAAGCTAATGTTATACTCCAGACGAGGAAGTCAAGGCGCTGCAAATCATGTCAACGGCGCTGCGCGGAGCACCGGGGCCTGCCTCTTACACATTGCTGCACACGCAGTGCGACTTTTTGCGGGAAAAGGGTCGTTCGGACTGGGCCCTCAAGTTGGCGCGCCAGGCTGTCAATGCCGCACCGAGCGAGTTTGTCACTTGGGAGAAGCTCACGGAGGTGTACATTGAGCTTGGGATGTTCGAGTCGGCGCTGCTCACTCTCAACTCATGTCCGATGTTCACGTTCAATGGCCGAGACGCCCACCGACAGTTGACGCCCTCCCGCGTGCACCTTCCCTTCCATCGCTCGATAGGCGAAATCCTACCAGAACGCGTCAAGACGGAGGATGACGAGGCTGACCCTGCACTGCAACGCCTTCCTGCACCGGGGCTGCGAGGTACCTGGGCCCGCGCATATGCGCTTCTGACGCGACTTGTGGCTCAGATCGGTTGGGACGAACTTCTCAAGACCCGAAGTGCCGTGTTCGTTATGGAGGAAGAGTACCGCATGCAGAAGGCTCATGGCGACATTAATGGGCACGGACGCACTGGGTCGACCGAGGGCACGACGCTTGCCGAGGGTGAGGAGGACAATGCGTCAACAAGAGGGATGGTCAGTCCCGGCGTCCTGTCTACCTCTGAGAGTCCCAGCAGTGTCACTGGGCCAGAGGTGAATGGGAACGGTAATGCGAATGAGAGCCAGATTGGCATTCCGACGATCCGCATTTCTACCGAGTCTGACATTGAGAAGGAGACGGACGCGGCGTCTACTGCGGCGGACTCGTTGGAAAAGCCGGAGCAGGCTGCGGCGGCTACGGCTGGAGAGGATGAGGACGATAGCAACGTGATAGATCGGGATGGGAAGAAGGGGAAGGAACCCGCGTCGCCCACCACGCAAGAGCCTTTCTCGTTCAGCAATAAGCGATTGTGCGAGCGATGGTTGGACAATCTGTTCATGGTGCTGTACGAGGTGCGTTGCTCATTTCTTTCTCGACTCGAAGCTAACATAGTCGACTAGGACCTGCGAGTGTGGACGATTTTCCGTGCCGAGGTGGCGCATTTCAAGACGCAGCACGTGGCATACCGCAAGACGGGGCTTGAGTGGGAGATATTAGGTGATCTGGGGACGCGGCTTCATCACAAGGAGGAGGCAAAGGAGGCGTACCAACGGTGTCTTGACACGCCGCGGTACTCTGTCAAGCCCTGGACGAAGCTGATGGAGATGTATTCGGACGAGGGTGACATCCAGCGGTCGATACAGACTGCCATCCGTGTTGCGGCCTACCAGTATGCCGAGTATACTGAAATGACGGCAAGTGCATTTTATCTGACCGGGATACATACCACTGACAACCGCTGCAGTTCCCGACGCAAATAGCCCAATGTTTCTTCAAGCTAGGGTCTGTGCATGGACACACCAAGATTTCGTATACACTGCTCAGTATGGGCCTGCCCGACCCAATCCTCAAAATCATGGACAGCTTCCTGCAGTATGGCAAGACGTTCAAAGTGGAGGGCTACGATTTCTAGTTTCCTTAAAACTCTGCGCGTAGCCGCATACTTTACTTGCTTTACTTATCCTCTTGTTTTTGTCTTGGAATTTTAATTCTCTCCGCGATAGTACAAAGTATAAGATACAGACATCTATGGTGGCACCCTCCAGAACTCGCTCGGCGCAAAGCCCATTTTGAGCGCGGTGACTGTATTACGGGCTTGTTGACGCAAAGGCCCCACGGCCTCTTCCTCTGATCCAGACCCTGCTCCCCCGTCGAATCCGCTCTGTAGTTTCCGCGCCAGGTCGCGAACGCCTTCGTCCTCCCTGATCCAAGCGCCTTCACGTGCGTCGGCGGTCCACCAGGCTGCAGCGCGAGCACGGAGGTCGGGAGTACGCATCACTGCGCCCCGTGTGAGACGTAGGAGCTGGAGGCGCGCAGTCGTCTGTTCTGCGGTGCGGATGGCTGCGAGGGTTGGGTTGGCGATGGCGGCGGTGTGTCTGGATGCGGGGGCGTTATGCACGATGATGGGGAGGAGGAGGAAGAGGAGACGGCGGAAGAAGAGCAAGTTGTCGTGCCACTGCGAAATATAATCAGAGGATGGATGGAACGGGAGGAAGCGCGTGCTTACCATGAAAACATCCCTGTCGTCTTTGGGAATTTCTATGGGTGCAGTAACGATGTAGTAGGCTTCAGCACAGAAGGCTCCTGCAACGGCGGCCACGCCCATCGTCCGCCAGCGCTCTCGGTCAGACGAGCTTATAGTGACAAGCTGCAGGCCGTCAGGTTGAGTGTGGAATAATGAAGTAGCGGGCGTACCCCGATGACTATGGCTTGGAAAATGTACGAAAGTAGGGCTCCTGGTAGTGCAAACATCCCGAATTCATCGAATGACCTGCAGTAGTCGCAGTTTGCCACAACCGAGTGGCCGAAGCTGGTGAAACCATGAGTTTCTCGTTCTCCGAGGAGCTCAAAGACGCACCGAACGTAGTAAGTCTTCACCTCAAAAGACCCGAGATGTTTGAGAAGTGTCTCGAGTGGCCTGGGCAGGTCTCCGGTATCCGACTGTGAAAGCAAGATGCTGCGAATCGCGTCGGTAGGTGTGCTGAGGGGTAGTTTGAGACGCGTGTAGACGTTGTGTGGTGGCAAGACCATAATGGAGTATAGCCAGAAGAGAGAGTGTAGGAGGAGGAAGATGTTGAGCAAGGAGCGTGTAGATGTTAATGGTCTGCCGGGAGCTTTCTGCACGCTTAGGTAGAACCATGGTACGACGACGCAGGCTGCGGTTACGAGGAATAGGGCAAGGGAGACCCCAGCAGCCATCGCGTTCGCTTGAAAGAACACGTTAGCGCGGAACAACAAAAAAGCGGTGCTGATGCCATCAATATATCAACCTCGCGTCAAATACGCAAACTCGTCAATCAAAAGACGTTTTCCTCGATCCTGGCGAGGTGCAGGCATGAACAGGAAAGTAGTCGCATTGAAAAAGAATGCAAAATGATGAAATTAGTCAGGGTCGAACTGACGACCTTCTGTGAAACTGCAACAATCTGCTGTAAGACAGACGCGATAACCACTACGCCATAACTCCTTGAAGCAAACGGCGTCAACTCTACTTCAGAGGTTCCTCATACTCGGGTTGAGAACTTTTCAGGCAGCAAATGAGCGACGGATAGTTGTTCATGTGTGTGTGAGGACTGGCTTCACAGAATGCTGGAAGGAAGGAAGGATTGATTGCAAAGTATCAAATCTGCGGTCCCACAAACGAACAAAGCCGACAAACAAAGTTGAACAAACACGCTTGCTCTTGACTTTCATGGCCGACTCTGTAGAGCCACGTCGCTCGACGCGTAAAGCGAAACCTATTCAACGGGAGCCAATTCCTGAATCTGTCCCAACGAAACGCAAAGCCAAAGCGGATGCAGACCCGGCAGAACAACTCCGCTTCATGTTGCAGAATCCCAAGAGTCGTCTGACCAAAATGGACATATCTGTGCGTTAAAGACGGGTGGCAAGGCAATATCTCAATGTACTCAGGACCTAATCAACGGAAATTCTTGGAATCTTCTCTCGCCAGACTCGCAATCGCGACTGGCAGCATTACTTCCACCCACTGCTTTTCGTTCTTTCAAGCCGACGCTCGGCTTGGACCACCCGGCGGCAGGAGACTCGATGCAGGTCGATTCTCATGATGCGTCCACCTTGGATCCATCCCTCTTCACCGATGCCCACTTTCTTGCTGCAGCCCACACCTTCCAAGACCATCTGTTTTCCGATTGGCTGTCCGATACACACGCTGAAAAGGTCGAAAAGTACACGAAAGGCATCCAGGACGGCAGTCTTGCGGCCCCTTGGAAAGACGAAGTATGGGAGCGAGACAATCCTCCACTCGAAGAACAGGCAGCAGCCTCGCAGCATTTGGCGGGGTATGCTCTCATCCCATGTTTTTTTCGCACGCAAATCATATTTCTTAGTGAGGCCTCGGAACTCAAACTCGGAGATTTGGCCAAAAATTCAGTTCTCCGTGAAGGCGATGTGTTGGTGTACAAACGCAACTTTGCGAATGTGAATGTTTTGGTCGAGAAAGATGTCATTGTGGGTGCACTCCTACTGTTAATTTTCGTGTGCTGATTTTTTAATAGATCCAACGCATTGATTCCCGCTCTCATAGCCTCACCGTCCTGGCACAACCAGGCGCACAACGTAATTTGCCTGCTGACCTACTCATGCCTGGTCCACCCGAACCATCGCCTCCGATACGCATCATGACGATAACATCTCCCACTCAACTGGAAACGGGACTGCTGGATATCGACGGTCGAGTGGATAAAGCAAAGAGGCCGAATGGAAATGCGTGGAAGGCGCTGACCGTGTGGCGATGGGCGGGAGATGATATGGGTATGCTCCAAGGGCAGCGCGGAGGTCGAGAAGCTCAGGGAACGCTCTTCTACTTGAGAGCGTGTCTTTATCAGGATCGCTAAGTGCTTATTCTCGTAGATACTAACTTGTCGTTGTAATTTTCTGCTATTCCCGAAGATCCACAACAACTGGTTGAAAACGACGTTCGCCCATTCTTGATGGGCCCCCACCTTGTGCCGCCTGCTGCCTCATAATCGGACCTGCAGGCCAGTTGGCAGCATTTACAAAGACAGTGCTCTCCTCGTTCTGGTCTTCTGCAATCTCGTCTGGCGGGTTCGTGACAGGCCCGTATTCATCGACGAGTTCTCCGAGTTGGATTGCGTTTTGCACACCAAGTTCAGCGTCTGGTTTCCACCGGTGCAGATATGCACCATGGGCTTCGTGAATGTGTCCAAAAACGTGTAAGCGGGGTTTGAGTTCTTGTACCCGGGCGGCCAGGTCGTCGCATCCGGCACGTTCGTTGTTGACTGTGATGTCGAGAACATTGCGTGGAGGGCCGTGCGTTAGCCTGTGAAAGACGGTCAGAAGAGGTTGACTTTGAGCTGAAAACATAATAGTATACAAGATGTCGGTTTTGGGAAATTTGGAAACGAGAGCTTTGCCGTCCTCCCTCTTGTACCCAAAGGCCCAAAAATAAAATTCAGGCGACCAAGGAGAGCCATAGACGCTCCACTCTTTTCCCCCGTCCCTTGTGGTGAATTTGTATTGCACGTCTTCCAAATAGACAATGTTGGCCTCCACTGCGCGCGGTCCCTTGAGCAATTCTCGAACAGCGGCAGCAGGCTTTGCAATTTTTAGAGAAATACTCATCATAACTCAACCACTAACCACGGGTGTTCCGCCGTGCAGTTGCTTCGAATTAGGTTCATACCATTCGCGATGAACCGAAAGGTCGTGATTCCCCGCAATTACTCTGTCTATTGTCAGCCAATTCGTGCGCGATTCATGACTCGGACACACATCTTCAGAGGATGGGGCAAAGCATAGAACCACTCCATAGTCCTCGTAAGCTCGTCCAAGGTCCCACGATTGGTGAGGTCCCCGGTGTGGATGAGGACGTCGCCATCTGGAACAGCGCACTGCTTCGAGTGGGTGTCCGAGAGGAGGACGAAGCGCGTCCAGGGAGAGCTGTCGTCTTCGGGCTTGGGAAGTGGTGCAGTGTTGTACTCGAGCTGTACCACCGCTGTCTGAGAGCTGATGTTTGCAAGGTGGGGCAGGGCGAGCGTAGGCATGTTCCCGAGGTCAGTGTTAGGAGCAGGTCGATGACGTTGAGAACTGATTTCCAAGTCTAGTTATTATTATGAGTCAGAAAGGACTGAGTCAAGCAGCGGACTTGGCCGGGACGCCGTGTCTAAGAGACCTATTTAAAGCGTTTCGGGACGCCTTGAGTATATGAGAGAGAGCACTGATCACAGATGTTAGCATTGCCATTGGGAACCTGTCCCGAACAAATGATGAACTAAACGTAGTCATAACACAGCGGTTCTGCCCTCGGATCCATAACATCGCGAATTTGAACCAACGGTGCAAGATTCAACATCTTGAGCCCAAAATCCAGAGTAATGTCCACGAAAGGAGGGCCAACGCTCGACCGCCCGGAAACATCCAACAAACGGCTCGGTAAATCCATCTGCTGCCATTCCCACCAAATACGATCCAAGTTTCCGTGGTGGAGGTAAAATACAGGGTCTACCATATTTGAGGTCAACTTTACTGCTGGGAGGGAGAAGACTTACCCCCGGGACTCGAATACGTGTTGAGCATCTCCGCACCGACCGTAAAGTGCCCCCCATCGTGAAGCTTCATCGTAGGTGTGACAGGCTGGCCCTCGAGCTCGATCCGGAAACTCTCAAACGTCGGCTGCTTGGTTGTATTCGCAACCTGGGCAGAAGATAACACCCACGCAAAGTCGTCATGAAAATCCCGGGTTAGACAATGGTTTGTGAGGTTAGTTCCGGGACCCAGGGATAGATTGTACGAAGCAAAGGGACCAGTCGTGATGCAGCCGCCTCCGGTTCCAGACACCCAGCCCGGCAGGTTGGTCAGATTATTGAAAGGGCCAGCATATCCCGGTATATGCAAACCGTTTCCTGGCGTTTGAATCAGCTGATTGAACCGTTCAATCGAATAGACCAACCTCCGAAGCCAAAAACAGGATCAAAGACAGGTGATTTGGCGATCCTTGTGGCATACATTGAGAAAGACATCAAGATGGAGAGTGAAAAGGCTTACGAATTATAGGCGTCCACGTCACGGCTCCAGTCCCAGTAGCTGGGAAGTCGTTTAGAATTCAAATCGAATGGCCAGACAACAACCAACGGAAGTGAACCCGCGAAAGCACATTCGGTCCTCAAAGTCGCTTCGAACACGTTTAAAAAGCGCCGGTGCCAGGGCAGAAATTGTCCCTGCTGTTACATTAGCCCCCAAGCAGAAAGACGAAGCACTTGGCACGGACAACAAGATGTATTTCATCGGTCAGATTGATATGGAGTGCCTGAAAGTCGTCAAAGCGTGTTCGAGCGGCCTGGATTAATCCTTTGGCTGGGGAGGACTGCAGACATCGGACAGCTCCGATGAAATCCAATTGCTGAGCAGGCGAGAGGTCTCTCCATTCCTGTCGTTTGCTACAGCCAGGAAGGGGACTCGAGTGTACGGCGCAGACGAGCAGAAGGATGAGGACAGCGATTCTCATGGTGCAGCAGAGTGGCCGATTTGTGGGCTGTTTAAATGCCATGGATATTGGTTACCCACGATGATACGGACGATTGCCATAAGGAGTGGAACGGCGACCCGTCGGATGTAAAGCTAAACCACAGTTCAGAATTTTCCAGGAACCGAGAGCACAAGGTAATTTCGTTCCGGAACGAGCTACGCTGGCCAGATTAGGGCTGAGTTGCAGAGTTGCAACGTAGCCCTGATCCTAGCCGTCGCATCCTTGGGGCTTGGGGACTGTGCCGAGAAGCACGGTCGCGACTCGTGATTCGTAAGGGTTACACAAACGGTAGTCATGACGCAAGAGGAGTTGAGGCGAGTAGGCGTGAGTGTGGCTTTCAACCTTGAAAGGCATGCATGGAGTGCGGACGGACGGGGGTCGGCATTAATACTTGGGTGCAACTTCAACCATGCAAGTGGTTCAAGTTCAAGGAGTGATGGCGCGCACGTGTACATCAAACCCTTCTTGTTTCGAACCACCAAGATGATGGACGTCGACGAAGAGATGACCCCAGCAGTCCCACTAACGGAGGAAGTTGAAATGATTCCATCCGAAGAGGACTGGAATACGGGTATCCCTGAATCTCCCATCCTCGGGTCAAGTTCAGAACCAATTACACTGGACCCAATCGACCAACAACGCGTCGGTCTCTGGATTCTGACCCAAAAGGACCGTCCCATCGTCTCGTAACACCTTTTCACCCTAAACTCGAGTGTAAATTTGATCTGTGGAATAGGCTCAATGACATGAAAAAGTTTCTCGAACTGCCGGAAGAAGAATCGTTGAAGGCGCGGATCGACGAACTCAACGAGCGGTTTGAAGAAGATCTCGACCGTTTTTACTTGGGAAAATCGGAGCATTATTTTGACGATGCTCAAGACCTCTATTATTCTTGCGACGAAGGCGTTCTGGATGAAGAGGTTGATGTAAGCCCCACACAAGAACCACTGGCCAATCTCTAATTTGCGCAGAAATTGTACTACGAACACGGCTGGAAGCACTCCAAATACTCGCAGGACGAGTGGAACTACATCTACAGACACATAACGACGACGTACAACACTCGTTTGGCCGAATTGACCAAGGGTATTCGTTTTCCGCCAGATGTAGACGAGTATCATCGATTGCCTCGAGAGATCCAGAGCAAGGTCGCGCGTTTCTTGTTGTTGGATTCCGATGAAAAGAAGGAGGCGATGCTGTCCGAATATTCGTGGATATGGAGCCAAACGACGGCGCTCGCTGGGGAATTTGAAAGAAATCCGGTATGCATCACAAAGGACACCGTTTGTATGAATCTCACCTACATGTAAAGGATTTTCAAAAAGAAATTCGCTCCATTGTTTCTGGACCGGTGGCGGATGCGAGCAATGTCACGGATCCCAGAAAGCGGGCATCTCTTGCTTGAAATCTCTTGCTTGAATGTACACGCGTCTGTAATTGGCGACTAAATACCACCTTGGTCTCATCAATCATCAAGCACACCCTCAGTCCTTCTCCCACCAGAATAAACTCAAAAGTCAACATTGGGATATCAAAAAATGCATTTGTCTGCGTCCTCGGTATGAGATGGACGAAATCAGCAAAGCAAGGACACGCACTTATGTCGAGCGAAATCGTCCCAAGCGACCCACACTCAGCATGGAACGTCATTCCATCCAAACGGAAGCTCGACTCGGCACAGTTCTTCGCAAGGAATCCCGGACCACTGGTACCTGTCAACTTGGTATACCGGAGGAAGCTGGGGGCACTTACACCAGGATAGCTCCGATCCGGACGTTAACACCAACGCACACATTCATCTGAACAAAGTTGTTGCTGACGATGGCCCCGTTCTGATTCCGGCAATTGTACTCGAGGACGAAAGGGTCCGACGCCTCCAGTTGGAAATCCGTCTTCTGGAAGCAGTCGTCACGCTTCAGAGGTGTGGCGTGTGTCGCGACGGCGGCGGCGAGTAGAGCTGCGACGAAGCGGGTGTTGACCATTGTGTGCTGGTAAGCGAAGAGGAGTGGGCTCTTGGTCTGGTTGACTTGCGTTCCGATTACTTGGTTTTTATACTACAGACCTGAGCAGCGCGCGTGGTCACATGCAAGTAGGCGAGTAACGTGAAACACGGAGACCGCCGTCACTGCATCTCGGTAGAGCTCAGCGCTCAGGCTGCTAAGGGCCACAACATCGCCCATTGAATTCAAACCCCGCCGAAGAGTCTCAGCTTCAGACCAAGCGATTATGCCAAGATCATGCTGGCAATACCAAGAGGATGTAGGGTACCAAGACCAGGAGCCAGAGAGCGTTTCAAACTCGAAAACAATGCATTACTTTATCATAAAAAAATCCCGTCCCACATTACTGTAAGAGAAAAAAAACGGTGATCTCGTAGGTCATGATGTGGTTATGAGTCTGACAAAAGTCGATAAGGTCCATGGTAGCGATTCTATGCGTGAAAAAAACTCTCAAGACGCCGCATCATAAGACGCAGGCTCCTTGACCTCCTCCTCAATAGCCTGCCGACCCGCCGTGGTGAGGTCCGAATACCCCCTCTCCAAATCCTCCTCAAAGTATACAGGCACGAATCTATCGCAACCCAATAAGCCGCAATCTCAAGAACGAAAAAAAGGCTCAACGTACTTGGTACCCTTCTTCTTCCTGTCCGCCGCAATATCCCTCTGCTTCTGCTCAATGGTAATCTTCTCCTTGGTCGCATCCGAAAACTCCTTCTTCAGCATATGCTTCGTCACGCGCTCCCATAGCTTGTGGCTCTCGTACGGGATCTGTTTCGAAATCGGACGGATCACTTTAGGGACAATCTGCAGCGCCGCGAGGTCCACCAGCGTTTGATAGTCCTCCTCCTTCCCGTCTGAGATGTCCAATTTCGAGGAAGCGGCAGAGACGCTGGGGGGAATGGGGACGGGGAGCGAAGCATGAGAGGGGGAGGGGGAAGAGTAGGAGGATGGTGTCGTATCAGGGTACGATTTGACACCAACGCGCCGCCATCGGATCCGACCCCGCCAGCTGCCATCAAAGACAGCAACCACGCGCGAATGCGGTACATGCTTGATCTTTGTCCACTCATTGTGCTGCGTCTCGCCCTCGACCACCAAATGGATCACACCCTCCAACAAGTACCGCGCCTTCCCGAGCCAAGACTATAGTAGCATTATGAGTTTGAAGAGACGAGTAGGATTATCGATGGCACGCACCTCCTCTTTGTACTCGATGATGACCCGGAAGCGTTGTGATCCGCCCGTGCAAGAGATGATAGTGGAGTCGTTAATCGTCACGTAGAAGCTCCCCCGCAGCAGTCCATTCACAGATGCAATGGGATGCGTGATGTGGTACTGCTCGCCCGCGCCTGGGCCGCCAGTGATGTTCACATAGATGCCCTTGTTGAAGTTACCAGGCGAAACACGCAGTGTGGTACCCGAAACCTTGGCGGAGATCTGGTCGATACCATAGCTCTCCAGGTGGCGCTCGGGGCACGAAGCGTAGAACGCAGATATGGGTGGGTGGTGTGAGACTTGCTCTGTGAGGTAGACGACGCGCACAGAATCGTCCGAGCCGACGTTCAGCTGGGACATGGGCGCTTCCAGGGAGGTGGCAGCGGTGGAGGCGGACTGGCCGGTCTTGGAGTTGGAACTGATAGCGCTGCGGGAGCTCTTGGAGCTGGTGCCGCTCTTGACACTGGCGGTCTCCGATGACGCTGGTTTGGACGGCGCGGGTGTGGAGGATAAGGGTGCCTTGGCAGGAACGACATCCCAGTGGGCGCGGAAGTGCTCTCCCAATACGGAGTTGTACGGCTTGCAGACCTTGCCATGCTGGAAGAAATATGAGGTGAACCACTTGACGACAGTGGATGCCAAGAGACGCACCACAAACTTGAGATCCTTGGTAAAACACCAGCGGAGGACAGCGAGCATCCGCTCAAAGGGGTCTTCAGAGTCGTTGATTGCTGCAAACATATCTGGATAGGATAGGGTAGATTAACCGCCGCGGTCCCATCGAGGAACAAGCAGCACTGTGCTCACCTGGTCTGTCCAGGTACTGCCAATATTCGAGATTTGGCAGTGGCTCGAGCAATGACGCTGGCAACGAGAGACGCATGGCTGCGATGTCTGCGACTCCAAGAGACTTTCGGACGAGCGAAACTATCATCTTGAGCCGCCCGCCCTCGCCCTCGCCAGAGTCAGGGACCGATATGGGCGGTCCAGGAGCTTCGTCGTCGACGACAACTTGGGGGTCATCGCCTTCTATGGAGGTCATGTTACGCGCGGCGAGGAACGAGGAACAAGAAGGAGAGAGAGTAGGTGTGGTGGTAAGTGAAAGAAAGAAAGAGGTCGAATGCTCTGTTTCCGCATTTGGATAACCTGGATAATGCGGCTTCCCCTCTTCGCACGTTCGTCCCGACTCTGGCATGGCTCTCCTCTGTTCCTGTTTACTGCTTTTCCGCATGTACAGTTCCTTGGCTACCATTTACTCCATTGACTCTTCGACTCTCGGCCGTTAGTGATCACGGACGGAGAGAGAGACTCGGAACTGTCATCTCACCGCGACTCTGAGCGACTTCATTTCATCTTCCAATCAAGTTTCTGTGCATCCGGAACGTCCGGTAGAGCAAACGAAGGCCTTGAATCATGCAAGAATCATGGCACTTTGACGACCTTGTGATTGTTGTCCAGTCCAGCGTTCAGCTCGCGGCGGATGTCGCCATCCCTCCAGTATCGGGCCAGTGTCCTTGACAGCCCATGAAACCCACGTCCTACCGCCGCCATTCCGTCTGATGGAGGCTTTCATTCCATTGAACCCGGGGCCAGGGACCAGCCATCTATTTTTTCCCTTTACCAGAATAAGCAGTCGTCTCAGTGGCTGCTGCGAAAATTGCAACGGTGCTTTGCAGGAAAAGTGCAAGCGAAAACACGTACCGGTTGGTCCGCCGATCACTCAACGGATCACCGTCATGTCTGCCCAGACGATCCACCTCGACTACGTCCACCTTCTCCCCTCACCAGCAGAGGGCACAACCCGCTTCGTCCTCCTCTCCGACACCCACTCCGCCACATTCCCCGTCCCAGACGGCCACGTCCTTCTCCATGCCGGTGACCTCACCCGCCGCGGTAACCTCCGCGGGTTGCGACGCACAATGGAGTACACGCTGCCTCATCCAATTAAAATGTTGATGTCCATCCAATTTTACGAAAAGGAGCGTTGGTTGACACTTGGCAGAATCATCGCCGGCAACCGCGACTTTGCGCTACACCGTGAATGGTACGATGGCAATTGGGAAAAGCTCGCGGATGATGGACGACCTGCCGTATGGGAGGTAAGCTGCCACAGAAGAAACTCGAGCCGATTGACACGTCTGAAAGCCTCCAGACCCCATCTCAGACCTCTTGACCGGCCCACGCGCAATCGCAGCAAATGTCGTTTACCTCCAGGACCAGGAGTATCGGTTTCGCGTCCGGGAGGGCGGGAGGGAGTGGAGTGTTTTCGGGTCTCCCGTGTGTATCCAATCTTTTCGGTGCCTAGTACCTGAACGTAACAGGGAACGCCAAACTTCAAAGACCGGATAGTCCGTGCGTTTGGATATGACCCCTACGACGCCGAAGGCAAGGTTACACCCATTCCCAATCTCACTGAATCTGATGCTCAACCCACTCTCAGCCGCCATCGCAACCTTTCCCGCAACAGACATCCTGTATGCACTTTCTCCGAGTCTCCCTCTTCAAATTTTAACAAAAGGTAGCATGACCCACGGCCCCCCGCGCGGCATCCTGGACCTCACTACCGGGGGAGGACACGCAGGCTGTCCAGCCCTGGCCGCCCGTCTCCCCGCCCTCCGTCCGCGTCTGCACGTGTTTGGGCATATTCACGAGGCGAGGGGGACTCATGTACATCAGTGGCAGGGTGCAGAGGGAAGTCGACGGCAAGAAGAAACTCTCTTTGTGAATGCCGCGAACTGGCCTGCACGCCACGCGAGGCAAGCAGCAGGCGGGCCGGGCAGGCAGCCCATCGTCGTTGACTTGGCGGGCTGAAAAAAGCGTCCATAACTAAACTATCTATTTATAGTCCTCAATGCATATATAGCTCGTCCGTCATTATACCGGATTCACTGCCTCATACCACTGAATCACACTCCCAATCAAAAACGCCCATCCGCCCCAAAACGTGGAGCACGAGCTCTGGTATGCGACTTTGGTGCTATCGTTGAGGCCGTAGCCCAAGGCACCGCAGAGGGCGAAGCCGACTCCGCCGACAAGGTTCCAGACTATTCAAGTTATGTCAGTTGGTGTGAGGACAGGGTGTGGAGGGCGACTTACACCCGACGTGCCAGCCCAGGGAGGTTGGTGCGGGGAGATACCATTTCTTCTGTGTCTCGAGCATCATGAGCGCGCTGGCAATGACGAAGCCCGTGCCGCCCACGACTTGGGGCGTCCAGAAGAATACGTCGAGGATAGCGGTCTTGGACTCGATGGAGTTTTGTACTTGGGGGATCGCGGTGAATCTGCCGATTCAGTTAACGCGGAGACTTCAGTATGTGAAAGTACTAACCCGCTGATCCAGAATATCGTAGCGGCCAGATACTGGACGAATGCTGCACTTGAAGAGAAGAAAATTAGGATCAGGATCGCAATGGGCAACAAGACTTACAGAAATCCCAGCTCGTGAAAGTATTTTCCCTCCGTGGAGTACCATATCCACTTTTTCCGCGGCAGTTGTTCAGCCTCCTTCCTCTCAGACCCTACCGCGGCTTCCTGGTCCTTCCCACTCAACAACCTGCGCACCCCATACCCAAAATCCGCTGTATCGTCCCGATTCCAGGCCTCCCAAAGACCACAAAGCGCACCAAATTCGAATATAGTCGCCCCGATCCAGACGGTCCACCCATCGCCTACAGGATCCTTCGCCACGTGCGTATTGACGAAAGGGAGGAATGCGATGAAGCCGTTGATGACCCAGACGATGCTCCCCACCGTGAAGAGCATGGCGACCCACCAGGAGGCGTTCCAGTATTCGATGCGTCGCAGGTTTAATATCTTGTGGAGGACGGTCAAGTCGCCTTGGCCGCGGCGCGTCCGGCCGGTGTTGGGGTCTTGGGATACGTGTCGGTGTTTACGGTGGTCTCGGGAGGTCCAATTCATGTCTTCTTCTTGGCCAGAAGAAGACTTGAGGGTGACGTGCGTTGGGTGGATGAGGGTACCAAAGTGACTGAGCGCGCTGCGGGGATCTTGTTTCTGGACGTCGGGGTGGAGGGAGAGGTGCCAACGGCCGTCGCCGCCTTTGTGCGTATCGTCATGGTGGTCAGTGGAGGACATCGTGGGGACCTGGGAATTCTAAACATGAGATAGTTGTGCTTATTTCTGGAAAGTCTATGTTGCGCGCGTGACGTCATGTACTAATGACGCGTGCCCTTAAAAGGCAATACCGCCTCGAAATCCTTCCTTGCCCTCGACCACCATGTCCTCCCATGCGAATGCAGAATACTCGAAAAAGGACCATAACTACACGATGGTAGATACCCTCCCTCAACTCGCCATGGCGATTCCTCACCTTGCTCTCTCTCTAGTTGCAGGCGTTCGAATGGTACATCGACGGCGGCGGCGTGCACTGGAAACGCATCGCAGACCTCGTACCGGAACTCGCCTCGATGGGAATGACCGCAATGTGGCTCCCTCGTACGCAGTCCAACCTCTCCTTTCATTCAATCTTCCTTCCTCTGACTCGCTCCATCCATCCACTGCAGCCCCCACCAAAGCCGCGGGTCAAGACTCGGTCGGATACGACATCTTTGATTTATACGATCTCGGAGAATTCGACCAAAAGGGCGGCAAGCGCACCAACTGGGGTACCAAGGCCGAGCTCATCGCCGCCATCACCAAAGCTCGCGAGCACGGAATCGTATCCTACGTCGACGCCGTGCTGAATCATCGATTTGGCGCAGAGCGTAAAGAGACTTTTGCTGCAGTCGAAGTGGACAACGACGACCGGACGAAGGAGGTTTCGGAGTTGTATGACATTGAGGGTTGGACTGGGTTTGATTTCGCTGGTCGGGGTGGAAAGGTGTGTTGCTTTTTTCTTTGGTTGATTGGCAAAGATTCTGACACCCAGATAAAGTACAGCGACATGAAATATACATTCAACCATTTTACGGGGGTGGATTATAACGACCAGAACCAGAAGACGGCGATATACAAGATTCACGGAGATGGAAAGGATTGGGCGCTGGGCGTCGACAAGGAGAATACGAATTATGATTATCTGAGTGCGCATTCTTTTTTCTTACTGAGCACGATTTGATAGTTCTCAAGTGGGCGCCGATGTCGACCACGAACACAGCGATGTACGTGCGGATTATTTGAACTGGGGTAAATGGGTCACAGAGGAGCTCGGTACTGCCGGTTTCCGGTTCGACGCCGTCAAGGTAAGTGCTGTCCTACGCACAGTACAAGTTGTTCAATATTTGTTAGCACATCGACCGCAGCTTCATCGCGGATTTCGTCAAAAGCGTACGCGCCGAGACGAGCAAGCCCAAGATGTTTGCTGTAGGTGAATTTTGGAAGGATTCTTTGGAAGACCTCGAGGCGTACCTGGACAGCCTTGGGACTCAGGTGGGTGCTGGATGCCTTTATTTCGATTGGTATTTGATTCTTTCATCAGTTCAGCGTCTTCGACGCGCCGTTGCACTATAATTTCAAAGAAGCTGGTGATCGGGGAAGCGAGTATGATTTGCGCGCCATTTGGGATGGAACGGTTGTGCAGAAGCGGCCAATTGACGCAGTTACTTTGGTTGAGAATCACGAGTACGTCCCATTCGTTCTTGTTTTCCACTTGCTAACAAGTACTATTTCAGCACACAAATCGGACAATCCCTCGAATCTGCCGTGAATACCGCCTTCAAGCCGCTCGCGTATGCGCTCATCCTCTTGAGACCCGACGGCTACCCGTAGGTCCAGCCAACTTTCATCTTCAATGTTTGACCTTCGAGCAGCTGCGTCTTCTGGGGCGATCTCTACGGTACGGGAGGCGACAACCCGCAGCAAGCAGTCAAGCAACTCGGAGACCTCGTACGTGCGCGAAAGTTGTTCGCGTATGGCGAGGTGAGGGATTATTGGGACCATATGAATTGTGTTGGGTGCGTTTTCATGTTGAATGTTGAGAGTCCTTGCTGAGTATGTTTTCAAGGTGGGTGCGGATGGGCGAGCCAGATAAGGGGCGGCCGGATGGATGTGCGGTGGTCATTTCTAATGGGGACGAAGGGTGCGTTTTAATTTCTTTTCGTGTTCTGCTTGATGCTGAGATGTCCGGCAGGAATAAACGCATGGAAGTCGGCAAGGTATTCAAATTCAAGGCTTGTTTTTCAGCTCCGTTTTGACTAGGAATTTTTTTCAGGAACATGCCAATGAGCAGTGGACCGACGTGCTTGGTTGGAACGAGGGCGAGGTTGTCATTGGGGAAGATGGGTGGGCTGAGTTTCGTTGTTCGGCGATGAGTGTGAGTGTTTGGGTCAAGAGCGATGCCAAGGGAAGGGAGGAGTTTGGCCGGTAGACTCTAGGTTTTTTTTTGTACATGGAGAATAGAGAGGGCCGCCGGCCCGGTAATTGATCGATCGTGATCAAATCACAACCACTTTTTTTCGCTACAACCATGGACGCCTCCTCCTCCGCGCCTCCCGCTCCTCCGCCATCCTCCATTCTCTTTGCACGCGGCGTAATCGCACGCCTCGAAACCTGGGACACCCTCCGGGTCGCTGTCCAAGAAGGCTGGGGCGGCGCTGGTGGAACACAAAAACGCACATGGCTCGCCTCGGTGCTCGTCGACGCGTTCGAAGAGACGGTACCGACGCCGGACGACCAATATGTCGAGGAGATGCTGCTCCAGATTCTCGCAGACGAGTTTGATGTGGATGTGCAGGATGGGAGTGTTGAGCCTGTGGCGCTGGATGTTGTTCGACTGTGGGATGAGACGAGGGTGGGGCAAGAAGAGTTGGTGAGGAGGTTTGAGGAGAAGGCTGTTGGGATGAGGGGGAAGAGGGCTGCTGCGCAGGAGATTAGCAGTGTGGAGGCGGAGGAGTGGGAGGATGAAGATGAAGAAGAAGACGACGACGAAGATGCGATGGATGAAGACGAGGCACCGCAGCTTGTGGCTCACCAACCGCGGCCTCGAGAGGAACCCGAGGTGGACGAGGATGGATTTACGATGGTCAAGGGCAAGGGAAAGAGTCACCGATAAAGTGCGTCTGGAATTTTGTCGATCCTCGTCCAATGTTCATTCAACCACAGATTGTATTATATTGGCCATTCCTCTCCCCATTGAACCCGCACTGTGAAAGGAGGACTGACGGCGGAAGAGACGCAGCGCTGTAATTTTGGGCGACGGGTGACGGAATCCTCTCTTCTATTACCTGTTATCACGAAGAAATAAGATTCATAAAGCTCCACTCCCGTGACGCGTCTCTCTCTTTCCACTGTACCACAACCATCTCCAATGACCGACGCGTATACGCAGGCCATGTGGTCCTTTGCGTGCAACCAGCTTCAAGCCCTTTCCCAGACGAGAATGCGCGTCGTCCTCGTCTCTGCCTTGTCCCTCTGCAGCACCGTTCTTTCTCCCTCGCTGGTCGACTCGTACATCGCCATCGAGGCACCCATCGCAAAGGCCGGCATTCTAGCAAATATCGGACCGAATGGCGCGTATGCTTCGGCCGCCGCGGTGCGTGTTTAAGGAAATTTCCATATCCAGTCGCGACTGACCCCTCTCGAAAGCCTGGCGTCGTGATTGCTAGTCCCAGTACACACGATCCCGATTATCTCTATACCTGTGCTTTCAAATAAAGGGCTACAAGAGGTTGCTAACTTGATTCAAGGGGTTCGCGATGCGTCTCTCGTGTTCAAGCTCCTCATCGACCAGTGCGTGAATGGATCGAGATCATTTCATATCATTGAACACCTTTCTGCAGGTACACCACCGGACAAGACCCGAATCTCGGACAGCATATTCAGGATTTCATCCAGTCACAGACCAAGTTGCAGCAAGTGTCGAATCCGAGCGGCAGCGTTTCTACGGGCGGTCTCGGTGAGCCCAAAGTGAGTCAAAGAGGTTGAGGAAGGGCGCCTGTTGACTCTGGCTAGTTCCAAGTCAACGAAACGGATTTTACTGGTTCGTGGGGCAGGTGAGAGGCTCGTTTAATGCTTCCGACTCTCATTGACTCGTTTCCAGGCCTCAGCGAGGTATGTGAACAAGAGAAAGGCGCATGTATCCGGACTAATGCCAAAGAAAGACGGTCCTGCTCTTCGGTCCACCGCCCTCATCACGTACGCCAATTGGAGCCTCAACAAAACCGGTGCCTCCAATGTCCTGAAAACCCTCTGGCCCATCATCAAGCTCGACCTCGACTACGTTGCTGCAAACTGGAATCAAACTGGCTTTGACTTGTGGGAGGAGGTCGACTCGTCCTCGTTCTTCACCACTGCAGTCCAACACCGTGCCTTGCGTCAGGGTGCCGCGCTCGCCGCTGCCTTGGGCCAGGATGCGTCTACGTACGCCGCCCAGGCGGATAATGCGTTTTGCTTTTTGCAGAGCTACTGGAACGGGCACTACATGACGGCAAACACGGGCGGAGACAGATCGGGGATTGATTCAAACACAGTTCTTGCATCTATCCATACTTTCGACCCTGCGGCTGGTTGCGTGCGTTATAGTTTCTCATTTTGGATCACTGCTAATCTACCTGCAGGACGCGAACACGTTCCAACCCTGCTCTGACAAGGCATTGTCCAATTTGAAAGTCTACCTTGACGCCTTCCGCTCGCTGTACCGCACCGCCCCCGACGCCACCGTCCCGACTGGCCGATACCCGGAAGACGAGTACATGACCGCCATCGGCGGAACCGCGAATCCCTGGTACCTGTGCACCGCAGCCGTCGCCGAGCAGCTCTACGGTGCCCTCATCGTATGGAAGAAACAATCCTCGCTCGAGGTTACCGATACATCGCTCGCATTTTTCCAGCAGTTTGACGATTCGGTCAAAGTGGGGAATTACACTACGGCGGATGAGACGTATGGTCAACTGGTTGGCGCTATCAGGTTGTTTGCAGAGGATACGCTGGCGGTCCACGCCAATTACACTGTTAGTACTAGTAGTATCTTTGCTTCCGTTCCTCGTTGACATTCCTTGCAGCCCGCGAACGGCGCGCTCTCGGAGCAGTTCAATCGGACCACAGGAGCAGGTGTTAGCGCAGCCAACTTGACGTGGAGCTACGCCGCAGTCCTGACGGCCTTTTCGGCTCGCGCGGGTAACGCACCGGAGAGCTGGGGCGCCGCAGGGCTCAAGGTTCCCCGTGTCTGCAAGTTACAGTCGGGCCCCATGTCCTCTGTCACTTTTACCGTCAATGCGGAAACTACTTTCGGAGGTCCGTACTCAACTTTCTTTTCTTTGCCTTGTGAATCATCTTATAACCCTTGAACGCAGAAAGTATCTACCTCACCGGATCCGTGGTCGCACTCGAGGTTTGGAACCCCACCACCGCGCTCCCCATGTCTGCCGCAGACTACCCCATCTGGACACGTACGCGCCCATCATCTTCATATCGAGTCCTAAACTGACTGACACTTCCCGCCTCCAGTCACAGTCCAAGTCCCCGCCTCCACAGACATCCAATACAAATACATCCGCAAATTCGGGTCGTCTGTGATTTGGGAGTCGGACCCTAATAATCAGTTTACGTCGCCTGCTGGTGGGGAGACTGTTACGCTTGAAGATTCTTGGAGATGATCGCTAGAATCAGTTTTTCTTTCTCTTTCTTTCTTGTACCCTCTGTACTCTCTTCGCATGTCATGTCATGTAACAATCAGAATCACGTCTCTTCCACTCCAAGATGAAACGTCGTTTGCTACAATTTCCTAAACTAGTTTACACATTCATTGGACGATTGCGAACAACTATGTACAAAAGGGGAGAGAAAAAAAATAGGGTTCCATGACCAGCTGAAAGCAGAACGACGAGAACAAGAGAGTCCAAAAAAGGGCGATACAACCTACGCCGCCCCATTCGCAGGTCTTCCATCCCCATTCACGCTCGCAACATCAGCAGGCGATTCTTCTTCAATACTATCCGCCGGCGGCGCCTGGCCCTCCCACACCCCTTGAATCAAACTCATCGTGCTCTCAATGCTCCTCCTCCTCGTACTCGGACTCGTCATCGTCGTCCCAAGACTCGCTTGACGACCATGGCCACGCCGGAACGCCGAATTGGGCGTCGTCGGCGAACTGGGACTCGCACCACCAGACAGTGGCGACGGCAGGCCAGTGTTGCTATTGCTACCGACAGACGTGTTGAGTGCGAGCGGAGGCGGAGCACCACCACCACCGCTGCCGTTCCGCTGCGCCAGAGCCGCTTCAAGCTTGACAGCATTGAGCGCCTCTGGCGTGTCGAAATCTTGCTCGGCCGGTGTCGAGGGTATCGAAGCAGAAGAGGAAGACGAGTTGATGATGGCTCTCCCTTCTTCCGATTCGGCATCAAACAGCTCTGGCGGAAGCCGTTCGTTCTCAATGTCGGATTTACGCGCATCCTCAAAGCCATTGATGGCCGCCTTGATGCCCTCTGATCCAGAGGCCAGCGTACCATAAGGAAGCTTGTTGGAGCCAGAGACACTCTTGAGCTCTGATACTTTTTCTGATTCCTCACTATCACATATGGTCAGTATGTGCAGGATATTTGGAGCGGCATCTCGCACCGAAGCAGTGCAAACACACGCGCCATCCGGCCAACCGCCATAATCTTGTTCTTGATGACTTTGCGGCGCTCAAGCGAATCTTCGGACGTCACTGACGAGGGCGATGTTGGCGATGAAATTAGCGTCATTTCATCCTCCTCCTCCAATTCCTCCTTCGTGCAGGTATTCAAGACCGCGACGAGCATGTCCGTGACTAACTCAAGTGTCAGATCATACCGACCATGAAAGAGAGAAGTAAACATACTCTTTTCTCCGACAAAGGGCAGACTCCATGTAAAGACGTCCATAAAGTTGGGCAGCCAGTAAGGATGTGGGGTGCAGTTGAACTGGCGGATGTTCATGACATTGCTCTCGTACTTGAGCACCGCAGCCTTGTTATTGTAGACATCCAGGTAATTCGGCGCAGAGAAAATCGTCATCACTGATGGGAAGCCTGTCGACTTGGTTTTGCGGTACATCCGATACCTGCGGGGTTGTCGTCAGAAACCATACAATCAAAGCGATGAAAACGCACCCAGCATCCTGGGCTTCATGTGCCCGGATGATAGATAGCAAGTTATTCCGCTCCAGGAACTGGCAGGCTGCTTGATACCTGAAGTAGATATTTGAATACCAATCGGCCCGAAAAGAACAGGCGGAACGCACGTGAAGAAATATGAGCAGCCACGGACGTGGTTGTGTACGAAGCTGTCTGCCGTCTTCTCCGTCCCGAAATCCTCGACAGGATCGGCCCATAGGATGTCGCACATAAGGCCCTGAGTCGGCGGCTCGCGGAAGCGGTCAAGCTAAGAAAACATAAGGCTGTGTGGTAGGAGGAACAGAATCAGCTCACCGCGCGGATGTCATCCAGCGTGTTGAGCTCAGGGGAGAGACCACCATGAATGCAAAGGAATTGCTTGTTCATGACGGCTGCAAGAGGTAGCGCACAAAACGAATCCATACAAGCGTCGTATATCCGTTCCGAGTACTTGTGCTTGCATTCGAGTTTGAATGTAAAGTAGTCTGTTAAATGCCGACATTCGTGGTTCCCCCGCAGCAGGAACAAAGTGTCGGGGTACCAAATCTTCAGCGACCAGAGATACAATACGCACTAAGAGAGATGAGCATACGACCAATACTCCAGTAACAAAGCTTGCCTCTATGCTGAAATAACCTCGATCGACATAATCCCCGAGGAACAGATACCGCGTATCGGCGGGACTGCCTCCGACTTCGAACAGCTTCATAAGGTCGTACTGCAGCAGCCGGGGTCAGTATATTGGTCCAGCCGCCTGCCACAAGACACGCACATATTGGCCATGTATATCGCCACAAACTATAGAGATGGTCAGTAACAATGTCATGCCCCAGTCTGACAGGTTACGCACCGGTGATGGGTGCATCGACGTTGAGGACATTAGACTCTCGCCGAAGGACCTCCGTGCCCTTCTCCAAGATAAACAGCGCCTGTTCCTCGCTCAGACGACCTTCCCGGTAGAAATGATTCTTGAGGAAGGCGATGTCAGGTTTGGATGGATCGGTCGAGGAGAAGAATTGGGTCGGGGTGGGGATGGTCGCAGAAGGAGCTTGCACCTAGGTTACAGGGGTTTAGTACAAGGCAACTCGGAAGATTGGGACGACAGGTGAAGGAATTGGGTCGATAGGTTCGAAAGGAGTAGATTATCGAGTGCGTGGATAGTCACGACATATGGGCGGCGATGTGTACGTCGTCGGCACTGTAGTGCGCCCGGCCGTGACAACAGGGCCAGCCGCGCGTCGCATGCTCCGCACAGAGAAAAGGAAAGAGGGACGTGCAAACTCACGTCCTTTATAACGCGTTCCTGGGTGCTTATAGAAGTGCCATCGTCGAGCGTATGCTGAGTAAAGTCGATTTCGGGTACCGAGGAGGCGCGGTTCTGGATCTGCTCGATGGCATGGGCGATTTTGGTCGGCGCACTGACACTCATCGCTGCTGGTGAGTTGGATAGACTCGGGAGCGACGGCGACGGCTAGATGAGCAACGAGAAACGGAAAGGAAAGAGACAGTGATGGGTTTGGCTGTCACTGCCTGATAAGGGTACCCTCCAAGCGAGAGATCTGCGCGCAAATGCATCCGTCTGCGTTCATACAAATACATCGAGTCTAAGCTACAAGTAGGAATACTGCAGAGGGCCCGCCCTCTGAGAGGCAAGGACAACCGGTGTCGACATTGGACCCGTCACCCCACGTCTCAATCCGTCTTGCCAGTTTTCCGAGCAAGCTAGACAATGCTCAGCTTGCAACGACTACAGTCACATACAACCCACCTCTTGGAACGTATCCCGATCCCAATTTGCCCGCACGAAATCCATATCTTCTCTCGGCATCAACCACTCCAAGAACAGAAAGAAAAGACAGTCGACGATAAGCATGATAGTGTAAATCGGGCCAGCGAAGCGCCCGAGCTGCATCGTCCGTTGTATGCGCTCCCAAAGCTCCATCTGCGGCGACTTGATGACATCGTCGTACACGTTCTCTGTCCGCTCCGCGACCTGGTCCCAGTCGTAGAACGCCTTGACGCGCTCGTGGGCTCGGAATGGGTCGTGTCGTCCTTCAGAGACAATCTGGACGGCTTCCTCCACTGCTCTGAAGACATCTGGAAATGCAATCAGAGTCAAGAAAGAAGGCTTGAGATGGCCCACCGTCTGCGTTTGGGTTGGCAAAACTGATCATGTCCTCGGGCAAAATCTCTGGAACACCTCCTACTCTCGTGGAGACTACATACAGCCCAGCGCACGCTGCTTCAAGAATAGCGATCCCAAAGGACTCTGTCAGAGACGTGTTCAGGTAAATCGATCCCTTGGTCAGAACCTGCAGAGCTTGAAATGCGAATAACAACTGAACTGATTGAGAAACATACCGAACGGACGTCATTTTGCCGAATTGGTCCAAGAAGTTCAATGCGATCTTGAAGCAGGTGGTTTTCCCGCATTTGGAGAAGGTCAATGAGCTTGGGGCCGTCACCACCAATGACCAGCCGGACGTTTGGAAATTTGGCGCAAATCCTCGGGGCTGTGGCTACCAGAAGGTCAATTCCTTTGCGATACGCGAGACGCGATAGCACGACAATTGTAACTTGCGGATTCTTAGTGGAATGCCAAAAGGAGGGACCAGGAGGCTCACTTGTATCGCTGGGTTTCGGTGGGTCCGGCTCGAACCGTTCGGGCACCAGGGTATTTGGAATCACGTAGACGCTTTTGCGCAGAGTGGTCTCCCCGTCGTAATTTTCGAATAGTTCGCCGCGTAGGACCGTATTTTCCCGCCTGCAATCCAATTGACGCAAGGCCGAGACAAAACGACGCAGAACTCACCCACCCCGTGTGCGAGACGCAAATGACAGCGTCAATGTTCTTCAAGGTCGCAGCCAGGAGCTTGTTTGTAAGTATACTTGCAGCGTCGTCGAAGCCAAAGAGGCTGTGATCAGTGAACACGGTGCGCACACCGAGCAGATGGGAGTGCAAGATGGCTTCGTGACCGAGAGCCGAAAGACTCGCGTGAGCGTGAATTAGGTGTATATGTTCGCGTATTAGGATTGTCCGCAGATACGGCAGGAAGGTGAAGAAGTCGGGCAAGGTGGCGGACGACGCGATAGGGACGAAGGGGATGTAATACACTTTCAGCGACGGTGCAAGCCACCGGACACCGACGCGGTCTGGACTGTGGCTATGGGTTATCACAATTACCTGCGAGGAATGAGCCGCACAGTCGCACTCTGAATGGACAGTACCTTGTGTCCTCTACGAATGAGATACGCGCTCAGCATGTATACATGGTTTTCCACACCACCGACGGCAGGATGGAAAAAGTCTGTAACCATCCTGAATTTCCATGAGCTCAGGTGGACGTGGCAGAGAACAACATACGCGATGGAAATGGGCTGCATGATCGCGCCGGTAGACACTTTTGATCAGTGACCACCATCATGTTACACGGTGAGCGCGTTGAGTCCCTCGTCGTGCCCAGTGACGAGCTCACACAACTCTCTGCAGGCCTAGCAGCGTACAATGACGACTCTGAAAGCGACTCGGAAGACAAGGCCTCGCCGCCAAAAGCTAATGGAAATGTGAGGATTTCCTTCGTCGCCCCTGCCGCCTGTTTCCCTCTTTGCTGGTTTGTGTTCCATGTTGGATAGGATACCAAACCCAAGACGAGCCTGAACGCTCCCTCAGACGGTGAGTTTCAACCCAGTACTAGGAGCTGCACTCACTGCTTCCTCAAGCCCGCAAATTGCCCAAATCTCAAATTATCATTCGTCGCCCACCGAAAAGCCACCAACGCACAACAATTGCAGACGATATTATCGACGCACCAAAGGCGGAGGAAGAGCAGGCCGAGGCATCGACGTCCACTGCCGCGGCATCCTCCAGCCAACAACACATCAGCGACCCGCAGGACGAGCTCACGCGGATTCGTGCATTGCTGAAACCTCCGCCTATCCCTGGAGTCGAAGACTGGGGCATACCCCCGGCCTCTACAGAGCCTTGCGACCCCGCCATCCAGGTACACCGTCCCTGATTCATCTTCTCGGTCGTTCTAAAGCACCCACAGGCCAAACTCGCCCAATTCCTCTCCCTCAAAAATGCCGTGCCCCCAAAACACTTCAACGACTCCCTCATGGCCAACCGCGCCTTTCGCAACCCGCATCTCTACGCCAAGCTCGTCGAATTCGTCGACGTGGACGAACGAACGACCAATTTTCCTCCAGAGCTGTGGGATCCTAACGACGTCGAGGATGGCTGGTATGCGGACCGACTCGGTACGTCCGCATTCATGCCTGTGCCACCAAACTTTGTTCATACGGCTCCTTCCACCCGCGCCTTTACTCGTTTCTCTGCCCCGCTTCGCCCTTGATGACTGTATTTCCCGCTTTTCGACCCGCTCATAAGCCGAGACACAAAAAGCTCGCTCGGAGCAGCAGACAGCGGCCAAGGAAAAACGCACCCAGATTGCATTTACCTCTGGTTCCGCTACCTCGACATCGAAACCACCAAACGACAAGGACCGGGGAAGGGAGCGTAATAGCAGGTTTCAGCCTTATGCGGGCGGTGGAGATCGGAAGAAGGAGAAGAGTCGCTGGGGCTAGTACTGGATATTTCTATACTTTTTAATCAAGTTTCGAGGTGACGGAGGTCTCGAGTCGCTGAGTGCTGATGGAAGGACGCGTCTTTTCACACCAACTCTGATTACACGCTCGTACGCACCGAATGCAGCGTCTCTCCGTCCGAATTCACACAACTTTCAGGAGAATGTCGACCTCTACCTCTCCCGCGCTGCACAAGTTCTTTGTCCATGCTCCCGACCAGACAGACCCCGAAGCATTCGGTCGTCGGCTTGCCGTGCGCACCAGGCACCTCGAAGTCGCCCGGCAGGCTATCGCAGATGGATCTATACGTGTGTAGAGCCCCATTCTGCGCGTTAAACGTTTTCTCAGACGTTCATCTCGTGCAGGGATTGCCGGCGCGTTGTTGACCCCGGAATCCATATTATCAGAGGACAAGAAGATGGTGCGTCTCCCTCTCCCTCTCTCTCTTTCCTCATATGGCGCGTAGATTGGCTCCATGTTCATCATCGAGGCTGAAAGTATCGACAAGGTGAAGAAGATGATTGAGGAGGATGTCTATTACAAGGAAGGCGTTGTGAGTGGTTCCGTGCGCTACATTTGAACCTCTACTAAACGGTGTTCTAGTGGGATACGGAGCGGATTATAATTCTGCCAATGGCCCTTGCTACGCCCATCCCTTGAAGGGTCGCCAATGTTGTACCACCAAATGCCATGTTGCTACGAGATCCCAGCCAACTCCTACCTCTCTTCATCGGCCGTAGCCGTTTTCATTTCTTTGTGTCGGATGCGATCCGTTGTGAGCTCCGTTGTGAGCTACACTCACGTACGACGCACATGTTCCGCGGAGAAACTTCTTTGCGCTCATCTTTCAGAAAACGCAAGCATTCTCCGTTGTTCGTCACACAGCACATTTTGTGAAAATGAAAGAGGCTTAGATCGACTGCCGTTTCACTTGAATCAACAGCCTTGCAAGGTATCAACATGGGCGCCTGAACCGTGAAATCCTGTACTAAAGCCCTATTTTCAGACACCTTCACAGCGCCAATAGAAACCGAGAAGACGTCCCGATAAGCGCTGTGCGCCCACAGTGTACCTCACACTTACCTCGCGTTTGGGTTATATCCATCCACCATCTCTACACAGCTCCCCCACTCTTAACCCCCGCTTCCACGTTCAAGGTCGGTAGCACCTTCAAATCAGAAATGAACGCTGCTAACACTTGTTCCACATCAAGATGGACATAACTACGGAACAACTCCACTACCTGATCAATCACATTTTTCTACCCCCAGAACTACCTCAGGAAGACGATGCCTCCCCCGATGCGAATCATATTCTTCACGCTCGCATTCTTGAAGCCGGCGCTTCTTTCAGTGGCACCCTAGTCTCGGCCGAAAAGCGCCAGGAATGGACGACGGTCATGAAGATGCTCGAACGGCTCGAGCCCAATCAGCCGTCTGCGGGAAGGTTGGCCGACTTGATGGGAAGTATGGCCATCGGTGGTACGTGTCATTGTCCCAAATTTCTGCCCTCCCACCGAACTGTTGACTAGATTCCCTGGTTGTCCACATCGCCGCTCAGAATGCGGCTGTCATTCTCCGTAAAAGGCATGAAGGCATGATCGTGGAGTCCTTCGAGGTAGATCCCCCAAACCACAAGATCATGGCCACCATAGGACGTGTCGTTTGCACGTATCCTCATGCCGCGATCGGTGTTCCCACCGCCACATTCGATGATGCTTCCTTTCGTCAAGAATTGTCGTCATTTCTCGCAAACATGGCTGTGGACGTCCTACCCGATTCGGAGGCCTTCGTGAAGAAAGCAGGGAAGAAAGTGTCCGAGTATCGCGACAGTGCTTCAGGGCACTACATCACGCATCTGCTTCATGCGATCCTACGTGGGCACTCGGGCGCGTTCTCCCCGGACGCCCATCGTACAACAAAGAAGGTTCGCAACGAGATTCGTTGGGAAGACGCCCGGGCTCCATGGCGGAGAGTAAGTGGTATAACATCATTTTCTTTGCTACCGCTAATATTTACTCCAAAGAACCCCTTGTGGCTGGTCATCCGCGTCGCCATCCAAAGCGTTCTGCGGCAGACGCCCGAGTCCACGGACAATCTTTACAAATCATTCATGGTGTACTTCATGGCTGAAATTTTGTCCACCGCAACGAAGCTGGATGTATCCAGCGAGTTGATCTTTTGTATACGCGCAAAGATCGCCCGTCGCACCACCAAACTGCCCGCCTCTCTACCCCAGATACGTACGCTTGCGAGTCTTACCACGGCGCAAGCAACCAAGACGCTGGAAAGTCGATGGGAGGCCATTCAAGTGGAGCAGCAGACGTCGTCGCATTGGGCTCCTGCAACATTCGACCTGGAGAGGGACACCCATCTTTCCCTTCGAACCAGCAAGGCGTACATCCAGCAGCGCATCGCGCAAGTCGGAGATGGAACCACGGCCCCTCAAGCCACACAGCCGGCCGAACCACCCCGCGTCTGCCAAACCGCCGACTTCCGCTCGCTTAACCACCCCACGCTTACTTCTGCCTTCCACGGCTCAGACCGTGATGTCTTTCTGGCGCTGGCGGATTTCGAGACGTCCGTCCAGAATCATATCGATGAGTGGGTCGGTTCTGGTCGAGAGGCAGAAGATTGTGAAGTAATTGCGATCTGTATCAAAGAGTACGATGCTGTTGCAAGTGTCCGTTACAAAGGCGATCCGCAGAGCCAGTCTATGCGTCTCTTGACCATTTTTGACCTCTGGGTCGCTCTCGATCGCCTCGCCACCTTGTTTCATCCTCAACTGAAGGAATACTCGCCCGAGGTGCCCGCGGATATCATTGAACCGCTTCTCATCAGCAAGGCCAGCTCTCTTGAGCGCCTCAAGCATGTCCGCCAGCATCTTCGTAGAAGACATGCCGAAGCAAAAGATCGGCGCACGGTGTTTACTGATGATACTGGACCACACACGTTCTCCGCCCGATACTTCGCCCAATCAACAGAACTGCGGAATCTTTATTGCCGCATAAATGCTGATGCAGAGCAGAGTCGAAAGGCCAAATTGGCCGAGTTGGAGAGGGTCAAATCTGAATACAACAGCTTGCTGAGGCAGGCTAGAGAGCGGGTTGTATGTGATTACTGGAAAGATCACTGGGGTTGCGAGCGGCATTCCTCAAGCTGTGACAAATGTGGGCTGGAGAGGCAAGCTTCCGCAATGAAAATTGCCATATACGAGTGGCCCTTGCCTTCGAGAGTCGAAGAAGCAAATACTGTGGTATTCGAGCTCCACTTACCTTGCGCTTTCCGCGTCTGGCGCGACGTCACAGCCATGGTTCTCGGGGATATCTGTGTAAAGCAGACACGCAAAGCTGCAGAGATCTACAGCACACTGCCTGATTATAATGATTTGCGGTCATATGGATCTCGGCATTCTCCTCGCATCACCCTAGCCTCGCATACCAAGCCGTTCGCAGTCAGCCACTATCGAGAAGAACACGTTTCCAGTGCAACGGCCGATAACGTATGTCGGCCTAATGCACTTCGATATAGGTTGCACGATGCCAATCGTCGATGCTGGGCCAAAGAATCATTTCCAGACAACAGCCGAGTCCATGAAACCTGCACACCCACACTCCCGTCCTCGAGCTCCTACTCTCCATCTGACCATACCATTGCATCAACACTCCATACGCCGAATTCTGTGATGGCATCCCAGGATCAAGCCAAAGCTTCGCTGAACTTGCATGAACACATCTCGTTCGGAGGTCTTCGAAGCGGAGGGCGTCTGCAATGGCTCAATATTGCTCGGGAGCTGCGCTTGCGCATTCTGTCATTTCACCACGACGAGGTTCACACCCTTTTCACCCAGGCTGCCTTGCAAATTGGACCCATCTCATCGGAGTCATCGCCGGAATGGCACGTTGATCTCGCCGACCCCGCATTTGGAAAACTCCTTCTCGATGAGATCGAGAGACTGCTCTTGGATGTGGAGGATAATTGGTCCAACGCTACAACCGTCCAGAACGCAGTCCTTCTGCTCTGCAGATGGCTTATGTCTGCCCATATGCATTCTCAATTGGTTCTGCGGGGAGTCGGTCTCTTGCGAGAGGCTCGGCGCGTGACGTACGATTGGCTTCAGATCTTGATACCTCGGTTGCAAGATTTCACAGAGAATGTCATGATCGCTGACTTCCAGACCCGCATCTGCACCATTGCGGCCATCTGCCGAGCAACATACAATGTTGATCCGATTCATTTTCATCATGTTCTTGCCAACGACGATGACGTCAGCAGATTCATTCGCTGCTGTATCATCATCCACGACAACTCCCCTACTC
Source organism: Roridomyces roridus (assembly GCA_029378245.1). NCBI lineage: Eukaryota > Fungi > Basidiomycota > Agaricomycetes > Agaricales > Mycenaceae > Roridomyces > Roridomyces roridus. The sequence continues at coordinate 2,236,350 of JARKIF010000006.1, forward strand.
GGGACGTTGATCTAACGGGGCCTCTGCGCACAGTACTCCTGAGGGACCGGCGACTTTCGCACTCCATTGAGCCCCTCCTCAAGAAATACATCCAGAACAGCCGCATTGGTCTCGATAGCGCCATCAAGGCTGAATGGTCTGGGTATGAGCTGCACGGTCCATGGGACTTCTCGAGCGATCAAAATCAATGTTGGGCCAGGACTAGAACCGCCAGTGTCGGCGGGGCAAGCCCTCAGATCGTTGACATCAATATTCGGGACGGCCGATTTCTGGTCGACGGGAAGCCGCTCGGCCGCCTTCCCCAGGAGATCGTTCAGCACAATACGTATACCCGATTGTTGGAGAAGGTATGGTGCTACCTGGCACGAAGCATATGCGACACTGACATTGACTATTTCAGAAAATTCTGGATGTAATTCCATCGCGCCTTCCTGGTATGGACTTTGCGACGAGGCGATCAATATCTGGTGCTGAAGTGAATTTTCGCTCAACTGGCCACTTTCTCGACGCTAATCAAGGCCAACAGATACACTTCCACCTTTCACCTGATAAGGAATTGATTGTTCGGGCTGTGCACGACGGATCTATCTACGAACTGATTCCTCATCGCACACTAGATGGGGACGTGCCGACCTTGTTCATCGACGATTACACCCATTGGATCAAACTGGGGGAAGGATCGAGGAGCACCGTCGAGTTCCGTCCGCACGCATGCAGGTGGAAACCCGATGCATCTAATTGGCGGATTCAGAGTTGCTCGTGGCAGATGTACCGTGGCGACACGCGACTATTGGACATTCACTCCACCACCTTCACCCAGTGTTTCGATCGAGTCTCTGCGTTGGAGGAGAAGCGTTTCCTCACCGTCGCTGTCAATCAAAAATCCGGCAAATCACCATTGGTGAAGGTCATCTTACCGCGTTACAAGCTCTCGTTTTTTGTCAATGAAAATGGGGAGCTGGAATCCGTTGATCTGCGGTCCATGATCATCGACGATGACCAGTCTGCTGGAACCTTCTTCGGGCTTTCGCGTCAATTAGTTCTGCAAGTCAAGGACTTGTATGTGACCCAGTCCATACACCCTTCCCGTCGAATTGTCCTTGTGCCGTTCGGAGGCCTCGTTCCTCGCAAATCTGGTCATCATGTTCGAGTCGATGTTCGACTGGATGGCAGGCACGTCCGTTATTTCAAGTACGAGATCAACACGGATCTGCGACAGCTCAAATGTACGACGCTCACCGCCGGTTTCTTCAAAATCCTCCTCCACGCGTACACTGGTCACCCGTTGGTGGACCCGCTGACAGGACAAACCGGGACTGAGGAAGCCCTGGCAGATTTGCATTCTGCACGATCCTTTTCTTTCCAGAACCTCACAGTCGAAGACATCATCCTGTTGAAAGAAATCGCCTCCCTCAGCCCGTGTAGAGTCTACTACCCCCAACATCTTCAAGTAATGGAAACTGTACAATGGGGCCCTATCTGGCCGCTAGCACAGCACCATGCGTTTTATCCTCTGGTCCAAGCCATCCTGGACTTTGCGCAGGAACTGCTCGTTTTCAAGTCTGCACAATCTTCCGCAGGTACAATGCATGCCCTTGAACAGCGCTTTGAACCCCATCTTCATGCCCGCTCGGCGTTCGCAACATCCAAGCTGTTTCCGACCGAGTTTGCGCATTTCGCCCGCGAATCCGTGCACGACCAAGAATATTTTCCACCACTCGACATCCCTTTGCGCTCTGGCTCCCAGGAGTCACGCCTCGCTGCAGCGTCACATGCCACAGAGATGGCTGTCATGGTCCGAGCTTGGCCCTCACGACTCCCGACCATTTTGAAACTCAGGGAGAAGGTGGAATCGTGGGCAGGTGTATCCGCAGACATGACACTCAAGCTGCCCATCTCATACAACAGGAGTTTCATGGTCAAAGGATTTCTCCCACCTGTTTGGTGTCACCTTTACACCAGACTGGTGAATGAGCGGATGTCCATTTCAAGCTCCAAACTCATGTTCACGTTTGCTGCCATCGCATATCAGCTTCCGGAGTACCGGGACTTGATACCCACGCTACTATCATTTGCGAGCGCCGGTAGCGCGTTCCAATATCGTCACTGTCCCAATTATCCTGAACACATCTACGACTTCAGTCATGGCCTTGAGCCACTGGAACAAGATCTAAGGGCATATGTGGCGGCATCTGCTGTGTCCTTTGATGCTTCATCCTTTGCTAACTGGCCAAAGTATCACAATGAAACACCATACAAATTTCGGTCACGTTGTGAACAAGCTTACTTTAGCGAACGGGATTCGCAAGTCACTCAGCTCGTCAATAATCTACGCCAGCAGTGGCCTTGCGAACAGCCACACATACCGTATTTAGGCAATCTCCTCCGTGCAGATGACTTCCGGGAGGATGTTCACAAGTGTTTTCTCCATTGCTTCAGGAACCGTGCTTTCCACGAGCACCTGAAGGAGGTCGAGAGAATCGTCAACGATCTGCGTGGTCCCTTCAATTCACCTCGGACCCTCACGTATCAGCTTGATCGGATTCCTTTCCGGCCGATACCCATTGTCCGGCGACTCCCTTTCCGACGACCTTCTCTCTCTGAGCTTCTGGAACAGGAGCCTGGGATCGAGTTTCCTTCCTGTCCTCCCACACCACGAATCGAACGGCGGTGTGGGGCAGAACTTGTCACCAATTCCTCAACCTCCGAGCTCCAAAGAATATTGAGTGATTTGGCTCCGGGCGATTCCTTGGCCCCCGGGACACAACTCCGTCGGCGATATGTCAATTCCATTGAGTCCAGTCGGAAGAAACTCGACGCCCAACCCGACACTCCTTCCTTCTTGCACCCCACGACGCAAGAGCTGGAGTCATACCATCTCGAATGCCGGAATGCATTTGAGACATTGTTGCAATTGATCGGTTCCGCCTTGCAATCTCATTCCGCTCTCCGCGAGGCAGGTCAATTCCCTCGTATCAACGTTCGGGCTCTGTTATCCCAGCTCTTCCTTGGATCACTCCATCCGCAGTGGGAAGCCAAGTTGGTGGCGCTGGCCCAGTCATTCATCCGCTTGCAACGGTCACAACGACTTGTCCGTTTTTCCTCCATGAAGTTGACAGGAGACCTTGATCGGGAGCTTGCGAATGACGCATTTGAGGCAGAGGAGGCATTCTCGTGCCCAGAATGGCTATTGATACAGGTTCATTTTTCCTCAGAAATGTGTCGCGTTGATTGGTTAACGGATTTTCATAGATTGACAATAATTTCGTTGTTCGACCCATACAGACCAAAGTTGCGAGGGAGATGATGTTTCCTGCTTCCAATGAGAATACCATCTCGCAGCTGAATATGGGAGGTGAGTTATTGAGCTGTTGCACCCCGCCGCCTTGCTGACTTCAATCTTCAGAAGGAAAATCGACTGTAATCGTCCCCCTAATTACCTCCCGCTTGGCGGATAGCGGGACCTTGGCCAGGGTCGTCGTTCTCAAACAACTAGCCGTGCAAATGTTCCAGACTTTGCGAAACACGCTCAGTGGCCTCCTCAATCGACGAGTCTTCTATTTCCCTTTCTCCCGCGACGTGCAACCCGGGGTGGGAGAGGCCCAAAAGATGCAATCTCTGTTCGAATTGTGTATGAACCAACGGGGGGTTTGGATCGCCCAACCCGAGCATATCCTTTCGTTCAAGCTCATGGGCCTGGGTTTAATTCTCGATCCAAATGCCAAAACTGAGAATCCTGTTTCCACCGTGCTGTTGCGCTCGCAGAGCTGGCTGAACAAACACGTCCGCGACGTCCTGGATGAAAGCGACGAAATCCTCAGTGTTGGATACCAGCTTATCTACACCAGCGGCGCCCAAGTTTCTTTGCCCGCCGACCGTTGGACAACAATACAAGAGATCTTGAGTCACGTCGACGAGCTTGCGCCAACTAGTATGGCGGCACTGTTCCCCACTGATGTGGAGGTCCATGGGCCTACAACAGGGGCTGGGTTTCACTCGAGTATCCGCATTCTCTCGGAGCAGGCCGGCGATCACCTGGTTCAACTGCTCGGAAGGAAGGTGCTCCAGAGCGAAGAGTACCGCCTCCTTTCGCGCGATGTGATTGAGGATATTTTCCATTTCATCACTCGACCAGTCCCCGACCCTGAATCTCTTGCGAGACTCAGAGAAGCATGCGAGCGCACCTCTTGCTGGGACGGGATTCTGCTCAGACGCGGACTTCTCGCCAGTGGGATCTTGGTGTTCACGCTCCAGCGGAAGCGCTGGCGAGTCAACTACGGTTTGGACCTTCGCCGAACCATGCTTGCTGTCCCCTACAGAGCCAAAGACGTGCCCTCCCTTCGCACCGACTTCGGGCACCCCGATGTGGCCATTATTTTGACGTGTTTGAGGTTTGTTCCGCATCACTTCGTGATGGTCCGTCTGACTTTCACCACAGTTATTACTATGGCGGTCTCACGGAAGAGCAATTCGATCTCTGTCTCGAGCTTCTACTCAAGCTCGACAATCCTGCCCTGGAATATGAGGTACGGCGCTTGGACCATGTTTGTTCGCGTCCTGGCTTATCATGAACCTAGTTGTGGGTCAGGAACGACGACCAAATCCCGATGGCTCTGCGCGAGGTCATCGGTATCAACCCACAGGATATGGACCAGCGCCGCAATGTGCTCACTCCACTCTTCCGGCGCAATCTGGCCGTCGTGAACTTCTATCTGCGTTCGGTCGTCTTTCCAAAGGAAGCAAAGCAGTTTCGGCACAAACTTTCGACTTCTGCCTGGGACCTCGCAGAGAGGAAAGCACACCTCACAACTGGCTTCTCAGGAACGAACGACGGTCAATGGCTTCTGCCCACATCAATCGCCCAACGGGATCCGTTGGATCAGCTGAGCACCACTGCCAAAGTTCTCAACTTCCTGCTTCAAGCCGAAAGTAAGGAGTACCGGCCCTTACCGGATGGTTGCACCACCAGAGATTTCATGGCACTTCTCGTTACTCAAAAACCAGAAATCCGTGTTTTGCTGGATGTCGGGGCCCAAATGCTCGATATGCAAAACTGGGAACTTGCCCAACATTGGCTCTCGATTTCCTCCACAATCCAAGCTGTTGTCTATTTTGACAGTGGCGACAATCTCATGGTTTTGCCTCGCGACGGCACCGCCGAGCTTTTGGTTTCCTCCTCATTCGCCGATCGACTGGATGCTTGTGCCGTGTACCTTGACGATGTCCACACTCGTGGAACAGATTTGAAACTTCCCCTCAGCACTCGAGCAGCATTGACCCTTGGCCCCGGTGTTACCAAGGATCGACTGGTGCAAGGTACGACCAGGTTCCGTTATGTATAATTAATCACTCATTTCCCTTCCAGGCGCTATGCGTATGCGTCAACTCGGATACGGGCAATCAGTCATGTCCTTTGCACCACTTGAAGTCGATCGCAGCATCCGATCAACTTGCAACTTGCCCCATAATGCCCTCATCTCGTCGTCGGATGTCATTCAATGGGTCATGCTCCAGACCATTTCCAGCATCGAACACTCAGTGTCGCCCTGGGCAAATCAAGGCGTTAGCCATCAGAAAAGGCACGCTGCATGGACCCGTTTCGAGAAGGACGCGACGAAGTCTATCAAGGGCCTGCAGTCGGCCTGGGTGGAGCAGGAAAGTCGATCGTTGCAAGAGATGTACGATTTCAGGGGCATGGAACCGGTCGTGCATGAGGTCTTTGAGTTGCCAGACATGGCGCGACGGTTGCAAGACTTTGGATTTTCGCACATCATTGACGCCAGCCAGGACGAGGAGCAAGAGAGGGAGGTAGCACTCGAAGTCGAGCGTGAGCGCCAGGTGAATATCTTCAAATCAATCTAAATGAAGTTGTTGAAAGTCCACCTATACAGGTCGAGCGTCCACCTCCTGCCAAACCAGCAACGCACAGCTTGCATCGTTTTGTGCGGCACCTCGTGGAAACAGGTGCTCTGAAGACCGACCCTCAAGCCTTCGTTGCGCCGTGGTCGACGATACCGAACCTCGCGAGTAACGCAACATGGAGCGAGCGAGTAGTCGCCACTCGAGATTTTGTTACAACGATTCAGGCGGCAGGCTTCCCGACAGATTACAGCCGACCTGTGACTTGGATCCTTTCCACGTCTCATGGGCAAGGATACCTGGTCCTCGTCAGTCCTTGGGAAGCAAACGAGCTCCTTCCCCTCATTCGTAACAGTCCCCACGTCCATCTTCACCAATACGCTCCCCGAACGATGGCCAGCATGCGCTCTCTCGAGGATCTCGACTTTAACACCATCCCGGCTTCCCGGCCCGTTCCCGCCGGACGATGGAGCCCCAACGAAATCGCTCAGCTCAACATCTTCGCCGGCCAACTGTACCTCAAGGACTTTGCAGAGTACACACGCATCTGCAATATGCTGGGCCTTTACGTCAACGACGAAATCAGTGGAGACGGGTCACCCATCCAGTACGAGAGCGACGGGTTTGTGAAACCTGCCAATCGTCGCGGAGCTATGGTGGAGGATTGTTTGTTCCGGGAAATTCCACTGTCTGTGGTGAAGAACTTGGTGGGCTGGCGGAGGAAAGGATTGAATTACGAACCGACGCATATGGGGAAGATTCTTCATGGTGGTTTGCTCGAAGAGAAGGATTTTGTTTGACGAATGTGTTGTACTTTTAGTAGAATGAATGTATGCCAGTTTTCTCCAAATATCCTCAAGCACGAAGAACGAGTTCAACGCCTTGTCAGTACTGGGTGCTTGGCACTGTTTTGGGAGCACGTGATCGCAACGTTCTCAGCCTCTCAAGCAGTGGTTCCTCCTTTCAGAGTCAAGACCACTCTCAACAGAATGTACATTATAAATCAAGATAGTAAAAGATTCATAACTATAAGATTAATATAGAAAATCCAAGATACCTCTGGATCACATCTAAATCAGTCCGAGTCGGCGTACTCCATGGCCATGAAGAGTTCATAGAGTTTCGTGCTGAGCGTCGGCCCAATAGCACGCATTCCTCCTTCCGCCCCTCCAACACCCTGCAGCATCAACTCGGGGACACTACTCTTCTTCTTCCTCCCCTTGCCCTTCGCGGGCCCTCTAGCAGCAGCCTCCTGCTCCGCCGCCTCAATCCGCCGCAACCTGTCCTCTTCCTTCTGGGCATCTCGAAACGCCTCCCAAAGCTCCCTCGGCGTGCCCCATCGCTCAATGACAGCACCGACCTTCTCCGGACTCATCCCCTTGACACACAACAGCATCCGCGCCCATGTATCGCGCACCGTCTTGAACTGTGACTTGTGATTGAGCCACTGGTAGGACTGGAGCGAGGGGACGAAGCATTGGCTCGGTTTCTCGCGACGAAGGTACCGCTGCAAATCGACATACGAATATCGTTTGATCATGTCCTTGGGTATAACGTGGAGGTCTTTGTTCTAGATTATTCTTGAATTGAGTGGGTGGAGAGATGAGGACATGGAACGGACCTGATGCATACGGCAGAGCTCCTCGTGCAGACCGGCGAGGAACGAGATCGTGTCGGTGATGTTTTTGGTCTCCTTGACCAAGAATCCATCGACCACCTGCGTGGATAAGAGCGAGGTCTTGATCATCGGGCCCATTCCTCCATGTTCTTACGAACATCGTAATCCTCTACGAGATAGAACACGCGGGAGATGGCACTCTGGTGCAGCCGGAACTAAAGTAAACGCGTTAAGTTGACCAAATTCTTTGATCAACGGACAAGGATGACCTTCTGCTCGTGAAACCGCCCATCCTTGACCGACGCCACGAGATCGTCGAGCCGTTTCCGCTCCAAAACAACGTCCAACATGCATTCCGACCCGTCCAAACGGGAAATCGCAACCCACGCGACATCCACGCGACATCCCCGACCTCAAGCTTCCCCGCAACGCTTGCCCATAATCCTCGCGACTTTTACCACCTTTTTCCCGCGTATCAAGCAAAAGACAGATGTCATACTGCCCGGCTTTGAATATCTTGGCGTTAAAGGGAGCGAAAGTGGTCTGAGGCGCGTAGATCGACAAGCGTTCTACAGGAGGCAAGCCGGGAACAGCATGCGAAAGACGCGTGCGGGCCGGTACGACCGCGGGGGCAGATGCCGTTCGTTGGAGAGCCGCGGAAATTGAAGAGGAGGCTGGGATCGTAGTTGTAGCCGCACGAACCAACGGTCGATGCGGTCCAGCAGATGGCCCCTGAGAAAGAGATTCATATGACCTCGCTGTTGCTGCAGAACGCATGTCGGACTGAGCAGGGACGGAGGACTGTACGTTGTCACGGCTGCCACTGGCGACGGCATTTGTACTTCTGTTGAGATAGAAGGGAAGTATCTGTGAGGGCCGATAGCCAACTCGTCGGCCAGGCCCTGCCAGGCCCTAGATGTTTGCATTCATATGTGTCGGATGTCATTCGTTGCGAGCAGTGCACTCTTTCATCTCGACTCGACATTTCTGTAACAAGAGTGACTATTACATATGTGTAGTGGTCTTCGTTGCACCCCCTGAAACATCACCGGAGGCGCCTTGGCGGGTGTCAATCACCAAATTTGATTCCCGACAGGCCAAGTCACCGACAACCGGCGGTCATGCCGGGCGTCATCGCCAGCAGTTCGCCACAACTTCAGTCGCGTCGTTTCACCAACTCTTGATTTTTCACAGGAATGTCGACCTCTCTCCAGTATATGATCTGATCTGAACGACTGTCTTCAGGTTCACGCAACTATCGGGCCCAGTCAACCTCTCTCGCGCTCCACAAGTTCTTCCTCCATGCTCCCAGCAAGACGGAAGCATTCGGTCGTCGGCTTGCCTTGCCCACCAGGCACCTCGAGATCGCCCGGCAGATGGATCTACACGTGTGTACTGCGGTACTCCGCGCGTTTTCTCAAGCGTCCCTCATCTCGTGCAGGGATTACCGGCGCGTTGTTGACCACGGAATCCATGCTGTCTGAAGACAAGAAGATGGTGCGTCCCTTCCTATTCTCATATGGCGCGTATTTTGGCGCGAGCAGATTGGCTCTATGTTCATCATCGAGGCTGAAACCATCGACAAGGTGGATGAGGAGGATATTTATTACAAGGAAAGTGTTGTGAGTGGCTTCGTGCGCTGCTTAAACCTCTTCTGAACGGTATTCCAGTGGGACACGGAACGCATTGTTATAGTGCCATTATTGTACCACCAAACATGTCGCTACGAGATCCCTAGCCAACTCCTTCCTGCCTCTCCGAGTCTTCGTCGGCCGTAGCCGTTTTCATTTCTTTTGTGTCCGATGCGATTCGTTGTGAGGTACTTTTTCAACACGATATTTCCGCACCGTCACTTTGCCTCCTGCCGTACGACGGAGACTCCTTTGTTCTCATCTTCAAGCAGCCCCATCACATTTTGTGATGAAAGAGGCTTGGATCGAGTGCCGTTTCATTTGAAACAACGCCACTACAAGGTATCAACATGGGCGCCTGAACCGTGAAAGCCTGTACTAATGCCCTATTTTCAGACACCCTTCACAGCCCAATAGAAATCGAGAAGACGTCCCGATAAGCGCCGTGCGCCCACAGTGCACCTCACACTTACCTCGCGTCTGGGTTATACCTATCCAACCATCTCTGCACAGCTCCCCACTCTTGACACCCCCCACTTCCACGTTCAAGGTCGGTGGCATTTTTAAATCGGAATTGAGCGCTGCTAATACTTGTACCACATCAAGATGAACATATCGACGAACCAGCTACACTACCTGATTAATCACATTTTTCTACCCCCAGAACTACCCCAGAAAGACGATGCCTCACTCGAGGCGAATAGTACTCTTTGCGCTTGCATTCTCGAAGCCGGTGCGTCCTTCAGTAACACCCTGGCCTCGACCGAGGAGCGCCAGGGATGGGCGACGGTCATGAAGATGCTCGAACGGCTCGATTGCGATCAGCCGTCTACGGAAAGGTTGGCCCACTTAATGGGAAATATGAGCATGGGTGGTACGTGTAATTGTCCCCAATCCTTGCCCTCCCACCGAACTGTACTAGATTCCCTGGTTGTCCACGTTGCTGCTCAGAATGCGGCTGTCATTCTCCGGAAAAAGGATGAAGGCATGATCATAGAGTCTTTCGAGGTCGATCCCCCCAACAGCAAGATCATGGCCACCACGGGACGTGTCGTTTGCACGTATCCTCATGCTGCGATCGGTGTGCCCAACGCCACATTCGATGATTCTTCCTTCCGTCGAGAATTGTCGTCGTTTCTCGCGAACATGGCTGTGGACGTCCTACCCGATTCGGAGGCCTTCGCGAAGAAAGCAGGGACAAAAGTGTCCGAGTATCGTGACAGTGCTTCAGGGCACTATATCACGCACCTTCTCCCTGCGATCCTACGTGGGTATACGGGCGCGTTCTCCGCGGATGTTTGTCGTACAAAGAAGAGGGTTCGCAACGAGATTCGGTGGGAAGATGCCTGGGCTCCTTGGCGGAGAGTGAGTGCCATTGCCGCATTTCCTTCGCTATTGCTAAGATTTCCTCTATAGAACCCTTTGTGGCTCGTCATCCGCATTGCCATCCAAAGTCTCCTGAGGCAGACCCCTGGGTCCACGGACAACCTCTACAAGTCGTTTATGGTGCATCTCATGGCCCAGCTGTTGTCAACTGCAGCGATGCTGGATGTATCCAGGGAGTTGCTCTTCTGTATGCGTGCAAGGATCGCTCGTCGCGTCACCAAATTGTCCTCCAATTTACCTCAGATACGTACCCTTGCCAGCCCTGCAATGGAGGAAGCAGCTTGCGCATTGGAATCTCGGTGGAAGGTCATTCAACTCGAGCAGCAGGCGTCGTCACCTTGGGCCCCTGCAACATTCGACCTGGATAACGACACCCGTCTTTCCCTTCGCAACAGCAGGGCGTACCTCCAGCAGCGCATCGCACAAATCGGAGATGGCTCCGCAGCCCCTCGAGCCACGCAGCCGACCGAAGTACCCCGCCTTTGCCAGACATCGGACTTCCTGTCCCTCACCCGCAGCAAGCTTCATGATGCATTACACGGTTCAGACCGCGATGTTTCTCTCGCACTCTGGGACTTCGAGGCGTCTGTCCAGAATCATCTCGATGAGTGGGTCGACTCGGGTCGAGACGCGGAGGATTGTGAAGTGCTTGCCACATGTTTGAACGAGTACGATGCTGCGGCCAATGCTCATTACGAAGGGCACCCCGAGAGCCAATCCTTGCGGTTTTTGACTATCCTCGAACTATGGGTTGCTCTCGATTGCATTGCCCTTTCACATCATCCCCAACTAATGGATTTTTCGCCCGAGGTGCCGTTGGATATTCTGGAACCGCTTCTCATAAACAAAGCCCGTTCGCTCGAGCGCTCGGAGTACCTCCATCAGTATCTTCGTGCCAGACACGATGGGGCAATATCTGGCCGTTCGGTGTTTACAGATGATGTCGGGGGGCATACCTTCGCTGCCCAATACTATGCTAATTCCACAAGACTACAAGACCTCCACAACCGGATAATTGCCGATGCTGAGAGGAGCCGGAACGCCAAATTGATCGAGTTGGCGAATGCTAAAAGCGATTACAACGCCCTTGTGGACGAGGCGAGATCAATGACATGCAATTATTCCAAAGATAAATGGGGCAGACTCCACCACAAAACCAAATCTTGTCACAAGTGCAAAAAGGAGCGCAAGGCGGCACAGATGAAGATACAGGTTCACGAATGGCCCTTGCCTGCAGGGAGAGCAGATGCCATCAATGTCATCTTCGAGCTCAACTTGCCCACCGCCTTTCGCGTCTGGCGTGATATAACGGCTACAATACTCGGAGATGCTTGCACTGTGCCGAAATCCAAATCACCGGAAATTAACACCCTACTCCACAATTACTCTGCCCTGAAGGTGTATCGAACTGATCCGCGCTTCTCTCAAGTCACCTTGGCCTCGTCCGTTAAACCCTTTGTGGGCAGTCACTACAAAAGCCCAAAGGTTTCCGTTGCGACAGAAGAGGCGATATGCACACCTAACGGACTCGTATTTCAATTGTATGACGACAGACGGCAGTGTTGGGCTCCATGCTCATTCCCCCAAGTCAGCTTTATAGCTACATGCACCCCCACACTCCCGCGGTCGAGCCCATACTTCCCTTTGGCCAATACAATCGGAACTACGTTGCATACACCTAATTCGGTCATCGCTTCCCAGGACCAAGCTGATCGGTCGCTCAGCTTGCACGAGCACATTTCGTTTGGAACCTTACGCAGCGGAGGTCGCCTACAATGGTTTAACATTGTCCGAGAGCTGCGCACGCGCGTTCTTTCGTTTCACCACCCCGAAGTCCACACGCTTCTTGCTCAGGCCGCCTTGCAGCTAGGGCCCATTACATCCCAGAATTCCATGGAATGGCATGTCGAGCTCAACAGCCTTGCATTCGGACACCTTCTTCTCGACGAGATTGAGCGGCTGATTGTCGACGTGCAAGGTAACTGGTCCAACGCCACCACAGTCGAGACGGCAGTCATTCTACTGTGCCGATGGCTCGTGTCTGCTCATATGAATTCCGAGTTGGTTGCGCGGGGATGCAATCTATTGCGAGATGCCCGACGAGTGACATACGGCTGGATGCGAGATTTGGTCCCTCGATTGCACGATCTCACGGACGATGCGAGCATCACCGACTTCCAGGCGCGTATCTGCAGCATTGCAGCCATTTGTCATTCCACATACAACGTCGACCCAATCCATTTCGAGCACGTTTTCTCGAGCGATGACGATGTCAGCAAATTCATCGAGTGCTCCATCATTATCCACGACACGTACCCTTTCCGCGACGCCAATGTCATCGAGCCTCTCCGTACGTTGCTTCAGAGGGACCGAAGGCTTTCTCATAGTGTCGAGTCATTCTTGAGGACGCGTATACGGGCCAGCCGCACCGGTCTCGATAAAGCCATCCAGGCTGCATGGCCTGGATATGTCTTACATGGCCCGTGGGTCTTCTCAGCCGGTCAAAATGCATGTTGGGCGAGGACGACAACAGCAGGTGTTGCGGGAGCAAGTCCACAGACAGTCGACATCAATCTCCGCGACGGCAGATTTCTTGTTGATGGCAAACCACTCGGTCGTCTTCCAGAGGAAATAATTGTTCATGAGACTTACATCCGGTTATTTAACAAGGTCCGTGTACATGCAGGGGACAAGAACATCGTGCTAATGCCTGCTCCAGCAAATTCTGGATGTGATTCCTTCCCAGCTTCCGGGCATGGATTACGCGACTAGGCAGTCAATCTTTGGTGTACAGGTAAGACTTTTTTCTTGGCACTGCGAGGTATCCCAATTCAACAATTAATCAGATTCACTTCTGTCTTTCTCCTACGAAAGAACTGATAGTCCAAGCTCAACGCGATTCAATTATCCACGAGCTCGTTCCGCATCGCAAACTCGATGGAGACTTGCCGGCTTTCTTCGTTGAAGATTATACTCACTGGATTCACTTCGGGGAAGAGTCGGGCATTATAATCGAGTTGCGTCCCCGTGAAACGTGGTGGAATGCCGACCCAGACAATTGGAGGATCGACTGCGGCTCATGGCAAATGAATTGCAATACTCTGACGATGGTGGATGTGCACTCCCCCACTTTCATCCAATGTTTCAATCAAGTTGCTGCAGTGGAGGATAGACCTTACGTTGTGATCACCATCCAACGCAACTCGGCTGAACCCAAGCTGGAAGTCGAATTGCGTCGGTACAAGCTTTCCTTTTTCGTCAACGTGAACGACGAGCTGGAATCCGTTGATCTGCGATCCATGGTCGTCGATAGCGACCAGTCTGCGGGCGCTTTCTTCGGTTTATCGCGCCAATTGGTTCTTCGGGCAAAAGACCCGAATGCGTCCCAATCCACACATCCCTCGCGCCGCATAGTTATTGTGCCGTTCGGCAAAATATCAGCTCGGAGATGCGGCCATCACGTCAAGGTCAATATCGCACTCTCGGGGACAGACATTCGATATTTCAAATATGAGATCAACACGGATATGGGATATCTCAGGGCAACGACACTCACCGCTGGGTTTTACAAAACCCTCCTTCATGCATACACTGCCCACCCATTGGTCGACCCTTTGACGGGCCGAACGGGGACGGAGGAGGCGTTGAGCGAACTTGTATCAGCGCGATCGTTCTCTTTCCAACAACTTGGCGACGATGACACAAACCTTTTGACGGAAATTGCCTCTCTGAGCCCACGCAGAGTCTTCTACCCTGTGCATCTTCAAGTGATGGAAAGCGTGACATGGGGGAATATCTGGCCATTGGCTCAGCACTACGCCTTCCACCCTTTGGCCGAGTCCATCCTCCATTTCGCTGGGTCCTTGCTTGTTTTTCAGCCCACTACTTCTGCAACGGGACAGTCACACAAGTTGGATGAGCGTCAAGAGCATCTCTACTCCCGTTCCGCTTCAGAGATCGGCAAGTTGTGGCCAGCCGAGTTCGCACATTTCACGAACCACGGCGAAGACGACGTGGAATATCTTCCTCCAGATGATATCAAATTACGGTCAAATAACCTGGAGTCGCGTGCTACGGCAGGGCGGCATGCCACAGAGACCGCTGCTTTGGTTCAAGCCTGGCCGTCCCGGCTTCCAACCATCCCTGATCTGCGGCAACAAGTAGAATCGTGGCAACATGTATCCGCAGACACGAGTTCGCCTATGGACCTTTCGTACAACAAGGGTTTCATGGAGAGCGACTTTTTGCAGCCGATATGGTGTCATCTTTACACCCGAATCGTCCCCGAGCGGACTCGTATACGAAGCTCCAAGCTCACGTTCACTCTGGCGAGCATCGCGTATCAGCTTCCGGAGTATCGAGCCCTTCTGCCTACGTTGCTATTGTTTGCAAGCGTCGGCAGTGCATTCCGGCCAAACAAATGCCCTAGCTATCCAGGGCACGTCTACGATTTCGGCTTTGGCCTTGCTCCAGCGAAGGAAGACTTGATGGGTCTTGTGCAGAGTTCTGCCATCGAGTTTGAAGATTCCGCGTTCGCCGATCTAACCGAGAACTCCCAAGAGACGCCGGAACAGTTCTATTCGCGTTGCCATCAATCTTACATCAGAGCACTTGAGTCTCAAACCACCGATGTCGTTCAGGATCTCCTCTCCCAGTGGCCTTGCGAGCGGCCCACTATTCCTGTTTCCTCGGGTCTCCTTCGCTCAAGTCTCTTTCGGAGCGAGGTGCTAGATCATTTTCTCCATTGCTTCCGGAATCGTCTGTTCCATGAACACCTGGGGCATGTCGAATCGCTAGTCAAACAGCACAATGGTCACTTCGATCCCCCCGAAATCGCCCGATACCAACTTCCTTCCATCTCGTTCTTCTCCACAGCCTCTTTTCGGCCACCCACTCTCTGCGAAGTCCTTCAGCATAAACCAGCCGCCGTGGAGTTCTCGTCCAGTCTGTCAGTACCGCAGTTGCAACTTCGGACTGCCGGAGAAACTCCACGCACATCGACGGTTGAGCTGAGATGGATATTGAAGGATTTGGTCGAGAACACGCAGACATCCAGTGTACAACTTCGTCGGTTGTACATTGACGCCATCGAATCCAGTCGGAAAAGCTTGGAGTCGCAGAAGAACCCCCTTGCATTCTCTGCTCCGACTAGAAATGCACTTGGGATATACCATAGTCAATGCCGGATTGCAGTGGAGGATATACTCGAATCGATCCACTCCGCCTTTCGATTCCAGCCATATCTTCGCGAGGCTGGCCAATTCCCACGTATCGACGTTCGGTCCTTGTTGTCGCAGCTTTGTCTTGCTCCACTTCACCCCCTTTGGAAGGACAAGTTGGTTGCACTGGCTCAGTCGGTCATCCGTTTGCAGCGGTCACAACGGCTTCTTCGTTTTTCTACGATGAACATGCAAACGGACCTTAAACGAGAACTGGCCAATCATGCATTCGAAGCAGAAGCGGCGTTTTGGACTCCGGAATGGCTATTGATTCAGGTATGGCCTCATTTATCTCAGTTTCACACTCTCGCTGACCTAACGCCCCGGCAGATCGACAACAATTTCATCGTGCGGCCAATACAGGGCGCAGTTGCGAAGGAGATGATGACTCCCTCCTCCAACGACAGCACTATCTCGCAGTTGAATATGGGCGAAGGTGCGATTCGCCATCGAGACAGCATTCATGTCTGACCTTCACGTAGGGAAAACGACGGTTATCGTTCCATTGATCACGTCTCTGCTGGCGGACGGCAAGACGCTCGCTCGTGCCATTGTACTAAAGCAGCTGGCTGGGCAGATGTTCCAGACATTGCGAAATACACTCAGTGGCCTCCTCAACAGACGGATATTCTACTTCCCTTTCTCCCGCGACGTGCAACCTGGAGTGACAGACGCCAACAAGATGCAATCTTTGTTCGAGTTGTGCATGAGGGAGCGAGGGGTCTGGATCGCTCAGCCTGAGCATATACTCTCGTTCAAGCTCATGGGCATGGACTTGATGCTCGACGCTGCTTCAGAGACCGATCATTCCGTTTCGGGTGTGCTGCTCAACTCCCAGAAGTGGCTGAACCACAATGTCCGAGACATTGGATGAAAGCGACGAGATCCTCGATGTTAGGTACCAGCTGGTCTACACGAGCGGCCGACAAGCCCCTTTGGAGGACCACCCGGATCGCTGGATAACAATGCAGGGAATCTTGGCCCACGTTCATGGTCTCGCGCCCCAACTTGCGAGCAAGTTTCCAACTGGAGTCGAAATCCAACGACCTGGCACAGCCGCTGCGTTCCACTCCAGCATTCGCATTCTTTCGGAGGAGGCGGGCCACTACCTTGTCAGACTTGTCGGGGGCAAAATTCTACAGAGCAATGAGTACCGCCTCCTTCCACCCGAAGTCAGGCAAGATCTCTTCCATTTCATCACGGAACCGAAACCTTCCGTACCTCTCGGGCAACTGCGAGAGACTTGTGGCAACACACTCTGGAACGGCATCCTTTTGAGGCGTGGAATTCTTGCTGGTGGGATTTTGGTATTTGCGCTCAATCAGAAACGCTGGCGAGTCAACTACGGCTTGGACCTTCGACGAACCATGCTTGCTGTCCCGTACAGAGCGAAAGATGTGCCCTCCCTTCGCACCGACTTTGGGCACCCCGATGTGGCCATTGTTTTGACGTGTTTGAGGTTTGTTCCGCATCACTTCGTGTGATGGTCCGTCTGACTGCCACCACAGTTACTACTATGGCGGTCTCACGGAGGAGCAATTCGATCTCTGCCTCGAGCTTCTACTGAAGCTGGACAATCCTGCACTGGAATACGAGGTACGGCACTTGAAGTATGTTTCCTCAAGTCTTGGCTCATCATGAACGTAGCTGTGGGTGAGGAACGCGAGGAGCGACGACCAGATTCCGCGCGAGGTCATCGGCATCAACCCACAGGATATGGAGCAGCGCCGTAACGTGCTTACTCCGCTTTTTCGGCACAATCTCGCTGTCGTGAATTTCTATCTGCGTTCGGTCGTCTTTCCGAAGGAAGCAAAGCAGTTCCCGCACAAACTTTCGACTTCCGCCTGGGACCTTGCAGAGAGGAAAGCACACCTCACTACAGGCTTTTCGGGGACGAATGACAATCAATACCTTCTCCCTACGTCCATAACACAACGCGACCCGCTCAATCAACTCAGCACTGCTGCCAAGGTGCTTAGCTACCTTCTCCAGCCCGAAAGCAAGATGTATCGTTGTTTGCATCCTGGGTGTTCCACCCAAGAATTCATGAGTCTTCTTGTGGACCAGACGCCAGAGATCCGTGTTCTTCTGGACGTGGGCGCCCAAATGCTCGAGATGCAAAACCGGGAACTCGCGGGATACTGGCTATCCATCTCTCCCTGCATCAAAGCTGTCGTTTACTTCGATAGCGGCGACAATGTTATGGTATTGGCTCGCGATGGTAGCTCGGAACCGCTCATTTCGTCCCCGTTCGCCGACAGACTGGAGGATTGCGCCGTGTACCTTGACGATGTTCATACTCGCGGCACAGATCTGAAACTTCCCCTGAACACTCGAGCGGCATTGACCCTTGGCCCCGGGGTTACCAAGGATCGACTGGTGCAAGGTATGATCAAGTGCTGAATCTCCAGCTAATCACTCACATGTAATCCTGTCTAGGTGCTATGCGTCTACGGCAACTTGGCGAAGGGCAGTCAGTCATGTTCTTTGCTCCCCCGGAAGTCGACCTGGGCATCCGCTCCATATCTCGAGGTTCTATGGACATTGACATCACCTCGCGGGAAGTTGTTCAATGGGTTATGCACCAGACCATCTCCACCATCGACCACTCTGTCTCTCATTGGGCAGACCAAGGCGTCAACTACAAGAAGAGACGTGATGCCTGGTCTCTCTTTGAGACCGATGCAAGCAATTCCATGGAAGTTTTGCGCTCGACGTGGGTCGAAAAGGAGAGCCGAAGCTTACGAGAGATGTATGATTTTTGCGATGCAGCGGCTCCGACGCATGAAGTTTTCGAGTTTCCGGACATGGCAGAGCGCCTTGGCGAGCTGGGATGTTCTCACATTCTCGACGCCAGTAAAAACGAGGAGCAAGAGAGGGAAGTTGCCCATGAGAAAGAGCGCGAGCGTCAGGTGTGTTTGTGGAAAATTCGCCTGCTTTTTCTATGAAGCTCATGCATATTCTCTCAGGTCGAGCGACCTCCTGCGGCCCAGCCGGCGGCGCACAAACTTGATGAGCTGGTCATTGGATTGGCCAAGACCGGTGTTTTCAAGCGTAATTCTCGAGTTTTCGTTTCTCCCTTCTCTGTGGTTCCCGAGTTCGACAGCCGGGCGCGATGGAGCGCAAGAATCCTCGCCACCCAGGATTTCGTTACCACAGTCAAAGGTCGCGGTCACCCAAAGGACTACCTCCGCCCGGTGACCTGGATTCTCTCCACCCAAGACTGCCTTGTCCTCATCAGTCCATGGGAAGCCAACGAGCTCCTCCCCATCATTCGCAACAGCCTACGCGTCCATCTCCACCAATACGCCCCCCGAACGATGGCCAGCATGCGCTCCTTCGAGGATCTCGACTTTTACACCATCCCGGCTTCCCGTCCCGTTCCTGCTGGACGCTGGAGCCCGAACGAAATCGCTCAGCTCAACATCTTCGCCGGCCAACTGTATCTCAAGAACTTTGAGGAATACGGACGCCTTTGCGCCATGCTGGGCCTTTATGTCAATGACGAAATCAGCGGAGACGGATCACCGATCAAGTACGAGAGCGACGGGTTTGTCAAACCTGTTAATCGTCGCGGAGCCATGGTAGAGGATTGTTTGTTCCGGCAAAGTCCATTGTCTGCGGTAAAGGATTTGGTGGGCTGGCGCAGGAAAGGATTGAATTACGCACCGACGCATATGGGGAAGATTCTTCATGGTGGTCTGCTCGAGGAGAAGGATTTTGTTTGACGAATGTGTTGTACTTTTAGTAGAATGAATGTATGCCAGTTTTTCCCAGTCTTCTTTGTTGTGCGAGTTCAAGCCTGGTGAGTACTTGATGCTTGGCACTGTTATGGGAGCACGTGATCGCAGCGTCTCAAGTATCTTAAGCAACTTGAAGCAAGTGGTTGTTCCTCTCTCTCAGAGTCAAGACCACTCAACGGAATTTACATTACAAACCAAGATAGTAAAAGATACATAACTATAAGATTAACAGAAATATAGAAAACCAAGATACCCTCTAGATCACATCTAAATCAATCGTCGTACTCCATGGCCATGAAGAGTTCATAGAGTTTCATGCTGAGCGTCGGCCCAATAGCACGCATACCCCCTTCCGCCCCTCCAACGCCCTGCAGCATCAACTGGGCCTCGAGGACATTACTCTTCTTCTTTCTCCCCTTGCCCTTGGCAGGCCCTCTAGCAGCAGCCTCCTGCTCGGCCGCCTCAATCCGCCGCGCCTTGTCCTCTTCCTTCTGCGCATCTCGAAACGCCTCCCAAAGCTCCCTCGGCGTACCCCATCGTTCAATGACAGCACCGACCTTCTCCGGACTCATCCCCTTGACACACAACAGCATCCGCGCCCAGGTATCGCGCACCGTCTTGAACTGCGATTTGTGATTGAGCCACTGGTAGGACTGGAACGAGGGGACGAAGCATTGGCCCGGTTTCTCGCGACGAAGGTACCGCTGCAAATCGACATACGAATACCGTTTGATCATGTCCTTGGGTATAACGTAGAGGTCTTTGTTCTGAAGTATTCTTGAGTTAAGTAGGTCGAGAGATAAGGACACCAAACGGACCTGATGCATACGGCAGAGCTCCTCGTGCAGACCGGCGAGGAACGAGATCGTGTCGTTGATGTTTTTGGTCTCCTTGACCAAGAATCCATCGACCACCTGCGTGGACGACAGCGAGGTCTTGATCATCGGGCCCCATTCCTCCATGTTCTTGCGAACATCGTAATCCTCGACGAGAAAGAACACACGCGAGATGGCACTTTGGTGCAGCCGGAACTAAAGTAGACGCGTGAGTTGACTCAATGATTTCATCAAGGGACAAGGATTGACCTTCTGCTCGTGAAACCGCCCATCCTTGACTGACGCCACGAGATCGTCGAGCCGCTTCCGCTCCAAAACAACGTCCAACATGCATTCCGACCCGTCCAAACGGGAAATCGCAACCCACGCGACATCCCCGACCTCAAGCGTGCGCGTCTGAACATTCAAGCCCTTTCCCCGCAACGCTTGCCCGTAATCCTCACGACTTTTGCCGCCTTTTTCCCGCGTGTCAAGCAAAAGACAGATGTCATATTGCCCGGCTTTGAATATCTTGGCGTTGAAGGGATCAAAAGTGGTCTGAGGCGCGTACAGCGACAAGCGCTCTACAGGAGGCAAGCCGGGAACAGCATGCGAAAGACGCGCGCGGGTCGGTACGACCGCGGGGGCAGATGTTGTTCGTTGGAGAGCCGCGGAAATTGAAGAGGAGGTTGGGATCGTAGTTGTAGCCGCACGAACCAACGGTCGATGCGGTCCAGCAGATGGCCCCTGAGAAAGAGATTCATATGACCTCGCTGTTGCTGCAGAACGCATGTCGGACTGAGCAGGGACGGAGGACTGCACGTTGTCACGGCTGCCACTGGCGACAGCATTTGTACTTCTGTTTAGATAGGAGGGAAGCTGGCGCGAAGGATCCAGGCTACTGGTCGATCGAGCCTTGGTAGCTTCATCTTGAAGCATCGTCAACAAACTCGATTTCCTAGCGACAGGCGCTGGCTGGTCCTTGAACCCAGGACACTGCGGAAACTGTTCTGCAACGTCTTCCCACATGTCTGCGAAGACGGTGTCTGCAACACGCTTGGGCTCGTATAGTTGAGCGGCGAGAGGATGGGTGGCCTGCGAAATTGGGAAAGCGACTCTCATCTTTAGACGCCCGTTCACGTCCCAAGTTGTTTCGGCATCCGCGCAGTTGAGGACGCGTTTCTCGTTCCCATCTGCGCGGGATAAATAATTTGGACGGAGAGAGAGAACTGTATAATCTCACCCAGATAACAGAACCTGAATTGGTCGTTGATAGCCTGTGGCACTTGTGTTGGGAGTACAGCAGCACTCGCCGTACGCCGCTTTGCGGGGGGAGGCGGTTCCACGTCTAGGTCTGTGGCAGATCTCTTGACTGGTCGCCCACGAGGCTTAGGAGCTGGCTGCGACGCCACCCCACCGTTCTCCATCGCATATCGCTCTTCCAGAACCGCAACAGTCTTCTTCCCAATTCCCTTGACCTCCAACAGTTGATTAGGAGTGGTATATTCCTTCGTCTCGTTCTTGAGACTATTGAAGGCTTTGCCATATACCATACGCATGTTGTCACCTATAGACAATGAAAAGGGGGGCTAAAAACCGAGTTCTTGCACCGTACCTTCCTCATATTGATCTCGTAGTTCCTTCAACCACTCCAAGAATTGGGCGTTGATTCGACGAGCTCTGGGCATGTTGGTATAGACGCGTCGAGAT
Organism: Roridomyces roridus; assembly: GCA_029378245.1. Classification (NCBI taxonomy): domain Eukaryota; kingdom Fungi; phylum Basidiomycota; class Agaricomycetes; order Agaricales; family Mycenaceae; genus Roridomyces; species Roridomyces roridus. Next base: position 2,258,331 of record JARKIF010000006.1, read on the forward strand.
GGCACGCGACGACCGAGGCGATTCGTGAAAAAGTGGCAGGTGTCGCGTCAAAAGATGAACGAGGGCGAGATGGGGTGTGGTTTCAAGACAGAGAGAGGACGAGAGGGTGGCGAGGCGAGGCCCTTAAATAAAAGTGTACGGTCAAAGCGCGACCTCCAAAACAGGAAACAAACAACAATAACAGCACCCGGTTCCGTCTTTCTTTCACTCTCTGCCACTGGGAGGATGCTTCGATTATTATTTCAAGCTAATATTTATGTATATACAGAAGAAAGTCGAGCTCCAAGACAAATGTCAGCACAAGACGGAGCGAAATTACCAGGTAAAAAACTACATTTTTTTCAAGGGGGACCACCTCTCCTGCCCCGCTTTGGTCGGCTGTTCTTTTTGCGTCTCTTGCTCCCCATCTCCTCGTCCCCATCAAAGTGCCCCCCCTCACGCCCGCCGTGTCGATCTGGACTAAACTCTGGTCTCCCACCCATCTCGTTCCAATCCCGCTTGCTCGGCACCTGCACTCGATCCCGCAACGACTGTGGTTCCTCATAAGTCATATTCACGTCCCCGCTACCATCGTTCACATTCAGACGTTCCAACAAGGACGCAGCCCGCGGCGGACCAGCCGGCCGCCGCGAATGATCCGATGTTGTCATCACGTCTTCAGAGGCTCGCCGAGTTACGGATGGTGCGTCGAGCGGTAGGGCCGATTTGCGCTCAAACGACGAAGTGGGATCATGCCGCCGGATGCGCACGGGGCCTTTTCCAGGACCGCCGTCGTCCTTCCTCTCTGACTCGACATGGCTCGCCTGGCTGGTGGACTGCCTGGGTTCGTCATCTGGGTACGAATCGCGTCGTAGAGATGGATTCGGCGGAAGCGGATGGGGAACGCGGGGTTCTTGGGGAGAGAGGTTATATCGCTCGCTGGGGGATCGAGAGGATCTTTCTTCCACACGGGAACGACTTGAATCCTTCGGCTTGTCATCTTGGGCTGTATACCGATCGCGCTCCGACTTGTCATCGTCATCTCTGAAATGAGATCGCTCCTTGCGCGAGTCGTCGTGCTCAGTGCGCACTGAAGGCTCCTTCGGCGGCATGAGTGGAGACGTAGAAGTCCCGCTCTCCGGGTACGTAGAACGTCTGGGCGGAGCCGAATCTCGAGACTGGAATTCAAGTCAGTGAACATTGCCAAGGTATTGATGATTGAGCCACATACGTTGTCTTCATGATCCTTGGTGCGCGAATGGGCAGGAGAAACAGTTCTTTCGTTTCGTTCCGGCTGAAGAGGCGTTAAAAAAGTCACTTGATCATAAGATGCAACTCACAGGTGGGGAATGACGACTATCGGGACCGTTGTTGTCTGGCCGATAACTGTTGTATCCCGACTGGAAAAAGTGAGCCAAAATCGGCTGGCGAAGAGAATGGATACACACATCGCGTCCTCGACCACGACCACGACCCCGTCCTCGACCACGAAAGCCGCTCTCAGGAGCCACAGCCGGAAACCGTCCTTCGCCTGGGCCAGACGAAGAAGCGTGGCGGACTCCGATAGGCGTATCATTCGAACCAGAGGCCATGTTTCGAGGCGGGTTGCCACGCTGTAAAAAAAGTCAGTTAAATAAATAGTTCGAGGCTCGAAACGTACTCCTCGACCACGTGGCGGTCGGTCACCCTTGTGTGGCGGCGGTGACCGTCGACCATTCCCACGCCCAAACCCGCCTTCCAATCCATTCGACTGCGCCGACGGACCATACCCTTGCGGTGGATTATTCATTGCTCGTGGCCCACGTGGCACGCTACCCGCCTCGGCCGATGTGTCGGCAAGTCGCTCGGCATGCATTCCAGATCCTGCACGCATCGGCGCCGTTGGGCCGGGCAAAGGACTGGTCGGGGACGTGTCACGTGGTGGCGCCGTAACGTCAGTATCGACCTGCATTCGTCTGTCATTCAAACTCCGAGATTGGCGCGGTCCAGATGGCAGGCTCGAGTCTGCGTTGGCAGGTGGAAATCTTGTGGACGGGGAAGGTTTAGCATGCTTCATATTGTCAAACACGAGGTTTTGTGGTGGAAGAGGCTGCCGCTTCGGACCTGGCAGCAAAATGTCAATGATGCAAAAGAATCGAGAGCAAAGGCATCCTGACGTTCTTTCTCCTCAGATTCGGCTGGTCGACTCTGGGGCTCCTTCGCGGGTTCAGGCCGACGCTCCTTCTCCTTCTCCTTGTGCGACTCCGACGGTACCTTGGTCTTGGCGTCAGCATTATCGAGGAACTCGTCTGGGACGAGATCATCCACTGTGCGGATTTCCACGAGCCCGAATGCCCCAGCAACATTGGCGGACAAAGAGACGCTGCTTGCACTGGCACCTTCCCCAGATGAAGACGCTCCTGCTTCGCCTGCCGGTGCGAAACGTGTCTTCTCCCGCTTCCGTTGAGGGCCCGACGGGGAGGCCGATCGCGACCTTGATCGATTCCTAGATTGCCCTGCAGGACGCCAAAGCATGGAGGAGAAGGAGGGTGTTGGAAGAGGGGGTGAAAAATAAAATAAAACCCAATGAGTATGATATTCCTTCCAAAGAGCCGAGAAGAGAGAGAAAGAGGAGGGGGTAGTGATGGCGCGCCTGTGGCACGCCATTTATGCATCATGATGCACGAAGGCGGATTACACCGCACGCAGGAACAGGAGTCGATGACGAAGGCGGAGGTAGGGCAAGGGATTGAGAGTCAACGTACTGGGAGCAGACGATACCGGGACGCTGCGTGGTGGCTGGGCTGACTGCAGTTCATGCTCGCGTTCCCGTGGTTCGCGGTCGTGTTGTCTTGGTTCGCGGTCTCGCTCCCTGGCCTCCTGATTCTGAAGGTCAGAAGTGCCGTTGCTGTGGCGCACGTGAGGCGGTGGGTCTCTGCGTGAGTCGTCTGGCGGCGGCATGGCGACGTCATACTGATGCGGTGGCACATCACGTTCTCGAGGCCGTTCGCGGTCTCGACTTTCGCGGGCCGGACGGCCGCCACGTCGTTCACCGTCGAATCCTCCACGGCCTGCACCGCCGCCGGAATATCGCGGTTCGCGTTCTCGATCGTGCGGGGCAGTCTTGGGGTCGGGATGCCTTCGACTCTCTGGCCAGCCCCCCGAAGCAGGCGTCTTGGAGCTAGGGTAAGTCGACACTGACATTGACGCTGCAGGAGAAGGAATGTTGTTAGGATTGTGATCATACCCCGGAGGCGGGGAGCGACGCCCTTGTCCTCGCCCACGCCCACGCCCACGAGGCGGTGGAGACCGTGGAGGAGGCGACCTGCGAGGGTGAGCGTCGTCAGAATTCATGCCGGTGTCCCCGGCTACATCGGGCCGATAATGCCGATCGTTGAAGGACAATTCTTCTTCAGCTGGCTTTGCAACGCTGCTGCCGCTGCCATGGCTGTGCATGCTATTGCTGTTCGACATGGGGGCGGGAACCTCCCGTTCACGGTCGCGGGGGTGTTGCTACAAAGAAAGGGGGGAAAGGTAAAGATGCTGGGGCGGGAGGAGGGTAGGACACCAACCCCGCGTGTGCGATCGTGTTCGTCAAGAGGGCGTCGGTCGCGGTCGCGGTCGTCTGATCGCCTGTCACGGGACTCGTCAACAGGGCGGCGGTCACGCTCGCGTTCTTCAAGACGCCTTTCGCGATGGTCGCGTTCGTCTGAACGCCGGTCATAATCGCGGTCGCGTTCACGGTCGTCTCCACGGCGTTCATGATCTTCTCCACGTGAGGAGCGATCCCATGTACTTTTGTGCCGTGGATTGTACGACGTATCAGCCGAGCCACTAAAGCTGTCACGGTCTGGCTTGTCGCGACTGTCCCGGGACTTGAAGTTATCCCGATCCCTGTCTCTGTCAGTCTTCGAAACGTCGCGACTATCGCGTTCGCGTTCTGGCTTGAAGCTGTCGCGGTCTGCGTGGCCCTTGAGTTGATGAGAATGGAAAAAGACTGAAGGACATACCTGACGCGATGGGTGCAGCGGTCGACTTGGGTTTCTGGGGAAAGAAATGTCAGCCTCAGTGATGGGCGCCAAAACAAGCGCCAAAGCAACTAACCGTTTCAGTTGGTCCTGAGCTTGATTTCGGTTTCTGTAACGAGAGTTAGAAAATGTATTTCTGCGGGTGAAAGAGAAGGAAAATGACGTGACGCCACAAAGTGGGTGAAAGAGAGAAAACACTCACCCCTTCCTTTGAGTCCTTGGCTGCGCTGGGTGCCATGGTAGTGGCCTCGATGCTACTGGAGTGTACAAAAACGGATGCCACGGTGACTGGTTTTGGCGGGAGTGCATGGGTGATGGGCGGGGCGACAATTTTGCGACGCTCTCGAGGTGCACTACGGTCATCTCTAGCGTCTCTGTCTCTGTCTCTATGACGGTCACGCTCCCGGTCCCTCTCCCGGTCGTGATCCCGTTCTCTTTCTCTTTCTCTGTCGCTGCGGGCGCGGGCATGACGCGGCGGCGAGGAGGAGCGCTTGCTGGTTGCGGGAGGAGGTGTAGGTTCTGGCTTTTGTTCTGCGACGGGTTCTTGCTCTTGTTCAAGGACCTTTGGTGCTGGTGGGTCCACTACGGGGTCGGGGTCGAGACGGTCTTGCTCGTCGTCACTGGGGCCAAGGGAAATGGCGTCCTCGTCCTGTTCGGCAGTAGTGGGATGCTGTGTGTCGTCTTCGTCCCAGTCGAGGACTTCGCTCTCGTCCGCCATGATGGTCGTGCAAGAGGAAGAAAGAATGTGACTGTCTCGGCCATCAATCAATAAGATTGCATTGCAAACTCTGCAGGGCGCGCGCTCTACACGACCACCATGTCCTCATACGCTGCCGAGGCCGGCCTGCCCCCATCTACCACCTCTTCGACGCCGCGTATTCCAGTAATATTTCGTCGACTCCACCGTTTCCACCAGATGGTCCGTCCACTCTGTCCCGACAAGCTGCGTGTCCGTAACTTGCGCAGGATTTTGAGCTCGCCGCATGGCAGCTAACCTACCTATGTATTGCTCCACGAAGAGTGTATCGCAATGTGTACTTCCACAAGCGTAGGTCTCATTTCATTGACTGTCGAATACGAATAACGGGCAGCAGAGACGAAAAATACTTGGGCCCGCGACGACCCCGCAATTCTCGTCCTCATCTCGGCGTGTCTCGGGGTATCTGCCATCGCTTGGTCTCTCATATACTCCCTCGGCATAATACAAGCCCTCCAACTCGCGCTTATTATGATTTTACGCGACTTTCTGTTGTCGGGCGTCGTCATTTCTACAATATTATGGTCAGCTCAAAACATCCAATGCTCTCAAGTATTCATATCTTTTGCAGGCAAGTCTCCCGGACCTTTCTCGTCCCCCCAATGCAAGCCACCGCCTCCCTAGCAGGCCCCTCCGGCTCACGCTACCCGCCTCCGACACCAAGGCACGATTCCGTCGAGTGGGGCTACACATTCGACGTGCACACCAACGCCTTCTTCCCCTTCTACCTCACCCTCTACCTCGCCCAACTCTTCCTCCTTCCCGTCATCCGACGCGACAATTGGGTCTGCCTCTGGGCCGGGAACACGTTATATCTCGCGGGGTGCGCCATCTTTCTCTGTGCTCATGTTTCAATCCTCATGAACCATTCTTCAGATTCGCGCAATACATTTACGGCACCTACCTCGGCCTCTCCGCGCTCCCCTTCCTCGCGCACACGACCCTTCTCCTCGCGCCCCTGCTACCTCTCGGTGTAGCATATGTTGTCTCCCTCCTAGGCTTCAATGTCGCCCGTTGGATTCTAAACCTGTATTTCGGCGCCTGGGCTACTTAGAGAAGAGTGTAAAAATTATTTAATCTAATTCTTTACTCGCTTCCAAGCAGTGTGAAAACACGACATTTTGAAGCGGCAGAATAAAATGGATCCAAATTGTGCCAGAAGACTTTCGTACACGGTGTTACTACTGCTTGGACCGTTCCCGTCCGTAAATTTAGTGCATCACGATGATTTTATTCCTTGTCCTCCTCCCTTTCCCGCAATCTTCTCCAGGTCTTCTCATGCTTCTTGTAATAGAATGTGTGACACATGGGGCGGCGAAACGAATAACAAACGACAGGAGATCCTGCCAGAACGTCAGTAAAAAGAAAATGATACTGTGTATGCGATCCTACCGGACGAAGAAATGCAGCATGCTCAGACGAAAGCAAAGACAGAACGACGGAAAGCAACTGGAGCTTCGGATAACTGAGGAAACTCGGTCGAAAGCAACGATGGTGATTTCAAATCTGGACTGGTCTTCGGGGCATTGCGACTGCAAAGGACAGCGAGCTGGTACAGCGCGGGAAATGGAAGTCGGGAATAGGCTGTCATTGGTAGTAGATGAAGCATGGCCGTTGTGGGACCGTTGGTGGTCGTCGGAGCGTTCTGGGGTAAAAAGAGATGGAGGCCAAAGACCAGCAATGGCGGTGCAAGAGGGCAAAGGGTGAGCGGCCGGGAGGGCACTCTAGATCGGGCTGCAGTCTGTTGGCACGGTTCGGGTATTCTGAGGCGGCTATGGTCGATTCGGGGGATTGGAGAGAATGGAATACGCCGGGTGGGAGATGGTATGTCTTGCAATGGGTATCGCGTTGACGTTTCAATGTCGAGGACTTGCTAAACAGGTACGTTCAGTCTCATCCCGAGGAACGATCAGCAGAAATCTTACGGTGACGCAGGAGGGGCGAGCGTGCATTTGAGGATATGCTGGTTTGGGGAGTCCGAGAGGTAGAATCCTACAAGCATGTCCATCAGTTTCAGCTTAAAGCCCAGAGAATGAAGGACTGACGAATATGATGGAAAAGGCCAATTTTGATGAAGCAGTAGCCAACCCGTCGAAGAAAAGAGGTACAGAGGTCGAGCAAGGGCCCGGGGTATCTTGCGTACAGTTTAATCACAGCAAAAGCAGAATAGACATTCGAGACTCACATGCGTGTCATCAGAAGAAAACACTGAGCAAATGCCCGGCATAGTGAAGATGTCGAAGAAAGAAGGCGCAAGAGGTCGAGCAAGGGCCCGGGGTATCTTGCATACAAGTTAATCAAAGCAAGGATAGACATTCGAGACTCACAAAGGCATCATCAAACGAAAGCATCGAGCAGGAGCCCGGGGTATAAGCGAGAGAAGAAGGCGAAGGTCGAGCAAGGGCCCGGGGTATACTGGGTACAAGTCAATCACAAAGCAACGCAGAATAGCCATTTGGAGACTCACAAAGTCATCATCAAACGAAAACATCGAGCAGGAGCCCGGGGTATAAGCAAAGGAGGAAGGCGAAGGTCGAGCAAGGGCCCGGGGTATACTGGGTACAAGTCAATGACAAATCAACGCAGCATGGACATTTAAGACTCACAAAGACATCATCAAACGAAAACATCGAGCAAGAGCCGAAGGTCGGAAAAGACGGAGAGAGAATCGAACAAGTAGAGCCTGGAGTGAGTGTCAGGATAGGCAAGTATCAATGTAATGGGACACGTACCAAAAGGCAAGAAGGCAGAAATACAAAGATTGACCGTTGAAAAGGAAACCGCGACTGTTGCACCGTGTGGAGGGCGCGGAACGCGGAAACACTCTGGAATCTCAATTAGTCTCCGTACAGCAGGCAAGGGGTACAAGCTCACATGGCTGGCTGACCGAGGGTGGCGGAAGGGTGTCCGTAGCACGTGGGATAGTGTGGGCAAGCACCGGGAAGAGGGCGGGGTGCAGAGGGAGGTTTCGCGTCGTCGTAGGAAGGAAAGGGTTTCGCGCGGTGAATGGAGGGGTATCGCGGCGGAAGAGAGTCGGTCTTTCAAGGGCTCAAGCAATATTGGAGTAGTCGCAATTGCGCGATCTGTGAAAGAAGGTGAGCCATTACTGACAAGGCGGCGTGCACGTGGACGCACAAAGGAAGAATTTTCAAGGACATTTGTCCATCTGGATGCACATTGGGCTAGTGAGAGAGTACCGAGGAGGAACCGCTACAGAAGTAATCAGTATCGAGAGCAACACAGGGAGAACGGGAAACGCACGAGAAGAGCATCTTCCATGAGATATCGGAAGCCCTGTCAGACAACGGATGAGGAGGGCGCGTGGAAATGAGAAAAAAGGACGCACGGGGTAGTTGGGCGCTGTGGCGGTACGTGATACGTCCGTTGCTAGCTTGAGAAAGGTACAGGTCAGTGAGGGAAGAAAATTGCCACAAGAGACGCACTTTACACAGAAGGGCCATTTTGGCACGGAGGACACACGGGAAGATGATGAGGGATAGGAAGAGCTGTCGCCGCGTCAAGCAAATAGTATGTCCTACGGCTCTTAGGCAGCCGAGCAAGTTTCCTGCAAAGCAATAAATATCAATAGTGAACGAGGAAGATGTGCGAGTTCTTACTAGATGAAGCAGAGTATATATCTGGACCATGATCAGCAACAGAACCAGGGCGAGACTGGTTACGCACTGAGCAGGGCCTATTCTTCACATCCTGCGCCAACGACGCGACGCGATACCCGCCTCTAGTCGCACCCTGAACGCCTTCATGTACGGCTCACTAGAGACGCCGTAGGTGACTTTACGGACGCCCTTGGGCTCGCCCATGACAATGTCATCGTCAAGCTCGGCCATGTCAACGTCGTCGTCGAGCTCGCCCATCTCCTCGTCGTCGTCAGGCTCCGCCATCTCCTCGTCGTTGTCCACCTCGGCCATCTGCTCATCGTCGTCAACGACTGGCATATCGACCACTGGGACCTGCACTGCTGGAGGGTCCGCGTGCATGCTGGGGGAGTTGTGTTTCTCGTAGATCTGGTCCCAGTGAAGGCGACGACTACGCTCGACGGGCGTCTCCTTGGCGGGGTCTGGACGGATAATGACGTCCAGTTGAAGTATGTGTATGGACATGATGGGGGTGGGCAGCCTCAGGCGCTTGAGGGGGCGCTGGGTGTCTGCATCAACGGAGGGCTTGTTGTCCCGCTCGAACTCGTGGCGAGTCCTCTTGGGGCGAGCTTGGACGGGGAGGAAGGGGACGGGGATGTGAACAAACTGGGTGTTGGAGATGGAGGACATGGTGGTTCAAGACAAGGAATGATGGGCTGTGCAGGGCTATTTGCTCTGAAATGGTGCGCTCCTGCAGTCGAAAGAAGGTGAACAGACGTTATACGAGGCCAAGGACGCGTCGCAGACGTCGGTGGGTGGCCTGCAGTCTCGTTCCGCGGAAGCAAATTGTGGAGGCAGGCATGGCGCGTCGAGGAAACATGATCGCGAATTTTCATCTTTCAAGCATCCTTTCGCTCATTCCTCTACTCGTTTGGACACGAAAAGGACACAAGAGTTTAAGGAGACGTACCAGAGCTGCGAAATCCATAGAGAAACCACCAAAAACCATTGCGATGAGGATGTTCAAGTATTTCGACGACGTTGGTAGTTCATATAGTGATAATGACGCGTAATGGAGGGCGCAAATGGGCTGTCTAGGGCGTTCCAACCGATAGTCGCGCCGTTGACACTGGGCACGTTGATCGGACGCGTGACCACGCGATGTTGACGCGATGTTTGCCGCGATCGAAAGACATCAAAAAACGGACGAGGAGCTACGAGGAGAGCAGGGTATAGAGCAGCAGAGACATTGGTGAGCGTTGAACACGAAAAATTTGCATTGCAGCCGAACACCATCTTTCGCACGAACGTCCACCGGAGTCGCCCGGACCGTTCATGTACGACGCGTGCCTTTCGTTTTCTCGAATCTCCAGACCGTCTCTTCGCAGGACGCTATGTTTCAGCATCGGCCTCTATCAGTGCGGTCACCGCGTCCTCTTCACCATGTGTCGGGATTTCAATGGTTTTCCTTTCAACTTTCAGAATTACCCCCACCGACTGCTGGCCGCTCTGAAGTTGCATGCGAGGAATAATCGTCCTGAAACCAGTCCGTTCAACCGCTTTCTCGTGAACCTTTGCAAATTCGGAGACAGGTTTCTTGCAATGGCAATTCTCTGGCACCTTCGATCATATCACCCTCTTGGCCTTTGCACCGAACAAGCTCGGGATCCGCTGCCTGCGGCGATAGAAAGGTCTTAACGCTCGCGCCCCATCCGGAATCGCTATATAACGCACTGGTGGCTCCGACCGCACGCATTAGCGATGGCAAGTGACCACGACGAGCAGCCGCTTCTACTGCCCAAGACCCATGACGGCTTTTCCTGGCGTGAATTTCTCTCCCAGCAAGTCGATCCGGAATCCTCCACCGCGCCCCTAGTGGCGTACTGCTTCGTGACTGGATTCATGTATTACTATTCCTCCTCCCAGGAGCATCGCTCTAAAACACTTGCAGCGACGCCATCTCATTCACAGCAGTCTTTGTCTGGTGTGGTTTTCAAACGGGTAATGTCGCACAGGTATGTACCGTACTCTCCACCACCTTCGTCCTACTTACACGAAACACAGCTCGCCCTCGCCCTCGCACGAACGATCAAAACTCGGACCCTCCTCTTCTCCCTCACCGACCGCCAAGCCCTCCTCTCCCTCCTCTCCTTCAACATCGGCGCCTTCCTCGGCCGCATCTCCGACTCCCCCCGTCTCTCCAAATCCAGCGGCCCAAAGACACGAACCTGGCTAATCTCAGGCACCCTCTTCCAATCCCTCCTCACCCTCGCCGCGGGACTCTGCATCCAAGCCAGCGGCGAAGAAAGCATCTCTCACACGCGCGGGCAACCCGCGTGGACGAGCCGTGCCGCAGAGCTCGGGCTGGCGATGATGGCGATGAGTTTGGGACTTCAGGGTATCATGGCCAAGAGGCTTAATACTCAGTTCAGCACCACAGGTACGCTTGTCAGCACACACACTATCATTGACTGAATGTCCCCAGTCGTGCTAACCGCAGTCTGGGTCGAGCTCATGGTGGAGCCCAAGTTGTTTTGGCGCAGCGGCGGAAAGGGCCGAGACCACAAACTACTCGGGCTCGGTGGTCTATTCGTGGGCGCCGTGGTCGCACGGCTGCTCGTGGAGGAGATTGGTGCGCCTGCAACGTTGGCGGTCGGCGCTGGAGTAAAACTTTTGGTGGCGCTGGGATGGATGTTTGTTCCGGAAAAGGGCGGGAACAGAGCAGCGACCACTCAGCCGCCCGCGACGTATGGAGCGATTGTATGAATGGACTTGTTTTGGAAGACGACTATAGCATTGCAAGAGAATACATAGTACAGGGCTTAGATACGAAGAATACAAGACACTGCAAGGAAGAGTCAGCAAACGATGCAAGTCGAGTAAGAGGATGGGACCCTCAGACAAGATAAAGATGTCCTTCATGAAGGTTCGGACATATGCTTGTTTATAATAAATGCATCGCGGGGAAGGGGAGGGATGGAAGGTGGATTGAAACACACCTTACGATAGCTCAACTGCAACGACGACGACCTGGCGAAGAAATGTATCAGCGCCCGAACGCACGACTGCCCAACGCAGAAGACTTCAGCGGGTGGTGTGTGTTAGCACTGGGCCCACGTATGTCGTCGCCCACTAACTCGCTTCGTCATAAGCTCGGGAGGAACAAGGGACCCACCTAGAGGGAATGAGTTAGCTTGAGGTAGGTGGAAAGGGGAGGGATAGAGGAAGGAAAGAATCAGTTGGTGATGCATGTTGCGAGTGAGGATCATCGATTAATCGTCACCGACTCGAAGATGGAAAGTATCATCAGGGAATGGAGTGAGACGGGTACACACCTTCTGCGAGTACCCGAGCACCATTATGGATGAGGACAGGACATGGCAATAGTCTGAAGGAGCAATGTCAGTGTGAGAGTAATGGAGGATGGATGAGAAGAAAAAAAGAATCAGAGAAGCCGGTATTTTCTTGTCTCTCGACCGCACCCGCATGCAATGAACCGCCTAGTCCGCCCCAGAACGGAGCGGGTAGTACGCTTCTCACAAAGAGAAGGGCGCACGGCACGGGGTGCAGTACGAGTATTCAACGAATGGATGAACTTGGTTTTCGTCGTGGAGGGGAAGTGTGCGTGGAGAAGAGGCTCACCTGGCGAAGGGGGCGGGATACCATGAAAGTAAGTCAGCCTGGGAGGAAAACGCTGGTCAGCACACGTCTCGCAAATCGCGGTGAAAAAGAAGAAAAAAAGTCAGAAAGATTTTTTGGTATAAAGAGTTGTCCACAAGAGGTTGACTCTCTCGTTCGGAAGCAGAACTGAAGTTCACATCATGAAGAGGGGATGGAGGAGAAACGCACCGAGGAGAACGACAACGACGTGGTGGAAGAGAAGAGAGAGCCGGAGGTATATATCACATCACGGCTGTCTAAAAAGGACGGAAACATTGCCAAACTGGTCAACACAACTCGCTAGGCAATGCGCCACGTGATCTGAACGATTGTCTTCAGAAAGTATTAGAGAGGGTGGTATCGAGCCTCTTAATGGGCTAAATTTTACTCTAATTCTATCCTCCTCGCTGGCGGCAACCTGACAAACGCGAACAACACAAAAGCAACGACCGTATTCCCCAACGCGACGAAAAACAGGGCGGTCGGGAAGGTAGCGACCGTCTTGGCATAGACAGCCCCGTACATGAATGGTCCGAGAACATTCGCACTGCAGCCAACATTAGCTTTACTCGGAGACCGAAAGAGGGACGCACAATACTGCCTGCAAGACACTCATAGCCCCAAACAACTTGCCCGTCTCCAACGGCTTCCCTGGCCCCACTTTCGCAGCATAAAGAGCAAGCGCAACGCTATTGACAGCTGCTTGGAGACCGTACCCAAACGACCCGAGCATGATGAATAGCGTAAAGACGGAACCCGTTGGCGCAAAGGGCAGTATCGCGAAGGTGACCATGTCAATGAGAATCGAGACCCGCGCCAGCGCGAGATCAAATAAGGAACTGTGTGCCGGAAGTGGCCGCTGGGCATCTTCTTCAGCGAGGAGAGGTTCCGTCTCGGACGTGTCTGCGGTTCTGGTGTCTTTGAAATATTTGATGACGACTGGGTGTGCGTCAGAAACCGGATACACAGGGAAGAGATACCACTAACCAGGCAGTATCAAGATGAGAAAGATTCCCCGACTTGCACCAAGACTGCTTATGCAGTATCCCAGCTGCGAAACATCAGAAAGAATGCAGCGCACATCATTATGGGACTGACATATTCTGCATCCCATCGGAAAGTACTGAGAGCGTACAGGAACTGGCTTGTCAAGGAGGACTGTGGTTCCGTGAAAAACACGCATACAAGAGAAGGGAGAGACGCACCGAGGCCAGGAGCATCAATCCATTGCCCACCGTCAAGATGAGTAGATTCCAGTCCCTTTTCGCCACACCATTCGCAGAATCTTTCGAGATCTTCTCTGGCCATAGGACAGCGAGAGGCTGCAGGAAGAAAAAGGCGCGGCGCAGACGCGACAGGATGGTTCGCTCCTCGGATTGAAGGGATTCTTCGCGCATTCGAGCCATTGCGGCGTCCATTTCAGCTCGTGTGAGAGACTCTGGGAGAACAAAGGCGAAGATGCACATTTGTATGAGCCTGAGCATGGCTGCCACGTAGAACACCCAAAGAACATTGTTGCTGAATCTAGGAATTGTGAGATTGGTGATGAAATCGAGAAGAAAACGGTACCTAACGATGAAACTTCCCAATAGAGGCCCCACAGCAACACCGACCACAGCGAAGCCTGACGCCAGTGAGAAAAGCCGAGATCTGACGCGGCAGTAAGCCTTGTAGTTCAATCGTTTTTGATTTTCGCTCACCTTGTCTCGGGCGTCGAGAGGTCCCCCATATACGCGAAGAGAGCAGCACTCTCACTGGCTATCTCTCCACCTACCAGCCCCATGACCACAGAATTGAGGAGAAGGAACCAATAGCCCCCGGGAATCCTCTCAACAAACTTGGCGACGAAGATATTGTTCAGTGTGCTTAGCAGATGCCCAAAAGCAGTAACTGCAAGGACCCGTGTGCGGCCATGTCGGTCGGAGAACTGGGAGAGTTTAGACACAAGCGCAAAGAGCTTGTAGGCTACGTACGGATCCCCACCAAGCGACAGTAAGGAAAGTGGTTATTCCAGTTGCGGAGGTGAGCACCGCAATGAATGCAGATGTGGCGGAGGCGCACTGAGTGGGAGCAGACGCAAAGACGAGTGTCTTGGGTCCATCCACACGGCAGACGAGTTCAGCGTACAGTTGAACTGTAGACGCGGCCGTTAATGTCAATGTTAGGGTGCTGAGGGGCGCCAGTATCATCATCCATAATGGATTTGGCCTCGACGGGGTGTCGACATCGCGGTTGGTCGGGTCTGCCATGGTGGTCCCAGGGAATTGTGAGTCTTTATCTGAGCTCTAATGATTAGCTGCGGACGGGGGCCCGCTGCGGCGCAGTAGTTGCAACATTGATGTTGAAGACGCGAAGATGGCCGAGGCGTAGCATACTGTATTACTCTGCGAGAGATAAGGAGATCTAGAGAGAGAGAAATCGTCGACGTTGTGGTCAAACTCAATCACGACTAATAAAACACGACCTCCAGCCTTTGATTCCGACTCGCAATGTCCGGCGTACCCGTCCCTCCCGTGATATATGCCCTATGCTGCCCTACCTCCTTGTTGAGATAGTCGATGGCGGCCTTGTTCGGCCCACCCATCCAGTTTCCAACCGTCGATGCAATACACTCGACTCCGTCCTGCCGTTTCTGCTTTGCAGCTGCAGGCGCCCTTGCAACAGTATCTACCGTCGTGAAACCGCCTTCGACCTTGGATCCATCCGTCGACGCGATCGTCGCCGCCCCGTCACAACCCTGCTCAAGGCTAATGTCGCCATGCGCGCCGTGGTCATTGTCCGCACTCAGCTGGAACTCGGCCCACGTTGCCGGCTGCAGCGTTCCCCTCTGCACGCGGCCTTTGAAGCTTGCAGGCAGGGACACAAAGTGCGTCTCGCCGGGCTTGACCGCGATCGACGTCGATGGCTTGTCAAAGTTGGCGCCAGCCGTCCCGTTTCCATTCCAGTAGTTGGGAAAGAAGAAGAACTTGGTCTCCGTCTTGCCTCTGTTCGCCAAAATGATCCCAGGCCCGTCGGCGTGCACTGTACTGTCAGCCTTGGGCAGAGGGGTGCGATGCTCGACGACAGCTGCTTGAACGCGGTGGGCTAGATGGGGCTCACTGGCGGGTGACGCATCGCCGTCGTTGTACGTCAGCAATAAATCCTTGCTCCCGTGGGCCGCGCTGCTCTGTGCATTGTCTCCCACATCGCCTGCATTCCCGCCCCATGCACCGATCCCAATGTAGACTTTCCCTTCCGCGAATGTGCGCACCCAATTCTCCAGATCTTTGTTACTCTTGGGCGCGTCAATGCGAGTGGGGATGCCGTGCCCGTCCAAATGCACCACGCCCTTCAGCTTGTTCTTCAAATTTCCGTCCGCCCTGGCCCACGCAGCGCGCAGGTCCTGCATAATGTCGGGTCTCCCTTGCGCGTGCTGTTGTCTCCAACCTGCTGGATCGTCATATTACCTCCCGCGCCCACGATGACCGAAATGTCGAACGTGTCGTTGCCCATCCACCCGTCCTTGGTGATTTCGGCCTGCTCTCCCTCGTGTCCATCGTGCAGCGCGATGATGGCGCCGGTAGTCTTGTCGGGCGCTGCCAGGCTGGTGGTCTCGCCAGCTTTCACGACAATATTCTTGTTGTCGTTCCAGCCGTGGACTTCGAATTCCTGCGGGTGGTTCGACTTGTTGTGGATGTGAATGTAGTGCATGGTGCTCTGTTCGTCTCTCAAGGCAGCAGTAGTATTTAAAGCGGCACCCCGCGTTTAGTGCTATGCGCTTGCGACATTCCATCCCGCGGTCGGAGTGTCTCACTGAATTGGCCTGCGAGTCTAGAAGTGCGAGAACACCGGGAACCATTTGGCGAGCGGTGCTAGGTCGGTGCAATTTACGAGTCCATTTCAAGATGTTTCTAAAATATCTCCCAGTTCTCATGCTCCATCTTCCTGAGCCTTCAAGTGCGACTGGCGATATCTATGGCTCTATTGCTTCTCGTCGCCGCCTTGTGAAAAGCATCGATATTGCACTGAAAACCGATCAACGAAGAATGACGGTGGCGGTGCATGTCGTCTTCCCGGCTTCCCGCTCCACGCGGACTCACGACGGCCTCTGTCGGGCTCGCCAACTTGTGTTATTTTTTAGACACGAAGCTCCTTCCGACGGGAAGGGCTCTTACTATTTACGCGTTGTCCCCGCGCTAACTGCCGATACAAAATGGGAGATATGAGCTCTACGACTTCACATTCTACCACCCAACATGATCAAGAAACGCGTTCTCCTCTGGGACTGGACCAACTCGCGCGATGTGCCATCCGCCATGGACGCGGTCAACTTTGAGCACATCTGCGCCGTCTCCAACTGGAACACTTGGACACCTGCGGAGCTCAAGAATCGGGCACCATTCCGACCTATGGTGCGCACCAAAGACCAGCTCGCTGGCCAGGATTGGGAGAACGTGCTCCACAGCAACCAACCCATAATACACTTTTTAAACGAGCCCGAGCGCGCTGGTGTGTCCGCTGCCGAGGCTGCTTCACTTTGGGAGCAGCATATGGTTCCCCTCCGTTCGCAGCACGGCAAAAAGCTCGTTTCGCCTAGCTGTGCGAGCGATGCCAACGGGAAGAAGTGGATCACGGAGTTTTTGGAACGCGTCAAGACGCATCCTCCCGACTTTCTGGGGATGCACTACTACGGCACGAACGGGGACGAGGCCATCAAGTATATCACGGAGCTGCATAACGAGCATTCGCACCTTCCTGTTATCGTGTCGGAGATTGCCAGTATTTCGCGGGACAAGGGGCAAGTGTATGCGTTTACGGCAAAGTTGGCGAATTGGATGGATGGGACTGGGTGGGTGCATGAGTATGGCTTCTTTGGGTGTATGAGGCATGTTGCGGACGGGTTTGTGAGTCCAGAGGCACAGTTGATGGATGCGAATGGGCATTTTACAGAGTTGATGGAGAGGCTTATGACGGAGGAACCTGTAAAGGCTTGAGTGGAATTAATTGTGTTGTGAGCGACGGATCATTCGGATCATTCGGACCATTCGGACTGTGAACACGGCATCTCTTCACTTTCCATTGTTCAAAACATCGGGCGGCGCAGAACCCCATTCCCTCAGGATGATATTTTCCCTTGGCTCAAAGAAGGAACATCTTTCACACATATTGTCATCAGTCATAAGCTCAGAAGCTAGCCTGGGTACTATGTGCCTGCGAAATGGCTTCATTCACTCCACTCTTCATCGACGGGAAGGAGACCCCTGCTAGCGACAACGCTACATTCGAGGTGTTCAGTACCACCGCCTCTGGAGTCGTTGGGACCTCGGCGTCAGCCTCTAGTGCCGATTGCAAAGCTGCCGTCGAAGCGGCTGGGCGCGCCTTCAAGACTTGGGAACAAACGACGCCATGGTACCGCCGCGACCTGTTCCTCAAGGTAGCAGATCTCGTAGCTTCGGATCGGTGGCGCGATCTTGTCGTTAAAACTACGGTTGAAGAAACTGGTTGTATCCCGGCATGGGCTTTGGGTGGTTGGATCGGTGTAGCGTCGCTTCTTCGCACGGCTGCATCCTTTGCGAATGAGCTTACGGGGATGACCTTCCCTTCGTCTTCTATACCAGGAGGGCACTGTGTCATGGAGCGCCGCGCCGTTGGTGTCGTGTTGGTGTTTTTCTCTCTCTCGGAGGATCAGTCGCTGAAGACCTGATAGCTTTGGAATCGCCCCTTGGAACGCTCCATTTACGCTCACAGTCCGCGCCATAGCAGTCCCTCTTATGTGTGGAAACACGGTTGTTCTCAAGTCCTCCGAGTTCAGCCCTCGTACCCAGGCGCTCGCCGTGCAACTATTCCACGAAGCGGGCTTTCCTAGTGGTGTTCTCAATTACATCTCCATGTCGCGGGAAACTGCGCCAGTCCTCACGGCGGAGATCATCGCGCATCCTCTCGTGCGCAAGATAAACGTGATTTCATCCGGCCTTTCTCTATTCTTGAACTCATAGTTTTCCTAGTTCACTGGAAGTGACCGCGTAGGCCGCATCATCGCTACTGAAGCCGCCAAGTACCTGAAGCCTGTTGTGCTAGAGCTCGGCGGAAAGGCACCAGCGGTGGTAAATTCAAGACTTTTAAATTGCCTCCTTGACTGATTTGTCTCAGGTCCTGGATGATGCAAGCCTTGTCGATGCGGCCAATGCGATCGTTTACGGCGCAATGCTTCACTCTGGACAGATCTGCATGTCGACCGAACGTGTCATCGTCCAACGCGGCGCGGCAGATAAACTTGTCGCGCAGATCCAAACCCTGACCGAGACGCTCACTGTCGGCACGGAGGAGAATGTCAAGCTTAGACCGCTATTCTCTGAAGGCTCCGCTGCGAATGTGCTTGCGATGATCTCGGAGGCGCAGGCAGCGGGAGCACAGCTCATCGCTGGTGACCTCGGACGCAATGGCGCGCTGGTGCGGCCTCATCTTATCAAGGGAGTGAAACCGGGGATGAGGCTCTGGGAGCGCGAATCGTTTGGTCCAGGTTAGTATCCTACATCATCAAGCATTACTTTTGTTTTGACCCGCCGCTAGTTATTGCGTTTGCAGTGGTCGACACGCCCGAGGAAGCTGTCGAACTTGCTAATGCTTCCGACTACTCCTTGAGCGCGGCACTTTGGACTTCGGACATGTATATGGCCCATCGCATTGCTCCCATGATTCGTGCAGGTAGGTTGCACTGATTCTACTCGAATCCCATCACTCACATTCACTGCAGGATACGTCAATATAAACGGACCCACTTTCCACTCTGAGCCCCTCGTGAGCGTTGCTGGGCTCAGGTGCGTCTTTCCTTGTGATATTTGCTCGCGGAAGTAAACTGATTCTGGTTTTTTTCAGCGGCTCTTCTGGTTATGGTCACTTTGGTATCGATGATTTCACGGACAAGCGGATTGTCGCGACACATCCGCTTGGTCGTCAGTTCCCATTTTTGAAGTAAATGTATAAGGAGCTGCTTGGATTGTACTATTAGTGCTATGTACTGTTTTGTGGATTGCTCGCCTCGTCGCCGTCTTCAGAAACGGTGGCACATTGATGGCATCATTCCCGAATCAGTCCCATCTCTTGTCCGTCTCTTTGCCGTCTCTCCAACCCTCTTTACATCTTGAGCGACTGTTAACACTCTCATTGCACCCAACGCTTGAATATTCGCAAATCTGAATGGCTGTGACGAATCTACACCGGAAACCGGTCTGGAGATACGATTCAGACGTCCGGCAAACCTTTGAATTGTGCTACCCGCTGGAGACGCGCGGCCATATGTTGTAGCTGCCAAGCGAGACAGACGCCGTGACGGTCTCAGGACCAGACGCGCGACTCAGAGCGCCCGTATGCACTTTCGCCGTCTTCGGGCATCTGTATAGGTTTCAGACCCAACTTCAACGTTACATTGGCTCGCCATATTCAGCACAGATGACTGGGGAGGACTCAGTTGTGCGATCATGGACGGAGCCCGCCGAAGAAAGCGGGCCAACCAGGTAGATTTCCGGTCACTTTCAATACTGTTCTGCGAGGGTCCCGCCATCCTAGGCCGGATGTACGTGACGTGGTGCTTCTAATGATACCAACTCAAATATCTAAAGGTTCAGCTGCCGCCTCGAAGAATCATAACCTTGATGACCACGATTCCGTTCTTCGGATTCCTTGGACTTTGTTCGTCTCTTACCCCTCGGCTCAAAGCTCCTTTATAAGCTCGCCCGTGCAGATGCGACTTCCATCGCCAAATGGTCCACTTCACCCCACTCTTCATCGACGGGCAGGAAACCCCTGCCAGCGACAATGCTACATTTGAAGTTTTCAATACCACTAAATCTAGCGTCGTCGGGACCTCAGCTTCGGCCTCCAGTGCTGACTGCAAAGCCGCTGTCGAGGCTGCCGGGCGTGCCTTCAAGGCTTGGGAAAAGACAACGCCCTGGTTTCGCCGCGACCTGTTCCTCAAAGTAGCAGATCTTGTCGCTTCAGATGCATGGCGCGACCTCATCGTCCAGACCACTGTCGAAGAAACGGGTTGCATCCCCGGCTGGGCTTGGGGAAATTGGTCATTGCTCGCTTCTATGCTGCGCGCTGCCGCCTCGTCTGCGAATGACTTGACAGGCACGACTTTCCCTTCGTCCACCGGCGGTCAATGCGTCATGGAGCGGCGCGCGATGGGTGTTGTGTATGTCTTCCATTATACCTGTTTCGCGTCGCTAACAATTCGACAGGTTCGCCATTGTCCCATGGAACGCACCCGTCGCACTCGCTCTGCGTGCCATTGCGGTTCCCATCATCTGCGGCAATACCGTCGTTCTCAAGTCCTCCGAGTTTAGCCCGCGAAGCCACGCACTCGTTGTGCAGCTTTTCCACGAGGCGGGGCTTCCAAACGGTGTTCTCAACTACATCTCCATCTCGCGCGAAACTGCGGGAGTTCTCACAGCTGAAGTTACCGCGCATCCCCTCGTGCGCAAAATAAACGTGCGTTCTTTGTCTTATTCTTGATGCACGGGTTCTCACTCTCGTGTAGTTCACTGGTGGAGACCGCGTCGGCCGCATAATCGCCACCGAAGCAGCCAAGCATCTGAAGCCCGTTGTCTTGGAGCTTGGCGGCAATGCAGCAGCAGTTGTAAATTAAAAACCTTGGCCTCATCATCTCCTTTGGCTGACGTATCTCAGGTCCTTGAAGATGCCAGCATTGAAGACGCAGCGAATGCGATCGTGTACGGCGCTATGATGCATTCCGGGCAAATTTGCATGTCCACTGAGCGGGTGATTGTCCAACGTGCTGTGGCAGATACCCTCGTCGCACAGATCAAGACACTGTCCGAGAAGCTCACTGTCGGCACGGAGGAGAGTGTCAATCTCCGGCCAGTGTTCACGGAGAGCTCGGCTGCAAATATACTTGCGGCGATATCTGAGGCACAGGCAGCGGGAGCCAAGGTCGTTTCAGGTGATCTTACGCGCCATGGAGCGCTGCTGCGGCCCCACCTAGTCACGGGCGTCAAACCGGGCATGAGGCTCTGGGAGTGTGAATCGTTCGGACCAGGTTAGCGCTATTCTATTTTGGCCTTTTATCTCTTCTCAGAGGCTTCTAGTCTTGGCTTTCGCCGTGGTCGACACCCCTGAGGAAGCAGTCGAACTTGCGAATGCCTCCGAGTACTCTTTGACTGCAGCTCTTTGGACGTCGGACATGTCCAAGGCCCAGCGCATCGCGCCGCTCATTCGTGCAGGTAGGCAGCAAGTTTTCTGTCGGTCTGGGGCGCTCATCTTTGCTCAGGATACGTCAATGTCAATGGCCTCACCGTTCACAATGAACCATTCATCGGTGTCGCCGGGCTTGGGTACGTTCTTGGAAACACTACCAATCTCATGGAACTCATAATCCCTCGTAGTGGGACTTCTGGCTATGGTAACTTCCATGTCGATGACTTTACGGACAAAAGGGTTGTCGTGACCCATCCGCTTGGCCAGCAATTTGCGTTTCAGTAAATTTTTGTATTGATCTCTAATGGCATTCCCTTCTTCCTCGACTTGTTGAACGCCTTGCAGCACCGGGACCAAGACCTGGCCGACGAATAAAGGGGTATCATCGTGTTGCCCAGAGCTGTTCCTGTTGCTTGGTACCGATGAATGCCCACTAGTTCCGCTCCTAGCGAGAACGCGTGCGGCGCAAAAGCACTTGGCCCAATTTTGTTACGTCCCAGTGCAGAACGCTAGCAATTGACTGAGTGATTGCTGAGTGAACGGATTTGTATCTACGCGGCGATAATCGGGTGATCGGGACCCCGTTGCGGAAGAAAAAGCATCGCCACGATCAAGTCGCCAAGGAAGTTCCTCCATATAAACGTCTCACTCACTCTCATATGTGGAGTGTGTATCCCTAGCCCCCCATCTGAGACTCTCACCCACCATGTCCACCATGACCACCATAGAGAGCAAGACCCTGGGTGCTTCGGTGCCAGTCCTGGACAAAGAAGACTCGAACGTCGATGCAGAACGCGCGATGGCAAAACCCCACCGGCCCACCTTTTGGGAGCACTTGAACTCGGAGGTCGACCCAGCCCAGGCTACGGGTCCTCTGGCGGCATATTGCTTCATGACTGGCTTCATGTGCGTGCAGGGACGAACCACTTGCCACGGAGGGATGCTAACAAAAGATTTGCAGAGATGCCATATCATTCTCTGCGATCTTTGTCTGGTGTGGGTTTCAGACTGGGAATTTTGCGCAGGTGAGGGGTTGTTCTGTTTAGTTTCTTGGTCGTATCCTGGGGACAGCAAGGATCGTCGCTTATTTTTTCGCGTGCTTATTGCGACATTTTAGCTTGCTCTTGCCCTGGCTCGTCTCTGGGAAACCGCTCCCTCCGGCTCAGGGCATGATACGACATTCCACATTGCCGACCGACAGGCACTGACCTCCCTGCTAACTTTCAACCTCGGTGCTTTCTTCGGTCGCCTGGGTGATCGTGTTGGGGCACACAAACGGATCTGGCTCATCTCTGCCACGTTTGTGCAGGCACTGCTCACCATGGCGGCTGCCTTGACCATCTGGAAAAGTGGTGAGGGTAGTATTGCTGCCGTTCGTGGAGACCCCAGCTGGACGAGTGCCCTCACATACGTTGGTCTTGCGTTCATGAGTGCGAGCCTCGGTATACAGGGTATCGTCGGCAAGCGTCTGAATACACAATTTACGACCACCAGTACGTGCAATTCTCCACCGTGAAATCATCCACATTCTGAGTTCCTCGTGCAGTTGTTCTGACGACAGTCTGGGTCGAGCTCGTCACGGACCCAAGGCTATTCAATCTGCGGCAGAAAGTGAAAACGCGCGACCACAAGCTCATCGCTGCCGTCGCGCTCTTTGGCGGTGCCTTTGTCAGCCGAGCCATCCTCGCGCAGATTGGTGCTGCTGGAGCTCTCGGGGTGGGCACTGGCATACGAGTTTTGATTACATTGGCTTGGATTGTCATCCCTGGCAAACCTATCAGCCGGTGATTATCTCTCTCTTATATTCACGCACATAGATTTTGTTTCTTTGGTTTCGATATTAGACATGCTTTGGTACTGGGCCTAATGCTAATAACTATGTATTTTTGCTGTCTGTTGGCCTACTCGACTATCTGAGCGTCCTGCGAACAGACGGTCTGGAAGAAATGAAAGGCACGGCGTTGGTACAGCGGTCCGGGCGACTCCGGTGGACGTTCGTGCGAAAGATGGTGTTCGGCTGCAGTGAAAATTTTCGTGTTCAACCTTGTTCAACGCGCTCACCAACGTCTCTTTGCTGCTCTATACCCTGCTCTCCTCATCCGTCTTTCGATCGCGGCAACACCGCGTCAACATCGCGTGGTCACGCGTCCGATCAACGTGCGCAGTGTCAACGGCGCGACTATCGGTTGGAACGCCCTAGACAACCCATTCGCGCCCTCCATTACGCGTCATTATCACTATATGAACTACCAGCGTCGTCGAAATACTTGAACATTCTCATCGCAATGGTTTTTGGTGGTTTCTCTATGGATTTCGCAGCTCTGGTACGTCTCCTTAAACTCTTGTGTCCTTTTCGTGTCCAAACGAGTAGAGGAATGAGCGAAAGGATGCTTGAAAGATGAAAATTCGCGATCATGTTTCCTCGACGCGCCATGCCTGCCTCCACAATTTGCTTCCGCGGAACGAGACTGCAGGCCACCCACCGACGTCTGCGACGCGTCCTTGGCCTCGTATAACGTCTGTTCACCTTCTTTCGACTGCAGGAGCGCACCATTTCAGAGCAAATAGCCCTGCACAGCCCATCATTCCTTGTCTTGAACCACCATGTCCTCCATCTCCAACACCCAGTTTGTTCACATCCCCGTCCCCTTCCTCCCCGTCCAAGCTCGCCCCAAGAGGACTCGCCACGAGTTCGAGCGGGACAACAAGCCCTCCGTTGATGCAGACACCCAGCGCCCCCTCAAGCGCCTGAGGCTGCCCACCCCCATCATGTCCATACACATACTTCAACTGGACGTCATTATCCGTCCAGACCCCGCCAAGGAGACGCCCGTCGAGCGTAGTCGTCGCCTTCACTGGGACCAGATCTACGAGAAACACAACTCCCCCAGCATGCACGCGGACCCTCCAGCAGTGCAGGTCCCAGTGGTCGATATGCCAGTCGTTGACGACGATGAGCAGATGGCCGAGGTGGACAACGACGAGGAGATGGCGGAGCCTGACGACGACGAGGAGATGGGCGAGCTCGACGACGACGTTGACATGGCCGAGCTTGACGATGACATTGTCATGGGCGAGCCCAAGGGCGTCCGTAAAGTCACCTACGGCGTCTCTAGTGAGCCGTACATGAAGGCGTTCAGGGTGCGACTAGAGGCGGGTATCGCGTCGCGTCGTTGGCGCAGGATGTGAAGAATAGGCCCTGCTCAGTGCGTAACCAGTCTCGCCCTGGTTCTGTTGCTGATCATGGTCCAGATATATACTCTGCTTCATCTAGTAAGAACTCGCACATCTTCCTCGTTCACTATTGATATTTATTGCTTTGCAGGAAACTTGCTCGGCTGCCTAAGAGCCGTAGGACATACTATTTGCTTGACGCGGCGACAGCTCTTCCTATCCCTCATCATCTTCCCGTGTGTCCTCCGTGCCAAAATGGCCCTTCTGTGTAAAGTGCGTCTCTTGTGGCAATTTTCTTCCCTCACTGACCTGTACCTTTCTCAAGCTAGCAACGGACGTATCACGTACCGCCACAGCGCCCAACTACCCCGTGCGTCCTTTTTTCTCATTTCCACGCGCCCTCCTCATCCGTTGTCTGACAGGGCTTCCGATATCTCATGGAAGATGCTCTTCTCGTGCGTTTCCCGTTCTCCCTGTGTTGCTCTCGATACTGATTACTTCTGTAGCGGTTCCTCCTCGGTACTCTCTCACTAGCCCAATGTGCATCCAGATGGACAAATGTCCTTGAAAATTCTTCCTTTGTGCGTCCACGTGCACGCCGCCTTGTCAGTAATGGCTCACCTTCTTTCACAGATCGCGCAATTGCGACTACTCCAATATTGCTTGAGCCCTTGAAAGACCGACTCTCTTCCGCCGCGATACCCCTCCATTCACCGCGCGAAACCCTTTCCTTCCTACGACGACGCGAAACCTCCCTCTGCACCCCGCCCTCTTCCCGGTGCTTGCCCACACTATCCCACGTGCTACGGACACCCTTCCGCCACCCTCGGTCAGCCAGCCATGTGAGCTTGTACCCCTTGCCTGCTGTACGGAGACTAATTGAGATTCCAGAGTGTTTCCGCGTTCCGCGCCCTCCACACGGTGCAACAGTCGCGGTTTCCTTTTCAACGGTCAATCTTTGTATTTCTGCCTTCTTGCCTTTTGGTACGTGTCCCATTACATTGATACTTGCCTATCCTGACACTCACTCCAGGCTCTACTTGTTCGATTCTCTCTCCGTCTTTTCCGACCTTCGGCTCTTGCTCGATGTTTTCGTTTGATGATGTCTTTGTGAGTCTTAAATGTCCATGCTGCGTTGATTTGTCATTGACTTGTACCCAGTATACCCCGGGCCCTTGCTCGACCTTCGCCTTCCTCCTTTGCTTATACCCCGGGCTCCTGCTCGATGTTTTCGTTTGATGATGACTTTGTGAGTCTCCAAATGGCTATTCTGCGTTGCTTTGTGATTGACTTGTACCCAGTATACCCCGGGCCCTTGCTCGACCTTCGCCTTCTTCTCTCGCTTATACCCCGGGCTCCTGCTCGATGCTTTCGTTTGATGATGCCTTTGTGAGTCTCGAATGTCTATCCTTGCTTTGATTAACTTGTATGCAAGATACCCCGGGCCCTTGCTCGACCTCTTGCGCCTTCTTTCTTCGACATCTTCACTATGCCGGGCATTTGCTCAGTGTTTTCTTCTGATGACACGCATGTGAGTCTCGAATGTCTATTCTGCTTTTGCTGTGATTAAACTGTACGCAAGATACCCCGGGCCCTTGCTCGACCTCTGTACCTCTTTTCTTCGACGGGTTGGCTACTGCTTCATCAAAATTGGCCTTTTCCATCATATTCGTCAGTCCTTCATTCTCTGGGCTTTAAGCTGAAACTGATGGACATGCTTGTAGGATTCTACCTCTCGGACTCCCCAAACCAGCATATCCTCAAATGCACGCTCGCCCCTCCTGCGTCACCGTAAGATTTCTGCTGATCGTTCCTCGGGATGAGACTGAACGTACCTGTTTAGCAAGTCCTCGACATTGAAACGTCAACGCGATACCCATTGCAAGACATACCATCTCCCACCCGGCGTATTCCATTCTCTCCAATCCCCCGAATCGACCATAGCCGCCTCAGAATACCCGAACCGTGCCAACAGACTGCAGCCCGATCTAGAGTGCCCTCCCGGCCGCTCACCCTTTGCCCTCTTGCACCGCCATTGCTGGTCTTTGGCCTCCATCTCTTTTTACCCCAGAACGCTCCGACGACCACCAACGGTCCCACAACGGCCATGCTTCATCTACTACCAATGACAGCCTATTCCCGACTTCCATTTCCCGCGCTGTACCAGCTCGCTGTCCTTTGCAGTCGCAATGCCCCGAAGACCAGTCCAGATTTGAAATCACCATCGTTGCTTTCGACCGAGTTTCCTCAGTTATCCGAAGCTCCAGTTGCTTTCCGTCGTTCTGTCTTTGCTTTCGTCTGAGCATGCTGCATTTCTTCGTCCGGTAGGATCGCATACACAGTATCATTTTCTTTTTACTGACGTTCTGGCAGGATCTCCTGTCGTTTGTTATTCGTCTCGCCACCCCATGCGCCCCACATTGCATCAAGAACTGTAGATGATGGCAAGACCAGAAGACCCGGACATTGGTAGAGGAAGATTGCAGGAGGAGAAGGGAGGAGGACACGGAGGTTGGATGTCATTATAGATGGACTACATGTATGAAGCCGTCTAGCACATATTGGATCGCATTTTTCTGCCCAAGAATTCGATTGAATGATTTTACACTCTGCTCTACAGTAAGTAGCTCGGCATTTTAGAATCCAGCGGGCCACATTGCAGCCTAGGACGGAGACAATGCTACACCGAGAGGTAGCAGGGGCGCGAGGAGAAGAGTCGACATGATGGTGGAGAATGAAGGCAGTCAAGCTCGTTCCCGATGCAGTGTGACTCATGCTGGTGGTCCCGATGGAGGGCGAAGGGCTGGGGCTGGTCCAGTGACGCTACGCAATGAGAAAGGAAAAGGCGGCATTGTCTGATGGCGGATCATTTTCTCGGCCCTCTTTCCAACTCCCACTCCCAATCGCACAAGGACTCACTCACGCACACCAGAAACAAGCAGCGAATCCAAGTCCGAACACACGGGATACGACGCTTCAAGATGCGACAACCAAGAAGACGAGGCAACTCAGGGCAGAAAGTTTTCAAAGTCAAGGTGCGAAGAGAGATCCAAAAAAGCGGATTGCATAGTCTACACGATACATGGGGCATAAGGCATATAATGATACACTTCTAATTGTTTTCACAGTCCGATTTCACGAAAGCAAGTCAATAGCAAGTTTAGAGAGTGGTCGGGGAGCAGTTGAGACCGGTGCTGCCCTTGAGCTGCGAGCAAGCGCAGGGGGAGAGGCCGGAGCTGCAACTCCTGGTTCCATAGATCGACGACACAGCCTGGCAGGCCTGGGCGATCGCAGAGCCGACTTCAGAGCTGGCCTTGGTCAACCCGAATTGTTGCAAGAGGCTCTCAGCGGCGGAGGTCTCGGCTTGGATGATTTTGCTGCAGCAGTAAGTGTCCCGGCCGCCAATCGAGCCCGAAGAGCTCGTGGTCGTGGCCTGCGCCGTGGAACTGGTGTGGGTAGTGGCGGCTGCCGTGCTGCTGGTGCGGATGGTGGACGAGGAAGCCGGAACCGTGGAGGAGCGCACAGCTGATGAAGAGGCGGCTGGAGCGGTAGAGCTCGGGTGGCTGCTCGAGGAAGGAGCAGAGGAACTCGGGCGGGCGACCGAAGAAGAGGCAGCAGCGCTACTGTAGCGAGCGGATGAAGACACTGCTGCAGAGCTGCTGGGGTGAGGAGCCGAGGACGATGCAGCCGCGCTGCTAGAGTGGGCAGAGGAAGAGGCTGCAGCAGAGCTGGAGTGAGCCGAAGAGGAGGCTGCCGCACTGCTGTAGTGAGCGGATGAAGACATCACAGAGCTGCTGGGACGAGCAGCCGACGATGATGAGGTCACGACGCTGCTAGGGTGAGCGGTGGAAGACGCTGCAGCAGAGCTGGAGTGAGCCGAGGAAGAGGCGGCAGCGCTGCTGTAGCGAGCGGATGAAGAAACTGCTCCAGAGTTGCTGGGGTGAAGAGCCGACGACGAGGCCGCAACGCTGCTGGAGCGAGCAGACGAGGAAGGAATAGCAGAGCTGGAGTGAGCCGTGGAAGAGGAAACTGCGGTGCTGCTCGGGCGGGCAGATGATGAGGCTACAACGGAGCTGTAGCGGCTCGATGAAGAGGCACTGCTAGAGCGAGGGGCCGAGGAAGAGGCGGCGCTGCTTGAGTGAACTGATGAAGCAGAGCTGCTACGAGCGGCAGAAGAGGAGGGCGAGGCGCTGGTGTAGCGGGCTGATGAAGAGGCGCTGCTAGAGCGAGGTGCCGAGGAGGAGGCTGCAGCGCTGCTGGAGCGTACAGAAGACGCTGGCGCAGAGCTGGGGTGAGCCGAGGAAGAGGCGACGCTAGAGCGGGCGGCGGAAGAAGATGCCGCGCTGCTGTAACGAGCAGACGAGGACACCGCAGAGCTAGAACGGGTCGATGAAGCAGAGCTCGAACGAGCTGCAGACGAAGAAGCCGCGCTGCTGGGACGAGCAGAGGAGGAGACCGCCGCAGAAGAGCTGGCGCGGACTGATGAAGCAGAGTTGCTACGAGCAGCGGAGGAAGAAACGGCAGTGCTGCTGTAGCGAGCGGATGAAGCAGAGCTGCTGGAACGGGCGGCCGAGGACGAAGCCACGCTTGAGCGAGCCGAGGATGCAACGCTGCTGGAGTGGGCAACTGATGAAGACGGACGGGCTGAAGAAGACGAGTGAATGCTCGAAGCACCGGCGCTGGAAAGCGAGACTGGAGAAACTATGAGCTTTTTCGCTTTTTTGGTGAGTAAAGAGAAACATTACCGCTCGAACAATCAATGCCGATGGCGCTGAAAAGAGTCTTGCAGCATTGCAGAGGACGCTTGGACCCAGAGCTAGAAAAGAAGTCAGAATGAAATTCTCAAGAACAAACGGGATACTCACCAAGACTTGGTTCCGTCAGCAGCAGTGGTAGCAGGCACACATGCCACACCGATGTTTTGACCAACATTCAAAGAGGACGAGACACCGGCGTCGTTCAAGCAGCTGCTCCCATACGGGCTAGTGGGAAGCTCGATGCTGTCACAGCAGAAAGTGCTCTGTCCGTTGCACGAAACAGATCCAGAGGCAGAAGGCGAGGCACTGGAAGCCGTGCGGGAAGCGGAAGCCGAGCTCGGGAGATGAGATGTGGAAGCTGATGCCGAAGAGCGGACGGAGGAAGAGCTGGAGTGGGCCGCGGAAGAGCTGCTGGCACGAACGCTGGAGGCCGAGCTGCTACGGACGGAGCTGCTAGCCGAGGAGCTGGCGTGAGCGGAAGATACAACGGCGCTGCTCGAGCGAACCGATGATGCCGAGGCAGAGCTGGAGTGGGGCCCAGAAGAGCTACTGGGACGGGCACTGGAAGCCGAGCTGCTAGCTGAGCTGGGGCGGGCAGAAGATACAACGGCGCTGCTGGAGCGAACCGATGCTGATGATGCTGATGCCGACGAGCGGACGGATGCAGAGCTGGAGTGCGCCACGGAAGAGCTGCTGGGACGAGCACTGGAGGCCGAGCTGCTAGCTGAGGAGCTGGGGTGGGCAGAAGACACAACCGCGCTGCTGGAGCGAACTGATGCCGATGATGCCAAGGCAGAACTGGAGTGGGCCGCGGAAGAGCTGCTGGGACGAGCACTGGAAGCCGAGCTGCTACGGACAGAGCTGCTGGCCGAGGAGCTGGAGCGGGCGGAAGATACAACCGCGCTGCTGGAGCGAGCAGATGCCGATGATGCCGAGCTGGAACGAATGACAGATGATGACGTCGCAGCCGAGGAGCGTGCCGAAGCAGAGCTGCTGGCCCGGATGCTGGCGGAAGAGCTCTGGCGAATGCTGGAAGAGCTAGCAGAGCTCGAACGAGTCGAAGACGCGGCAACACTCGCAGATGAGCTGTAACGAATCGAAGACGACGACGGCGCGGCGGAAGAGCGGGCCGAAGAGCTGCTGGAGGAGCTCGGACGAGTTCCAGATGATGAAGCAGAGCTGGAATACGCAGAACTGCTGGCTACGGCGCTGGAATGGGCCGAAGAGACGGCAGAGCTACTGGAACGAGCTGCAGAGGATGAAGCACGAGCCGAGGCCGAGCTTGAGGCAGAGACGGGCGTCGAGCTACTGCTACGAGCGCTGCTAGATGCCTGGTGTGATTGAGAAGCAGAGCTGCTTGCACGGATGGAAGAGGCCGACGAAGAGGCGCTGCTTGCACGGGAAACCGAAGCAGACGGCGAAACTGAGCTGCTAGGACGCGAAGATGAAGTCGCGCTGCTCGAATGAGCTGCAGAGGAAGATGCAGATGACCGGACTACCGAAGAGGAAGCACGAGAACTACTGGCACTCGCGGAAGAGTAGCCGGATGAGCGAGCCACCGAGGCAGAGCTAGCATGGGAGGCCGACGACGATGGAACGGCACTGCTGGAACGAACTGCAGATGACGACGCGGTGTTGCTGGCGCGCGAAACAGACGAAGAGCTGCTGACACGCGATGCAGATGCAAACGCAGAACCGCTTGAGTGCGCTGAAGAAGCTAAAGGAAATTTCGTTAGAATTAGAGTACAAGAATAGAATTTATAGCTTACCTGAGCTGCTCAAGCGAGAGGACGATGAAGGCCGAGCGCTGACGCTGGAAGCAGAAGATGCCACCGAGCTACGAGCACTGCTTGAGGGCGCCGAGGAAGAGTGGAACACCGAAGATGTCGAATGGCCGTGAGAGCTGCTCGAAGAGCCAGGAGCAGATGATGAAGCAGAGCTGCTAGCCCGGGTGGAAGCTGAAACAGACGAAACACGGGCGCTACTCGCAGCCGACGCAGAGCTGCTGGCACGGGAGACCGAAGCGGAGGCGCTGGCAGAACGAGATGCCGAGGCACTGGTGCTGCTGGCCTTGGAGGCGTTGGACGAGGCGCTTGCAGAGCGAGACGCTGAAGCAGAGACGGCAGAGCTGTTAACTCGGGAGGCACTGGAAGCCGAGGCGCTGGCAGAGCGAGAAGCAGACGAGCTGCTGGCCCGGGAGGCAGAACTGCTGGAAGCCGGAGCAGATGAGGAAGCGCGAGTGCTGCTCGAATAGTGCGGCGCTGAAGACGAGGCAGAACTGCTAGCGCGGATGGATGCCGAAGCGCTTGCAGAATGAGAGGCGGAAGAACTGCTAGCCCGCGATGATGCCGAAGCACTTGCCGAGTGAGATGCCGAAGCGGCAGAACTGCTGACCCGGGATGCAGACGCGCTTGAAGCCGAAGCAGACGAAGAAGCGCGGGAGCTGCTGGAAGAGCGGGGAACGGAAGATGAGGCAGAGCTACTCACACGGGAGACAGAAGCCGAAGCACTGGCAGAACGAGACACCGAAGCAGAAACAGCTGAACTGCTAGCACGAGAAGCAGAGATACTGGCACTCGCAGAACGGGATGCCGAAGTCGAGGCCGTCGAGCTACTCATCCGAGACGCAGAGCTGCTAGCCCTGGAGGCAGAGACACTGGAAGCGGACGAGGATGGGCGGACACTGCTTGACGAGCGAGCCACTGAGGAGGAGGCAGAGCTGCTGGATGACGGAGCCGATGAGCTGCGAACGCTGCTCGAAGAACGGGCGACGGAAGCCGACGAGCTGCTTGCCCGAGAAACAGAGGCTGATGCCGAGCTGCTGGCACGGGAAGCGCTGCTCGATGAGCGGACCGCAGAAGAAGAGGAGGCACCAGCAGAGGAATGGCCGTAAACAGAGCTGCTCGCACGGGAAGCAGACACAGACGCAGAGGAGCGAAGGATCGAAGCCGACGACGCAGAGGCACTCGAACGCGATGCTGAAGCGGACGAGGAGCCACTGGGGCGCGAAGACGACGACGAGGCCCGCATGCTGCTAGCCGACGACGAGCGAGGAATAGAAGCGGAGCTTCCAACAGCACTGGAGCTGGCACGGATCGACGCCGATGACGAGCTGCGAGCGCTGCTGGAAGACGCGGCGCTAACCGAAGAATGACCAACGGAAGAGCTCGAGCTAGCGGAGCGAGACGCCGAAGTCGACGACGCAGAGGCACTCGAACGCGATGCCGAGGCAGATGCGGAGCTGCTGGCACGGGAAGAGGATGAAGACGAAGAACGGACACTGCTGGCTGACGCCGAGTGAGAGTTGGAAGCAGAGCTGCTAGCACGGGAGGCGCTACTCGAGGAGTGGACCGCAGAAGAAGAGGCACCGGCAGAAGAATGGCCAAACACCGAGCTGCTCGCACGAGAAGCAGAAGCAGAGGCTGAGCTGCTAGCACGGGAGGCACTGCTGGACGCCGAAGCCGAGCTGCGAGCACTGCTGGAAGAGCGAGACGCCGAAACCGACGAGGCAGAGGCGCTCGAATGCGATGCAGAGATGGACGCAGAGCTGCTCGCACGGGAAGTAGATGAAGACGACGAACGGACACTGCTGGCCGACGGCGACTGAGAGTTGTAAGCAGAGCTACTAGCACGGGAGGCACTAGATGCCGAAGCCGAGCTGCGAGCACTGCTTGAAGAGTGGGGCACCGACGCCGACGACGCAGAGCTGCTTGAACGCGAAGCCGAAGCGGACGCGGAGCTGCTCAAATGCGAAGGCGACGACGATGCACGCACACTACTGGCGGACGACGAACGAGGGACCGATGCAGAGCTGGAGCTTGCATGGACCGACGTCGAGGACGCGTGTGATGAAGAAGTAGACGATGCAACTGAAACTCATGAGCCCGTGGTCCTGAATAGAAAAAATCGACACTCACTTTGCATGCAATCCACACCAACTCCGGTACTGGCGGTGTTTCCGCAACATTGTGCAAGAGTGCTGCCAGATGAACTAGGAAGAAATGAGCCTCAAGAACAAGGGCGAAAAGAATCAGGCACTCACCATTTGCCATCTGCAGCAGCGACCGCACAACCGGTACCGACATACTCGCCCCAGGCACTCGAAGGTACACCGAGGCCACTGAGTATATTTTTGCCAGCAGAGCTGCTGGTAGAATCGAAGCCCGAGCAGCAGAACTTTTTCTTTGTTCCACAGGTGTAGGGCGTTGAAGAGGGCGTCAAACGCTTGACGACGCCTATAACATTGTGAGCCAACGACCGAGGACAAGAAGAAGAAACTCACCGGGAGTCCGGCGCCGGGGAGGGAGCGGAGGTAAACCGCGAGCCAACCGACGAGCGTTGGTGTCTTGAGGGAGAGCGTCGACGGCGACGAAGGTTGCAAGAGAGAGGGCAGAGAGTAGGATAGTGGTCTTCATGATTTTGAGTCGTTACAAGTGTTGTTCGTTGATACTGCATAACGAAAATCTGCCCTGCTTTTATAGCATTGCTGAAAAAAAGTCTGGACCGTTAAAGGAGAAGATAGGGGGCGGAAGTAGAGTGAGACATGGCGGAACGACTTGCCTCCGCGGAAGCAAGCGGAAGCGAATTTCCTGCTGCCTTTTCCACGGATGGTGTACACATGAATGAGGAGAAAAATCTGCGCTACACGACGCCGAAAAAACCGTGATTTTTGGTCCAAGGGACGCCGAGATATGGCGAAAATGGTTCCAAAGGCGGTGCAAGACATAGGAGAATTTCGTCTCGGAGATGGGCCCAGGCTCATGGGAGCTCGGATAGACCGCAGGGGGTCAGACGTACCCCAATTCTCTTTGAATCTAGGCCTGGGTGAGGCAATTTGGGGCATCGGCGCGTTTGATGTAGTTGGTTCAAATTCAAAGTGGTCGTGATCACATCACTCTCGCGAAGCCGGGACCTTCTGCCCCAGAAAACATTTACTCAGGCAAGTCAAGGGTGCATGTACAACGCATGTTTCGTCCAGTCGTACACGCTCTCTCTACAATCAACGATATCGGTTTTTTTGCTCATCTACTCTTCGATTTATCCCTCCGACAAGAACTTTAATAAGACCGTCAGCTGTCACAGGATGGAGCTTTGAATACGGTGTAGTGTCGACAATATCCTGTTCCCGACGTGAGTCAAAAGCGAGCAGAGTA
The DNA here is from genome assembly GCA_029378245.1 of Roridomyces roridus. NCBI lineage: Eukaryota > Fungi > Basidiomycota > Agaricomycetes > Agaricales > Mycenaceae > Roridomyces > Roridomyces roridus. Next base: position 2,292,609 of record JARKIF010000006.1, read on the forward strand.
TCAGTGACAGACATACACGAATGTCGCCCGCTTTCGCGAGGTCGTCGTCTAATTCTCGGAGTGCTTGGGTAGCTGTCGCGTCGCTTCCTATTTGCACAAACTGGATACCGATCTGGATGTGAGCAGTCAGTGGATGCTGATAGACAACCACTGTGGTCACACTGACCTGGGTCAGACACAAATTGGGTATGTCCTTTAGGCGCTTCGCAGCATCGACGATCGTGTATTTAGGGCTGTCAGCTACGTGAATCGCGGTCAGAACTCTCCAGAAGGGTCGACAACAGCTTACTGGCTTCCCCGTCCGTGATGACAATGACATTGACGCGTTTTATAACCTCTCCCGTTCGTCTGTCTCGAGGAGTTCCGTCTGGGTCAATTCGTGCCTTCTCAAGCGCCACAAGCCGTGGTTTAAGAATCTGTTCTAGGCACTCGCCCGTGTGCGTGGCTCCCCTGGGACCGACTCGTGCGAAAACCGTTTGTACTTGCGACGCAGACTAGAGTAATGTAAGTCAACGCTGCCTTCGTTAACAGAGACACTGACCTTCACATTGAGGGCTTCCTTTGGATTGTTGATGAAAAAGATATCAAGGCCGTCGTCGTCGTATTTCTGCGCCGTCTCTGCCAATGCTTCCAGCGCTTGGCCAGCCTGGATGTCCTACGTAAACAAAGGCGGTGGCAGATGCACACATGAACAAAGCACCTCGTCCCACCGCGTGAACCCGCGCCTTGACCCGGGAAGCGCCATGGACCCGGAATCGTCGACAAGGATGACGGTATCGTATTTCCTCAGGATCTCGAGAGCATCTTCCAAACTCTCTTTCCGTAATGGTGCTCGGAGCCCTGGGAAATCGTTAATTAGGGTCTAAAATACCGTCCACAGTTCACGTACAATCAGCAGAGTTGTATTTGAATCTCCCATTTCGCTTGGGAGCCGGGTCTGCCACAGCATCTTCGTAGCTCGGCGGAAAGAGGTCCGGATCTCTCGCACGTGGCTCCGCCGAACGACTACGTCGATGACCAAACCAAACGGACAGGAAGGAGGAGGGCGATCGTCTGTCTGGCTCGGGTTCGACAGTATATTGTGCAGTGTTGCAAAGCCACATTCGCCCAGTGGGCTGCAGGACTGACGAGGGAAGCTTTTCTTGGACCATGAGCTGGGAATGCTGGACTGAGATGCAGAGTGTCGCATTTTAAGGAGTCGCAGAAAGCTGTAAGGATACCAGCGCTAGTGTCACTGGTGCCCGACGGGCAGCCAAATGCATCTTCTTGGATTTCCATCGTACAGCACAGTGGTGTCGAACTTATTCAAGAACAGCGACTGCCTTCAGTATTGGTTTCGCCTTGAAAAGGATTGGAGGCTGGACTCCAAAGTAGAAAATTCTTACAGCTTGGTTTGCGGGAGCAAAACAGTACGGCTGTCGTGGACGATACAGCTCTCGTCGCTTCCACGGGAACGAAACGACAAGATGCGACCTCCGATGCAAAAGCTGTCCTAGATTAACGTCCTGATAATGCATGGCATTGGGCGCTCAAGGGAGGCGCGGGTCCATGGAAGATGTATTCCGGGAGTCGAATGGGTCGCAAAGTGAAGCTGTTGAAAGCTGTGCATTGGCAAGGAGTCCAAAATAGTATGCAGTATTCAAGGCACAGGCAGGTATATGTATTTTCATAGGCAAGAAGTGCGTATCTGTAGAGTAAAATCGTCCATCTCTTCTTCAAAATTGGCGAACGCTAGCCATCTTTATCGTCCGGCGTCTGACTCTCCTCATCTTCCGATTCTGAGCGACTGCGCGACTTGGCGCGTTTGCCCCGCTTGCTTTTCTTTCTGCCGTTGCTTCCACGATCAACGTCGGGAATATCGATATCGCTGCCACCACCAGCACCACCACCGCCGCCTCCACGTTCCCATGAAGTAGCCATCGCTGGCCCGCCATGCGTAGAAAAGGAAGGCAACGGAGGTGGCGGAGGAGGTGGCATCCCTGACAGAAAGTCCAGCCAATTCCCGCTCCCGCTCCCAGGGCCTATGTCAGGTGCATGGGATGATGAAACTTGGTCCGGGTACATGATTGAATGTATGAAATGGTCAATATTCCAGGAGGACGCACCCTGTGTCCCCGGGAAGTGCGTCCCCCCGGCGCCGCCACCACCACCACCGCTCCCGCTGGCGGAGTGGACAGGCCAGTCGAGAGCGAATGGGTTTGGATTTGGTGGCTGTAACTGCGAGTGTTGAAGGGCGGCCGCTCGTAAAAGTTGGTGGTACATTCCAGGATCATATTGCGGCTGCGAGCGAAACATTGGTGGCGGATCGTACATCGAGCCAAGGAATGGTGGAGGCGGGGGCGGCAGGCCATACCCACCACCGCCACTCCCGCGGTGCATCAGGGGTGGAAACGTGTAGCTTCCAGCGTTGGGGAATGGGAGAGGAAGCGTCAAGTCGCCGTCCTCCTCGGACGATGAGCGACCACGAGAGGAAGGGCCACGAGCTGGAGAGGCCGTTCGCTGCTTTTTGGAAGGAGGTTGCGCGCTGCTGCCGTTGCTTTTTCCAGTGCGGGCAGAGTGACGATCGTTCGATGTGGGAATTGAAGTAGACGTGGTTTTGGGAAGCTTTCGAATAGAGATGGGTGGGCTAGGGATGGCCATGGGTGTACTATAGTCCGCCTGAAGAGATTAGTCGATAGTCATGCATCTTGACCACCACTCACGTCGTCATCGTCTATCTTCTTGCTACGCTTCGCTGCTATCTTGGGCGGCGGAGCGGGTTCTTCCTCTTCGTCGTCGTCGTCGTCCTCTGCATCAGCGGCGTTCTTGGCCTTGTTAGCAGCAGGGTTCGTCGCAGCAAAGTCAGCGAGATTGCGGGCTTCGCGCTCGCCCTCGTACTTAGGAGCACGTCAGAAACAGCAGGAAAGAGGCGGAAAAAAAGGGCGTACATGGACATGGCGTGCTATCAACTCTCGTATGTCGCCTGAGCAATAGGTATACAGTTTCTGGTGGTGTCCAGGCCGTTCCTCTAAGACGGGTAAATGCTCTGCTGGAACGATGAAAAGGGGTACACGGACCAAAGACGATGACTGCGACATCGACAGAGCAGAGGACACCAAGCTCGTAGGCCTTCTTGAACAGTCCGTTCTTGCGCTGGAGAAAGCATGACCGCGGTTAGAAATGCCAAGCCCAAAAACACAAAAATAACACAAAATGCTGTCTGGAACAGTGCAAGAGTGGAAGCCGGCCGTACGGCCGTGGGTTTCAGTTTAGAACTCACCTTAAGAAAAGTAACTGAACGGTTTCGCTCCGCCTGTGGAATTGGTCAGTTTAGCTGGCAGGAACCTGGCCGCCTAGCCAATGGCATGGCCGGGGACGTAAAAGGGAAATATCTTGCCAAAATGGGTTCAATGGATATCTTGCGCCTTCCCATCAGTGGTCCTGGTTGAGTGTATGTCGCGGAGGGGATGGGCGGGCAGAGGAGGAGTACAAGATGTGGCCTGTAAGCCGTGGGATTTCGGCCGGCCATCACATCCCTTGTTCTCCGCCGCTGTCATCCTCCGCAGCAGTTCCCATCTCCGCCAGCGAATCTCATCAAGTGACGCACGAAATGGTGTCAGATGCTTGCTCGGGAGTGGTTATCGAAGTTTCGAACCTTCAACTGAGCGCTGAGCAACGACTGGCAAGAGGAACTCAAAGGAGGTCAAAAACACGGATCATCGCGCAGTCAACAAAAAAAACTCAGCGATGCGCCGAACTCTATTTCAATTCAAGGGCCGCAGCTGGAGGCATATTTCACAGAAAATCTAATCCTCTCGGGACATTTGGCGTCATGGGACTCTGCTGCCTGTTCAACGTCACAACTGGCTGCTCCTGTCCTCCAGTTCGGGGTGAAATATGACGTCGACCCCACACTGGTCCGTTCTACTCACATCGGCTCTGAAAGGCCTGCCGTCGGGACGGCTGTCTGTCGCAGTGCTGAATTTCTTGCCCCAGTAGGGAGACGGAGAGTAGCCGTCGGAGCATGCGGAGAGAACGGGCAATATGCGATCTCGAGTGCTCCTTGATTCTCGACATGTCCCTGCCGCTGGCTGCCGAACGTTTACCGAAAGGTCTGTGCATTCTTGACTGACGACCGAAAGATATTTGCGACCGAAATGACGACTGCACTTACTCCCAATCTGTCTCCAATTCATTGTTGCCGCGGTACTCGTACTCGCTGGACTGGCTGCTGACCCGGGATTCTCGGTCTACGTGCCTGACATGAAACCGAGAACGGAGATGTCTTCGCGAGAAGTTCGCACATACAGACACGGGAGGCAGCCCAACTGAACTGCGGACTGATGAGAAGAACATGAACCCGGCGTCGATCACCAGAACCTTGTACGGTAAGAACCTAAAATAAATTCCCTGCGCGAGTAATGCTACCGTGTTCCACTAACCGATGACGAGACTTGGCTAGGAAGTGGCCACCACAACGCCTTTGCCGGAGGTTTCCCAAGCGCGCACACACAGGCTATCAGCCGGATAATTCTATGCATTATTTCGTCTAAATCACAGACAGGACCTCTCTAATCTTGACCACCGCTGTCCTATTTTCCTCCTCAGATCCCACTGTGACTCTCAAACACCCCTCACACCCAGGCTCGCTCCCACGATACCTCACCACCACTCCGTTCTCCTCTGCAAGCAATCGGTACAGTCGCTGCGCACGCGCATTATCCGGTTTTCCGGGATCCGAATTCAAGATGGGAACGACGAGGAAATTGGCGTCGTTGCCACCAATGACACGACCCACGCCCAGGGAGGCCAGCGCAGCGAGTTCCTTAGCAAGGCTTGCTCGCTGTTCGATCAGTGTTGCAATTTTTTGGCGCATGGTAGCCACCGCATCTGGGGCAAGTGAAGAGAGCGCGATGTGCGCCGTCGGCGTTGAGATATTGTACGGTGCTTTTGTATTCGTGAGCACTTGTATGAGCGGCGGTCGTGCGAGGGCAATCCCCAGTCTGAGTGCGGTTGAGTTCAGAAATTTCGTTGGCCAAGAAACTGCCTACCGAACACCAGCGAGGCCGAAACTTTTACTCAGAGTCTGCATCACGACGAGATTGCCATATTCCTCGATGAGGGAAGCGGCACTGGCGTTTTCAGAGGCAAAGTCAATGTAGGCTTCATCCACGACTACGATACCCTTGAAGTTCTCGTAGTCGAGCAGCTGGCGGATGGAGCTCAATGGTATAAGCGTTCCTGTCGGATTCCCTGGAGAGCACACAAATATTAATTTTATATTGGGGTCGGCGACCACGGCTTTTTTTATCTGTCCAATTTATCGTTCATGTCAATAGGGATGTACGCAATTTCTCACCTCAGCTATACGGAGACTGAAACGCCCGTTATCCCCTCCCTCACCAGCCTCGCCGGTCAACTCGAGAGGGCACTTGACCACGGCAACATCGTTGATTTGCGCACACACGGCATACATGCCATATGTTGGCGGCGTGGTCAATATCTTGTCCTTCCCAGGAGCGACGCACACCCTCATGAGAAGATCGATAATTTCGTCCGAGCCCACACCGAGGAAGACATGGTCCACGCCTGGCAGGCCCCGGAAAGCTGCGACGCGTTCCTTGATGGCATTTTGTGCTGGATCGGGATAGCGGTGAAGATCGAGGTCGAGGACGGACGAATCCTCGTTTGGTGAGCGCGTTATAGAGTGTCCGAGCGCGTTTTCGTTCGCGTCGAGCAGGATGCCTTCTTGGTAGTCGTCCCGAGCGCATCGATACGGATGGAGGGCAAGGATGTTGGGACGGATGACTTGAACGACGTCAAAGTGCGCAGGTCCCACCGTAGGCACTGAGTCTGCCAGTCCAAGAATCGACATGCTGGAGGGAGCAGGAGAGTTCGAGTCAGGAAGATGATAAGGGAGGCCGAAAAGGCCGATAAATGACTTCGGACCGGATATGCGGAAGCTCCGAATCAGACGGACTTGATGGTTACCACGGTTGGATTCAGGAAGTTCAAAATGGCTGATAGTCAGTTGAAAGGGCTTGTTGCTCAAGCCATGTGCAAGTAACTGAAAGATGCAGCCCATTAAATGTATGTATTCTACCGTACCAAATTACCCATTAAATTAGCTCCATTCAATTGTTCTCTAAACAGAAAGAGTGGTGTTGATGGCCGACAAGGAAGGCGCGAAGAAATACTCGCCGCCGCGAGAGACGATGAAGTCTGTTATCATCAATTATAGGGAAGAAGATGAAAGGGAAAGGACTTGCCGATAGGGAGTGTCAAGCTTTTGGTAGAATTGGTAGGGTCGAGGCCAGTCACGACACGGGGAGCACCTGCATCAGCACCAACGATCGGGTCGTAGCCTTCACCGGTGTGGACGAAGCTGCAGCAGGGGTGAGTTTCGTGAAACGTTGAATTCTGGGAGGACAGACTTGGGTTTGTTGGCCCAGATTTGCTGCAGGAATTGGAAACCGTTGGCGAGGTTCGACTGGTAGGCGACTGAAAATCAATTTTAGGCTTCGAAAACAACAAGCAGAGTTTGAGCCAACCAAAAGCAAGACCACGTTCCGTCGTGGTCGTGTTGGACGCGGCCTCCTGGTCGCTGACTGAGAAGGAAAAATCGGTCGCTGTTCAACATGTGAAAGAGAATGCATGCCTTCAGGTCCATAAGGGATACCCGCACGAATGATATGGTGGATCGCGTCTTCTGGAGTTCCGAGATCGGCACGGGGACGAGTCTTGCGGATATGTGCGGCAAAGGGACAGCTACAGGTGTATCTTCAGATTTTTGTTTATACAGATTCAGAATTGCAACGCACAAGGTCTGGTTGGTTGCGAGATTGACACCGTCATGTTCAAACGTAAAATTGTTGTTCCTGGTTGGATCTGCACCGAGGACAGGGTCATCAAAAACGGGGGAAAGATCGACCGGCGCCCCCTGGAAAAGAATCAAGACGAGGAACTTGCGAGCAGAAAAATAACCTACACTCTTCCACCGACCCATCATGCGAGCGCCGAGGAGATCAGAGCCTTGCTGAGGTGTCAGGCCGTCCATGACGATCGGATTGTCGGTAAGAAACTTGTTGAATTCGGGAACAAGCTGTGAGAGCTGGCGGAAAGCAAGGAAAGAGCCATCTTGAGCCCACGCAGGTCGGGTACCTGTATCTCCGCTCTCGCCCAACAAAATTGTACCGGCGGCAACCGGGGCTTGACCGGGCAATGGGGTCGCAATGAAACCTTCAACGGCCGGGTTCGAGATTCCGTCCTGAGCAGAGTCAAATTATTGGGTTGAAGGAAGGACAGAAAAAATCGCAAACCAGGAAACCAAAAGCTATCCACGATGTATCAGTAAACACGCTAAACTGGCTGCCAAAAAATACGGACGTTCATGACCGGCTTCAGATCCTGGGCGAACCGCTCCCGCAAGAGTGTAGAGCTTTGTGATACTGCTTCCCAAAGCTGATTCAACACTGGCCACAGCGGCGTCGATGTTCGCGACAGTGTCGGAAGCAAAGAGCATGACACCGTGAATGTTAGTCCCAGCAAATTGCGGGACCCAGTTAGTCGATCCGGGGTCACCGAGCGCGGTCAGGGCTGCAAATTGGCCACCAGCAAAGTCGGCGTCGCCGAGAGAGTCGGTGATGCCTAGGGCGGAGAGGCCAGTAGCGCTGAAAGCAATGTTCAGCATCGTTGTAGGCTGCGTGGACACTTGAAGGAGTTGAGTCGTCGTAGTAATGAGAGGAAGAATATCCGAGGCCAGTTTGGGTTTGAATGCTGCGGCATCGGCAATGCTGAAGAAGTAGAACAGCTCTTGGTTCTTCTTCATCCCGATTCTACGACGGTATTGGCTCAGAAATAGATGAAGATGAAAGATGCGCACAGAATGTCGCCCTGGATGTTGTCGAGATTGAGACCCGCAGCTGCAGCGGCAGCTGTGGCTTCTTGGATCGTCGGGAGCGCAGGTTGAGCAGCAGGACCTGGTTGAAAAAAATTATCAGCATCTGACTTGACGACCACAGGGAACTTACTGATCAGTAGGGACTTTGTGCGGCGGGGTTGAAGGAGATGCGAAGTCGAATCTTGGCGAACAGTCAATGCCGAAGCAAAGCCAGCCAGGAGTAAGAATGCAGGGATAGTATTTGCCGTGAGCTTCATCTCTGCTGAAGGAGAGTAAGGAAAGTACAGTGAGGATTTCCTGAAGTTGAACCTAGCTTTTATAATGTTTTCCGCCAATATCTCCTTGATTTATATCATGACGAACGGGAAAAGAAAGTGTTTTGACCTTAAAATAAGGTCGTGTCCGAGACAGCGCAGTCTCAATGCAGAACCAAGCGCCATCCCCGAGCAGACATGATATTATTTTTACTGCACCATTTCGCAAAGCAGACGCCTGAGAGGGGCGGAAAGGGACGTGAACCATCGCATCAGATGCCGGGTGGTCTATTGCACCTATTGCATGGGTCGAGACCGAGGGATTGATCATTGAAGACTGGAGAACTGGACCGCCCTCTCAGAGAATTGTGTGAATACCGGGATACTGATCTGTGATTGGCCGTGTCCCTGAAAATCGCGTTAGCTATGTCAGTGTGTTATGTGTCGGTAACTCATACGGCGGACAAAGGCCGCCAAAAGGACGTGCCTTTAACGAAGCTCGAATTCCTTTGTCGGACAAAGGGGAAAGGCGTTCGTTGAGGGCACCCCAAGTGGACAGACTTTTATTCACCTGAAAGCAATTCTCCGCCTGCACCTGCGGGTGATTGCACTTCTGGCGAAAGTACACAATGGACCCATCGAGCCGGAAGATCGGTCCGAGGCTCTGCAGGTCAGATAGAAATCCCAAACGTTGTCAGCATTGAGCATAAATTTAAAGAGAGATCCGTTGCAGCGCAGGAGCGCGCTCGGGCGAAGAGTCGGCGGTGATGCAAGCAGACGGTCATGAACACCGATTCAGGCGTGCCAGCCGGACAGAATGTAAAAAAAGGAGCCCAAAGCGAGTCATGTTTTCTTTGAAACCGGACGAAGCGGAGAGGATTGCGAACGGCGTACAGAAAATATACCTACCGACAAGGGAGTGTACCTGGAGAGATGGTTGAGCAGCGGATAAGCACCAAAAGCGTAAGTACCTACGCGATACGACCGCCCTCAAAGGTGAACCAGAAGCCAAGCAGATGCGATTCCAACAAGAATCGATGGTAATATGGCGACGAAGCCGCCCACTGCGCCGCTGGAGCCAGTGGTTGCGCTGGGACTCGCGGGACTGGACCCAGTTGCGCTCGTCGAACCACTAGCAGATCCGTTGGGACTCGAAGATGTGTCTTCGTCCGGAGTGGTAACACTAAAGAAACGGAGTGTTGAGTCTTGGAATCCAAAAAATAAGACAGAGATGCCCACATGAAATTGTCCAGCCAGAAGAAAAAGGTATTGTCGTTACCGAGCGTGGTATTACGATCCGGAGAAAGGCCTTTGATGGAGAGACTAATGTTGTGCTCCACGGTTGCGTCCAGGTTTGTTTGCGCGAAGAGGGTGTAGCACAGAAGGGCTCCCCCAGCAGTGTTGCGAACGCCGTCAACGTCTGTCGCGACACCGTCCAGGGTGACCGTATAAGTGTTGCTGATGCCATCCAGGAGCGCGTTCATGTAAATGGCGGACCCTGTCATCGGTTAGAGCCTCGACGGGAATGAAATCTGTGAGCGAACCTTTGAACTGCATTGATAAGGTGCCAGTCTGTTCCTGGAGAATGTGCGCTCCCGATGTACAATTCTGGGGTCCATTGGAAAAGCACCCAGGCTGGCTAAGAATCTGACCCGAAGAGCTTAGTTCGCAAGGCGTTGAATGCCCTCCAGAACCAGTGTATTGAATCACAGGGTCAGTGTCGTCGATCGTGACATTGTGGTCAGCAAGGACGGCGAGTGGAACGAATGTGAGTACAAGCGGATAAAAGCGCATTGTGTAGCGAGCGACGTGGTGGAAGGAGTGAACTTCAAAGGGCGTGTTGAATGTTGACAAGAGAGAGGGAGAACGTGTGAAAAACGATCGACAAGCTGATGTCCAAACCTGGCAACACGCCGGTCGTGCTTCCCCCAGAGCTCTGCGACAGCATCATAGCGCAAGCCGGCGAGGATATTCACGCACTCGCAAACTGTTGCCTTGTCTGCCGCTCCTGGCTGCCGACCAGTAGGCACCGTATCTTTCAAGGAAATCCCGTTTTTCTACGACCCGGCAACATCCAGACTTTCATCCAGCTCATCACCCATCCTTTATCCACACTTCATCCCTACATCCAGTCCATTGAGCTCCTCAGCTTGAACTCTCCCGAAGGTTCCTTTGACTCGCAATGGTTGGACCCGCCGGTCATCAACCATCTCACGAGTTTGCCAGCCGTCACCCAGATCCTCATCGAAAATATTCACTGGGGGCGTATGAACCCCGAAACCAAATCCGCTCTTCTCAGCGGCTTCGGCGCCCTCACCCACCTTGAGCTCTGGGCTGCCAAGTTCGACTCGGTGTCCGACCTCCTGCAGCTCGTCTGCTCCAAACCGCTCCTTCAAGTCCTGAGCTTTGATAATCTCGGATGGGAAGACCCCAATTTCGACATTCCAAAAGAGCCTTCCGACTCTGTTTCGGACACGCTCCACAGTTTGCGGCTCAGTAACTGTTACAAGCGGGACATCCTGGATTGGCTTGCGAGCCATGGTTCAGTCCCGCCGATACATCACCTTCACCTGGGATCAGTGTTTCCGGAGGATACCCATTCGATTGGCCGGTTTCTTCATATCCTGGGGTCCCATCTGCAGACTCTTCAATTGGAGTTTTCGTCTCTGGACGCCGGAGGTGATGCAGGTATTTTACCAACTTGATTTTCACGACATTATATTGAATTTATCCAGAGGATTTCTGCTCTCGAGTGGACCTGGCGTACAACACTGCCCTCCATACCATCATCCTCGACAAATTCATCAACTACTCCGTCTACCAATTCAGCAGCGCAATAGCATGGATCCCAGAGCTCGTATCTCAGATCGCGAATCTCAAAGAGGTTTCCTTCGGCATCGCGATTCGTGATGTGGAAGAACTCTTTCCAGAGGATGATCCTATCGACTGGACTGCACTCGACAATACATTTTGCCACCCGCGCTTTCCCCACCTACGTGCGCTGAGGTTTTGGGTGTCGGGCAATGTGGAGCTGGACGAGGCTGCTGGAGCCATTGCGTCGAATCTACCGCGCAGCAATAGGAGGAGGATGTTGCGGTTCCATCGCGGGATGCCTCGATTGGTGCAATAAATAAGTACATCATTATCTATTGGCCAGTCGATCCCTTCTGCGCGCCGGCGACCGGGGCCATACAATTTTCCACCAGCGGCGTGTCGGTCCAAACTCCACTGTTGTCCACCGGCAATTCCGACAAGACGTATCCCGTGTAAAAATTGCCAGCAGCCTGCGCCCAAAAGTCAACAGTAAGTCCACAATTTTGAACAAGAACTGACCCAACCGACGTATCCGAGGAAGACATCGCTGTTCTGCGCTTGGTAGGCTATTTGTTGGCACATGTAGGTGTAGCACGTCGGGTCGTTGTATCCGCCGCCTGTTTCGGTGTTGAACGCCTGGCGACCGTGGCAGCGGAGCCATTGTGCGAGTGGTGCCCAGGCGTTGTCGATGTTGTTCGTGACACATTCGCTATGGGTACCCGAGTTATCCTCGTCAAGGTATTTGTGTACATCGAAAACGAGGCCCGTGATGCTCCCGTCTGGGTTGACTACTTTGCTCAGAGCTAGAAAAATGTCAGTTCGTTTGTGATTTTGCAAAGAAAAGACTAGGTACCATCGGCAGAACCGTTGGAAATAAAAGTCTCTGCGGAGGTCCAGTCGTTGCCGGGTAGGAGAATAATTTGGGATGTTGCTCTGTCGAATTTTAAAAAGAGGGAACAGGGGAACGAGAATGGAGTACCCGGCATTCCTAATGGCGGTCACGGCGGCTTGGACGGAGCCAGCCCAGAGATTGATGTCTGCGAGTATCGGTACTCAAGTCTTGTACAAACAAGGGCGCTTACCTGGAATATCGTGCGGCTCGTTCATCCTGCAAATGCAAGTTATTTTAATAGAGGATGAGGCGGGTTACTTACACCCCAAAGATGACTCTCGGCTCGTCCTTGTACATCGTAGCAATGGCACCCCAAGTCGCAGCAAATTGCTCGTTAGTTGGTCCGCCCTGGCCAATAATCTGTTCAAGTCACAATGAGCCAACGATTTTCTATGTGAAACTGTATATCGCACCGAACCATTCCATCTCGCATAGTTGTGAATATCAGCGATACAGTACGCGCCGGTGCCCAGACAGGCCTGAACGAGAGCATCATAGACCACCATATTGTCGGGATCAATGGGGGCACCCAGAACATTGTTAGTCAAGAATTGCCAACCGACTGGGAGACGGAACGTGTTGAACCCGTCGTCATTGACAAAATGGGTCATTTGACCCAGTCCGTCAGCACCAAAGTACTGGGTCAAAGGCGGGTAAGCTGCGCTGGCGGTACAACTTCCATCGCTGTTGCAACCAAAATCGAACCCTGCAATGTTCACGCCGCTGGGAGAATGTCAGAGGATGTACAGAGATTCGTTGAGGAATTTACGTGAATTTCAGGGTCCCCGAGCCTGGTGCCGGCGAGTTGGGCGCACAACTGCCTGATGGACCGACAGCCGTGGTCGTGGTTGTTGCTGTTTTGGTCGGCGAACTTGTAGTAGTGGTAGGCGTCGTGGTTGTGCTATGCGACGTCGACGTAGAGGTTGTCGTGGATGAAGTAGTAGTAGAGGATGAAGCCGTTCCGGGAAGGCATTGTGAGTAGACTAAACATGAGCCAAGATCCAATCATTCCGGAATTGTACTCACATGGGTTGACGAATGTACAAACCGAATCAGTGCATGTCGTAGCACCAGTCCATCCCTCCCCTCCACCTATTAAATAAGTGTCAGAGTCGTATGCATGCTCCTGAAACAAACTTGCACTGGGAGAAGACGGCTCCTTGGCCGTGGACAGAAACGACGGAGAGGGCAAGCAAGACGAGAGGGTACAGCGTCCGGTGGGCCATGTCTTTACGAAACTCGTATGTCCTTGTGGCCTTTTAAATACGGTCGCCTGGACACGACGACGAAAAACATGCGGATGAACCGAAATCTTTCCGAACCAGTGACCACTGACCGAGACCTGTGGAGACCACGTGGAAGACATGCGGATGATATTCGCTTCAACATCGGGAAGGAGGGGATGTGGGGCGAGGGTAAACGAGGTGGGTTACATTCAGTGGTCGTGGCAAGGTCGTGGTCGTTGTTTGAACTTTGGTCGTTGTTTGTTGCGAAAACAAAGACTCGGCCATCACTTGACATAGCCACGATCACCGCCCTTTGCTGCAAACCATCTCCGAGTCCGAGTCGATATGCCCGTGCTTCCGCAAGAGATATGGGACCTCATCATCTCCTTATGCGAACACGACTCCTTCCCATCCTGCAGCCTTGTATGCAGAGCCTGGGTCACTTCCAGCCGCTTTCAACAGTTTGAGACACGGAAACTGCGCCCCGTCGTCATCTCCCCGTCTTCCCTCCCCGACATCCTCAATCTGGTAGACAGCTCGACCTCTACCATCTCCCCCTACATCAACCGTCTCGTCCTCAAAGACTGGGGACCCAGCTCCGAGTCCAGTTCGAGCACATTTCATGCCCAACTGCCTCGTATCACAGGCCGCATGTCAGTCATCGAGTCTCTGACTTTCGATTCCACAAACTGGGAGGACATGATGGATGGCGCGCTCAAATTCCTGGTTTTCAACTTCCGAGACACGCTCAAGACGCTTGAACTGCGGGATTGCCCTTGTCGCAGCTTCGACAGTCTTGTCGATTTGATATGCTCGTTCCCTGCCCTAGATAAACTCACTCTGTATCGAATCGTGCGACTTGGACCCAAGGGAGAAAGGAGGGATTCGCGGCCCCTCGGCCTTCTCCGCAGTGTCCAGGTCCACGGATTCATCAAGCAGGAGTTGTTTCGATGGCTGCGGGCAGCCAAGTGTCTGGATATGGAGGAGGTTTCACTTGGTCCACTGTTTCCAGGCGAAGCTCCCGTGGTTGGAAAATTCCTCAAGGCTTTAAAAGACAATCTCAAGCGTCTTACTCTGAGCGGAGAATCAGCGCCTCGTTCGTCGTTTCACGCACCTTCCGAACTTTTCATCATGGATACTAGACCTACACCGTGCTATCGATCTCAAACACAACACACACCTAACCTCTGTGCATTTTACGAATCTGCATGTCAATCGGCCCGGAAACCAACCCACGGACGCATCAGATTGGTTCATCCAACTCCTCCTCGCAATCCGATCGACGCAACTGCAGAACCTGCAGTTCAGCCTTTGGGTGTATTCCACCGTCAGCGTCGACGCGCTTCAGCACTTTCCCTGGTTTTCCCTACGCACTTGCCTCGAACGACCTCAGTTTGTCTGCATCACGAGTGTTAAATTTTCGTTCCACATGGTGACGGAGGGAGGACGGGCTCGGTGGCCTTGGAGGTCTGATTATATGAGGATTGGAGAAGGGTTCATTCGGGATCAGTTTCCGCACTTCAAGGAGGAAAATACACTCTCTTTCGAGTGGAAGCGGCCTGCGCATATGGAAGCGGAAGTGGACACGGATGACGAGGAATCACTTTATTATTTTGTCAAAACTAGTTATTCGAATTCTGAAGTAAGAAGGGACTCGATCCCTTCGAACCGAGGCTCAATCCTGCATTTGAATGCTCTGGGATGACTATTGTACTGATTAGGCATGTTCGAATGCAACCATAAAATTATTACCTGATGAAGCCATCGTACTCCTCAACCGGCTCAACCACCCTCCCCTCCCCATCCACATATTTTTCAATACGGAAGAGAGTCAGAATAGTAGCGATGGCGATGAAGACACTGTTCGAAGCGATGTGCATTCCGGGACAGATGCGGCGTCCGAAACCGAAGGCGGAGGCGACCACCGAGTTTGCTTGTTCCGACGCAGCGCCCAGATAGCGGTCTGGTTGGAATTTATGTGGTGAGGAGAATACCGCAGGGTCGTGGAGGATCGCCCAGACATTCGCCCACACAACCGAGCCCTGTTGGCAGTTAAGTTGGATTTTTTGTTTGGTAAGTAACGAACCTTTTCAATTGTGTACCCTCGATATTCGTCGTCTTCCGACGCTACATGCGGAAGACCTGGAGGTTTATAAGTATTTGCTTGGTTCAAAACAGAAACAAGCTACCAAGTGGCACGCTAGGATTCCACCGCCACACTTCCTTCACCAACGCTGATACATACAGCAGCTTACCCTCATCCCTATCCTTGAATGTCGGGAGTCCGGGATGGTAAAATCGAATCTAGTGCAGCCTAGAAGAGCATCCAACTCTGCCTGCGCGCGATCCTGAACTTGCGGATTCAACGCCATGGCGAGTATGAACGAGGTCAGTGCAGAAGGTGTGGTTTCCGCGCCGCCTGAATACAACGCCGCTCCAAACGCCTGCACTAACTCTTCTTCCTCCGCCGTTTCATGTCCATTCTTCTCCTCGAGGTGGTCAAGCAGGAACGACGGATTGGGACGTCCGGCGGTCTACATTCATTGATTACAAGATTCAGAATTGGGGCGGCTGAAATCACTCACAATTTCCTTCTTGACAAATTGATAGGGTATCTCGAATAGTTTATTCAAGTCGGCGCGCATGGCTTGGGCCGCACGTTGGAAGGACCCACCGGGGAACCAAGATGGGATGTACTTGACTATCGGGACGTTAAATATGCTTTAATTGCACTCTGGAGCCACCACCTACGAGCTGGAACGCTGTCGACCCACCACTTGCCCGGTTCAGAAGCGACGGCAAAGCCATGCATTGCGTCTTCCGTGATTTTGATGAGGCCCAAGGGGTCGCCTGTATTCGACGGATAGCCGTAGGTTAGGGCGAGAATCAGGGAGGAAGTGCATCTGTGAAAGTGTGAAATATGTGTATTGAAGATGAAATGAAGACCTACTCTCGGGCGTGAGCGTCGAAGTTCTCGGGGTCCGTCAAGAGTTTGCGCAGGAGGCTATTTCGGTTCAGAATTCTGAACTCCAAAGAACGTGGATTTCACCTTTTATTCTCTCGTTCTTGAATGTTCAACAAATTATCGTCGGCGCATGCTCTTGGACCCATGAGTTGGTGGAATAGTCTGCGCAATTCTCGGAAGCGAGGATTGTTTGAGGCTTGGGCGTAGCCCAGTCCCCGTGACCATCCGACACTACAGACAAAATCAACTCATTTATACGCTGTTTCTTGAGCTGAAACTCACAGTTCGCCAGCCATGGTCGCTGTTGGGCGATCGGAATATATGTTTCCTTTTCTTCAATCTCAGAATGAGATTCTTGGCAACACTTTGCACGCACCTCGAGTCTCGAGAAGGTCGGTCGCCGCTTGAAAGGAAGACAGTATGATGGTCGGCGTTCCGAAGATCGAAATTCTGTACACATCGCCTACGGGGAACGTATTAGCGGCTGCAAGAGGGCCCGGCTGCCAGAGATAAGACCATATTTCTCTTTCCATTCGGCCCATTTCAACCATTGACGGTCCTTGGGTATTTGGAGGACGTTTCCGATTATTGGAACGCCAGGTGGCCCAGGGAGACCAACTCCTTTGCGAGGTTGTCTGCCATGGTAGATGAACAAGACGAAGCCCAGGAAGAGTGCCAAGATGGGGAGTAACATGGTGGGGAGGAAGAGCGTGGTCGATGCTGCGGAATTGAGTCCTAAAGAACAGCAGGAATTCTTCAAGAATAGAAGGAATACACGACAATAACGGGCCTCTGAGCACCCTCGCGGTGTGGTTCGAAGCAGAAGCGGCTAACCGGGCCGACCCGGGCCAGAGATGAAACCCGATCGCGACGATTAGGCCATCAAAAGCGGGCGGCCAACTAATGAGTACGGATGATGCCGCAAGCGGCGAGGGCCGAACCTTTTTTTGCAGTTCCGTAAATCGGCAAATAAGAGAAACACCGGCATACACAGCCACTAACCACGGACAAGTTCTACTAGGCATTACAGAAAAGCGCCCATTAAGCGCCGACACAGCCACTAACCACGGGACAAGGAATTCTTGTTAAGGCCAAACCTAAAGGTTCGGCAATAATTACTCAGAACCAGTGGTCCCACCTCCCACTCCCATGTCCACCCCAGAACGCCCCAAATTCGTCGTCTACGCGCCCGACAAGACGGACGAAGGCAGCATGCAGCGCCGTCTGGCGGTGCGCCAAGAACACCTCCAGAGAGCCGCAAACCCGCCCGATGGCATCGTTGTCCGTAAGTCACGATCGCCGTGATGCTCGACTATTCATGGGCTGATGAAAATGGCACTGCAGACGTTGGAGGCGCCATGTTGACGCCCGAATCTCTGGCTCCCGATGCAGAAACCAAGATGGTCGGGTCAATCATAATCTTCGAGGCAGATAACATCGACGTTGTGAGGAAGCAGATCGAGTCCGACGTGTACTACAAGACTGGTGTGGTGCGCTCTACAATCCGTGCATTTTACACCCGTAAACTCATGCGACGGACAGTGGGACGCCGAAGAGTTGGTCATCCTCCCCTTCATGGGAAGAATAGTGGGAAAGTGAGCTGTAGATTAGCAATGTATATATCATACGATATAAACCGATTTCGAGCGGGGTGAAATAATTGCGACCACTTTGCTTTCGAAATCGGATCCAGCTCCTCTAGTCGCAACGAGATGGGCGTCCCGTTCTCCAACTCCGAGCAGTGTTTCGAGGTTGGTCGAAGCGAGCGCAAGCGCCTCTGCCTTGCCGAGAATGCCGTTAGATTCGAGCGCAGCCTGCAGAATATTAGCTGCTACTTGTAAACTAAAGGAATCAAGCTCACCCAAGCTGCGTCAAACCTAGTATTCCGCACATTCGTGGACTGATCCACCATGATGCCCACAGTCACATTATACCTCACTAGCGCCGCAATCGCGCTGTACTCCGTCAACGGCGGTCCAGGAAGAATACGGCGTTTCTCCCAGAAGGTAGGAATGGGCCGTTGCTGCAGGATAACGCCAACACCAGCCTCGCTGATTTCCTTGGCCAACAAATGCGCCTCAGTGGCTCCCGCGATCGTCAGACGAATGGAATTGCCCTTTGCTGCCTCGACCTCCTTCTTGAGGGTGATCAAACTCGCAATAATGTCTGCGTTCTCCATGTTGACGACCAAGGGGATTATTCCCTGACGTTTAGTCAGTGATTGGACCGAAACGAAAAAGAAATACAAGACCAACAGCTACGACATCTTGAAAGTACCTTTGCACCTCGCCCTCTCCCCCACCAAACAGCAGCCGTCGCAACGCCCCGATCTGTGTGCTCACACTCACCGTGGAAGCCATGGACACCACGACATGCACAGCAGCCACCTCCTGTACGAGAGCCGCATCAACAAGCTTATGAGTCGCGCCTGTACTGAAAACTGCGCTCAAGCCCGCTAGGAACCCGCCCGCCGCGACCATGGGTGCAACTACGGCAGAGGTCACGCCATTGTGGTATCCCAGATACGCATCCCGCGAAGCAAAGACGAGCCCATCGGCTGCTTTGATGAGAGTTCCGCCAACGAGAGAGGGGACTGGGCCGCTCAGAGGGTCGAACACCGGCCCGTCAGTCGTAGATGCTGCAAAGAGAGTCAAAACAATAGTAAGGCGGAGCCATCGACTGACGTTCGCCAATAATGTGCGTAAGACCAAGTGGGCTTCCGTAGGTGGTCAAACCGGGACTGCCAAACCATCAGACGTCATTCTGGACGAGGCAATAGCAACGCACGTTATGGACCCGCCCTCGAGATCAATGTGAATCGTATCAGCCTGCTCTCGTGCTCCAACGCAAGTCCCAGTGCACGTAATGCGCCCCTCTTCCACGACAACAAAGCTATCCTGGCTAGCCGAAGCGAACACTTGCTTCACGCCTCCACCCACTTTCAAGTAGATGCTCCCGACATTCCTGAATACGACAACGTTCCTCTTTGCCGTCTTGGGCTCGAGTGGTGGCAGTCCCTCGTACTTGATCGCATCCGCCATCTCCTTCTCCCATTGCGGCGTGATTGGGGCATGCTGGAGGGACTTTGGTTTCGTTGATACGTGCGGATCCTCGAACTGCGCAATGCCATCTATGAAAACCTGCTGAGGCGTAGCACCAAGAGTGAGGGGGTGGCTGTCCCAGACAACAATGTCTGCATCGAATCCTTCGATGATACGACCGATTCTATGATCTTGACCCATAATCCTCGCCGGGGTGCTGGTGACAGAGGCCAATGCCAGATTCGCAGGCAGACCATAGTAATGTGCCTGCTGCGCCTCGTATATCAAATGACGCGAATTCAGCAGCGGGTGGTCGCTCTGCAGTGCGTAAGTTTGCGGTCGACAAGGCTCGGAGAAAATGTCAAACCTTCATGACAACATCCAACCCATTGTCATTCAAGATGCGAGCAGCAAACTCCGAGCCGCGGAACGCCTCGCGTTTGTACCCTGCGGCGACGGCAAAGATGGCCAGCGCAGGAGGATGTCCTATACCTCTTCAGCAATGCATCACCAACAGAGAAAGAAATAATCACTGTAAGTCTTTTTAATCAAATCTGGGACCAAATACGCTTCGTGTGCGTGGTGGAACGCAGCGATAGGGAACTTGAATTCATTGCTCAACTGGCATTCCTTCAGCCCAAAGACTTGATGAAAAGTGCGAGACGCACCCTAACCATCCCATCGAGATCCACTGCCTCATAACAATGAGTATGCACCTTGACGCGCCCGCGCAAGACATCGACAAGTGCCTCCCATTGGAGATCCTCCGGAAACTCGCCGAGGCCAGTCCACTCTCCCATCAGCGCTTTGGCGCAGTAAGCGTCTTGCGCCTCTTTGAGGAGACGCGCGGTGTTGTATGCTTGTCGGAAAGCCCATTGGGTGTCCATTCGAGTCATTGAGAATGTGAGACCTGTCGGTTGGATTGTCAAGGTCGAATATGGAATGAGACGAAGAGCTTACTTGGGTTCTCTCCTGCATGATGTCAAGGAAAGGACTACAATTGGCAACGAATACTCACCGCAAGCGTGTCTCGAGGAAAAGTCAGTCTTGTGAGGAACAGTGAACGGTGAAACTCACTTCATATGTCTCCAGCGGGGCCTCTGGCCTTCCACAGTCGTTCCGTTCAAAGTGTACGGCGGCTCAAGCAGCATGGAAGAAGGTGACCGTTCCGTAGTCGGCCGCAATTTTATGACAAAGGCTTGCCCTCCTGCGCGATTATTAGACGCGTCGAAACCGACGCACAGGACTAAAGACGAACCAATGGCGGCAAGGCTTCCAGGCAAGACATTGGTCGTAGTCACCCCGCCGGCCATGCTCAACCTATACGTCTCGTCGTGGGTATTGAGGCCGTCTAGGGAGCGCAGCCACGGGAGGACGAGGCCTTGCAGCGAGTCGACGTCGTAGGCGCCAGTGAGCACGGGGGTGCTAGCCACGCCGTGGTGCTACATTGAGGCGTGACAACGAAGATGATTCGTTCCGAGGTACATACGGAGTGGAGGTCGACGATGCTGCAGGGTCGCTGTTAGTGCATGTGAAGAGAATGAGCTACTCGCGACACACCCAGGAGTGACCCAAGCTCCAGCCGCGTCGAGCACGACGAGGTTTGCATACCCGCTCGCATTCACAGAGCCCACTTGCTTGATGAGCCCTCCGTCGAGTAGTATATCTCCGTGAACCACTTCATTCCCGTCGTCCTGCCCTGTCCAAATCGACGCGTTCCGAATCAACGTAGGTTTCGTCCCTTGGACGAATCGGTCTGACTTCGTACGTGCGCGAAAGTTGTCAGGGGGCCCTGGGGTAAGATGGAGGGCTTTGCAGCGCGAGACGATCGACTCTGCGTTAATGGGCAGCGCTGTCCCGAAGGGGCGGTAGGTTGAATACAGCAAATACACCAGCGTGGCGAGGGCGTAAGAAACCGTGGCGAGGAACGCGAATTTGACGCGTTTTTTGGCCGAGGGAGGCGGGGAGCCCATCCCGTCCATGTTGGTTGTGTTGGAAGAAGGCTGATCGCATCGCGTCAATCTTCCTTGCGACCACAACCACAATGCAATTTGAATGCGTTAACAACAGCATCGTTTACCAGCCAGGGCCAGCCTGGGCCAGCCAACCAGGAACAGAACTAATCCGCTTGTGATTGATCATGATTTTTCCTGCCCACAAACCCATTCGGCGCCACTGAGCATATGGGATCTACTCTTTGCAATTAACAGCAACTAACTTGCTCTGGACTGTGATGTCGACTTGGAGTCGCTAGACGGCCGCCCGATGCCCACCGCCAGCACCACCGCCCTCTTTACGACCGAACCCACAGACACAGGCACCCCGACCAGCTCCCACCATGTCGAGCTCTCCGTGCTCACCCGCTTTCTTATCGAATCCTTTCTCTGCGGGGTCTATTTCACCATCTTCACCGCCGTGATGTATATGAAATTCCGAAGGGCGCCAACAGCCCACTCACCCCACTCACTACGGCGGAGAGGGACGTTGACGGGCAGGGCAAGGGCGTGCTCAGCGTCGATGTCATGCGTGATCTTTGCGCTTGTGGTTCAGTTTTGTCTTATTCTGACTGTACGTGCCCCTGCTACTTACTCCTCGACGCGTTGACTTGATTCTTTCCTGAAGCACCTAATCGGCACAACGTACGAATCCTACGTCAGTCTCGTACGCTTGGGCGGCGAGGACAGTGCTGCCATCTTCTTCTCCGATATCTCGCGGCCATCGTCCGTGTTGCAAATATCGACATTCATACTATCGAGTTTGGTTACGGATATGCTGGTGGTGCGTCGTTTTCCCGCCAACCAGAACTCGGCTCACTTTCGACCTAGATCCATCGTTTGTTCGTTATATGGTCTCGACGACTCGACGTTGTAATATTCCCACTTTTATCGCTTTTGGGACAAGCGAGTGCGCCGTTCTTTCTCTTCCGTGGATGCAAATTTGAATGTGATATGGCAGTCTCGGGCGGCGGCGTCATACATCTCTACGTTGTCCCCAACTCACACAATCTCACGACCTTGACGCTACACGATCTGTCCAACGGATGGGGGACATGTACGCTCGTGCTGTCTATTGTGTGAGTGTTGATGGCGTCCACGCTACGCGGTAGGCTGACTCCCTCAGCATAAGCGCCTATAGCACGGCGTTCATCGCAGGGAGGATATGGTGCATACGAAGGTCGGTGAGAGAGTTGACGTCGCATGCGCCCGAGGGGTCGCAACTGATGGTCAGTGCAATTCACTTGATGTGAAATTTTAATAACCTTGTTATAGACCTTCCTGGTGATTTTTGTGGAAAGCGCGGCGCTTCAAACGTTGGTTTATATGTCTCATTGTTGCTGCTTTGAGTAACATCCCTTTAGTGCGTTGGCAATCAGCATTCTGGTGACCTTTCAGCGGGGAGTTACTGCCGAGGGTGTGCTGCAGCCCATTGCTCCAGTGGTTTTCGGCCTCTCGAGTATCCTCATACACGCAAGGGTCAGCCTAGGAGTTGCATATCAGCCAACCAAGGAGACGCCGATCGTGTTCGAGTCACCGAGGTTTAGGGACATCTTATCTTCGTGGCAGAAGAGCACGATAGGTGTTCATGAAAATGGATAATATTTGTATATCTTTGTATTTTACGCGACCCTTTTGTTGTGTCACTCAGTCACCTGACGTGACTCTTCGCTCCGCTCGACCACAACGACCGCCTTAATGGCGCCCAAACGATGTCTGGACAGCCCCTCCTCGTCCTCGCCGAGGAAGCGCAGGCAACTCTCGCCCCCCTATCCACCGTTTCCCTCTGACTCCCCGTCGAACCCATTTGGCCGCACGCGCACATGGAACCTGCTCCAGGCCTTGCCACCACCGACCTCCTTCGCAAAGCACCTTCCCCTGCGCTTCCAATACGTGAAACGCGGTTCTCCACGCGCGTCACTTGAAGGCGTGTACCGTGTCGTACAAGTACCTCAAAGTTACACCCTTGTCCACCTCAAGAGCCTCATCAACTTTCTCTTTGGTGGCGCGTACGGACAGATTCCTCCTTCGGTCGAGGAAGAAGAAGAAGCACCACCGTATATGTTCGAGATCAAGAAGGGGATTTCGATGTATAGCGCGACGTACAAGCCCGGGCAGATCAAGAAGGGGTCTACTTGGGCATTTGCGTCTGGGATGCTGGATCCCTATTTGTATTATCCGGACGAGGAGGAGGAGGAGGGAGATGATGAGGAGAAGGCTCCTTCGCTGGATGAACCTGTGGACGAACGCAAGTGGGCCGCGGAGGAGGATATGACTATCGCCCATGTGTGGCCCGAGGGTGGCGACGTGACGCGTGGAATCGTATATGTGAGCGTCCTTTCTCTGACGTATGCCTGGCACTAACGACGCGTCGACCAGCAACACACCCCGAACCTCTGCATCCATATCACCGTCAACACCCTGC
Source organism: Roridomyces roridus (assembly GCA_029378245.1). Classification (NCBI taxonomy): domain Eukaryota; kingdom Fungi; phylum Basidiomycota; class Agaricomycetes; order Agaricales; family Mycenaceae; genus Roridomyces; species Roridomyces roridus. Next base: position 2,316,099 of record JARKIF010000006.1, read on the forward strand.
CCATAAACACGCGCCGTGGCAAGGGAAATCTTCCATATGTTTTTCGCGCGTGCGGACTCGTGTACATGGAAGAGCCAGAGGAGGATGAGGAGCTCGAGGAGGAAGACCCTACTGCCACGCTCGATCCCTCGAATTGGAACGAGCCGGAGGAGAGCTTCAAGGAGTATTATGGCCGACATACACTCCTCCCTTTCACGGGGTATCAGAAGGAGGCGGAGGCCAAGGCTGATACCAGCACGGAGGTTCCTTCCTTGACATTCTCGTCGTCGCCGTTGCGGGCCTCCTTTGCCTCTTCTTCAAGTCCATCCCTCGCCACTTCGAGTCCCACCAAAGTCGATAACTCGGTTCATATCTTTTCCTCCTCTCCCAATCGCTTCCCCAAGTACACCCCCGCCCCGAAGCCAGCTCAACGGAAGCGGATTCGGCATCTCCAGCAGAGAATTGGTAACCTTAGCCGTGCGAGTGCGGAAGACGAGGTGCTCGATTTGAAGAAGAAGCGTCTGAAGACGAAGCAGGCGGTTCGTGCACGCTCTGTTGAGTTATAACTACGCTACCAGCGTGTAATTCGCGTATATAGTTATTCATTGGTTATTCGGACTCTGTCGAGATCAGTTGTTGTTGGCCGCGGCGAAGAGGTAAAGATAACGCAATCCGAACGCGAATCCGCTCATTGTCAACCACTTCCACCATGGAGGACTTGAAGGGGATGGGCTACCTCCCTCACCAGGCTACCCCTCGTCCTCGGCCGCTCAAGCTGGCATTCATAATGCTGGCTACCGCCTCCTACTGCCTCGCTATGATGCTCTATTACCTGTTCTGGTCGTCCTCGCACTCCCACACTGGCACTACGCTACCGATTAACGCACAAGCTATTGTCGCGCAGTGCCGCGCCCTGCACCTCATCCCGGGACCGCCAGACAACTTCCATTCGCGCAGGGAATCGGATCGTTTCGTCCCGGGCACGAAGCCTACGCTCATTCGGAACGCGTCGATTTGGACGGGGCTTGAGAATGGGAATGAGGTGGTCTATGGAGATATATTTCTTGATGGAGGGCTCATCAAGGAGGTGGGCTCCGTCGATGCGAGCAAGTACGCCGATCGCGAGCTGGTTGTGTTGGATGCTGAGGGTGCTTGGGTTTCTCCTGGGTGTGTCGGTTTCTTCACTGGCTAGCTTTCTGTGCTGATTTTGCAGTATCGTCGACCTGCATTCTGTACGTCTTAGCTGACGTCCCAAACCACTCAATCATTGACACTTTTTAGCACCTCGGCGTGGACAGCGCGCCCGCGCTGAATGGTGCCTCCGACACCAATTCGCTTAAAGGACTCGTACTCCCGTGGCTGCGCTCACTGGACGGGCTCAATACACACGACGACGCGTATAGGCTGACGGTTTCTGGGGGAGTGACTACAGCGAATGTGTTGCCTGGCAGTGCGGACGCTATAGGTTTGTCTTGACTCTCCGCGTGATAAAAGCTGAGCAGCGTGTAGGTGGACAGGCATTTGTCGTGAAATTGCGCCCTACGGCGGAACGGTCGACTTCGGCGATGCTGCTCGAGCCGCCTTTCTCATTGAATGGGACGCATGTCGACGCGAACCAGCGGCCGAGATGGAGACAGATGAAGTGAGTTTTTCTTTGCCATAGCCTGAGCCCACTGACCTTGTTCCTAGACATGCTTGCGGTGTGTGCCCACGACCTCAATACTGAATTCTTTTTCATCTGTCGAGCAGGAGAGAACCCGAGTAAGCTATATCGCCATATCCTACTCAGCCGTCTCAAATCAAACCAGGTCGCGTGTACTCGGGTACCCGAATGGACACGCAGTGGGCATTCCGTCAAGCATACAACACCGCTCGTATCCTCAAGGAGAAACAAGACGCGTACTGTGAAAAGGCGCTGGCGGGCCAATGGACCGGGCTCGGCGACTTTCCTGAAGATTTACAATGGGAGGCGCTGGTAGATGTGTTGCGTGGACGCGTCAAAGTGCACAACCACTGCTACGAGGCGGTTGATTTCGATGGGATGGTTCGGTTGACGAACGAGTTCAAATTTTCGATCGCCGCGTTCCACCATGCACATGAAGCGTACTTGGTGCCGGAGTTGATCAAGAAGACTTACGGTGAGCGTTTGTATTCCATGCCTAGGATTGACGCTGAAATTGCATAGGACATCCACCTGCCGTCGCAATATTCGCCACCTCTGCCAGGTACAAACGCGAGGCGTTCCGGGGCTCGGAATTTGCGCCGCGTATCTTGGCTGATAACGGCTTGGATGTTGTTATGAAGGTTTGTCCCGTTTCTGGTAGTCCCTATGATTGACACGCACTTTAGAGTGACCATCCGGTGCTGAATTCGCGTCACTTGGTGTATGAGGCGCAGCAGGCACATTACTTTGGTCTGCCTGCGAATCTGGCTTTGGCTTCTGTCACCAGCACCCCGGCGAGGATCATGGGCCAAGATCATAGAATCGGTCGTATCATCGAAGGATTCGATGCAGACGTTGTTGTCTGGGACAGCCACCCCCTTAACCTTGGGGCTGCGCCCAAGCAGGTTTTCATAGATGGGATTGCGCAGTTCGAGGATCCGCACGTGTCGACGAAACCAAAGTCCCTCCAGCGCGTACCAACAGCACCTAACTGGGAGAAGGAGATTGCGGATGCGATCAAGTATGAGGGATTACCGCCACTCGAGCCCAAGACAACAAAGGGGAAGGCTGTGGTATTCAGGAATGTTGGAAGCATCTACTTGAAAGATTCTGTCGGGGTGAAGGAGGTGTTCGTGGCGGAGAGCAAGGGTGGGATTGTTGTTGTCGAGGAAGGGCAAATTACGTGCAGCGGGTCGTGCCCCCAGGCTCTCTTGAGAGCTGACGCGATTCATCTTGATCTCGAGGGTGGTTCCATCTCGTACGTATACCGTTCGTTATCAAGTTGTAGAACGCTGAAGTCCTTTTACAGTCCAGGCTTGACGACCTACGGAAGCCCACTTGGTCTCACGCACATCAGTGGCGAACGTGAGTCTGCATTACCTTTTTCCGCGTTTCATTGACCTCTTTTACAGCGTCTACCAGTGACGGACCGGTATTCGATCCTTTGAATGGCCCCGTCCCCTCCATCATTGACGGAACCCTCATCAAAGCCGCCGACGGGCTCGTCTTTACCTCGCGAGACGCGTATTTGGGATACCGCAGCGGCGTGACCTCTGCTGTTGTTGCGCCGATGGCACGCGGCTTCCTTTCAGGCTTGAGCACGGCTTTCAGCACGGGCGCGGCGCATAAGCTTGTTGATGGGGCTATCCTGCAGGAGGTGGCTGCTGTGCATGTTGCGGTTTCCATGTCCTCGCGAGTCAGTGTGAGCACGCAGATTGCTGCGTTGCGTCAGCTGCTGCTTGGTGGGGGCAAGGGAGAGGTTCAAACGTACTTTGGAGATGTTGCGGATGTGAGTGAGCACTTACTTGATCGTGCTGTTCCGCTAATTGTAAATAGGGTAAAATTCCCTTGGTTGTCAACGCGGAGAGCGCAGACGTTATTGCGAGCTTGATTACACTCAAGAAAGAGATAGAAGCGGCAAGTGGAAAATCCGTGCGTCTCACGATTGCAGGTGCCAGCGAGGTGCATTTGCTGGCCAAGGAGATTGGCGAGGCTGGCGTTGGGGTGATTGTACAGCAACGGCCGTTCCCTGCCTACTGGGAGGCGAAACGTATCCTGCCTGGCCCGCCTTTGACGGCGTCCAGCGCGATCGCGGAGCTGGTGAAGTATAATGTGACTGTAGGGATCATGGTTGAGGAACAGGACCGTGTCAGGAATACGAGGTTTGACGCAGCCTGGGTGCGTAGCGTTTTAGCTGGCTGAATATAAGACACTGACGAACATTGGCAGGCGGCGCTTGAATCCAGCGGAGTTGTTGGAAAGGCTGATGCGCTCGCGCTCGCGTCGACCAACCTCGAGATATTGCTCGGAGTTGGGGAGAGGGACGACCATCTTGTGGCGACGAGAGGGTCTGCGTTCGAGGGGAAGGTCGTGGCGATTATGTCTGCCCGGTCAAAGTCGGTTCACCTTGTATGATGAACATACAGTAATAGCTACCCTTGAAAGCGTGCACTTGGCAGCATGGCGTTTGAATCTTGAGAGTGTCGGAAGCGTTCCCAACAAGGAAACACCGTCCTCTCAGCCACTGATTTGGGTCTGGCCTTCCGGGCCGCGTTGGCCGAGCGAGTCACGCCGAAAAGATAACACTGGTTGCCGCGGCTAATCTTGCACCATGCTTGCACAATCCGATTCCCAGACTCTTCCACCATGGAGAAGGTGGCGACCTACGTGCCCCAGAGGCGAGGCAAACTCATCCAAGTCGCCATAGCAGCTCTCGCAGCGCTCTTCTGCTCTCTTACCTATCTCTTCTTCCTCACTGCTGAGCCCCGTCTCGAACCACTCCCACTCAACGCAGCAGTGATTCTCGCGCAATGCAACGCGCTGCACCTTACTCCAGGCCCGCCAGACGACTTTTCTGCGCGTAAACAGTCAGACCGGTTCGTCGAGGGCACCCCGCCTACACTTATCCGGAACGCGTCGATATGGACTGGAGCTGAGAACGGACATCAAGTTATCCACGGCGATATTCTGCTCGATAAGGGACTCATCAAGGAGATTGGCTCCGTGGATGTCAGCACGTACCGCGATGTTGTTGTTGTAGAGGCCGAGGGAAGCTGGGTGTCTCCTGGGTGCGTTTTATTGCTCTCTAGACTCATTTCTCCTCACATCCAAGTGCTTAGAATCGTCGACCTGCACTCGCATCTTGGGGTCAGCAGCAGCCCGTCGTTAAACGGTGCCAGGGACGGCAACTCGCATGCAGGATTGATGTTGCCCTGGCTGCGCTCTCTGGATGGCATGAACACGCACGACGACGCATACCAACTCAGCATCTCCGGCGGTGTGACGACTGCAAACGTCCTGCCTGGGAGCGCCAACGCCGCTGGGGGCCAGGCGTTTGTAATCAAGCTGCGCCCCACGACGGAACGGTCTGCGTCGGCCATGTTGCTCGAGCCGCCGTATTCGCTTAATGGGACGTATGTGGATCCTGCAGCAAGGCCGAGGTGGAGGCAGATGAAGTGTGTTTCCAGTTTCACTTAGCTGCAAATGACTGACTGGCACTAAAGGCATGCTTGTGGTACGTATTTGAGCTTTCCGTCCATGAATAACCCATCATGGTCTCGCAGGAGAGAATCCCAGTAAGATACCTCTTTTCATAAATATATGAAGTTGAATGAAACAGGTCGCGTGTACTCGGGGACTCGCATGGATACGCAGTGGGCCTTCCGCCAGGGCTACAACACGGCCCGTATCATCAAGGAGAAGCAAGACGCCTACTGTGCCAAGGCACTCGCTGGGCACTGGACAGGTCTGGGCGAGTTCCCCGAAGATCTCCAGTGGGAGGCTTTGGTGGATGTCCTTCGCGGGCGGGTCAAGGTGCAAAATCATTGCTATGAAGCAGTGGATTTCGATGGTATCATCAGACTCACGAACGAGTTCAAATTCTCCATCGCGGCATTCCACCACGCACACGAAGCGTATTTGGTACCAGATCTTCTGAAGAAAGCGTATGGCCATCCGCCCGCTGTCGCAATCTTCGCTACTCACGGGAGATACAAACGCGAGGCTTTCCGTGGCTCCGAGTTTGCGCCACGCATCTTGGCGGATAATGGTCTGGATGTTGTCATGAAGGTACAAATTTTGACTCGATAGAAGGGGTCGGGCGCCAACTTTCACATAGAGCGATCACCCAGTTTTGGACTCGCGACACCTGGTGTACGAGGCGCAGCAAGCGCATTACTTTGGTCTGTCAGCGAATCTGGCGTTGGCTTCTGTCACCAGCACCCCGGCGAGGATTATGGGTCAAGATCACAGAATCGGTCATATCATTGCGGGCTACGACGCGGACATTGTCATTTGGGATAGCCACCCTCTGGCCCTTGGTGCGACTCCCAAGCAGGTCTTCATTGACGGAATTGCCCAATTTGAGAAGCCTTACTCGTCCGCCAAGCCAAAGTTCTTCCAACATGCACCCTCTACGCCGGATTGGGACAAGGAGACGGCAGAGACGATCAAATACGAGGGATTACCGCCGCTGGAGCCTAAGAGGGCAAAGGAAGAGGTGGTCGTGTTCAGGAATGTCGGCAGCGTGTTCTTGAAGGATGCAGAGACCCGGAGTGTTGAGGAGGTTTTTACATCGGCGAGTAAGGATGGTGTTGTGGTCGTTAAGAAGGGGCGTGTTGTGTGTCGTGGGATGTGCACTGCAGCTCTTGAGCACACCGATGCCCTACATATCGATCTCGAAGGGGGATCCATCTTGTAAGATTTTGACCTTTTCGAAGAAAAGTGACTGATAATTCTCTAGCCCGGGGCTTGTAGCATACGGCAGCCAGCTTGGCCTCACGCATATCACTGGCGAACGTGGGCAGACCAGTCTCGTGTTTAACCTTGTGATTGACACCCTTTGTAGCGTCTACCAGCGACGGGCCAGTATTCGATCCTCTGAGCATGCTGGTTCCTGGAATCATCGATGGCAAGCTCATGAAAGCCTCCGACGGTCTCCTCTTTGCCTCCCGGGACGCCTACCTGGCGTATCGCAATGGTGTCACCTCCGCTGTAGTTGCCCCAACTTCGCGCGGCTTCTTGTCTGGTTTGAGCGCGGTTTTCAGCACATCGGCAGCACACAAGTTGGTCGATGGGGCTGTCATTCAAGAGGTCACTGCTATACATGTTACGTTGTCCTTGTCCTCGGGGATCAGTGTGAGCACTCAGATTGCGACGCTGCGTGGACTACTACTCGGCGGGGGCGAGGGAGAAATCGGACAGTATTTCGGTGATGTTGCAGCTGTAAGTCGGTCCTTCTTGTGTTCGCATTTGCTGACTATTTCTCAGGGCAAAATTCCGTTGGTTGTCAACGCCGAGAGCGCCGACATTATCGCCAGCCTAGTTGTGCTCAAGAAAGAAGTGGAAGCGGCGACAGGAAACCCCATCCGCCTCACGCTCACGGGGGCCACCGAGGCGCATCTCCTGGCCAAAGAACTTGGCGAGAGCGGAGTCGGTGTTCTGACCAAGCAGAGGCCATATCCTTCAAGATGGGAACAGAAACGCCTGTTGGCGGGACCGCCGTTGACGCAGGCCAGTGCCATCGCGACACTTGTCGCACACAATGTGACAGTTGGTATCGAGGTGACTGACGAGCCAGAGGTCAGAAATACGTGCTTTGACGCGGGTTGGGTGAGTGTTTCCCTCATTCAAGTACACAAGATTGACTTTTACAGGCCGCGCTCGAATCAAATGGTGCCATTGGAAAGGCGCAGGCCCTGGCATTGGTGTCTTCCAACGTGGAGACGCTTCTTGGAGTGGCCAGCAGCAATAGCGACCTCGTCGCAACCAAAGGCGGAGATGATTTTGAAGCAAAAGTTGTCGCGATTATATCTTCCTTCAGGGGATACGTCGACACTGTGTAAATAGTCATTTATTTCAAAGTTTCGTGTACAGATCGACAGGTCGATGGAATCCTGGACAACGACTTGAGATGCTTTACTTTATTTTGGAAGAGAACTTACCGCCATCCCCAACACTACCCAGCTCTACAAGCTCACTGAATCCCAACTTGGCTAGCATCCGAGGAAAGTCCTCTGGGCGTAGCTTGAGTCCTTGAGCAGTATCTCTTAGTTTCTACCGAGTTGAGATCAATGGCAGGCAAAGAGAAGGCTGCCGACAAACTTTATCCATGCGCTTTGCCTTGCGATACGTTTCCCAAGCTTGTGGCTCCACGATAAACTGACCACCGGGAGCTAGGACGGCAGCTACCCGGGAAAAGAACGTATCGAGCGCGGCATCTCCTCCGTTGAGGTGAATCCATTTTGTGATTGAGAATCTGCAAGTCATTGAGTCGAGAGGAATATTAGAATTTGCCTGTTGCACGTACGCTAGGACGACGTCGTACCCAGTCGCGTCCTCGGGAATGGCTTCATTCACCCAATCTGCGGTGCGGAACGAGATGTTGTGAGGGAAAACGTCCGGACTGGACTGCGGGATGGGCAAGGGGCCGAGGGAGTGGGCGCAAGAGGCGGGGAAGTAGTCTGCTTCGCCAACAGGGTCGACATCGACGCGTTTCCGTTTTCGAGATTGTCCGTCTGTCTCTGCAGTCTCACCAGGCGGCCCTTGGGCAGACCATACGGTCCTCCGTCGACGCCACGCAGCCCGGACAAGTGCATCGTCAATGTCCACCCCAACCACTTTCGAGGCGCCATGCGACTGTGCTAGCTTGTTCATTCTCAGTCGCCTTTCGTGCGGCAGAAGCAGACGAACCTATTTCACAGGATACCCAGCCCTCATTGCAGCCTACGTCGAGTACGCGTTTGCCTGAGAATGTGGATGGTGGGAGGAGAGCGAGGCGCGGGTCGTTCACGCAGGGGCGTTTTGCGTAGTAACTGAGATTTTAGTTGGCTATGTGTGGTGAATCGAGAGAGAGAGAAACAAACCCATGGTAATTCCCGTGGATTGGTACAGAAGACATGGTTGAAAGAGAAAGTGTGATGATACAAAATTCCGCATATGTATACTACATTCTTGCTACATTCACGCCTCAGTTTTCTCTGGGGCACAAAACTTCTTGTGCTCCTTCCAATGCGACTTCTGGCATGCAGGATCACAATACCTAACTTTCGAGCAAGCACACTTGCGCAGTACAGCCGAAGGGTTTCCACACCAAGAACAACGATACAGCTTAACTGTGTTGCTCAGCGAGGTCGTCTCAGGGTGCCGCCACTCCTGCGCCTCGTGCAGATGCATGTCCTCCAGCCAAGCTGCCAGGTCGTCATCCACCTTCTCGGCACTAGGCGATGGGTCCAAGGCCGTGGTATCATTCAAGAGTGGACCCCATTCTGCTAACGCAGCGGGGAACAGTTTGACTATGGTTTGCTGAGTGAGCCGCAGCAATGTCTTGGGCGGAGGAACGCCGATCCAGTTGCTATAGTCGTCTGCGATCTTGAGTTTCTGTACCGCTGGCTAACAGAAGATGAATTGGGCCGGAGATGGAAACTCGAACACTTACCTGCAGCTCACGAAGATCGAGACTGATTTCTTCGTCAATCATAATCCGCAGGATTATGTTCCAGTACAAGATGTTCTTCATGTACCGGTTGTCGGGAGGCGCCTCGGAAACAAACGTCTTGGAGTCCTCCAATGCACTCGTCAAAAACGCGATGCCCTCCTCCCATTTCTTGTCGCCAGAACTGGCCTCTTGCAAGATATGCATGCCCATCTCCCCCGCGTGCTGGACCGCGCGCTGCATCAGCTGGAACCGCACAAAAGGAGTGATATTCTGACACCGCATGCCCTTCTTCGATGCGCGCAGTCCCACAACGGGGTCGGACGCTAAAGATAGCGAATAGAACGCGTATGCAAAGTTGGGATTCCGTTTCAACGAAGCATTGGCGATCTTGACGGCGTCGGGAATACGCTGTTTCATGATCGCGAATTTCATCTCAAGGATGTCCGCGAGGTCGATCTCGTTTGCTAGACCCTTGGCACGGATGGCTCTGGCGCAGTGAGGAAGTGCGTCGGACCACATGGTGAAGGGCAGGCCGACATCCATGAGTTTCCCTTCTTCAGATTGGAAAAAGCCTTCACCCAGCGCAAATTCGGTCCTAGTGAGGATGAGTTGGGATGTCGCAAACATGGGCATGTAACTGACTACCTTGGAATGAGCCCAGCTAAAGAGAGACCCAAGACATACAGATCGTGCGTTTGTGCCGCCTTCATCATAGCGCTTTGATGTTCTCTCGACGAATGCAGAGTGAGGTACGTTTCGCACCGCTGGAACCCGTACGCGCCAGATATTTGACTGAGGTGCGAAGGTGCCGGTCGCATAACGGCCTGCATTAATTTCATGGGGTCGAGATGTCGCTGGTCTTCCTCGGCATCTTTCTGGTGTATGTCGATCAAACCGCCGAGACAGGTGGATCGCACGATCCAGTCTTTGCTACGCAAGCCGGCGACGAGGCAGTCGACGGTGGCCGGAGGAACTTGGCAGTGGAGAGTAGATATGGATAGCAGCTTCACGGCATGGTCACTGAGGGTTCGAGAAGGGGCCGCCCTGCGGAAAGCCGTCGTGACTGCCTCCACAATGCCCCGCAGATCCGCGGTCGGTGTGAATTGCGGATCGACTTGCTTTCCTTCATCAGAGAAGGCAGCAGTGAGGCAGTGGGAAAGAGTGATCACAGAGAGCTCCACGGCTCTCTCGTCGTCCGGCAGGTCTTTCAAGACGCGGAGCAGAACGGGATAATGTTTCGCGATTGCGACACGGACTTCGAGACCACCGTGATGCGTGACTGTGGTGAGAGCACGGAGAGCGAGGTGCCTGCAGCTGGGTTCGTCGACCAATGGGAATAGGTGGCCGAGAAACCCTGTCTGAGGTGAGCCAGTGCTTTGATTTTTCCAAGAGCAACTGCGTACCTCTCTCAAATAGCTTGTTCCGCAGTAACGAGTCGACACACATCCGCGCGTATATCCCGACAATTCCTCCCTTGAGTCTGAAATTCGACGCGTTGCCAGAGTAGGCTTTGTCCAAACGGCGATATATGCTTTCAAAGTTGGTATGGACCTTCTTCAAGCCACTTCGCGTGGAGATATCTTTCGGGCGTCAGGCAAGGGTGGCTGTTTCCTGTTCGATTGGACAGACCAGGCAGGTCAAAGTGGTCGCACAAGACATTGACCACAAAGGTCCATCCCTCGGCATTTTCGATATCGTCAAAGAAAGAATCGGGGAGGTTGTTTTTGCTCTGGGTGGGTGGTGGATTGGTGGATTTAGCTTTTGGCTTGCCTTTGCGACCAGGACCAGGCATCCGTGGAAACAAGGAGGATATCTGATGTTGAACCAAACAAATAATCGCGTCCGAGAAAGGCAATTTTGCACTTGGTCCAGAACCACTACTGAACTCTCAGCGCAGAATGGCGTCCCGCTGCCCCGAATGCGGTGCCACAACTCAGATTTTGGCTGAAGCCACCACCGACGCTGGCATTCTGGCAAGACACTCCATATACTCCTAAACACAAATGAGCCGCCGAATAGCTTCGAAATCAATCACATTCGCGACATCTTAGCCGAAACGGACGTGCGTCTGGGCTGTTCGGATGACGAGGTACAGTGACTGCAGGAGCGGAGGAGGTCACTGGCCCGAGAGCGCGCAACGTTGGCGGAGTATCGCAGGAAGAACGCTGAAATCCTGTCTCCGTGGCGGCGGCTACCTCCTGAGATACTCTCCGAAATATTTTCTTGGACGCTACCATCCTACCAAGAAGTCGTGCTGGCGGCGTACAAGCCCAGCATGAAGGACAGTCCCTGGACACTGGCACAGACATGCAGTTATTGGAGAGCGGTGGCCGTTTCCACCCCTTCGTTGTGGTCTTTCGTCAAAGTCGATGCTTCGTTCGGCCTGAGTCCCTTGCCTATGGTGCAGACCCAGGTCCAACGCTCAGGAGCCCTTACAATTCATTTCTGGGCGTGCGCAGATATGGATTCCACCTCGCAGGTCGAACTGTTCAGACTCCTATCTGATCATTTTGAGCGCTGGGAAGAGCTCAATCTCTGTTTGAGTCGGGATTTGGTGCCTCTTATGGCTGCCCTTCGCGGCCGACTTCCAGCTCTTCAACGGTTGTTGCTGAGGTGGAACGGTCCTGAAAGCCAGACTAGAGTTGACTCTGTGCAGTGGTTCGACACAGCCGATTCTCTGGTCGACGTTACGGCATACAGCGAGTATCGCTACATCCCGGTGTCGCTTCCCTCGCAGCATTGTATCACTCGATACGACATCGATGCCTCTGGGGAAACCCATGCCCAGCTCTTGACATTACTCCCAAATCTTATCGAAGCACGTATCAAGATCGCATTCTCCGGAACGTGGCCCACAGTCGATGATAAAATCACCCTATTGCACCTCCAGCGTTTGTACGTGAATTTTACAGATTCTCTATCCGAGCTCCGGGCTCCTCGTCTGGAAGAACTGGCATTTTTCAATACTGGTCTTCATCCAGACCGCGATAAACTTGGGCGTGGCCTTTGTGCTTTCCTAAACCGTTCGGCTTGCTCCCTGAAGAGGCTTTGCCTCGGAGGGCCGCTTGACGCCGACTGGACCACCCGCATTCTGCGCCAGTTCAAAACCATCACCGAACTCGTGTTCTTGAAGACGTCCGATCTCAAAGAACATCTCACGATGCTCATGGCCGGCGCCGATAAGACAGTGGCTCCCCAGCTCCTTGCAATACACCTCGGCTTTCAAGAGGTTACAAGCGACAGCTACCGCAGCCTCTATATGAAAACGCTCGAGTCACGCTGGAATGCACAGGACTGCCACGCGCTCAGAAATGCGACAGTCTTGCTAGATGAGGAGGATTGGATGTATGATCCGGACCTGGAGGCGCTGTCCGATGAGCTTAGGAAGGGCGGGCTGCAGCTATCGGAGCTACATGGGTTGGCAGCAGAGATGCACTATGTTGGCTGGGTGTACAAGCGTCACTGGAAGTGCTAAAGCAACATGTAATAGCGACCAACCCCGATTTCGTGCCTGGCCGAAGCAGGTAAAGCCCAGCCCTGATACCTCCTGAATCATGCAGTAGTAGCGAAGAAACAGTGCGTGCCTATCGCTTACACTGCAACTCATAGCCAACCATGGTACATACCAAATGGCAAAGTCGGTAGGGCACACCAACAAGTATGGGCGACACACGAAAGGCGAAACCAGAGTTGGAGGAGCCAAAACGGATGGTCAAGATTCAAAAGAAGTTGTTGCAAGTCCTTACTTCAAGTTGTTTCTGCACCCCGGCCCGGGCTCGCCACTTGATGATCAGCGCGCGCTGTCATCAAGCTTAGCGCCGTGCCGACGGCTTGCTTCCTCTCTTGATCTACGAACAGCATGAAGACTCTGGAACCTGGGGCAATCACGGGGGGACTGGGATTCACTCTGGAGCTTACTGGTACGCGCCCGACGCGTTCTGACGCCCACTTGGTCTGACTGGATGTCGAAAAGTTGTCAAAGCGCTGCTGATCAAGAAACCGACTCTGGGATCGCTACGAAGCTGCGCGTCTGTTTCTGTAGATGGGGAGCAGGTGCAGAGGACGAAGGTGGTCAAGGGTCAGCAAGCTCAGTGGGACGAAACCTTCACTCTGTCAGTTCTTCTCCTATCCTGGTATCCATACCCATTTACTCGATTCAATTCAGCCATATCCGAGCTTCGTCTACGGTCAAGATTGAAATATTGCGCCAAATTAAACTACCCGTGTCTCATGATGAGCTGCTCGGTGAAGGTGTTCTGGCTGGCTTTGAGGAGGGTGTCACCGGTAAGGCGTTATGTCTGTATAAATTACGGTCTGCTCATGAGCCTTCAGAGAAATCATGCGACCTTTTCAAGCCGGGGCGGAGAGACAATAGTCAGGGAGCGCTCACGCTTCGCCTCTCAGTGGTCAAATCTGAAGGCGCAGCGCCGACAGTGTCTCCCGCTCATAAATTACGGTCTGCTCATGAGCCTTCAGAGAAATCATGCGACCTTTTCAAGCCGGGGCGGAGAGACAATAGTCAGGGAGCGCTCACGCTTCGCCTCTCAGTGGTCAAATCTGAAGGCGCAGCGCCGACAGTGTCTCCCGCTCTCCAACCCGCGTCTGCCGCCATGACTGCGGCAGAAAGTGCGCTAAATACCGTCAAAAATGCTGAATCCAACGAAGACGTTTTCCCGGTCGTCCTCGAACGAGTGCGCCAGATCATGGAAATCGGAGAGTCGGTGGCAGAGGTTCGTCGGAACACCTTTTTTACACTCAACTCAACGGACGGTCAGTTTTCTCCATATGCAAAGATTGCATGGAGCGTTTTGTCTTCGATTCCTCAGGTCAGTTTATATTCCGACAAGTTGTATCGCATTCGAGCTTTACAGGTGCTAATCGCACAACTCGACCGCGACGCCCAAATCCGTTCCCTTTGGTCGGCGGCAGCTAAGATGTTGGACTTTTTGAAAGACGCAAACTCGGTTGTGGAGGAACAGATTGTGGCCACGGTGGTCAAGCTGATGGTCCAGCAAATCTACGAGTGTGCCTTGTTTGTACGAGAATATGGTGGGAAGGGATACTTGGGTAGGTGCTTTCTTTCCAAGGCTTTCAGGTGATTCATTCTCCAGGGCGAACTCTCCGCGATACGTCCAGTGCGTCTTCGGACGAGAAGATCGCGGCTTTCACAGCATCCTTTCGCGAACTTCGAGCACAGTTACAATCCAGATCCATCGTTGGGACGTGGAAATTAGTCCGAGAGCTCCACGAGGGTGTTGGCAGTGTCGTCGACGCGATAAATTCCATGGGTGAGCATATTCGGATAACTAAAACTTGTGCTAATTGGCATTTGAAGAAAATACGCGCCAGTTGGAAAACCTGCCAGGTGCGAAAATTTCCGAAGTCCGTTATGACCAAGGAAATCGGTGCCTGCCGGATACCCGTCAAGAAGTTATTGACGAGATTGTCAATTGGGTCAACAAGCCGGAGAGCACTCCCTATTTCTGGCTCTACGGCGTCGCAGGCTCGGGCAAGTCCACCATCTCGAACACGATCGCAGAGATGTTCGACAAACTGCATCGCCTCGGCGGAAGCTTCCGATTCAGTCGAGACATCGCGTTACGGAACGAGCCCACGTACATATTCGGCAACCTGGCGTTTCAACTCACCCAGCTCAGCCCGCAACTTAAAAGTTCCGTTCTAGATGCAATTCGTCAGAACGGGCCGATGGCCAGCTTTCCCCTCCGCAACCAGTTTGCCACCTATATAGTCGACGTCCTGAACAGTGTCGAGCTCACTGGACCCATCGTCTTCGTCATCGACGCTCTGGACGAAAGTGGGACTGAGCAGGCTCGCTCCGTGCTTTTGGCTGCTCTCGCATCAGAGGTTGCGCGACTCCCCAAGTCTGTCCGCTTCCTCATAATCAGCCGCGACGAGGCGGACATCCGGGCCCAACTCAAGTATATTTCCACGTCCAAAGCCATGCACCAGCTAGAGGAGACGTCCCGGGATATATTAGTTTTCATCAACAATAGGATGTCTGAAATTCGAGCGCGCTCGGAACGATTGGCCGATACAGACTGGCCGGACATGGCCGCCCGACAGAAGCTGGTTGAAAAATCTCACAACCTCTTCATCTGGGCGGTCGTCGCGTGTCGGTATATCGAGAATCTTGACCCTGAAGCACGCCTCAAAGCCGTGCTAGCCAGCAACCAACGAGCGTTGGTCAGCGCCGAGTCCTCCCTCAATCATCTGTATCTCCGCATCCTGCAAGACGTCTGCGCGGATCCTGATATACCATTCCAAGAAGTTGTGGGTTGCATCGTTGCGGCCATGACGCCCTTGACCGTTCAGGGACTCGATGACCTTGTTGCATATGGTCACCAGTCGGACGAAGGACTCGAACGAGATTTATCTCAACTAGGGAGTGCGGAATCCGTCATCGGGCTTCTCGGTTCGATTTTACAGCGCGATGTTGGAACGAAAGGTCAAGCCAACGCCGTCGTACGAGTGCTGCATCCCTCCCTTCTCGACTTTTTCACCAATCCGCAGCGTTGTACCGACACTCGCTTCTTTCTCCAACCGTTTACTCAGCATCGTTCGATGTTCGTCCGCTGCGTCGCTGTTATTCAAAGCCTGTTGAAACGGGATATTTGCGAGATCAACGACCCGACGAAACTCAACTCGGAGGTTCCTAATATCCAGCGGAGAATCGAAAAATGTCTCCCCGAGCACCTGCAGTACTCGTGCCGATTTTGGGCCAGCCATCTGGTTCAAGTTGATGATCTTGATGACCCGTTGGTGGATGTCCTGCGGGGATTCTTGTTCAGTCATCTCCTCCATTGGATCGAGGCCATGGCTCTGATGCACGAATTCGATGCGGCTTTCATTGCTCTCGAGAAAGTTCATCAGCGATTGGAGGTAAGCACAGTTTAATTCCCGTTTTCTATTTCTCATTCACCCACTTGCAGCGAAAAGACATTGTTTCTATCTGCGCTGATGCCTTGAGATTCATGCAACAGTTTGAAACTCCGATTCGAGAGAGTGCGGCCCACATCTATGCGTCTGCTTTGACTTTTACGCCCACGGAAACCACCCTATCAAAAACTTTTTTGACAACTCTCTCCCGAGTACCCAGGGTGTGCACTGGCTTGACGCAGGAATGGTCGTCCTGTCTCGCCATCTACCCCTCATACTCGCCAATGCCGGGTGTCTGGTCTGTCGACGTGTCCAAGGATAAGCTTCGATTTGTCACGCGGTCCTCAGATACTTTCCACATCCGAAGCATGGCCAACGGGGCTATATTATCCAGCTTCACCATTGAGAAGCCTGATTCCGAATACTCCTCCTCTGGGGAACACTGGCAATTCTCCGCAGACGGGACATACCTTGTCGTCTATACCCATTTCACTATCCAGTTTTGGGACACCTTTACTGGGACCAAATGGTTGGGCCCTATTCCTGCGGCCTTTCACGCAATTTCCCCTGATGCAGCTTATCTTGCCACTGCCGTTGACAAACTGCTCGTCTGGGATGTTCACCAGCAAGTGGTCATAGCAGAACCCGACCTGGGACCCTTTCCTTCACTCGAAACACGGCCCATAAGCTTGAACCCCATCGCACCATTTTTATTTTCACCGGATGGGAAGCAAATACTTCGTTGGGCTTCAGATGCAACAGAATCCAAGCTGTTGATTGCCTGGTTCGAGATCGCAACCGGAACGGTCACATGGACAAATCGTTCCACGAATTCCCCTCTGAACCCACTGTTTTGTTGGCTCGATAATCACACTGTGGTCATGAACATCGGGTCCCACATGGAAATATTTGCTCCCCAGTCGGGAGAAACTCTTCACCAGTATGAACTTGCCTCAGATTCCGCCCTCTACGGACTCTCTCTGCTTTCGGGAGGGACCCTTTCGTTGTTGGGCGCTGGTATACTATCTACTAATACCGTCACGCTGTTGCAGGCCCGCAACGGCACTGTAGTGGCCGGTCCCTATTCTCTCGCTTCATATGACTCTTATCCAGCGTATGGATATGGAGATGGACACATTTGCCTTTGTACCCGTTCTGATTCTGGGGAAGCCATAGAGGTGCATCGCATCTGCCATCACGGGGAAAACAAGCAGGTCTTGGTCATTCCTGATAGGACTCATGGCCCGGCTGCAGTGGCTTTGTCTTCCGACGACGCGCGAATTTTCGTGCTATTCCGCGACGGCGACTTGCTGGTTTGGGACGTTGAAAAAGGAGATCATTCGATCTTCCAACTACCGACCCATTTGAATCCGAGTGCATTCTGCTTCGGAATGGACATTTCTCCCGACGAAGGTCGCCTCCTCATTTCGAACAGCTATGACCAACAGTTGTTTGACCTGGCGTTGCAATACCCAGTGCCCAAGGACACTCATTCGGCTCCTTCCTCTACCACTGATCGATATGTTGTCCTCGTCGCTGCGTCCGGTCGAAGCACCAAGATCGCAGTTGCCTACAGCGATTTCTCGCTCGAACTCCAGAGCACCATGAACCGACAAAGATTGTTGGGCCACACAGACGAGATCACGTCAGTGGCCTTCAGTGTGGACGGAAGTCGGATCGTGTCGGCGTCGAACGATTCGACGATATGTCTGTGGAATGTTGGAACAGCCAGCATCGAGGGCGAACCGATTCGAGGCCATTCGGCGGCAGTAACAGGAGCCGCGTTCTCCAATTGCGGCACCTTGAAGATGGCGTCCGTTTCTAAGGACCGAACCGTGCGAATCTGGGATGCCGCGACCCGGCAGCCGCTCTGGATCTCGAAACAACTCATAGACGGCTTGAACGCTGTATCGTTCAGCCACCATGACACCAAACTGGTCTGCAGCACAACCGTTTCCCAAATCGTATTGGATTTGGAGACCACACGAGGCCGGAGACTGCTTCCGATCAAGTGGATATCTCTTATCTCGGACAATGTCTGTGCATTCTCTGAAAACGGCGACTGGTGGTCCTGGGATACCTCCGGCTCTCCAACTGGGTATCACTTGAGCATACCCTCGAATTCAGTCTATCTTCGACTGCGGGAGTTGAAATTCTTGCCGGACAAATTGCGTGCGATGGGCCTGTACGATGAGTGCTCTGTAAAGATCGCTGACATTCAAGGCGGCAGTTTTTCGTGCTTCCCGATCCCGGACAATACTATCCGCTCCCTCAAGTGGCACCCCGGCGGACGGATTGTCGTGCATGGCGTCGACTATATCTTTGTTTGGGACACTGTCTCAAGAGACCTAGTCGCCGAGTGGTACCTTCCCCCCAACGACCACAACTGCTTGTCTCCCGACGGGTCCAAGATGGTTTTTTGCCATTCGGTCTCGAGCGTAATATCCGTTCAACTTGTCGATCTCCTCACTTCGCGCGTGATCTGGACCCACAACCCGGATTTGGGCGCCGCAGTGGTTCACATCTCTTCCTGCATCTTCTCTTCTAACGGCGATGTCGAATTGTCCGTCGGATTTCAGGTCTTCACTGCAGTTCACATGGCGCCGACCGCACCTCCACCACAATTATTCACCTTGCATGCCGACACTGGGCATGTCGTTTCAAAGTCTGCCGTTCAATTTGACGAGGACGGATTCATCGTCGGACGGAGACCCGGGGTTTATGCACCGCCGCATACTATCCGCGCCCACTCGCCGGACATGGACAAAACAGCTTCATTGATCACAACCCGGACCCTGGCACTTGTGAACGTGGCCACGGGAACTATTGCTCACACCTTGTTGACGACCGAAACAGAGGACCCCAGGTGGCCGATGGCGTATTCCTCCGATGGGATGCTGGTTGCCTGTGCCACGGGCGACACGGTCTCCGTTTGGGACTCTCAAACCGGAAACAGGACAAATTCTTGGCGTTATTCATCGGAGACGAAGACGACGGGCTATTTGGGGAATGATTCCTCTGGCCTAATCTTCTCACAAGATTCGACGCAGCTCATCTACTTCAATGGGGATCAGGAACCCGGCTTTCACTTATGGGACATTCGTGACAATACGCTTACAGGTGTATTATCTGGCGACTACTTTGGACCTCCGAGGTTTTTCCCGGACGGAAGTGGGATTTCCCTCACGAAGGATTACCAAGCCCACCTGAACTCGATACAACAATGGGCCATTTCCCGGGATCCTCATTCTCGTGGGTTGACCGAGATAGATTTTAGCCTCCAAGTCAGCCTGCCGCTCAATCAATTCGGAGAGGCCTTTCCTATTTCGCCCACCGGATCGCTCATGGAACGGGCCAGAGCCTTTGTAGGGGCGGCGTGGGTGAAGGACTCATTCTCCTCCGATTCCACCACCCTCGTGATTTTGAATACTAACAGCTCTTTGATCGAGATATACCAGCAACACTCCACTGCGACGAACTCGGTGTCGGAAGTGACTACAAGTTTCACTTGTCCGCACGATTTGTTCATCAACCCAAGCAGCATCATAGGCGCGTCGGGGTGGTTGTATGGCTACACTGGCCAACGATTGCTGTGGGTACCTCAGACGGAGCGAAAGATTTGGGCTTTGCTCAAAAGCGGACTGCTCGTGTTGGAGAACAACGCCAAGGAAATCGTCCTCGTTGATCTGAAGGACTACCTTGTTGATCCTGCACTCACGCGAGCGTGGGGTGATCGAAATTTCATCGCAGATCTATCCGGAAGAGCACAGCAGCAGGCGGTGGCGGTAAATCGCGTCGATATTATGGAGGAGTTTGCGAGGTGTGTCGTTTGTTAAGATTTTGGTCAAACCACTCAGTCTACCGCCCAGAAAAAGAGACCAATCAAGAGATGTCGATGGAGACAACCGCCCGGCGCCGATTGTATCGTTGTAGTACATAGTCTTCAATTGAAATTTGTATTCTGGATGTAGCAATGCCAAGGTGGTGATTATAAAGGAGGCTGGGTTCTCCGGAGCGATGCTAACCATCCCAGATTTAGTAGACCCGGACACTGTAGCCAAACCGTAGCCGTATCGGTGCGACATGGCTCTTGCATGGCAGGACTGCGCTCTCAGAAATGTTGCTAATGAGGAGGATTGGATGTATGATCCTGACCTGGAGGTTGCCTGGAGGAGCTGTCGGAGCTGAATCCATGGGTGCTATATAGGATGGAAGCAGTCTGCAGAGAGGCGGTATGTTGGCTGGGTGTACAAGTTACTGGAGGCGTTGAAGCAAATGTGTGGTTAGGAGACGCAATTACGTCATCTTATGTCCTCTGACTCTGAAAACGATCCCGACTTCGTGCCTGGCCTTGAAGCAGGTAACGCTGAATCCCCGCCCTACTACATCGATTCTGAACCATGCAGTATCCGACGCGTCGGATGAAGAGCCTCCGTTGAAGCGCGCGCGAACCAGTTCGCCAAAACCGACCGAGGAGGACGAGGTCGCTAAGAAACAGTGCGTGCCTATCGCTTACACCACAACTCACAGCCAACCCGAGTCCGTAGGGCACGCCAACAACTATGGGCGAACTTCCAAGCCTCCGTCGACACACCACAGACGAAACCAAAGTCGGAGGAGCCCAAAAGGATGGTCAAGATTCAAAAGAAGTTCTTGTATGCTGGGGAGACCACTGTGTATGTCGTCCTCGCATTGCTGTATTCTAATCTGCGCTCGTTCATCTCTGGGCTAGAGAAATCGTCGAGGTGCCTGAAGACTCGGCCGACGCGAAAAAGTGGCCACTGTGGCACTCCCCTTCGGAAGAACAAACGGCCTCGTCGTCTTCAGTGGTAGAATCCGCCCCTCCGCCTGCTCCATCCAAGAAGCCAGGCCCACGAAAACCCCGTACTTCGCTCGCTGCGATTCCGACTCAAAAAGCCCGCAAGCTGTCCACGCTCGACAAATCCGCCATGGACTGGAAGGCACACGTTAGCTCGGAGCCTTCAGACATGAAAGATGAACTCGACGCGAACCGCCGGGGCGGTGGCTATCTCGAAAAGGTCGAGTTCCTCGGTCGGGTCGATGGTCGGAGGGAAGAGGCGCTCGAGGCGAGCAAAAGCACCAAGCGCCGCCGATGATACCCCACTCGCTGTTATCTTGCTGTAATCTATATTGTCTAGTGTCTAACGAAGCTGTTCTATCATCTATCCAACATCCAAATGAGCAACATGGCCACCGCCCACAATCCGCTCGGACTCGACACCCCTGTACTACCGGAATGTTTTGGAGGCAGGTCACCCAAGTTCTGGACGACGCGAGTGAAAAACTGCAACGCCGTGCTCGGAACAAACGCAGGAAGACTGTGCCCAGCCCCGAACACTCGAGCAAATGTAAATGAGTCGACGGTTTTGATCTGCGCGACGACCTGGCCGTCGATGGTCCAATTCGTGAGGGCCGTATTGTTGAGGGTCAGGTTGCCGTACCAGGGCATCGACACCATGGATTGGTGTACGCCTAGCCAGTTGGCCCTGTGAGAGCTCAGTGGCGATTCACTGAATGCAGAGGAGTTACTTGATGTCCGCGTCGCCCACCTGTAAAGGCTGTTAACAGCATCATATGAAGGAAGAAGGAGACGAACCCATATTAGAATAGGGAAATGAGCATTGGCCAACGCAGCCAAGGGCGCTAACGCGGATCTTCCAAACTGGTCAAGACTGTAAGAAACGGTGCAGTAGAGCGGGTAGGATATACCTCGCCAGTGGATCCAAAATTCTTCTTGATATCCGCATTACACGAATTAAACGTCGACGTCGCGCCGAGGGCCCCTGCAACGGACGGCGATACCAGGAACTTTTCAAAGTACGCAGGAGGGAACGGGTCGGGGGCATCCGAGTCCCATAGTAGGTAGTCTGGGTCGTGGCCAATGACGGCGCGGTTGAAGATGTCTCCGGTCTGGACAAGATCAAATAAATTGGCTGGACATTTGAAATCGCAGACGAACGCAAACAAGGTCGGCGGTAGCACATTCTGCGTCGCTACCGCCGGCGTAACAAGCTTGCAGCTGGGCCTGGCAGCCATCGGGCTTGACAAACGACGCAGACATGGCGTCGACGATGGTGGTGTTTTGGACGGGCCCGTACCCTGGTGCATTCGCGACAAAGGGAATGTAAGAGCCATATTGGATCAGGGGATCGTGTTTTCCGCTGCAGCCCGAATGAATAGACGGAAACGAGCAAGATTGTACGAACGCACTCGTTGATCAACAAGGACTTGAAAACGATTTTTTGGCCCGTCAATTGGCCATTCCCGATTAGATCGTTCTGTGCGTTGAAGTATGTTATAAAAGTCGGCCCAAAGTGGGCACCGTAACTCTCTGTCCCAAATATCAAGCTGGAAAAATAAGAAAACAGGGAGGTTCACAGCAAAAAACTCACTCTCGGTTCTGAAAGGATGAAAACTCGGGGCTTTCAAACAAGATTTGGAACGCAGTCCACATCATCACCGCAGCATCGGCTGTGCTGTTCACAGTCCCGCTGCCAGTAGAAAACCCAGCACCGATAGGCTGGTCGATGTATATCACTGTGAAGCGGATTTAGTGCGGCGAAAGGTGGAAGGAGAGCGGTTTACTGTTGCTGAGGTTATTCCAACTGTTGCAGAAACTCGTGAAATTGTTCATGTGGACGAATGAAAAAGATACCTGAATGGATTCAATGTCGTTGTCCTGCCATCTGAACTGACGTTGCACGGCCCATTCTCTGTGGTATCTCAGGCGGTGTGTATTAAGTATGAGGGATTGGACTCGCCTTGGAAGATGCCGCTCATACTGGTACAGCCTGTAGCGAATTTAGCATGCAATCGGGGGGGGGGGGGGGCTCCTAATTCCGTACCAGGACCACCGTTGAGCCTGAGCGAGCTTAACAACGAGAAAATTCGCTGGTGAAACCATACCACAAAGTGAGAGGGGCTGTATTCGGAGAATTGCGTGCCTCGAAAAACCAAAACCACTGGAGCTCTGTCAGTCTTATCAAACGAAAAGCGAGGTGCTGGATACCATGGACGCATTGCTCGCGATATTGATGTAACCAGAGATCTGTCCGACTCCCGGGGTCGTTTCACAGATACCCGAATTCTTCGTGTATGTGAGGCCGGAGTCTTGGACTGCTCGTGAAGCGAAGGTGTGCCGAGTACTAGCAGAGACGCATCCGAGCAGCCAAGCCAAGGATAGAGAAGGGACGAGCCAGCGGAGGAGCATAGAAGGAGAAGGAAAGAAGGCCGAGAAGATTGGATGCATGGCGCATTTGTAGCTAAATGCTCTGCACGTGGAAACGCTAGTAGCGTTGAGACGCGTCTATTAATAAGTAAGATGGGCATAAATATCGCACCACGACAGAGTGGCCTCAGCAGACGAAATGTATGGGCTCATACATGCCAGGAAACGGGCCCGGGATGAGGTCAAGCATTTTGCTCAGCAGTAGTTGTTGCAAATTCGAGATGTCAGAGAACGTTGACCCGAAACAGGTCTGAGTCGTTTGTTCGTCTGGAAGTTGGCGTTAAAAGTCGGAGGGCCGAGAGAGCGATGGACAAGGAAAACTGAACGAGATGTCTGATGATTGTTGGAGACAACCGATTTGTTTGGCTGATGTGATCACGCATAAATTCAACCTCCTCATCTCCGCGACCACCATGCAACCGAACGCACGCCTCTTCCTGGGCTGTACCTGCCTTCCGCGGCCCTTGTTCATCCTGGGCGAGAACCACTTGGTGCGTTTACTTCAATCTGTCCAAGCCCAAGCCTGGCCACCTCGGACTGTTCCCCTTGAAGCCAGCCAGTGGTATTGTCCGCTCTCCCCGTCGTTCAAACCTACACCGTCTTTCGTACAGATGACTGAATGTTCTCTTCAAGCTCCGTGAAATCTTGTCTGTATGGCATTCCACGTGTAAACCACACCCAGTGGTTCCCAGACTCATTTTCACATGAAGGCCCGTGTATCTCTGCATTAGCTCGCTCGGAAAGAGGGTGGATTGCTCCAGGCCCGAGCTTATCTGATCGTTTTGAACAAGAATGGCCCATATACACGCCCACAATCTCCCGCGACCGTACATTGACTCTACAGCGCCTCATGTCTCAGGCTCGTTAGCCGAAGCAACCTTATACTGGTGCCTATTCTTACTCGTCTCTTCGAGGGCAGACCCAGGGAACGTTCCTGATATAAAACCTTGTTTCTTCAGCGCGTTCCTGCAAGCCGACATGTTTTCACCTCTCCTCTTGTTATTTCCTTTCCTCAGCACTGTGTCTGCCGCCTCACAGGTTTGTGGCCTCAAGCCCCCCAGTGGAGCCTCTGCGTCTGCCTCTCTTGGAGGCACCGTGCATCAGAACACAGACCCGTCGGATGTCATCGCCTCCGCGTGGTACCCTGGATGGCTGGCCACGGACTTTCCGCCGTCTTCGATTCCTTGGTCAAAGTATAATGCTATGACGTTTTCTTTCGCGTGAGCTCCTCTATTGGGCTTGACTACATCCCATGTAATGGTCTTAGGACGACAACGCCGGACGTCTCGATGGTGGCATTGGACTCCGTGAGTGCGGCGGCCCTGCCAGAATTCGTCTCCGCCGCCAAGAGTAATGTACGTACTTTTGACCATTGTATACCCTGATATTGAATTCCGTAGGGAGTAACTGCGCTGCTTTCAATCGGCGGGTGGACAGGGTCCATCTATTATTCCAACGCCATGGCCACAGCAGACAACCGAACCGCATTCGTGACCACCGTCTTGAATCTCGTTTCGCAATACAATTTGGACGGCATTGACTTTGAGTTGAGTTACTCTTGAGCACCGAAATCAACCTGACTTGCTTTGTGAAGCTGGGAATACCCCGGAAAGACCGGTCTTTCGTGCAACGTCGTGAATCCGGACGACTCGAACAACTTTTTATTGTTTTTGCAGGAACTTCGTGGGACGTCAGCAGGGAAGAATCTAGTTCTCACCGCCGCGGTAGGAATCACGCCGTTTGTTGGTTCAGACGGGCAGCCCATGGATGATGTTTCGGAGTTTGCCACGGTTTTGGATCGAGTTGGTGTGTGTTCATTCTCGAGTACTTGCAGCATTGGATTGATGAGCTGCCAGCCTTAATGGCGTACGATGTCTGGGGATCGTGGTCTCCAACCGTTGGGCCCAATGCGCCGCTGAATGACTCCTGCGCACCCGTCGCGGACGGTTCTGCGGTCTCAGCGGTCAACGCGTGGACCGCTGCCAAATTTCCCGCCAACCAGGTAAGACTCTTGATGCCTTCCCTTCTTTCAATTCATTTGGCTTAGATCACCCTCGGCCTCGCCTCCTACGGCCACAGTTTCCGTGTTTCCCCCAGCGCAGCGCTGACGAGTAACGGGTCGCTCGCCCTCTACCCGGACTATGACAATTCGCCGTCCGCGCAGCCGCTGGGAAGCTCGGACAGCCCGGGTGACGCTTCAGCGCTCGACCCATGTGGGGATCCTGAGGGCGTGAGCGGGATATTCACATTTGCGGGACTCATCCAGGACGGGTTCCTGACGGCCAATGGCACGGCGGCTGCGGGTATCGAATATACGTTTGATGAGTGCAGTCAGACGGTGCGTGTACCTCTATTAATCTTCTTGTTGAGTAGACTCGATCGAAATGCCTGCAGCCTTTTGTATACAATCAAACTTCGAACGTGATGGTCTCGTACGACGATGCTACTTCGTTTGGTAGGTTTCAAAGGTTGAATCTTGCTTTTTTTTCCCAACTGATATCGCATTTAGCTGCCAAGGGGCGGTTCATCAACGACCAAGGACTTCTTGGGTTCGCTGTGTGGGATGTGACTGGGGATCAGAACGATATTTTGCTTGATTCGCTGCATCAGGCGATGGGTATCGAGGCGGTGTGTTCGGGGTAGAAAGTGGGATTGAAGGCCTAATGTATTCTATTACGCTGCGCGAGTGTATCTATGAAGAGCTGTGGGCGGGATGATAACTGGCTGGCGGTCCACGATAACTGTTGGATTGAGGTCGTTGATATCTCGCCGTACCTCCGACTCCCGCGTTGGTAGGATTCTTGACAGAGAGACCAGAACTTCATAGATTTCCGGCGCGCATCTCGGTGCGAAGATCGCGCATGTCGCACCTGAAGATGATCTACCATTCATTCATTCATACCAGCGAGAGGGATGTACGATGAAAAAAGGTCATACAGCAGCCGGCGACGCATGAAAAACACAGCAAGAGGGGAACCAGTGCGTTCAGAAATAGCCTGCACTGTGCTCCATGGCGGTACTTGATATAATGGGCGCTGTAGATCATCATCCCGTTAGTTACATTGGGCGCTTGGAGTTTTGCTAAGTATCATATGCAAAGTCGGAGTCCGGGTGGGTTCAGCCTTGAATTCCGTCATGAAAATCTATACCTTTTGAACCGGTTGGAGGATTTGCAAACGGATGAAGAGACACGAAGAAAACTTGGAACCTTGTTGCCATTGGAGCCGATCGCACTTTAGAGCATACAGCATCTCTTGGCATTTCAAACATTTGACAGATCGAGTCCCGTCGACCCCTTGACGACATCCGGACTCCGATGCTTTTTAAAGGCCGTCTGTCCAAAGCCCGAATGTCCCATTTCCTTCGCTCCAAACCCGTTTTCGCCGTTCGCTCATCGCTGGTCGCCGTTTTTCCTTTTTGTGAGCATTCCGAAATCGGTCTTACCGAATAGTTTCTGAGACGCACTGTATAAAGCTTCGCTCAAGGCTTCGTCGACGTCACCTTGAATACATTTTTTTCTTCTTCACCCTCAAGTTTCGCCTTCATTCATGAACCTGATTCGTCTCCTCGCGATCGCCGCGCTCCTCGTTGCCCAGCCGCTGTCGTCTGATGCGGTCCCGATACCGCCAGCCGGCGCGGCACTAGCACGCGTCTTTGGGTTGGCCCACACGCCCCGCAAGTCCAGCATACCACATCAGCTGCGGAGGGTAGCGCGCGAGCTCACGGAACGTGTCCATGTCCCCACCATGTTTGTATCGCGGAGAGAGGATCGGTGCGTCTATGCCTCGGAACTCCTCTTTCATCCAACGAGCCATGCATATACAGAGAGGATATCTTTCTTGCACGGTCCCTGGAAGATACGGTCTTTGCTTCGGCGCGCGATGTCCAGGATGGGGTGCTCCAGCGGAGGGACGGCGAGAGGACGTCGAGATCTGCCCATGACGTGCGTTTCAGTCCGGAACCGAGTTTTCGGGGCTAACTGTGGTGCAGGTCTTTCTAGAATCATGATTTTCGCAACGGTGGACGGACGATCTGGGACTTGTATGCAGTATTTGTTGTATCCTTACGCACCTTATATTCATAATTCTTGCAACGACGTTCGGGTGGACTTCCGGACCTGAGTCCTAGAAGAGACGGATAGGGAGTCCAAGGTAGGACAGGGTGGAACGACTGAGCTACAAATGGTTCGAATGATGAGATCCCGAAAGACTTGTCGATAGTGGAAAGTCAGTAGCGGAGAAAGCTGGAGCAAGTGGTCTGACACTGCAGTGATGGGGGAGGAGGAGAACCCGAAATCAAATTGCCTTTGTTGTTCCGGACCTCCTATTACGCGTGCCACCTAGTAGGCCATCTCACTAGTACT
The DNA here is from genome assembly GCA_029378245.1 of Roridomyces roridus. Taxonomy (NCBI): domain Eukaryota; kingdom Fungi; phylum Basidiomycota; class Agaricomycetes; order Agaricales; family Mycenaceae; genus Roridomyces; species Roridomyces roridus. The sequence goes on from JARKIF010000006.1 coordinate 2,343,685, forward strand.
GGAGCCCAGTTTTGGACAGACTACTAAGGTGGTACTTGAGCTTGAATTTCTTTTCTTGCCCCAGGCCAGCAAATGCAACTTTCAAGTTGGGCGGAGTTGGGCCCGAGACTCGAGACAGCCCCGACGCCCATACGTGCTTTACCCCAGCATACCAACATGGGCGTGCATTTAGCGCTCGCGGCTTGATGATGTGAGCGGGCTGTCAACAAACTTAGCGCCGTGCCGACGGCTTGCTTCCTCTCTTGATCTACGAACAGCATGAAGACTCTGGAACCTAAGGCAATCACGGGGGGACTGGGATACACTCTGGAGCTTACTGGTACGCGTCCGGCGCGTTCTGACGCGCACTTGGTCTGACTGGATGTCGAAAAGTTGTCAAAGCGCTGCTGATCAAGAAACCGACTCTGGGATCGCTACGAAGCTGCGCGTCTGTTTCTGTAGATGGGGACCAGGTGAAGAGGACGAAAGTCGTCAAGGGTCAGCAAGCTCAGTGGGACGAAACCTTCATTCTGTCAGTTATTCTCATGTCCTTGAAGTCGTACCCATTTTACTCGATTCAGCCATATCCGAGCTTCCTCTACGGTCAAGATCGAAATATTGCGCCAAATTAAACTGCCCGTGTCTCATGATGAGTCGCTCGGTGAAGCAGTTCTGACCGGCTTTGAGGAGGGTGTCACCGGTAAGGCATTTCATCTGTGTAGATTACGGTCTGTGCTCAAGAGCCTTCAGAGAAATCATGCGACCTTTTCAAGGCTGGGCGGACTGACAATAGTCAGGGAGCGCTCACGCTTCGCCTCTCAGTGGTCAAATCTGAAAGTTCAACGGCGGAGCCGACGGTGTCTCCTGCCCTCCAGCCCGCGTCTGCCGCCATGAGTGCGGCAAAAAGTACGCTAAATACCGTCAAAAATGCTGAATCCAACGAAGACGTTTTCCCGGTCGTCCTCGAACGAGTGCGCCAGATCATGGAAATCGGGGAGTCGGTGGCAGAGGTTGGTCCAATTACCCATGAACTTCACTTTACCTACGTGGATGTCAGTTGTCCATTCCATTGGTGAGCATATTTGGATAACGATGACTTGTGCTGATTCCCATATGAAGAAAACACTCGCCAGTTGGAAAACCTGCCAGGTGCAAAAATTTCCGAAGTTCGCTACGACCAAGGAAATCGGTGCCTGCCGGATACCCGTCAAGAAGTTATTGACGAGATTGTCGATTGGGTCAACAAGCCGGAGAGCACCCCCTATTTCTGGCTCTACGGCGTCGCAGGCTCGGGCAAGTCCACCATCTCGAACACGATTGCGGAGATGTTCGACAAGTTGCATCGCCTCGGCGGAAGCTTCCGATTCAGTCGAGACATCGCGTCTCGCAACGAGCCCACGTATATATTCGGCAACCTGGCGTTTCAAATTACCCAGCTCAGCCCGCAACTGAAGAGTTCCGTTCTGGATGCAATTCGCCAGAACGGGCCGATGGGCAGCTTTCCTCTCCGTAACCAGTTTGCCACCTACATTGTCGATGTATTGAACAGTGTCGATCTCACTGGGCCCATCGTCTTCGTAATCGACGCTCTGGACGAGAGTGGGACTGAGCAGGTTCGCTCCGTGCTTTTGGCTGCTCTCGCCTCGGAGGTTGCTCGACTCCCCAAGTCTGTCCGCTTCCTCATCATCAGCCGCGACGAGGCGGACATTCGGGCCCAACTCAAGCGTGTTTCCACGTCCAAAGCCATGCACCAACTGGAGGAGACGTCCCGGGACATACTGGTTTTCATCAACAACAGGATGCCTGAAATTCGAGCGCGCTCGGAACGATTGGCCGGTACACACTGGCCGGACATGGCCGCCCGACAGAAGCTGGTTGAAAAGTCTCACAACCTCTTCATCTGGGCTGTCGTCGCGTGTCGGTATATCGAGACTCTAGACCCTGCAGCGCGCCTGAAAGCTGTGCTAGCCAGCAACCAGCGGGCGTTGGTTAGCGCCGAGTCTTCCCTCGATCATCTGTATCTCCGCATCCTGCAAGACGTTTGCGCAGATCCCGATATGCCTTTCCAAGAAGTTGTAGGTTGCATCATTGCGGCCATGACGCCTTTGACCGTCCAGGGACTCGATGACCTTCTTGCATATGGTCACCAGTCGGACGAAGGACTCGAACGAGATTTATCTCAACTAGGGAGTGCGGAATCCGTCATCGGGCTTCTCGGTTCGATTTTACAACGCGAAGTTGGAACGAAAGGTCAAGCCAGCGCCGTCGTACGAGTGCTGCATCCCTCCCTACTCGACTTTTTCACCAATCCCTTGCGTTGTACCGACACTCGCTTCTTCCTCCAACCGTCCACTCAACATCGTTCGATGTTCTTGCGCTGCGTCGCTGTCATGCAAAGCCTGTTGAAACGGGATATTTGCGAGATCAACGACCCGACGAAACTCAACTCCGAGGTTCCCAACCTCCAACGGAGAATCGAAAAATGTCTGCCCGAGCACCTGCAGTACTCGTGCCGATTTTGGGCCAGCCATCTGGTTCAAGTCGATGATCTTGATGACCCGTTGGTGGATGTCCTGCGGGGATTCCTGTTCAGTCATCTCCTCCATTGGATCGAGGCCATGACCTTGATGAATGAATTCGATGCGGCTTTCATTGCTCTCGAGAAAGTTCATCGGCGATTGGAGGTAAGCACAGTTTAATTCCCGTTATTGTATTTTTCATTCACCAACTTGTAGCGAAAAGACATCGTTTCCATCTGCGCTGATGCCTTGAGATTCATGCAACAGTTTGAAACTCCGATTCGAGAGAGTGCGGCCCACATCTATGCGTCTGCTCTGGCTTTTACGCCGACGGAAACCACCATATCAAAAACCTTTTCGTCAAATCTCTCCCGGGTACCCAGGGTGCGAACTGGCTTGGCGCAAGAATGGTCATCCTGTCTCGCCATCTACCCCTTATACTCGACACAGCCATATTCCTGGTCAGTCGACGTGTCCAAGGACAAGCTTCGATTTGCCACGAGGTCCTCAGAAACTTTCCACATCCGAAGCATGGCAACCGGGGCCATATTATCCAGTTTCACCATTGACAAGCCAGATTCCGTCTACTCCTCCTCCGAGGAACACTTAGACTGGCGATTCTCCGCAGACGGGACATACCTTGTCATCTATACCCATTTCACTATCCAGTTTTGGGACACCTTTACTGGGACCAAATGGTTGGGCCCTATTCCTGCGGTCTTTCACGCAATTTCCCAAGATGGCGCTTATCTTGCCACTGCCCTTGACACACTGCTCGTCTGGGATGTTCACCAGCAAGTGGTCATAGCAGAACCTGACCTCGGACCCTTTCCTTCACTCGAAAAAGAGCCCATAGGGGTAAACCCCATCGCACCATTTGTATTTTCCCCGGATGGTCAACAATTGCTTCGTTGGGTCTCGGATGCAAACAGTTCCACGCTCTCGATTGCCTGGTTCGAGATCGCAACCGGAACGGTCACGTGGACAAATCGTTCCACAAATTCCCCTCTGGACCCACTTTTTTGTTGGCTCGATAATCACACAGCGGTTATGAACGTTGGGTCCCGCATGGAAATATTTGCTCCCAAGTCCGGAGAAACTCTTCACCAGTATGAACTTGCCTCCGATTCCGGATCCACCCTCGGCCTCTCTTTGCTTTCGGGAGGGACCCTTTCATTGTTGGCTGGTGGGACAGTGACACCTACCATTGCCGTCTTGCAACCCCGCGAGGGCACCGTAGTGGCCGGTCCCTATTCTCTCGCTTCATATGACCCTTATCCAGCGTATGGAGATGGACACATTTGCCTTTGTACCCGTTCTGATTCTGGGGAAGCCATCGAGGTGCATCGCATCTGCCATAACGGGGAAAGCAAGCAGGTCTTGGTCATTCCTGATAGGACTCATGGCCCGGCTGCATTGGCTTTGTTTTCCGACGACGCGCGAATTTTCGTGCTATTCCGCGACGGCGACTTGCTGGTTTGGGACGTCGAAAATGGAAATCATTCAATCTTGCAGCTACCAGCCCATTTTCGAAATGCATTCCAGTTCGGAATGGACATTTCTCCCGACGAAAGTCGCCTCCTCATTTCGAACAACTATGACGTACAGTTGTTTGACCTCGCGATGCAATATCGAGTGTCCAAGGACATTCATTCGGCTTCTTCCTCTACCACTGATCGATATGCTGTCCTCGTCGCTGCGTCCGGTCGAAGCACCAAGATCGCAGTTGCCTACAGCGATTTCTCGCTCGAACTCCAGAGCACCATGAACCGACAAAGATTGTTGGGCCACACAGACGAGATCACGTCAGTGGCCTTCAGTGTGGACGGAAGTCGGATCGTGTCGGCGTCGAACGATTCGACGATATGTCTTTGGAATGTTGGAACAGCCAGCATCGAGGGCGAACCGATTCGAGGCCATTCGGCGGCAGTAACAGGAGCCGCGTTCTCCAATTGTGGCACCAAGATGGCGTCCGTTTCTAAGGACCGCACCGTGCGAATCTGGGATGCCGCGACCCGGGAGCCTCTGTGGGTCGCGAAACAACTCATAGACGGTTTGAACGCTATTTCATTCAACCACCAGGACACCAAACTCGTCTGCAGGTCACTCCGTTCCCAAGTCGTGTTGGATTTGGAGACTAGACGAGGCCGGAGACTGCTTCCCATCAAGTGGATATCTCTCATCTCGGACAAGGTCTTTGCATTCTCTGAAAACGGCGACTGGTGGTCGTGGGATACCTCCGGCTCTCCAACTGGGTATCACTTGAGCATACCCTCGGATTCATACTGTCTTCGACTGCGGGAGTTGAAATTCTTGCCGGACAAACTGCGTGTGATGGGCCTCTACGATGAGTTCTCTGTAAAGATCGCTGACATTCAAGGCGGCAGTTTTTCGTGCTTCCCGATCCCGGACAATACTGTCCGCTCCCTAAAGTGGCTTCCCGGCGGACGAATTGTCGTGCATGGCGTCGACTATGTCTTTGTTTGGGATACTGTCTCCAGAGACCTAGTCGCCGAGTGGTACCTTCCCTACGACGACCACAACTGCTTGTCTCCCGACGGGTCCAAGATGGTTTTTTGCCATTCGGTGTCGAGCGGAATATCCGTTCAACTTGTCGATCTCATGACTTCACGCGTGATCTGGACCCACAACCCGGATTTGGGTGCCGCAGTGGCTCGCATCTCTTCCTGCATCTTCTCTTCCAACGGGGATGTCGAATTGTCCGTCGGATTTCTGGTCCTCACTCCAGCTCACCTGGCGCCGACCGCACCTCCACCACAATTATTCACTTTACATGCCGACACTGGGCATGTCGTTTCAAAATCTGCCGTTCAATTTGACGAGGACGGATTCATCACCGGACGGAGACGCGAGGCTTATGCACCGCCGCATACTATCCGCGCCCACTCGACGGACTTGGACAAAACAGCTTCATTGATCACAACCCGGACCGTGGCACTTGTGAACGTGGCCACGGGAACTATAGATCGCACCTTGTTGACGACCGAAACAGAGGACCGCAGGTGGCCGATGACCTATTCGTCCGATGGGATGCTGGTTGCCTGTGCCACGGGCGACACGGTCTCCGTTTGGGACTCCCAAACCGGAAACACGACAAATTCTTGGTGTCACTCATCGGAGAAGACGACGGATTTGGAGAATGATTCCTCTGGCCTAATTTTCTCACAAGATTCGACGCAGCTCATCTACTTCAATTGGTATCAGGAACCCGGCTTTCACTTATGGGACATTCGTGACAATACGCTTACAGGTGTATTATCTGGCGACTACTTTGGACCTCCCAGGTTTTTCCCAGACGGAAGTGGGATTTCCCTCAGGAGGAGATCCCAAGCCGACCAGAACCCGATACAACAATGGGCCATTTCTCGGGATCCTCATTCTCGTGGGTTGACTGAGATAGATCCTAGCCTCCAAGTCAGCCTGCCGCTTGATCAATTCGGAGAGGCCTTTCATATTTCGCCCACCGGATCGCTCATGGAGCGGGCCAGGGCCTTTGTTGGGGCGCCATGGGTCATGGATTCATCCTCCCCCGATTCCACCACGCTCGCGGTTCTGAATACCAACTCTTTGATCGAGATATACCAGCAACACTCCACTGCCACGGACTTGGTGTCGGAAGTCACCACGGCTTTCACTTGTCCGCACGACTTGCTGGGGATCAACCCAAGCAGCATCATAGGCCTGTCGGGGTGGTTGTACGGCTACACTGGCCAACGACTGCTGTGGGTACCTCAGACGGAGCGGAAGATTTGGGCTTTGCTCAAAAGCGGACTGCTCGTGTTGGAGAACAATGCAAAGGAACTCGTCCTTGTGGATTTGAAGGACTATTTGGTGTATCCTGGGCTCAGGCGAGCGTGGGGCGACCGAAATTTCGTCGCTGATCCGGCGTACGGGAAGGCGCAGCAGCTGGCGGTGGCGGTAAATCGCGTCGATATCATGGAAGAATTTGCGAGGTGTGTGTCGTTCGTTGATATTCTGGTCAAATCACTCAGCTCTATCGTCCAGAAAGGAGGCCCAGTAAGAGATTCAACCCGAATTGTTATCATACGTAGTCTTCAATTGAAATCCGAAGTCTGCCAGGAAGATTGCGGAGGCGGAAGTTGTGAAGGCGTGGACCAACTCGTCTGCCGAGAGAGACTAGGACACTGCGTATCGGTGGGACATGCTCCCAGTGCGTGGTTGAGAACAGTTGGTAGGGAAGCAAGCGCGCGGTTGCAAGCGGAGCGCGCTGTGAAAGATTTTTCGCTGCCCCGAAGATGAAGAAGATTCAAACAACACCGGGAAGGTAATAGTAGTGGACGGCCTCTTAGCAGAGCTTCAAGTTCATGGACAAGAGATTATTGATGGCCGATCGGGTTCCTGACTTTCCAGTAACAATCATCACGCCGTCCCCCGTCGTTGCAGGTACTACTCAGGTAGCGGGCGTACGAGCCGTTGGTGCTCGGCTCTTTCTTGAGCTAAAATATCCCCTCCTGTGCCGTCCATGGCTTTCAAATTTTAACAATCTCGACGCCATCCCCGCCGCCACCAAAACTCCGAACACAGATTTCTCGGCGCATCCCTGGACTATTCAAGATCATTCTCCGTTCTCCTCAAGTCCTCCGACTTCGTGAGCCGCTGCTGACGCCGTCGTTTTCCAAGCACTTTGCTCCGCGCAGCCTCAGGATGTCAACGCTGCCAGCTCTGTGGACATAGGGCAAGAGGGAACACGAGAGAATGTGGTACTGTTTCTCAATGAAATTTTCGAAGGATCAACCGAAGGCCGTGGTCGCCGCTGCCCCTGTTTCTCGAAACATAAATCGCGAGCTTCTCGTCTCCGATCTGAGACCTGCCACCTCATGCGTATTATTCCCCTCATCGCCTTCAGCTTCCTGGCCTTGCCTGCGGTCCAAGCATTCGACGATCGCCTGCTGTACTCGAAACCCAAAGGAGAATCCATGACCGCGTTCCGCAAGAGGTAGGTCATCTCTTCGTAAGGCACTGACCGTGTCCGAGCAGCCATAGCTTCGTCAAGTCATGCGAGACGTGGAAGCCCGCGCGCAAGGAAGGCCTCACCTTTCGCGGATACACATTCGTGCCAGGGGACTATACTGGGAAACATAAAAACAGTTGCGTGTCTCTCTTCTCTTGATGAACTTTTTTCGTGAATCGCTTCTTCCAGGTGAGGCGCTTATCGCCTGCGTAAGTCGGCGTTTCTCCTCCTCCGGTCCCTTTGATGAGTTCACCCGGTATGTAGTCGTGGTACGACCCATCCGATTCGAACCCCAACCCACCTCCCATAACATTCACGGAGCAAATTGCGAAGCAGTTGGGGGCCAAGGCAAAGGAGGACTAGTAGGATGCAGGCTGTCATTTGCTCATACTTATCCCAGCGAACATGCGTCTCGATCACCGACCTCATGTATCCTCCGCCTACTACTTTCGTAATTCTCCATTCGAGTTTTCACGTTCCATGCATCCAATCAAGAGGTATTGCCGGATACGTTCGGCTGCACCTGGTGTCTACAGCGCTGTTTTTTATTCCGTGTGTTTGCCATGGCCATTCAGCCCATGCAGTGGGTTCAATAATTTAAATGCGGGCAAACCAACCACGATGTTCAAAAAGGGTGTATGTGTATGATGCCGTTGTGAAGGAACCGTCTTGGCATCATCGTCGAGTTGTTGAGTTCACGGGTTCCTCAACGGAGATTGATAATGCGGGATATAAAAGGCAAGTTCGCTTTGTGTCCTTACTCAGCTACGTTTCTCTTCTTGTCCACTTTCCTGCAAGCCAGGCCCCACTATCTTTTATCTACATTCATTCACCATGTTGGCGTCCACTCTTTTCACGCTCCTAGCCGCCGGGCTCGTCTCTTCTGCCCCTCTGAACCGACGCGTCACTTTGGATCCCACCGCGACTGCTGAGGAAAGTCGCGATACATTCATGCACGCTCGTCAATGACCTCCCTGCAGGCCCAAGTCCACGACAACACCGCTACGCGCGCCTTGACTGCGACGACCATCCAGACCAACGACGGAAAGTGTCTCTCGGTCGACCCATTCTCGGGCGATTTCCGCGAGAACCTTACGCCCGTCGTTGCGGCGACCTGCGACGGCTCCAAGAACCAGACGTGGGATGTCATCACCTCTGGCGTTCACAACAACGTCCAAGGACAAGCTCTCATTGTCAGCAGCTTGACCAATGCTTGCCTCAATTTCGATCCCCGGAGGGCCGCAGGAAACCAAGTGTTGCTCTTCTCGTGCGGTGGACGCGCAGACGGAGGTATGTATTCTTTGTTTTCGCGCTGAACCAACGACTCACGTGCATTGCTAGGCGGACAGGTTACCAACTCGCAGCTGTTCCCCTTTAATGGTGGTGCCGGCCCTCTCCCCCTCCTCCCGCAGAACGGCAATAACGCCACCTGCCTGACCATCAATGCCAACAATGCCCTTGACCAAACCTCTTGCAATGCTGCCACCGCAAGTGGCGCTGAGCTTTTCACCTTTGGCGCTGCTGCCAGCTCTGGTTCCGGAGCTGGTGCGTCCACTTCCACCGCTGCTGACGCCACTACCACCAACGCCGTCGACGCCTCCGCCACCCCGGACTGCACGGCTTCCACCGTTACAGTCACCGTCACCGTCAACAACGCGGCCGCTACTAGCACCGATGCTGCTGCCACTACCGTCGTCGCTGACACCAGCACTGACGCCGTTACGTCTACCTCTTCTGCAGTTGTGGCCACTACGACCACGGCGCAAGCAGCGGCATCCACTAGCACCAAGATCGCTGTTGCTGGAGCCGGAGGTTTCTTGGACGAGGCGGCAACTGCCGAGTCCCAGAAGAAGGATCTGACTGCGACTCGTGCTGCCACCGGTGCTCAGATCAAGACTTCCGATGGACAGTGCCTCTCCGTCAACGCGACCGCCGGCGACTTCCGCGAGAACCTCATTCCCATCGAGGTCAAGGCCTGCGATGGCAGTGTGGGCCAGCAATTCGACTTCCTCACGGCTGGTGTCCACAACGACCAAGCCGGCAAGACCCTCATCGTCAGCTCCCTCACTCAAGGATGCTTCAACTTTGATGACCGCAGGGCCGCCGGGGACCAAGTCATCATGTTCGCGTGCGGTGGTCGGGCCGATGGAACCGGGCAAGTGACCAACTCGCAGCTATTCCCCTTCGTCGCTGCGGACCTCACCCAGCCCTACGCGCTGACGCCCTCGAACGCTCAGGGTGTTTGCTTCGTTAACGACAATGGTCGTCTCGGTAACACCAACTGTGACACCGCCAACCCTGCAGCCAACGAGCTGTTTACGATTGTTGCTTGAATGTTTTTCTTGCTTTCTTGTGACTCAGAGAGTCTCTTTTGTCAGTAGTTACGGCTTCGACGGCGCTTGCGCTGCTGGGAATGCTATCGGTTTTGCTCTCCTTTGGCCAAGCGGCGTCACGGTGGGCGCATCATCAGTGCCGGCGGATCAAGGGCGCGTCAATGTCTACTTAGGCGGATCTGCTGTATCACATAAGGTATCGCCATGCGTAAGCGGGATTGTGGTTGAGTGCGCCGCAGTTCAATTTGCTGCATCTAAAGCACGCGCTAGCACGCCTTCTCCACCTCCGTCCGGCACTCGTGGTGTTCATTTTCTTCTTCCCGTCCTCGATGCAGGGTCTGGATTCGCTCTCACCTCGCCTGGAATACATGCCGATATGCCGAGCTGATCCGTCTTACGGCAACAAGGGACACTACTCCGACGCGATCGCGTCACTAGACCAGGAACAGGATGTCTACGCTTCGGTATGACGGCGTAGAGTTGAAACGTGAGCCACATGAGTTAATTTAGGTTGGTACTCACCCGGGAGCACTCCCTCCCCGAACAACAGAAACCGCATCTATTTGACGAGTACTCCATGTCGGATGTCCATTGTCTGTCTTTCTGTCAGAAGTGTGGATGCAAGGAAGAGGGCGTCCGGCGCTGATAGTAGGCTGGGGGACCATATTAATCTGCGACGAAATGTCGGGACAGGGCGGCAACGCGCTGATAGGTGGGTCGGTGGAAGCTCTGGATGAATGCTACACGTCCGGCACCAGGCGGCTTGGGTACTGTACCTGCGCTCGTAAGTAGGTCGGCACGGGTGTTGTATCACATCCATTGTTCGCAATGTCAATTTGTCGCCGAAGTCTGAGAGACTATGCGCGGATAGGTCGGTAGAATTAAAATATAATATTGTACCTGGATGAGGTGCTCGAGCGCCAGAGTTCGGTTTCAATACCCAACCTCGTGTACTTGGGCGATAAGACGAAGACAATCTATTCTAACACAAGAGAAACTCCGGAATTGCGTCAGTAAACGCGGTCCAGAAACGTTCCACCTGGCCCGCGGTAAAGCCCATACTGTCCCAACATAGCTGTACGACGAGCCTCCCGCCGAAAGAGTGGCCTAGAAGGAGGATACCTCCCGGTTTGAGGCGGCTTGCAGTGGCCACCGTGTGGAGGTGAAGGCCGGCCCCGTAGGCCGCCCGTACGTACGTGCGGTCAAGGTCGCCGATGAAAGAGACGCCGAGCAGGGCTGCACTGGAAGTTGGACGTGTAGGGAGTTCGGGTGATCCGGCCGGAGGCAAGAACGCGTCAGACGACACGTTTCGGCGTGCCCGGGAGGCTGCGGACAGTAGTGCCCGTGCAGGGAGGAATGGTGAGCGAACTGCGCCTTGCATTTGGGCCTTTGCCTGGCGTGCGCGATACCAGATATTACCGGGGAAAGCTGGAAGAGATATAGTAAAATAGGTCAAGGCGATGAACCAGTGAGAATCAGATGGGTGTGGTGCGAGGTGAGATCGCAGGTTGGCGGCAGTGTAGAGCATCCTTGAACGTTCTCAATGATAATTGATGAACAAGAGAGAAATAAATACATTGGAATTTCGGGAGATTGCGAAGTGCAACGCGTCCAAGCAATGTTGCAAAGCGCAACGAGAGCATGGTTGACAGTCACACCGTTGGCCTTGCACCTCGATAGAATTGCCGCCGTTTGCTCTTCTGTGAATTCGCGTTCCTCCATGAGGGTACGCTTGGGTCCGCGTTGAATGCGTGATAAAGTATGGCCGCCCTGTTCAAGTTGAACAAAGTTCAGTCTGAATTGAACAAGACTTACGATTTCTTTGCTGAGGGCTTGAAGATAATTGATCTTGCACACCGCTCTAGCAAACCTCGAGCGAGGTACAGGCAATCTAGACTCAACGCTCGGCGGCAGAAGATCTATCTAATGCAATTTGAGTTGATTGTTGAACAAGTTGGAAAAATATGTACCCAAATCTTGGGCGTGCTGAGCTGTTCGATGAGTTCCGCGTCTGTCTTCTCGGAGCTGAGTAGAGCCAACAGTTCGTGGGTTGATTGGTGGAGCGCTGTGCCGTCGCCAATAAAATGCGGCGCGCACATAAGGAGATTCCATTCGTCTGTTCCCTGCTCAGAGATTATCAAGTAAGATAGGTAGTCGTTGGAGAGTTTCCGAGGGCCATCCATGTATTCGGAAATCAGTTCTATGCAAAATCATGAGCCACCAACAGAAAATCGGGTTGAATCCTACCGTCTCTGTTCGCTCGGCTCCAATGCAGAGCCGAGGCGGCTTCTTGAAGGGCCGCTTCCGTAGTCGGCGGAGGAGAAAATCTGTATCAATATTTCAGTACGCGCCAGGGATGAGCCAAGCCGACGAACGAGAGTCGGGGATTGTCCTCGTCTGCAAGCGCTTTGCACATGAGCAGAGGATTATTTCTTCGGATGATGCTCCATGCAATTTCAACGCGTTCAGCGCGCAAGTACCGGCTCGGGCTTCTGAATGCCAGGAACAAGAACCTGGAAAATAACGTTGTTTACACGTTTTGGTCCGTGAATTCGGCAGACTTACATGTCCCCCAGCGCATTCTGCGATCCAAGAAACAAGGGTAGCTCGCTGTCGCCAAAAGGTCGTTCATAGCCATCCAGGCGCTGAGACCAAGCCATTTGGTCTGGATGGAAGATGGGAGAAAAGATGGCCGCGCCGCCGAAGCCCGTGTAAACTCCGTTCTTGACAGAAACCTGACGGAAAAATCGGGAAACCAAAGACTTATTTGACGGCGGAGAGAGGGCCCCGGAAACGGGATTATTGGGGGGGGTAGCGGGGCGGGGTGGACGGAAGGGAAACTCGGAGTATCCAGGGGCCCAACAGGGAAGCAGTGCAGGATACTATCTGTCAAGCTGTCGAAGACATCAAACTGTCCTCGGCAAACCCAAATATAGCAGGCAACTACAATTTGAAAGACGTTCGCCTTGCCCTGTCTAACGCCCCTTCTTGAACTCGACCCTCATTTCCCTACATTCCTTCACCCCCTCCCCATCATGACCTCGACGACGACGACCCTCGCTGCCATCTCCAGTGTCCTGACCACATGGACCTCTGTCGCCACTTCTTCATCATCAGCCAAGCAATTCACCAAGCCCGTCCCCAGAATCCAGGGCCTCTCCGCACTCTCACCCGAGGACATAGTCCTCTTCTACCGCTACGGCCTTGGGCCCCGCCGTCCCGTCGAAATTCCCATCATACATCATGCCTTTGAGCACCATGCTCGCAACCAGCCAGACGTCGTGGCCGTGGAACACAGCATATATGGACACTCCCTCACCTTTGCCCAACTCGACATCCGTGCCAACCGTCTCGCGCGTCGTCTTCAGGCGCAGGGCGTAGGCCGAGGCTCTCGCGTCTGCATCCTCGCACGCCGCTCCGTCTACTTCATCGTCGCCATACTCGGAGTGCTCAAAGCAGGAGCACAATACGTCCCCCTCGACGCCGTCACCATCCCCGACTCGACGTTGTCCTACGTGCTCAACGATGCGGAACCACGTGCCGTGCTTGCGATGAGCGAATTCGTGCATCGCGTCCCCGCAGACCTCGTGCCCACCATCGACCTCGAGGTCGTGATAGAGGCCGACGAAACCTCGGAAGCCGATGGTACCAAACCCACAGACCCGACGACGCCGTCCGATGGAGCATATGTGATCTACACTTCAGGCACCACAGGCGTCCGTGCGTGCCTTTGGATTCTTTTGCGGGGTCATTGCTGATTGTCGAGAATAGCCAAGGGAGTAGACGTGCGCCACCGAGGGGTCACTAACGGTATGTCCGCAAGCACATTCTTCAAGGCGTGCCTGACCATTCCCAAAGTCATCAGTGGCCATCCGGCAAACGTCGGCATGCGCCCACGCATGCGTGTCGGCCAATTCCTGAACCTCGCCTTTGACATGGGTGCATGGGAATGTCTCGGCTCCCTTTACAACGGATGCACTCTCTGCCTCCGGGGCAACACCAAAAAAGATTGGATCGCGGTCATGAAAACTGTCGATATTGTTATCGCGACTCCGAGCATTCTGGCGTGCCACGAACCGGAAGAGTACAACATCAAGCATGTCATCGTCGGGGTGCGTCAGCCCTGCACATCCCTTTGTTTCGTGTATTGATTGACGCGGCCAGGGGGAACCATGCCCACAAGGCGTGTAATCTCCTATTTTCCGGTTTATTGTTGATCCTGACACAAATATACAGCTCTCGCTGACAAGTGGGCGCGCTATACCAATTTCAGCAACTGCTGCGGGCCTACCGAAATTTCGATCTGCAACACCGTCCAACCGCACACTCCGGGCTATCCGCTGTCCATTGGGACACCGATCCCCAACACAAACGTTTACGTGCTCTCCCGGGACCCGTTGTGTACGCAGCCGGCACCGATCGGGCAAGTCGGGTGTATGTGGGTGGGCGGAGTCGGCGTCAGCGCGGGATATCTGAATCTGCCAGACAAGACAGCAGAGCGTTATCAGCCTGATCCATTTGTCGGTGGTAGCGCGATGATGTTCAATACTGGAGACCTTGGGCGCTGGCGGAGGTATGTGCATAGTCGCAGTCCAAGTCTTGACAAGATATTCATCTGGCTTGCAGTGACGGGCAATTAGAGCATCACGGGCGCGCGGACGACCAGGTCAAAGTCAAGGGTTTCCGGGTAGAGTTGGACGGTGTTGGAGCTGCCATGAGGGTATGGGAGCCGCTAGAACTTTGACGCCATGTCTGACTTGTTTCCACCAGAGACACGAGGGTGTGCAGACTGCAGTCGCCTTGCTTGTCGGGGGCGAGCTCTGGGGGTTCGTCTCGCCTTCCACGGTAGACCTCCAGGAGGTGCGCGAAGCCACGGCGGCAGTTCAGGCGTACCACGCAGTGCCGACACAGTTCCTTGCGATTGACGAGTTCCCAATGACCAAGAACGGTAAGGTGGACAAGCGTGCGTTGGTTGTATACGCAGAAGGGCAATTCTGCGAGGGCGGCAAGCGTTATTCTGCACCGAGTCCGAGTCCGAGCTCAAGTCGGAGCGGGTCGGCCCCTGCCTCGCCGTGAAGGACGGAATGCGACGCGACGCGTAACGGTACTGTATCCTATTGTTAATTATCAGGGACTTTGGTTGTTGGACTTTTGTGTAGTTGGTATTTACCAGTGGACTTGCTATCGTATTGTTATTCTTGCGCTTTGTTGGCGGTCGGGAAGAGAGGAGCGGGGGGAACAAATAAATGATAGAAAATTTTTGAATGACGAACGATATGACCGTCCCGGTCCCTATTGGGATAAATGTAGCGGCCGCCTGTCGACCATCAACCTCCATCATCCCGCCCTGCTGCCCCCTTGCCGCTCTGACTTGCGCCTTGACCAACCCAGCACCGAGCGATTCCTCAAAGTAATCCTCGTTGGTTCTGGTCTGGCCTTGGAGCTCTTCACCTCTACACTCCTCTATCACTCGAATGTGAGCTGTGGAGCCCTGTCTGATGCGCCAACGACGATCCTGTTATTAATTAACCGAGACATTCGCGCGGTACAGCGGGCGAGCCGACGGCTTGCTTTGAAGTTGAACTTGGCTCGGACCGTACGGCTATGAGCGACTCTTGCGATTAGGAGCTTCAATAGGACAACACTGGCAGGCTACAAAGACGCAAACGAGTTCGCGCCCCTCTGGAGTCTTGACTGACTGGAGCACTCGAATAAATAACGGCATGGCGAGCTGGTCAAGTGTATGGTAGAGCTAACGTACGGCTGGATAAATTGTGGATTCGAAATCGACGCATCCTCGTCTGGATGAACTGTGTGCGAGAGGCGACCGGGTGGGCGCACCCTGTTGATTCAAGATTGGCTCAAGCTCTGTTACTTACCGTACGATTCTGACAGACTGAACCTTCAATTGAATATCTAGGACAACAAATGCGTTCGGCACTACTCTATCTCCCACTCTGCTTTTCTGGATGTAGAGCTGAGTGATTTGAACAGAATTTCAACGAACGACACACCTCGCAAATTCCTCCATGATATCGACGCGATTTACCGCCACTGCCTGCTGCTGCGCTGTCCCGGAGAAATCTGCGATGAAATTTCGGTCGCCCCACGCTCGCCTGAGCCCAGGATACACCAGGTAGTCCTTCAAATCCACAAGGACGAGTTCCTTTGCATTGTTCTCCAACACGAGCAGTCCGCTTTTGAGCAAAGCCCAAATCTTCCGCTCCGTCTGAGGTACCCACAGCAATCGTTGGCCAGTGTAGCCGAACAACCACCCCGAAGCGCCTATGATGCTGCTTGGGTTGATGAACAAGTCGTGCGGACAAGTGAAATTTGTGGTCACTTCGGAGACCGAGTCCGTCGTAGTGGAGTGTTGCTGGTATATCTCGATCAAAGAGCTGGCATTCAAAACCGCGAACGTGTTGGAATCGGAGGAGGATGAGTCCATAACCCATGCCGCCCCAACAAAGGCCCTGGCCCGTTCCATGAACGATCCGGGGGGCGAAGTATAAAAGGCCTTTCCGAATGGATCGAGCGGCAGGCTGACTTGGAGGTTAAAATCTATCTCGGTCAACCCACGAGAATGAGGATCCCGAGAAATGGCCCATTGTTGTATCGGGTTCAGGCTGAGGTGGGCTTGGTATTCCCTCGTGAGAGAAATCCCACTTCCGTCCGGGAAAAACCTGGGAGGTCCAAAGTAGTCGCCAGATAATACACCTGTAAGTGTATCGTCACGGATGTCCCATAAGTGAAAGCCGGGTTGCTGATCCCAATTGTAGTTTAGGACCTGCGTCGAATCCTGTGAGAAGATCAGGTCACTCGAGAAATTATTGTTCAAATAGCCTGTGTTCTTCGTCTCCGATGAATAACGCCAAGAATTTGTCCTGTTTCCGGTTTGGGAGTCCCAAACGGAGACCGTGTCGCCCGTGGCACAGGCAACCAGCATCCCATCGGACGAATACGCCATAGGCCACCTGGGGTCCTCTGTTTCGGTCGTCAACAAGGTGTGAGCAATAGTTCCCGTGGCCACGTTCACAAGTGCCAGGGTCCGGGTTGTGATCAATGAAGCTGTTTTGTCCATGTCCGGCGAGTGGGCGCGGATAGTATGCGGCGGTGCATAAACCCCGGGTCTCCGTCCGACGATGAATCCGTCCTCGTCAAATTGAACGGCAGACTTTGAAACGACATGCCCAGTGTCGGCATGCAAGGTGAATAATTGTGGTGGAGGTGCGGTCGGCGCCATGTGAACTGCAGTGAAGACCTGAAATCCGACGGTCAATTCGACATCGCCGTTAGAAGAGAAGATGCAGGAAGAGATGTAAACCACTGCGGCGCCCAAATCCGGGTTGTGGGTCCAGATCACGCGTGAAGTCATGAGATCGACAAGTTGAACGGATATTCCGCTCGACACCGAATGGCAAAAAACCATCTTGGACCCGTCGGGAGACAAGCAGTTGTGGTCGTTGGGGGGAAGGTACCACTCGGCGACTAGGTCTCTTGAGACAGTGTCCCAAACAAAGACATAGTCGACGCCATGCACGACAATCCGTCCGCCGGGGAGCCACTTGAGGGAGCGGACAGTATTGTCCGGGATCGGGAAGCACAAAAAACTGCCGCCTTGAATGTCAGCGATCTTTACAGAGAACTCATCGTAGAGGCCCATCGCACGCAGTTTGCCCGGCAAGAATTTCAACTCCCGCAGTCGAAGATAGACTGAATTCGAGGGTATGCTCAAGTGATACCCAGTTGGAGAGCCGGAGGTATCCCAGGACCACCAGTCGCCGTTTTCAGAGAAGGCAAAGACATTGTCTGAGATGAGAGATATCCACTTGATGGGAAGCAGTCTCCGGCCTCGTGTGGTCTCCAAATCCAACACGATTTGGGAACCGGTTGTGCTGCAGACCAGTTTGGTGCCGTTGTGGCTGAACGATACAGCGGTTAAACCGTCTATGAGTTGTTTCGAGATCCACAGCGGCTGCCGGGTCGCGGCATCCCAGATTCGCACGGTTCGGTCAATGGAAACGGACGCCACCTTGGTGCCACAATTGGAGAACGCCGCGCCCATCACTGGGCCCGAGTGGCCTCGGACCGGGCTGCCCTCGATATTGGCAGTTTCAACGTCCCAAAGACATATCGTTGAATCGCTCGACGCCGACACGATCCGACTTCCGTCCACACTGAAGGCCACTGAATTGATCTGGTCCGTGTGGCCCAACAATCTTTGTCGGTTCGTGGTGTTCTGGAGTTCAAGCGAGAAATCACTGTAGGCCACCGCGATCTTGGTGTTTCGATCGGACACAGCGAGGAGGACAACATATCGATCAGTGGTAGAGGAAGGAGCCGAATGAATGTCCTTGGACACTCGATATTGCATGGCCAGGTCAAACAACTGTAGGTCATAGTTGTTCCTAATGAGGAGGCGACTTTCGTCGGGAGAAATGTCCATTCCGAAGTAGAATGCACTTGGATTCAAATGGGTTGGTAGCTGGAAGATCGAATGATCTCCTTTTTCAACGTCCCACACCAGCAAGTTGCCGTCGCGGAATAGCACGAAAATTTGGGCATCATCTGGAGACAAAGCCAATGCGGCCGGGCCATCAGTCCTATCAGGAATGACCAAGACCTTCTTGCTTTCCCCGTCATGGCGGATACGATGCACCTCGATGGCTTCCCCAGAATCAGAACGGGTACAAAGGCAAATGTGACCAACTCCATACGCTGGATAAGAGTCATATGAAGCGAGAGCGTAGGGACCGGCCACTACGATGCCGTCGCGTGGCTGCAACACTGTAACGGTAGGTGTCATCCCACCAGCCGACAACGAAAGGGTCCCTCCCGAAAGCAAAGAGAGGCCGTAGAGGGTGGGATCGGAGGCAAGCTCATACCGGTGAAGAGTTTCTCCCGACTTGGGAGCAAATACTTCCATGTGGGACCCGATGTGCATAGCCACAGTGTGATTATCGAGCCAACAAAAAAGTGGGTTCAGAGGTGAATTTGTGGAACGACTTGTCCACGTGACGGTTCCAGTTGGGATCTCGCACCAGGCAATCGAGAGCTTAGACTCCTCTTCTGTAGCATCGGCAGCCCAACGAAGTATTTGCTTCCCATCCGGGGAAAATACAAATGGCGCGATGGGGTTCACGCCTATGGGTTCTTTTTCGAGCGAAGGAAAGGGTCCGAGGTCGGGTTCTGCTATGACCACTTGCTGGTGAACATCCCAGACGAGCAGTGTGTCAAGGGCAGTGGCAAGATAAGCACCATCTTGGGAAATTGCGTGAAAGACCGCAGGAATAGGACCCAGCCATTTGGTTCCAGTAAAGGTGTCCCAAAGCTGGACAGCAAAATTTGTATAAATGACAAGATATAGCCCGTCTGCGGAGAATTGCAATTGCTCCCCGGAGGGGTATACGGAACTTGGCTTGTTGTCAATGGTGAAGCTGGATAATATAGCTCCCGTTGCCATGCTTCGGATGTGGAAAGTGTCTGAGGACCTCGTGACAAATCGAAGTTTGTCCTTGGACACGTCGATGGTCCAGCCAGGTGGCATTGTCGAGTATGATGGATAAATAGCAAGACAAGACGACCATTCCTGCGTCAGGCCCGTGCGCACTCTGGGCACTCGGAATAGCGTTGACAAAAAGGTTTTTGATAGGGTGGTTTCCGTGGGCGTAAAAGTCAAAGCCGACGCATAAATGTGGGCCGCACTCTCTCGAATCGGAGTTTCAAACTGTTGCATGAATCTCAAGGCATCAGCGCAGATAGAAACAATGTCTTTTCGCTGCAAGTGGGTGAATGAGAAATAGAATAACGGGAATTAAACTGTGCTTACCTCCAATCGCTGATGAACTTTCTCGAGAGCAATGAAAGCCGCATCGAATTCGTTCATCAGAGTCATGGCTTCGATCCAATGGAGCAGATGACTGAACAAGAATCCCCGCAGGACATCCCCCAACGGGTCATCAAGATCAGCGACTTGAACCAGATGGCTGGCCCAAAATCGGCACGAGTACTGCAGGTGCTCGGGGAGACATTTTTCGAGTCTCCGCTGGAGGTTCGGAACTTCCGAGTTTAGTTTCGTCGGATCGTTGATCTCGCAGATATCCCGTTTCAACAGGCTTTGCATAACGGCGACGCAGCGGATGAACATCGAACGATGCTGAGTAGACGGTTGAAGGAAGAAGCGAATGTCGGTACAACGTAGGGGATTGGTGAAGAAGTCGAGTAGTGAGGGATGCAGCACTCGGACAACAGCGCTGGCTGGACCTTTCGTTCCAGCTTCGCGTTGCAAAATTGACCCGAGGAGCCCGATGACGGATTCTGCACTCCCTAGCTGAGATAAATCGCGTTCGACCCCTCCGTCCGACTGGTTACCGTATGCGAGAAGATCGTCGAGTCCCTGGACGGTCAAAGGCGTCATGGCAGCGATGATGCAACCAACAACTTCTTGGAAGGGAATGTCGCGATCTGCGCAGACATCTTGCAAGATGCGGAGATACAGATGATTGAGGGAGGACTCGGCGCTGATCAACGCTCGTTGGTTGCTGGCTAGCACGGCTTTCAGGCGTGCTTCAGGATCAAGATCTGCGATGTACCGACACGCGACGGCAGCCCAGATGAAGAGGTTGTGAGATTTTTCAACCAGCTTCTGTCGAGCGGCCATGTCCGGCCAGTCTGTATCGGCCAATCGTTCCGAGCGCGCACGAATTTCAGGCATCCTATTGTTGATGAAAACCAAGATGTCCCGGGGCGTCTCCTCCAGTTGGTGCATGGCTTTGGACATGGAAATACGCTTCAGTTGGGCCCGAATGTCCGCCTCGTCGCGGCTGATGATGAGGAAGCGGACAGACTTGGGGAGTCGAGCAACCTCCGAGGCGAGAGCAGCCAAAAGCACGGAGCGAACCTGCTCAGTCCCACTCTCGTCCAGAGCGTCGATTACGAAGACGATGGGCCCAGTGAGTTCGACACGGTTCAATACATCGACGATGTAGGTGGCAAACTGGTTGCGGAGAGGAAAGCTGCCCATGGGTCCGTTCTGGCGAATTGCATCCAGAACGGAACTCTTCAGTTGCGGGCTGAGCTGGGTGAGTTGAAACGCCAGGTTGCCGAATATGTACGTGGGCTCGTTGCGCGACGCGATGTCTCGACTGAATCGGAAGCTTCCGCCGAGGCGATGCAGTTTGTCGAACATCTCCGCAATTGTGTTGGAGATGGTGGACTTGCCCGAGCCTGCGACG
The DNA here is from genome assembly GCA_029378245.1 of Roridomyces roridus. Classification (NCBI taxonomy): domain Eukaryota; kingdom Fungi; phylum Basidiomycota; class Agaricomycetes; order Agaricales; family Mycenaceae; genus Roridomyces; species Roridomyces roridus. The sequence goes on from JARKIF010000006.1 coordinate 2,364,743, forward strand.
CCGTAGAGCCAAAAGTAAGAAGTGCTCTCCGGCTTGTTGACCCAATCGACAATCTCGTCAATAACTTCTTGACGGGTATCCGGCAGGCACCGATTTCCTTGGTCATAACGGACTTCGGAGATTTTCGCGCCTGGCAGGTTTTCCAACTGGCGCGTATTTTCTTCATATGCCAATGAGCACAAGTTTTTGGTATCAGAATGTGCTCACCGATAGAATTTATGGTGTCGACGACACTGCCAACACCCTCGTGGAGCTCGCGGACTAATTTCCACGTCCCAACAATAGACCTGGATTGGAACTGTGCTCGAAGTTCGCGAAAGGATGCTGTAAAAGCCGCTATCTTCTCGTCCGAAGACGCACTGGACGTGTCGCGGAGGGTTCGCCCTGGAGAATAAATCCCCTGAAAGTTGTTTTAAAAAAAGGACTCACCCAAGTACCCCTTCCCACCATATTCTCGTACGAACAAGGCACACTCGTAGATTTGCTGGACCATCAGCTTGACCACCGTGGCGACAATCTGATCCTCTACAACCGAGTTTGCGTCTTTCAAAAAGTCCAACATCTCAGCTGCTGCCGACCAAAGGGTACGGATTTGGGCGTCGCGATCGAGTTGTGCGATTAGCACCTGTAAAGCTCGAATACAATACTACTTGGCTAAAACATGAACTGACCTGCGGAATCGAAGACAAAACACTCCATGCAATTTTTGCGTATGGGGAGAACTGACCCTCCGTTGAGTTGAGTGTAAAAAAGGAGATTCCGACGAACCTCTGCCACCGACTCTCCGATTTTCATGATCTGGCGCACTCGTTCGAGGACGACCGGGAAAACGTCTTCGTTGGATTCAGCATTTTTCACGGTATTTAGCGCACTTTCTGCTGCAGTCATGGCGGCAGACGCGGGTTGGAGGGCAGGAGACACTGTCGGCGCTGCACCTTCAGATTTGACCACTGAGAGGCGCAGCGTGAGCGTGCCCTGACTATTGTCTGTCCGCCCCGGCTTGAAGAGGTCGCATGATTTCTCTGAAGGCTCTTGAGCACAGCCCATAATTTACACAGACGAAATTGCCTTACCGGTGACACCCTCCTCAAACCCAGTCAGAACAGCTTCACCGAGCGACTCATCATGAGACACGGGCAGCTTAATCTGGCGCAGTATTTCGATCTTAACCGTAGACGAAGCTCGGATATGGCTGAATCGAGTAAAATGAATATGGATTCAAGGACATGAGAATAACTCACAGAGTGAAGGTTTCGTCCCACTGAGCTTGCTGGCCCTTGGCGACCTTCGTTCTCTGCACTTGCTCTCCGTCTACAGAAACAGACGCGCAGCTTCGTAGCGATCCCAGAGTCGGTTTCTTGATCAGCAATGCTTTCACAACTTTTCGAGATCCAGTCAGACCAAGTGCGCGTCAGAACGCGTCGGGCACGTACCAGTAACCTTCAGAGTGTATCCCAGTCCCACTGTGATTGCCCCAGGTTCCAGAGTCTTCATGCTGTTCGGTGTTCGTAGATCAAGAAAGGAAGCAAGCCGTCGGCGCGTCACTAAGCTTGTTGACAGCGGGCTCACATCATCAAGCCGCGAGCGCTCAATGCGCGCTCATGTTGGTATGCTGGGGTAAAGCACGTATGGGCGTCGGGAGGCTGTCTCGAGTCTCGGGCCCTTGAACTCCGCCAAACTTGAAAGTTGCAATATTGCTGGCCTGGGCCAAGAAAAGAAATTCAAGCGCAAGTACCACCTTAGTCTGTAGAAAAACTGGGGCTCCATGCAGTACTAGTGAGATGGCCTACTAGGTGGCACGCGGGTGGCACGCGTAATAGGAGGTCCGGAACAACAAAGGCAATTTGATTTCAATTTTCGGGTTCTCCTTTCCCCATCACTGCAGCGTCAGACCACTTGCTCCAGCTTTCTCCGCTACTGACTTTCCACTCGCCATCGACAAGTCTATCGGGATCTCATCATTCGAAACACTTGCAGCTCATTCGTTCCACCCTGCCCTACCTTGATCTCCTGCATCCGTCTCTCCCAAGTCTCTCCTAGGTTGTTCAACGCTCCTAGCTACGCACCTCGTGGGCAGATCCCGACGTCCTCTCGCCAACCCTCCGCACCTCATCCTGGACATCGCGCGCCCAAAGCAAAGACGGTGGGTCCGTCGGTGTCTTCGCCGCGCAAGAAAGATATCATCTCTGTGTGTCCATGGCTTGTTGAGTAAAAACGAGGAGATCCGAGGCATAGTATACGCACCAATTCCTTGGGTTCTCCTCCTTTACCGACAGTCGTCGGTTCCTTCTCCGACTTTCTTTCTCCGCTGTACTTATGTTACGACACCCGAGCAAAACCCTTCCACCCAAGGCCCACGAGTCTATGGGGATCTCATACTTGCAGCTCAGTCGCTACGTACATCGGATCCTACCCAGTGGCCTCGTTGACGCTTCACCTAAACGTTCCAAGAGTTTTGAATACCAGGTGCTCAAGGTTCAACGAATGCGTCTGCATCCCGCCATCGTCCATCCACCTCCCAACCATCGTGCTACAAGGAAGACCTGCAGCTGAACTTTGAACTGGGACTCCGCCGGAAGGCTCCATCGTTACGGTTCAACGTTCAACCCTCGTTGCTCCATCGCGTGGAGCCTCGGTGGCGAAGACGGTGTTCCTGATGTGGAACTACATATTTTACACTGTTTCAGTAGTTTGGGTCTACGACGCAGGCGCCAGTAATATGGGCGAAATAGAATAGAAAGAACTTGTGGAGACTCGATGCATCACTCCACACTCGGGAGTAATTTCCATATCCGGAACATCGATTGGGAGCTCACTCGTCTTTTCTTCCCTACCCTCATCTGCTCCATCCCACTCTCCCCTGCCCTTCCGCATCCTCGTAGTTGCTTTCAAATGTAACAAGCTCTACAGATCTGTCTAGATGATGCTTGGTTGCCCCCGAGTCATTATTTGTACCTAAATTCTCGACACCCCTGGATTTGGTTCTCCTCGGCGTAGGTGTGCTTTGCACCGACGCCGATGTGAGTGCAGACAGAAGAAGAGTCCATCCATGCATCTTTACTCCACATCCTGGCGACAAATTTCCGGTCGACGATCTGCCACGATCTCCACTGCTACATAGCCTGTCGCAGCAGGGCCCCATGGGAGAGTCGCGGGTCATCCTGGTGGAAAGACGAATAGTAGTGCGTTTCTTCTTCTAAAGACACCGACCGATCTAACCTAAATTTTTCATGTCTAGGTTGTATACGCGTTAATTTTGCGCATCGCTTTGCATCCATCCACGATCATGAGAATGCCATTCAGTCGCCTCTCAAGACCCATCCGAAGTCATCTGCCCATATTACGTCTCGACTTGGCCGCGGCCTTGCCTCTCTCGATGTCTGCGTTGTCCCCACCGCTGCACCCACCTCTCGGACGGTGCGGACTGACCGACGTAGGCTCGGAGTTTCCGTGGCAAGTCTCGACGGATCCAGGGCTTCGATGCGCTTCCTCGGAGTCTTCGATCCCTGCCATCTTATCGTATCACGTGTTACATAAGAGCTGCCTTTTTGGGCAGACCATATAGGTTTTCAGCACTGATTCTCTCGATCGGAATGGGTTCACTCGGCGTCATCAAGAGCATCACAGCCATCCCTCCTCCTCCTCTCCTCCCACCACACCCTCCATGCCTGTCCAGTGTGCAAACGGCCCATTCCTGCACCATTCGAGGCTCGCGAGCACCGTCTATGGCCTCCACCACCCGGCCTCGACACCTGAGACACCGATACACCAGTACCGGGGCATAAAATATGCATCCATCCCAGCTCGATTCCGCCAATCCCGTCTCTTGACAAAACTTCCCCCTCAAACTGACGCCTCACGCTATGGGTATGGGCGCCTCCTGCTGTCCGTTGGTGATCGACTAATAATAGTTTTTTTCAGCCCGATATGCCCCCAGCTCCAGAAAAAATGTCTCGAAGAAGAGCTTTTTGGCTTGGGTAACAAGGACGTCCCGCAGCAGATCCTCGAGCAGGATGAGTTCGAGTGTCTCAACTTGAACATCACTTGCCCGGCCGGCTTAACGTCGCAATCCCGAGTGCCTGTCATGCTATGGATTCACGGTGGAGGCGAGAGAGGGTATGGGTCGAGTTGGATCTACGACGGCGGCTCGATCGTCCGCAAGAGCATGCTAGTTGGGAAACCCGTCGTCGTCGTAACTTTCAAGTGAGTGCGCTATCTGTGCCTCTGTTCTCGAAATTAATCGCTTTCTCGATCAGTTTCCGCCTTGGACTCTTTGGATTTGCAGCCAGTCCCCTCATCGAAGAGGACAATAATACAAAAGCTGGTGATGTTGGTGCGGGCAACTACGGTTAGTATCATTGGCTTCCGAGCCCTTGGCACTCCTTAATCTTTGCTAGGACTGCACGACCAACGGACAGCCATGATGTGGATTCATCGTTTCATCCAGGAATTCGGCGGCGATCCTAACAACGTCTGTCTCTTCGGCGAAGGGTCCGGAGCAGCCGACATCCTTTGCCACCTGCTGTCCAACAACAACGAACGCAAACCCCTCTTCCATCGCGCCGTCATTCAGAACGCCATCATCGACCACTCCATCCCTAATGTCGCTACGGCGGGCTGGCACCTTTCGCGTGTGATGGGTGCCCTAGATGTGACTACCATCGAGGAGCTTCGCGCTGTCAGCTGCGAGAAACTCGTCAAAAATAGCTATGGCTCAACTCTGCGAGTCGTGGACGACGGTCACTTCCTCGTTCCCGACTGGCGGACGCACTTCCTCCCGCCGGATTCACCTCCAAGTGCACTGAAGCCTTTGTCTCATCGCCTTGCCAGTCGATCTCGATCGCGCACACGACCACACAGTGCGAAAGTGCCCATCCACCAGCCGTTGATTATTGGTGACACGGGAGCTGCCTCGCTCTCATGGTCACTCCCGGCATCGCTTTGGACGCCGCAGGCTGTCGTGCGCCGCCTCAACGCCATCTGCCAATCACTCACCAATGCGTCCCTCCTCCTCTCGGCCTACGATATCTGCCTGAGCACCCCAGACGACGAGATTGTCGACCGCGTTCTTGATCTGATCGCTGATTCGCGCGTGGCGTGGCCGACCGAATGTGTCGCCAAGCGCGCGCAGAATCGGCGGGGTGGACACGGTGTCTGGCGGTATGTCTTTGATCAAGATGCACCCTCGGGCGTCGCGCACAAAGCAGACCTCGCATACCTCTTTGACAACGTCCCGCATTCGTTCCCCTCAGTCTCCCCCTACCGATTCTCGCGCGTTTGACTTTTGCGACTCGTTCGATCTGGACGACGATGATGAAGAGCATGACCTCAAGTTTGGCTCGGATTGCGATTATGATGATTGGATGCAGCCGGCTGTCGACGAGTGGTCGTATAGCCGCGTTCGGGATACCATGCAAGAACGGTGGATTGCGTTTGCGCATGCGGAGGAGCCCTGGTGTTCGGACAAGGTTTATGTGTTTGGACCTGAAGGCGAGGTTCGGGGAGCGCTCGAAGCAGATTTTCGAGGGCAGGAGAAGGAGGGCTGTGTGGAAGGAGACGCTCGAGCCGCTTGGGATGCCGCTCGTGCAAAAAATTGGATTGGAACTGAGCCGTGGGCCGCCGATACGTGGTGCACAGTTCAAGTTCTGAAGTTTGTCGCATTTGCTTTTCGTTAGGGATTCGGGACACATTATCATACGGAGTCTGTAACTTTATTGCATGGTACGGTGCATACACTGGTGTACCTTTTCTCGAGAATTCATCGACTGCATAAAAAAAGGCTTCCAGAAGATGTGGTACAAATCATCGTTAGTTATTTTGCGGTAGTGTACATGCAGGGGGTAGTCTAAGGGCTACAGTAGAGGAAAGACAAGTCCGTATTCGTATTACTCGTGGCTCTCAACTCTGGAAGTTGAAGGGGGACGTGGCCGTGGCGCTCGAAACGGCAACAACGCTCGAGGTCGAGCTGCTGGCTGCGGAACTAACCACGACCGATGATGCACTGGGAGATACACTCGAAACGGCGGCCACGGCGACGGAGGCAGATGCCACGGCCGGGGGAGCGCTCGAGTTCAAGGGGTTGGGGAGAAGAGAGGGAACGGGAACAGCCGATGCGATGGCAGAAGTGATGGCAACGGGGGTGGTGGTGGCTGATACACTCGCACTGGAGAGCGCGCTGACATCAGCAGAACTCGCAGCTACGGCTCCGGTCCCAGCGGTGACAGTGAGCGTGCTTGTGGTCGTGGGGTTAACATTCAAACCAAGAGCGATGGACGTGGGGTCCGCAGGAAGAGCTGTGGCAGACGCAGGAGAGGGAAGGGCGGTCGAAGACGCGCACACTGGGGCGGGGCCGGTGGCTGGGACGGTTACGACAACAAGGGCGGTGGGGAGACCATCAGCGCCGATTACAGTGGAAGCTGCATTTGCGTCCGCTGGGACAGCGATCCCACTAGGAGAAGCGACTGGCACAGTCGTAGATGCCAGAGCTGTCGAGGCTGGGGCGGAAATGATCGCCGAGGGCGCAAAAGTCGCAGTGCCCGTCACAGACGCCAAGGCCGCCGAGGTAGAGGCTTGTGCGGGAGTCCCGGGCACGAAGGTTAGACCCTGGATAGAAATTTAGTCAGTTTCAAAGATGAAAAAAGAGGCACGAACGTTGACGCTGAGCTGACGGGGATGGAATCGTCTAACAGGCGCAAGTGTAGCATTCGCGCTCGCAGTAGGCGCGACGGGCAGCGCAGAAGTCGTAGCGTTTCCCTCGGTCCGTCGAGTCCGAATCATCACATCCGCTTGCAACCACCGTCGCGTTCCCCAAGCCGCTGTCGATACCCGCAAAGGCAAAGTGTTGCTCAATGTCCGCGGTGGTATCGCACGAGAGGACGTAGCCGACCGTGCTGCTCTGCGGAACGGCGGCGCAGACAAGGCCACTGGCACACGGCGTGATCACCCACTCGTCTTCCACGCACATCGCAAAAGCACCGTTGACGCAGGCAGTTTGATTACCTGCGCTCGATTAGTTTCAAGGAATAAAGGAAGAGTAAAGTCAACACACCGGTGCATGGGTCCGTTTCTGCCATGGCCGCGAATTGCTGATTGAAGAATTGCGCGGTGATGGCGTTCTCAACGTAAGGCTGCGGGGCAGCGGAGTTGGGCAGGATGGGAGCCGCGGTGGCTGAAATGGCCAAAGAGGCGAGCAAGGTCAACGCAACGGACATTTTCGAGAAGAATAAGTGAGGCGTAAAAGTCAAGGAAAGGAAAGTCGTAAGTCGTTGAGCACCGGGCTCTTGAGAAAGGGGGAGCGTGGAGGGAGACTGGAAGACCGCTGGAAGACGCGTTTACCTTTATAATAATGACACTAGCCGAGGACAATGAGAGTTGGCGCCATTGTTCTCGAGCGTGGATAACAATAGGCGTAATGGCCTATTTCTGGGAGCCTTGTTTGCATTTGGAGACGGGGAAATAGGACAATTGAGGTTTTGACCGAGGCAGCTATTTGCAAGCTGGCGGCGGCGTTGACTCATGAGATCTGCATGAGAGTGAGCCTTTGATGCGCCATCACATGGATCACGAGATATCTAGTAGAGCCTATGTAGAATCACGGCTCAAAGATGGATTAAATTCACTCTTCCTCAAGAGGTTTTCTATTTGTTATGCAGTTCAGAGTCCAAGGTCAAACCATGTTATGCGAGTGAGAGGTATATAAGACTAGATGCGTAAACAGGATAACAAGGTCAAGCGGGGCCCGCCCCACAAGGGAAGTAACAAAGGGACTGGCCCCGCAATGCATGAAATCCATCCATCGTCTACTGGTTGTAGATGTAGAATCCATTGATCTTCCACTGGGCATCCTCGCCAAACGCAGAGCCGTGGCCCGTGACGTAGGCGGCAGCGCTGTCGACACCGGTCTGCGTCTTGCACGAGGTAGCCTGGCCACCAGCGCCGTCGACAGCCCAGACGCCCTCGGTAAATGAGCCGGCCAAGTTGGTGTCAACAATGAGCATAAGGTCCTTGAAGAAGGTAGAGGGATTGCAAGTTGACTTGGGAACTGCCATGCGTGGGCTGCCCCAGGTCGAAGGGTTGGGAGCCAGGCTGGTGATGTCGCTGGGCACGCTGTCGGGCGCGAAGAACCACATTTGGATGCCGCTGGTGTCGTACTGAAGGGCAAAGACACCTCCACCGGCCTTGTTGAAACCAGGACCAAAGGTGGTGCTCGACGTGTCCGAGAAACCGCAGGCACCGGGGTCGGAGTTGGCGTCGCAGCTGAGTCCGGTGGCCTCGAGAAGCTGCACCTTGGTCAGGGCCGAGATGTCGGACTGCTGGAAGGAGCAGCCGGAGCCAGTGTGGACGGAGTAGATGTTCTTGTTGTAGAGCGAAACACCCTCAACGACATCGATCTCTCCCTGGTAGGGCCAGTTGGCACCAGTCAACCAAACGGCGGGCCATGTGCCGCAGACGGCGGGCATGTGCGCAATGTCAAAGACGAAGAGGTTCTGATCGCCAGCGTTGAAGGTCGTCTTGGAGACCATGCGCAGAGAGTTGCGGGCAGAGACGCTCTCGGCGTCGTCGACGGCGAGAATGACCTGACCGTTGGACACGTAGGCGAGACCCTCCTTGACACCGTTGACGTAGTTGGCGGAACCACCGTTGTCGCCAGTGCCGGAGTCGCTGTAAGGAATTGAGAAAGGGTACAAGAAGAATGTTTGGAGAGGGCTCACTAGTTGAAGAAGTTGAGGAAGTCCTGGCCCTCGAGTTTGCTCGACAGCTTCCACCCTTCGTTGGAAGTGCCAGCTGGCAGAGGTGTGAGCACAATGAATGCGGGAGAAGACAGACAACATACTGGAGGTGGCCTGCTTGGTAGAGGTGGTCGCGGTGGTCTTGGTGGAGGTCTCAACTTTAGCGGCGGCCTTGCTGGTGGTGGCAGCCACGGCTTTGCTGGTGGTGGTAGTGGCAGCCGCGGCCTTCTCGACGGTGGCGGGTGCGGCCTTGGCGGTGGTCGTGGGCGCGGGGGTGTCTTCCTCCGTAGAGGAGGGAGCCGACTCGGAGGAAGAGTCTGAGGACGAAGACGAGCCCAGCGACCATGTGACGTCGACTAAATGTGTAACATGAAACCCTGAGCATGTGGAAATACGGTTAATACGCACGGACGCCAACGTCGAGGTCACCGTTGTTGAGGGCCTTGAATGCGGCGGGGGAGACATAGACATTGCCGGAAGGGCCGCATTCGGTGCACAAGTCGGTGAGAGTGACGTCGACACTCTTCGAAGGGTCCGATTGCAAAGCAATTTGAATCTAAAGACAGTGAGTGATTGACGAAGAGAGTGCAAGGCAAGGAACATACGTGTTGGAAGCACTTGGATCCGTCAGCAAAGTAGTCGGAACTGACACCAATGATCATGTCGTCGTCCGAGGACATCGTGCCGCAGGCATTCTCGGTGTTGTTCTGGAAGCCATAGTACGCGATACCAGAGACGTCACTGCGCTTCTGTTCAGCGACGCGGGCATGGTGGTTCATCCGCTGGAAGTTATGGGAGGCGGTGGCGGAGGCCGCGAGGGCAAGGAGGCCGAGGACGGCAGGAGTTAGAGCGAGACATTGTGTCGGTCGTAGCTCAGACTAAAGAATGGGATGAAAAGAGTGGGGGGGAGCGTCCCTTGCGGTGTTGGATGGGGGAGAGGAAAAAGATGGAACAGCACATGGTGACAGGAGAACCTATATAGGGCTGCGCAGCCGGGCGGAGTGAAAATCAAAGTTTGTTGTGGAGTAAATTTATCCTTGTTGCAATGGTTCCCCTGCTCCGACGCTTGGCGTAGTCGCTATGTCCGGCATGTCGGTGCCTCCGGGATTGCAATATCAACACCATTCCTTTCCTCTCCAGTCCTTCTGTGCTTGACGGATTTTTCAAGGAGATTCGTGTTCATCGCCACTTTTAGCGTTTCGCTCCTTAATTATAGCTTGACAGCAAGCAGTGCCTGGGGCCCACGAGACCGTGTCCGTTGATGGTTGACGCCGCAGGTTGAAGCTGACCCTGTCTGCGTGGACCGTCAAGACCGACGAGTTGAACTTGTTCGTTTGTGGCAAAGAGCGAAACGCCGCTTTTGATGCGCTCGGCCGCTTTCTCGCCGTCGATCAACAATGCTTGAATCGGCCCGGGCTAGCTTCTCGACCGCACTACGCGCACTCGTCTTCCTGCAACCGCAACCTCAGTATGTAGAAAAATCAACCATGGCCTCAGCTCTTGTCGAAAAGTTTTTTAAATCTTGGCCGATCCTTGACACCTTGGCCATGGTTACGCCCAGGGACGGTCCGATCCGTATCGTCCTCAAACTTCAAGTCACTGTTTACCACCCGGTATTGCTCACTGAAGAGCAAGGACGTCCCTCCTCGTCGTCAAGAGAGTATATAAGTATCAGGGACTACCTGCGCTCGTGGTAAGGACTCGGAACCCGTAAACCCTTCCAAACCGCTGGAGCTACGATCATGTACGACGGTGACCCGACCAGGGACATGACTCTTCCCTGCAGACGATAGGTATTTTGTCGTTATCTTATTCCTTCCGCTGGCACTCATCTCCTCGTCCTGCAGTTACCAATTGTACCATAGGTCATAATCAACTGCTTTTGGGCTTACTACTGGATACCTCTCTTCAAGCTTGATGCAGATGGTCCACGAAACAGGTCGGGCTTTCGCTCATCCCTGCTAGCACACTCAAAAGCCCGTCTACATTTCGGCATTGCCGTCCAACGGTACATTCGTACAGCGATCTCCGGATTATACAAAATTGATAGTAGGTACAAATTGAAAACTGCCACCCTCCCACCTCACTCCATGGCATCGGGCGCCGCCGCGGCCTTCACTTGCTCTGCCCCGACCAAAACACAAGGGTTGTCCTCTCCCCTACCATCCTCTGCCATCTGGCCTGTTCCGCCGTCATATACCTGTTGCCAGACTGTCTCAAGGCCCCCTTGCACCGTCGGCTCCAAGTTACCCAAGAAAACGGCATGGAGATGGCGTCTGTGCGGGGTGGCGAGGACGGCCTTTGAGACTGGGCGCCTGTAGGCGCCTTGCTTGCGGCGAGGCTTGATGCGCACGATCCTATGCGAGCGCCGGGAGCGCAGCCATTTGAACAGGGCGAGCACGACCAGCACCGCGATACCGACTAGCACGAAAACCGCAGCCACCATCAGGGGAGGCTCGCGAAACGTTCTTGTCGACGACGACTCCGTGGTGGAAACGGCGAGATCGTAGGGGCTTTCTTCGGACTCGCCGGACGGAACTTGGTCTTCTTTGCCAGCCGGAGCTAGGGACGAGAACGACGGCGACGGCGAGCCTGCGCCGAAGTCGAGCTGGGTCTCGCCAAGATAGGCGGAGCAAAAGGCTGCCGGACTGACAGAGCGACCAAAGTGCGGGAGGTTGGGGCCAAAAGGGTGCAGGCTGTCTGTGGTGCCTCTGTTGAGGATGGAGGGATCGACGCGTATTGAAGAGCATCTCGCTGTATGGCGATTAGCGCGAGAAGAGTCGATGAGAGAGAAAACATACTGACCCTGGTCTAGGAAAGCCTCGAGCGTGGCCAGCACCCGAGACTTCGCAGTCTCTTGCCAACTTAGAAGAGCGCGGGTCGCTCCGTGGCGTGTGGGCGGGTCGAGGATGACCGGAAGTACGAAGATGGTGATTAGTAGCATGTACGCATACTTGGCGAAGATGAGCATGGTGGTGGTAGAGAACAAGAGAGGGAGAGACCTGCAATGCCATTTTGGGCATATTGTTTTCCGTATTTGAGAGGCTGACAATCATCAATACATCTTGCTCTCTTACCCACCATGTCTCAGTCTGCATCCATCTTCTCCAACGCCCTCTCCTCATCGGTGCTCGCGCAGCGATCAGCCTTTTCAACCCAGGCAACGAGAGCATCATCTCCAACACCACACCCACCCCGACGACCCCGACATTCCTGCCACCCACGAGATGCACCCCTTCTCCCTCCAGCGAGCCGACCTCTTTTCCGTTTGTCGCCGCAATGGGCTACGTAGCGATCGTCGTCACCGTCGTCATCTTTTGCATTTGCCGTCCAACAAGTCGCGGTGGTAGTGCTACTTCACCGACACGTGCCAGTACACCCAGGCCCGCCCCGAGCACGCACAAGACATGCTCCCAATCCGCATTCTCGCTTCCCGCTACCGCCGCAGGTCGTGCAGTCATCGTCACCATCACAAAGCTCCTCTCCATCCTTCGTCCACAACGTCGTCCACCGCGGCTATCCAGTGCTCGGAACCCATGGACGTCAGTCTTCCGACTCGCTGTCCTCCTCCTCCCAGTCCTACACGTCTTGGCCAACACCAACGTCAATATTGGATCCTCGCTCGCACCGAGCATAGCGGCGATTGAACAGCGTCTCGTCACCGGATGGTCGCATCTCGCTTCTCTCGAAGCCCACATCAGGTCCCATGGCCTGCGATACCTCAAGATCTTCCTTATCGGCCTTGCATCGCATATGGCGAGTTTCGTGCTCACATCGCTCCTCCGGCGCCTCTTGCGCTACGCTTGGGCTTTGGATCGCAGAATAAAGTTCTTCCTCGCTGCCCCTTCATATGCCCGCCAATTTTGGTCTCAATCCCGTCGCTGAGTTGGGTATTTGGAATGGAATACTATCTCCTCCTCAAGCCCACTGTTCGCGAAATCCAGACCTATATACTCCACATTTCGGCGCACTTGTCAACTCTGGCAAATTGTCGCTTTACCGTGGTAAGTGTTGTGTCTGACGTCGGTGTGCTTGATGCTCATGACCCTCCAGACCGTTGGCAGCATCGGCATACTTCACCTTTGTATTGGGGTAGTCTGGTTGTCGATCTACAGCTTCCGGGGCGCCTCGAAGGTTCTCCTCAAGGCACTTTCTAGTCGACAGGAATTCGAAGATTTCCTCATCATGGACGTCCTCTGGTTGCTTGCTCACTCCGTCTTGGCCGTTGGGCTTTGCCTGATTCGAGCCATGATCCTACTGCCGATCCTTTGGTACGATACCATCGACCCGTATTTCCAGAAAATGCTGCGGGACACCTTTTCATCACGACAATCCATGAGCCACTCATGGCGCACCCTTTTGCTCTCCCTCCGCTATTACCGAGAATGGAAGGCCAGGCAAATTGGGGCCTCAATGCGGCAATCCTTTCCCTGCGAGCGCCTTGGAGATCGTGCTTCGAGATTTGGAACTCCATACCTGTACCTCAGAAATTCGTGATTGCCCTGCACATCTCCTCGTCCCTCGCTTACTGACCTTCAACCAGCTCGTTGTGGCTCCTGCCATCATCTTGTACGGCTACGTCTATATTGTGAGCTCCTCCCCTTCGGGCGTATCTCTCTTACCCTGCGACCTAGATACCCATCTTCCGCAAAGTTGCGCTTCGAGTTCGTTACTGGCGGCGCCAGCGACGATGGTATGGCTTTCTTCCCTTCCAAGTCACCCGAAGATCTCACGAGTCTGCAGAGTTTCTCCAATTCCTTTTCGAGTCCGGTCAAGTATCGTTCACCACAAGATGGCGGCCAGTAGAAGCGGGCAGGGTAACATCAAAACACCACGATAGAGGCTCTCGTACACCCGAACACCCACACGGAGGGACACGCGCGGAACGGCTGGTGTGGCCATGTGAATTCGTCGGGGACGCTCGCCACCGACCGCTCTCTCACCTCCAACAACATATATCGGGCCAGTACGATCCTAAAGTGATGTCTTCGATATGTACGTCTGCTCGATAGCTTGCTGGTCGTTTTCTGACATGTTTTGGCAGTGCCAGCTCCGCTTGGGTCGTTGTTCTGTCTGTGTCCGAGAAATACCTTCGTAGACTATCCTACTTCTCCCTTTTGTACTCTATGACGCGAAATATTGGATTGTTCTACTCTTTCACCTCTGTTTTTGTCCTCGATCTTGTGCCGGTCGATCCTATCCTATGACGCACATGTGATTCCATTTCTGAGACTGACAATATCACCCATGATGTATTTCTCGTCTCCCTACTCTTACCGTCGTGCAAATGGCAGACAAGTTTACAGTTATCCGTGAGGTATGGCACTGGGCATCCTAGGGCAGCGTGCCGTGTCTCAACCTTGTCCTTAGGTCGCAACGAACGTCTGGACTTTCTCTAGGTCGGTCTCGGGTGTACTGGAGACTGCGTGTGTGTCTGACCCTCGGTGCTCAGACCCTTTGCGCGGTTTGGTATCATACCAATTGGTGGTCGTTCCACCGCTATCAAGCTTTCGGGCGGGGGCGTTTGGATCCTCGCATCGACGCCGCTGAACCCAGAGACCAAGGCCAAGATCGACGAGCTCGGGCCTGTTCAGTACGTGCCTCTCTGGATATTTAACAGAGCTACCGCTTCATTGTCTATTGTCTAGGTATATCGTCGGCGCCGACGCTGTGCATCATCTGTTCTTGGGTATGTCTGTACGACGCGTCGTAAAGGATGAAGAATCGATCGTTTGGCTGTAGGGGAATTCAAGAAAGCGTATCCGACGGCCAAACTTCTCGGTCCTGCTGCGGCTGTTGCTCGCGCCGATAAATCCCTCACGTTCGATGGTGTCTGGGGCAAGGACCCGGCGGAGACCAAGTATGGGTTCGAGGACGATGTACGTGTTTCTGAAAGCTACCAGTGAATTCTTGACTCAAGATGCGCGTAGATTCAGGCGTGGTGAGCATAACGCCGTCCGATCTGCACACGTCTTGACCTGGCTGTACCAGTTACTTTTCCGGTTTCAAGAACAAGGATGTCGCGTTTTTCCACCCAGCATCGGAGACTATGGTGCGCATCCTTCTCAGTCGCAATTGCAAGCTTACAGCTGTGTTTCTCAGATTCAAGCCGACTTGTTATTCAATCTACCCTGCACGGAACAGGTTCCTCTCATCTCTCTTAGGCGCATTCAGATTATCTGAGATCCTGTTGCAGTACTCGAACACGGGTTCCTCGGGCGCTGTCCCCCTTTTTGGCAACCTCAAGCCGGCGTCGTGGTTGCACGGCAAGTTTGCGGAGGCAATGGGTGAAGACAAGGCGTCAGTACTAGTCTTTTTCACATCTCTGATTCTGAGCCGGCGCGTACCTTGCAGTGCGATGAAACGTGACGTCAAGACTGTCGCGGACTGGAACTTTTCGCGGATTATCCCTTGCCACGGCGATGTTATCGAGACGGGTGGGAAGCAGGCGTGGCTGGACGCGTACAAGGCCTACTTGGACCCGTCTACTTGATTCTCATGTACAGGAGGACATTTCTTTTGGCAGTTCTTTCAATTGTACATGTCAATGCAGACTATAATACAATAGTACGGGTCGGGACTATGTTGAATGTCCGTTGTGTCTAACCAACCCAAAGACCGATGACTGTTGAATCTTCTTCCTTCTCCTTCTCCCCTTAATCGTGGATGCCCTCGGGCTTGGTGAGGGCAGAGACGTCCACACCAGGGAGCGGCCACTTGATAGCGAAAGCGCGCACCTCGTCCCTCAGCTCGCGCACCTTGGCATACCCGACCTTGCCCTCCTCCTGCACCGTCGCGACGCGCACAAAGTCTTTAAGCATCTTGGTACCCGCCTCCTTCTGCAGCAGCAGCGACAGCTGGACGGCACGGTGCAAAAAGTCGGCGACGATCTTGACGTCAGCTTCGAGCATGTTGCGCGAGGTGATCGCGGAGGTACCAAGACGGATACCACCGGGAACTTGGGCGGAGGCGTCACCCGAGACGGCGTTCTCTGTGTATACCGTTAGCATACCGCTTCGCCAGGGAGAAAGAAAACGAGGCATACTGTTAATCGTGATCCCCATTAGATCGCAGACCTTCTCGACCTTGCTGCCGGTGAGGCCGATGGGACGAAGATCCCAGAGGACGAGGTGGTTGTCGGTACCACCAGTCTGGAGCTTGTAGCCGTGGGCGACAAGCTCGTCTCCGAGGGTCCGAGCGTTGGCGATGACCTGCTTTGCGTATTCGCGGAACGAGGGCTGTGCAGCCTGGAGGAGCGCAGTCGCGATACCGGCAATGGTGTTGTTATGCGGGCCGCCCTGGCAAGCGGGGAAAACAGCATCGTTGACGCGTTTCTCGAGATCCGCCGCGTGAGGGAGGTCCTTGCGGAAAAAGATGAGACCCGCGCGAGGCCCACGAAGAGTCTTGTGAGTGGTCGTTGTTACGACGTCGCAGTACTCGAAGGGGCTGTTGAGCGTTTGCGCGGCAACAAGACCGCTGGTGTGGGCAATATCAGCCATGAGCCACGCGCCCTCTTTTTCAGCCGTTTGCTTGAGACGGCCGTAATCCCAGTCGCGGGGGTAGGCTGAGGCACCGCAGATGATCAGACGCGGCTTGAAGATCTTGGCCTGGGCGGCAAGACCGTCGTAGTCGATCAACTGGGTTTCAGGCACGAGAGCATAGGGCAGGGATTGGAAGTAGAGGGACGATGCGGTCATTTTCTTTTTGGCGGTCTACATTCGGGAGGGTCAGACGACAAGCAGGACGTCAGGATTGAAGGCACGCACGTAGTACCCATGAGTCAAATGTCCACCGTCAGGAAGCCCGAGACCCATGAGACGATCTTGAGGCTGAATCAAAGCAGTAAAGGCAGCGAAGCTAGATTATGGTCAGTTAGCCGGTCAAGATTGGCAGATTAGCGGTACTTGGCCGTCTATGAAGCATCTATCAGGGTCTACGTCGCCTCGAGGCAGTTGTTAACACTCACGCTGCCAGAGTAGGGCTGCACATTGACGCCCCATTTTGCAGGGTCGAGGTTGAAGGCCTCCAGCGCGCGCTTGCGGCAGAGAATCTCGAGCTCGTCGATGTACTCGTTGCCGCCGTAGTACCGAGCGTTGGGAAGACCCTCAGAGTACTTGTTGGTCAGCATGGAGCCGTTGGCCTCCATCGCCGCAAGACTGGTCAAGTTCTGTGGGTAGAGTGAGTAAAAAACTTGGATCGCGTCGAGAAAGCGGTGACCTCGGACGCGATGAGCTCAAGACCAGTGAACTGCCTCCAGGTCTCCTTGTCGATGATGTTTTTCACCACAGGATCCAGCTCAGCCAACGGCATGTAGAGCGGTTTGTTCTAAGGAAAAAAGTGAGACAGATGGCACAAGACACGACGAGTGGCGAGACATACAAACTCTGGAGTGTTTGCGGTAGCCATTTTTCTGAGAGTGAGACGGAGAGAGGAAGAGACGGGGGAAAGGGAGGATGGATGGAGTGGTCGAGTCAATAAACGAAACATCCTTAAATTTGATCTCCCTCGTTGCCTTTTTGAGCGTGAAGTTACGGCATTTTTTCGGACCCCCGCTGTTACCTTTCCTCGCCGCTCATCGCGGTAGTTTGTTCCCCGAAAAAGTCTATCAGTGCCTATCTGCACAACGCGCCATTTTTGCCCCACTGTGGTCCCAATTTCTACCGCGAAATCGAATAAGAGAGATGTGCTCAAGAAGACGCAATCATTGTTACATTGTCAACACGTGTCTGAACTCGTCAACACGTTCAACTTCGAATACGCGGTACATAGAACATGAAAACGCCGAATTAAATTCCGCAAGACGGCCCGTAGGCAGTTTCGGGAGTTTCATACCGTACACTGTTGGCCTCGTGGGTTGAACGAAGGCTTGAACTGCCGGTATATGATCATCTAGGCAATGGCTGGAATAGCTCACTGCAGCGGCGATAAGCTCCTGGGCGACCTCGGGTTTTGAATTCGCAGGCGGCCCTGCACGGTTGGGTGCCGTTCAAGGCTTAAAGGACGGAGAACACGCAGTACATACGAGATACTTACGACAGAAGCCGCCCGCCAGAGAAACGTGGACAGAGAGGTTCTAGTCCACTGAGGATGACGCCGTGGGGTTGAATGGAAAGAGAGCGCATGTGTTGAGCTGGAACCTGGAAAGGGAGCAGGAAGCAATCCTTGCAGAGAGATTTTCGAGGTCCTTGGTAGTTAGTCGATTCTGGGAGATGGTTGCAAAAGAACGCATGTCACAGAGTAGAGTATGGGATGACCAGGTACACGAACCCAGATCGCGCGGCTTCCTAGTCCGTTCTGACTCCCCCAGACGGCGAAGTCCCACCCAGTGGCTTTCTTTGCTACAAGGAACGCGCGCCCGGGAAACAGAGAACCCGAACTGGATTAGTTGGACGTAGAGGGGACGGCAAACAAGCCTTCAAACCCGAAGCTTGAAAGTGCGAGATTTGTCGCGGACGTAAGCCCGCAGAAGCGTGTCCGATTTAGATGCAGGACTGAGGGAATCTGAGTCGACATGGAGGTTGAGAATGAACGAGACGGTAGCAAACAAAAAACCACAGATCGAATCACCCAGCCCGTTCCTCCACCAACACTTCACTAAACCAAGCTTTGAACCTGCTCATTGCAATCTACTCGACTTGCGTCTACCGTGCGGCGGAAAGGCGACCGGAATTTTCAAATTTCTTGGTCGGGGTCCGTCAGTATGCTCGATTTATTTCGCCGATTCTCTCACACAGGGGACAAAGTCTTGTCATTGGGCAGATGTTCCTTTGTTCGGACAAAGGAATCACTGCTAAATTACAGGACTTTATCCGCCGTGTCAGTGCAGCAGCGCTGTCGGGCGGCAAGGGTGGGTTCTGGGGCCACAGGCGACCCTGAACGTGGAGTGGGGTCCGTATACTTACCTCGAGACGAGTCGAGAAGCTGGAAATAGGAGACCCGGGCACACGGGAGAAGATGTTTCGTGCCGTTCAAGGGTTGAGGATTGCTTGAAGGACAGAGACGTGACAGTAGACACGAGATACTTACAGCAGAGCTCATGACAGAAGCCACGCACCAGAAAACGTGGACAGAGGCCAGTCAAGTGGTGGCTCGCGGCTGGAGTTGACTAGAAAATACTTACCTCAAGACGAGTCGAGAAGCTGGAAATCGGAGACCCGGGCACACGGGAGAAGATTTTTCATGCCGTTCAAGGGTTGAGGATTGCTTGAAGGACAGAGAAGAGGCAGTAGATACGAGATACTTACAGCAGAGCTCATGACAGAAGACACGCGCCAGAGAAACGTGGACAGTGGCCGGTCAGGGTGGTTTCTCGCGGCTGGAGTTGGACAGAAGAAGAGAACCTAGAGCAGCAAACAGTTGAGAAATAAACGGAGGCTACAGCGAGCTCGAAATTCGGATGCTACTTACTCGAGATTTGTCGCGGACGCAAGTGAGAGCTGGAATCTGGATGTTACAGACGAAATATGCTATCAGGGAACCCGGTAGGCAGCTAGTATGGTGGTCTTCACTTGTGTAAGGCCTTGAGACTCGAGGAGGTTGACCGTTGAAACGAGGTGGCGCGGCAAACAGAAATCAATTGATCTAGTCACGTGCACCAATCGTCTCTCTCTCTCCCGTTTCCTCCAAGTTTCCTCTCTCCACCAATGTAGCCCTTCCAATCTAATAAACGAAGATTAGACTTTAGAGCCATATATCCAACCTGCTACCTGAGCTCCGGCCTGCGTCTACATACCGTCCTGCGCTGTCCTGCGGAAACGCATCATTCAGCTGATTTCCCGAATCCCGATGGTTGCCCGATGGCCGAACTTTCAAATTACCCTTGTCAACGATCTCAAGGTCCCCGGGATCCGTCAGTCTGCCCGGTTTCAAGCTTCTTACAGTACTCGGGAAATAAAGCGAGGCAATTTAACGATCACGTGCGTGCTTATAATGGTATTGTCAGCCTCTCTGATGGGCCGACAGAGGTCATTCCAGTACACTCAGCACCGTGTCGCACGGCCTCCGTGTTGAGCCCAGCCTATATAAATGCCAACGGGCTCCTTTGAAACATCCCCGACATCTTCTTTGACTTTATAATGGTGGCTGCAGACATCCCTGAGCTCGTTATCCGCGAGGTGCGTCCATTGGTTCGACCTTTCTTACCGCGGCGCGACTCATTCTGCTCGGTTAGGTCACCTCTAGCATCACAACGTTTTCCAAGTACGTCCCTCTTCTGAGATTGTCTTGTCCAAGACTGACTGCGAGCGATAGACCGTTTGCGCGATATGGATTTGTACCTTTCGGAGGGCGTACGACGGCTATTCGACTTTCTACGGGCGATGTATGGGTCCTCGCGTCGACGCCGTTGACGAAAGATACCAAGGAGGCTATTGATAAGATGGGGCCGGTGAAGTAGGTTGCTCCATTCCAGGCTCGTATTTCCGCGGAAACTGACAGCAACTCAGATGGATCATGGCGGGAGATATGGTGCATTATATGTATTTGGGTAACAACTACTTGACATTCGCTACGCGATATACTTACTTGTTTGCCACAGCCCAATTCAAGGAGGAGTATCCCGAAGCAAAGGTTATCGGTGTGGAGAAGATGAAGTCCGAGGGTGTGGAATTGGCAGGAGGTTTGTTTTTTCTTCTAATTCGTTCGTTCGTTCGAAATCTGATTTTGCATATAGCATACGGGGTTGATGCACCAGATACGAAATATGGGTTCGAAGACGAGGTGAGAGGCTTCTGTCCGATATCTAGTCGTTTCTGACGCTGTTCAAATAGATCCGCGCAGTGCACGAGTTTCTTTTTTTAACCGGCTCTCATTCCCTGACCGCCTGCTCAGGTACTTCTCAGGGTTCAAGAACAAGGACGTCGCCTGGTTTCATGTTGAATCCAAGACGCTCGTTGTAGCAGATCTTATGTTCAACTTGCCAGCCAACGAACAGGTGTGCCGTCTTACACTTCAACCGCAAGCAACTGAAGCTGGCGCTCTAGTACTCTAAATCAAAGTCCAACCCGCGCTTGCCCATTTTTGGCTCACTGACTCCATGGGGAGGAATCCACAAGCACTTTGTATGGGGTCTGGGTGAGGATAAAGCGTGAGCCGTGATCTCATTGAACTAGGGTGTTGGCTTATCTCCGAGCAGGGCCATGAAGCGAGACGCGCAGACGGTTTTAGAGTGGGGGCCAGAGAGAATTATCATGTGCCACGGGGATGTAATCGAGACGGATGGGACAAAAGCATGGGCCACTGCTTACAGCAAATATTTCTCTCAGTAATTTGTACTTACATGCGTCGGGTATTAACCCATCTGATGCGACATCACATCACATCACTCCCTCTTTTTCAGCAACCCAAACAACTTGCCGCGCTTCTCCTTGGCCGCAAGCTGCTCGCGCACCTCAGTCTCCTGCTCCTCCTCCGTGATGCGCCCTCCTAGCGAATACCACACGACGCTCATCATCCCCAACACCGCCGTCAAGACACATCCCGCCATCGCGCCGATACCCTTTGAATG
This sequence comes from Roridomyces roridus, assembly GCA_029378245.1. Lineage (NCBI taxonomy): Eukaryota > Fungi > Basidiomycota > Agaricomycetes > Agaricales > Mycenaceae > Roridomyces > Roridomyces roridus. The sequence goes on from JARKIF010000006.1 coordinate 2,385,977, forward strand.
CCATCCGTTGTTCTGCAGGTAAGGGCCCAGCGGCAAGCCACTCAAATCCGTCACGCCCTCATGGCCCGCGGCGTTGCCCGACACGGGGAGTCCAAGGGCATGGCAGTTGTCCGCAAGGCTCTGTGGGACGTTGGAAATGAACTGCTGCGCGACGAGGGGCGCTTCGAATGAGTTGGATGGCGAGACCGACTTCGAGATGCCATTCAATATGACAGTGGAAGAACCAGACGCCCGGGTTGTCTGCGACGAATCGTAAAGTCGCGGAGCCTCCGCTTTCGACGAGGATCGTGTCTCGCCGCAGGGGGTTTGTCTGGTTGGCGCTGGTGATGACTGAAGGGTCGTCCGAGGTGTAGTCGCTTGACCGCTCGACGATCTGGAACTTGTGTCCGTGGATGTGGAATGGATGTTTTCCGGCGTCGCCGTTCTGGATGACGAGATCGACAACGTCCATGTGGTCGAGAACGAAGCTCTGCGGACCGTACGCCGCCTCGACCGTAGCGTTGTCGCCGAGCGTCAGGGCGCTGAGGATGGCTGGGGTGAGTGGTGAGTTGTAGGTCACGCCGTTGAAGGTCGCGTGGTTGGTGCCGTCGTCCATCGTGTCGAATTCAAACTGTATGCAGTGAGTACTTTGATTTTTCGAAACGCAGAGAAACGCACGTAGAGTGTGATCGTCTTGGTCGATGGCACCGCGGGCTCGACGACGAGCGGAGTCAAACTGATGTCGGGGACGTCTGAATACTCGTCGATGAAGCCAGAGTCGGTGATGGAATTGGACGCGTCGTATGTTATGGAGGAGGTGACGTTGAGCTCGAGTGTATCAGGTACCGTGTCGAACATGTCTCCGTCCATGTTGGCGTGGATGGCCCAGTTGGAACTCGTATCGTTACGGGCGGTGACGAGGATAGAATATCGCTGGGCGACGGTGACCGTCAGCAGGTCGATCGGGAATTCTTCAATGTCCGTGCCGTCGACCTATGGTTTAATGAAAATCAATTGACAGGACACAGCAAACGGCGAACCTCAATGATCCTCATGTCGTGGCCGTCGATCCAGAAGAAAAACATGGCAAAGGCGGACGTGTTGATGACGCGAAGACGGTAGGTCTTGCCAGGCTCGAAAGGTAGGGTCGCGTTTTCGTTGAAACCGACAGCAGTACCAGAGTCGAGAGACGTACCCTCGATGGGTCCGAGGTACTGGCCGTTTTGCGCAAAGTAAATAAGACCCGAGTCTGGTTGGGTAGGTTAAAGTCTGGGTAAGACGTAAAATCGACGCTACGAACCGGGAACGGGCTCAGCACCACCGGGGTTGGCGATATTTACAAACTGCTTGATCAAGACGCTGTGCTCGTCGTGGTACCACTCGCCCAGGATGACGGTGAACTCTTCGTCGTATTTGTGCGGCTCCTCGTTGGCGTGGATGAGGAACGGCGCGCGCAGACCGTCGACGTACTGCCCCGAGGCGTGGCCGTGGACCCAGTACGAACCCCATTGGCCCGAGTTTGGGATGTCGATTTCGTAGGTTGTTTGGCCGCCAAAAGTGGGCATACCACTGCAAGACATTAGCGATTTTTTTTGAAGGCGATGAAATGTAATACCATTCTGTCACTCCGACGGCACCGTCCATCCAGGAAGATGTGTTGAAGAACATGCCGTGGTGGTGGAGAGTGGCTACCTGGTCGAGGGAGTTCGTGGCGTGGAGGATGAGAGAGTTGTTTTGAGGAATGTCGAGGGGTGGGGGTGGCCAAGTGCCGTTGACGCCGACAACTCGACGGGGGAAGAGGCCGTCGGGGTTGACGTTCTCGACATAGGTGAGGTTCCACCACAGCTCAGTGACACCGGCGTGGACGTAGGGGGCGACCAGGAGGGATGGGAGGAGGTAGGTTGGCCACATGGTCGGTGCTTGGGTGAATGGACGGAGGGCCGAGTCTTTTTAGCGCAATTTTGGCGGCTTCCGCACGGGAGTTTCAAGTTTATCAGATAGTAGATAATCTGGCTTCTTTCGTATGGTCAGAAGGCACTGTGAGAGACCGAGTTGCAACCGACTTACAAGCGATTAGATTGATAAGATCTGGTGACTCCTCAAAGTCCGGAATCAGATTAATCGTGGGCCAGCGAATATTGCCTCGAGGCCTTATCCTGCTTCTTCGTTCCTTTGAGTGCCACAAAAATCACACAAAGACCCACGATTTACTCCTGTACCGCTCGTTTAGCCATTGAATTGGTTCTTAAGTGCCTAACATGTGACTCAGCCGCAACCCAGCCGATAAGATTAGCCACGGATAAGAAAGAAGCCTTATCAGATATCCGATGCTTTGCAATCTTTTCTTCTTAAACCGACGGGCACCCGAGAAACGCCAGCTCCTCACCCCACCATGGGCAAAAACCTCTTCTCCGTCCCAATCTTCTTCATCGTCTTCCGCGAGACCATCGAGGCTGCCATCATCGTCTCCGTGCTCCTTGGTCTCGCAGAGCAGATCGTGTACGAGAACCCCGCCCGTTTCAGCCGCACACGTACCCTCGAGTCGCCTAGCAATGAGGATGACAGCAAGAACGAAGGCGCTAGCGACTCGGCGGTAGAAGACGACCCTGCTCATCGTCGTGCCCTCATGCGCAAAATGCGCTTCCAAGTCAGTCTTTATTTCTTCGAGAAGAACATTTTTTGACCGCCGCGCAGATCTTCGCTGGTGCCGGCGTCGGACTCTTTCTCGCCCTCGCTATCGGTGCCGCGTTCATCGCCGTCTGGTTTACTCAAGCATCCAATCTCTGGGCCAAGACCGAGGAACTTTGGGAAGGTTCGTGTGATCGCCGCTTGTCGAATATACTCTCAAGCTTTGCCAGGTATTTTCGAACTCGTTGCCGCGCTTATGATTTTCGTTATGGGCATTACCATGCTCAAGATGGATCGCGGTACGTGCCTTGGTTTCGGTCCGAACAATACTCAATTCCGGAATACAGCCAAGGCAAAGTGGCGCGTCAAACTTGAGAAGGCCTTCTCGGGTTCAAAGACGGATGGGTCTACCAGGGCCGGGCGTTGGGTCCTCTTCATCCTCCCCCTCATCACCGTGCTCCGCGAGGGCGAGTTTATTCTTCATTTAGCTCTCCATCCTCTAATCGCCTCCGTTACAGGCATGGAAGCCGTCATCTTCGTTGGCGGCGTCTCCCTCGGACAGCCTGCTACCTCCATCCCCATTGCCACCATCGTCGGCCTCGTCTGCGGTCTCGTCGTCGGGTTCATCATCTACAGTTTCGCCTCGCGCACCACGCTCACCATATTCCTCATCTTGATGACCAACCTCCTCCTCCTCATCGGCGCGGGCCTGTTCTCGCGTGCTGTATGGGCGTTCCAGGAGAACGCGTTCAACCATCTGCTGGGTGCCGATGTCGACGACACGGGAGGAGACGGGCCAGGGAGCTTCAACGTCAAGGGCAGCGTCTGGCATCTCGACTGCTGCAACCCGGACGATAACTTCGATAACTCGGGTTGGAGTATCTTTAACGCCATCTTCGGGTGGACGAACAGCGCTACGAGTGGGTTGACTTTCTCTTCCTTTTCCTTCGTTTATTGATGAGAGTACAGTCGGTTCGGTGCTTTCATACGTGTTTTATTGGATTGCGGTCATCGTCGTCCTCATTGTGATGAAATACAAGGAGGGCAGGACCAAGTTGTTTGGGTCCGAGTCGGCGGCGGGTGTGCGTAGGCGTCAGGCGCGTGAGCATCGCGCCGAGGTGGAAGCGAGGGCCAAGGATGCACCGGTGGCGGAGGAAGTCAAGTAAAAATATCTGGTTCATGTGAAATTCATGCAGTTTTTGAACAGTGGTTGAAATTATGTAAGCGAGATAAGGGACGATAGATTTGAGTAGATAGCAAGTAGATAGTACAGCAAGCGATATTGAAAGCGACATGGCTACGACATCAGACCTTATGACAATCACACCCGCGCTCATTCGAGATAAAGACGAATCAAGCTGGACTGACTCAGAAGCGCCGTTGAGCACTTTGGACACTGCTTTCCCCGGCTCAAGATGCACCTATCCGATGGTTGAGCCACTGTCCGATTGCAAGTAGACAAGAGAAGCGAGCTCACTTGTTGCAAAATAGATGACCGCAGCTTGTGGCCGTCGGCTCGACAGGCGTGAGGCTGCAAACCATGCAGCGAAAGAGCGCTGCCGAGCGATTGCCGTTGACCATGGTACTACCTGAAGAACAATCAGCTGCAGACTCCCCGATTCGACTGTAGAAAAGACGTGCCGGAAGATCCATCCAAGGATAGATCCCCGCTGGAACTCGAGTGCGAGGAGGAGGTCGCGATCGTCGTGGTGCCAAACTCGCTCCTAGTCGAGGCGAGTGGCGCCCAAATGGAATCGTGCAACACTCCGACCGCAGGCGGAATGATCTTGGGACATGAGACGAGGACAGGGGGTTGTGTTGGAGGCGCACCTCAGAATAGCCACGATAGGCGTACTTTGGCTTCAAGTTCGCGTCCGTCGCAGCCTGCGAGTAACTTGAGTTCGAGTTCGATGTTGGACGCTGGGAATACGTACCCGGTGGAAGGTCTGTGAAGGAAATCCAGCCTGTAGATTTTGTTCAGATGAAGGAAAAAATGCAAGCAAAGACCGCACCTGGACCCCGTTTGGACTCGCCTGTGTTTACTATGCATTCAGATTTGCGTGGTAAGCTAGTGCGAAAACTTGCCTGTTGAGTGAAGCGCGGGCCTCGCACGATTGGAATCGAGGGCATCAGCTCCGATCTCTGCGATACACATATTCAGTCAGTGATGCAAGTTGAAAAAGCCAACGGACGTACCTGGAGTGGCTTGCTGGGTGGAGGGACCACGGTCGGAACATGAGAGTACGGGACGAGCGCTGTCGCATTCTAGAGGCGTGGCATGAGCACATGAGCAAATCGATTAGAGAGCGGTACACATCACCTTGATCTTTCCCCACAAGTCGCCGGTATCTTTAGAGGGTGGAGGGAGACTGGGCTGAAACCAGGGACGTTCGAGAGGTTGGGTCTGTAAGGCAAGACCACCGAAGTCCGGTAGCGAATCGAGATCGACTTTGGAGGAGACACTGTGAGCCTCGTCGTTGTGTTGAATGAGCGCGTGCTCGTCGGGAAAGCCGCATTCGCATAGCTCGCACTTGGGGTGCTTGACCGACACCCAAAAGTGGTTCCCCAACTCGTCGGCGGAATTGAACTGCCGCGAGCACCGGGTGCAGCGTAACTCGGCGTGCTCCTGCGCCTCGTGCTGCAGAGATGATTTATACATCTTTCGTCGAGTGAGGATAGCAGACTTACCGCTGTGTGTACCGCGTCGTCCTTGAATCCCAGGTCGCACACTTCGCACGACGGGTGCCTCCCAGAGTCCTTGTAATGCTTTGACAGTTCGTCTGCATAGAGCTGTACTTCACAGCAGAGGACCTGGGGATGCGCCGACTTGAGGTGCTGCGGAAGGATGAGCCAACTAGGAACGAGGAAAGAGAAGAATATAATAACCTCATCGAGCACCCGTTTGTCGAAGAAGCCCTTTCCGCAACGCGAACAATTTGGATGAACCGCGTTCGGCTTGCCGCGATAGTGGTCCTCAAGCGAGGCGGTAGTGCCAAATGGAGCCTTGCACTTGGTACAATACGTATGGGTTACTGGAGGGTGTGGACGGTGCATCTCGGTCGTGTGCTTGGGTCAAATGTGAGTACGGAGAGGTTCAAACTGGAGAGAAATATGACCTCGTTCAAGTCTCCGTCGGCGCCCAGATATTTTTTGCAGACTTCGCAGAAAGGGTGGCCCATGGCGGTACGGTGATGCTGTCGGAGGGCCTCTTCAGAGTAAAAAAGACGAGTGGGGCACTGAGGACAGAGGAAAGTCATGGTTCAAAAAGCAGAGAAGAAATTGCGATACTTATGTCCGCCGCCATTGACTTCATATCAACTCTTTCAAGTTCAAACCGAATCCTGTGCTCAAAAAAGAAAGAAGCCAGCGCGCCGCTTCTATAGGGCCTGGGAATGGATCAGAAGAAACGCCTCGAGGCGGTAGCCATGTGACGGAGGGTCTATATTTTGGCGCTGACTCGAGCTTCACCCTTGGTACACGTAGTCCTGGGCACACAGTATCCAACTTGACTGTCTTGCGGACTTGTTGGCCTGGAAGAGGCTTATCGAGAGACGCTGGGCATGGCATACCAAGCTTTTCCGGTCGAGGGGGAAAAAGCCGGTGGGCTGTTAATTTATTTTTGGGACATCAAGAACAGCATAATCGCAAAGAAGCGGAGCGGAAGAATCTCGAGAAGCACGCACCTTGTTGCATATCAAAAAATAGTCGTCGATTTTTGAGCGGCGCTGCCCTGAGACAAAGGAATGTACATTGTGACTCCCACTTGGCGCTCCGCTGGCCGATTCTGGTCGCACGCAATTTTGTGGGAGCATCGCGGGACCACTATCCCCCTGGAATTTAGAAAAACCATGTGTCTGGGGGAGCTGAAGGCAGTCGATTGCCCTTGTCCGCCCGGTGGGAGTTTCAATTGGAATGCGGCGAAAATTGTGGGGTCTATTTGTGGTGGCAAGTAGCGTCACATAACTGAGAGCAACCGATAGCTGAATGACGCGTCTAGTGCGAGCCATTGGCGTTGTCTGCAAGACTTGAACTTGAAGGACGTGTTTGTTTCGGAACCGCGGTTTTGATGGGATCAAGACGCGATCGACACACTCACCTTGCACTCACCACCACGGTCCACATGGCCACTCGACTGCGAACCTTTCCTCTCCTCACCGCTCCCCCTCGCGACCAACACCAGTCTCGTCTACTAAGGTTGCCCGCTGAAATTCGCCAGATTGTCTTCAGACACGCTGTTGTCGAATGCGACGATCTTTCGCGGCCATACAACAAGCACGAGCCTTACTACCGCCACGACTTCAAGTTTGCGGGCAAAATCACCATCGCCCTTCTCCTCACCTGCCGCCAAGTCTACGTCGAGGCCCGTCTGCTGCCTGTGGCCGTGAACGACCATATCTTCTGGCAGGGTGGCGCGCCACCTGGACGGCTTGTGTCGAACCATATCGCGTACTTTCAACGCATGTCCGACGAGCAGCGCGCTCTGGTTCAGCGCGCCCACTTTTTCGGCGACCTGCCTTGGCTAGACCTCCAAGGCGGCGCCACACCCTTGCCTGTCGGTGTCGGCCTCAAGAGGCTGCAGATCACTATTCGCCACACAGCATGGAAATATTGGTACGACGACTACGATGATCTCCATGGTCAATTGTACTTCAAAAACCCTGCTCAGTGCTGGGCTGGCTGGGTAAAAACCATGTCTACTCTCCAAGAGTTCGTGCTCGTGCTCGAGAGTGACCGGTGGCAGCAGTTGGACGAGCGAGCTGCCGAGGCAAGCAACTGGACATTCCCACTCGAGGGTGGCCACTGCTTAGTCCACGATGGCAAGGCTCCGGTCAACAGCATGCACCTTCTCTCTTCGCACTTGAATGCCGCCAGGGAAGGTGAGGACTCTCAACAGGAATCTGTTTGGGATGGCGAAGGGAACTTTGATAGGACCCACTGGCATGGCAGCGATGATGAGGGTTCGGAAGACGGACAGGATGCGTTCGAGTATGGCGCAAAGCGCGATGGCGACGACGCGGATCAAAGCTGGGCAGACAGCCAGACGCGACTTGACCGCAAATTCCCTTTGGACTTTGTCGTCTATGTCAGAACCCTCAAATTCGTGAGGGTTGTCGAGACCAATCCGACGGACACTGACTCCGACTGAATTCTTTCGCTTTCACCAGTAATAGGTTCGAGTCATGCAATGCTATCCGGCGGACACTGACTCGAACTGAATTGTACCAGTAGTAGATAATCAGATGCATCGAGTCATGCAATACTACCCACGCTGTGTATACTGGGAAGCTCCGACTACGTCGGAGGAGACCTTGCTTGAAAATGGAGTGCGCTTTTTTCAGTGATTGTTCCACCGGAGCTATGCGACATACTCAGAGGATGAGGCTGGCTCAGTGTCCAAGTGGCACTCGATTTTAGTCTGACTTTGTAAACTTTTCGATGGTTTCAGTTTTGTTTTACCGTCGTTGACTTGTACAGAAGTCTCTCCTGCGGAAGCCACGGAGAGTTGTTGTATTTGGTTTGGCACATTATTGCCAACTTGCCTTGTCGTAATGCCAGTCGCGCGGTTCCCAGATTGGAGGTCTGCGTACCCCTGCAGCATGCCCGTTTGTTCCTCTGTGCAGACAAAGAAGAACGGACGCACACTAAGGGCACGACGACTACGCACGCGTTGGTTTTCGCCCGTGACTCGTGATTGAGCTTGCCAAAGCAGCAGGCATGATTCCGGACAAGTGTCTGAAATTTATATCCACACAACGAAGTTCCCCGGGGATCTAAATCGTGTGGCATGAGTCTCGGATGGTGTAGCCGCTCCGCTCCTTCGGCAGTGTGCTCAAGTACAGCGTTGAGTCGTGGAGCTGGTACAAAGCTGGTAGCCGTCTCTGCCGGGTAGTAGTTATGATGTGGCTTGACGGCTGCTCGAGTGCGGGCCGTTGGGGGCATGGGTGAGTCCGGTTTTCCTCGACCCGGCTTCAACCTGGTGCCTGATAGGATTATATGAATGCTTTGATTTTTGAAGGAAGCCCAGGATCTGCCCTCGACCGGCGACTCGTAGAAAAAGGTACGGTATGAGAAGTTGTAGAGTTGTATGTATGAGTCGGAAGGATATCAGTAGAAATTCGTTGCGAGAGCTGAGACGAGGAGCGTCTTGAAGCGTCGACAGGATGTCAATCACGATTTTTCGCGGTGTAGAACGCAACAGGAGAAGGCAGAGCAAAGGCAGAGCCCCCGGCCAATCGCACTTGATGCATCAGACTTTTGACATGAAACTTGTGAGGTGGCCACGGCGCGCAACTTGTGTTGTTGATCAATCCGCGCTGAGCTTGGGTAGTCCTTGACAAGTCCAGCAAGCCTTAAGGTCCGAGTCGGCACTGTCCTGTCCGTTAGGACCGTTACTGGTGGCCGCTGGAAGAGAGGCTCCAGAGCGGTGGACGTGGACGCGGAGCCTTGAGCCATTGGACGCGGAAATGCCATTTACGACTTGAAGGGTTACAGCAGGAGAGGATGAGAGGCTCGGCTCCGCACGCTTTGTCGGGTTACATCCGGCTTACATATTTTTGTCAAGCAAGGTAAAGCTTCGACGATCAATTGACGATTGCAATTGCAAAAATCTGATTGATCGGATCATTTGTCGGGTTACATCCGGCTTACATATTTTGAGGCTGAGAGACCTTGACAAGCAAGGTAATAAGATGTGAACAGCTTGTACATCGGGATAATTCCTGGACCCCGGCGTTCCTGCGTGGGACCGTGCCGTGTATTCATTCCTTCCTTCCTTCCTTCCATCTCTCCGCAGCAACTTGAAATGGCCTCCCCCAACGACTCTCGTCAATCGACACGTCGCATACAACGATACCATGCTGCGTTGAACAACTTCCGCTCCACCTCGAGAAATAGCAATCGTCCTCCGACTCCCCCACTTGTTGTAGATCTACCTCGGCTCTCTGAAACAATCTCCACTTCCGACATTCACCCACAAACGCAATCCCCGCTTTTCGGCGTCCTATTCCCCGAAATACGCAATATAATCTTCATCCACGCGTTGAGGGAGTACGACGACCGTTCAAAGCCATACGACCAACACTCCTACTATTACCGGCCAGGTTACGAGTGCGCAGGGAAGATTGCAACTGACTTGCCGCTCACATGCCGGGTTATCTACCTCGAAACGCACCTCGCGCCCGTAGCTCTCAACGAGCACGTGTTCTGGTACGAGTCAGGTCGCGCCCCGCCGGGCAAGTGGAAGTCCAACGACAACGCTTATTTCGGACGGATGACGGAACAGCAGCGCGCGGCCGTTCAGCGCGTGCATGTCTTTCCCCAGATGTTTTGGCTGGAGAAGCGGAGTGCGCAGAGGTGGCTTACGGGTCTCAAGGGCTTCTCTCTCACCATCACGATCCGCCATACCGATTGGTGGTTCTGGGAGGACGGGGAGCCGCTCCGCATGGAGGAGCCAACTCAGCAGTGGGGAAAGTGGATTGGGAGTATGCCGCAGATCAAGGAGCTCGAGTTTGAGTTTGAGACTATCGATGAGAAGAAGGGGCAGCTCGAAGAGCGTGTGAGGAGCGCGGTGAGGTGGAAGTTTCCGCTTGAAGGAGGGGGAAAGCTAGTCCACGATGGATATGCGCCGGTTCAGTCCATGTGGCTCGGGAGTTCTCGGATGAATCGGGACTCGCTTCGCCCAAGGAACGGGGTATATGCGATGGACCTCAAGCATCATGTCACGAAATTCGGGTTCATCCGCACTGTCTAAGTAGTCAGGGAATTTATTTATATTTATTCTTGTTCTCAAGTCGCAAGGGCTGCCTTGAGCAAGTCGACCGCCCGATTCGCAGAAGGCCAGGACTCTTGGTACCCCGCCCCTCCGTGCCTGGTGAAGTTAGCATTTGAACATTCGATCACTGGAATTCATACCCGTAATTGTGGATTATGGGAATGACTTGTCCATCGATTTCTGCGACTGGTTGGAACTTGATAACAAGGAGGAGTAGATACTTACCGAGAGAAGTGCACTCAATGCGCAGACCACCCTTCCTCGACGGACGCAAGCCCACACATTCTTCTATCACATCCAAATCATTGATGTCGGGATTCTCGCCGCGCTTTCCCTCGGGAAGCAGTTTGGGGAATACTGTGACTACGCGCTCTTTCATGGCTTTGACAGTTTCAGGGCGCGAAGTTGGGTGCCTAGTCTGCATGAAGATGAAAGTCCGGGTTGAGCTGGCGACTTACCAGTCGTTCTCTTGCCAAGTTCCTCCGACAATGACGTCTCCACTTTGACGAGGGATAACGTAGGTGATGTCCGAGTTCCTGAACGAGTAAGTCATTCCTTCGGTGCCAACCCAGGGTGCGCGGATGAGAAGTGTTTCTCCGCGTGTGGGGTACATGTCGGTATCTAGAAAGAGTCAGCGGTGAAGGGATAGGACGCATATATTTACCCATAACGTCGCCAAGCGTAAGCGCGCCCAGGCCGGTACAATTAATCACAGCCGCTGGGATCGAAGACGGTGCGGAATGGGTTGAACCAGCGGGGAATGGCTCGCAAGATGAACGGTCTGAGATGAGGCTGGACAGGGACGGAATGGTAGTCCTGAAGGCCATTCCACCCAAGGATTGGAACCGCTCGAGCAGATACGCAAGATACCTCGGGACATCGAAATACAACTGGGATCCGTGTGGTTCAATTTTGCATTTGACAGGCGGATTACTGACCGTTGGATACTCTGCTCCGCGCACAACGCCAGTAGGAAGCTCGTTAGCGTCGAAAAGACGGAACCACCAGGCTTTCGAGTAAAAGTCGGCTTGATGTTTAAACTGTTCGGATATTCCCTCCTTCTGAAAGTCAGAGGATTTTATGGGACAATAAAGCAGTTTTCACAATTTCCGAGTGCAAGATGACGGTTCCAGTCATGATTGGCACAGAGGGATCTTCCTTCATGAGGTCTTGGACGATTGGAATGGTTTCTCGGTCGAGCTCTGTACAACGTCGTTGAATCAACTACAGGGTGAAAAATACAGACGAACGATGTGCCAATGAGCCATATGATTCAAAGGTACTGTGGCTGGCTCCGGCCCAGCAGGAGGCGTATTTAATGCTCTTGGGGTCGCCGGGAAAGATTTCTGCAAAGATAGTGACGTTGTATCCGGCTTCGAGCGCACGAATGGCGGTGGAAAGACCAGACACGCCAGCGCCGACTACGAATACGTGTCGGGTGTTGTTCGTCATGGGAGTATAGATGAAGAGAGTCGGCCGACGGCAGTTTAGAGTAGGTCATCAGAAGTAGAGAAGAGAGTCGGCCGACGGCACGACGCGTCCAGGCGCGGTCAGGAACTGTCACTGTCACGCAAGTCACGCCTTTCCTCATGAGCGCTGGCAAGTATAGACCCCTACCGCCCTCACATTTTTCTCATCCCCTGCCAGATTTTAGTCTCTACGGCGGCGCAGAGTCCCTCAGTGAGGGCAAGAAATCAGCCCGAGCGCCACGTCGGACCACCGTTCAAGTCCCCACCGAAAAAGATAATGGCCACGACCACATTGCGCCCCCTCAGAACCCAGCTGACTATCTCTGGCTCATGACAGAGGAGCCCCACCGTACCCGCCGCATGGAAATCCTAAAGGCACACCCAGAGGTAAGCAGGTCCAGGTACAGCATCGTTTGTGCTAACATGGCCCAGGTGACCAAACTCATGGGACACGAACCCCTCACGAAATACGTCGTTCTCGGTGTCGTCTCCCTCCAGCTATACTGCGCCTTTGCCCTGCGGCATACCCACCCCTTGTCACCCCTCTTCCTCGCCTGTGCGTATATCATTGGCGGCACGGCCAACCACAATCTGTTTCTGGCCATCCACGAGATCACCCACAACCTCGCATTCAAGGGAATCGCGCCCAATAAACTATTCGCCATCTTTGCAAATCTGCCTATTGGCATACCCTATTCAGTCATGTTCAAGGGATACCACATGGAACACCACAAGTACCTCGGTCAAGATACCATAGACACTGACCTCCCGACGCGCCTGGAGCTCGTCTTCCTAAACAACGTCTTGGGGAAAGTATTCTTTGCGTGCGTGCTCCATTCTATATCTTTGAGCTAATGCTCATCCACTCTCCAGCACCTTCCAAATCTTCTTCTACGCCCTGCGCCCGGGTATCGTACGCGCGCAGCGTCTCAACCACTGGCACTTTCTCAACTTTGCCGCCCAAATCATCTTCAACTACCTCCTCATTACCAACTTTGGCTGGCATCCTTACATGTACCTCCTCTTCAGCAGCTTCTTTGCAGGAAGCCTCCATCCCTGCGCAGGCCACTTTATCGCAGAGCATTACCTCTGGGACGGCCTCGAGCAGGAAACATACAGCTATTACGGCCCACTCAATATCCTCGCCTACAACGTCGGGTACCACAATGAGCACCACGACTTTCCGTCCATCCCGTGGACGCGCCTGCCTGCCCTCCGCGCCCTCGCGCCGGAGGTATACGAGAGCCTGCCATCCCATCCTTCTTGGCCCATGGTCATCGTGAATTTCATTCGCGACAAGGAAGTCGGGATTTTCGCACGTGCGAAACGCCTGTCCAAGGCGGCGCGTGCTGCGGCTGATGCTGCGGCAAAGCACGGGAATGATGAACTGTCTGAATCGGACAAGAGCGAGTAGACGTGTAATCTTGTAAAGTACAACAACAGCGATTTGGACAGCAGAAACGAAATGCAAAAACACACAGTACACCATCTATTCTTCCCCAACCGCTCGTTTCAGCACATCCTGCCAATCGAGCGCCAGTTTGTTGAGCGTTTTGCTGCGAGCAAAGGCTGACAAGACATCCTTGACCAGTTCGCGCTTGACCAATCCGGCAACAGTTGGAGACCAGGAATCTCCGGATCGTCTGAGACCGCTTCAGCAGAAAAACAGAAAGAAAAAGAAGAGAAACGCACGAATAAACAGGACCCATAAGCTCCCTGATCAACTCCTCCGCCTTGCCTTTGAAGCCTTCGTCCGCGATCTTCTTTGTGTATTGCGACAGCGCCTGCTTGTACTCGGTTGGACTATCCAACAACCTCGCCGAATGCATCCGCGTCTCCAGGTGCCCAAGCGTCATGGCCAAATTCCACAACTTGGGCCGCTTCTTGTCGGCCCCATCGGGAGTGCCTCTCCCAGCGATGCTGCCCTCGGTGATACTGAGCACTCCACGGTTGGCGGTAGGGTTGGTCAACGAGCGCTGGCGCGCTTGCCACACGTCCGAGCCCTCGGACCACCAGCGTTCCGTGAGCTTGACGAACGAGAGTAGCGCGGGGTCGTACGAGTATACAACTCCGCTCGAGCATGTAATAATGGCAGCTCCACTTGGCTGTACTTTCGCCGATGTGATAGTATCATTTGGTGACGCCAAAATGGTAGAAAGAGAGACGGGAGGGAAAAGGGCGGCTTGTTTCTTGATGTCCCACGAAAACAGTTGCCCCGCAGATGTTACTAACAGCAAGATATTGCTACGACCGTCTATGAAGGAACAGAGGGAGCCCAGATTCATGGTCGGCATTAATCTGTGCTGTCGTCGGTAATAATACAGTGGATACAGATTAAACACCTACCGTCGGCCGTTATGCGAATAGACAATCACCGAGCCATCGGTCAGGGCAACCGCACAGAAACGCGAAGAGGCACATACGACCAACGCAGGAGAGGGCAGATAATCTAGCCATTGTGTATGTTTGCCAGACACGAGGGATATCTCGGGAGGATCTGCACGTGATCAGAATCAAAACGGGGGAAAAGAGGAAGAAGAAACCTTCGCTATCCTCGTCCTCTGGGTTGACCGCCTCCAAGATATCATCGCTGCCCTCTACCGTCGCGTAGATTCGTGTCATCAGCGGAGCCACAGGCAAAGATATGGATCCAGCATTCCAATGTGCGGGAACAGCTGCGCCACTGCCCGGTGCAAGTTCCTTTACGGGCACGACAACCCGTTTGCGCTCTCCGCCAAGGGTTCGCGGTCGCTTCGGCTCCTCGCCATCGGGGCCCATCGCCGAAGCTCGGCGTTTCCGGCCATTCTCCATGGCATCAATCCGCACGTCCGTTGAAGGACCCCACATTTCCGCGTCCACATCGAATACACTCGGCGCTCGTTCCTGCTGCTGGTTCAGCTGTGCCCGCTTCGAGATGGAGACGCCAGTTAATGCAGGTGCTCCAAAAGGAGCCGACATGGAAGTGGACGCAGATGGCACATTTTGTGGTGGAGGAAGATGTTGAGGGAGAGTCGGCATAGAAATCGGAACAGTCGTAAGGCCCGCGCGTTTCTTTCCTCCACGTTTTGCCACAAGGACATTGACGCGTTCGCCGCCCGAACCGACGTTGCCAAACCCAGTTTGATCGCTCGTAATGTTTTGCGATTGAGACGACTGCATCTTGGGCGATGGTGGCGGCGTCAGCTGCCTGACGGTGGTATGCGAGAAGCCCTCTGGGATCGGTGGGGAAGCAAAGCCAAACTTTTTCAGATACGAGGTTTGCACGCTGTGTGGACAAAGTCCTTCGAGTTCGTCCGGGTCAAAGTTGAAGACTGCGAGCGTTCCGTCGGATGAAACAGCGTAGAGTGTAAGACCATCCCACGACCTGCAACGTAGATGGTTAGATTTAGCAATGATCGTTTGACGGCATGACAGACCAGTTGAGGTCCATGATTTGCCGCTCGAACACTTCCTTGGCGACAATCAGCGGGCGGGCAGATTTCGTCTGCCAGATTGAGATCGAACGGTCGTCTGCACCCAGAGCGACGACCGAACAAATGTTGGAGGTGAGCACCGGGAGTTGCGTGTTACGCAAGAAGATGTGGGGGTTGTACGACTGAGTGAATTTGAGTCACGAGGAAATGAGGGCGAATGAGGCGCACCGCGACTTCGACCGTGTTTTCGTGCCCAACGAGACTGATTTCCGAAGTCCAAGTGTTGCGTGTTATGACCGACGCGATAAACACGAAACCCTTGTTGTTGGTCGCGTTGGACGCGGTAATATGTGCGCCATCCGGGGACCAGCTGGAGAAATTTAACGGGAGAAAAATCGAAAAAAGACACTCACCTCAATCGCCTAAAAAAAGTGCTCCCAGGGGAGTCTTCAAACGGCTTTGTAACCTCGGCCTCGAGCGACCAGTCCGTTGTATTCCAAATCTTGACGGTCCGGTCATCCGACTGAGTGGCTAGGAATTCGCCCACAGGATCCCAGCACACGCCCTTGACGAACCCTTGGTGCTGGTCCAGTTTCCGAAGCTGTTCTGTAGACTCTGGTTAATGCGTGTGTTGAGGGATTGAAGAAAAGGACGCGCCATGGGTGAACCCGCACCAGATAATCACTTTTGAATCCAGCCCGACGGACGCGAGGTAGCGGTCGCCCGGGGACCAAGCCACGTCGGTGACGTCTAACAATGAGTATGCAGTAGAGACAGAGGTAGAAAGGTTTGCTCACCACTATCGTGCCCCGGTAACCGTTTCAAAGGCTTCCATCCCTCGACATTGATTTCGTCGGTGCCCCATACTCTCCCTTTCGCTGCCCTATTGCCTTTGAGAAAAGAAAGACGCGAAGAAGACCAACGCACGGGTCAAAGTCCCATATCATGACAATGGCATCGTCGCTTCCACTAGCCAGCCATTTGCCCGAGTTGGCCCATCGCACGGTAAGAACGGGGCCGTTGTGCATGGTGAGGGTGCAGAGGGATTTGGGCAGCTTGTTGGAGAGCTCGGACGCGCTGCTGAGGATCGGCTTTGTGCTCCATATTCGTATCTTGGCATCGAGGCCACCGGTGGCTATGCGTGAACCATCGGGGTGAACGTGGACAGAGAAGATGGAGAGGGCCTTGGACGTGTCGGTCTTGGCCGACGAGTCTCTGTGGGCCACCCACGCTGGTTTGGTGAAGCGCATCAGTGGGTTTCCATTTTTGGTCAAGAGAGCTCAGAAATTATTTTGGTGGAATAATACAACAAATATGGTGCTAAACGATACAGTCAGATGTCCATGAACCGGCCTAAACAACACGTCTAGTATCCCGAAAAACTGAAGGCATCATTGTTCGCAGCCGCAGCAGAACTGGGCGCGGGGACGAGGGTGAGGATGGATTGGCTGACAGCAGGCGCGTTGTTTGCATTGTTGGCTGCAGCAGGGGTGGCAGCGGGAGCTTCTGTGAGCAGGATAATGGAGCCACTGGCAGAAGCGCCAGAGCCGTTGTCCGCGGCGGAAGGAGTGGCCGCAGGCGCGGTGAGCTGGATGATGGAACTGCTGCTGCTGCTGCTGTTGAGAGCAGGGGCAGCACTTGCACTGGGGGCTGCACCACCGCCGTTGACGATGGTGGTAACAGGCACTCCACCCTCTGCAGAAAGCAAAGAGAGTAGGGACGCAGCTGCAGAACCGTCAAGGGTGGTAGTGGTGGGCGGGAGAGTCACAGTTCCCGAGGGAGGAACGGTAATAGAGACGGTCGACGTGGTGGGAGCAACAGTGACGGTGACTGTAACCTCACCGCCCTTGGTGACCGTGGTGGTAGTGCTCTGTGAGCTGCCGTCGTCGTCTCCGTTGTCGGAATCGCACGTGTCGTCGTCGCCGTTATCGTCCGTGTCGGGATCGCAGGTATCGTCATCGGACGAGTCGGACGCGACGGCAATTTGGTTGGAAGCACCGGTGGATTGGATGGTGCTCAAAGCATTCTTCTCGCTCGTGCAGGTGACGTTCTGCAGAAAGGTCAGAGATACAATCACCAAGCAGTAGATGGAAAACGCACAGTTCCGGGTTGTGAGACCAACGGGACGGCAAAGCACGAAAGGCTACTGGGGCAGCCCTGCGTTTGCCATTTGGTGTTGACGCAGTTGGCCAAATCTCCGTTGATACACGCGACTTGCCCAGCTAGAGACAAAATCTGAGTCTGAAGCAGACGATGTAGAAGGAGGAACGCACCAGTGCACGCGTCAGCGGTGGTCAAGTTCTGGAATTGGGCATTAAGATTTTGTGCGTCTTGTCCGTTCTTGAGGAGTGAGGCAGCGTCGAGCACGTCTCTCGAGACGAGGACGGGGGCGGCGTTGATGAGGGTTGCGGAAACAAGCAAATAAAAGGGCGTGAGGGAGAACATGGTTGCTCGTCAAGTGCGTTGAAGGAAAGGCGTTCGTGAAAACAGCTCCTGGCTGGTGGTGAGGGGAATAAGAAGGGCGGTGTAGAGCAGCCATGGCCCTCGTGCTGGGATTTTATACGCCGCCAAAGAGTACAATGAGGAATGTGTAGCCATTGTTCGAAGTTGAGGACAATGCCAGCACAGCCACCCGGACAATTGGCCGTCGAGGACAAGGTCGCTCGAATACAAATCTCGGGGACACAAAGCGGGCCATTGACGAGAAGTTTGGTAGAGACGGTGGACGGTATTGTCCATTGTGCAGCAGAATGAGAACAAAATAAATGCATTGAAATATGGCTTGCGCTACTATCTAGAAATCCATCATAATCCCCTCTCGAAGACAGTAGAGTTGCTAGCGAAAGCGCGTCCTGATTCACTCTCCGACGGCTGTAGATTGGAAGACCCGTCTTCGCGCAAGTTGGCGGGTAGATGGGGGGCAAAACGTCGTTAAGAAGAAAAAATGATTGATGCCACGCAAGCCTTATATACAGTCCCGGAGTTGCCGAGTGATCGCCGGGTCACGTTTTATTCGAGGTCATACAAAATCGTACATACAACAAAACAGTGCTTTTCTTCAGCAAAGACGCGAGAAACCAGCCTGTTGCTTCGCGTCCTCCCCACCAGTCCTTTTCTCAGCAAAGACGCGAGAAACCAGCCTGTTGCTTCGCGTCCTCCCCACCAGTCCTTTTCTCAGCAAAGACGCGAGAAACCAGCCTGTTGCTTCGCGTCCTCCCCACCACCAAAAAACACAGTCCTTTTGTTTCAGCAAAGACGCGAGAACCCAGCCTGCTGCTTCGCGTCCTCTGAATCCCCAGTCGAACCAAAATTAACACTATATGGCTCGCTTCGACAAGATACGAGAGAATACATAGTTCACGCGGACACAAGATACACGATAATACTACACAGAATTAAAGTCGAGGTCGATAGCAAGATACACGCCACAGAAACGTCACAAGTTGAACATATAGTCCTGTCTGGCCTTCATGCAAAATAAATCGAGCACTCGTCGAAGACGTTCTGGGGAGCTTGGTTTCCGATACCAAGTAATAAAGTCCTTGTCTTGCATCAACAGAGCCATCGCTCCCGGTTCGCCAACCCTGCGCAGGTACTGGTCAACCGCCACCAATCCGTCGTCCCGATAGTGCTGGCGCGCATAATTAAAGCAGAGGGCCTCGGGCAGTATGTTCACCCTTTCCAGGGGCAACGCTGCGAGACTGTCCGGATCAAGCGCTCCCTGACACGAAGTTAACAAAGTTACTTGACGTTCTTAGGCTCAGACAAATCTTACCAGCTCAACCAGGAGAGCAAACATGGGCCAACCATGGATCCTATGTCCGATGGAGACCTGCAGCGGGTGACGCGACCCCGTGTCGCGCAGCGGGACCCCGAGATAGTGGTCGCGGTGGCCGGTCATGATTCCCCACACGATCAAGAATACGACGAACCGACCCAAGGTCACGTCGCTGTAGAATCCCCGACTATTCCCAGACTGAGCCTCGGCACTACGCCAGAACGCTGCACTCACCGATCGCACATCCGGAGCATTCTGCAGACCATGTTCCAGGCCACGGCTAACTGATCCTCGAGTGATTGCTCTGTCTGTTCCGCGTGAATACAGGCTAACGGCCTCGTGAAAACAACGCACCAATCCTGGAATCACTCGCAGCTCCATGTCCTCCTCCTCGATCTTGAAGCCCATCTGGGGAAGGGACGAGAATAGTCCATCCGTCCCTGTCAGGTCTTTGGCCATGGCCAACATCGCTGAATTTATGTCAATGCGAGTAGCATACTTGAAGTAGATTAGTGCATACCTGGCATCTCCTTCGTCAACAAATCCAAGTCCACCGCGGCGACACCTGCCAGCAGCCTCTCGACCTCTGCCCTCACTGCCCGGGGCGCCTCATCGAACCCCTCTGCCAGCAGCTCATCGTCCTCCTCGTCCGTATCACCCGTCGCGGACATCCCCCGCAACTCGACCTCCTCATCGATCTTGTTCATCTCCTCGTGGTGGTCTTGGCCCTCCTTGACCCACCGCCGCCACGAGTCTCTGTCGATCTCCTCGGGTAGTGCTATGACACCAGTTTTGACCGCGGTCAAGACATCTCGGAGTCGTGCAAGGAAGTTTACACAAGGCCCTAAGTGTGAGAAGTCAACCTTCGCCCCGTCTCGGTGACCCTTCGAGAAACCCGTTCCGTGTGAGACCCGGGGGGAAGGCACGGCCTCTGTCTCCTGACGGGGCCATTCCTTGCTTGGCCGATACCAGTCAGGCACTGGCAGCCCGAGAGTCGCCCTAACGTCCGCAGCTTGGTGATACAAACCGACGACCTCGCTGGCCTTTGGGCGGTCGGCATTCCGATGCGCGATCAAGATTACGATTTGCTGTATTCGATCCATGGTATCGCAGACGCGCTGCTGTGCGGCGGTTGTTGCTTGGTGTAACTCGGGAATATCGGCGCCTATGAGATGCAGCACCCTCAAGATGGGCACATGCTCCGTCACTGACGCGTCGAAGGAGTGTTTGAGATAGTTCATCGCGCGGCGGGTGATCACAGAATTCTCGGGGGTGTGACCCGTTGCGCTGTTCTGATCCAAAGACTTGACGCGATCAATGGTCCCGTACATCGCTTGCTTCTCCACAAAACCATCTGGTGGGAATGAGACACTGGAGACGCAGTACACGTAGTTGATACCTACCATCAATGGCGTCCGGGCCGTAAAAGTCATCGTAGCGCTTCACGGCACGAACGCGGACCCCGTCGATCTTGCGCAGTTTGGTGGGGATCTCGGGCAAGTCATCGTTGATCGCCCGGGCATCCTGCACGCGCTTAGTATCCGAATGAGTAGAGAACGGGACAGGCTCACCGTCAAGCGGAACAGAAAAAGATGCCAAATCCTCCCTTTTAATTGGCGGAGGCTGACGTGGTCTTTGAACGAGTCAACTTGCTGATTCTCATCGGGCCAGCCCCTCGCGTGGCTGTCGATGGTCGCAAAGTCCTGTCCCCGTGGCCATGGTACCCATAGTTCGACATACTCTATCTCCGGCCGGGCTTTGGTGTCCGTATAATGCCTAACCTGGGCCATTGCTTCTTTAGAAAGAATGTCGAGCAGAGGCGAGTCATAGCCAGAAAAGTGAAGTGGCTCGACCTCGGCCTGAGATTCATCAGATAAGGAACCGTGACAGGCGGCGATCTTACCCAACAGAAGTCGCAATAGCACTGTTTGCCAATTCGGCGCATAACAACACATGCTTGTACAGCCTCGCATCCGTGACGCATACACGGATGGACGCCGTCACACCCCGTTCTGCATCCCGGCTCGAGCTTCTTCGCAGGTGGTGTATACCCATGCAGGAATCTAACCAGGACTGCGTCGCCCGCGAAACAAGGACTGCAGGGTGTAAATTCTCGGCGCCCAGTGGTTGGCAATTCCGACTTACTCGCCCGTGTCCCGTAGGATGGCATTGCCTAGCTCCTTGAGCTCCTCTGCACGGTCACCGACGTCGAGGTCGACATCGCTCATGTCATAGGGCCCACTGCGATTGCTTATTAGGCCCCACAGGCCGGCCAACGAGGTTTTCATCTTGAGCCTGCCGTGCCGAGGTGTCACCGAAAGCATATCATTTACGCCTGGAATCGGCGTCAACTGCCATCGCGGTGCGGAACAGGTGAATAGCTCACGATAAATGGCAAAGTAGCGCCCAACAAGGCGGGGGAATTGTTCTTCTGGTGCCGCTTGAATGGCTGCCAAGGCCTTCTTCACACCCTCCCTGACCCGATCTGACCACGCCACGCCCGGAATATCGAGGTGTATCCTGATTTGGGGTTCGGGCAGATCAAGGCAAGCGTCAACATCTGTCCTATGTTAGCGGCTCTGCTCAACCAAGGGCAACAGCACGGACCAAGCAATGGATGTTTGACGTATTGGAGACGAATATAATTTCTCACAGGGTTGTTTGTCTCGCTCCTTTTGTTGTACCCTACCGGGTGCATGTCGAAGCGACCCCGGAGGGCGTCCGGCTGCTTGAAGACCCAGTCCTGCGACGCCACGGCCGCCAGCGATTCGTTCAGCTCTGAGAGCAACAAGATTCTCATGTGCGCCGTCCCAAATCTCCTCAAACCCTCGTTATATTCCCTATAGACGTGGGCCATGACGGTCTGGAGATGCGGAAGGAGGGGCAGCTGTGCCGCGGTTGTGGTTAGCAGGTCGACCCCTGACGACCCGGCCAAGCTACCTAACAGCTGCTCATCGATGTTCGGGAGAAACACCCAATGCTCGTACGTCCTGGACTGGCGGGTGTACTGTGTCGTCCACTCCATCCTCCTCACGTCTCCAGCGCGGGATAGACGCCAATACGGGGCCTGGATCTTGGGACTGCTGAACATCTCAGTCGTGAAGGCCGCAGCAGGGGATGCCGGGGAGGAGGTTGGCGCTGACGACGCAGTGTAGTATTTGCGGGCCCGGTCGTACATGCCCGCTGCTGGACATTGTTGGAAGGCCTGTGTGAGTTTGAGGGCCTCATAGCGATTCGTAATGTCTTGCTTGTCGAATCGCGTCAACGGACTGGCAGATTTGGGTTCTGCGTCCATTACAGAACGCAGGAAGAGGAAAAAAGGATGGCGTTCCTTTGAGGAAGATGACGCGTCGGGAGTGTGGGGAAGGGAATGGGGTGGGGTCTGGCGGGTAGTCGGTTTATCGAGCTGACTGGCAGTGAAAAACCCAAAACGCCAAAAAGGCTATCAGTTAGACTTGATAGCAGCTTTGATGGCACTGAGTCTACTGATGCCCGGCTGCGGAGTGACTAGTTTTACGAGTCTATTCCTTGGTTATCCCTTGTTAATCCATCTTCTTCCTATCTACATGCTGCGAATTTCACCCACCGGCGATTCCCGCTACGTCGTCACTCTTGTCCCCCAATACAACTCCCTCGTGGCCAGGTGCCATGAGCTCTGGCGCACCGCGTTGGTGGCAAACCCAACCAACCCAAGCTGTTCGCCTCTACAGTGCGGATTACAAATTTCGCAAACTTTACGGTTGTCCCTGGTCAAGCTGCAAAAAACTGAGCCGGCGTGGGGTCGGCTAGTCATCAGTCCCGGGCTCCTGCTCCAGCCCCAAGAGTGCACTGCCGAAGAGACCCGTCTCCCGATCGCCACCATCTGCTTCGCTCTTTTGCAAACGGAGGGGTGCCCAGTCACCGGCTTGATGGCGGTAAGCTCTGACTGGTGGTACCGTAATTTGACTTACTGTGGCAGCTGGAGGAGGCCCGTCGCGTTATGGAGTTCCCCGATTCTCTCATCTCTGCACCCGAGAGGGATCTACTGTTGGTCATCACGGCCTCGCTGGTTCGGGTCTTGAGCCCTCGTTGCGAGCAGCGTTACTCCGAATGGGTCCAGGAGGATGCTGAACTCCAGAGGACTATGCAAGGTGCGTGTATTCATCTCGGAGTGGGCGTGGCCGACACACATCAGCACTGGGGCCATCGCCTTCCCCCTTCGACCTACCTTGCCAGATGGATGTAAAGATGACCGACCTGCCAACTCAGGCTAGTGTACTCATACGGAACGAAGCGATGGCAGAGGAGAATCCAGCCACCCCACAGGAAACCACGCCCGCGTACAAGACCCCTGTGCCGATGTCATTCCGCTCCGGTCCTATTAGAGCCCCCCGCGTACTCACAGAGGCCGACATGCAGGCCCAGCAAGCGCGTGCTCCTTACCGTGCCTTGCAGAAGAAGAGGGAGGCGCAACGCCTTTCCTCCAATGGTTCGTTGTGTGCTCTGCCCTTATTCCAGCGCTGACGGAGACATCTTCAGCCGGGAAGCGACCCCCCACTCCCACCGAAGACGATGCGCGGCCACACACCAAACACAAGCGCGAGGACGAGGACGAACAGAGAACCCATGGGCTACCGGGTCGCATGGAGTCCATGTCTGTCGAAGACATGGACATGGACTGAGGGGCGAAGTATTTATCTGAGTATGCAGCTCTCTTGATTTGTGTCAAAAAACTTCATTGTGTGTTAACTTGGCCGCGCAAGTCGTGAATATCCGTATCTCATCTGAAATCTTATTGAGCTGTTTGGTTAATGAAGCCAATGCTGGTCTGCGTTGGTCTGCGTTAAAATCCACTGATCATTCTACGGGTCAAGCTAGTACAACAAGGGGATGAAGGCTACAGAAAACATACATACAACAGAGCTGGAACAGAGCTGGAGGCAAGGGAGACGGCCTCTTCGCTGCGATCGCTGACAGAAGATGAGGACCCAATAACGGTTAACAAAGGAGGACGTACCTCCACGAGGAGGCCTGGTCCTTTCAACAGGGACGCGAGAACCCAACCTGCTGCTTCTCCTCCTGCCCAGTCGAGCCAAAGTTGTCTGGCCGTCCGTGTTCCTTGTCGGGCTGGTGTAGAGTCTGATTTTGAAGCAGCATCGCCGCGGTGCTTGAATCTACAAACACGGGAATCAGTCAAAGACGTTATTGCGAAAGAGAGAATAAAAAGGTGGGAGGTTACGTGAAGAGGAAGAAGAGAAGAACGACAAAGGGTAGCGCAAGGACGTGAAAAAGAAGAAAGCAGTAAAGAGATGATAGATAAAGGTGAATGGGAAAAAGAGCGTTTCAACGAGGCGCTCCGGACCACGTTTAGCTACAGGGAGGGGCAAGTGGATGGTCGAGGAAGCAGGGGTGGATGATGGGGTTTCAGAACGTGAAGAAGAATCGTGAAAGGGAAGCGACAATGGGTACGGGATTGCAGCAGGGTACACCATCACAGAACCCTTCTCACGGGTGAAAGAACGGTGTGAAGGAACAGGGGGGAAAGCGGACGAAGGGGGGAGGGACATGGCATGTGCTACGCCCTCTGCGTGCACTGCCGAAGCAGGATTCGCGAACATGGTCCGTGAAGACGCAGACGTACCCATAAGTCCCTCGGTGATCTCCAAAATATCCACGATCAGCCGCTCGAGGAGGTCCTCGCTCAGAGTCTCGCGAACTAAGTCATGTCAGCGTGCGAAGGATATGCCAAAAAAGAGTTGGTACACACCCACAACGCGGAGGATCTGCGTATCGGTCTCGCCCTCGGGGGCATTATAGTTGGGCACGATCCATCCCTTGGTACGGAGCATCGACTGAATCCACGCCTGCTGCACATGCGGGAACTCGGCCGCAAACTTGTCAGAGAGCCGGAAGGACACAACAGGCAGCCCGCGTTCATACAACTCGGGCTCGTCCGTGTCTTCGGCAGTCGCCAGCTCGGCTTGGCCACGGGCAGAGAGCTTGTGAATATTGCTCATGACGGTAAAGTACGTGGCTTCGAGCGCGCGGGAAAGCATGCGGGCATTGCGAAGATCCTTCATTGCGATGCGGCGGTAGCCATCGAATCCTTGAGATATAGGTGAGCGGAGAAATGTGGATTGAAGGATAACCAACCCAGGTTGAGGAAATTGAACATCTGAGCGATAATGGGAGACGCAGGCTTGGAGAAGTTGCTGGAACGATATTCTCAGTACGATGTAATGAGAAACTGAAGTACACGCACAGAGTAAAGGAGTATTCAACGCTGCCAAGGTAATCTTGACGCGAGATGAGCAAATCAATTCGAGAAAGAGAAGACTACTAACGGAGCTCGAAAATCAGGTCCTTGTGCAGCAGGGACTCGTCACGCCACAGGATCCATCCAAGACCAGCGTAGACGAGCCCGAACTTATGACCACTATGGCGACACATGAATACGAGTAGGCTGGTGGATAAGAAACGCACCTCGTGTTGATGGACACGACGCGGGGTACATCAAAAGCCCACTTGTAGTCTGGGTACGCGAATGGTGCAATAAACGCGCCAGACGCGCCATCAACGTGGATAGGGATATCGAGACCGGTGCGCTCCTGGAGTTTGTCCACTAAAACAAAATCAATGCGTGTCGGATTGGACGGATGGTGACATACAAAGATCGGACATGAGCTGGAGAATGTATGAGACCAAAAATATATCAAGAGAAGCAAACGTGCCTGGACGTCCTCAAAATGGCCCGTGTAGGTCGATCCAAGGATAACCCTGTTACATTCAGTCTAAGCTTCAAGTTATTTCGGCTACTCACATCACCTGCGCTCAAATAAGTCGACGTGACAGAAAGAAATAAGCCACTCACTCCGATAGTATTCTCGTCAATGTATTCAATCGCGTCGTGGGGATTCATGACATAGTTGGTGGAGGCGTTGACGGGGACCAGACGCGCCTCTACGTCCCAGTAGCTGATTGCATGGGTAAGTCAAAGCTCGAGGAGACACCTGTAGACGAACCGGGCGAATTTTTCGAGAGCGACTTGAGCATTGGAGCCAAAGACAATGTTGGGATGATAATGGTCCTTCCCTGCAGCCTTCCTCGCCTCTTGCCAACCTACAAGCCGATTCAGTAAGGCATAGTGGGGCGTTGTATGAAATTCCGCACGTTTCTTCATCGCCAGACCGCCAAGCATGATAGCTTCGGATGAGCCCGCAGTGGAGGTGCCGATTACTTTGCCCTCTTTGGGAGCTTTCCAGAGATCGGCGACTGGATTAAGACGTCAAGCTGGGTCCAGCCATCGGAAGGACAGTGGACGCACTCATCGAAATGCAACGAGAACTGCACGAAACAAGGTATCAGCGAGGATTAAGGACGAAACGAGGTCACCAGCTGCTTACTGAATAATAGTCGCTGCAGGATACTCGTCTAAATCCACCTGGTTCTTATTCATATTCTCAATAATGAGCTTGTTCGCCTCCTCTGGCATCCAGGTATGGACGAAAGACGCGAGATTCAGCAGCGGATTGCCATCGAGGGCGGTCTCATCGTGGAGAAGCTGGTAGGCGGCCTTGGAGTTGATTCCGACCTTTGGCATCGTGTACTTGGGAACCCCGGCCGCATCATCGCGCGACCAAGACTGGTGAACGGTCTGGCGGCCGAGGCTCGCGGTGTGCTTGCGATGCTGATGTTCCTTGCTCTTTTCGATGACCTCATCGGCGTTGACTAGCAGAGTGAGCGGATGTAACGATGGGTAAACTGAGCGCTCACTGTGGCGAGAAAGAGACATGGCTGGAAGTGTAGAGAGTGGGAAGTGAAGGGATATTTAAATACCTCCTACAGGCATAGCGCCTCTATTTATGATTTCGAAGGTGATTGATTGGACACGGCGTGGGGCGTTCGCGATTGGTGGCCACTTGTGCACTGCATGCAGGCACAACGTGTGCGTCAACGGAAAGAAGCAGGGAGGTTCGGGCATAGTGTGGTCTGCCTGGAAAAGTCTGGAAAGATGATGTCACCAACTTTTGGACTTCGAAAGAATCGCGCAGAATCGGGGAGACCGAGATTCCGTTGAGGTCGGTCAGAGGCCAGAAGATTCAAGAGACTAGAATGCGGGTTGGACCGTTGAACATCAGAGTTCAATTCAAGGAGGTCTGAAGAAATCACTGATCAGATCGATGATCGAGTCCTTTTCGGGCAAAGTCAGGCCAAGTCTTCAGTTGAGCTGTCCTCATTTTCAAGGCTCCCTCAGCTCGTGTTTGAATGCGAAGTAGATTGCAATTGATGAGTACTACAAATGTGCGTCGTGAACCCTTGATACCCAATAAAATATGCTGCACAGAAAGCCCAAAATCCGAAAGCGTGCGTATGACAGCAAGGCAAAGTAACTCAAGCAGAAAGCGTGTTGCGGATCGCAGAGATCGATGGCGAGAAAAAGTACTCGCCTCCCCGAGACACCACAAAGTCCATAGGAAGCGTGGTGGCCTTGGTCGAGTTTTTCGGGTCGAGGCCAAAGACAGCACGAGGAGAACCGCCATTCTCGCCAACGATGGGGTCAAAGCCCGTGTTCTGGTGCAAGAACGCGCTGTTATCCGCCCAGAAACGTTGCAGGAACGAGAAACCGTTGCCAATGTTGGCTTGGTAGGCGACAAAGGCGAGGCCACGCTCAGTTTTGGTGGTGTGCGAGGACGCCTCGGCTTGAGAGACTGTTCACCGATCGTCAGCACAAGTTCAAGATGTATATGCAAAAGAAAGCTCACCCTCGGGACCGTAGGGGATACCGCCGCGCACGATGTGGTGCGAGTTGGACTTGGACTCGGGCAGTCCGAGGTCAGCACGGGGCCGGGTCTTGCGAATGTGGGCGGCAAAGGGGCACTTGCTCTGGTCCGTGCTGTCTGACACAGTCTGACCGGGCGCGGCATAAGTGAAGTCGTTGTTGCGGTGAGGGTCAGCGCCGAGCTGCGGGTTGTCCTGCGTGGGGGCGAGGAAGACGGGTGCACCCTGGAGAGAGAAAAAGAGTCAGCTGGTGGTAAAGATTTAGAGAAAAATAAAACTGACACTCTTCCAGCGACCCATCATCCGCGCGCCGAGGAGGTCCGAGCCCTGCTGCTTGGTGAGACCAGGGACAGTCGTGATCGGGTTGTCGGACAGGAACTTGTTGAATTCGGGCACGAGTTGCTTGAGCTGGCGGAAGACGAGGAAAGAGCCGTCCTTGGCCCAAGCGGGGCGCTGGACGTCGTCACCGGTCTCACCGACCAGAATCTCACCGGGAGGAATCACAGCCTGGCCCGGGAGAGGAGATTGGAAGCCCTGCACAGCGGGGTTGCTAATGCCGTCGAGGTAGCCGAAATCTGAGCCATTGTTAATATCTTGTTTACATTGGAAGAACAAGATGCTTACGTTCATGGCCCTGCATGGACCCCGGACGTGCTGCAGCATTGAGCGAGTACGCCTCGTTGATGGTACCCGCGAGCGCGCGTCTCACGGAAGCCACAGTCGACTGGAGGTTGTCCGTGGTGTCCGAAGCAAGAAGGATGACACCATGGATGCTCGTGGATTTGAACGCCGAGACCCAGTTATCGCTGCCGGGGTCACCGAGAGCGACAGCATTGGCGAGCTGACCGGCGCTGAAGTCGGGGTCGTTGAGTCCGCCGGCGACCTTGAGCGCTGAAAGGCCGGTTTGCGAGAACGCGATGTTACTGGAAATTTGATCAGCAACGGAAAAGGGTAGATGAGAGGGAAAACTAACAGCATGGTGCTGATCGGATTGGCAGTGTTGAGCACCTGAGTCGTGCTCGTCACCATCGGGAGTACAGACGACTTGAGCTTCTGCTTGAATTTGGCGACATCCGTGATGGTGAAGAAGAGGAAGAATTCCGTGTTCTTCTTCATGCCAATGCTATCAAACAGTCAGAAAATGTACCAAACAGCCAAGGAACAAAAATGCGTACAGAATATCGCCCTGAATGTCACTCAAGTTGAGACCGGCCGCATTCGAAGCGGCTTTGGCCGCATCGGGTGTGGGTAATTTAGGCATCGCCGCGGGGTCTACAATGGAATAGGTCAGACAGCACCTCGAAAAGGGCAAGAATGCATACCGATCAACAGCGAGGAATCCCGTTTCCAATCGACCTGGTGGGAGCGAATCTCGGCGGCACGGGCAGCGCCAACAGCAGAGAGGATCAAACCAGCAAGGGCAGTGGCGACCTTCATTGTGATTGTGATTGTGTCTTAGGCGGAAGAGAGCGGGAGCCGGGTGGTTGCTGGATCCGCTGTTGCATTCTCGACCGCTTTTATGGAGAATGGATGAGGGGTAGGACAAGGACTGATCATTTTGTATGCTGGTGCGGAGCAGCAAGAATGTGGGCCCTGATCAGAACCCCCTGAAGCGCTTCACAATACAACATGGGACAAAGGGATGTGGGCCCAACGAGGTATGTTGCTGAGGCTCGGTCGATACAATATCCACCTAGACTCGACGCCGTAGCCAGCAGGAGAGAAGAAAAAACAACTTCAAACCGGCGTGCGCTGCAAAACGGTTGCCAATGCCATCCAGCACACACGAATGTTCCCTCCTGAATGAACAAGCCCTCGATTCATTTCGGAGTTGATGCCAGGCACTGGTGATAGGTATCCCTGTTTGGAGTACGGGATCGAATTGAATCCGCTCCGCAATTGATCGAAGTCTTCCTCCGAGGCGTCGCATTAGGGTACCATGAAACGGAGGCGGATTAACATACCTGCTCTTGGAGCAGTGGTAAAAAGCCACCGCCGAGGCGAGAAAACCTGCGTGTCGGAGTAATCGTTGAGCAGCTGTGGCGGTCGTCTCGCAGCAGGCCAGATGCATTGACAGAACATTGAGTGACCCTATCCAGTGAATGAAAAGTGAGGTGTCTAAGATACTGCCACCTGTCATTGATCTTGCGGCAATTTAATCGGGTTCCTGGGGGCGGGACCTTATACAGTGCGAGTCCGGAGCGGGACCTTGGACAGAGAGACGATCCCGAACAGCTCCTGGAAACGGCCAATCCCGCGGCGAAATCTTCCGCAACAACCGCTGACTTTTGGCCTGGAGAATTTTGGAATGTAATATTCTCCTCGTACATCTTGCGTACATCCTGTGAATGTCTATCCCGCGCTGAATAGCCCCGACCGTGCTCCAAGTGGCGTGTCCCAATCAAGCCTCGACGGTGCAAACGAACAACCAATGTTCAATCCCAATGCTACCTGATTTGAGAGATGCGGGCAGCCAGCTGTCGTGCCTGCAGAGCACGCATCCTCCGTGAACGCGAGTAGACGCCAAAGAGAGCCACAGCAGCGAAAAGGAGATTGCAGCCGACGAATTCGAGGAAATCGCCGCGCTCCTGGGTGACGACGCGCCCACAGGCGGCCCAGGCTTGTGTATGGGGTGCTTGTATTGGAGGCGGGTCAATGGCAGAGGAGGTAGTGTTTATACAGTGCATTATACGGCGAGTGCCAAAGGGTTGACAGAAGGGCTCGCTGAGCTGAAGGGTGGTGAGGTTTGGCAGAATTAGTTTCGTGTGGACACGGACAAGATCTGCGGGACATTGCTCGCATGGACCAAAGGGTGTGCAGACAATGTCTTGGCTGCCGTGAATGGTCTCTGCCGCCACGAAATAGACGAGGAGCAGCCAGGCCCAGATGAGAGGAAAGAGCATGATGTTAATGACAAATCCATCGAAATGTCCCGACGCGCCGCCATCATCGAAGAGGAGTTTGACGACGATACGGACCTCCCGCTCCCTAGCCATCCTCTTCCCAGCACAACCAATGGTCCTCTGATCCAGGAGATTGACATTGACGACGACCAGCGCCATGCGGGCCCTGCGTCAGCACCGCAGTCTCCATTCCATGCCCCGCCGCACGCCGAGCACGAATTCCACCCCCAAGTGACGGATATCACTCCATACAAGAACTGGACATGTGTCTATCCCATATACATCGACGCAAAGCGCCCGTATGGCACTGGTCAACGTAGGCTTTCGCGGGAGAACGCCGTGTGGTGGCCGCTCAGCAAGGACATTGCCGACGCGAGCAATGCGCTGGGACTTCGCACGCTACACGAGGTTGACAAGTCCCATCCTCGAGACTGGGAGAACCCAGGTCGTGTGCGCATTCTGTGGAAGAAGGACGGCCGCCTTATGAATCCCGTCTTCAAGACCAAAAAGCTCCTGCTCGAGGCCATCGCAGCTCGTATCCAAAGGACCAAGCCAGCGTCCAAACCCATCCCGCCTTTCCGCTCCACTGCCCCGGCTGCTACTCCTGCTGCCCCCACGCCGACTCCAGGCAAGGGCAAGCAGGCGTCTGCCCCGGCACCCAAGAAACAGCCCGTATCCAAAAGCAAAGGACGGGTCGCCCCTACGCCGCCACTTCCACACCCACCGCTTGCCTCTCGCGTGTCCTCGTACTCTCCTGCGCTCGCTAGTGGCATGCTTGTCGATGCGGTCAAGGCTGGCATGGCCGCGCAGGCTCAGGAGGCTGCTGCTGCCCCCGGGACACCCGGTGTGCCCGGCCAGCAGACACCAGGTGGAATGCAGAAGGGCAAGAGGAAGGTTGTACGAGTCAGAGGGTGATACTGTCTTTGAATACATTCCCATTTTACACACAATACAAGGAAATCTACACCCACTCTGCGAAAGCACGCTCATACTGATTGGCCGCCTTGACCTTGGCACCCAATTTCCTTGCCGCATACAAAGCCCAATGCGGGTTCCGCAGCAACTCTCTGGCGAGGAGAACGACATCCGCCTTGCCTTCCACGAGGTACGACTCTGCGAGCTCCGGGTCTGAGATCATGCCAACCGCGCCCACGACGAGCGAGGGGTGCGCTTTCTTGAGCGCCTCTGCGAACGGGACCTGGTACCCAGGGCCGACCGTAATCTTTTGTTTCGACGACAGCCCGCTGGAGGAGACGTCCAAGAGGTCGATGACACCCAGCTTGAGCATTTCAGAGACAAAGATGGTGCTTTGCTCGATGCCCCATTGGAGGTAGGTGCCGTCGTCTGCCTTTTCTGGTCCTTCGACCCAGTCAAAGGCGCTGATGCGGACGAACAGTGGTTTGTCCCAGACCGAGCGGAGACGCTGGAGAAGACGCAGGGGGTAGCGCATCCGATTTTCCAGTGAGCCACCGTATCTAGATGGAAATTAGTAGCTGTTGATCACAGAAACAACGATCCTCACTCGTCAGTGCGCGAGTTTGAAAGCGGGGATAGAAACTCGTGCACGAGATAACCATGGGCACCGTGGAGCTCAATGAAATCGAAACCAATTTGCTTGCAGCGCTCGGCTGAGGCGGCGAACGCGTCCTCGACGTACTGGAGATCTTCGACTGTCATGGCCTTTGGCTTGGGGTACGTGTCCGAGAAGGGGATATCGCTGGGAGCGTATACTACGAGCACGATGAAGAGGAAGTCCAACAGACAAGATTCGACCCACCATTGTCGGGCCATCCATTTTCATTTTCCTTGGCGACCCAAGAGGTTCCGTGACCAGCCCGGTCTTTGATCCAAGGAGCGTAAGTCGAAGCCTTGCGTCCTGCGTGGGCGAGCTGGATGCCGATCTTGGTGCCTTGTGCGTGGCAGAATTCGACGATGCGCTTCAATGGAGCCATCTGGGTGTCGGTCCACAGTCCGGCGTCTTCAGGGGAGATGCGTCCTTCGGGAACGACGCTGGTCGCTTCTATCATGATGCAACCTACCCCGCGAGTGGCGAATCCCTGGCACATCATTGTGAATTGCTATGCATAAGATGGAGAGGAGTACTGACTCCAATATGTACGAGGTGCCTATAAAATAGTTCAGCACTCGAATGAGAATTTGAAGGAATGAAACTGTACCAATCCGTCGCGTGGCCATCCGACGAGCTGAAGATAGGTCATGAACGGAAGGACGACTTGGCGGGGGATGGATATACCTGTATTGACACATCGGAGACTGGGATCGAGTTAACCAGGGCAATGTTGCTCTCCTCGTTGGACGCACCACAAAGATCCTGTTCTTGAAAGTAACACCCTTGATATCGAGCGGCTCGAAGAGTTTTGGGTGCTTGCCATCGAGGACTGTACCGATTTCGGGCTTGTTGAGAGGATAATATTCGCGAGCGCCGGGGACGGGCGTGTTTCTGAGATCAAGGGCCATGGTTGTTGTGGGAGAGAGCGCGTCGGTCGCTTAATAAACGCGTCTGCGGCAGCCTCCGGCCCGTATCCCGTCTTACTAATTTCCTCCTAGACGTCCGCAAAGCCCGACCCTTCCCGACGTGCCCGATATCGGAAGAGTCGTTCCACAGAACCTCGGAAGATGTCGTACTCCCACGTATCCAACTTCAAGCTCGTGGAGCGCACGCAGCAGAGCACAGCGTAAACCGCGCAGTGAATTGCAGATATCATCTCTGGTTGAAGCCGGTTGAAACTTGAAAGCCTCGCACTTTTCGCAACGTCTGTGTTCTGCATCTTGTGTTTCTCGTCTGTTTCCGCCACTTGGAAGACAACACGCAAAGAGACGACTTCAGAACTGTATTCCTCGGTGGTCTGGACTCTGCACGTCAGTGCAGATTAACTCGACTCCGCTCTTCTTATGGCTCCAGCCTGGAGAGGTATAACTACAGGTGGGACTGTACGCCAGCAGCATAATTTCTAGCCCCCATGTCCATTATCGAGTCAAACGTGTCTACAGCCCACACACCTCTGAACAACACCTTTGCGCGTTGCCGGTATGTCGTCCTGCTTATGGTAATATTTTCTCTCACAGAAATCCGCATAGTGAAGTCCTGAGAGAGCCGTTCGCCGAGTTCCTGGGCGTCACCGTCCTCGTTCTTTTTGGTGCAGGCGTAAACTGCCAGGTCCTTTTGTCGTCCTCGAATGACGTGTCTGCGTCGCCTAAAGGCGTAGGTGCTCAACGCCTGTTTCGTAGCCCACTAACATCTTTGAAGGATTACCTTTCTGTGTGTTTCGGCTGGGCGGTAAGCTCTTCTCTTTTCCCCGTTGTTCAGGCACTTGACCTCCCCTAGGTCGGGCTCTGTCTCGGCGTTTGGATATCCAGCGGCATATCCAAGTCCCACATCAACCCAGCAGTACGCGAGCACGCTCTCTCCCCTCAATAGATTCTCACCTCTCGCAGGTCACTCTAGCCATGGCAACCTGGCGCAGGTTCCCTCTCAAAAAAGTGCCAGCCTACATCCTCGCCCAGCTCTTGGGTGGTTTCACTGGCGCCGCTCTCGTCTATGCGACCTACTTTCGCGCCATCGACATCTTTGAAGGCGGGTCTGGCGTCCGCACAATGAAGACCGCCGGTGTTTTTGGCGCCTACCCCGTCGACTACATTTCCGACGCATCTGCCTTTTTCGCGGAGCTTCTCGGGACGGCCATCCTTGTCCTCGTCATCCTCGCCATGACGGATGAGAACATTAACAGCACCCCGCATCCAAGCTTATTCCCGCTAACCCTCTTCATCACTATGTTGGGTATCAGCTCCTCCCTGGGTATGCAAACCGGCTTCGCTATGAACCCCGCGCGTGATTTTGGCCCGAGGCTGCTTTCTGCCGCGGTCGGATATCCTGGCACCGTCGTGTTCAGTTTCCGGCACCAGTATTGGCTCTGGACGGGGATTTTGGCCCCTGTTGCTGGCGCCCAGCTCGCTGCGGCCTTGTACGACTTGATTTTGTACAATGGCGAGGACAGCATCGTCAGAAAATTGTAAGAGGGACTGAAGTTGCTAGAGCTCGACTGACGAAGATCACAGCACCACCGAGAAGGAGACGGAAATGAATGTAGTTTAAAAAATTAGTTGACGACTCTGTGTAAGATAGCTAGTGAACGACAAGTCTCGCCTTTTCCTTCTTCTCCGCGTCCGCGCGCTGCTTTGCGAGCATCCGCGCCAGCTGTGGATTCTTCTCCTCCCACTCCTTCCTCTTGCGTGCCTTTTCAGCCAGCGCGGCCTTCTCGGCTGCCTCATGACGGGCACGAGCCGACTCGCGTTGCTTTTTGAGCACATCCACCTGCGCCTCCCGCCGGGCCTTCGCCTTGACCTGGGCACGCCGGTCCTCTAGCTTCTTGCGGTCCTCAGCAAGCTCCAAGCGTGCTACATGGGCTTTGCGCTTTGAGGGCTTCATATGAGAAAAGTCGTACACGATGGGGCGGGGCGGGGCGGGTGTGCTTTCGCGCTGGGCAGGTGGCCGGGCGGCGCGCCAGAGCCAAACGGTTTTTTCGTTGTCTGAAGTTGCAGACTTGGAGGGTTTGGGAGCACCTCTCTTGGCTGGAGATTGAACGATTGTGCGCGTTTCGCGGACGTGTTGGACGTAACGCTCGCCTTGTATTCGGGGCAGGATGTGGTGTTTGAGGAATCTAGGACGTGCAATGAGATTCCGAGGTGCTCCGGGATAGAACGCGAACATACGAGATGGAACGGACGGGATGACGCGGGTGTGGAGGTTCAGGCGGCGGAATGCGTTTGCGGCCAGTCCGGGCATATCTAGTACCCTTGCTCGACTCTTCGCTCTCGGCTGGAATCGTCAAGGCAAACGACGGCGGCGGTGGTTCCCTCAGTGCCAATTTGTATATTTGAGTCGTGGTCAGGCCCATTTTTGTTGCATCGCGGGCAATAACTTTTCGGACGAGACGGATGCCTTGTTGGAGGGCGGCATTGTCATGAGCGACGCGGGCAGCCCATGGAAGTGGGATGGACATGAGTACAAAATTTGGTTTTTGATCGGACTCTCTTTCAATGCTCCCTCACGACCTCTGCGCGCGCATCCAGAATGCCTTCCGCGCGCGGCACCACAGAATCGCTGTAAACCACAGCACACAAAATCTGGGCATCATGTCCATTCTCCTCCGCGGCGGCTTCGTCTCCAACCTCACACGCGGCACCCTTGCAGAGCCATCCCCTGCAGCCTTCCTCACCGTCGGTGACGCACAAAAACGCATATGGGCAGACCTCAAGTACCGCGACGACTTTCCCGTCCTTAGCACCATGGAGGTCATCAGCAAGCCCAGTAAACGCGTTTTTATGGATTTGGCGGAAATTCGGAGGTTGTGCACTGGGAGGCGGGCGCAGAACATCAAGCCGCTGGGGCTCGGGGAGATTATTGTCGTGCGGACGAATGACAAGGAGAATGAGTGGCTGGAGGCACGGGAAGCCGTCCAGATGAAGTTGTCGGGCGAGGTCATTTGTCGGGCGCAGTAGGCGGTTTTGTGAGTCGTGGTTTCCCTGTCTCTTTTAAAAAGTGTCTAATCAAGGTAGATTGTGCATCCGGAAGTGCTCTGGTTGCATACGGCGTGTCTTAGCATCTCAATAATCATCCATGGTCTACAATGCTTTTCTTGCGTTTTTTTTCAACACGTTTTTCGGTCCCGAATCTCCCCATGTCCTGGTGATCTTTGAGCTTCTTGTCTGGGACATAACTACCTACGCTTTTGGTGAGGACTTTGAATCCGCGGGTCTCCGAAGAATTTATCTACCGCTGGGGTTCCCATTCATGGCATGTGCGACAGGGGACACGATTGAACCGTATAGACGATAGGAATATTTTTCGTTATTCTATTCTACGCACTCATCTCGTCTTGCAGTTACCAATTGTACCGTAAGGTCAAAATAAATTTGCTTCCTGCGCGGGCAAAGTAGGAGCGAGACGATATCGCTCTTGATAATCCGTCATTGAAAATGATACAATTGTACAAAACGAGATCGTTGCAAATCTAAATCTCCTCCCCACCTCAATCCATACCGTTCCCGGCATCGGGCACCTCTACTTGCTCTGCCGGCCCCCCATCCTCCACCAAAACAAAGGGGTCGTCCTCTCCCCCACCACCCTCTGGTATCTGGTCTGGCCCACCGACATTGGCCTGTCGCCAAACCGCCTCAAGGCCGCCTTGCACCGGCGGCTCCAGGTTCGCTAAGAAAACCGCATGAAGATGACGTTTGTGCGGGATGGCGGGGACGGCCTTGATGACTGGCGGAGTGTCGGCGCGTTGCTTGCGGCGAGGCGCAATGCGAACGATCCTCTTCGAGCGCCGGGGGCATAGCCATTTGAGCAGGGCGAGCACGAGCAACACCGCGATACCGACTGCCACGACAGCCGCAGCCACCATCAAGCCCAGCTCGCTAAACGTTCTTGTCGACGACAACTTCGTGGCGAAACCGGCGGGATCGGAGGGGCCTTCTTCGGACTGGCCCAACGGAATTTGGTCTTCTTTGCCTGCCGACAGTGGGGATGGCAACGACGGCGAGGCTGTACGGAAGTCGAGCTGGGTCTCGCCAAGGTAGGCGGAGCAGAAGGCAGCCGGACTGGCAGACCGACCAAAGTGCGGGAGGTTGGGGCCAAAAGGGTGCATGCTATCCGGGGAGCTTGTGTTGACGAATACGACGATGGGAGGGTCGACGCGTATCGGAAAGCACCTCGCTGAATGGCGATTAGCGCGAAAATATTCGATGAGATAAAAAGACTCACGAGAGGATCTACCTGGTCTAAGACAGCCTCGAGGGTGGCCAGGGCTCGAGACTTCGCAGTCTCTTGCCAACTTAGAAGTGCACGGGTCGCTCCGTGGCGTGTAGGCGGGTCAAGGATGACCGGAAGTGCGAAGATTGTAGCGAGTAGCATGTACGCATACTTGGCGAAGATGAGCATGGTAAGGAAAGAGAGAATGTGGCTGACAGGCGTGCCAATGCCATTTTGGGCATGTTCTTTTCCGTATCTGGGTGGCTGACAATCATCAATACATCTTGCTCTCTTCCACCACCATGTCTCAGTCTGCATCCATCTTCTCCAACGCCCTCGTCCGCCGCCTCCTCGTCGGTGCTCGCGTGGCGATCAGCCTTATCAACCCAGGCAACGAGAGCACCATCTCCAACACAACACCCACCACACCCACCCCGACGACCCCGACCTTCCTGCCACCCACGAGATGCACCCCTTCTCCGTCCAGCGAGCCGACCTCTTTTCCGTTTGTCGCCGCAATGGGCTACGTAGCGATCGTCGTCACCGTCATCCTCTTTTGCATTTGCCGTCCAACAAGTCGAGGCGGTAGTGCTACTCCACCAACGCGTGCCAGTACACCCAGGCCCGATCCAAGCACGCACATGAGATGCTCAAAATCCGCATTCTTGCTTCCCGCTACCGCTGCAGGTCGCGCAGTCATCGGTGTCATCATAAAGCTCCTCTCCATCCTTCGTCCACAACGTCGTCCACCGCGACTATCCAGTGTTCGGACCCCATGGATGTCAGTCTTCCGACTTTTTGTCCTGATCCTCCCAGTCCTATACGTCTTGGCCAATACCAACGTCACTATTGGATCCTCACTCGCACCGAGCGTAGCGGCCATTGAACAGGGTCTCATCAACGGATGGTCGCACTTCGCTTCCCTCGAGGCTCACATTAGGGTCCATGGCCTGCGATACCTTCAAGTCGGCCTCACTGGCATCGCCAGCCATATCCTCGCCGTCCTCATCCTTACGACTCTCCTTCGCCTGTGGTCCCATCTGTCGACTTGGGACGCAACACTCAGATATTGTCTCGGCATGCACATGCTATGCGTTCCGGTAGTGGCCTCGATTTGTTGGCTCGACTGGATCATCGTAGTGGACTATTATTTCCTGGGTGGTCCAACAGTCGACAGCATGAATCAAGTTGCTCTCCGCATCACGACTTGGAAAATTTTCCACGTCGCTGAGGTCTCGGTCAGTTTGGTATCTCGTGGTTGCTTTTTTGTAGCGCTTACACCCTTCCAACTAGACCGCGCTTGGTATTGGCACCCTTCACGCCGTCTTGGCGAGTCTCTGCATGTTCCTCTATGGCCTTCGAACAATCACCAAGATCCTCCGCCTCGCACTTTCCAGCGTGGACGAACTCGAAATTTTCTTATCCGACGTGCTTGTGTCTTTTTTCGCCTTGATCGTGATCGTCGCTTTCCAGGCGATCCGAGCTATGATCACAATCCCGATCTGTTGGTATATCACTCTTTCCCCCGCACTCCGGCAGGTACTTCGAGACTCGGTTTCCTCAAGGCAATCCAGGAAGCACGCAACGCAGATCTTGTTGGCTTCCCTCCGCTATTACCGAGAATGGAAGGCCAGGCAAATTGGCCTCAATGCGGCAATCCTTTCCCTGCGAGCGCCTTGGAAATCGTGCTTCGAAATTTGGAACTCCGTACCTATACCTCAGAAAATCGTGAGTGCCCTGCACATCTCCTCGTCCCTCGCTTACTGACCTTCAACCAGCTCATTGTGGCTCCTGCCATCATCTTGTACGGCTACGTCTATATTGTGAGCTCCTCCCCATCCGGTCGTATCGCTCTTACCCTGCGACTTAGATACCCATCTTCCGCAAATTTGCGCTTCGAGTTCGTTACTGGCGACGCCAGCGACGATGGTATGACTTTCTTCCCTTCAAGTCACTCGGAAGATCTCACGAGTCCGTAGATTTCCTCCAATTCCTTTTCCACCTCGGTCAAGTATCGTTCACTACAAGACGGCGGCCAGTATAAGCGGGCAGCGTAGCATCAAGACATCGTGATAGAGGCTCTCGTACACCCGAACACCCACACGGAGGGACACGCGCGGAACGGCTGGTGCGGCCATGTGAATTCGTCGGGGACGCTCGACTTTTCTCGCCACCGACCGCTCTCTCATCTCCAATAACATATATCGGGCCCGTACGATCCTAAAGCGATGTCTTCGATATGTACGTCTGCTCGATAGCTTGCTGGTCGTTTTCTGACATGTCTTTGCAGTGCCAGCTCCGGTTGGGTCGTTGTCCTGTCTGTGTCCGAGAAAGACCTTCGTAGACTATCCTACTTCTCCCTTGTCTACTCCATCTATCTATGACACGAATCTAAATCTTCCCAATTTCAAAGGATCTGATGTGCTGATTCCATCCATTGACTGATTACTCGACAAAACATTTCTCCCAATCCCCCTCGCCGTTGTTCCTCGCATACTCTTGACTGTCCACAAACACGTCAAACCGACATACGCCCATCCAAGGCCCTTGATGGGCGCCCCACAGAATTCAAGCGGTTGCACGTCCTCGTTGACCATGATGCGAATGTAGTCTTCCTGGCTGGAGAACCGGTGCTCACAGACCAGTTTCTCCACGACCATCCGCGTGCTAAATGACATCATCTCGCCAGCACGCCACTTTCTCTTCGGGTCTGGGCGCTTTGTGCTCAACTTTGGAGTCGGGTACAGCCCGAGAGTGTTGAAGACGGCGATCAAGACGCTGTCGTGGGTGAAATCTGCGTAGACGGTGCGGTTGAGCGGGAAGGTTGCGGGGTCGGCATCGAGGGTCCTATTGGTGGATGTGTGGTCTTGCACCGGTGTATGTGTAAGACGCGCGAGGAGCTCGTTGACATATCCCACGCCTTGGACGCGTCCAAGACGACCACCGTATCTATGGAGGGTAACGTTGGTTTGCATTTAGCGGCTGGGAACACGACTAACCCAGTGGAATAGTATTTGTCGATATCGCACGAGTATTCAAACGCCTCGAACTCGTCGGATGTGAACAAGGAGCAGAAGGGGCTGAAAGGGAGGGGGCTCCCGTCTTCGTACCCGTATTGGACCAAGGAGACGGTATGGAAGGCGCAGAGCATCGCGAGGCCGTGTATGTCCTCTTCCACGAGATTTGCGCCGGGAGCCCAAGCGTTGAGACGGGCAACGATGGAAGGCGACCAAATGCTGAGCCATTCCCTCATTTCGCGATGGGATCCAGCGGCATTGGGGCAGTTGTGGTCTTGGAGCGTGTCGTTTCCCTCTTCGGATAATATAACGTCGAGTCGTGGGGTGTAGATGCCTCGGCTGGCGGCAGCGAATCCTAGCAACGAATAAGAGACAGAGTTATGATTGCTTTCGAGCGTACCGGCAGTCCAGTTGTTGGCAGACTCGACAACTCTACTCATGCCAGACGCGCGTACAAAGGGTGGCTCACCCTCCGAGATGAGAGAAGCATATCGTCCAAACGCGGTTTTTCCCGACCCAAAGGATCTACTGGAGTTTGCTCAACTATCGGAGAAACAAGGCCCGGACTTACTGTATCGCCCCCAAAGGAACAAGCAGTTCCTGGTCGAGGGTGTAGTCAAAGGCCTTGAGGAAATCCAACCGGCTGTCGGTGTAGACGGGTACACTTTGCAGCTTTTGCACGCCGGGAAGAATATCGTTCGTTTGGCTGTCGGAGGGCAGACGCGCACCATGACGATGCAGCTGGGCACTATGAACACCATGGATAGCCGGCAAGGACTACTTGCTTACAATATTGACCTGAGTGGCGATCAGTGGGCGCATAACAGGACACGGAGTTGGAGATTACCTGCGTAACCTCACATCCAGGCGGAGGAGGTGTATAGTTTTCTATGGCGTGAAACGGGGAGTAAACACCCCAGGACTTTTGTATAGCGAGGTGGTCGTGTGCCACAAAGGAGGATTCATTCGGCGGCGGAAAGAATGGCGTTGAAGGCGCCAAAGTTGTTATTGAGGAGAGCGTTGCCCAGAGGAGTGTAAACATTCCAGGATTGGGACGCGAGGAAGAGAGGAAGAGAGTCAGAGTTCGGCCGGTGGAAAACACCGTACGCGACGATCATGTTCAGAGAATGAGCGCTGCCTGGCGGTGATTGCGGAGATAAAGCTGTAATCTACATTCGAGATCTCGCTATACAAGTTGGAATACTCGAAAGACTGCCTTGTTCCTTGACTTCTGTAACAACCCTGTCCCTCAGGTCCTGAATCCCATGCTCCTCAACTCTCGGGTCGCTCGTCCATCAAGCTTTCGTTGAACACCTCCAAACTCCATTCCTCAACGGCGGGATAGACAGCCTCCACGACATCGAGACCAAAGTCCGTAACACTAGGCACCCGTCCCTCTTCGAAGGGAAGAGCCGCGATGCGTGAGACCACTTCATGCTGGCGGGGGCGCGGACTGGAGGAGATAGTGCCAGGAGGCGGACATGTTGCTCAGGCTCGATGTAGTTCGAACAGACCAGGACTCAGGAAGAGCCTTGCATGCGGCATGAGCGTTCAGAGCTGCAGACAGTCAGCGTCGCTGCCCGTGTGGGGACCTGAAATAAGCAGAGGCTGCAAGACGGGCCCGCTCTCGAGAGGTTCAAGCACAGAGCTTTTGGCATGGAACTTGCAGCTGTCAGATGAGAGCTGGTGAAGACCCTGCCTCCGGACTTGCTCCGGACCTTGTCAAAGTCTGGAATGAATATCTCGAGATGCCGTCGGAGCCCAAACTGGCTTGCGGATCGTTGTCGGGAGCTGATGGTGGCCACCCCAGTGAGCGGGAGGCGAACTTGGGTGGGTAGCAAGCCGCTGGTGGAAGGAAGAAAGATTCTCTGCCTTTCTCTGCGATGTAACAGTACTGAGTAAAGAGTGGTTTGATCGCAGATCACGTCGCGATCAAGCATCTTACTCTACTCAATTTTAACTTGTCATTCTCTCTCATCTTGTCTGCACGGGAGCCTCTTAACAACCTCTGCGGCTTTGTGATACCTGTCCCATTCTAGACCAATTCGCCCGCGGCCATCCCGACTCCGTCCTGAATAATCTGCACGTGCCTCGCCACACCAAATCCCGCCATTCGCCCGCCATGCTGACTATCAACGACCTATTTAATGCCTGCAGCCTCACTCGGACTTTCCAGTTCACCACACTTCACATATTCCCCTCAGCTCACCAGACTTCGCATTCATACCCATGTCCGCTCCTGTAGACATCCAATCAATCCAGCAGTGGAACGACATTCTCGAGGCCTCGACCGAGGCGGGCAAGACCATCATCGTGGATTTTAGTGCCGAGTGGTGCCCACCGTGTCGGGTGCGTTGGGACTTGGCGAAAATAACACATATGCTAACCTAAAAGTTCAGGCAATCGCACCGCGATACGAGCTTCTTGCATCCAAGAATCCACACGTTCAATTCCTCCGCGTCGACGTCGACGAACAGCGGCAGATTGCTGAATCATTGTGTGCCCTTTCCTTTCTCCTTGGTTCGCTCAACTGATCTTGCCGTAGTCAAGTAACCGCCATGCCCACTTTCTTCGCGATAAGAGATCAAGATGTTGTCGGGATGGTATGCGTCCTTTGCTTTGCCCAGAATACTGGCTCACAAACGTTACAGCTCCGTGGTGCGGATCCTCAAGGTCTCGCGCGTCTCGTACAGAAACACGGTGGTCCTGAGCCGGGAGTCGCAGAAACCCAGAAGGCAGTTCTTTAAGTCATAATGTATCCATTGTAATAGCTGTAAAATAATTCGATCTCTCACAACGGCGCAAACTGAGCACTGAGCAGGACGTCGACAAGTCCGGGAGAGCCGGACTCCGAGAACAATGATGTCGTTCACACAGCCACCTTGTCCGTTCATCTTCCTCGCACAACACAATGGCTAGACGTCGTCCACCGCCAAATGCACCCTCCGTCCTCGCCGACTCCCCCATACTTTCAAAGTCCCGCCACCACTCTCAGCCTTCCGTCGAGCAGCCAAACCTCGGCA
Source organism: Roridomyces roridus (assembly GCA_029378245.1). Classification (NCBI taxonomy): domain Eukaryota; kingdom Fungi; phylum Basidiomycota; class Agaricomycetes; order Agaricales; family Mycenaceae; genus Roridomyces; species Roridomyces roridus. The sequence continues at coordinate 2,429,487 of JARKIF010000006.1, forward strand.
TGTCTCCGGAATCCAGATACCAGCACAATCTCAAAGTCCTACGACGGAGAGACCCCTCCATTATCTCAATCTTCGACCAATTCACCCACGTCTGCGTCTACCACCACAATGGCCAGAGCTGGGAGAAGAATGGTTTCGAAGGAAGCATGTTTCTCTATGAGAGGTCGGTGGCATTCCCTCACGCTCATCCGTTCACCGACGCGTCTTCAGAGACGAATATCCTCCCTATGGCTTTTATATTCTGAACCGTATGGGAATGGATGATTACATCCAACGCCTCTATCCCGAAGACATGACTGGCATTCACGGCACCTATCTCATGCTGCGATCCTACCCCGAATTCACTCGCCTTCGTCTCGCGCAGATCTCCAGATCGCACAGAGAAGCGCCACATAAATTCTCCGACGCTTATTCCGTCCCCGATCTCGAGAAACTGTCCGACGGAGACAAGGGCCGCGCTCACACCGTCGGCCTGTGGATGTTTCCTACCGACGCCAGAGAACCTATGATCAATGTTATGATGCGGTACGTGCTCTTTGCTGTCTCTCTGGTCCACTTATGGATATGCCACCAGCTTACACGGATACATCAAGCAAAATGTACCATATCCAGAAGAGTTTAGGTACGGCCCTAACCGGCCCCCACCTCCAAACCCCCATCTGCGCACCACCTCGCCTTCTCCTCCACTACCCCAACCTTTGACTGAGCTCGACAAACTTCTCGCTAAACTAACTTCTTCCGTGGGCTCTGCTCCCGCTGCTCCCCCTCCTGAACCTAGTTCAACCTCCTCGATGACCCTCGCGTCCTTGTTTGCGGCCGCTCGCGAAGGACAAACCTCAGAGGCTCCCAATGAAGCAGTTACACCTCCGTCTTCACGCTCCGGAATACCGTTGCTAGATTCAATCTTCGCGTCGGCCGAAACCGCGGTCCCCAGACCTCCACCCGTAATACATTCGCCCACACCCACGACACTGGCACTCTCTCCTCAAATACTAGATCACGATGTGATTACCACACTTCTTGGTCTGCCCCCTTCGCGGTCTGCATCAGCGGCTTCGGCAGCGTATAGCAGCTCGCGAGAAGGTGACAATGAGTATGAAGAGAAGCGGGGGAACGGTGCTTCGGACGGGTTTTCCGAGTCGAGCACCGTGTTGGATCCCGAAGCCGAGCTCGATGAAGAGTTTCAGGCTGCAGGTGCGAGCGCTGGCCGACCGCTCTTGAGCGTACCTCCACCACGGAATGTCATGCCTGTAAATGGCGCGAGGGCGAACGGCAAAGGGCGAGCACAGGGAGATGTGACGCCTCGAGCTCCCGTACTGGTTCCTTCACCCATGAGCCAGCCTTCGGGGTCAAACTCCACAATACGACCTTCGCAGCCCGCGCCTTTTGCAACTGGAGCGCAGTTATGGCCTGATGGCGGTGCCGATCCACAATCAGACGACGATGCGATCGTGGAACTCGACTTTGAGGACACGGCTGCGCTGAGTGATCCTGATGCCTTTCGTCAGGTGGAGCGTGCCCGGCGCAGCCAAGACCCTGTTGAAGATGGCGACTCTATGGGCGAGGCTCCAGACGGTGTCCGCGAACGGCGGGATCGTGGGAAGGGTCGGAAGAAGGGCAAACGTGAGCGTGCAGCGCAGGCGCGCACGCTCCAGGCGATGCGGATATTCCAACTCGTCGACCCTGCCCGGCTACAGCAGCTCCAAGCGCAGCAATCGACCTCGTCTTCGAGGTCTGCTTCGGCCAGTCCGCCGTTGGAGGTCACCACCAGAAGCGAAGCCCCAGCGGCTTCCATGGCAAACGGTCATAGGAACGTGATTCCGGAAACAGCGACATCCTCGCGGAACGTCAATGGTCACAGTCGAGGCCCGCTGAACCCAGAGACTCTCCGAGAATCCCTCATCTCAACCCTGACTACCCCAGCGCCCAAGATCCAACCCTCGTCAATTGAACGGAACGAGTTTGTACGGGAGGTTTTGACTCTGTTCCACGTGAGTTTCTTCCCATCGTCTTTTGGGGGGCGTCCTCTGATTGCATTTAGACCGACAAGTCTTTTGTCGATACTCTCTGGTCGGATTATATGGATCGGGCAGAGTGATTCTGCTGTGATTTATGACGCCTACGCTCCTTTGGAATGTGTATCAACTCTACATGTAGCCCACACTCGCTAAAATTGACATTCTATCAGCCTTCTTCAGAATTCAATCACTGACAGAGTTGCAAGCTTCTTTTGACCTCACGCGACCATGTTCCCCACGTGGAATAGTGTTGCGCTGAATACCTCGCAGTCGATTGGAGGATATGCGTATGCATCGGACTGCACAGTGCTAGATCCCGCAGGATTGCCGCGGGACTCCGCCTCTGTCCGAGGCACCGTGGAAGTCGCGGATATCGTTCTTCCTGACTGTGGGTCCCGTCGCACAATCCGCCACCAATGAGAGTCGTGGATGCCATGTTCTTTAGCCATTTATGTGCGATTGGGCACAGAGACTCGCCGTGCCTTTTGTCATTGAATATACCATGTGTAAACCCAGTTTTCGGTAGTGCGGGGTCTGCTCCCGGCATCCCACAAGGGGAAAGCCGTGTAACGATTTTCTGATTAAGCAAGACCGCGTGAGGGCCGAGCAATCGACTGGGGGTCATTATAAACCATCATGGCTTGATGTTCTTGTCCTCGCACGCCCACCATGTCCTCTGAAGGCAAGCACGACCTCGAGAAGAAGCCGCAGGAGCCCAGCCTCACCGAGCAGGAGATCGACCTCTACTCCTTTCACGAACAGGCTGCGGGGCGTCTGGTTATTGATCCAGAGTGCGTACATACCCCGCTTTTTATTGTCGACCTGACCTTGTGCAGGGAGGCCAAGATCGAGTTTGGCGAGGCTGTCGCGTCGCGGCTGAAGTTGTCCAAGGATGGAAGTCGGGTGCTTTGGCCTCAGCCCACCGACTCTCCAGACGATCCTCAAAACTGGAGTGACCGGCGCAAGTCACTCTTGCTTATTATTATTACCTTGGTGCGTTCAACTCTTTTCTCTCTGAATTTGTGCTGAATGGTGTCAAGGCGGCCATCGTTCCAGATTTCGATTCGGGGATCGGTATTGCGGCCATCTTCAAACTTGCGGAGCAATACAATACCACAACTGGCGTGATCAACAACCTGACCAGCAAGTTCGTTACGCGTCGCTTTCGGAACTCGATTCGAGACTGACGCGTCGAAATTCAGCTGGAGTATTTTCTTGCTTGGGTGGGGAGGTTTAACTGCAGTGTGAGTGGACGCGTCTCGGCTATTCCCACCCCTGCCTGACCAAAAATAATAGGATGGCGATCCGAAGGTTGGGTCGGTTGCCCGTCCTATTTTGGTCACAGGTGAGAACCTCCGGCACTCCCATGACCAAACTGCTAATGTCCGGGGACCTGGTCAGTTGCTGTCGCTGGGATTCCTGGTCGGCGCCACGTTTGCTCCAAATTTGAAGACATTCACAGGTAACACAATCCCGTGAAAATCTACTTTCGCTACTGACGATCCGAAGCCATGCGTTGTCTCACTGCGTTCTTCGGGTACGTTAATACTTCCCATGCCAAGAGATTTCCTGAACCACGTTCCAGCACCGCACCTCAAGTCACTGTGAGTGGTGTTATAATGCCTCATTTCTCATACCAATACCCTCAGGGTCTTTATGTGGTCACTGACCTGTATCCATTCCATCTGCAAGCACGAATGCTCAACTTTTGGACCATGGTTTGGTAATTTGTGCATCGACACTGCCAGTTCCTAACTGGTCTTAGGGTTTCATTGTGTCTCCGTTCATCTCTCCTTTTGCCTTTGGCTTCCTCGTGGCCAGGACATCATGGAGGTGGGCGTATGGCATTGGGTCGATGTATGGAGCCATCGTTGTGCTCTTGATTGCTCTGTTCATGGAGGAAACGTGCGCTTTAAATGCTCTTTGCCGAGGGATTATTTACACTGGTGATGCAGGATGTATGACCGAACAGTCAAACCCATTCCGGCTCGCCCCTCCACGAGATTGCGCTACCGAATCGAGACACTTGTAGGATTGACGGGTCTCAAGATGCAGAAATATCGCCTTTCTTGGACACAGTCTTTCCTTTCGCCGTTCAACGTTGTTTGGCGCCCGCATATCCTGTCCCTTTTGGTGTTCGAGGCACTGCTCTTCGGTTTCGGTATAGGCATCAATGTTCGAAATATTACAACAACAACGATTTTTCAACCACTCACGTGCACCTAGGTCACGAACGCCGTTTTCCTTGGAAGTCCTCCTCCTGTTGGGCGAGTACAATTGAATTTGAAACCTCCATCAATCTAAGTTGTTCCAGATTTGCGTGGTCGCAATTCGCCATTGCTGGGGCATACGGGACGCCGATTGTAAATATTTGTTCAACCCTTTCGACTTTTACTAAAGTCCGTGACCACAGGTGGCAGTCATCCTGGGAGAGCTGGTCGGACGATACATGAACGTAAGCGGCTACTCAAAAAGAACGCAACTTTTCTAAGCTGATTGCTAGGACTGGATAATGAACTTTACGATCAGGCGGAATAACGGCGTCTTTGAAGCTGAGAGTCGTCTATGGGCATGTTATGTCGCCATGCCGCTGTACATCTGCGGCTTTGTCGTCCTCGGTGGGGCCTTCCAGAAACATTTGAGCCCCGGTGCTATTGTTATGGGATGGGGCATCGCGGAAATGGCGATTATGATTAATACTGTGGCTGTTTGTGAGTGCAACGAGTGTTCCAGTTTTATTCTGTGGCTCACCCGCGTCTTCTTAGATGCCTACTGCAACGATTCGTTCCCTAAACATCAGGGTGAAGTATCAGCCTTGATAAATCTGTCCCGAACGTTGGGAGGCTTTGCCGTTGCATACTTCCAAGTCCCTTGGGCTGTCAAACACGGCGCTTTCCAAGTGTTTGGTGTCGAGGCCGCGTAAGTCGAATCCTGGATGATGTTGAAATTCGTGTTGATTTTTGCGTTAGCATTGTCGCTGGTCTCTTTTTACTTGTCGTCCCCGCGGTGCAGTTGAAAGGCTCGGCCATTCGGGTTGGTTTTTTTCTCGGTTGCATGTGAACACGGAGACTGATCATCTTTCAAGGCGCGATTTTCACTGCACTAGTTTGTATGAATAATGGGAATAAATAAATAGGCCTACGATTCTGTTTTCCTACGTCTCCATTTGTAACGACGCGTTTTCAATAACCATGAGATCAATCAAAGCCGCGCACAGTGCCACTGATTGACAGCTGGCTCCCTCTCATTCTCGTCCCATTTCACCAGTCGACGCTCCCTTCATCGGACTCCCTCGACGCATACAAACGAATGGCAACAAGAAGACGCGTAGGAGTCAGCTCAGCGAGCACGGAGGCTGCGCGTCGTGCGCTAATGCAGCCAGTGCCCTGCTGGGAGAAAGCCTGGGTTGTTCCCGAGACCGCGCCTGCAGGATCGACCCTTCGCATTCTCAAATGGGTCAAGACGTCCAAAACGCAGGTGCTTATAGTGCTCAAATTCCACAAACACGCTGATTGAACGGCATCCCGACAGCACTTCAGCGACGATGAAGGCGAAGCAGACGAGCCTCTCGCGCCACTACCAGACGATGGGGACGTGGGCGACGGGGACGACGACGAACAAGACGACACTGTTGACACTGCTGCGCCTACGCAGCCGCATACAGCTGAGGCCTCCGTAGCGCCTGAGGAGGAACCGCCGTCCAAACCCGCGTCGCCCAAACCTCTGCTGTCCATGGCTCAAGGCCTGGACGATTCGGAGATGGCCAACGACGTGCTGGACGAATCTCTCAAGACAATGCAGCATAACATGGAGGCTGGCGTTGGCGTGGGGCTGGACGAGGACGATGGGATGATGGATATTTCGTCGCTAGCACCAGATGGGCTCGGGCTCGAAGGGGCTCATGACCTGTCCCAAATAGATGGAGGGGACGCGCTGCTGGGAGGGCCGCTGCAAATGGACGAGTCGGAAGATCCTTTCGGGGTCCCTTAGGTGCATTCTTCACAGCTCCCTGTAACAATATGGATAAAATGTACATAATTCCAAGGTGCACCCATTCCAGAGACTTGATTGTGCGATATAGTATACTCTCTTACGTCTCCATTTGGCTTTCAACCACTCGGATTCGATGCTCAATGAGCCTAAGGAATGCGTTACCACAGGTGAAGGACCAGCAAGGAACGAACCTTTGAAAGACATTCAATGGACCGTCTGCAGAAACATCGACCATGATATCCGAACTCTCATAATTTGCGATAGGAACCCAACTGCTGAGCGGACTTGGACCGGTCTCGTAGCTTGCCTCGGAAACGTAGAGGAGAAGACCATCTGCACGTATTTCTGCAGTTTGCTGTTGCATGGCTACCATCTGGTCAACTGCCATTGCGTCGGATTCCGTGTTGATATTTGGCACGTCCACCGTGATTGACCGAGTCGTGCGAGCCAGCGGAATAATCCGAGACAAGAGAGATGGAAGAGATGTATCTGTGTGATGTGGAATCGCGAAGAATCGCGAGGGATGCGGGAAGCGGTAGACATTGGAACCGTCGTCACCCGACTTTGAAGGTGGGGGTGAAACTGGTAGTTCTGCCAGTCGTGTATCTCTCCACCAGAATCTGACGAGCAGAATAAATTTCATAGGTGTTGGATGCGGTTAAGAACACACCTGAACGGTGCTTCGCAGTCCATAATATCTTGACCTTTCCATTTCAGGACATCGAGAACGTGTAAAATGCCATTTTCACGCCAGTTGTCGTCCAGAATACAGTCCCTGCATGGGAATGAGGATGAAAATCCAGCTGTTGGGCAAGATCTCACAAGACCGACGACGGAGGCAGGATTGAGGCGAAACGAGGCATTAGAAATTTACCCTGCTTCCTGCTTCGCAGGGACGTGTTGGAAACTAAACCTAGTTGAGTGGGGAAGTAGAGATGAGAAGAGAACCGACCGTGTCCGGGGCCTGAGTTCTGGTCAGTAACAGCCAGACACCGTTTACCGACAGGAACCGGTGCAACTAGTACGAAATAAGTATGAGCTGCCACGAAGGCATTGAAAATGCAAACCTGCTACCCATGCGGTTTCCAAATCCTCAGGTAAGCCATCCTGAGGGCCGGTCTCACTCATTTCCAGCATTTCAGCATACATGCATTGGTCTGCCCATTTATTCTTGGCTGGCGGCTTCTTTGCTTTCTGCTTCCGTTTCTTCCTGCTGGAGCCATCCTTGGTAGGCGGTGAGGAAGCCGTCTCGGGATGAATGGGCGCGTGTGGCTCTTCCTCGTCATCAGAATCACCGAGATTGAGTTGAGCAAAAATGTCGAGTTGACGCGAAGAATTGACGCGTTGGGCGCGTTTCTGTTCCCATTAGTATCATTGAAACGCGAAGAGACATTACACCGACTCGTTTCTGTTCGTCCAGTGCCTAAGATTATTTGTGAGTTGTGAAGCTGTGGACCTACAAAGACGGTACCTTTCGTCTACGCAGCTCCTGTGATTCCGCGGCATTTGTGACGAAAGACGGTGGGACCTTGTATGTCGCCTTGCGGTCTTTCGTCATGGTGGAAGCGGTTAAGAGGGTAAACAAAGCAAAGCACACAACGCCAAGGACCGAAAAAGGAAATCCATTATTCTAAATCACAGACAGCACTTCTCGCATCTTTGCTACTACCGTCCGATTCTCATTCTCTGAGCCCACGGTAATCCTCAAACATCCCTCGCATCCAGGCTCGCTCCCGCGATACCTGACCACCACCCCGTTCTCTTCCGCAAGTAGACGGTACAGGCGCTGTGCGCGCGTATTGTCCGGTTTACCGTTGTTCAGAATAGGGACAACGACAAAGTTGGCGTCGTTTCCGCCGATGATGCGGCCCACACCCAAAGACGTAAGTGCGGCAATGTCGGCCGCAAGCCTTGACCGTTGCTCGATCAGAGTCGCAATCTTGCCGCGCATGGTGGCCACCGCGTCCGCTTCGAGTGAGGAGAGGGCAATGTTCGCCGTCGGCGTGGAGATGTTGTACGGTGCCTTGGTGTTGGTGAGCACCTGGATGAGGGGCGGTCGGGCGAGGGCGATACCCAATCTGACAAAGCGGTTGGTACTGGGGCCGATTCACATAGAATACTTTACCTGACACCAGCAAGACCAAAGCTCTTGCTGAGGGTCTGCATCACGACGACATTGCCGTATTCCTTGACGAGAGATACGGCGCTGGCGTTTTCAGAGGCAAAGTCGATGTAAGCCTCGTCCACGACGACAATACCCTTGAAATTCGGGTATTCGAGCAGTTCCCGAATGGAACTCAGGGGTATCAGTGTCCCTGTGGGATTACCGGGAGAGCACACGAATATTAGCTTTATGCTCGGATCTGCGTCCACGGCTTTTTTGATCTATGAATTTCAACGCGCGTGGCACTGGGGACGTGCGGAAACCCACACCTCGGGTATACGGAGACTGAAGCGACCTTTCTCCCCACCCTCACCAGCCTCGCCGGTCAACTCGAGAGGGCACTTGACCACGGCAACATCGTTGATTTGCGCACACACGGCGTACATTCCATATGTCGGCGGCGTGGTCAAGATCTTGTCCTTTCCAGGGGCAACGCACACCCTCATGAGAAGATCGATAATTTCATCCGAGCCCACGCCAAGGAAGACGTGGTCCACGCCTGGCAGTCCGCGGAGAGCTGCGACGCGTTCCTTGATGGCATTTTGGGCTGGATCGGGGTAACGGTGGAGATCGAGGTCGAGAACGGAGGAGTCCCCGTTTGCTGAACGCGTGATCGAGTGGCCGAGCGCGTTTTCATTAGCATCGAGCAGGATGCCTTCTTGGTAGTCATCCCGAGCGCATCGGTATGGATGGAGGGCAAGGATGTTGGGACGAATGACTTGAACGATATCAAAGTGCGCAGGGCCCACGGTAGGCACTGAGTCTGCCAGTCCAAGAATCGACATGTTGGAAGTTCGAGTCAAAAGACTTGGAATCTAGCCGATATGATAATCAGCCGACGCTGATGAGATGAATATTATTTCGACCCAATGAATGTAAGTATTCTACCCGGACTGCGCTGAGAGAAATTCTCTTTAACTAGTTGCTGTGGACACTGAAAATTACGTTGGTGCGACAAGTAAGTACCGCCTTGTACCGGGAAGTCGCGCGCAAGTCCACCAGTAGAGAGGCGGCCAAATTTGCACCCATGAATGACCGCAGAAACAGCACTTCTGACGATGGACCCGTACAACTCCGAGGTTCTGCAAGCCAGGGAAAATCCAAATATTCCAGATCCATTGCAGCGCAGGAGCGGCCTCGGCGGTGATTCAATCATGCAAGAGGACGGTGTTATCAGGCCGCAACGGCCAGTTCAGGCAGTTCAGGCAGAGTCGGAAAGAATGTAGAGGTACAAGGTAAAAAGTACGGCGGAGGGCGGCGAAGCATGCGGCATGCGTGTTTGAAACCGAATGAATGATTGCTAATCGTGTACAAAGATGTTACCTATATACTGCTACCTACCGACATGCTGGCTTCAAGTACTGTACCTGGAGAGGTGGTTCAGTAGAAGATAGTTACACCAAGATAAGCACGTACGTGACACAGTCCCGAAGCAACCATTGCTTCAAAAGAGCGACATGTGTCTTGTTCTACCAAGACACGGGAAGCGGATTCTACCGCCTCGCGACCCGTTTGCGTTCCCGGCCTCCCTCCTCCTCGATATCCATCATACTGTCCATGACTTGGCTGTGGTTGTGCGGAAAGAGCCCACGCGAGCTTCGCGTGCGTCGTCTCTGCGTAGGAACCGAAGAGCTCGACGAAGAGGGCGTAGATTGGGCAGAAGAAGTGGGTGGTGGCATCATCATGACCGCGTGCCGGCGCTTGGAGCCCGTGACTGGGGGAGGCACGTTCTCGAGGAAAGGGAACGAGATCGGAACGTGCAGGTCTGCGGGAGGCATGGGTGCGATGAGAGAAGTAGCGGAAGACGTGATTGGCTTCAGATTCATATTCGGGGGCGCGCGTGTCGGCTTGAGAGGGATTGAAGATCGGGGAGGAGAGGAGGTTCCTGTGGTCACGCGAGATGGTGGTGGAGATGGCGACGGCTATATTGCGGCGTCGTGGTTAGAACGGGACGTGGAAGGGCACCAACTGCGACGTACCTTGCGTACCGGAGCACTAGGTCGGTCTGTGCCACCTGCATGAGGTGCCGAAGAGGGTCCTCCCCTCTCCCGCTCGTCCTCCTCATCCTCCTCCTCTTCCCTGGATCGTACAGCGTCTAGTCTTGCTTCAACCCAGTCCATGATTCGACCGATGGACATCCCAGCCTCCTCCTGATTCCTGTCCGTTGAGAGCGTGTGAGAGTCGGACACGCCCTGTTGAAGCATCTCCATGAGGTCTCGGCATGCAGCAGCGTAGCCCGCGTTGTATGCTCTCTTGGAAGCATGTCGTGAAGAGCGATACAGGGTGGTGATACTGAGAGCGGCCGCTGTAGAAAGAAGGCGACAAAGATAAACGAGTCAGAGTCATGCCACGCTACGATAAAAAAGACGAAAAAACCTTTAAAATTGTCAAGCAGCTCTTTCTCTGAGGTGGGGTTGAGGGAATTCGATGGGAGGGAGGATGCGAGGCTGTTTAAATTGAGGGATTCGGTGGTCATGATGGTCGGAAGCAAGCAACAAGGCCACCTGCCACTTTGATCGGTCTTTCCTCTTCTGGCTCTCACTTGGCTTTCACTCGAATTTCGACGTTCTCGATTGCTCAATTCCTAGGATATCACTTCCGGCGTCCATCCTACGCGCGCTCCTTCAACAGGTTCGCACGAGGGGCAAAAATGATTCCTTGACACTATGGCGGTCCATCTTGATTTCTAATTTCATCACCACACCCTTGAAGATGGTCGTCGTAATCATTCATGATAATCTGCTCAATGCTGTGGGTCGTAACCTTCCGTGGCGGCATCTCAGCAGTGGATCTTTTGGTGCGACTACCACAGAGAATGGCAGTTCTGAACTGTAAGAGCCATTTTTGTACGCGAGATATATACGGCGATGCATCCTCTCCCGTGCTACTTTCTTTCTCACCGTAGCGGGCTACTACTCCTTGCATGTTTACCATGCTCCCCGGATTGCCTTTTCTCAACCCTAATACGTCCCACTATCTCTTCTCTCCTCCAATCCCTGGCTTCAATAATTTCGGGTATGCTTGTCTTTGCCCCACCATTACTAACGGAAACTACAAACCACTCAGGCGACAAGCGACACCAGCGCCTTGTAGTCAATGTCTCTGCACCGTGAATGCTACTTTTACTGGGACGCAAATGACGGTGTTTGTGGTTGGACTTAATACTTTCGAGTAGGCCAAAATTCTGAATCCATCGGAGTACCCTGATCCATCATAGCATCCAAATTGACAACGGAACCCAAACGGAACCGGAACCAGGGGGGAATTGTACACAGCCAAAGCAGCTTCAGCTCCCATTTCCATTCAACTTTACACCCGCCTCGGTCTGCCACTTCTCGAATCTTGACCAAGTCACGCACAATTTGATGATTTCTATGCGTCCAAACGACCCCAATAGTCATAAATTCCTTCTCAATACCGTGCGTGGATTATCTGGATTGATCATTGCGCATATCTCCCTGAACTTCCTTGTACTAGTTCAATGCATCCGACTTGAGTAGCATGTCACCAACCCGTTCTCCCTCTGCTGCATCTACCAGCGTTGTTTCATCTACCAGCGTTGTTGCGAGCTCTTTCGCTCCATCGGGTACCCCCTCAAGGTTCGGTCATAATAGCCATGCAAACAGCACTTCGTGCGTCTCGCATTCCGCGTTTGTACAAGCCTAACCACTCTTCTAGGCCACAAGAACACAGGTATATTCATCCTGGTAATTTTGAAATCGCGTCTGAGATTCTCCAAGCAAATCCTCCGGGACACCGATATTCGTCCCAATATTGATTGTCATCGCCGTTCTCCTGGCCCTTTTAGTCGCTGCTGTCGGCTATGTGCTGTACTCGCGGAACAAGCGAAGGAAGACGGCGCTAGAGAAACCGTCGGAAGATTTTCCTTCACCGCCCTCCAGTCCACTTCCTGCAGGATTCGTTCCTCCAGCGACAATGGCTCCACCTGGACCATCGCGATTCTTTGAACCTTCACGGTGGACGCGCGCGCGGGATAGCATGACAAGTTCATCCAGTGCAAGCAGCACAGCTAGCCCTAGCACTTATGATGGTCGTCGATCAGCGCGGAAGGAGAACTACGATCCCGAGGCGTTGAATCACTACCCTTCACCATATCAGTATTCCACGCCACTGGAAAATCAAGATAGGTGAGATCTCGTTGCCAGACAAACGTATGGAGCTGATTTGTTAGACGCCACAGTGATAGTCATGAATCACACTGGGCGCCCAGTGTGCACGCGATATGAGAATGTTGTATGTACAGTAGTAAATTAACGCGTTGTTGACGTGATGACGTGATGTTTGGTTAACATCGTGATCGAGTTTGCTCTCATGCAGCGCGCATGTCTCCACCACTTCTTCCACAAGTCTTTTTCAATCCGTCCTAGAGCATTTCTCAGCACAAATGCACTCGCAGTCACGTACAAACCCGTCGACTCGGCGAACCTGCTCAAAACCTATGCCCAGCTATCCAAGTCGCGCCTTTCGCTGCTGGTCATACTCACCTCCGCGTCGGGTGTCGCTCTTTCCCCGCTTCCCGCCACAATCCCGACGCTGTTGGCCACGGCAGTGGGCACCGCTCTCTGCGCGGCCTCGGCCAACACGTTGAATCAGCTGCAAGAAGTGCCGTTTGATGCCCAGATGGCGCGAACCCGCAATCGTCCGCTGGTTAGGCGGGCTATAACGCCCCTTCATGCGACCGGATTCGCGGTTGTCACTGGCGTATGTGGGCCCGTGCTCCTATGGACGATGGTGAACCCTACCACCGCGTTACTAGGCGCAGCCAACATTGCCCTTTATGCGGGAGTGTACACCTGGATGAAGAGGAAGTCCATATACAACACCTGGGTTGGTGCCTTAGTCGGTGCAATTCCTCCGCTCATGGGGTGGACTGCATGTGGCGGCCAATTAATATCAAATCACTTCCACCTCTTCCTCCCTCCATTCCTATCCACGACCCCCGTCGACACTGCCCTCATCAATAACCCGCTTTCACCCTTCGTGTTGTTCATGCTGCTCTTTAGTTGGCAGTTTCCTCATTTTAACGGCCTTTCGCATATAGTGCGAGCGTCCTACGCACAAGCAGGCTACCACATGCTCTCTGTGCTTTCGCCCAAGAAAAACGCCCTCGTCTCTCTCCGTCACGCCCTCCTTCTCGTCCCCGTCTGCTCCATCCTCGCCCCGCTATCGGGTCTCACCGATTGGTGGTTCGCGGTGACTTCGTTGGTCCCGAACGCTATCTGCGTTCAGGCAGCATGGCGCTTCTGGAGGATCGGTGGAGAGAAGGAGGCGCGTCTCGTTTTCCGGCACAGCCTGTGGTACCTGCCCGCTATACTGGCCCTCATGATGCTGCACAAGCAGGGGGTGGATTGGTTCCAGTGGTTAGGTTTAAAAGAAGAGGAAACCGAGGGTGAGTTGTGTTCTTTTGCATGTCAGATTCTTTCTGAACGTGTAGCAGCTTAGTATCTTTTGATGCTTCAGGTAGTGTATCTACTTTGTATCATACAGAACAAAAAGTTAAAGCACAAGCTGCTCTCGATGGACGAACCTAAACTTTCTGACGATCGCATGCTCCTGCGTGTGCGACATTGCCCAACGACGGGACCTGCGCGATTTTTCCATTAACGGTATTGGTTCAGCTGCCGCCCTTCCAGCATGTACCAACTCTCCTCCGCCTTCAAGAGGGAATCTCCATTTCCTGGCGACCAAAACGCATTCTTCGAGTTCCTCCTTCTCCTCATCAAACGTCTCAAACTCGAGCACTAGCTCCTGGATTCGAGGCATGCTCCCAATCCATGCACCCCACTCGGTTGGTGGATGAATCCGCAGTGGCTCCCTCTGCAGCTGATCCCAAAAGGACCAATTGGAGTGCCGGATCGTGATGGTGAGGGAGAAACCACTCAGGCCAGGGAGCCATTCCTGGGCCCTCCGTCTCTCCAGCCAAGGCATATGGGTAAAAAAGTGCACCCGCTGCACTGCTGCCCGTTGCTGCAGCGTCATCTTGGAGAGATATGCGTTGTAGTCGGACGGAGGTGTTTTGACTCCCTGAGGTCCATGGCTGGAGTGTTTCCAGAAGACGTGCGAGTTGAGAGATATGGGTGCGAGGTGCGTTTCGAGGTAGATTTGGCGGCAGGTGAGGAGAAGATTGGTCTCGATCTTTCGCGCATAGTCGACCCCGGGGCGGTAGTAGTGTGTGTATCGACTGTGCGGGTGCGAGAGATCGTGCTGCACCCTCAGTACGTGTGTGAAAATGAGATTGCGTAGCTCTGGGAAGAGAATCCCAAACAGCGGGGACTGCGGTTGGAGATGAACCTCGGAGCTGGAGATTCTTTCAGAAAGTGAAGGTACATTTTCATTCGGGATGGGAGTTGAGAACGACATGGCTACTAATTATATACCTTCATCACCAGTCCACCTTGCCTCCGCTTGGCTTGATTGTTATCTTCTGTCGCCCGCTTTCTAACCACGACCTTTGTTTAGCCCTTCGTCCCTCGTACACGGCAATGGCATCTGTGTCCCGTAACGTTGTGGCAATATTGTCAAAGCCATTCAAAAGGTAACCTCGCCGGAAAGGATCCGTGGTAAAGGGAATCGGTGGTTTGCCCAAACGGTGGATTTCTTCTTTCTCGAGGTCGACTGTTAGCTCGATGCCCGCCTCAGCATCAACTGCCAGCACACGGCAGGTCTCCGCATTGAGCTCCACGGTCAACAGGCAATTTTGGAGGCAATTGTTCCTGAAAATTTCCCCAAAACTCGGTGCAATTACGCAGCGGATGCCAAAGTCCTCCAAGCTCCAAGCAGCGTGTTCACGCGAACTACCGCATCCAAAGTTCTTCCCAGTTGACACCAGAATAGCGGCCTTGTCAAACGGAGGGCGGTCGAGAATGAAATCTCGGGACTCCCCGTTTCGGAGGTTGTAGAAGAGACCCCTTGCCAGGCCGGTTCTAGTGATCGTCTTGAGGAATTGCTTCGGGATGATCATGTCTGTGTCGCAGTTCTCGATGTACAGCGGCGCCGCAATGCCCTTGAGCACACGGAATACCTTGGGGGACGTCTTGTCCGCCGAAACGGGTGGTGGGTGGATCGTATGGCTCGGAATAAATGACTCTTCTTCGGCGACTGGATCGTCAGCCGCGGGAGGAGTATCGACGTCGACTCTAGATTGCGTTTCTTTGTAGTGAAAACGGCGCACATCGGTGAGCTTGCCGTACATGGCAGCTGCAGCAGCCATCGCGGGGCTCATCAGATGTGTGCGGCCATTGAAGCCCTGACGGCCTTCGAAATTGCGGTTGCTTGTACTGGCGCAACGCTTGCCAGGTTCGAGCGAGTCCTCGTTCATCCCGATGCACATCGAGCAACCAGCCTCGCGCCATTGGAAGCCTGCACGCTTGAAGATGACATCCAGTCCTTCTTCCTCTGCCTTGCGTTTGACGGCACTGGATCCAGGGACGACCATCGCCGTCACGGTAGACGCAACTTTGGCATCAGCACCAGCTGCACGCACGACGGCCGCGGCTGAGCGAAGGTCCTCGATCCGCCCATTGGTGCAGGAACCGATGAAAATATTGTCTACTGCGATTTCCTCCATCAAAGTACCTGACACGAGACCCATGTACTCCAAAGCACGAGTTGCGGCGCTCCGTACCTCTGGGCTGGTAAACGTGGCAGGATCGGGCACGGTGCCTGTGATAGGGACGACATCTTGAGGAGACGTGCCCCAGGTGACGGAAGGCGCAATGTCTGCAGCGGCGATGTTGACTTGAACATCGAATTTGGCACCGTCGTCGGTTTTGAGTGTGCGCCAGTAAGCCTCTGCACGTTCCCACGCATCACCCTTGGGCGCGAGAGGACGATTTTTGAGGTATGCATACGTGGTTTCGTCTGGCGCAACCATACCGGCCCGGGCTCCCGCCTCGATGCTCATATTGCAGACGCTCATGCGCGCCTCCATGCTAAAGCCTCGGATGACAGACCCCGCGTATTCGATAACGCAATCGTTGCCGCCCGATGTGCCGATGACTTGGATGATATACAGGATGACATCCTTGGCATGCACACCCTCTGGCAGCTCGCCGTCCACGTTGATGCGCATGTTCTTGCTTTTCTTTTGGAGAATCGTCTGGGTGGCCAGAACGTGTTCAACTTCCGAAGTGCCGATACCAAATGCGAGTGCTCCAAAGGCGCCATGGGCTGGGATCGGTGAGCCAATGAATCAAGGATATACAGAAATTCTGACTAGACGTATGCGAGTCTCCACAGACACATGTGATACCAGGAAGCTGAAGCCATGTCAGTATCGGCGCCCGGGAATTAGGTGTTGGGCCTACCGTGAAGCCCTGTTCTGGTCCAATGACATGCACAATTCCTGTTATTCCACATATGAGTAAATTCGTCGTGGAAGCTCAAAGGTCAACCTGCCTTGTCGCTTGTCCTGAAGGCCAAAGTACGAAATGCCAAAATCCTTGACGTTCGTTTCGAGCGCAACGCACTGCGCGTAAGACTCTGGGTCTGTGACTAATGAGCGGAGATCGCGGACTCTCGCGCCTCTTGGTGCAGTCCTGAAGCGTCCATTATGAGCAAATTCTGCGTCTCGGCTCGAGTACGCACGGAACGTTGTGATCGACGGTTGCGAGAGTACAATCTGGGCGTCGGACAGTGCGGCCAGCAGCGCGTCTGACGTTTGAGTAAGAACTGGAAAGTAGAGGGAGCCCAGGTCTGCCTACAGGCCATCGAAAGCTTGTGGACTGGAAACTTCATGCACGAGGTGTCTGATCGTCAGAATTAGACGATGTACGATGCGACGGCAGCAAACCATACCGGTCGACGTATATCAAGCCCAACCCATTTTCATTGGTAGTGCTGTTTTTCGCTAAGCGTTACACTCGGGAGAAGATTGAAAGGCAACTTGCACGATATGGTCGTTCCAGATTTTATCGTACATAGTCTTGGGGAGGTCTGCCATGGTGGTAGGAACGGGACTTGTCTTTGCCGGTCACCGGGTCGTGGATTCCACGCCCACGTCTGGAGAGAATCTCTGCCGCATACGGCCGCTCGGCAAAAAATGCAATTCAGAGCTCGAGGGGTGAAACAGACCCAGTGCATAGGTTGTAGCTATGGACCACGTAGAATCCATTAGATTCAAGATGTTGATCTGCGTTCGTTCAGTACTGACTAACGAGGGTGGGCACCAATCGTGTTACCTCAAGAAACAGGCATCACGGGGTCGTCCGCAGAGGCCAGCCGCGGCAGGAGGAGACTGCACCGAGGGTTGACCGAGGGGCAATGCCGTAGATGGTCAAAGTGTTGCTTCTTTTAGAAACACCCGAGGGAACAATGCCAGCGGCCGACGTTCAGTTTAACGTGTCCGCAGCGCGTCCGTGTCCTTCTTCGAGTCGAAAGGTGCCTGAAGGTTCAAGATGAGAAGGGCAAGACGAGAAGTTGGTAAACAAACGCCGTCATCAAGAATCAACTCGACGTTCAACCACAACTTGCCCTTTTCCCAATCTCATGCCACACTTTTCAATGCCACGTATCTCTCCGTATATTGTCCACCTCCAGCCGCCTCTGCACTTCTCGGCAAACCCGAAACGGTAATAAAAGGTTGGTTCGGGATCCACATACTATGTGTCGGCATGAACCAAGGAACGCTTGCAAGGAAGCCACGAGGGAAGTAATCACCGAGTCGAACCAGCGTACACGCCTTGGAACCTTAATAAACCACCGATGCTCGTCTGGTGCCTTTACTTAACCCATGTTCACCCTCTTTTCCCTCGTCTTGGCTGCCACCGCAGTCGCACAGACCATCTCCCCGTCGGTGCTGCACGCCAAACGCAGTCACCTTCCTGCAGGATGGTCCCGAGTGCGCCGTCATACACCAGACGCGGTCCTGCCCCTTCGCTTCGGTCTCGTGCAGCCCAATGTTGGAATGAGTACCCTCGAGGAGTTGCTCAATGATGTTTCCCATCCGGAGTCGCCGAATTATGGCATGCACTGGACGCCTGCTCGCGTCGCGGACCACTTTGCCCCGAGCGACGAAGCTGTGGATGCAGTCACGGCGTGGTTGGCGGACAGTGGTTTAGGCAAGGAGCGCCTGCGTGTCAGCAGAAATAAGGGATGGGTCATGGTCAACGCTACCGTGGCGGAAACCGAATCGTTACTCCACACCGAATACCATGTTTACGTCCACGAACTGTCGGGAAAGGAGCATATCGGTGTGTCCCAGTTTACTTTGACTTCTGTTTTCATCCTAAAATTCCTCTTTTAGCGTCTGAAGCGTATAACCTCCCTGCCCATATCGTCCCGCATGTGGAGATTATCGTACCCTCGATCGATTTCAACGCCGTCGTTCCGAAGCGCTCCTCTCCCACTTCAACCCATATCACTCTGGGGCAGCCCGGTGCTGGCACAGTCTCGCCCAAACTCGGCGCCGTGGTCACAAATATCTTGGACGACCTCGAGAATTGCCACAATCAGACTACGCCCAACTGCTTGCGCGCTCTCTATGGCCTGGAGTACTCGCCCTTGGCTGCGAGCAGGAACTCCTTCGGCATCGTCGAATACACCCCGCAAGCTTACTTGCCTTCCGATCTCGACCTGTTCGCCACCAACTTTACGTCCCTTTTCGGTCAAAGTTTGGTTGGTGCTCGTCCAAATATTCAATCTATCGACGGTGGTACGTGTTCTGTAAATGCTTTGCTTTGCCAATGACCTGGGAGTGTAGGTGTCGTTCAGACCGTCTCGGAAAGCTTCGACTTTAACGGAGAGAGCAATCTTGATCTTCAGTACGCGATGAATCTGGTCACTGGTCACCAGCCTGTGACGTTGTATCAGGTTGGAGACCTCCAAATGGGTGCGTGTCGATTCCAGCTCTTGCCACGTTGAGCCAACGTTGCTACAGGGGCCAGTTTCAATAATTTGTTGGATGGGCTCGATGCTTCCTACTGTACGTTTGAGGGTGGCGATGACGCGACACAAGATGGGATCTACCCCGACAGGCTTCCCGGTGGCTATCTGGGTACAGTCTTTCCAAATGCGTCGTTTCTTCTGTCGTCTTATTTGTTCCTTTTAGGCAACGATTGTGGTATCTTCAAACCCGCAGGCGTAATATCGACATCATATGGTTGTAGGTACCGCGGCTCGCGCACATACATGGTAGCTCAATGATTCTGCAGACAATGAAGCCGATCTCTCGCCTGCGTATGCCGCGCGTCAGTGCGCCGAGTATGCCAAACTTGGCCTCATGGGCGTGACAGTGCTCTACAGTAGCGGGGATAACGGTGTAGCTGGCAACGGCGCTTTATGTCTCACCTCCAACGACAAGGATTCTGCGCAAGGGCAGATTTTCAATCCTGGATTCCCTAGCACGTGCCCATTCGTCACATCCGTCGGGGCTACGCAGGTCAACCCTGGCGCCAGCGTAACAGAACCCGAAAGCGCATGCGAGCAAGTGATATTCAGCGGTGGCGGATTCAGCAACTACTTTGCCATGCCAAGCTATCAGCAAGGTGCTGTTACCGAATACTTGTCGGCAAATCCTCCGCCATACGCGTCCACGGTGTACAACTCTACCGGAAAGGTTTCATTCTCTGCTTCGATGTCCCCTCATACGTCTCATTCTTTTATAGAGTCGCGCGTACCCTGATGTTTCCGCGAATGGGTAAGTGTTCTCTTGATCGACGAGCGAGTTTCTAAATAAAATCCAGGGCCAACTATGTTGTCGCTGTTAGTTCGCGCATTCATCTTCCGTTCGCTGCTAACTTGCCTGGATCAGGTGAACGGCCAATTCGGGCTAGTTTTCGGGACTTCCGCCTCAGCCCCTGTTGTTGGAGCCATTCTTACCATGGTGAACGACGCGCGACTCGCGATTGGGAAGAGGCCCATAGGTTTCATCAACCCTGCGATCTACTCGCCCGCTTTCAAGGGCGCCTTTCACGACATTACCGCGGGCTCAAATCCGGGATGTGGCACCAAAGGATTCTCGACAGCGACAGGGTATGATCCTGTAACGGGGCTTGGAACCCTAAACTTTCCCGTGCTGGTTGCGGAGTGGCTTCTCCTCCCGTAAAACCTATACTTCTACTAATTACGAGGTCAAAGGTCTGTACACATATAATGCGTATATTGGATGAAAAAAATCTAAAATCACATACTGCTCAAAACGTCTTCGACCCATCTTTGCACATCAAGAGCCCTTACTACCAGATCGGGTCCATTGGCGGCCAAATGGCCAGGCGCCTGGTCATACAATTGCGCCAGGGGGATGTACATGTCCGGTATGGACTGAAGAGCGGCAGGGGCTAATGTTTCCTGCGTCCACTCGTAGGGTCCCAAATTTGGGATATGTGTGCCATGGATGGGAGGAGTAGCGTTGGTTTGAGCAGATCTTTCGAAGAATTCTACCCGCATCCTTCGCGTATTGGGGTAAAGCTTGACAATTACGACCGTTTTGACCTGTCGGAGCATTTCAGTCCAAATCACGGGAACAAGGAGAGACATACGGGTCGAGGTTGGTGAGCACTCATACTGAACCACCGGTCGGCCAGATTGTACAGATCGGAAAGACTTCGGTTGTCTCCGACCTCAATGACGATCGAGGGCCAGTCCCCGTAATTGCGCGTGTTGTTCGGCCTCAAGCTACCATCTGCTTGTCCACAAGTTCTCGCAGCCTGGTCAAGAAAAGCTGAAAAGATGGTTCAACATTGTCCCCAAAAAGAACAATAGGGATTTACTGGAACACCGAGTAGGTTTAAGGTGTCGTCGTGGTTCAACTTGTAGACTCCGAGTCAAGTCCGCCTCCGCATATAGGAATAGTGTAAGAAGGTCCGCGGCCTGCTCGTGCGAACAAGTCGGCATCAACTGGTAGATGTTCAGTTTGGCGTGCTGGATAGTGAATCTGCAAGCAAGGTCAGATACTATCCAAGATGAGTAGTATTCGCATACCTGATCCTATGCCACGGCTGAATTTCTTCCCCCTCATTGATTTTCTTGACCAGTAGACCCAGGTCCACACTCGGGGGTACGTCGAATTCCACTTGCCGGTAGCCGATATTCCAGTCAAGTGGGACGCACAGAGCTTCATCTATAGACTTGAATAAAGTCTCACTATATATGCTGAGAGTCGGAAATGTACGGGGATGATGGCTGAGCGAACATACGTAGAGGCATTCATGCTGGCGGAGGAGAGTGCAGTTAGGGGCTACTCACGCTGACCGGATCAAAATCAGATTGCATCAAACCCGTCTTTTCATGACCCATCATGATCATCGAGCTGGCATTCCCGAAAATATGAGTGGCCCGGAGAGACCTCGAGAAAAAGCCGTGAATAACAGCTCCGCCCAGCTGTCCGACAGGCGTAACGACGAATATTTCCGAGTCATCATTAGCGAAACCGCACTCGTGTCTGCGGAGGCTTTCGACCAGCTGCATGAACAACCTCGGCGACTATATCGACGCCATCTCCACTCAAAGAGGAGATGCAAACGTCTGGCTGCGGGAGACTACTCGGCGGCATCTCTTGCGTTGGTCATTGTCCGAGTATTGCTTGCCTCCTTGTTGCGCACCCCGTTCAAAGTCCAAGGACCGCCTGGTTTGTTGCCTCGCCTCACGAAATTTGCTCACAGACAGAGGTGAACTGGAGTACTGTCAGCTGGAGCGCACACTGATCAGACGACGTGTGTTGCCGATATTTTCCCACTCAGTCCTCGAATGCGGTCAGGAGACCATCCCCGCCTTGGCGACTATAACTGTGTCTTCTTGCCCCGTAATTTACCCAGCAAGGTATATAACAGCATGCTGTTGGTTCATGGACATTAGGCACAACCATGATTCGCGTTGCATCTCTCATCCTCCTCCTCGGTGCTACCTTTGCTGCCGCCCAGTGCCCTCAGGTGCACGTCTTTGGCGCCCGCGAAACCACCGTCCCGCCAGGCTATGGGACTTCCCTGTCTGTAGTCCAGTCCATCGTTAGCGCCTATCCCGGCGCAACTATGGAAGCCATCAACTACCCCGCTTGCGGTGGTCAAGCTTCGTGCGGTGATGTCTCCTACGCCAACTCCGTCATCCAGGGCGTGGCTGCGGTGGCTACTGCTGTCAATTCATTCAACTCCCAATGCCCGAACACCATTCTTGTTCTTGTCGGATATTCCCAGGTGGGTAGAGAATACAATTGATAGCGTTGTGGTGCTGACTCTGCGTGATCAGGGAGGTCAGATATTCGATGACGCGTAAGTTCACCGCATGGTTTGAAGACATCCGCTGACTCTCACTGCCCTCAAATTAGTTATTGCGGTAAGACCGACCCTTACATTTCCCTCCATCTCCTAACTTTACCTCTAGGTGGTGGTGATACCAACGAGGGCCTCTCCAGCACGGCCATTCCCATCTCCACGGCGGCACAAGCCAAGATTGCTGCCGCCATTTTCATGGGCGACCCCCGTCACATCCCTGGTCTCTCCTACAACGTCGGCAGCTGCCAAGCCTCTGGCGTGCGTGCTCTTGTATTTTGAAAAACTGCCACTGACTTCTCGCACATAGTTTGCGCCCCGCCCGACCGGCTTCCAATGCCCCTATGCCGCAAACATTCAATCATACTGCGACGCTACGGATCCCTACTGCTGCAACGGCTCCAACGCCGCCACTCACCAAGGTTACGCCGCGGAGTACGGCTCTGTTGCGCTCACTTTCGTGAAGAACAAGGTCAACGCCAAGCTCGGAACTGGAGGTACCTCTCCGCCGTCGAGCACGAGCTCTAGCAAGACCAGTGCACCCACTGGTGGAGGAACCGTAGCTGAATATGGTGAGCGGGAGCTCGTTTGAGGTGCCCCTACTGACGCGCGCTAGGACAATGCGGTGGTATTGGCTGGACTGGCGGAACTGCCTGCGTCGCGCCGTTCACGTGCCAGGTGTTGAATTCGTATTACAGTCAATGTCTGGCTTAGGGAGCGCCAGCAATGTCCTTTTACCCAGCAGTAGGTCGCGTGTATAGTAGCCGCGTGTCTTCGCACCAATATGGGAGCAGAAACTGTCTCTTGCTTCAGACCCGACGTTTATATTGTCAACACGCTGAGTATACTCGATTTAGACATGGTAATTGCTATGATACTTGTATCATAAGACGACTCGTGCCCAAGGAGCTTCAAGTTCGTGTCTGTGTCTGCACTCGGAGGAGTACATGTAAAATGTCCAAACTGGGCCTGATGTCTGTGGTTCAAATACTCCGCGAGCGTCTCCGGCAAGCCAGCAAGCAGAAACTCAAAGAATATGACCTGGGATAGCAGGAGTAGAGCGCGCCAAGACGATTGATCGCAAATTGATCGATCACGAATCGCATATCACATGACCGCGTCTCAGTGTACCTCACACAGAACAGCAAAGCCGTCGAATTCCACACTATGTAGGTCGTTTCAATTGGTTTTAATCTATTCCTAATCACAGAAACTCTAATCCCAGGCCGACCTGCAGTCCACGCCTTGAGCCATCGCTCTTGCTGGCTACAAGGGGCAGCCCGAAATTGAGCTCTACTCGGGCAATGTCAAAATTGTAGATCAAGCCCACTCCGGCGGAGACAGAAGGTTTAGTGAGAGTGGCTGCAATGCTATCCGAGAGAGGACGTGCTGGGGAAAGTGAGTGACAAGAAGATGCCAAAGACGGAAATGTACATTGATCGATATTGTCGAGCCGCCCTGCGTTGACCCAGATGTGTGTTTTTATGGGCCAGTCTGGTTTCTTTGGTATCTTAGAGATGACGCTAAGGCCAGCGGCCCAGTACAGCTCTCCACCCACAGAGTCCGCTACGTAAAAGTGTCAATACGAGGAAAGAATTCGCAGTGTATGCTTACAGCCGTCTCGAGGACCCATGGCGTTGGCCCGGAAGGAACGAATCGAGACGGGGCCGCCTAATTGGAACCTGTCCGAGAACATGGTGCGACCATTGAGACCCCAGAGTAAACCGGATCTGGCAGCCAGGGATACCGACTACAACCGTTTCAGCTCAAAGGGAGAAAATTTGGGGTGCAGACACGCACAACGCCTGGAAAGATTGGCCGAGAAATCTGCCCATGCGTTTCAGACTTGAGGAACGATGCGTCGCCTCCCAGTCCCGCCAGTTCATGAACCGTTTTAAAGTAGAAACCATGCGTAGGCGTGAGTCGGTCGTTCCGGTTGTCCAAAACGAAAGTATGGGAGACGGAGGACTTGATCGACTGCCCTGCGGCTTCACGGATGCTGTATCGCAAGTTGAGTAGCGTAAATGGGCGAGGTGAAAGCCTGGTACCTGAGAGACGCGTCGGGTTTCAGGCCTCCGAGGTGCCGTAGGACGGCTTCGTACGCAAATTCATGCATTCCGCCGAACATATGGCCGCTCTGTGATATGTTGAATAAGGCGCCGAAGCGGCGCAAAAGATTGCTAACCTAGCTCACCCTGAGAAGAGCCTTTGCACCGCGTAGTCCCTCGGTACAACTGGCAAAGCTGGAGTGATCTCTCTCCAACCCGAAAACATGCATCTCTCCATAAGTGTTGAGGTTGGACGTCAACGGCGCTGTCAAGGTCGCATTGAAAGCTTTCCGTGTGGTGGTCCCAAGTGAAAGGTTGGCTTCAAATGTTTCAGCCCCGCCAAACACATTTCGGACCCTTGCGACGATGCTCTAGGTGCATGTGAGTTTGGATCACGAAAAGAGGTCAAAGACGTACGGCGCTCCCTTCGTTGTTGCCGACTTCTGTAGAGCTTTTAACAAAGAATCTGCCCTTTTCCTTGGTGGCGAAAACGAGATCGACGTCGTGTTTGCCTGCCAGAGGTGCTTTGGCGCGCTCCAATTTCGCGTCCACCGAGTTGAAAATATCCGTTCGCTTGAGGACGTCTGCAATATGCCTCGCAGAGTGCAAAGCCGTCTCGAGGTCGTTTGCAGGGCTCGGAGGCGGGATCAACGGGTCGATGAGGAAGCGGAGGAAGGATGGACGAGTATGGGGCGCGCCCTCGATGCGAACGGACGCAATTTGCGACGGGGTCGTGAGATTGCTGTTTATCTGGCCATTCCGTTCATGAACAGAGAAAATGCAGAAGAGGAGAACTGACCACTTCGGAGAGGTGGGTTATAGCGGATTCATACTCTCCACGCAGTTTTTTGGCGACTCGCTCCTGCTGCCACTTGCGAATCTTTTCAATGTCGCGTTCATCGGGCTCAAGGTCCCGCGGGGAGGCTGAGCGTTGCAATGGAGGACGCAGACTCGGTGTCGGCGTCTCTTCGTCCATGAGAGTGCCTTATTTGGACTTCACAGCTTTCCATGTCGCTACTCAGTGACACCGAGTAAGTTCAAGCACTCCCTCTGGCCCTTGGCACTGACTGCCTTTCAGTTTCTTAATACACAACCTGCGGTTGTCGTATCTGCGCGAGGTCGACGATCCTTATGGCGCCAGACTCATCACCCTTGCTCCCGCCTACAACTCCAATTCCTACATTATTGCCGCCTCTCTGAATGATATCGACCGATGGCCCGAACTTGCGATGCCGTCCAGTCCTCAATTGAGCGACGATGAGCGGCCGTCGGGTTTCCCTGGAGCGCGTCTCAAGTATACCAACACCATCATGGGCGGTCGCACTGGGGGCCTGGGTTTGCGTGTCAATGGCAAACGCGCGTCTACCTCGAAACGCCTTTCGATCACACGCGGCGCTCTGCCTGACTCGCTCGGTGAACAGAAGACAGACAAATGGGTCAAAGCACCTCCAGAAATCGAGATTGCTCCAGGCTCTGCACCAGAGGCTAACATCGAGGTCAAGATACAGGAGCCCACTATTGCAGAGGAGGCCCCCGTGGCGAAAGTCGTCCAATTCATTCCCAAATTCAAGGGCGCCGCCGAGATGGAGGCACGCCGACGGGTGCGAATGGCTGCTCGCCGAGGTCCGGGTGGTGCAGCCATGGCGCCACCCCCCGTACTCGATAGTTCTTCTTCTTCGGACGAGGAGAACATCATCGCAGACGATTCATCCGACTCTGACTTTGGCCAACCCAACGCTGCAGACGCGATGGATGATGGTGACGAATTCGACCCGTAAGTGTCATCAAAGCCCCTTGAGACGCTGTTCACATATTTCGCCAGCGATTTTGCAGCTGGCCGTACTCCTGGACTCACTTCGGACAGCGTATCAGATGTCATCTCGGTGCTCTCTGCAACCACCAACTCGGTGTCTGCTTCATCGATTCCCATCTCCTCTGGTGCTAGCCTACCTCTCCCCCGCATACGTCCACGCCTAAGTCCTGTTTCGGAGGGTCCTACACCCGACCGTTCGGGCGTCTACTTTGAGATGCTAACTCCGGCTCTCGCCAGCAAACCGGAGGATGCCTCACCGCAGTTCCCGTCAAGGAGGTCCGATCCCCCACCCCGCTCCAAAGCTCCCAGCGGCTCTGAGATGAGTTTTGTGCGCAAGAAAGTCGCGCCGCTGCCAGCTCGTCCGCAACGCTCTGCGCTTACGGCGATGCTCGTTTCCTCGGGCGAAAACTCGAATCCATTTGGAGAGTTGTATGCTGCCGTTTCTGGCCGTGGCGAAGGCGCATCCACAAACGTACAAGTCTACTTTCCTTCCGCACGTGCTCCCAGGGGACAGGCGATGGATCTCAATGTGCGCAAAGATGCGTCTGTGGAGGAGGTCATTGGGTTTGCCCTCTGGACGTACTGGGAAGAGGGTTGGTCACCGAAACTCGATGAGGGGATGGAGAATGCCGACGACGAGAAGTTGGCGACACGGCTTTCAGCTGTTGGCTGGATTATGCGGATTGCGGAGGACGATGGGGAGGTAGATGATGATTTCCCGCCTCCGGATCGGATTGGCAAAGTCGTCAAATTCAACGCAGATGCGTTTGCTGTCTTGGAGGCAACACCAGCCCAGGTTCAACAAAACCAACTGATTGAATCCAAGATCCAAAGACACCCCTCTCGTGTTACACCGTCAAAGAAAGCGGAGAAACTTCCTTCTTTGACGCTGGCCGTCGCCGGGAGTGCCCTGCCGGGCAGCGGAGTTTTCGGATCAGCGCCTGGTGGATCCGTTCCATTCTCGACTTCTCTTGGTCCGATATCTGGCAGCGGCCCGCAAATCTTCCTACGCATAAAGGTCGAAGATACACCGGACACAGTGCACATCGCAACGACGATTCCTGTGTCTGCGGGTATGTACATGCAAGAGGTGCTGGAGCGGGTGTGTCGGAAGACGCGGCTCGACCACCCGGAGACCTATGCTCTCCTCCTCGCCAATGACAACACCCGCATCCTCATCCCGCTCGACCGCACAGTCGCAAGTCTCGGAGGCAAGCGCGAGCTTGTGCTGACCCGGCGCACCATGATTGACGACACCATTATCCGCGGCGGCAAGACCACTGATCCGAATGGTAAACTGATCTCCCATCAAAGTCACAATCGCTCAATTTGTTGGCAGCGTCCATTTTGAAGCGCATGTCCGACACACCCGAGGTCAAGTATTCGTCTGCGATGGATTATAGCAACATCTACAAACAATACACCATCTACCGCAAGATGCCTATGCTTGTTGCAAAGCAGGAGCGCACATTAGCATTTGACGGACTCTATATCCACGTTTGTATTTCGTATTTTTCTGCTTCATTCTGCCTGATTTTATCTTGTTAGATCTTGCCAACCACCAACAAGGCCACCAAAGCCGTGTTTGACAGCGGAAAACATGTTTCGTACCACATACGGAGCATCGTGGATTGCCAGCAGTCGACCAAGAGCAGCGCACTCTTCAAGCTTTTGCTTGTGCGGTCTGGCGGGAAGAAGCGGTACGACTACGAGGCAGAGAGTGCCAAGCATGCGAGCGAGATTGTGGCGCAGATATGGACGCTCAAGAATTCATTGGAGCGCTCCTCGACCGTCAAGATGTCCCGACGTAGTCGACATGCAGGCTGACCATTGTATTTTGTATATGTGTATTGTATTTTTATGTTTCCTTTGGAGAACGGGCCAGCTGAATTCCTAAATACTGTCTTACAATTTTGCCTGCCCCTTCGCCTTTTTAATGTAGGCTATCCCACCACCAAGAACCACCTTTCCCGTCGTAACATCAACCGTTTCAAAGGCAATCTCGACGGTGCCTTCGGGACCAACGCCGACTTCCCATGCACGCGTCTCGAGCGAGTCTCCGGGCCTCACGGGGGACGTGAACCGCACACCGTACAACCGGAGGCTCTTGGGGTCGCCACCACCGATAGCCTTGATCAGGGCGCGCGCGGCGAAACCAAAGGTGGAGAGACCGTGGAGAATGACACCACCGAAACCACCCATTTGGCCGATTTTGGGGTCTACCCAATATCAGACGCGAAAGGAACACGGAAAAAGGGCACAAACCGATGTGAAGCGGGTTGTAGTCGCCACTGAGACGGAACATGAGTGCCTGCTCGGGGCTCGTCTTGTCGCCAATCGTCCAGTCTGGCGCGCAGTTCTTCGGGATGGGTTTGGCTTGCGGGGGGCCGGCGATACCCTTGGCGTACTTTTCACCCCGCGCCTTGGCTCCAATAGCGAAGGAGGAACTCTGTGTTGTTGCAAGTCAGCTCGGAAGTGAGGAAAGCGAGGAGGGCGCACGTAGAGCTTAGCGTACGGGACACCTTTGGGGTCCAGCAGTTGATTCTCGACCGTGAGGATAATGCCGCTCTCTGCGCGTCGTTAAGGACCGACGGGTAAGGAGAGAGCAAACGCACTGTTCTCAGCGACGGCGACATACTTGGCGGTCCAAGTCCAGCCGGGACCGCTCACCAACGGGAGATCCTTCAGAATCTGGATGGACTGGGAGCCATGCACCTGAGCAGCTGCCAGTCAGCTTTCGTCTATGGCACAAGTTCAAGGACATACGCCGCGGTTCGGGTCTGTGCGAGGCATAGAAGGGATCTGGACGCCACCAATAGTTTTGGCGAACAAGTTGAGCTCCTGGGAGTCACCCTTGAAAGGGAGCACGACAGGGTATGTTGGCATAGGTGCGAACGATTTGTCTGTCCATGAGATGGTTGTATGCGCTACATCCACGCGTTACTTACCGAGCTCTGTAGAACGGGAATTAGTCTTTGGGAAAGACAGAAGTAGTACTACTACGAACCATAGACGAGAGAAAGGTCGTCGGCCTTGGCGCCGATGCCGACTGCGTAGATTAGCAGGTCGCGTTGGTTCCATGAAACCTGGCCCTGTTGAGCAATTGTTGGTAGAGGAGCAAGTATCTGCTCACTGGCTTGGGGGGCAGCGTGAAGCCGACAACTTGAGAGAGATCTGTGGCCATGGTGG
Source organism: Roridomyces roridus (assembly GCA_029378245.1). Taxonomy (NCBI): domain Eukaryota; kingdom Fungi; phylum Basidiomycota; class Agaricomycetes; order Agaricales; family Mycenaceae; genus Roridomyces; species Roridomyces roridus. The sequence goes on from JARKIF010000006.1 coordinate 2,458,934, forward strand.
AGGAGGAGAATGGGTACCCGGAGACAATTCACATGAAGTCGACCTTCGCCCTGATCGCCGAAAGCCACATCTAATCCGTGATTTGACTATGGAGGACACCCGACCCGGAGTTGCATACATTGCGTCTCTCGAGCTGCTCAAAGTCCGTTTATCCATGTGCCTTAGGGTCTCCTCATCCTTCTTAGGTCGCTTCCCGTCTTCCTTCCAACAAGAATCGGTCGGCACTGGTTCACACTCTTGCTAGGAATCTTGATCTCTTTGCCGGCGACTTTTCACCTGCACGAAGGATCGTCCTCACTCCTCCGCAAAACGCGACCTTCAAAGAGCTGAACAACTATCACACCAAGGAATATTTAGATTTTGTTCTCGACCCCAATAATGGAGACGAAAAGACCAAGGCAGAACTGGGGTTAGAAGATGTAAGCTCAAAGAATCGTGTTTTTCGCATTGGAATAAAGAATTAGGATTGTCCAACATTCGAAGGCATGGCAGACTATATCCGCCTAGTTGGTGGTGCGGCTCTCACTGCCGTCAGCATGTTGCGGGAGGCACAGTGTGATTTAGCAGTCTTCTGGGACGGTGGAAGACACCACGCTCAAAAGGAAAAGGCCGCGGGCTTTTGCTACGTCGCAGATTGTACTCTGGCGCTCATGGCGCTCCGCCGCATCACACAACCACCTCCTAGTACGGGGCCGAGTATCAAGATGAGAACCATGTATTTGGATCTCGACCTACATTTTTCCGACGGTGTTTCCCATGCCTTCCACAAGACGTCCACTGGCTCGGCTCAGTTGTTGGTCAGTCGACAAAACCTGTGGCGAAACAACATACATAACTGTGGGTAGACATTCAGCATACACCATGCGGCACCGGGATTCTTCCCCGTATCACCTCTTGCAGCTTTACCCTCGCCGGATAGTGATCCGTTCACACTTTCTCTACCGCTCAGACTAGGGGCATCCAACCGCACATTCAAACGTGCATGGAAATGTGTTGAACGTGTTCGCACTGCGTTTGACCCAGACTTTGTGGTTCTGCAGTGTGGAGTCGATGGCCTTGCGGGTGATCCATGCGCAATCTTCAACTGGTCTCTAGGGCCTGAGGAAGGTTCCCTTGGCTGGTGTGTATCCCAGGTCGTCAACACGTGGCGAGGTAAGAAGATACTTCTCGGAGGCGGTGGTTACAATTCACCCAACGCTGCCCGCGCCTGGGCGTATCTCACTTCCATAGCGGTGGGCTTTTTCTTGGATGGATATTTGCGAATAAGCTGCTTATTATGCCCAGCTCGGTCACCCATTGTCCCTTGATACAGAGATCCCGGACCACGCCCATTTTCCCTTGTATGCGCCATCCTTCACTCTCGACGTCCCCGCCGGCAACATGCAGGACCAGAATTCGGACGATTATCTTGACACGGTTGACTCGGCTTTTGAGAGCATTTCCACAATATTGACGGAGCGCCTCGCAAAATAGTGAAATCGGGTAGCGAACTCCGTGGTATTCCAGCCATAGAGATAGTATGTATTACAAACGTAGATTGAATCCTATACATTACCGGTCCTAGATCACACAAGCTTTGTCAAGGACGCCATATAGGGCGACCAGCACCTGCTCTCTTCCCAAGATCCCCCACACTTCTCACTCGCTTCACCTCGGCTTCCTTGGCAACCGTCCTTGCATTATCCAACGCCTCAAAATTCCTGACCATATCCTTGACACTCCCTCCACTCCCCGTACGTGGCCGTGGGCCTTGCCGTACAACAGGTTCCTCCTTCGGTGGCGTGATGTGATTCAACTCTACGAGTCGCTGTGGCGCACGGCGTGCGACCGTTGGCTTTTTCGCAAGTTGGGGCGCTGGTTGGAGGGTGACAAGCTCCTTGGGAGCTCGTGCTTTGGGTAACGGTGGGCGCACCGGCGTCGTGACCGGCCCTCGGCGCTTTTCCAGAAGTTCGGCCGGCGGAACCGGAAGGCGCGGGCCGGTCGGGAGTTTGGTACGAGCCGGAGGGCGGGCGGTCTTGGAGAGCGTCGGGAGGTACGAAAACAAGAAGCCTTTGACACGTTTGGTAATCATCGCAGGTGGCGCTGCAGCGAGTTGCGCTTCGTGTTCACGTAGGGGTGTTGTTGGCGCCATTTCTGCGTCCGGATCCTCGTTGGAGGCCGATGAAGAAGCAAAGCTAGCGTCCTGCTGCTCCGAATCAAAGCTGGCCTGCTGCTCCGAATCATCTGAACCATGGCCTTCGCTGTCCGTTTGCTCTTGCTCGTCCGTTGGGAAATCTTGGTATGCAGTGTTCGCTTCCGGCTCCTTGGCGGGTGTCCCAGATCCACTGACTGCCACCGCCTCCTCGAGCAAGTGAGAATACCTCGGAGCGAACAATGAGCCTGGTACGCGTCTGCGCCTTGCAGGTTCTGGTGTAGGCGGTAGCGCGCTAAACGGTGCTCCAGCGGTAAGAGGAGGCGGCAAGTGGGCTCGGGAAGGTCGGGTGGGTCGGCCGAGAGGTGTCAAAGTGGGCATATTCATGGACGCCCGCCGCCCACTGAAACCCGTGACTTCACGCATCAACGGTGACGAGGCATGCAGTATTTGCTTCGGGGTTGGTGGCGCCACATGTCCAGCGCGTTGTTTGTTCTGTAGGGCGCGCACGCGCTGGGTGAGGGCGGCACTTTGGAAAAGTGGTGTCAGCCAAGACTCGTGAGAATTGAAAAAAAACAACTCACGTATCCCACTTGTCCCCATACAAATCCACATAACGCGCCACAACCGCATCAATGTCCACCGCATCTGCCGCCGCCATCATGACCGCCGCCTCCGTAGGACGTCGGACGGGGGTTTGGAACGAAGGCGTACTGGGTCGGGGTTTCATCCCAGAACGCGAGGCGAGTTCGATACGTTCGTCCGTAAAGCACGCGTCAAGTCTTTTCCAGTCGTTCTTGGTCCAGTCCTGCTCGTCTTCCTCTGCCGGCTCCTCTTGGTCAACACGTAGCGCAGGCATTCGCGTCGATGCCATTTCGTCACGTGACGGCGATCGCCCAATGCCCGACAAAGATACCTCTTCCTCGGCTTCCGCAAGCAGCTGGGCCGTTGTGACTGGCTGGGGACTGCCAGGAAAGTAGACTCGCTCGCCCACCACGCGCGGAGTTTGGGCTCGTTCCTTCTCCTGTCCCTTCCTGTGTTTCTGTCTCTCCTTTGCGCGCCTCCGCAATTCGTTGATATCTTGCAAACCGCCCAAACTCTTTCTCGGTTGTGCGGGGGACGCCGGCGTCTTGCCTTTACCGATGCCAGAAAAGGAATGCCTCCTCTGCAAACGCGTGAAGCAGTCATAATCATGCTGCTTCAAAATCGCCGCAGCTCGAGCTGCCGCGCGTGGGTCTGTGCTAGTAATCTTGACCAAGCCAAGAATACTGCTGTTATCGTCGCTGTCCTCTGCATCTTCGGCACTTGAATCCACTTGCCCATCGCGGAGGTCACGGTCGGGGTCAGCAGGAACAAACGGCGAATCTCGTGGGAAAGGCGCAGTGTAAAGGCCGGACGAGGGTGTGCCTAGGTGTCGCGATTTAATGGGTGACGGGGTCGAGGGATTCCGGGTTCCCACTGCGGTGAGAATGTGGTCATCTGCATCACCCATTCGTATATCCTCGTCTTCAAACGGCGATCGCAAGCGCTCGGTGCGTGGTGGTATAATGGGTGTACGGCGAGTCGGAGGGGTCTGGACATGGGTTGTCTCCTGGAGCCATGGGGCTTGGAGCCCAGTACTTTGGCGCGGCGTTGGGGCGTGCACAGGGTGTTGATCATGCTCTTCTTCGGCCTCGACACTCATTGAGCGCACCTCCTCCTCCTCTTCGTCTTGTTCTAGGTCAAGATTCATCGCCATCGCGCGTTGCTCGTCCTCCTCCCTGAGCGCACGCAGGATGCTGACACCCTCTTCGAGGGGTTCATCTTCATCGTCCCTGGTACTGAAATCAAAGTCGAACGCCCCACGCGCCACCAAAGAATTGGATTCTCCGGACGTTCGCCTGCGACCATCCATGCGGAAACTGCCGCCTTCTCCTTCAGGCCCTCGGCCTGGATACGGAGACCCCCAGACGCCCCAAGCAGCGGCACGAGCTGCGGTGTTGGGTGTTGGAGGGTCAGGTTTCGTGCGGACGGTGGAATTGGTGACAAAATCTTCTTCTTGGGGCGAATACTGGCAGCGGCGCGGCGGAGTGCGCACGGCAGAGTCGACTCGACGCGGCGGTGTGACATGCGCGGCAGTAGGATTGTTTGGCAGTTCGCCTTCGCTATCGGAATCAGAAAAGTCTGAACCACCGGCGCCAGGCTGAGGCTCGTCGAAAGACTCGCTGATATCGAGATCCATAGAGTCGGTGGTGTGCCGGTCGTCATCTGTAAAAAAAAAAAAGTGGAAGCATCGGATGAATGAACCAGGCGTACTATCAGGGAGTGGTACAAAGCGACGGCAAGGTGAGGACGAGGACGCTAAAGGAGTGGGCGAGAGCAGCAGCGGATCGTCCGTTGGGCTCGGGGGCGTCATGGGACGGCTGAGATCGATTGGGGGCATTTCCTTCTTGATGCTGTGGAGAAGGACACGGAGGGGCGTGGCTGGCTGCACGCTGGGTGTGCGCCGTTTGGACCTGGTGCTGGTGGGACCTGGAACACGGAGGAATACCTCTCGCGGGGAAGTAAAGACATCTGTTGGGGGTTCGTAAGGAGTGACGCTCCTGCGTTGACTGTGGGCGCGCGGAGGCAGCCAGTCGGCATTGGGATTATTTGGAAGCGGGGAACGATTGCGAGTTGGGGAATCTTCGTCTGCAGGACGACGGTTGGATTTGCGGGGTTTGGGATTTGGGGTGGCCTCCGCGGGGGCCTTGGAGGGGGTCTGTCGCTTGCGTTTGGTATTAGCTGTATTGTGCGTCTGAGAGAGAGTTGATTATTATGATAATACTGTGTTTTTAGGACGTGCCTTTCCAAAGACATGCTGCAGCTCCTCTTCTGGTGGGGGACTAATGAGGGACATGCGGGCAGCGTCGAGGCCAGCGTGCTTTGGTGGTGGATGATTTTCGGTCATGGCGACCTTGGACAAGGGACCAACTGGACACGTGACCGCTGTCCATTAGATTACTCCCACGGCACTCGTTCGAATGAGCCAGAGGGTAATATTTATTCTTCAAGTACCAACAAACTGTCAACCACTACCTTCTTCCAAGCCCCTTGCGCCATCTCGACGCGACCTACTCGCCGAACACCGACCTCCAAGCATCCGCGAAGATATTCCCGCAAGTTGCTCAGCGCCTGCCCTTTGATGCCCAACACTGCCGATCGGTCCCGCTCGTGCACCCATGTTTCTGCGATCTCTGGCGCACGCACTCGCAGTCTGGCAAGGAATTCGTCCTCCCATGAATCCAAGGCATGCTCTCCCTTGTATGCCAGGTAGTCAACACAGTTCCCGATGAGGGAAGACCGTGCAGGAAAGGATGGTCCCATTCCTGCAAACTCCCAGTCGATCACTGCCTTGATGGTGCCCTCCTCATCGGCGAGGATGTTTCCAAAGTGAAAATCACGATGGTGCAACCGGGCACGCAGCGCTGATTCATCGCGGAGACGGCAGACCCATGGTGCCGTGCCCACATCAAGCGCTGTAATGACATGCTGCAGTGGATCGAGAATGTCTCGCAGGAAGTCCACATTTGGGTGGATAGATATGATGTGGTGATACGTCTTGAGGAACGCACAGATGTACGCCGGCCATGACGAGTAGGATTCCGTCGGATTGAGGGTGCCAAAAGTCTCCGAGGTGAGGTTGTATGGTGCGGCGTGAAAATATCGGTCAATGTCCGGTAATTGCCACATCGTTTCTTCAATGACCGGCCCCGAACCACCGTCGAGGGCGAGGCTTCCGTGGTTAGGCGGCGCGTTGCTCTTGAACAACTTCACAAAGATATCCACAAACTGATCTAGCACATGATCCAGCTGGCCTGTTGATAACGTCTTCCACGTCTCGGCCAGCGACGGATAAGGAATTCCTGGCAGATGCTGAGTTTGAAAACAGCGGGGTTCGCTTGGGGCGCACTTTCGAGACAATTGTATTCGTAGCCAAGGGCATTTGTAGGGTCTGCAGAGAAAAAGACTACCTCTGGAACTGGCACAACATCACGGAGAAAGTTGAGGAGCGAGATCTCATTCTCAGTCTTTGTCTTGACGATCGTTTTCCTGGCCACGCGCAAAACGACGTCCCGGCCAGACCACCGGTGTCCATCTGCCTGCGATAATTTCACAAAGTAGACTTTGTGAAATTGGCCCTGGTTCGCGGATGCGATGATGCTCGTCGGAGAGAGACCGAGGTGTGAGTCAAAGACGGTGGCAATTGCCTCGTTCGAGAGGATATCGTCGCGCTGGGCGAAGGCGAGGTCGTCGGCATGCAACATGGCCATGATGGGCAGAGACGCGTCAGTGGCCAGTGACTGATGGCGTTGGGTGTGACAGACACTCTTTCGCAATGCAACAATACGGCAAAGAACGCGACGCTGAACAAGACGCGGCGGGCACGATTTTCTTGCAGGCGGCGCTATAGACTTGACTGACACCGCCCACAGAGCAGACCACCGACCCTGGCTTCATCAACTTCTTTGCCAAACTGCCCAAAAAATCGCCAGAGACGGGCACTCTGCGTCTCTTCTACCGTCCAACGGAGGACTATTACCAGGCATACGGCCCCGACGCGCTCTGGGCTGCTACACACGTCTTTCGCACCCAAACCGTGGTCAAGTATCTCGGCCATGGTGGACGCGCTGCGGGCCTTCCATGCGTCAGCCTCAAGGCCTCTGTCGCACAGGGACTGTTGCGAGACGCGCTCACTGGGCGACAGCTGAGAGTTGAAATCTGGGTACCAGAGGCAGGGCAGGGCAAAAAGTGTGTCAAGTTCAAACTAGACAAAGAGGTAAGCAAAGGGCTTCTTGCGTCGAACTTGGCTGATGTCGTACAGGCCTCACCAGGAAACCTGCAAGCCGTTGAAGAGCTGCTTTTTGGTCCCGGGTCTGACCTGCTCACGCCTCCCGTCGTTATGGCTATAAAGATCGCGTCCTCCGCCGCCGCAAAGAGCAAAACACTTGGCGTAGCCTTCTCAGATCCCACCGTTCGCCAGCTAGGTGTGGCCGACTTTGTCGATAACGATTTGTTCTCCAATATGGAGGTAAAAAAGTACCGTATTTCCAGCGGTTGTGATCTAATATTGCCTAGTCCCTCATCATTCAACTCTCCGTCAAGGAGGCTATCATACCCACAGGCACCGTCTCTGGAACGACTGACCGCGACGTTGATCTCAACAAACTCAAAGCCGTCCTCGACAGATGTGGTGTCGTTGTCACGGAACGCAAGCCCAGCGAGTTCTCCGCCAAGAACATTGCCGACGATCTCCCGCGTCTCCTCCCTGCCAAAGCGACCGACGGACTCGGCGCGTCGACATCTGCCGATACTTCGATGCTCATTCGTAATCAACTCACCAGCTGAATCTGTCCTGACATTAACCCGATCCACAGCCCAGCTGACCCTTCCCAACGCACCATCTGCGTTGGCGGCACTCATTGCCTACTTGGGGCTACTCAACGATCCCGTGAATCACAATGCCTATAGCCTCAAAACCCACGACTTGAACCAATACATGAAACTCGATGCTAGCGCTTTGAGGGCGTTGAATCTCGTTGAAGCACCGGGGAATTCCGGGAGCACAACTCGCAATACCACTCTTCTTGGATTGCTAAACAAATGCAAGACGGCGCAAGGGACCCGTTTGCTTGGGACGTGGCTCAAGCAGCCGTTGGTCAATTTGCATGAGATTCGTGAGTCTTCTTTTGTTGGCTATCATCGCGGCCAATTCAAACGCAGACAAACGTCAAAATCTTGTCGAGACATTCGTGGAAGGGTCCAACAGCCGCCGGACTCTCCAAGATGAGTACTTGGAAATGATGCCAGACTTGCATCGTCTCAGCAAAAGATTCCGGAAAGGGGTGGCATCGCTCGAAGATGTTATCCGAGTCTATCAAGTCGTTCTTCTGGTCCGCTTTCTTGATTTCCTTTCTCCTAGTCTCTCAATACTGTCTACGTAGCTCCCTGGAATGATTCAAGCCCTCAAGGAGGTACAATCGGACAGGGAAGAATACGCGGAGCTGATCGATGAGATGTATCTGGTTTCATTGAACGTAGGTTCAAACCTGGCGCCTATCATGTCTGCTGACACACGCCCCAGGCTTTCAATGACAACCTCGAGAAATATTCCGAGATGGTGGAACAGACAATAGATCTTGAAGAAATGGACAAGCACAATTATGTCATCAAGCCAGAACACGACGAGCGCCTGAGCGTCCTTGCTGATAAATTGGCCGAGGTTTTGCTCACTCTTACAGCCTGTCGAGGGTATTCATCGTATTATAGGTGACCGCTGGACTAGACAAAGAACACAAGAATGTCGGGCGTGATCTCGATCTCGAGCTAGACAAGAAATTACATCTGGAGAACAGTCCAACATATGGTTATTGCTTCCGGGTGACCAAGAACGTATGGCAATACATCGTTCCATGTCCTTGCCGTTTACTCCTTATTCAGGACGGGAAAAGTCTCTCCGACAAGTCAGGCTACCGCGAGTTGGGGATGATCAAGAGTGGTCTTTTCTTTACCACCAAGAAACTTGCTCCTTTGGCCGAGGAACACAGAGATTGCAGCGAAAAATACACCAGAATGCAGAGCAGTCTCGTCAAGGAGGTCGTGAGCATCGCGGCCACATATACACCGGTCCTCGAGTCGCTCGACAACGTGGTTGCGCACTTGGATGTAATCCTCAGCTTTGCCCACGTCTCTGTCAACGCCCCAGAACCTTATGTGAAACCCAAGATGGACCAGCGTGGTTAGTCGCCGACTTGTCGTCGTCTGTTTCCGTTGCCTCACGTTTATCAGGAACGGGTGATCTTATTCTCAGAGACGCGAGACATCCTTGCCTAGAGGTCCAGGATGATGTGAATTTCATCCCAAACGACATCGAGATGGTAAAAGGTTTGTTGTATTGGTTTATCCGCGCTTGATGGATTGAAAAGAATATCCTAGATAAGAGCGAATTCCAGATAATTAGTGCGTGAAAGCCAGCAGCGGCGAATAACTGCTAATTAGTGCAGCGGGTCCCAATATGGGCGGAAAATCAACCTACATCCGTCAAGTGCGTCTTCCTGCTGCAAATCGTTGTGCTTCCATTGAAACTTGAATCCTAGACCGGAGTCATCGCGCTCATGGCGCAGACAGGATGCTTCGTTCCGTGTTCAGAGGCTCACCTTCCGATATTTGACTCTGTTTTGTGCCGAGTCGGGGCTGGAGATAGTCAACTGAAAGGGGTATCGACGTTCATGGCAGAAATGCTCGAAACGGCGACAATTCTGCGAGTAAGTCTCCCAGGTTAAAGCTTTCGAACTGTGCTGAATGATCTATCTAGTCTGCAACTCGGGACTCGTTGATTATCATCGACGAGCTCGGACGGGGTACTTCGACATATGATGGATTTGGACTCGCATGGGCCATCTCAGAGTGAGGACTGCCCAGTTGGTCGCGCTATGCTTGTTGACTTGCTTTAGGCATATCGCGTCTCAAATCCATGCGTTCTGTCTCTTTGCCACTCATTTCCACGAATTGACGGCTTTGGACCAACAACTGTCGCACGTCAAGAATTTGCACGTTGTCGCCAGTGTCGACGATGACCCCATGGGTGGTCAGCCGCAGATCACGTTTCTGTACAAAGTTGAGCCAGGTACGTTGACACAGGCACAACGCCTGTAGACTGACGCGATGCAGGGATTTCTGATCAGAGCTACGGCATCCATGTCGCTCAGCTTGCCAACTTTCCCGAGAATGTAGTCCAGCTTGCCAGGAAGAAGGCAGACGAGTTGGAGGACTTTGGAGGAGGTCGGTATATAGTATCGTTCTGATCCACCGATGCTGACTTGCCACAGAAAAGCAGGCTGGCTCGGACTACCCTCCTGAGGTCACAGACGATGGGATTCACGTCGTACAAGAGCTTCTCAGCGCATGGGCATCCCGTCCGGACGGCGAGGACGTTATCATGATGGATGCTTCTCCAGAGGCACAATTGGATGAATTGAAGCGTTGCGTGACTGAATTTCAGCCGCGCATCGAAGCCAATCCCTGGCTCGTGTCAGTTCTGGGTTCTTTGTCCTGATTGCTTGCTTACTCGGACAATTTTTTGGAGTCGCTGCTTTGACTTGATTGTACATATTTGCTAGTTGCGGCCATCAACTTCTGATTTCAAATGTGCCGCTCTCTTTCCTAACCGCTGTCCCAGCTCAACCTTGCCGCACCGGTGGTGACCGCGTGCGTCTCCCGCGCTGACCACAGTTCGCATTGAGCGTTCAGGGATTCTGGCCTTCCAAGTTCCATCCGCTGGAGGATCCAGGTTTGCCCGGGCGTCAATGTACAACTCTAATCGAATACACACATCTTGCTACAGAAATTCACTGATTCAAACTCTTCTCCTTCGCATTCTCCGCTTCCTTGACCTTCCGAATCGCCTCCTCCTCCTCAAACATGATTACTAAATCTGCGTGTCCTCGCTGTGCCGCCAAAGACATTGGGGTGTCTCCATCCACGTCCATATTATCAATGTTAGCGCCGTGGTCGAGCAAGATACGAGCAATCGCTGCGTGGCCGCCGTACCCGCACATGGACAGCGCACTCCACCCCCACCGATCCCGAACGTTGACGTCCATGCCCATACTGATGAGCTTCGCGACGCGGTCAATGTCCCCGTCCGACGCTGCTTGTACGATTGCCGTTTGTTTCTGGAAGAGTTTCTCTACCATGCCAAAGGTCCTTCTCCTGGAGTCGCAGTGAATAAGAGGAGTCAAATGGGAATCGGACACAAACCTCGTTGGAACGGGCCGTTTATTTTTCGAGTCGGATGGAGGGGACAGGGAGTACATAGTTGACGCGGCCAATGGGTCGAAAAGGTCCGTTACAGCCCTCGAATTCCGTGTACGCTGCAGCTCGGCGTCAAACGCGTACGTCGCCGCGCTCAAACGGCCAGCGTCCTCTTCGTCATGGCCAAAGTGACTTGCAGCGGAGTGATACTGCAGGTTGGAGTCCAAGTCGTCATCACCAGTGGGCGAATGGCACCGACTAGCAGTCGGCGTCAGGTTCGGACTGTCTGGAACTCCTTCATCATCAACTAGGGTAAGGCTAGTTTTCCTCGTGCCTCCGTGGCTCTGAGGGATGCCCTGAATATTCAGTTTACTGATTTCCACGACACCGACACCCTCAAGCGCCCCGTCGGCCACCGCATTCTTGATCCACGTCAAGATGAATTCGTGGCGCTCCTCCACGACTGCAGCTGTAATCCCCACATCTTCCAGTTCTCGTCTGACCTCGGCCCACACCTCGGGAGATTCGATTGTGGAGGCAACATCCGTCGATGAGATGACGGATCCTTCGCGCATGCCAGCCTGTACCTCCGTAATGAATTTGTTCAGCCGCTTTTCGATTCGCGCGGTGGAGGAACTGTTGGAATATTGGTATAAACCCTCGAAACTGCATGATAAGAACGCACTTGAGCAGCGCAGAATTAAAACTGGTCAACAATGTCGTGCTCGAAATCAACTTCTGCCGCACATCCGAGAGGTCCTTCATGCCAAATCGCATTCGATCCCAGGTTCTCTGCGACTGAGTGGCGAGACCATTATACTTCCTCAATAGCGCCTCGAGGTCTTCCAGTGGCCCTCTACAGGTATCCAATAGTCTATTGAGCCGCTCGATCCGGTGCTCGGGCAGCTCGTCGCCGTACTCTTCGACATAGTCGCGCGTCTCGCCGAGTACAGCGTTGAGCGAACCGAGTTCATTGGTTAGGGCTTGGAAATCTCGGGGTCTGTGTGTACATGTCTGAGCTCATCTGTGTCGAGGGGGAATGAAACCGACGTAACGAATCCTTGCACCCTTTGTACAGCTTCCATGTCAACTGAGTCACCAACGCGATGTCTCCCAATCCGAAGCCGAAGCTCATCGTGGCTGGCAGGTCAGAGATGAGAGGAAGTTTGGGCGGTATGTAAGAGGCGCGCGAGACACATTGTTTCCCAGAGACCGACAACCAGGGCAATCAAATCTGTCAGGACGTTGACGAGTTCTGTGTCCGCGCTGTTAGATGAAAGTCGTGAGCAGATGTTATCAGTCAAGCTGCAGCGCATAGTGTCCAGACATGTATCCTAGAGTGCCGATCCAGGAGGTTTGTACATTCTCGGACGAGAACTGAAAACGAGCAGCGTCCACATAATTGGAGCCTTCAGGATCAAGCGCCGGTAGCACTCAGGCAATAAGACCAGAACAAGGTCAGAGTCGGAAGAAAGAAAGCTCGGTCTGCGTGGGAATTGCAAGTGAAAGTTTCTATCTGCACAATAATAAAAACATTTCTCAGGCCTTTCCATAGAACTGCGAAACCCTCTCAGCGGCATTTTGTCCACTCAAATAAGCACCAGCAACAGTCCCACATTCCTCGAACGGACAAGCGTGTTCTCCACAGAACCACAAACGACGGGCAGCGCAACCGTCTCGGAATGCCAAAACATCGCCTTCAGCGTCCTCGGAACCCACCGGGAAGTTGCAGTAACTCGCCCCACCATTGAGCTCCCCTTTCAGCCACTCGGTCGCCAGAATGTGCGTGGGCCGGCACATCTCGTTCTCTGGCTCAAAACCCGGTAGTTTTGAGTAGTAGGGCCGGAAGAACGTATCGAGGAGTCGGTGCTTCTCTTCCGCAGACTTGCCGTGGATGAGATCAACGATGTACCGCGAGCAATCACCGTACAGGTAGAAGAGGAGGGTGGGGTGATTGTTGGGCGGCGCAAAAGATGACAGGTCCCATATTTCCTGCGGCCATGCATTGGGATTCGTCTCGGTCGCATAAGCCGGTGACAGCCAGTTGGTGTAGCAGGGAAAGGTGTCTGCCTGCGGGTCGGCCTTCCAGAAGACGCCAGGGAATGTGATGAAGACCTTTTCAAGTTGCGAGAGGCCCAGGTTCATCACGGCACTGGAAATGCGTGGCGGCAGTGGGGGTGAAAACGCCGAGAGGTTGCGCTTCAGCCATCCAAGAGGTGTCGATAGCACAACTTGGTCAAAAGATCGCGAAAATCCACCAGCCAGCGATAAAGTGACTTTATCTGAGCCAGTAGAAATGTGGTTGACATATGTGTTGAGGTGGATGTTGGCGCCTGCAAGCGCAGGCCCCGCACAGCGTTGGAGGATCTGCGAGTAGCTGGACTCGACGAACATCTCCTCTGTCAATCCCATTAGCCTGATTTTGCGTTGGAGAGAAAGTTCACATGCCTCCCCCACAACACTCCTCCATCCACGCAAATCTCAAACTCTGCTTCCACACCGGCTCGCCCACGTACGCACCAAACATCTCGCTCATCTGCACCAGCAGCTCCCTCTCTTCCACATTGCTCACCCTCTTCTCCGCCTCGCGCTTGACAAAATCATACAATGACTCGCGCGCGTCAATCGACTTGCCCCCATCCCTCAGCCTCGCCTCCTCACTAAACGTAAATGCTTCCTCGATAATAGCCCACAGCAGCGTCGACAGACGCTCTGTGAGAGCGTCCGGGAGTTTGCTGCCGTCAGATTTGAATATGAGCTGTTTGTTATTCCAGTAGTGTACGGGCGTGTTCGTTTCTGCCGCAAGCTTAAAGATGGGGTGCGGCTCGGCCGAGTCTGTCCAGGCGTGAATCCAATTCGGGCCCCTGTTTGTTTGGCGCGTCAGTGGAGCGACAAAGCGCGTAGATAGCACCTACACGTCGACGGTGTACCCCAACGCGTCGGATTGACATATCTGAGATTATCTCAGCACCCTCAACGCACAGAACCTGCCTAGACAAACCCTGCCCCCAATCCGATCGCGCGCCTCCAGGATGGTCACTTGGAAATTCCGGGAAAGAAGGACATCAGCGCATCGAAGACCAGAAATACCAGCGCCGACTATACAGACATGGGGTCTGGAGTCATCCGCCATGGAAGGGGCAGCCATGTTGTCAGAGACAAGGCCCGGGCTTTAAATGGGTTCATGGTGGTTGTTGATCACAAAATCAAAATCATTCAAACTGTCACTCGATCGCTATAGCACATAGGTTGCATTCAAAGATGGACGTGAGTGTAGTAGTGTGACGATTGATGCTGAATAGTGACAAGAGAAATCGAGTGTAGCGCAGCGGGTACATACAGTCAAGGAAACCTCAATCCAATGACATCTCATGCTCAGAGCCCTCATCCGGTCGAGACGCGAAATTTGCCAGGTATCGATCGATATCAGCAGGATTCTGGGGTTGAGGATGGTGCAAATGGCCGGGAGCCGCAGCATCCTGAGCTCCGGGGTTTGCAGCGCGACGGAGGAGAGCCATCGCGCGTGTTCGTGTCGACTCGGCGGATGGAGCTGCGGTTCCAGCAACAGTATTAGGATGCGCGGTAGTTGCCGAGACGAGGCGCTCTCGTTCCCTGGCCGCATTCCGCTCCCTTCGCTCACGTCGCTCAGCCCCCACGGGAAGCATTGCAGCTTGCTCCGGAGCATCAGGCACAATGATTGCGTTGCTGACCGACGTGGCCAGGGTGGAAGTAGCAGCGGTGGCGGCAGTACTATCCGGCGCATCGTCGCCCTCCTTGGCGCTGCACCAAAACCGATGACCTTCGCTCCAAGCGGTACTCTGGCACTCCTTGCCACAGTATTTGGCTTTGCGGCATCGACGACACTTGGCAAATTCGCGCGGGTACTCCTCCCAACGACCGCACAGCACTGTAAATTAAGCCGTTAATGATTTGTATGTCAATAATGGAAAGAACATACTTCTGGCACACTGGCGAATACCACCCCTGCTATCGTCCTTGCGACACGCATTACGCATTATCACACCCGCCCAGTACTGAATTTCCTGCGGAAGTCGGGGAGGCGGGTTTGGAAGGTCCGTTTCGCTCGATGAGGGACGGAAGGTGAACCGTTCCACTAGAGAAAAGACGTTTGTTTCGAAAGCAGGTGTAGACGTTGACGGCTTCGCGGTTGCTATCGGCGCTGAGGACGTAGTCGACCGTGGCAAAGGTGCTTTCCCCTTTTCCTTCTCTTTTCCTGCTCCAAACGCGCGGAGAAACGAATGTTGTCCGTTCCCAGACTGCCGCCCCCTGTCCCTCGCAATTTCAGGTGCCTTGGGTAGGGGCTCTGGAGGTTCTGTTGCCTGGGCTGCCGCAACAGCAAGTGCGCTCGCTGGATGGAACCCATTGCGCCGCTTGTAAAACGCCTGGCGCACATGCGGATATTTACTCAGGTATGCCAGAAGTTGCAGGGAAAGAAGCACATCGTCGTCACGGTACGGGCCCGTCTGGTGTGAATGCCCGTGTGCATGGTGGTGGTGATGATGATGTCGCTCTTCACGGTCCTCACGTTCACGGGCACGAGGTGGTACAGATGGGCCTGTAGCGGTTGCCGACACTTCTGGAGTCACCACTGCGGTCGCGCGGCGTCCTTGAACAGTAGGAATCAAAGGAGGAGGAACGCGGGGCGCCCCTGGGGTGGGTTGATGATCCGCAGGTGTCGACGGGGTGTGACCAGCGGACTGGCGCTCGTTATCCAAAGGTTCCCGATGACTATGAGTGCGGCCAATCGTTGCGGTCCCAGGAGAACGCAGCTCCAGCGTGCTCATACTCGTCGAGGCCTCAGGCAATGCTGGCCGCGAGGGACCACGGACAGTCCCTGCTCGGCGCATGGTTCCGGAACCATTGCCGCCACCAAGCACAGCGACAACGACTTCTCCCTCCTCTTCGTCAAGATCCGCCTCGTCCTCTTCATATCCCAACGAAGATGAGCCGACCGCAGGAGATTCTGAGGCCGGCGAAGGTAGACGCACAACACCCGCGCGTGGTGTCTGAGTTTGAGGGTCGTCATCCGCGCGGCGGCGTGTGACTGAAGTAGGAGCGGCGCTAGTCCCAGTGTCGGAATCATCTGTGTCAGCACGCGGTTCAGAATCGCCCCCGCCCGAGCCGCTCACGTCGCCCATGCCGCGAGGAAGCGGCATTCCACCCATCATACCCAGTCCACCCATATTCATTCCCATACCACCGTTCATTCCCATCATATTCGGATTCATCATACCCATCCCGGCACCGAGCATGCCCATCGCGTCGAGGTCGGTGTTAATCATGCCCATGTTGAGCATCATGCCTCCAGCGTCGCCCTCTATGCCCATCGCTTCGTCACCACCAATAACACCGTTGATGCCGATGCCCATTCCCATGCCCTCCTCACCTGCGATACGTGGATCCCGATTAAGGCCCATGAGGCCCATGCCATCCATGCCCATACCCATCATGCCCATCAAGTTTGCATTCAAACCCATTATATTCGCGTTCAGCATGCCGGCCATAGTCATGGTGGCCATGTTACCGCCTCTTCCTTCTTCTTGAGCCATATTCAAGGGTGGTGGGCTTGGACTAGCGCTTGCACTTGAGTCGCCGACGCGACCTCGGCCGTGCAGCATATGTGGAAGAGTGCGGGTTCCTTCTGCCCCACGCAACGCGCTGACACCAAGTCCAGCCACGCCTGCAGCTACCATCTCGACATCCCCGTCCAGCGTCCCCTTCTACATCCCCATCCGTTTCTGAAGGCGAAGGCGAAGGGCTGGCACGGCTACTTGGACGGCTGCTCGCAGCGCTCACCGGGGATGCGCGCGAACTGACAGGTGAAGCTCGGGAGCTCGTACCGGGTCCACTGTGGCTGATCGGACTCCCCCGGGCACTAGTTGTGCTCGTTGCGCTGGAAGTAGAAGGTGATGCGGGCGGTAGGGCGGGTCGTACGTGTTGTAAAGCCGCATGAAGCGAATGCAGAGAATTTGTCGGAGCGGGGGCAGCTGTAGGTTCCCTTGCATGATGGGTCCCATCAGGCCGACGTCGAACGACGACTGTTGCGCTGCGGTCGCGAACGATCGGCGTGATCAAGTCGACATCGTCAGAAGTGCCAGGACGGGGTATGTTGGCAGAAGGAGAATCAGCGGTGGTGATGGCTAGGGGGCGTTCCTAATGAAGAGAAGGAGATAAGAAGAGGGTAGGATAGAGTGTGTATGAAACGCACCGGGTCTGCACGCAATCTCCCTGCAGCAGCAGCAGCTCTCCGAGCCGCTCGTGCTTCTCTAGTCTCTCTCGGTAGTCCCGTCGCACTGGTGCTAGGACCAACTGCGAATCCACGGCCGGCCAACCACGCCTCCAGTATGCAACCCACGACATCGAGAGTTCCCGCCTGCACCACACGACTTCGGATCGGCTCACTGCCACGAACACCGATGTTGACGACACATTTGAACGCGAGACTGAAGCGAGAGGCGGCATATTTATCAAATTGGCCTGCTGGTGGATTCAGCTGGGATGGGGGCCGTGGAGCGTGATAGGAGGGTGGGAGAAGGCCGTAAAAGGCGGCTGGGGACGCGAGTGGCGGCGGTGCGAGACAGAAATCGTGAAGGATGCGGACAAGTCGTTCGAGCCCACCATCCATGGTCATAATCTCCCGTATTCGGGGAGAGGTCGAGGTCAGGTACGTGAGGTGCTGCAGCGAATTGAACAGCGGCAACGCCGAAGAAGTGTCCAGGGCTGGAATAGAGCCCGGTGAGCGCGAATTTCGCAAGTATGCCAACACTCACCTCGTCGGTCATAAAGTTGGGAAGTAATACATACACATGCCTTGTTCTGCGCAGGGAAGGCGAAATTGCTCTCGCGCATTCTCGACCACAAAGCGAGGATTAAAAACAAAGCAGAGAAACACGCAGAGAGTGGCCGACGCCGATGACTGATCACCTGGATCCAAATAAGGGTCGTTCAAGGCAACAAGTGCATACACTTTGTTACTCTCTACTCGAAGATACAATAGATCTCCCTCAGAAAGCCCTCTCCCTGAGTAGAACCGGCAATTTGCCCTTCTTGAAGACGAAGAAATCCTCCAGGCCCCTCTCCCAATTGTCCCTCTCCCACATGGGCGCCAACCGCATCTCAAGTTGCTGCACCAGCGTCGCCACAACCACCCTCAACTCCATCTGTGCTACGGGCTTCCCTACACAATTCATCGGCCCAGAGGAGAAGGGTATAAAGGCAGCTGGCTCTGTCTGCATCTGCACTCGACTGTTGTCGTTCTCGACGAGCCATCGCCCAGGCAAAAAGCGATCGGGATCGGGGCTAAAGTACCGCTCGTCCCTGTGGAGAGCGTAGGGCGGGATGTTTATGGCCGTGCCTTCTGGGACGAATCTGAGGGTGAATGTTCAAGTTGATGTTGTGAATCAGGCGCAATCCACTCACATTGAGCCAATGGCCCTGCCTCCGCTACCTGCAACGGGTGTGCGTTGAATGCCCGTGGGGACCGGAGGTTGGAGACGGAGCGTTTCATTTCTACTTTGGATGTCAGTGGACCCATACGAAAGGAGAATCGCTCACGGACATTATAGCATTCAGTAGGGGCAAGGTGGCCAATTGGGAAATATCATCCATAGGCCGACGCGGTTGGTTTGGTGGGAAAGCGTCGTCAATTTCGTTCCGCAAACTTTGGGAAGGTCACTATGTCAACGCCAGTATAGAGAAAATAGACACACCCTTCCAATATCGTCTGTTCGGAGAGAAGATAGAAGAATATGCTACTCAGAACCGTCGCCTTGGGCATCGTCAACTTGAGAAGATGGATGATGACACGAGAGAACAGACCGTGGTATCGGATCCAGCAACCACCGCCAAAAAAGCATCGGGAACATACTGCGTGAAAGGAGGAGCTTCCCTGGACGAGTCGTTTTCGCCCAACTGTGCAGTTTGGGTAAAATGAAGGGGCGTGATACGGATATGACCGTACCAAGTGTGAACTGAGATCCTCTCCCATAAGAGCCGCCTTTCGCTCCACCCTCGTCTTGGCGATACGGCCAATGAAAGCTCTCAGCTTGGCCGCGGAGACTGCCATTCCAGGTAACCTGTAGAAGAACGGAGCGGCCCAAGGGAGGTGCTGGGTGAATGCCTGGACCCGAAGCCCATCTTCCAAAATCTTCCATGCCCCATGCACGTCGCCTTCGCTCATCAGTTCGAAACCGCCACCGAATCTGAAAGACATGGCTCAGGAATACGTAGAGTGTAAAACGAGAAACTGACGACATGTCCGCCATAAAATCGTATCTGCGCATAAGATTTAGTTCGCAGCTTGGTACAAAGCATCCTATTCACGTACGCAAAGAAAGAAAACCACTCTGCTAGATCTATAGGCGTAGAGGAATCGCCTTTCGATTGCAACGTAGTCACGAGCTGATCCAACCGTGCCCGCAGAATGGGTTCGTATGCCTTCACATGGGACGTATTGAAGGCTTTGTTCCAGATCTTTCGACGTTGGAGATGCTCGGCGGTTTCACGGACGCCGATGAGAGCGTAGTATGAGGTGTTCTGGGATCTCCGGCCTTCCCAAACTAGATGGAGGTGAATGTGATGAAGAGAGAAAGGATCAGGGACCGCGTACTGGGACCCTTGGGCAGTCCGTCCGCACCAAGAACGGGCTGAATTGCGGAAATATCGCAAATGGAAACCTCGTTCGGTCCTATGCGATTCTTTAGCCAAAGCAATGCTGGAAATAGAAAAAGGCACTCACCTGTCCTGACGATGCGCCCATACTTCCGATGAAGCTCCAAGTACGTGGTATGGGTTTTGCCTGTGTATGTTTGATAGATTGACCACCACTTGCTCAGTCTGGCTAGGATTGGGCCAGGGTATTTGGATAGAGGGTGAAACGGGGACAGGCGGTAGCATGCGATTGAGGTAAGCAGCGTGATGTAGCAAATCGCGTACGCGACACAGAGTGCCGAGAAGGACGAGGTGCAATGCGAGAGAAAGAGGGCGGCTGGAATCAAGGGTAGAACCACGAGCAGGCGTGACAGAAGCGTGAGATGTCGATCCTCGAACTTGTTAAAGAGTAGATGGGTGGTCTGTCGCACAACTCAGCGGCAAGAGCAGTGCAGAAAACGAACAGACAGACCAGCCCACAAAACACTGCAGAAAAAACTGCATTCTGGAACGAGATGTACATGGTGACAGACGGAGAAGAGGTGTGGGCGTCAAGAAGCGCTAGATTGTAGATTCATCATGCTCGGTGATATCAAGTAGTCCGAATGAGGATTAGGTCGGTTGAGAGCGTCGGAAGATGCGGAGAGTTTTACTTTGGAAAAAGGCCGACACAGGTCTCGAGATGCTGGCAGCGACGTCTACCCAGTGAATCCAGACTCGAGTCTTCCGAGAGAATTATGTATGTTGCCGCGTGGTGAGAAGAAAGAAGTGTCGCCCGAGGTAAGCGATATTTCCTTTTAGCAGTTGTGAACACTGTGCACGGAACGGAGAGGTTGATGACAAGAGCATTCTGATCGGGGTATACAAGGATGAAATTAAAATCAAAACACAATCACGCGTTCGATTCTCACAGGTGGCACCCTTTGTGGGCTTTATTTCCTGCCATACTTCTACTCCGTGACCTTGGAGCCCAATCTCAGCCTAGTTGGCGGGGTATCTGCTGAATATTGGCCAAAAATTTAAAAGCCTCTCCCAGCACATACTGACAAGGATCTAGGGTATGGAAAAGTACACCACACAATCTCCAGTTTAGTCTAGTGGTTGAAGTGCTTGCTTGTTTATCATGTCTCTGTATTGCTGTTTGTTCTTTTCAAAACCCCCTTGGCCTCCCCCTCAATGACACAGATAAGGTCATGTGATTTGCTTTGCATGAGTTCGAAGTCTGAGCAATTGACCCAGCAGGTTTTTACGCAACACGTGACTTACTCCGCGTAGCACGGCGTGATGGCACCAAATGCTTCTCCTCCATCGGCTTCCTGCTGTTGCGGTATCTCTCTTGGTTTCCTATTACCTAATCTTCTAACTGCTTGTGGGTTCAATCCTTTTGCTGGCCATTTTTTTGCCTTTACTCTTGAATCCTCCGGTCTTCATAGCTCAAGTCCACCGTGAATGGGCTCACAATGAGGTTAGCATGAGGTTAGGTTTGTTTGACACAGATAAACTGTCTTCTTCCCCCCATTTTCGTCTGTGAGTGAAGAACTTAGAATCTGCTGTGAATGGACGGTTAGGAGCATAAATTGCTGTGGTTGCCGATAACAACTTGTCTCACCTCAGGAGCACATTGAAATTGCATTAAAAACAAATAAATATAGATTGCCCACAACGTGAGTCGAACCGCCGTCGACATCATTTCATCACGTGTGCGTATTTCACGTGATGCGTAAAAACTTACTGGGTCAATAGTCGCGAGTTGAGCTCGATACAGTGTGGTGTCAAGGTTTTCTTTTGTGCAAATTGCAGCCTGGCCTCCTCAACCTCTCAAAACCTAAATTAACCAACTCAACCTAACTTGAACCTGACCTATGAGATCTAACCACCCAGTCACTGTGGATATTGCACCTAACCACCCCTTCACTGTGGATTCTCAGAGTGATATTCGCAGCCGAGGCCACGGGGGAGATGTTGACAGTCTGTGTGGGATGCCATTGAACCGAACCGAACCTAACCTTTTTAACTACCTTGATGGAGCAGGTGCAGGAGTGCAAAAAAAAAAAAGTAAAATGTGCACAACAAGAATTGAACCCAGAGCAGCCACAGAGAGCCGATCAACAAAGAAGAGCACCAATACCACAGAGCAATTGAACCATTGAACAGGGTGCTCCATGTTGAATGGTGGGAACGGGTTGGCAGTTAGGTACCCGGTTCCCTTTCCTTCTCGCAATTGTCATGGACGCAACATGGACGTTTACATACACGATATCTATGTACCAAGATCAGTGTGGGACAGATCGTCTTGATATAGTTACATTAGCGGTACCAATACCGGATAAACAGACCTTGTGTTACGTCCCGTTCCAACTCCATCCAACTCCGGACTCCGGTTCCTTTGACCGGAGTTCCGGTTCCTTTGACCGGACTCCGGATCCATCCCATCTGTCAGGCCGAGTCCTGCTTCTCAGACTACACCGGGTATTTTGGTTTTTCACATGAAAAAGGAACCTTGACAGGATATTCATCTGACATGCTCTGGAGTGACATCCACTTGATCACTCCGTGCGGACCTAATCACCTTATATCCACTTAGCCGGTTATGTCCGTTCTCAAGTCTATTTTAGTGTCTTGACAAATATCTCTCACACTTAGTATATAAGACTTTCCTTTTGTACTCGGTACTTCAGTTTGATTATTGACGTTCTTGGTGCATTCCACCTTGGTCTTTCCGAGTCCCTCCTCTCTCCTCTCTCCGATCAGATTCCTCACTCCGGAACTCCGGTCCGGTCCTTGTCTCGCATTGCTGGGCAGACGGTCACCCTCGACCTTAGTGGTGTCACCGTTCCTCCGACATTCGCCCCGGAACTCCGGTCCAACTATTTTCTCCGGTTCTTTCGACATCATCCCGGAACGCCGGTCCAACCCAACTCTGGGCGATTTTATCTCTCGCTACGTCCTTCTCGGATCCGACACCTAACACCTTGGATACTCATAGTAGCTTACTAGTCGGCTTCCGCACCTTGTATAAGTAGTTTCCCTCTCTGGAGTTATTCTCCAGAGAGAAAGAACCCGAATACATTGGTTTCTCATATACTCCTCTTAGTCGCCCTTTAGTCGAGCGACCAACCCCCTGGCCCTCTTATTCCAACACTCCACACAGTGCCACGCCCCCTCCAGATGTCAAAAAACAGACACGTGCCTTGATATCGATCCGTGTAAACCTGTCGGCTTACAGATCACATGGTCGCTTACATACAGGGTCTTCTCTTGTTGTTTACCGTCTTGTCGTCCTCGCCGTACGCGCTACCCGCTCGTCGTCTCCGAATATACCGTAGTTCTGTTGATTCAGTGTGTTTGTTGGCTTTCCAGTGTTCTTGCTCAGCAGCAGGCTTCCAATCTGATATGCCTTTTTTGGACATGTCATTGGGGGGGAGGCATGCACCAGCTTCTTTTTCAGTAGGTTTCCGCCACTTACACACTTTGCGCCTCACACATGCCGCCCGATCTAGTAATTTGATGGGGGCAGTGCGAGGTTCTACACCTTCGACAACCAGGACAAGTGATTACATGACACAGTAAAAAAAAAACTCAAAAATCGCTCAAGTTCATAGAGTCAGATGACATGTAAGTAGACATTAAGAACTTGGAAGCACTGGCTGATGCCATGGCCAGCTAAAACCTTGCTTGCGACTCCTGGAGAACGAAATAGGTAGATTTACAAGTAGCAATACAATAGAAACATGAATACAAGAGACAAACACATCAGACTTTTGACATGTAGCTTGTGACCTTGTACAAGGTCATTCAAGCCCGCAAGCTCACAAGCCAGGTCCTGGAACTCGCAAGATCCCTCGTTTCACTCCCATTGGATCACACAGATTTATTTCCTTTGACCCTGGATTTGACTGGTACATGCTTCCATTGCCTCTGGGTGTATCTCCTCCATCACTGATAATTTTTTTTTCAGCCCCACTTTCAACCATCGCTTTGACCTTGCGAGCTTGTGCCACAAGCTGCTAAGCCCAACAAGGTCACAAGATCTTTGTCAAAAGACTGATGCTACATGGAAAGAGCAGAATCCTAATCAAGACTTGTGAGCCTTCTTGGGCGAGACAAGTCAAAGCTGCCGGTGAAGCACTTAATGGGCAAGGCGCTGCTCCACTTTCAGCAACACCAAGATGTCTATGCAGAGGGCATCCACCCAGTACTTACAAGTGATTGTCATCCTTGTTTACACTGCATGTCAGAATGAAACAAAATTTGACAAATTACCCCAGCCAACTTCAAGAGGCATGACCAAAGTTGTGGAAGTGATTTCCACTTCCACTCGGGCTCTTCCAGGCGACACCATCCTGATTGGTGTCAACTTCCACTTCCACTGGGAGCTTGTCAGTGTCACTTCCACGCCCAATCCTGCTGCCACCGCCCATCTTATATAATGCTGCTGTCCAATCAATATTCAATTCGGAATTCTCTTGTGCGAAACTGCAACAATTTCAGTGGGGTCCGGGGAATATATGGAAACTAATGGAAAAACAGCCCCAGAAACGCGACATAGTCAACGCACCACATGTATACACTGTCTTAGACGATCATGACCCACGGCAGCATCCTGGCCACTGGCACAACCAGCGTTGGTGAAGAACTCATCAAGAAGCACAAAGTGCGGGGGTGTACTCAGTAGGTGGGTGGTGGTTGAGAGCAGGGGTGGGGTGTTGAAGCAGGCTGCACAGATGAACTGAGATCAACAGTGAGAAACTCTGTATTGATGACTATGAAACTACATGCCTGAGGTCAACAGTGAGAAACTGGGGACCTAGGCTACATGACAGCTGACTATATACTTGTCAGAAGATATCCATCTGATATGGGAATTCTCCCATGATATGCTCTTTCCTATTGTATTTACCAATTAGGACTTCCTTTTGTATGGGAAGAGTCCCATGTCAGATGAATATCAGAAACATGGTCACATGACCAGAACACAAGAATGCCATCAGTCCATCAATCAATTGTTGGAGATTGTGTTTTGGAGTGTCCGATCACATGATGATATACATCTCCTTCTTATTGTGTTCACCTTCATCTTCTTTCTTATTGTTCTGATCACTATCTTTCTTATTGTCCTGGTAGTGATCTTTCTTATTGTCTTGGTACAGATCTGGCTCTATTGTCTTTGTAGGTATATAACTAGCTACCTTGCAATGGATCTGGGCTTTTCGCATCCCATCTGTGACCGCTGTACCAGCACCCATCTGAGACCCTGCCTTATCAGCACCCTATCTGAGACCACCCTCCCCTTTATTTCAACATCAATATCATCTGTTGATCAACAACCTCCAACATGGGGTACCAGCCACACGCTGCAGGCCACAAACAATGGGGAGCCATTAGTGAGGGCAAGCACAATGGCTCAGAGTGCATGTCAAGAGCGGTTTACCAAAATTGTGGGCTGATGCGCCATCATAATCTGATCGGACCGACTCCCACTTCCACTGGCTGCGTACTTCCACTTCCATTCAAGCTCACTGCTACGTCTACTAGCAACTTCCACTTCCACAACTTCTGTATATACTCCAACTTCGCCCTGTACTTACTCCTTGGGCTCAATGATCAATCACCTTCTTGCTTTTGCCAGCCTCGTACTTGCGGAGCATCAATACTTGCACCCACTCCGGGGTCCCCTCCAGAAAGGACTTGAGTTCCAGTAGAGGCCATATAGCATCTGCCAGTGGAAACAATGAATACAGAGAGCAGGCATGCAGTGTGTTCTTGCAGCAGCAGCTCGCGCTGCGATGCGTACTTCAGCATCGGATGTGGCTTTGCAGCACCGGTCAGGAACATGGGGAAAACCCATGTCGTGTTAGGTGGTACATACAAGGCGGAATCGTATAGCTAGCAAGTAATCAGCGACGACAAATATGATCCCTTGATCGCAAATATGATAAGGCCATTTCACGTGACTTTTGGGTATGTGAAGAAACCTTAGCCAACAACCCAATCAGTTATCAACATCTTACAATCTGCCATCATGGACTGATCTACCAGCCGGGTCTTACCTCAACCCCTACTTGGTACTCCACTCATGTCCCCCCCCCCCTACACGTCCCAATCACCCCTGGTACCTAGTTCGATCATGATCATGTATTATATACCTCTACAGTCTCAGTACTTAGTCTATTCTCCCTACGGTCTAGTCTACCTCTTGAGCACCGTCTGTTGCTTTCTCGCTTGGTCACCTTGTTTGATCACAACTAGATGTTGGAATAAGAGGGCCGGAGGTATGTCCGCTCCACAAGGTCAATTAGAGGGCAACTAAGAGGAGTTGGTGAGAAGCCAATGTATTTCTCTATGGAGAACAATTCCAGAGAGGGAAGCTACTTGTACAAAATGTGGGGATCAACTAGTAAGCTACTATGCACTAATCTTGGTACATAGATATCATGTATGTAAATGTCCGTGACAATCGTGAGAGGGAAAGGAACATGCCCAAGGCCAACCGGCTGGAGTCTTTAATCAACTGAGACTTCGAACAACTTTTCCGAATGTGGCATGTATGCTCTGCCTATAGAACTTCGGCATGCAATGGATGTTGCGTCACCACCTGAACACGGCTTCTCAGATATGGCATCTGCTCGGATGTGGTGTCTGCGAGGCCACTAGTACTTGCACTTCTAGACCGGGACTTCCCACGGTCTAGCCCTAACCTCGATTCTTCGTCTGGCCAAAATTTTAGCGAGCATCAGCCTACATGGCGGAGGCCACCTCAGGCTCACGGCCTCAGTCTCCAGCCCCCGAATCATCACCTCTGGTCACCAGTCTCCCGTCAGACGTGCTCTCTGATCCAGATGATGCGAATTTCCTCTGGGCTTGAGATGGAGAACCCCACTCCCCACCACCGTCCAGCCCACCCCTTGTCCTCATGAGCCACAATTCCCACGACTTGCGCTCACCAAAAAGGAAAAGGAAGGGTGATGTTGATAAGGCAGATGCTCTGGCTGCAGCAATAAGCCTCAGCCTGCTAGACAATGCAAATTCCGCCTCCATTCCTGCTGCTGCTGCAACCTCAAACCTCGTACCCCCACCTCCACCTCAACGTAAGTTATTACCAACTCTATCAATTGCAATGTGCCTGATCATATCCCAGCCGTCAACGAGGAGGATGTCAAGGCGCTCGCCGATGCCCTTGTTGAAACAGGAAACACAGTGGACTGAGTCAACAGTGAGAAACTCTTTTATTCAATATGAGAAGAAATACATACCTGAGTCAACAGTGAGAAACTGGGGACTCAGGTCTACTCTAGCTGGTATATAAGTGTACCAAGACAAAGGGAATGCCTAAATAAGAAACTACAAGGGGAATACCATAAAGGGAACAAGGGCATGATGCCATCAAACACGATCACATGATCAAAACATATACAAGCATGACATCAGTCCATCGATGATTTATGATGCAATCAGTGATCTCCAACAGCCCTGGCCCTCAGCCTTCAAACAAACCCCTCCTTGACCTTCACATTCACATCCTCAACTGGGCAGCAACCCCTCTCCACCGAGCAGCTTGCCAGCATTGACTATTTGACTGCAGCACAGCTCAATGCCGACGCCCACAGAGAGGGATTTCTTATTGATGATGATCAGGAGCTGGATGGCCTTGACCAACGAGAAGCGGAGCAAATGGAGGCAGCCATGCAAAGATTGGCCGGTGGTGACTTTGACTTGCAGGAGGAGGATGTCGGTCAGATGGAGATATGTGAACATCTCATAATAGAGCAGTACGCTGCCTACAACCGACACATGAAAGAGGCGGCCGATGTGAGGGAAGCCGAGCGTCTTGCTAGACCAATCCCGCCTCCTGCCTCCAGCTTGCCGAACGAGGATGCCACCCCCCTACCATTGTTCGAGCTCATCTCCGCCCCTCCTCCACCTATATCCCCACCAAACGCACATCCCAAAGCTGATACACCTCCTGGCGACTCAGATGGCGCCGCCTCCGACTCCGAGTCCACCAGCTTGGATGGTGATTCTTCACAGCCCAAGAGCCCCAGGCGGAAGGCGCAACAAAGCGTCAACTATCTGGTGCAGAAAGCTGTCAGGGGGTGGAAACATATATTCCAGCAGGCCAGAGAGCGGCGGGAGGTGGATGAACGGGCGTGGCAAGAGCAACTTGAAATGATCCTTCGTTGCAGCGATGAGATTTCGGACAAGCAGGCACGCCAGCGCTTCGCCCAACAAGCAAGGCAAGCCGAGGCCAATCGGCAAGCAAAAATGTGGGCCAATCATGTTGAAGCAGGCAGCACAGATGAACTGAGGTCAACAGTGAGAAACTCTGTATTGGTGACTATGAAACTACATGCCTGAGGTCAACAGTGAGAAACTGGGGACCTAGGCTACATGACAGCTGACTATATACTTGTCAGAACAAAAGGAAGTCCTAATTGGTAAATACAATAAGAAAGAAGCATATCATGGGAATTCTCCCATGTCAGATGAGTATCAGACACACGGTCACATGACCAGAACACGAGAATGCCATCAGTCCATCAATCAATATCATCAGTTGATCAACAACTTCCAACACTCCCCCGGGACCTGGGCAGTCTCGCCTAGCTCCCCCGGATTCCCATAAGTCCTAGTAGACGTTGCAGAGCAGGACGAGGGAGGGGCTTGGTGAGCAAGTCAGCTAACTGCTCCTGGGTTGGCACATATTCAATACGAAGAGTGCCTCTGGCCACTTCATCTCGAAGCCAGTAGTGAGCAAGGTCAAGATGTTTCATCCGACCATGGTGCTCAGGATTTTTGGAGACCTGAATGGCAGACTGGTTGTCCATGTAGATCACAGAACTGCCAAACACCTTGTACCCCAACTCCCATAGCAAATTGTGCACCCATTTAGTCTCCTTGCCTGCATCCACTCCTGCAATGTACTCTGCTTCAGTGGTGGAAAGCGAGACTGTAGACTGCAGCTTGCTCTTCCAGCACACTGGTGCACCATTCATCATGACAACATATCCACCTGTGCTTTTCCCAGTGTCTTTGCAGCCACCATGATCAGCATCAGTGTAGGTAATGAAGGAAGTGCCAGATGGTGATTTGGTGTAGGTGAGTTTGTAGTTCAGAGTACCTTTGATGTAACGGAAGAGATGCTTCACAGCCTTCCAGTGGGCTTCACCGGGATTGCTATTGAAGCGGGAGAGGATGCCGACAGCAGTGGAGATGTCAATGCGCGTTTGGGTAGCCAGATAGAGAAGAGATCCAACTGCAGAGAGATAGACAGACTTGTACTGCTTGGACTCCTCTTCAGTCTTGGCTCCCATTTCCTTGGTCAGGACAAGCCCAGGAAGCATTGGAGTGCTCACTGGCTTGCAATCTGACATGTGGAACTGCTCAAGCATGTTCACAGCATATTGGCGCTGTGAGAGAGAGACGGTGCCAG
This sequence comes from Roridomyces roridus, assembly GCA_029378245.1. NCBI lineage: Eukaryota > Fungi > Basidiomycota > Agaricomycetes > Agaricales > Mycenaceae > Roridomyces > Roridomyces roridus. The sequence goes on from JARKIF010000006.1 coordinate 2,487,937, forward strand.
CCTCAAAGTCGCGCTCAATCTTGATGCCCAGTAACCACTGTGTGGGACCAAGATCCTTGACCTTGAATGATTGGCCAAGTTGAGCAATGACCCTGTCTATGTCTTTGTTGTCTTTGGCAGCAATGGTGCCATCATCAACATAGATAGGAAGGATGATCCGCACTTTGCCATCATAGTAGACATAGCAAGAGCGATCAGACTGAGTGCACCGGAAGCCCATAGTTAAGAGCTTCGCATTTAGCTTCTTGTTCCATTGTCGGCCAGCTTGTTTCAAGCCATAGATGGACTTGTTAAGTTTGAGAAGCTGGCCCTTCTCTCCTTGTGGAAACCCTTCTGGCTGATTCATAAAGACATCCTCCTCCAGGTCTCCATTGAGGTAAGCAGATGAGAAGTCAAAGGAACGAAGCTGAAGATCATGCTGAGCAGCCAACGCAAGGACAATGCGCAGGGTGGCATGCTTGAAGGTGGGGGAAAAGATCTCGTTGTAGTCAATGCCATGGCGCTGACCACGACCATCTGCAACAAGTCGAGCTTTGTAGCGCTCAATTGAGCCATCAGACTTGTGCTTGATGACAAAGACCCATTGAGAGCGAATTGGCTTGACGCCAGGAGGTGCATCTACAACATCCCAAGTGCAGTTCTCAAGGAGAGAGTTTATCTCTGAGACTGCAGCTTCTTCCCAAAGATGTGCATCAGGTCGCCGCAATGCGTCATGATAAGAACGCGGATTGCCTGACTGGATGGCTGACCTGGCATACTCCACAGAAACCGAATTGGCTTCTTGCAACACCACATCTGCTGGATTGCCTTCATGAGCAACGATCAGAGCGCTGCCTGAAGTGAGCAGCAACTCATCATCGCTTTCTGAGTCTGGATGGGGGACAGGCTCAGGCTCAGGCTCATCATCAGAATCAGGGACAGCAGGAGCTGGCTCCCTAGGCGCTGTTTTCCACCATTCACCAGGCTGCCGATGTTGGGTAGTTTGGCCATGGAAGCGGCGGCGTGCAGCAATTCCAACTGGTGAAGGGGGGTTTGGAGCTGGATCTGGTGACTGGGAGCGGCTAGGTGGCAGCTCGACTTGAGCTGGTGCTGGTGGAGGAGTGTGAGGAGGGGAAGGAGGCTCTGGATTTTCAGCCTCAGGGGGTGCTCGATGCACATTGAAACCATCATCATCATCGTCATCACTATCATTTCCATCTCCCCCGGCATTGTGCACACCCTTGGGCTTGGTGGCAAGTAAAGGTAGGTTTTGGATGGAGGAGGAAGGAGGTTTTTTAGGGCAACGCCGCATGGCTTGTGGGTTGTTCCCAGGGAAGTAGCGCTCGTCAAAGACAGCATGTTCTGCAATGACAATCTTCCGAGTGACAGGGTTGTAGAACTTCCAACCCTTGTATTCTGTTGGATAACCAACAAAGATGCATTTCTGGAAGTGTATCCCAGAGGCATCGCGTTTGTCCTTCTGCACAGGCACATAGGCAAGGCAGCCAAAGACCCGAAGATGTGTCACATCCGGCTTCTCCTTGTGCCAAAGCTCATAGGGAGTGGTGTCATCCGGAATGTGAGACGTAGGATGCATGTTGGCCACATGAATGTAAGACTCAACAGCAAGTGCCTTGAAAGAAGGCGGAAGATTTGCTTCATGCAACATAGCAGTTACATGTTCATCAACGGTGCGATTGCCCCGTTCAGCCATCCCGTTCTGTTGCGGTCTATTCCTCGTTGAATGACGACGCACAATGCCCTCTGCAGCCAAAAAGTCTGCAAATTCAGTGGACATGTACTCTCCACCTTCATCATCCTGGAACGCCTTGATTTTGCGATTAAAGTGATTCTCAGCTTGCGCCTTGAACACCTTGAACGCTTTCAATGCTCCACTCTTGCGCTTCATGTGCATAGTTGCTTTGAAGCCTGTGTGATCATCTATGAAGATAATACGATGCTTCCAGCCCTCACGGGTGAAAACCTTGTATTGCTTCAGATCAGAGTGTATGAGATCAAGAGGCGCCTTGGAACGATGTCCAGTAGAGGGAAATGGAGCCGCGTTGAGCTTTCCTGCAATGCAGGGCTCACAGATTGGATCTGGTTTCTGGTTTGAAGTCAACTTTGCACCAGTCACCAACTCCTTGCTCAAGATCCTCTGGGTGTCAGCATGATGCCCAAGCCGCCGATGCAGCAGTTCCAGATCAAGAGGCAAGGTGCCAACTGCAGACATAGCTGCATAAGTCGGCTGTTCAATCTCTCGGACATATGCCTCGTTCCTCTCATCAATGTCTGCCTCAAATAACAGCTCTCCTTCCCTCTTGAAAGAGATCAGAGATCCCTCCATGAGAATAGAATAGCCATGAACTTTGGACAGGTAGGTCTCAGAGATGAGATTATGGGACAACATTGGAACATAGAGGACATTTGTGAGGATTATAGAACGGCTGTGGCGTCCATGTACAAGTGGCTCAAGCCGGATCTCTCCAATCAGCTCGGAGTATACAGCAACTCCATTGGCCACAAGAATGGCAGCTCTGTGCGGACGTGCATTGAGCAAGTGTTCACGCATGTGGGTCATGTGTGAAGTAGCTCCAGAGTCTGGTTTCCATTGTGTGGACTGTAAAGCTGAATTGTAGAGAATGCTTGCACTAGATGCCAGATGAAACAGCTCTTCACTAGGGGTTTCTTCCCTGTCCTGAAGCAGCTCCAAAAGCTGAGAGCAGTTGAACAGGGTGTGACTGGGATTACCACAACCAATGCACGAGGCAGGAAGGGCAGGAGGGTTGACAGGAATGCGATACGGCATCGAAATGATAATGATGATGTGGTGGCAGATCAAATGATCGCAGGGATTCAGAACAAAGCAGGGATGCCTATGTCTGATAGATAGATGCTAGAACCAGTGCAGAGCAGCTGCTGCCCTCAGGAACGCGTGTGTGAAAGGATGTGACTAAAACTAGCTCTACTGAGCAACCAGTTGTCGAGCACTCGGGCCCTAACCCCAGAAGCAACGGATTGACTACCGTTTGTTTCCTGGTGGACTAAAGACTACCTCCCAAAGAGGGTTTGTCCCAACAGTTGAAGCTCCTATCTACAAGGCTCACACACAACGTTATAAGGGTAGCAGAGCGCGGAAAAAATGCGCAAAAATGCGATGGGATGGTTATCTCAGAGCAATGACTTAGTTCAGGCCGGGGCCCATAACCTGTTGAAGCAGGCAGCACAGATGAACTGAGGTCAACAGTGAGAAACTCTGTATTGGTGACTATGAAACTACATGCCTGAGGTCAACAGTGAGAAACTGGGGACCTAGGCTACATGACAGCTGACTATATACTTGTCAGAACAAAAGGAAGTCCTAATTGGTAAATACAATAAGAAAGAAGCATATCATGGGAATTCTCCCATGTCAGATGAGTATCAGACACACGGTCACATGACCAGAACACGAGAATGCCATCAGTCCATCAATCAATATCATCAGTTGATCAACAACTTCCAACAAATCATGCTCCCCAACAGCTGGGAATGAGGCCGGGAGTCCCGGTGAATGTTGCCGGTGTTCGAAAAAGGTGGAGGAGAGCGTCAAGGTTGCGGAAATTCACCGGTGAATCACCAATGCTCGCCGTGTGTGTCCTATGCAGCTGTCTGCACCCCAAGGGGTGAGTTGTCTGCGAATTGATGGCAGGTATTTCTCGGTGGTCAACGACATCTTGGCTGCCAGGCAACCCCTGGATTCTACACCGACAGCACAGTCTAATGGCACGGTGGCATCTCCGTCTGTGCCGTTGCCGCAGCCGGTGCAAGCCGTACATCTACCGAAACGGATACAGCCGGCCAAGTTTTGTGAGTAAGGTCAATACCAGTGAGCTGCGTGCGTGAAAGGGTGTGAAAAAAGTACTGCATTGGCTCTTTTGATCCTCTGCACAAATAACTTCAATCACCCGTGATCAGAACGATTGCTCTTTCTCAGCGCCACTACATTGAGACACTACACGTTAAGTATGGACTGGCAAACTCCAAACCTTTGATGCACCTCCAGCAGCACCAGAATTACGTGGAGAGTACCAATTCATGATTGGAGGACTCATGTAATCAATGGGATACAGGACAAGAGGAATGCCAAATGCTTATTGTGGCACATAGTGTGTCGTGAACCGTGCAATGGAGAATAAATAGCAAAACGGGCTTGGTAATATAATGTCCAATTTATCATTTTGTACAACAAGAAGGGAGCGTGAAAAAGGCCAAACAGCGGTTGAATCCCCCAAGCGGGGATGTATGTATCCTAATAACGACTATGGGTGCATCTGAGAGCTAACGGATGGGGACGGTCACAAAATGTAGATGGGGATAAGGGTCAGAACAAGCCGGAGAGACAGGGATATTCTGCCTCTGCCGCGTCCCGGCACGCACAGTGGTAGTAACCTACCCGCTGGTCAAAAAAGAACTGATGCCAATTGAACATGGCGGTCCCGCTTGATGCCATCTGCTGCCATAAGGACACATACTCCTCACGGAGTTTGCAGGATTGGAAGAGGGTGAAGCCTGGGGCAGCGATCTCCTTGAGCTCTGTGCCAACAACACCTCTCGTGTGTATTGTCAAGCTGTCCAGAGATGGGAACTGGTCCCTCAGAAGATAGACACGGTGTGGTTGCCAGTGTGGGTGACAGGTAAACTCGCAGATGGTACCAGATGGTATTGCAGCGGGGCACTGCAGAAGCCGTCAGGTCCTAAGATGACTGGCAGAGAATCCTCAAAATGCTCATCCTCATGGTTCTGGGATCTGTGTTTGCAGTACTACCAATCAATGGCCACCCCTGATATTGTGAGACTTTGGAGGCCTTGCAGACCTCCTCCAACTCTGACCGCTTCAGCAGCTCTCCAACCTCGAGAACATTGCCAGTAGACGCTAGCCCGTGGTGGATGATCAAATGCCAATTCTCCCATGTCAGAGGAGTATCAGAAACACAGTCAGTCACATGACCAGAACACGAGAATGCCATCAGTCCATCAATCAATATCATCAGTTGATCAACAACTTCCAACACTCGCTACATTAGGGGTACATAGTAGCTTACTAATTGGCCCCCACACTTTGTATAAGTAGCTTCCCTCTCTGGAGTCATTCTCCAGAGAAAGAACCCAAATACATTGGTTTCTCACCAACTCCTCTTAGTCGCCCTCTAGTCGACCTTGTCGAGCGGACATGCCCCAGGCCCTCTTATTCCAACACTCACATGCAGGTTATTCTCTACTTTGACCCCATGGCTTTTAGCACATTTCAATATTCTGAACATGTATCCCAACTCAGAATGCAGTGGTACAAATTTTGATGTTGTGACAGGCTGGAAATGAGACTACTAGCTGATGTGCTCTAGACTGGCTGGACTCAAGGATGTTGGCTGTACTGTAAACTGTTTAGGTATTGGAATTGAAAAAGGCCAAAGGCACTCGAGAGTCAAATTGAGTCTGCAGAATGTGGGGAACATCCTCGGCGCCTGCCGCTCACCAATCCTTGGTCCCGTCGGCTTGCCGCCTTGAGCCCTGACTCTGCCACTTGACACCCTGGCACTCATCCTGTACAGGACCTCACAAGGGTGAAATGCCTCCCGTACCACCGCCTCCACAATGGACGGCACCAGCACCCTCTGTGCACTGCGGCTACCCCAGGACCGCATCTTGACCATGGCCTCGCACAGGTTTTGTGCAAGCAGAGAGAGAGTCTTCATGCCCCTGCGATATGAGATCCCACATGTCCCCAGGCTCCAACCCAACCAACCAACTCTCCTCCGTGCCCTCAGGAAACTGCAACTGGCATACGTGTGGTTCATTCTTGTGTGGCCCCATAAAACTGCACATCGTGAATGTGGCCATTGTTGATGATTTGTCTAGTTTCCAATGCACCAGGAATCTGCCGGGACCGCTATTGACACGGTGAATGTCAGCTGTCCACTGGGACTGGGCTGCTTGCTTTTTTTTGTCATTGGCATGACTGAAAAATGTTGTTTCAATGGCGCGAGTGTTGGAGATCAGTAATTGCATCATCGATCATTGATGGACTGTTGTCTTGGTGTTGTAATAAGGGGGAGGGTGGTCTCAGATAGGGTGCTGATCTCAGATAGGGTGCTGATAAGGCAGGGTCTCAGATGGGTGCTGATATAGCGGTCACAGATGGGAGGCGAAAAGCCCAGATCCATTGCAAGGTAGCTAGCTATATACCTACAAAGACAATAGAGCCAGATCTGTACCAAGACAATAAGAAAGATCTCTACCAGAACAATAAGAAAGATAGTGATCAGAACAATAAGAAAGAAGATGATAGTGAACACAATAAGAAGGAGATGCATAGATGATAGTGAACACAATAAGAAGGAGATGCATATCATCATGTGATCGGACACTCCAAACCACAATCTCCAGCACTTGGTACACATATATACCAGCTAGAGTAGAGCTGAGTCCCCAGTTTCTCACTGTTGACTCAGGGGTGTATTTCTTCTCATATTGAATAAATCAGTTTCTCACTGTTGACTCAGTTCAAGGCAGGAACTTACATTGATCCATGGATGCACAGCCTCATCTCTGTTGAAATATGAACCTCGCGAGTTGGCTGCTCAATGTTACCAAGTTCAAACAGGCATAAAACACAACAAAGCCTCCAATACTATCCTCAAGGTTGTCAAAATCATTCATGACAGAACAGGGGACGAGGTAAAGAAGTCAGGAGATCTGAACTAGCAGTCCCAATCCGGAGCAACAAGGCCATAAAAAGGGGCAGCAAGACGGACCAGGGTGATCTCAACCTTCGGTCAATGTACAGGGAATAAAGGAGAAATCTGCATTCTAGGATGGTAACCTTATTCTCCAAAAATGTTGAGTACAAATCGGGTCCTTATGCACAGAAGATTCACGACGCAACCAGAGTAGCCACCCATGCAGTCAGAGTCCAACGTCAATGCACATCGCCTCCGCAAACCACTCCTTGCCAGATCGAAACCGGGTGATTGAGGATTAGACCATGAGCGAGTCCGAGAAGCCCAGAAGAAGTGAGAGGCGTCGGCGCGCGAGGGTGGCACAGATCGAGGTGTGGGGACACAAAGCAACCGGAAACAGAGACATGGAGGTATTGAGACGTCGAAGAGGCCGTGCTGGGGCAGGAGAGCAGATGAAAGTCGAGAGTAACCCACGCGGCGCACGGTTGCAATCGGCAATTAGGAGTTGCCGGCGGCATCCAGCCGTTAGGATCCGCAGTCAGATGATATGATGTGCCGGCAGGTGACGGGAGCTGTAGCAGCAGTCCGTGCCGGTGATCTACTACCACTGGTGTATGTAGAAGTAAATAGCTTGGATCAGAAAGATGCGGTAACAGCCAGACGACTCCAATGATAAAGAAAACGGTGAAAGCAACCTAAGCTACATACGTATAAATCTCACAAGTAAATTACGACTGCGAAAGGTCCATGCGCAACCAGCGTTGGTGCAAATGCCGTGGGATCCGACAACGAGTAATGGATAGGCAGGCTCGTCCGACAGAGATAGAGAGGCGGCACGACCGACTTACAATGTTGCACGGTTATTTGAAAGAGCGGGTCTCTGACATATTTACGGACATCAATCAAGAGGCTCACATTCTAGGCAGCTACATACAGTGCCTTGAAAATTAGACATATTGAAGCAGCTGGCAGAGAGAGATGGATCCTGCCGCACATCGAGTAGTGCCGTTAGCAATCGTCTGACTCCCACACGACCTCTTCATTCAAATTCATGCGCTAACCGCCCAACGTGGCCACAGACAGGGACATTGCCATGATTATGCGTGGACTATCTAAGACCGAGATCTAGACCTTGAAGAATTGACTATGCTCGAGAACGTAGGGCACGCACCCCAGAGTCCCGGTGTCAAGCGGGGCCGCACCTTCAAGGTACTCCCATCTTCCTCCGCAGGCACTGGGTATGAGAAGGCTTGAAAGTGGAAGGTAAGGCTTTGTCCCAAACATGCAGGCGGACCAACACCAGCGAGATTGGAGTTGTCGAGCGGTGATTTGGACGAAATGGAATAGAAATTGAAGACTTACAATATCTGTGATCGTGCGCCAACGGTCCAAACCGCAGGGTAATCGAAGGCGTCGTCCGAAAGGAAGAGGTCCCGGGCTGAGGGAGGTAGAGAGTGCTGCGCGTTCCCTGCTGCCTAGATGTAATCGAATTCGTCACGGGCGCCGCAGTCTCGAGCTCGATGGCTTGGAACCAGATGTTGTTTGATGAAGCGACAGTGGGTCTGACGGTGCCAGTCGCAAATGACAGGTGGTCGGCAGAGAGGGGGGCGGCACCCCGTTTGGTTCTGGTGTTGTCCCCACAAGTATATTTATTTCCGTCACTCTTCGTGTGTTGGAGACTTGTAGTGCTCATCACTAGGGGTTTCCAGGCGCAGAAGCGGAATCGCAAAGCTAAGGCCCCAAGGTCCGTGAAAACGGAGAATTCAGGCGAGTTGAATGGAATTCAGAATGCTCCGTCTGAGAGAGAGAGTTGGGATGGTGTGAGAGATGTGCAAGGGTCGGATTCGTCAGATTGCGTGTGGTGATGGCGGTCGTACTGAAACAGAGGATATAGTGGGGAAACGATGTGTACGTCCCACTGTCTCAAATGCGGAGTGATTTCCCATTTGCCGTTTGTGATCACAGAGAGCCTGTGGATTTTCATTGCTGTCTCGTCTGGCTCCAACGTCTGCGAGAACGCCGGAGTGGTATCCAAAGCGGCAGCGTGCAGAGAGTCCTCAGAGAGTATCTACAGAAAAATATTCGGGCCTCCAGCGTCGCAGGAAGGACGGTATCGAGCGGGACATGATGGTGAGAAGCAAGAAGTAGATACACATGTACAAACAACCTCGGCAACAAACTGGTTGTTCAGCTGGTTTCAAGTTGAATCTGGAGGCCCTCGTGGAGCATCTGCATCAGAACTAGTCCTCATTCGCTCATGTCCTGTGAAATGGACACCCAATACCAACACCTGCACGGACAGAATATTTCATTTAATCCCCACCGATGAACATCTCTCTGTATTGAGATACACTATTGGGACTCCATGAAGCATGCTCCCAACCGTTTTTCTACATGGTGAGAGCCAGATTAGCGGTTAATGCCCTGTATGTACCCCCTGTGGTAGTTGCCCTACGAAATGGCCTGGTATTCTTTGAAGGCTATTTGGATTGCCATGATCTTCTGTATTTCCGAGTTTGAGAGTCCTTCCTTGGTCTCAATCAATGTACCGCCATCTACAGCACATTTCTTTCACAAATGTGCACACCCTCAATTTGGGGTACAATTTCTGTACCGCCACGGGGCCTACATCTTTATTCCTCGGTGCGCTTACAGTCGCGCAAGTCTATACTTGTGGTTTACAATGAAATTCGGGCCTCTGGCTCATTGAATTCCTCGTCCGAACGCGCACAAAATGACATGTTTGTACATTGTGTCGCCGCCGAGGGGAGAGTATCGCGTGCGCAGAAGTCTGACTCTTTTCAACATTCAAAATCCAAGACCGCCTTAATTCCAAATTTTCACATTTTTCTGTGGCCCCGATCCCCCGTACCCCGCCCATCAATCCCGATTTTGCGGTGTTTGGCAACAAAACATTGTCAGGCACCACAGAATTGTCATCCGAGGCTCCGAGAAAAAAGGGTTGAGTAGGCTTTGTCGTAACAGTTGTATTCCATCAAGTATTTCTCATTTACTTGGCAACGCAGTCGCTCGGTGAAAACATTTCGTTAGATTGATGTGTTGATTTCTATTTGTCCTCTCTTGCTTTCTACCACCATCATCATTCCCCGAGCCACTCTCTCCTCTGCTGCTGCTTCCTCAATCATGTGCTAAACCTCAAGTACCAACTCTGAGTGTTCCTCTCGCAACTTTCATTTCAGTGCCGTATCGTCCGGCTGGGCACTAGCACTGCCGGCTTTTCATCCTGTGAGGGAGCTCTGCTCGGAGGGACTAGAATGGACACAATATGGGATTTTAGGTGCGTGTTGAACGCTCCTCGCGCCGTTCATTCACTAACTACACATCTAGGCATCATCCATGCTGTTTCCCTGACCCATCTCCGACCCGCCTTCCGATATGGCTCTCCCACATTGCACTACGCGGACGCTGGCTTGAATTCCGCCTCTTCTGTTTCACGCGTGATCTTCCACACCCCGTTCCACCGCGCCGTCAAGAGTGTCCCTCACCCATGCCGCTTTCTACGCTGGGCTAATACAACGGCCCTATGTGGGCAAGGTGTATTTACAGGCACAAATGGTTTGCATAGTCTCCCTTTATCTTAACATTCCACATAGATACGTCCACTGCAACACATGCGTGTCCAGTGGTATAGACATCTTACATTCCGCAATGCAGTAGAGAATGTGCCCCGATATGTAAGTCTCACTATATTCGCTCTGGTTTGCTTTGCTCTCCTCGACAATTCTCCGTTGATGGACGCAAATCCTTGATGGAAAATCCTTGCTAAGAATTTGTGCTTGTGAATTCCAGAACCGCTCCTTCAAGGTCACAATTGCCTTCGTTTTCCAGAAGGTGGTGTTGGCTTTTCTCACCCAGGACAACATTTTTACAGTGAGTGTGAGCACAAGCACTCGTGGTTGTGCTGAACCAGCTTACCTGCAGCCCACATGGAGCTTGCAAGACAACTTTGATACTCCTCCCAGACATGAATCCTAAAGAGTTCTTGGTCCGACTGGTCAATTCAAAGATCACACCTGTGCAAATGTTGCGCAAATGCTGCACAAACACAAAATTTGCGCAGCATTTGCATGGCATGCAAATATTCGGTTGCTCCTAGTGTGACCCGTGAATGTCTCCTTCCTCCGTGATTTCCTTCTCAGGATACCTGAGGCTGCTGGCAGCTGCTCCCTTTGGCGAAAGCAAGATTCCAAGACATTGATGTCCAGCATGGATGATGGTCAAGTTCAAGAGCATCTCGTACTCGCAGGTACTCACCAGCTACCAGGTTTGCATCCTCTAGCTGCCAGGTATCTTCATGCATCTGCATCAACTTTTCAAATTGGGATGAAATGACAGAAAAGTGGTCGGCACCCATGCCTCAGCACCCCCCTCGACACTTGATCCCATCTGTGCCGCTGCTCATCAATTTATTGTTTGCCAGTAAGGTACACATCTTTTAAATTAATTTGCCACCCTCAACTCTATGACCAGCACAGTAAGTGGTTCATGATTGGCATTTCAGACTTGATGCTTCCACTGGCATTCATGTGTAGTACATACAAGGTCTGCACAGTTACTCCCTTCAGGTGCTAGTTCAGTGAATGAGGTGGTCAGTTGGGAGCGCCATTGCCGGAGCCTCGGAAGCTCTCCAACCCACCTCCTCACTCACTCAGTTATTATCTACACGCCAGGGTTTATATAGATTATTATTCAAAGCCGAGGTTGGCATGTCTTCATCAGCTGTGCCATGTTTATTGCATTTATATTGTATGGAATGTGATGACTGGAGGACATGACCATTTTCTCGGGTGGGCATGGGGCCGTAACCCTATCCAAATTGCAGAACATTACTCCTAGGGGACTCAGGGCCTACCTCCCCATGATCACCCCATGGGCTGCCATACACCTGTCTGTTGTCCCAATGGGCCCCCGTATGAACCATGGATTTGGTATTCTGGCACAGAAATCATTCCAGTTAAAACAAACTCATACCTGAACTGATGGGTGACTTGTCCATGGATTACACTGAGGATCAGACAGAGTTGTCCACAATCTATGATGCCAATCACATGCAGCATATTCTGTGGGGTCCAACATTCATCAATCGCAACTGCAACCCGAAAGTGCCAGTAAGTTCCTTTGCACATGAATCATTGACTGATCTGAATATGCGAGCAGTTGTATGGGAAGTGGGGAACCCAAGCAATGATAGTTATCACCTTTGGGGAGGAGCTCTTTGTCCATTACGGCGACGAGTTTTGGGCTGGCGGTCTTACGTGCAATTGCAATGCACCTCCTGCAGCTGCGGTGCCCAGAGAAACACGGATACATATTCCTCGTGAACGAACGGCTCAAGGATGTGAAACGGCGCGGATCAAACAGAAGGAGAAAAACCGGCTGCCCGGGAGCAGGAGCAGGGATAACCCAGAGCAACTGACCAATGTTCTCGACGTGGTTTCCTGGGACAGCATTTTGGACTTAATACATGTACAGATAAATGCTTGCATATCTCGCTCTGTTGGCAGGGGTGCAGTTACAATAAATGCAAAATGTGTCGCCTTCCCAGTTTCATTTTCAACGTGTACATACAGGATCCTGGTGTGTTTCCCTGCAAACGACTTTCAGAACACGTGATGGCCGTTTGAATTCCTGGAACTGTTCTGCCATCGATGCATATGGCGACGTCGAAATGAAATGCACATGAAACTCTAAGAGTGCTGTAGTTTACAGGGAAGTTTATGCATCCATCCGTTGAGGTGTTTGTTCCAGGACTTGGACGTGTTTCCCGAGACATCATCTCCAAGGAAGTCCACCAGCGTGTAGTAAATGGGATCGCGCACCAGTCCGATACCAGAAAACCCGGTAGGCAATCTACTTTGGGTTCGTAGGGCACTCACAAATCCTAGTGCTGTTACCCCGACTGCCAAGTCCATGTACTTTCGGTTGTATTGGCCATATGGTGAGTGCCGCAGTTCAGCCACTCTCAATCACCTTGCCAGGGCCGAACACAATCCAACAAAGATCCAACGACGAGAGGTGGCTCCACAGCCATGCATGGTCCCAGACTGTGTCAACAGTGTACTGATGCGGACAAATCTCTGCTTTGTCTGCTACCGCCAAAGCCGCAGTTAGTGTTGTTGCATTTGGGTGGGGTCGAATCACTTGCAAATTGTTATCTCCCTTGGAAAATTTGATTGGCCCAGGTTCTTGTATGGCAGTTCTCAAAGTTCGCGAGTCTGTGAGCAGCCCGATCTGGTCGTGCAGATGGTGAAAATGAAATTCTGTTGTTGACGTTACTCAAGGGCCCAGAGCAAACCGCTGTGCCATTCTTTGGGAGGGATGCACACGTAGCTCGCGGCGTGCCCAATTTGAACGGCGAGCCCTTGTACGGACATTCTTTACTGTTGACCTCGACAAGAAATCTGACACAGCCAGACAATAATACTGTTTCCTCTTTCCAAAGAATAAATAACGATGCCGGTACAGACCTACCGTGCGCATGACGGTCGCCTGTGCCAGGGGCGTCAAAATATTCCTCGTCCAATTCAATGTTGGAATAAGAGGGCTGGAGGATGGTCCGCTCAACGAGGCCGACTAAGGGGCGACTAAGAGGAGTATATGAGAAACCAATGTATTTGGGTTCTTTCTCTCTGGGGAATAACTCCAGAGAGGGAAACTACTTATACAAGGTGCAGGAGCCGACTAGTAAGCTACCATGAGTATCCGAGGTCCGTTTATCCGGTATTGGTACCGCTAATGTAACTATATCAGGCCGATCTGTCCCACACTGATCTTGGTACATAGATATTGTGTATGTAAGCATCCATGACAATCGCGAGAGGGAAAGGGAACCGGGTACCTAACTGCCAACCCGTTCCCACCATTCAACATTTGAAAGACAGCGCATGGGCGTTAATGGGTGGAATATGGGCCTCATCGACTCGGGCACAGGAGTGTCATGCTCAGTCATCTGCTCTCCACTTTATCTCGGCTCGAGTGGAGATCAACAATTACCCGTTTACCAGTCGGATAGAAAGGAGTCAAGAAAGATTTCTGGAGTACCCGGAGCACAAGGATCCATCATTAGATAGGATGGCCTTGGGAAAGAGTTTGTTGCTGAGACCCCGGGCCGGGGGCTCGATGGAGAGGCGATTCAGGAGCGGCGTAGGAGACTGCTGCAAAGCTGGAGTGAGCTGATGAAGGACATGCATGGGCTTGGATCAGGAGTGGTAGGAGCTTGGGATCCCGTGTATGTGCGCAGCGTTCAGCTCCAGCTCATCCTCGTTACAGCGATCCATCATCAACATTGCGCGTATGCCCGTCTGCATGTTGAAGGGCTCCTCGTCATCGTCGCCGAGCTTGTACAGGTTCTTGTCATCGACATTGACTGTCTAATGTTTGCTCAGCACCACTGTCTGTGGAGGATGGACAGGTTGTGTACAATGGAGGCATGCTGGCACATGAAAAATGAAGACATACTCAAGCAGCCTGTCATCCTCCTCCGAAGCCCAAAACTGGGTGCATAAACCTCTGCCTTCCAGCTCGCCATAGGGATTGATTCAATGATGGCCTTTTGTAATTGAGCAGCGTCAACCCAGACACCGAGCTCATCGGGGGAGTTGTGGTTATTGCAAGCTTTGTCTGCAGATGTCGTGAGATCGTTGTTGTGTTGGAGATTGTGGTTTGGAGTGTCCGATCACATGATGATATGCATCTCCTTCTTATTGTGTTCACCTTCATCTTCTTTCTTATTGTTCTGATCACTATCTTTCTTATTGTTCTGGTAGAGATCTTTCTTATTGTCTTGGTACAGATCTGGCTCTATTGTCTTTGTAGGTATATAGCTAGCTACCTTGCAATGGATCTGGGCTTTTCGCCTCCCATCTGTGACCGCTATATCAGCACCCATCTGAGACCCTGCCTTATCAGCACCCTATCTGAGACCACCCTCCCCCTTATTCCAACACGTTGCAGGAAGAGTGGCAAAGAAATACATGTTTTGCGGTTGTGGTGGGCCGACATGATTAGCACCGAAAACTTCTTGTCGTCAGAAACGGAAGTATCCGATTCTCGGTTAGGTAGTTTAGTGCTATTCACAATGCTCGCCAAAATCTCCAGCTTCCTGAGCTGCAAGATTGCCGGATGACGTCCTGTACCTCGGTGTTGCTCTGCTGCAAGTAATCTCTCCACGTTCTGTGCACATAGTGCGCTAACCATCGCGGTTGACCGGGCCGACGGTGATGGGGCATGTTGATACTGCTGCGAGCGGGATTCAGGTCAGGGCAAGCGGCGCAATGATGGGAAAAGACTTTTTACCAGTGCAAACGCTGCCGCCAGAGGCAGAGAACAAGGAAGAGGACAAGACGGTCGGTTGAGAAAGTACAAATCTCGACGCTGCGTTATTCTCCACCCTGTACCCAAGACGACGGCTGTTCCAGTCGATTTAAACGAGGATGACCGATACAAAGAAGAAGAGCATTTCTGTGCATTTGTGAGTGGTAGAGGCAGGTCAAGTTGAGTCACAAGGGCAGCGGAGCAAGCAAGCAAGGCACACGTGATTGAAGTTCCTTCATCTTCCCTCATCTTCCACTCTAGTCCCGACAACATGTTCTGAGAGTTGCGCCCAACTCCCACCACAGAGCAGGGCCAATTCAATGACTTTTTGATTCGTACTTCACACTCAAGTCTCAGTTCAAGCACAGACAAGGTTCACTCCCTCCCACTCTAACTTGTCAAGAGCCACAGACCTCCGAGCTGTTGAAACAGGAAGCACAGTGGACTGAGTCAACAGTGAGAAACTCTTTTATTCAGGTATGTAGAGAAGAAATACATACCTGAGTCAACAGTGAGAAACTGGGGACTCAGGTCTACTCTAGCTGGTATATATGTGTACCGAGACAAAGGGAATGCCTAAATAAGAAACTACAAGGGGAATGCCATAAAGGGAACAAGGGCATGATACCATCAAACACAATCACATGATTAGAACGTGACACAAACATGCCATCAGTCCATCAATGATTGATGATACAATCACTGATCTCCAACACGAGCAGCGCTCATGGCGGTGGGACCTGCATTACTTACACTCCCTGCACACGTACTACCTTAGAGAATCCCTTTGTGTCCCTGCACCTCATGTCTTCTGCTTCATTGAATGCAGCTTGTAACTTGCTATTTGATAAAATGGAATACACGAAAACGAAGAGGATGCCATGGTAGTATAACAAGGATCTGTGCCCAAGCTTCAGCGGCAACGATGAGGTTGGTTGGTGGGATTGAACGGAGATGCCTTCCACAGAATACCCAGCTGCAAGCGCGTCAGGCAGAACTGGGTGCACCGGCCCCAAAGTCCGCACCTTGTCTTGGATTTCTGTGTAACGACGGGTGGGGTTCTTTCTCGTCACCTGCGGACGATACTTGAGTTGGAGTTTGAGCCAGGTCATTGTGTCGCAGGCTGGGCCGCGCGTTAACGTTGGGGTCGTTGAAGAGGGCTATCTGTGCCCTTTTCACATGCTTTCTTGGCTGTTTTCTTGCATTTCAGCGTGCTGACGGCTGGGCAGGTCAAGAATCAAGAATGAGGACTGAGGGAGATGCGCACTCATCGTGCTGGTGCTGGTGGTGGTGGAAAGGAAAGGAAAGGATGAAGACGCATCGATGGAACGTGGTCATTTGACACATCTTTTGCATTAGCCTTTTTCTTGCAGCCTTTCAATTTGTTTCATACTTAGTTCAGGAGATATTAAAGCATTGTTCTCCTTTCTCCGTCGCCCGTACGAAAGAACACGGCCAAAACGCAGGTTTCGCACATATCAAGTGTTTTACATGTAACGGAGAAGACATCTCTTGCTCTTCTCTGCACCACCATGTCAGACCAAGTCCACGGAGGCATTGCCAACAACGAGGGCTGGAACTGCTACCTCAGGGTCAACGTCCAAGGGCTTTGTCATACGCCTCCGTTCGCCCAGAGTCTAGCAGAAGGGTGCCCACTTGAGGCTGACTGCGACAACGACAAATGCACTCATGAGATTCTGTGCGACCTGGTCCTACACCAGCGGGCAGTGGCCTCGCTTCTCCTACACCAGCGGGCAGTGGCCTCGCTTCTTCTCCGTCTAGAGGAGCAGCTAGAAAGCGAGTTTGTCTCTTTTGGGCGCCTTTGGTTTGAAATAACATGGGCTGCAGTGATAACAGGCGGCGGCGTGATGCTTGAAGGGTTTCAGCAAGACTCACAAGAACTGCTGTGCTGCCTTCTGAGGAACTTGTGCAGAGTTTGTATCTCTGATTGTAAACTTTTTCAAAACCCTTTCAATTGTCTGAATTGTAGTCGAGGAAAGGGCGGGAGCCGCGGCCGTGAGCGCAGGACGAGAGGTAGGAGCCTTGAGTTGGCCCTCAAAGCGGAGGCAGTGGTAGCATCATTGTAGGGGGACTTTGGTTCCAACATGAGCTCAAAGACCTTTGCAAAAGTCCAGACCAGGTCTAAGGGTAATTAATTGGCAGAGCAGGAGTCAGAGACCAGACAGATGAACTACATACCATGGCAGGAGGCCAAGGAAAGAACTGGTAGTCATCCTTCATCCACTTGACGAGTGACACATTTGAGGCCTCTGAAAAAAGATAGATGGAACCAGAGATGGTCTTCGGCTGGTGAGGTGCTGAGGTTCGGAAATCAGAGATACAACGAGGATCCTATAAGAAGTCGAAGGGGGTCACCTATTGCCGAGCACCATTTCGGGGCACTGATAGGCTCGTTTTTATCCCTCATCCCATCAGCACCCCATTCAAGAGAGCGTAAGTACACAGCCCCTATTACAACAATGGGACTTTATAACCGTGACCGACAACAGCACTGAGGAAGACACAGAGGAGGAGCAAGTGTTGGAAAATGGCTGAAGCAGGATTCGAACCTGCGACCTTCTCAGTATATTCGAGATGCTCTTTAACCAACTGAGCTATTCTGCCGATAGTGTGAAGGGAACTCCCAGAAGGACCTTCAACAGCTGTTACATCCGTGCCTTTTTGGCATATGTGTTTCAGCTTTGACACATTAATTCCCATTCACTATTTCCCATTCAAAGCTTTATTCCACTATTTCCCATTCAAGCCTTATTCCACTATTTCCCATTCAAGCTTTATTTCACTATCTCCCATTCAAGCTTTATTTCACTATCTCCCATTCAAGCTTTATTCACTATTTCCCATTCAAGCTTTATTTCACTATTTCCCGTTCAAGCTTTATTCCACTATTTCTCATTCAAGCTTTATTACTTTCCCATGGCCTTTTGTATATAAACCTGGGTTCATTTTCATGTATCTTCAGTTGATAATTAACGTTGCTTGGTATTCCTCACCTTGCGCTGTCCGACATCCTCCCTGCTCCCTCTCCCGTTGACCAGGGTAGTCTCACTCACCCTAAACCTCTGTGGTGTAGTGATCTCTGTTGTTCCGGTCACCAATCCCTCTTGGTATCCTTCCGGTTCCATTTCCCACCGGCTCAGCATTTAACAGTATTATCAACTCAACCTACCCTTTGGTCATGTCTTACCGCCGCGGCTCTGACCCCATCACTCCTGGGGGTTCTTCCTTCCTGACTCGCGCTTCTGACCCCAACCAACGCGCCCGTCGACAATCTGCCTTGTATCAACATGTGCTGACTCTCACACCACCTCGGTATTCCAACCCGAGTCCGGTCTTCTCTGTCCATGGTCGCAATCCTGGTTCAACTCTTGCCCCCCTTCCGGAGCTCCTGCAGACCTATCCACAGTCCCAGTACCCCAGTTCATCTGCGGGTTTTGATGCACCGGCTTTACCCCCTGCTGATTTCAGTGGTGCTCGGGTTCCGGTTGCTACTCTGGGCACTGGAGAGCATTTTATGCACTCATTCTTGGATCAGGGTAATGCTGCTCCTGCACCTCAGGGCAATCCAGGCCATGGCGGAAAAGGAGGTCATTCTGGCGGGCCTTCCGGGGGTCCAAGCGGTTCCGGTGGATCTTCCAGTCCTTCCGGGCATGCCACACCTTCCCAACCCTCACCTCTCAATTCAGAGCAATTCTTTGTTCAGACAATAGAGGTGTTTAGGGACGCCTTGCTGCTTTTCACCAGTAGCCAACCCATCGCTCCTCGCTCCACTCGGTCCAATCTGAAGGCTCCAGATACCTATGACGGGTCTGATCCTTCCGAGCTTCGATCTTTCCTCTCTCAAGTTTATGTCCACTTCGCTGAGCGTTCACAGGACTTCCCCTCGGACCACGACAAAATCATCTATGTCATGTCCTATCTCCGGGGAACTCCACAGCTCTACTTTGCTCCCGACATCTACTCCTCCGCTGCTCCTCCAGCATGGGATGGCAACTGGGCTCTTTTTGTTCAAGAGCTTGCCGACAATTTTGGCCCTGCCGATCCGGTTGGAGATGCCGAGGATGCTCTGCGGGATTTGTGGATGAGGTCCTCTGACCAGATCACGTCCTACATTGTCGACTTTGATCAACTTGCGGCACTCACTGGCTGGGACGATCAAGCCCTCCAGCACCAGTTCTACCGTGGCCTTCCCACCCGTATCAAGGATGAGCTGGTCCACCATGAGTATACCAACACTCTGGCTGGGATCAAACGGGTCGCTCGCCAAGTTGATGCTCGGCATTGGAAACGAGAGTGGGAGAGATTGCGCTGGGGTACTGATGGTGGAAACAACTCGGGGAACATCCAAGATTATGCTGCGTCACCTCAATCTTCTGATTCTGACCTGGCTGATCTTCCCGAGCCTTCCAGTCCCTCCTCTGATTCATCCAGTCTTCCAGACCAAATGGACGACTCTGAGGATCTCTCACCAGAGGTTCCTGATGATCAGGAGAGCAATGATCTCTGCACTTTCTGCGGAGAGAGTGGCCACATGGCTCCTGACTGCTTCATGCGTCTTGGAGACACCCAGGGAAACACTGCCGATCCTGCAGTTCCCTCACCCTCCACCTAATTTCCTGTTGGGATCCTCTGCACCGGAGTTGCGTTGACTCTTGGTGGTTTCCGGAGGTACGCTTCAATGCATCCGATCCTTGTTCTTACAATTTTTACGATGGACTTTTTATACTCCCCTCCGATCATGTACTCCCGGGTCGGATTTATGCTTAACCATAGTCCCATCCCAAGACCAGGCAATTGCCGAGGGATTCAACTCCCGTATTTCTGCACCTCCAGATCTTGGACGTCATACTTCCTCAGCAATCTGGTGCTTGGCCTCTCCTAATTGCAGATCCATTTCTGCTCCACACCCTCTTGGGTGACGTCCACTTTGTGGATTTTTGTCATTTGTCTAGATCCTCCCGCGATTTGGTCCTTGGATACCGTGTCGGCTTCACCACATATGATCCGTTGATCGCCGGTCGATAGCCACCACCTGTTTCCGGATCCAATTGGCTGGGAATTCTGTGTCGACACCTCAGGTCACTACACCTGAATCCCTTTTTGGTTGTCCTACTATGGGCAGGGCTAGTCCAGTACTCGCCTACACCAATCGACATCGTCGTCTGCTCTGGTCCTTCTATGGACATTCCCGATCCTTGTATGGATGCCCCCTGGTCCTTCCATGGACACCCCTTGGTCCTTGTGACCTCCCTTTGTCCCTTTGGGATACCCCTCGAGGCTTTTTGCTTCTCCCCTGGTTCTGGTAACATTCCGGGCCAATTCCAGCCCATTTCCGGAGCCCTCCCCTGGCCTTTTCTTTCCACTTCGGCCATCCACATCACAACTCCATGGTTCTCCATCCGCCAGTTCTCTTGGGCAGATGATGGGACATCTGCCTTAAAGAGGGGGATAGGGCGCTTTCATTTTTCCATCATTTTTGCGCCAACACACTCCTCCCTTGCATCCCCGGACCATGGTGGCGTGCTTTTGCATCCTTCAAACTTGTGCTTTTTTCCCGGCTGAGTCCTCAATTCCTGTTTCAAGACCTCAGCCGGGTAAATGTTCGTTGATTTTGAATTATATTCTCACAAATCACTCATTGTTCTCTCTTGCATCAAATTCTGGTCGCAATTTCCTCCCATTTTTCCTTCA
Source organism: Roridomyces roridus (assembly GCA_029378245.1). NCBI lineage: Eukaryota > Fungi > Basidiomycota > Agaricomycetes > Agaricales > Mycenaceae > Roridomyces > Roridomyces roridus. The sequence continues at coordinate 2,508,681 of JARKIF010000006.1, forward strand.
ACAATCCGGTCCCAAGCGCTTTTGCGTCACCACCCTTTCCATTCATTCCTTCCAACAAATCCCTTGTGCCGAATCCCATTCACGGCATGTGTCCTATTGCCTTATGTTCCTTGAGGGCAAGGAACGTAAGAGGGGGATACTGTTACATCCGTGCCTTTTTGGCATATGTGTTTCAGCTTTGACACATTAGGTGCGTTCAAAGTTGCCGCTGAGGACCCGTTGTGGAATCCGTTGAGAAATCCACAACGGATTTCGCTCAACGGGTTTTTTGCTCAGCGGCTTTTTATCCGCTGAGCGAAACTCGTTGTGAAACTGAACCCGTTGTGATGTCCAGTGTGATGGCCGTTCCTGGCCGTCTTTCTAACTCCGCAGTGATAGCCGCCCACTTTAAAAATTTTCACTTCCCAATACGGACTTGCCTCTTCGTTCTCCCTCTTTCACTTACTCCTGAGTCTCATCTATGGCGACCGGTACCCCGAGAATCAGAACCAAAACCAAAAAGGCCGCCGCCACCCCTGTCAGCAAGGCTGTCAAAAACGCCACAGCCAAATTAGAACGCCAGGCTGTGCTTGGGAAGCTTCCTCAGCCCGGCGACAACCCGTGAGTGCGATACATATCACTCTCTGCCCACGCTCACCACATCTCTCTCAGCTTCAAGGACAAGGAGACGGGCGAGAAGGATATCAAGGCCGTCATCACCGCCATCGAGGACAGTCCGGCTCTTACCAACGCCCTCTTCCCTGGCTCCGGTCAAAATGAATCCACTGCCAACGGTGGCGGCATGAAGAAGGCAGAGGCGTACTACAAGTGCGCCAAGGCTGTCTGGGCTCGCCGTTACCCCGAGTACTTCAAGGCACTGGTGGCGGGACCGAAGGGGGATCGCGAGGGGGTCTCGAATAAGGTCAAGAACCTGCTCGTTTGGTGAGTTTCGGCCTACCACGCGTTCTTCTCACCTAACGTCTATTTGAGGTTGACCAAGGAGACCCACAAGTACAAGAAGCGCATGGAGGGAACCGGGAGCGGCAACGAGATGACGCAGGACGAGCTCGATCAGTTGCCCGTCGACGACGAACGCCGTTCCGCCTGGGGTGCGTCACTCTGCCCTTTTCTTCACTTCTCTGATGCTGACGATGACCATCTAGGTGGTGTGCTCGCCGATTTCCCTTACTACTTCCAGCTTACCGCCCTCCTGAGCGACCGCCCCAACTGGGATCCTGTCAGTCTCGGAAACACCGAGTCTGACGATATCACCCACGTCGCAGGCTTCTCTGCCCCTCCTCCCTATACCACCCTCGGCGCCTCCGCTGGGAACGGCAGTTCCGTTGACGGCGACGGCCTTGTCGACGACGAGGATGGCCTTGGCAACGCTGGCATCAACGACGACGATGACGACTCGGACGAGGCCAAGAAGCGCAAACGCCGCGGATCGCATGCGTCCTCCACCATCGTCCTCGACGATGACGCTGATGCCGATGCGGATGCCGACACGAAGCCCAAGGCCGACATCAAGCCTGCCGCCAAGAAGTCCAAGTACGCCTCCGACCTCGTCGAGCTCGCCAACGCGGAAGAGCGCACTCAGCACAAGCGGCTCGATGTGGCCTTGAAGGACATCGACGCCGAGCGAGCGCGTGCCCAGGCTGACGAGGTGCACTCCCGCCATGTTCTCGGTCCCAAGGCTCAGGCGGCGTTGGTGCGGGAGCAGCGCAAGTCGGAGAATGACGAATTCAAGCGCAAGATGCACCTCCTCGAGGCGCGCGAGAAGTACGGGGATGCGGCGGTAAATGAGATGTACGGCACCTCGTTCGGGCTTGGTGGTATCGACTTTGGCCTTTACCTACCACCTCCATCGTAGTCTACTCCCTCTTGACTTCAAAATAATACTTAGATAGTTTTCGGCGTAGCTAGCAGGTAGATAGATCAAAATTTATTCGAGTCCAGTTCTACGAGCCATGCGATCACGTAAAGTCTGGAGCAGCACCTCACGAAGATACCGACGCTTCGCCTTACCAGCCTCAAGGCGGTCCTGGTTAGTGTAAACGTTGGTATCCTCCCGCAGCTGCTGGTGCTCCCCCGCATCCTCCATCCCCTCGCGCACAAAAGGATCCCGCATCACGGCATCGTCATCGTCTTCACCAGCGGCGGCACGCATCTTGGCTTCGTGATCCATTGCGAACGCATGGACGGCGACGCAAGTCACGATCCACTGGGTCGCGAACTTGTGATCATCCTTGTCTCCGATCATGACCCGGATACCCTTGAGGGAACTGAAGCGACCCTTGACGTAGCCGATCGTGTGCTCGCACTTGACACGGACGAAGGAGAGGTGGTTGTTGAAGGTGGTGTTGTCGGGCTCCTCGCGCTCCGGGCTTTTGAAAGGGATGACGACGCGGTGTGAAAGCTGAGAGACGAATGAGTGTGACAAGTGATCCGGATGAGGAGATATCTCACAGCAAAGCCAGCATCAGCCCAAAGATGCTCTCCAGGCCCCAGCAGAGTCTCTTGCTCCTGGTAGAGACGGCAGGTCTTCCAGGCCAAGGAGTCGTGGGTACTGCCGACATTCCCGTAGCCGATGTCGATGATACGCATGTCCGGTGTATTGACGACCTTCTTACGATGTCAGCGGGTAGGGACTGAGACAGGTATTACTCACCTGTAGAGACATCGAGTAGTTCATCTTACGATCGAAGTAACTGACGCCGTACCAATTGGGTCGGGCGTAGATCGGTATGAGTGTCCCATCGACCATACACCACCCACCACCCCATTCCTTGCAGCCCGACATACGGATGACGGCTTCCTTTGCCTTCTCTTTCTCCTCCTCGTTCGGCATCCTCACATACTCCTTCAGCAGCCCCACACCCAGTATCGCCGTCATCACGCGAGCCGTGTAAAGTGGGACGCTGCCAAGAGAAACCCCCGCCCAATAGCTGATGGACAGCTGCGATGCAGCGTTCCCATAGTGGCCAAAGCGGTACAGGGCGACGGCGAGCTGGGTCGAAACGGGTGCTTGGGCGTTGTTGGAGTTGTTACCGAAAACGGGATGATCTTTTATTTTGGCGACGAGGGCGTCAAACGTCTCGGGCCAGACACGAACTTCTCGGCGAAAAAGCTCCGCGTACTCCGCGTTCTTCCACATCGTAAGCGCGGTGTGGAGAGTACCCGGTGGTCGAGGGAGCCGTCGGCGAGGGTTTTGATAACGAGTCGTGTACATCTCGTCATGCTGCGCTCGGGCCCATGCAGCGACGTTGAACGGTTGGTGGGGAGGAAGACGGCGCCTGGGACGCCTACGCTGGCTCGTATCCTCGCTCTCCGACGAGGCAGAGTCACTGTCCGAGCCCGAGCTGGTATTCGAGTCCGTGTCCGAGTCAGAATCACGGTCCGAGAGGTCGAGATCATGGGGAACGCGAGGAGGGTGTCGGGGTCGTGGAAGGATGCCAGCAGAAAGCAGCGTGAGCTTGCGAATGGTGCTTTGACGACAGCCCTGCCGGTGTAGCACCGCGAGATGCTTGCCATCCTTCCGCCGCCGACGTGCTTGAAGACGGAGGTAACCGGTGGTGGCCTTCATCAGCGCCCGAGCGCGTGCAACGCGCGTGTTGGCTCGCACCATGGGCGCGGTGCAAAGGGCAAGGCAGCGGCAAAAGAGGAGGAGGGGTGTATACGTAATACAGGCGGTACTCGACGCATCACTCCCCTGCTGGTGGGATCAAATAAATCAAATGATCGTCAGCCATCACAACGGGTTTCATGTTTGAATGCACCATTTGAAAAACCCGTTGCAACAGTCGTTGAGAAAACGAAAAACCTGTTGCACAACCCGTTGCACAACGGGTCCAAATCCAACTTTGAACGCACCTATTAATTCCCATTCACTATTTCCCATTCAAAGCTTTATTCCACTATTTCCCATTCAAGCCTTATTCCACTATTTCCCATTCAAGCTTTATTTCACTATCTCCCATTCAAGCTTTATTTCACTATCTCCCATTCAAGCTTTATTCACTATTTCCCATTCAAGCTTTATTTCACTATTTCCCGTTCAAGCTTTATTCCACTATTTCTCATTCAAGCTTTATTACTTTCCCATGGCCTTTTGTATATAAACCTGGGTTCATTTTCATGTATCTTCAGTTGATAATTAACGTTGCTTGGTATTCCTCACCTTGCGCTGTCCGACATCCTCCCTGCTCCCTCTCCCGTTGACCAGGGTAGTCTCACTCACCCTAAACCTCTGTGGTGTAGTGATCTCTGTTGTTCCGGTCACCAATCCCTCTTGGTATCCTTCCGGTTCCATTTCCCGCCGGCTCAGCATTTAACAACAGCAAGACCTTAAAGATGAAGCAACATCCCATGAACCCACTGTCCCCACAGAAATGGGTGTCAGATTTGGTCCTGTGCAGCCATAAGCTAGCAGAGGGCCAGATACCCATGCTCGGATGTCTTACAGTTTTTTTTTTTTTTTTGAATCCTAGTTTTATTCCCTTTGTGCCCAAGGCATATGTTAGGAATACACTGATCTTGATGTCACATCACATTAATCAATCTTGCTGTCTCGACAGTGTTCAGTGTTGCCGGAACTACGGCAGAATGCCGCTAATGACCTGCGGGGAATTCCCGGGGTGATGATCAATTCCGATTCCCAATCTCCCAGTCCGACTTCACACTGCCGGTTGCCACCCAACCTCCACCATCACACCCATCATAGCCAACATTCCCATTCCTGAACCAGACTGATCGGGCTCCCTTTCTCGGCACTGTGCAGATGATGGCCGGCTGCCCATTTCTTTTTGTTGGTTCCCATCGTAAATTCCCAGGCCGGCTTCCTCTGAGATAAACCGACATCTCGTAGTTGCACGTCTGCGACCAGAGGTCGATGCCGAATTTGATGGGCATGAACGCAATACTTTGAGTATCAAATGCGGGCCGCCGGGTGACGCCATGCTGCGATCCGGAGATGAGAGGGTGAAGGTGCCGAAGGGTGAATGATGTGGCTATCAGTGACAGCGGGCGAATGCTTCCGAAAGAAGGACTTGATGAGACCGGGCCGGTGGAAAATCGGCAGTGGAGAACTGTAATGTCCGTGCCGGAGGGTAAGGACAAAGGGGCCGGAACCTGAGGTCGGAGGTCGGAGGTCGGAGGGACGTAGACCGAGGGTGATCCGGATGAGGTGAACGCTACTCGGAGGGAGAGCGCACCAGCCACTTGACTTCCAAGAGAGGAGTACTCGGAGACTAGATTGGCACAGAGGAATTGCGGAGGCAACACACGTTAATTAACTACTGACGTACATCACAATCGTATGTCCTATTTATACTAAGTAAGTATGACACGACCTAATGGAGTCAGAAGTATGAAAGACAATAAGCTCTATACTACAACAATAAGAGAGAAGAAGATAAAGATAATCACAATAAGGGAAACGCTCAGAAGAACTTCATTGCGTGAAAACCCTATAGGATTGTGCAATACGAACAGATCGGATGCGTCAAGGTCGGAATGTCCGGATCAGTCGGAAATGATCCAAACCGGAGGAGTCGGAAGGTCCAAGGGAGAGTCGGGAGAGTTGGACATGCATGGATATAACAACGTAAGATTGTGCAATATGACGTGATCGAATGCATCTTGGATGGAAGAGGCCGGAAGGTCGGAGGGACCGGAGGGCCCAGAGGGATCGGAGGGCCCGGAGGGATCGGAGGGCCTCGGATCGAAGTCGGGATGACATAGATATAACAAGAACCCGGGAAGTGTCTAAAGTGTGTCTTCCCAGGGGGTGGGGGGGATCGAACATGTGCCCAAAAACCGTATCATGTGCTGCCTGTTGAAAGACGCACGGTGGACCACTACGCCACCGTGGCTCCATGTCTTACAGTAACGGCCCCAGGTATGTTGTGAGCACCTGCAGTTAAAATCTCCAAATTAACGCATGGTTGAAGACGTTGGATTCTCCATTGGCTCAATGTAGAAGGACACGCCGATGGCAGGCTAATATTTTAACAGACATGATGTGGCAATCTCGGATCAACTACATATTCATACCAAACAATCAGAAATTTGGGTGGTTTGCCCTGGAAACAGCAGTGCAAGGCAAAGCTAGGGGAAGGATGTGGTACAGAACACAATGATTGTGTGCACATGGTTAAAAGTCATTTCGGAGAGAGAGAGTTGTGGCTTGGAGGCTCAGAGATCAGTGCCAGAGAAGTCACAAGGGTCACATCACAGGGAGTCGGATTCTCTGCACAGCCTCTCAATCGATGTTTGGTGATTTGCGGGGTGCGACAGAAGCAAGTAAATGAGTGCCAACTTGCTGAGAATATAGCTGACACATGCCACATAGTTTTAGCCAACACAATGACCCTTACCTAGGGAAGCTGCTGCCAAATACTCTCCAGCTTGAAACAGAGCAAGGCCGCATGCTAACTTCAAGGTGACAAGAACACAAGGTATTTATTGGACAATTAGAACAGTGATTCCTTCGCCAGCCGTGCATCAACACTCTTTCTAGTCCTCCTCACCTTGACGGGTGGCTCACCCTCCGGTTTAATCTCCTCTCTCATCTTGTCCCGCATGTGTTTCACGCTCTGCACCTGTGCCTCTACTGTAGCCACATCAGCCTGTTTCACCACAGGGCAACACTTTCCGGCGACAGGGTTGGGCATCAGACGCAACTGGAGGTCACAGCGCAAATAGTAATCGGGGAGTGCTGGTGTCCCGTAGCAAGGAATGACACTGGAATGCAGATTGAATTCGCAGCAGCAATTAGATACCGATAAAATGGATACGTACACCGTCAAACGACCGACTGCCAGATGGTGTGCAAGTCCACAGTACTCGACAGGACCAATGGCCACGTTGTGCGATAATTTTACAATGTTTGAAAAAAGCATGGCTGATCTCTTGCTATCCTCAATGGCTTGTACAGAGGTGGCATTACTGAAAGATAATTGCGGCTGGATTCAAACTCAAGGGAAACGACCTACACATGTGTTGGTGCTGCTGGACCCTTTTCCGGTAGTGGGAACAAAGAGGGGAGAGTCATAGTCAGGCAATAAGAATGTTGGCCAATCCAACAATCCTGGAAGTGGTCAATACCATGTACAACCAAGCACATAAAGCCCCTGAACAGGCAAAGTAATCTGTCAAAGGATTGCCCAAAGAGGATCACTTTCCACCGAAGGAATGCCAAACAGTCTCTTGGAAGATCAGAGATTGTGCTCCAGAGACCAGTGGGTGCATATTTAAAATATGTTGGCTCGAAGCAGTGTTTCTTCTTAAGCCCTTATTAAGGGTGATTTCTGTAGCTAAGGGTTAATTAAGGCTTAAGGCCTTAATTAAGGCCTCCATTTTAAGGGCTTAAGATCAATCTTAATACATTTTTTCTCACGTCCTAGGTCAACCTCGGAGGCACCAAACCGTTAGACATAGTGTCCCTGAGTTGTAACTTGTGAGCAGCTCTCCCGGATGGTCTGCCAGTGGTCTGGCCAAGGTCTGGCACTGTTGAGGACACGGTCGGAACCCCGTGATCAACTGCTTTCCGTCACAGTGCCGGTTGCCGAAGAGTTGATCCGATCATTGTTGATATAAAGCTGTAAGGCCGACAAGCGGCACGGCCCGCTACCAATTTACTTCGCAAACTCGGTAACATACACAAGGTGAAGAAATTCAAGACAATGAAAGTTAACATGGGAGTCTGGGTAGAAAATTGAAAGACAATGTCTGTTGAAAAATTATGGTCACGGCGAGCTCGCTTGTTAGTGGTCGAGCATGAGAGGTGGCTCCGAAGTTCTCCAAGGCTACGTCTGCGGCAGGGTCCCGAGGTCTCTTGGCGGGGAAGGAAGCTGCGCAGCACGTAGTTCAAAACGTTTTGCAGTGATATTGAGAGCAGCAGCGACCTTCTGGTCCGCATCAGGGATAGAATGTAATTCCAAAGATCTTCGTATTGCACTCAAAATCGGAATGAAACAAGGATATACGCGACCGATATCTGAGTAAGATATCCGGCAATATGGTCACAGAAGGCAATGAATTCAACAGGCAGAACTGGGAGCAGGTGACGTGCTTGCACAGCGGCAAACCATAGGTTCGCCGCACACACAGCCGCATTCGGGAGCTTCAAAGTCAAATTGTGAGTGCGAGTGCGACATGGTAACCATAGTACGTACTGGAAGGAGAGCATCAACGGCGTTCATATCAGTGTCCCCATCCATTTCATCCGGCACCGGTACAGGGCCGGACACAGGAAGTGAGATTAATCTATTGACGGGACCATAGAAAGGATTTGACATACCTGTAGCCAATCGTTGCGGATGTACCGTGCCTGACAATAGCTTGAAGGACACATCAGGCGGGGAGTGCAGGTGCAGGGGGCGGCTCAGTCGACAAGTCACTGGTCGCCAAACCACTCTTCAAAAAAGCGAAGACCACCTCCTTGATAAGTACTCCAAACCTCCACCGGCCGCTGTTTCATGGTAGGACGACAATTGGGACACGTCTTCGTTCGCAGTAGCCCAAAGTGGTTTTCTTCAGGCTCACGTGGAAACCACGAGACGAGGCAGTTGTAGCAAGCAACATGACCGCAGGGCGTCAAGGTGTAGGGTTTTTGAAGGAGGTCCAGGCAGATCTGGCAAATGAGAGTTGCTGAAGTGTAGTGTTTGCCGACAGCAAGACACCCAGTTGCGTCCCAGAACAAGATCACAAAACAGCTCAGTTACCACCGAGACAGTCAGAGAAAAAGAATGGATGGTGTCCGCGGAAGCAAGAGTCAGGATGCCCGAAGCCAAGGACTGTGGAGCAGAGACACCGGAGCAGAGACAGAGCTGAGAATCTATTCGAGAAACGGGAGATTCGTGGGAGGTCGGTCGGACGGCGAATTAAAACCTATCGAGAGCGACTGGCCGAAGAAGGTCGCAGTGGAAGGTACTGTGAAGATGAGAGCAGGAAGCAAGAGACGGTCAGTAACCGATTGGGAATGGCGCCAGTGGAGCTGATCCGGGGGACCGGGACATCGATGATGCCGACCGACGGCAGCGGATGGTGGCGTAAGAGGAATTATGTGTTGCACCAGTGTGTTACGTCCCGTTCCAACTTCATCCAAACTCCGGACTCCGGTTCCTTTAACCGGAGTTTCTTTGACCGGAGTTCCGGTTCCTTTGACCCAACTCCGGATCCATCCCATCTGTCAGGCCGAGTCCTGCTTCTCGGACTACACCGGGTATTTTGGTTATTCACATGAAAAAGGAACCTTGACAGGATATTCATCTGACATGCTCTGGATCGACATCCACTTGATCACTCCGTGCGGACTTAATCACCTTATATCCACTTAGCCGGTTATGTCCGTTCTCAAGTCTATTTTAGTGTCTTGACAAATATCTCTCACACTTAGTATATAAGACTTTCCTTTTGTACTCGGTACTTCAGTTTGATTATCGACGTTCTTGGTGCATTCCACCTTGGTCTATCCGAGCCCCTCCTCTCTCCGATCGGATTCCTCATCCGGAACTCCGGTCCAGTCTGGTCCTCATCTCACATTGCTGGGCAGACGGTCACCCTCGACCTTAGTGGTGTCACCGTTCCTCCGAAAATCGCCCCGGAACTCCGGTCCAACTTTCCCTTCCTCCGGTTCCTTCGACATTTAACCGGAACTCCGGTCCAAATCTTCTCCGGGCGATTTTATCCCTGCTACGTTCTTCACTCGGATCCGACACCTAACAGTATAATCAAACTCAACTGCCCACGCCATGTACAGGTTTCCCCTCACTCCGGAACAGGACCAGCGCCGGCGTGCCTCTGTGATCTACAGTCAAATTCCTTTCATCACGCCGAGGGCTTTTGGTCCTGCCTCACCTCTGCCACCATCTCTGGACGAATGGTCTGTTCCATCCCATTCCGCTCCGGACGTTTTTGGCTCACCTCCATTTTCCTCTCCTTCCCACGGAAATCCTTTCATCCGTGGGTTTGCCGGTTATCCGGAGGAGCCTCCACAGACTCCAGCGGTGCCTCACCTTGCCAATGCCTTCAATGGCGGCCATTTCGGGTCTGCGTCAGTTCACCCTGACAATTATCCATTTGTGCAGCCACCACGTAGTGCAGGTGCAGGTCCGCCAGGGAACTACAACCCTGGTACCCCGGTTCCGGGTGCTGGAGCAGGAGGAGGTGGAAATATGGGCGGCAACATTCCTCCGGGTCACCAGAACCCGGCTCCGGAGGCCGCTCCTGGAGGTTGGGGAGCCCATCCGGGGTTTCCTCCGGTACATCCTCCCACGAGTGCAGAGCTGCATCAAGCCATGGCGGACACACTCCGGGCCTTCTCCGAGTGTGCTCAGGCATTTGCGGCTCGAGTTCATGATCACACCTCCCGTTCCACCCGGTCTTTTATTGGTCACCCAGATGTCTTCAATGGCTCCGATCCGGCTCAATTTCGCCCATTCCTCACCCAATGCATCCTCCATTTCGGCGAGCGCCCACAGGACTTTCAAACAGACGACAGCAAAATAATATTCGTCATGTCCTACCTCTCCGATCGGGCCTTTGCGCACTTCTGTCCGGTCATCTACAATCCGGTTCCACCTCCCTGGGATGGTAATTTTCAAGCCTTCTCCCAGGAGCTTTACAATTGCTTTGGACCCCCGGACGCGGCTGGAGATGCTTTCGAGGATATGTTGCGGCTGGAGATGCCATCCACGGAGAACATCATCTCGTACGACCGAGAATTCGACCTCCTGGTTCCCTACCTTTCCTGGCCTGACGCCCTGCTCCGGTACCACTACCATCGTGGACTTCCACTCCGGCTCAAGAACGACCTCCGCCGCATCCGGATGGACGAGTCCTTCAGAGCACTACGGGAGCAGGCACGACGCCTTGATGCTCTTTATTGGCACATGGAAAGGGAACGGGAACAGGCGGCACAGTTGAACACTCCCACGGAGGGCAGTGAGGATGATGGTTCAGAGGGTGCGGAATCCGAGTTGGATGACGCTACGTCAATTCAGTCCTTCTCCCCTCCTTTATCTGACCATTCACTCCTCTCGGACGAGGAAGGTCCCTCGAGCTTTTCTCATTCATCCTACGACTCCTCGAGCATGTCGACATCATTCCATGGTTCTCGCACCCCTTCTCCCACTCGATCTTCCTTCCTCGACTCGGAGCAGTCTGACGCTGCATCGGATTCATCCACCGTCGCTCAGGTCATCAACTCCGGATACACCTCGTCATCCCGGGACCCCGATTCCGACGATGAATCCACTGTCCCGGACTCCGACGACGAGTCTGCTCCGGTCGACTCCAACGATGAATGCACTGTCCCGGACTCCGACGACGAATCCGCTCCGGTCGACTCCGACAACGAGTCTGCTCTGTCCGACTTGGATGACGAGTCCCTTGATTCAAACTCCGACTCAGACTCGGAGTATCATGATGCGGAGGAGTTCTGAATGTGGTGTGCTACCTGCTATTCTATCGACACATCCCTTCCTTTGCTAAAATTTCTTACTCCCTCTACATATTTTCCTCCTCCAACATCATCTAAACTGGAAGGAGTTATTCAACATACTCTTGTCCTTGTATGGATTAGCGCCGGGATTCAACTCCCTCAATTAAATCATTTTGCTGTTTATTCTCTTGCAACCAGCATTTCTGATACACCCGGACAGGATTCCATCCCCCGGCCCGGCGCTCTTCCTTTTGGACTTAATGCAGACACGGCTGCTCATCCGTCTTCCTTCGGCGACGTCCATTTATTGGAATTTTTGTCCAGTTCAACCTCGTCACCCGGTTTTCGGAGACCAGATACCCCGCACCTCTCTCGCTCCGTTGAGCGAACGCTGGCGGTCTCTACCAACTCCGCACCTGGTTCCCTGGTGTTCTTGTATCGATACATCCGGTGGGGCCTTTGCCGGCCTTGCATCCTTCGCCTCCGGATCGACATCGTCGCTCGAATTGGTCCATTTCGGACTTCTGCGCCCTCTCAGGCGCATTCTCTGTCCTCTTCGGACATCTCTGGAGGATTATCACCTCACCCCGGATGCGTTGGTAGGCCATGGGACGCCTACCGCAAGAGGGGGATACGGCCGATGCCCGGCTCAAAATCGGTGCATTTTTCGCCGACATTTTCGCCACTATTTCCGGCCCGAACCCTCCTCCCATCTCGCTCCATCAACTCCGACCCGTGGTTCGAAACTCCGGTCCCACTCGAGCACTGGTCACACGGCTATTTATTCTTCAAAATCTTCCATTCCCCGGCCGAGTCCTCAACTTAATTCCAAGTCCTCGGCCGGGTAAACGTTCGTTGCTTCACCATGCATTGATTAATCCCTTGCTCAACTTCATTTCGCTTTTTACTCCCCTTCATGGAGCTCCTTTTGTGCCAATTCCACCCGGATCCGCACCTCCACTCCTCCGGTTTCAAGCCGGCCTTCATTAAACCAACTCCCTCGGGAAAATTTCTCCGAGCCCATCCCTTCCCTCTCGGTTCATTTCCGAGTTTCGACTTCCCTCGAGTTCGGGACAGGTGGTTGTTGTGTCCAGACATGGGCATCTTCCAACACCACTCCCCGAGCTCCCAACCTACGGGTTTCCTTGGATCTTCAAATTACTTTATTCCCCGGCCAAGTCCTCAATTCCATTCAAGTCCTTGGCCGGGTAAATGTTCGTTCATTCAACCACACGACCTCAATTTCTTACTCACGATGCCTGGGGTTTTCACTCTCCATGCCATCCGGATAAAATTCTCGGAGTTGGCGTTATCCATGGCTCCCATGCCATTCGCCGCACCCATCCGACTTCTCCATCACGGATTTTGGCCTCCATTTCCCCCCATTTCGGCACTCCCTCGAGCCTTGGTCGTGCTCGCCTTGTCCATTCCGGACAGGTCATTCATTTGGCCACATTTCACATCACCTCCCGCCGACTCTCCTTCACATCCACGGCGCTCCACACTCCCTACATTCAGTCCCTTGAGGGCAAGGGACCTAAGAGGGGGATACTGTTACGTCCCGTTCCAACTTCATCCAAACTCCGGACTCCGGTTCCTTTAACCGGAGTTTCTTTGACCGGAGTTCCGGTTCCTTTGACCCAACTCCGGATCCATCCCATCTGTCAGGCCGAGTCCTGCTTCTCGGACTACACCGGGTATTTTGGTTATTCACATGAAAAAGGAACCTTGACAGGATATTCATCTGACATGCTCTGGATCGACATCCACTTGATCACTCCGTGCGGACTTAATCACCTTATATCCACTTAGCCGGTTATGTCCGTTCTCAAGTCTATTTTAGTGTCTTGACAAATATCTCTCACACTTAGTATATAAGACTTTCCTTTTGTACTCGGTACTTCAGTTTGATTATCGACGTTCTTGGTGCATTCCACCTTGGTCTATCCGAGCCCCTCCTCTCTCCGATCGGATTCCTCATCCGGAACTCCGGTCCAGTCTGGTCCTCATCTCACATTGCTGGGCAGACGGTCACCCTCGACCTTAGTGGTGTCACCGTTCCTCCGAAAATCGCCCTGGAACTCCGGTCCAACTTTCCCTTCCTCCGGTTCCTTCGACATTTAACCGGAACTCCGGTCCAAATCTTCTCCGGGCGATTTTATCCCTGCTACGTTCTTCACTCGGATCCGACACCTAACACAGTGGAAGTGTGGAGCGATAGGTGCTGACGCAAAAAACGATGACCAAAAATGAAGCATGCTGCCAAAACGAAAAATCAGGCGCCCTAAGACCCTTACCTAACGGTAGCGGGAATCATTAAGGGTTAATAAGACCTTAGCATGAGCTCCTCCCGAGGCTAAGCCTTAATTAAGGGGCCCTTATTAAGGGTTAATCGTGTTAACCCTTAACATTAACAAGAAACACTGGCTCGAAGACATGGAACAAGTCTGGGGTGCCGTCACGTATTTGTTTGGCCAAGGTAGCAATCCAAGACTGAACACAGTGTTGAATGGTGGGAATGGGTTGGCAGTTAGGTACCCGGTTCCCTTTCCCTCTCACGATTGTCATGGACATTTACATACACAATATCTATGTAGCAAGATCAGTGTGGGACAGAGCATCTTGATATAGTTACATTAGCGGTACCAATACCGGATAAACAGACCTAGAATACTCATAGTAGCTTACTAGTCGGCTCCCGCATGTTGTATAAGTAGTTTCCCTCTCTGGAGTTATTCTCCAGAGAGAAAGAACCCGAATACATTGGTTTCTCATATACTCCTTTTAGTTGCCCTTTAGTCGACCTCGTTGAGCAGACCATACTCTGGCCCTCTTATTCCAACAACCAGGTCAATCAGCCACAATTTTGAGACAGGAGTCATACACCCTTGCTCTCAAGTCTTGCTGCTTACCATGCCTTCACCCAACAATAAGGTACACCCCATCCACCCTCGACGAACGGGACAAGAAGAATTTGGACGTTAATCTTTGATTGCACCGACTACAGGTGTAGAGGCAATAAAGACAGCGTAGAGTAGTAGTAGAGTGAAAGTAGATAGAAAGTTACCTTGGGGTTGGATAACTTTCAAAGAGAGTATGAGTATTGTTGTGTATTTGGTGTCTGGTGATCTAGGTAGGGAAATACTCTGTGCTTATATACCTTTTGACCATAAGGGTTCATGTAACCTAATACAGTAAGTACAATTCGTTCCAAAGCCTTTCAGTCAGCAGAAACAATATAAGTCTGTCGGGAGCCAATGGGATAGGTTCAGAGTTCGGGCTGAGTACGTCAGAAGCCTAAGAAGTCAATTTGGAGTGGTGGAACTCAGTCAGAAGCTGATTGATTCCGTCGGAAGTGATGATTGATTTGGTGAGAAGCTGACTGATGCAGTCAGAAACTGATTGATTCTGTCAGGAACTGATTGATTCTGTCAGGAACTGATTGATTCTGTCAGGAACTGATCAATTCCTGTGGAAGTGATGATTGATTGGGTCAGAAGCAGATTGATTTGGTCCGGAATGATGATTTGATTAGTAGGCACCGTAACCATGTACAGCCTGTCCAATGTTCGAGTAACACTCCTGATGCTGGCACAAATTATTACCGAGCTGGTTTCTTGATAAATGCATTTTATATATTCGTCCCTTTTTTATAGGAAACACTTCTTAAATACGACAACGTCACATGTTTTTGACAGATTCACGAAGATTCATCTGCCACGGAGGAACCAGATACATTGAGCCAAAATCCCTCGACCAACCTTTAGATATACTTGTAAAGAGTCTGTAGAAATAAATCTGGGATTTTTGGAGACTTGTGGAGGCTGGAATTACACAATCTGCGAGCCAGATTCGTGTATCAATGAGAGCCATCAAAGACTGGATCTTCGACATAACTTGTGGAATTCCAGCCTCCACAGAGCTCCAAAAATGCCAGATTTATTTCTACACACTAATTACAAGTATATCTAAAAATTGGTCAAGGGGATTTGGCTCAATGTCCCTGGTTCCTCCGCGGCAGACGAATCTTCTTGAATCTGTCAAAAACACGTGACGTTGTCGTATTTAAGAAGTGTTTCCTATAAAAAAGGGACGAATATATAAAATGCATTTATCAAGAAACCAGCTCGGTAATAATTTGTGCCAGCATCAGGAGTGTTACTCGAACATTGGACAGGCTGTACATGGTTACGGTGCCTACTGATCAAATCATCATTCCAGACCAAATCAATCTGCTTCTGACCCAATCAATCATCACTTCCACAGGAATCAATCAGTTCCTGACAGAATCAATCAGTTCCTGACAGAATCAATCAGTTCCTGACAGAATCAATCAGTTTCTGACTGCATCAGTCAGCTTCTCACCAAATCAATCATCACTTCCGACGGAATCAATCAGCTTCTGACTGAGTTCCACCACTCCAAATTGACTTCTTAGGCTTCTGACGTACTCAGCCCGAACTCTGAACCTATCCCATTGGCTCCCGACGGACTTATATTGTTTCTGCTGACTGAAAGGCTTTGGAACGAATTGTACTTACTGTATTAGGTTACATGAACCCTCATGGTCAAAAGGTATATAAGCACAGAGTATTTCCCTACCTAGATCACCAGACACCAAATACACAACAATACTCATACTCTCTTTGAAAGTTATCCAACCCCAAGGTAACTTTCTATCTACTTTCACTCTACTACTACTCTACGCTGTCTTTATTGCCTCTACACCTGTAGTCGGTGCAATCAAAGATTAACGTCCAAATTCTTCTTGTCCGTCTGATTCTCTTCTGCCGCTTGCTCTTCTTCGCCACTCGATTTGGCCAAAGGTTTGTTTTAGTGACATCGCTTGACACCACCGTATTTCCGACAGCTGAACACGAAGTTCTTGCTTATATTGATCAAGCCTGACCAAGAAGCGTCACGGTTGATAATAAAGCCACATTACATGTACCACAGGGGGGGAGGCATCTTTTCCGCACCGCGGAAATACTTTATTTACGCAACATTTCCGCAGTATTTCCGCAACATTTCCGCCAGCTCTGAAAATAGGTGATAAAAATCAAAATCTGCCAATTTAGCAGAGAATCTCATGATTATGTAATGAAATCAACACATTTCCGCCATGCGGAAATGTTGCGGAAATCATGCGGAAATACTGCGGAAATATAAAATTCCCGCTGTGCGGAAAAGTGAGGTTCCCCCCTGTGTACCATATTTTGTCCGAGCACAGTCAAAGACCACCTTCTCCAAATCTCTGCACATTGCCCCGATTTCACAGAAAACGCCAATGGTACAAATTCACTAAGATACAGTTGTACAAAATGTGTTCAAACACAAGTCAGAGGGGCGAAGCTCCTGCTGCCCCCGGGAACTGGGCCGTTGGGAACGTGATGCCCTTGTGGGCTTCGGCAACATTCTCTGACTTACAGAGACTTGCAGAAGCCTTCTGTGAGTCTCTGTAAGCTCCTGCGCCAGAAGGGAACTCCCCAGTTGATCCACCGGGAAAGACAACAGAGATTACACCATCAACCCCGTCAAGCGAGACAACTTGGGCGTATTGTCCATGAAAAGTGTCTTTGCAGGCACAATCGGGCCCAATGACCACGACTTGGTCTTGGCAGCAGAAAGTGTACAGAGGCCACAGGGCAGCGCCGTGGATGCCCACAATCGCCCCGGTCTTTCTAGTGACCCGTGCATGTTGAAGAGTTTGTGACAATCTGTGGAGTATCACTCCGGCGCTCATAAATGAGTACGAATACGGTTTTCCCTTTGGCGTTGATGTTGAAATAAGGGGGATGGTGGTCTCAGATAGGGTGCTGATAAAGCAGGGGTCTCAGATGGGAGCTGATATAGCGGTCTCAGATGGGAGGCGAAAAGCCCAGATCCATTGCAGAGTAGCTAGCTATATACCTACAAAGACAGTAGTGTTTGACAAGGTCGACTAGAGGGCGACTAAGAGGAGTAGGTGAAAAACCAATGTATTGGGGTTCTTTCTCTCTGGAGAACGACTCCAGAGAGGGAAGCTGTTACGTCCCGTTCCATTTTCACCAACTCCGGACCACTCGACCCAACTCCGGTTCCGGCTCCAACAAATCCGGATCAATCTTGACCGGACTCCGGTCCTCGTTCGGACTTTTGCCCTTCCTCAATTTGTTACGTCCCGTTCCAACTTCATCCAAACTCCGGACTCCGGTTCCTTTGACCGGAGTTCCGGTTCCTTTGACCCAACTCCGGATCCATCCCATCTGTCAGGCCGAGTCCTGCTTCTCGGACTACACCGGGTATTTTGGTTATTCACATGAAAAAGGAACCTTGACAGGATATTCATCTGACATGCTCTGGAGTGACATCCACTGATCACTCCGTGCGGGCTTAATCACCTTATATCCACTTAGCCGGTTATGTCCGTTCTCAAGTCTATTTTAGTGTCTTGACAAATATCTCTCACTTAGTATATAAGACTTTCCTTTTGTACTTGGTACGGCAGTTGGAATATTAACGTTCCTGGTCTATTCGACCTTGGCTGCTCCGAGCCCTCCTCTCCTCCTTGATCGTCTCGTCCGGATTGCTTCCCTTGGAAGTAGCGTAGGGAACCCGGTCACCCTGGGTCTTTGTGGTGTCACCGGTTGGACTCCATCTCCCTCCTCCGACTTTTCGTCCCTCTCCGGAGTCCTTCGTCCCGGAGTTCCGGTCATTCTTACTCCGGTCGTCCTTATCCGGGATTCCAGTCAGCCTCGGATCCGGCACCTAACAGAAGCTACTTATACAACATGCGGAGGCCGACTAGTAAGCTACTATGAGTATCCAAGGTCCGTTTATCCGAGATTGGTACCGCTAATGTAACTATATTGAGTTGATCTGTCCCACACTGATCTTGGTACATAGATATTGTGTATGTAAAGGTCCGTGAGAGGGTTGAAAGAAGTTGTTTCTCTCTGGTGAAAAGGTGCATTAGAGTGTATTGGATTTCGAAAAAAGTGCAAATTAGTTCCAATGAAATTGCTGACAGATTAACCGAAACTCGTATGATCAATCCCAGCAGTCGCGGAGGTCACTATGCTGCTTGGGCTCGTTCCCTCAACCCAACATTTGGCGAAATCAGGTCCACTTTAAGCGAAATTTCGCTTAATCTGCACATTTTTCCAAATCCAATACACTCTATTGAATGAAATTCTTTCCGAGTGGCTTTCCACTCGGCTGTGACAAGTTCTTTCTCTCAGATGAAAAGGTGTATCAAATGAAGTTCTTTGCATAGCCCTTTCAACCGTCGTCAGAGAACATACTTTCCATCAGATTTATTGGTGATCCGAAACAACTTCTGTCCCTAACAAAAGAAATTTTGTTTATGCTCAGGAATTTTCCCTGTGACAAGCAGTGCATGGAATACTAAGCATCCGGTGCCTGCCGGAGCGGTGACCAGCTCGCATTTTGGCCGGAGGGCTGCTCAGTCCCTCGCCTTTCCCCGATATAAGCGGGATTTGTCGGCGGTAAGCAGGATTTGTCCGTTGCTAAGCTGTAGCTGATCCCACGCAGAGGAGTCGGTAAGAACAAATACCTCATAAACTCGGATTCGTAACAGAGTGCTTGCGTGATCCTCCACCCGTGACGGCAGACTCCGCAGCAGAGTTTTTGGTTTCGAGTCTACTGAATGCTCTACCGTTACAAGTGCATGAATACACTGATATATACATAACCTCTTCAAATTTTCGCCTTGACATCGGACCCCGGCCGATCCAGAAAGCCTGCAAAATAACCTGCCTCAATCAGCAGGTGATGCCAAAACAAGAACAAAAAACATACCATTAAGCCCCAACCACCCCTCCTCGCTCAACTCCACAACCGCCCCAACATACGAATCAGGCCTCACCACCACAATCGCGCCCTTGCCCAAATCCACCCCGTACTTGTGATGCACAGGCGCATTGGTCCCCACTTCAGGCACCCTCCGGTCAAACAACGAATCACCATACACCTGCGAGCGGTACAGCCGCAGCGGGCTCGGTATATCCACGTCGACCTCCCACTCGTACCAGTGCGTGCCGACGATGGTGAGGAAGGTGAAGAAGCTGTGTAGGTGCTCGTTAGTGCAGTACAAGGAAGGAAGGGGACGACGCACGGGTTAAATACATGCGCATTACTGGCGGTAGCAGTGTGATTCATAACAGCCGCAGGCCCATCCACGATTGACGAAAAGACCCCTGCACGCACGCGGTGGCGATTGAAGAACGACGCAGGAGAATCAATAAACGCAGCAAATCGGTCCAGCGCGCCTTTGGTCTTGCGCAGATCGCCCGCAAACACGTGGATCCTGAACGCTCCGTTCATTTTCACCCTGTGGCCAAGTTGTCAGAAACACAGTTGTACGAAGCCTTGAGACGCACTCTTGCTGCAGCCGAACCTGATTCCCATCCGCCGTCCTCGTCACCCGTCCAGGCGTCAGCCTATGTCCCGGAGTGAGCTTCCCACCCGGTGGGTTAAAAGCAGCCCCATGCCGCCCAGCAACCGCAGGCGAACCAGGCAACGCATTCAATTCATTCCCAAAGTAGACCGCCCCGCACCCAGAAGTGAAGAAAGCGTTCTGCTTGAACATTTCGATAAACTTCTCCGCGTCGACGCCACCTGTGAGGTGCGTTGCATCAGAAGCGCGGCCTGAGAACAGCCGCGAGTACGCCGCGTCGAATTTGAGGAGCTCTTGCGCGACACCGCGCCGCTCGTGCTCGTATGAGGGAAGTAAGACCTCTGGCTTGCCGAGGCCCTTCATCACGAGGTTGAGCCTACACAGTGGATCAGTGGGAGAAGTGCCGGCGGGTCAAACAATACAGACTTCCAGGCCAACGAGTACATGTCGAGCATAGAGATGTTCATGCCCTGCCCTGCCTGTGGCGAATGGGTATGCGTGGCATCCCCGCCCAGGAATATCCGATGGTCTAGCGTATACTGCGACGCAATCCGTTGCCCAATCTGATACACCGAGAACCAATCCACATAGCCGAATTCCAGGTTGAAGGGTTCAAAGATCTTCTTGGCGCGAGCAATGCAGATATCCTGCGTCGCCTTGTCCCGGGCTGTGTGCTATCAGCCTCTGACCAGGATGATACGGATGGAACGCACCAATGGAGACAACCTTGCCTCCCTCGGACGTCTGCAGCTGCACATAGAAGCGGACCAAATTGGCCTCTCGCGGAATTATCATTATGCTTCCCTCGGACTTGGAGTGGATGAGGCACTTGTATTTGATGTCCGCTGCAGATCACGGTGAATAAGTGCTCTCGGCAACTCAACGAGTATGTACGCACGGAAATTGGTGGTGACCCGGGCGTCGAGAACACCCCAGATGATATCCGTGGCCTCGCCCTGCATAGTGATCTTGCCCTGCCACTCGCCGTCGCCGACTTGGCCACCCGCGATGCACCGCCGGACGTGACTCTTTGCACCGTCGCAGCCCAAAAGGTACCGGGCGCGGACTGTATGCTGCAACTTGGAGTCGGCATGCTCAATCACGGCCTCGACTGGGTGCGTGCCGCTCAGCGGATCAGACGCGTCGGCGGGCAGGGTGCGGCAGTCTTTGAGGAGATACGGCCGGAAGAGCCCATTGGGTGGCATGCGAGTTGCGTTGGGCAGAACAGTGCGACGCTGCAATCCTATGAGCACAAATGGGTGGATAATTTCAACTCGACGCACAGCAGTAATCTCGTCCAAAAACGCGTTCTCAATGAGTCCCTGGTGTAGCAGCAGCGTGTAGTTGTCCACCACGTCCACAAAGTCGGGGCAGGACGGTGCACGTCTCGTCCGAGCGAGCTTTTGTGTCGCAGTTGGGTCCCAGAACGCGACTTCATACACCCGCACGCCCTGGCTTATCATCTTTTTGGCGACGCCGCTTCCGGTGACGGGCGAATGGCCAGCAATGGGCCCGCCTGGGATCGGTGCAGTCGAGACTCCACCAATGTTCCGCAGAACCTAGAGTGAGCCATTAGTCCGATGCGATGCTCCGAAAGCGTAGTAGACGGACCTCGATAGTCCGGGGCTGTATCCCATCTGCTCGCCCAGCGGTGGTTGTGTGCGGACGCTCGTCAATGTGGAGGATATTGAAGCCGTAAGTCGTGAGACACAGTGACGCCATCAAGCCCGCCGGGCCACCCCTGCATCCATCCTGCTCAGAAAACAAGCAAAAAGTCGTTGAAAACGCACCCGACGACCACGACATCGTAGACACTCTGGGGTTGGAAATTCGACATGGTGAAAGGAAGGCCCGATGGTCCGGAAGAAGTCTGGGGCTCGTGTGGGGAAACGCAGAAGGTGAATGCTCAGTTAAATATGGTCCGGGGAAGCCGTCCGTCTGCGTCGGACGCGCTCCCGTAGCGCCTAAACAAATACTCCTCGTGACAGACATGGCGGCATTAAGAGGCGGCAGGTTCGGGCGATCCGAGAATAGTCTGATCGCTTCTTGAATCAAACCCTCAAAATGCCTCCAAGAAATCGCCAGAAGAAATGCCAAATTTGCACGATAAACGACTCGAAATACACCTGCTCGGGATGTACGACTGTATAGTCCGTGGCCCGGCCTCCAAGAGTTTTCGCTCGCTCAGCAGCAATCAACAGCTGCTCTGTCCCCTGCTACAAGAAGCATAAAGGTGCGCTACTTGCAAAATTCAGACCACCTTTTTTCAAACAAAACTAGAGGTCCCATGTGCTCCTGAGAGGGTAGAACAAGTAGACGCAACGGAAGGTAAAAACATGGATATCTCGCGGTCAAAGCCTCAATTTGCACAGACTCCCACATGGGGCCGCAGCCCGAGGAAGAACCACTATCCGACGACGCACCACCCCTCCGTCCTCTAACCTCCCTCAAATGGCCCTACGTTCCCGAGGAATCTGCCTACCCCGACCCTCTCAAACGAGACGATCCAAAACCACTGCAAACGCGCCAATATGAGGCTATCGGTCCGTCTCCCCACCCTTGCGTTCCGTATACCTTCAAACGAAACCATTTCAAGCTACCTCGACCGCAATCCGGAAAACCCTCGAAGCACACCCGAACCTCCCCGCGCTCCTCACGAACATCGATAAACTGCGCGGTCCAGAGCGCGAAGGGGCCCTTCAGCGCGCCCTAGGCGTGTCTGCACCCAATCTCACGTCAAACACCAGCAATGCTGAATTAAGTCAAGACGTCCTTGCACTGCGCGCACTGGCAGAGGCTGTCGAGGGTGCTGTGCGGGGTGGTAGGGAAGCAGCGCTGGGTTTGGATTGGGGCGAATGACTGTTTGATTGAATGCAATTTCTTGCCCTGATCGACAGTGCTCCGGCATCGAAAAATCAGTCCCAGGGCAAGATGGGTTTTTGTATTAGTTTGCGATAAGACAAATCATTCATACTCGAAGGTCGACTTGGTCACTGGCTGTCGCGGGAGTGCAGACCCCATCATAAGCAACTGCTAATGAAGTGCCGGGACTGTACAGAGTTGAACAAATGAAAGAAGGCAAAAAGGATGACAGACTGTATGCGTGGGTCCCATCCGCCAAAATACCGAGAAATGCATGGCCTCGCTCGGTAGCCGTGCGTGTCCCATCATTAACCCTGTCACTGAGAATGTGAAGCTCCTCGTCCGTAAGCTGGTGAGGTTTGCCCCACTGAGAGACAACGAAATCACTATCCTCATCATCCTCATCATCATCATCAGTGTCGTCGTCGTCGACCTCGTCAACCGGCTCGGGGTCGTCAACCTCGTCAACCGGCTCGGGGTCGTCAACCTCGACTTCCTTGGCAACTCGGACCTCCTCGGCAACCTCGACCTCCTCGGCAACCTCGACCTCCTCGGCAACCTTGACGTCGACCTCGGCAACGTCCTCATTGATCTTGTTCACCAAATTACCCTCTTGCACATTTGTCATCAAAACATCGGCATGCACACTAGCCGTTCGCGGAGCCTGACTGCGGCTGGCTTTCTTGGCCAGTTTTTCGCTGTGCTTTTTCTCGAATTCTAGCTGGTCTGCCTTCATTCGCTCGTTCCTCCCCAAGTCGCAGTTGAGGCCGGTAGGGATAAACCATAAAGCCTCGAAGATGGCCTCGATGAGGCGAATGGATTCGCTATATTCATCGAGGAACTGCCGCTGAGGGCCCTGAGCAGATGGACCGCGGGATATGCAGTCGCGGTTGAAAAGAATTTTTGCTTTAGCATTGATGACCAAGAGGAAGGGGTCGATGAACTGCGAGACGTCGCGCTCGATGTGGTTGAAGAAAGACAGCAGAGGGAGGGGGGAGTCCGGTTGGACTGTGGGGAGGTAGCAGTCATTGGACTGCCTGACAAAGTCAGCACGACGTAAAGTCTTGTTCGAGTCAAGCATGTAATGCCTGACCAGCGAATCTTCTTGAACCTGAAACGTCATATCCGCATTTTCCAAGAGGAGTTGGGGAGCGAAGAATATGACCTGGTACCGTGGCTGAGGCCCAAGGATCGAGGGTATATAGGCATACTAGGTATCGGACAGAAGTCAATGGCAAGAAATGAGACAGCAATCTTGACACGCACACCGAGAAGACGTTTCCCCTGTTTCAGCCCTTGGGAGACCGCTTCTTGCCATTGGTTGTTGCGGTCATTCAGGAGATGGAGCATTTTTTCGAGGTGCTCTAGCACTGGGACTAAAGCCACCCCGGCATAAAGGTCCAAGACGCGATGTGCGACCGGGGATACTGCACAAACCAGGAGTCAATTTTGCAGTCCACAATGCGGGGTCACACGAACAAAGGGTCAGATTGCGAGCACTGTCCAGTTTGAACATTTCCAATCCTTCTTTATTGAGATCACAAATATCGACGAGGAGCCATTCCTATGCAATGAAGTGATGAGAAGGTATAACAAGAGGAACGAACGGGTGCAAGACCACTCACCACCTGCCACCGCCGGAGGGTTTTCGCCTTAGAACCGCCTCGCACGGCGTTCACGATATGCGCTCCTTCATTGGTCACACTGACGGTTCCTGTTATCGCGCATCGGTAACCGTCTATCTGGCGTAGTTGGGAGATGTCGAATCTCCTCTTGGTCGGGTCAGTCGACACTTTTGGGTGTCGAGTGTTGATCGTATGCCCGGAGGATGAAGGACCTGCGCTTGGAAAGCGGGAGTACTGTGTCGGAGTAGAGGCAGAACCAGGTTTTTCCTTGGGAGACAAGGTGGATTTTGCTATGAGGGCGTCTCGAAGATTTTGAAGAGGATCCATTTGACCTGAGGGGTTGTTGATGATTCTTTGTACTTCTTCGGCGCTGCCGCTGTTCAACTCGCTGCAACGTACCTGACCTCGACCTCTCCCCGAATACGGGAGATCATGACCATGGATGGTGGGCTCGAACGACTTGTCCGCATCCTTCGCGATTTCTGTCTCGCACCGCCGCCACCCGCGTCCCCAGCCGCCTTTTACGGCCTTCTACCACCCTCCTATCACGCTCCACGCCCCCAGCTGAATCCACCAGCAGGCCAATTTGATAAGTATGCCGCCTCTCGCTTCAGTCTCGCGTTCAAATGTGTCATCAACATCGGTGTTCGTGGCAGGCGGGATACTGGGAGCGCGTGGTTGGCCGGCCGTGGATTCGCAGTTGGTCCTAGCACCAGTGCGACGGGACTACCGAGATAGACTAGAGAAGCACGAGCGGCTCGGAGAGCTGCTGCTGCTGCAGGGATATTGCGTGCAGACCCGGTGCGTTTCATACACACTCTATCCTCTCCTTCCTCTTCTTATCTCCTTCTCTTCATTAGGAACGCCCCCTAGCCATCACCACCGCCGATTCTCCTAGCAACATACCCCGTCCCGGCACTTCTGACGATGTCGACTTGATCACGCCGATCGTTCGCGACCGCAGCGCCAACAGTCGTCGTACGACCCCATCATGAAAGGGAACCTACAGCTGCCCCCGCTCCGACAAATTCTCTGCATTCGCTTCATGCGGCTTTACAACACGTACGACCCGCCCTACCGCCCGCATCCCCTTCTACTTCCAGCGCAACGAGCACAACTAGTGCCCGGGGGAGTCCGATCAGCCACAGTGGACCAGGTCCTGTCAGTTCGCGCGTATCTCCGGTCTCGCACTCTTGTGCTGCACCATGGGCATCGGGACGGCCGGGGTCGCGTCGGCGAGTGAAGTGGAAGTGCTCGTCCAAGCCTACCACCGTTGAACAGGCGGTAACGTGGCAGTATGGTGAACGGCGTAACAACTCAACGAATTCCTTCCACAAACGAGCCTCAAACCCACCGCGCCAGCGGCACTCACACCGAGACAAATGCATTGACACGTCTCTGGCAAAAAGATCAACATTCAAGCGGCCCAGGCCGGGACTGCGAGGCGAGAGCGGGAGAAAAGCAGGCGCGAAAGGATGGAGCGGGAGGCCACCGAGAGCCGACGCGCCGAGGAGCGGAAGGCCAAGGAATCACGCGAAATGGGTAAAAAAGAGAGTAAGAATTACGCCAATGAGTAACAGACATACAGAATTATTTTCATTCTCTTGTGCATCTACAGCTTGTTGTCTAAGCTCTTGCTCGTCTTGAGCGCCACCATCCTCTCAACAAACTCTTCAAGCGGCATCATCTTATCCCGGCCCTTGGTCCCAACATCGTCACGATTCCGCACGTTAACAGACTTGCTCTTGCGCTCCTCCTCACCGACAACAAGGATAAAGTTGTACTGCGCAATCTCTCCATTGCGAACCTTCTTCGGGAGAGTGTCTGGGCCATTATCGACGTCGGCGAAGAGGCCGAGCGACTTGAGGCGCTCGCAGACTTCGGTAGCGTACTCTTGCTAGGTGTGCGTCAGGATCCGATGGGTAGCAGCTCACGGAAAGGGACATACGTAGATACCAGTGACGGGAATGACAATGACCTGGCGCGGCGAAAGCCAGAATGGCCACTTGCCAGCGAAATGCTCCGTAATGATGGCAATAAACCGCTCCAAACTGCCCAAAATCGCACGGTGAATCATCACTGGCCGCGTTTCCGGGTTGGCGGCGTCCTCGCCGCGATACTTGAGGTCGAAGCGCTCAGGCAACTGGAAGTCGAGCTGGATAGTAGCGCATTGGAACGAGCGACGAAGACTGTCCCGGATACTGATGTCGATCTTTGGACCGTAGAACGCGCCGTCGCCAGGGTTGGTCTCCCATTTGCCGGGATAGTGGTTATCAAGGGCTTGCCTGAGTTGCGCCTCGGCGTGATCCCACGTCTCAATCTTGCCCAAAAAGTTGTCAGGACGCGTGGATAGTTCCAATTGGAAGTCCAATCCGAACGTCCCGTAGACGTGTTGCATGAAATCAAACAGGGCGGCAATTTCTTGCTCGACCTGGTGAGATATTAAAACTCGTTTCCCCAGCGGAGCATGGACGCACCTGATTCGGCATGCAGAACACGTGGGTATCGTCCTGAGCAAATCGGCGCACTCGTGTGAGACCAGTCAAGGCCCCAGACGCTTCATTCCGGTGGAGGATACCGAATTCGGCCATCCGGATAGGAAGCTCTCTGTAACTTCTATCCCTGGACCCAAAGACGATACAATGGCCAGGGCAGTTCATGGGTTTGAGAGCCCATTTCTCCTTTTCAACATCGAGGCTAAACATGTCGTCCTTGTAGTTTTGCCAGTGTCCAGAAGTCTCCCAGAGCTTGGAATGAAACATGTTCGGGGATATGACTTCTTGGTAGCCACGTTTGAAGTATTCGGCCCGTAAAAATTCAAGAAGTGAGTTGTATATCCGCGTGCCATGGGGGAGGAAGAAGCAGCTCCCAGGGCTCGATTCGTGGAAGAAGAAGAGCTCTTGGTCCTGTAAAGCGTTAGACGAGTGCATAGAGAAAACAGAGAGAACCACCTTTCCAATGCGCCTGTGGTCCCGCTTGGCGGCCTCGGCGAGGAACGCCTTGTATTCCGTGAGCTTTTTCTTGTCCGGGAAGGATATGCCGTAGATTCGTTGAAGAGAATCGTTGGCAGCATCACCCAAGAAGTACGAGGAAGAATTCTAGACGATATGAGCATTGTTTGGAAGAGGGATACTGGAAGAATACCTTGGTTATCATCATGGCCTTTATTTTGCCGGTATGAGGAATGTGTGGTCCAACACACAGATCGACCATGGGCCCGCAGCGATACACGGTCGTAGAGGTGCCGTCGGGCACCTTGGTCTCGATCAAGTATTTCTTGTACTTGTTGTAGGCAAACATCTCCAGCAGGGTCTCCTTCTTGACCACAAGTCGCTCGAACTTTTGCTTGTCCTTGACGACACTTTCCGATATTTTTTCGAGAGCAGGGTAATCCGTGCCAGACACGGCTCGATCCTGCATGCCCATTTCGTAGAAGAAGCCCTCGTCCGTCGGGGGCCCGAGACACAAATGGCACCCATAATGCCGCTCAGCAGCTTCGCCCAAAACATGTGCAGAAGAGTGCCAGAACACCTTCTTGCCTTCAGGGTGATCGAAATCGAGTAACTCGAGTGTGCAGGAGCCTTCTAGTGGACGTTCCAGATCCCAGAGTTGGCCGTTGACCTGTATCCAACGTTATCGAGAAATGAAGTAACGAAACGAAAGACGCGCCTTGCCAATGACGATCCGTTCAGACAGGCTTTTGGCCAGCTCCTGGGCAACATCCATCGGGCTCGTCTCCCAGCTCTTGCCCTGGAGTTCCTTGCCGTCTGGCAACGTAATCGTAATTTCCTCCCGAGGCTGGGCTATACAATCTTAGAGAGAGATAAAAAAGAGCTATCTCCTCACCCTTGACGAATTCGTCATACTCTGCCTTGAGCTTGTCGAAAATCTGAATGCGATGGTCGAAGAATGACGGAGGAGGTTGCAGCTGCGCGATTGCCTCAGTATACACAATGCCTCGGATGCCATCGCGGATCGCGTCCCACCTCGAGAGGAAAGGCCGACGTGGCAGCGGCTGGTTTCGCTTTCTTCTCCTTGGGTTGGTTTTTAGTGGCGGGTGCAGCCGACGCGGGCGCTGGGTCGGACGAGGACGCGACCGGCGTAGTCATTCTTCTGTTCAGTATGCGGGGAAATACGACGTGGCAGCGAGGAGATCGTAGAAGCAATGTTCGATAGAGGAACTTTCGTCCCAGCATATAAGGTCTCCCAACGTGACTCGATTTGATTCTCAGATTGCGATTGCTTTAGGCGAAACATTATATGTTTATGACTCCGGTTTTGCCTCCTCCTCTCGACCACAAACCCTCTCCAATAGTACCCTCACATCTGCTGGAGATAGCACCTTTTCCCGCATGTCCCCAGCGTACATATTCCAAACGACATCCCTGAACAATGCGTACTCGTCTGCGATCCGCTCCCGGACATGTTGTAGCAAAACCTCAACCGTCCGGTCACCGTCCCCACGGTCTGCGAGGTACAGGCGGAGGCGCGTTGCTTGTCCCTGCAGATCACGTTCGCACGCTGCACGGAATTCACGCTCGAGCTTCTCGGCAGCAGGCCGCTGAAAGGCCTCTAGTGCTGTGAGTGGTGCGTTCTCTGCAGCGACTTGCGCGCGGCGTGCATTGTGAACATCGATCTGGTCGATCCACGTATGAAGCGGAGCGCAGATGGGTGAAGCGCACGTAGAAATGATCCCCTCACAAACCCGCTTCAAGTCGTGGTCAATACCCTGTACGTGTTTCAAGACGGGATATTTGGTCAAGTGAGGAAGAATGCGTACATGCCTGGCATCGCGGATACCCTCCTCGTTCCGGGGCATGCCGAGGGACGCAAAGAGGGCTCCGGGCAACAGCGATGTGGTTTGATTCAGCATCGTGGCCAACGTGTCTTGCGCAACCAATTAGAACCGCCCTGAAGCTTTGGACATAGAAAATATACCGGTCACCCCATATTGAAAGTCCTCCCCGCCATCCCTGTGCGCGAGATCCAAGTTGTGGGTGATCTCCTTGAGGATGAGCAAATGCCGGACAAGGAAGAGGTCCCCGTCAAGTGTCCCACCTGCCGTGGATCCGGCGGAACGCTGCTTGATCATGTCTGATGCAACGATCAGCGACTGACGGCATAGCGATACCGCCTCCTGCGCGATATCCTCAAAAATCGCGGGCTGGAAGGCGGGTGATTCAATAGGAAAAGTGGATTGAAAGCGAGGAACACACATTGACGAAATCGTGCAACTGCGAAAGGACCCACACAGTCTTTTGCAGGGTCGGGAACCATGTATCTTGCCTCTCCAATGCCGGGCCCCGGAACAGCTCTCGAAAGCTGGCCTTCTCCTTCCCATCAAAAGCCAGGCCTTGATACAAACCGTCAAATAGCTGCTTGAACAATAACACTTGCACTCACCACCGTCTGTACTAACAAGCTTATCCGGATACGCAAGATCCTCGGGCTTGGGGACATAGAAGCGCATATCTGACTGTATGACCGCCTGTGCCTTGAAAAACAACCTTGTTTGTGCATCTTGCAGAACCATCTCCAACAAATGGCTGATATGCAGCTGACCCAGGCCCTTGTTGCCTTTCTGCCTCGGTTTCTCGAGCTCAAGATTCAGCGTTTCGTCATCCGAAGATTCAGCATCGGGTGCGGCCACGTCGAGAACCATGAGCGCTTGCAGGACAGTGCAGACTTCGCACAGGGCTGTGAGCCGAGGTTCGTGTAGTATCCGCGGCCGGAGATCGTCGTACAAGTAGTCACATAGTGTCTCCAGGTATTGGCTACATTGATTGAGCGAAATCCCTGGATCAAGAAAACGACACGGACTATAGTTGTTCCTCACCGGAGCTAAAGAAGGCCCCGTACAGTGCGAACTCGTCTGTGCACAGTTGCTTGAGGTAGCTACATCCGGCGCGTGTCAGTTCGAGGAGTTCCGTCCGTCCGGGATCCAATCCTCGGATTTCCTCCGTCAAACGTCCGACCAGGAGTGCTTTCCTCATGCTAAAGTAAGCGCTATGACATTCGGTGAGAAGAGCGGCAAGTTCGGTCGGATGGGCTGCTGCGCGGCGCTCGAGCTCGCCGAGGAGTGGCGAGAGTTGGGCAGATACAGAGCGAAAGCGAGTGTAGAGGAGATGTGCTTGGGCGGTAGGCGAGACGTCCTTCTCAGACAACCGTTTGGAAACGTCGGCGGAGAGTGCCTTGAGCGAGCCTACAAAGTACATTCGGATCAAGGTCATGGCGCGCGTCATGCATTGCTGGAAGCGCAAGAGGTAGATTTCGGATTCGCGGAAACCACGCTGGGCAGGCAGTGAGCGGGGGAAAATGCCAGATAGAAGGACCGTACGTGGGCCTTGAGATAGTCAATACATATATCCACACGCTCGACCATGTAAAGAAAGTCTGTTTGAAGAACAAGAGACTCTCCGGGGTGATTGAGCATGCGCGTGGCGTGCTCGAGCTCTTGAAAGTATTCCAACCGTGCCCCAATCTCGTCTGTCATTTCTACAAGTTGATCCTGCAAGGCGCGTTGGAACGAGTCAAGGAAAAAGAGTAGTGCCGCACCCGTTCGCCCAACAGGCGCTCACATGCATCCTTGAGATTCTTGCCGCCTTCCTCGACGCCGCGCCAACCCTCGAGCATTCCGTCGACCTCTCCATCAATCTCCTCGATACGTTCCACAAGACGATCGCAAGTATCAAGGTGCGCTGAAACGCTGGCAATATGGGCTCGAAAGTGTGCCTCCTGGCTATGCGCGACGGATCGGTCAATGAGGGCAAACCAGTCGTAGAACTGTTGCGGGGTCTGGACTGGTTGTTTCGGATGCAGCGCGTGTGTCGTGGCCGACGTTAGACGCGTAGAATTAGACGGTGGCAGCGGAGAGCTGGGACGTGAGATGCCTGCGCCTCGGCCTGGATCCAGTCGCAATCCACGGCCAACGGGTGTCGAAGAACGGGATGAAGAGCCCGCGTCTTCGTCAGTAAACTAGATGACGTTTAGAAAGATGCGGGAGTCATGAAGAGCGCACCTTGTACGGGAGGGGCGTCTGCTCGCTAAGAGGTTTAAGCAGTCCAACAGAAGTTACTTCACGGTCCGTTAATGTGGCTTTGGACTCCCATTCTTCAACGTTGAGTGCTGGCCTGGCTGGTGGAGCATTCAGCACTGGGGGGGCACCACGTCGTGCATTTTGGCGCGCTGACATGGACAGTGTTCAGGAAGCTAATAATTAGAAACATATGTACAGTGACTCTAAGCTAATCAATTTTTTTCTCCTTCTTCTCGAGAACCTCGACCCACTTGCGAGGGAACCACCCCTCCCTGCCCTCGCGTGTACGTCCCTTCCACCACTCCTCGACATGCTCGAGTTGAATGCGGGGGTCAACCTCATTGCCAGTGCGAGGGTCGAGTTTGGCCATGATAGCGACAATTTCATTCTCTTTGAGCGGGAGCTCGGACGGGGTGGACGGTGTGAAGGGGTATAGGGCGCGGGCAAACGTAAGTGAAGCTGGATCCAGCGGAGGAAGTGGCTGCCCTGGGAGGGCAGGTTGGCCCGACGCGCGTGCGCGTTCGGAGAGAATTTGAATGAGCTTGGTCATCGCATAAGGGATACCAAAGATTGCGAGAAGGAAGATGATGAGTGGCTTCTTGCTTGGCTTGGGCGGTCGAGGATGCGGTCCTTGCACGGGACGTCCGTTGATAAAGTCGCGGAATTCGCCCTGCATGGCAGGCCTCGCGGGAGTCCCGGTGACGAGCTCACGCATCCCTCGTATCAAGCCAAAGATGCCAAGAACGCTCCCAAGAGCGTTACGAAGGTGCCCGAATTGGTCGATGACACCGACCATGGCAAAGAAACTGGAGTGAGTAGCCATGAAGGTGCTCTCGAGCATTTGGGCGACGCCAGAGAAGGTCTGCACGATGGAATGAAGGAGAGCGAATGTGTGCTGAGTGGTGGATTCAAGTGTTTGAGTCAGGGTAGGAATCGGCATCCCATTGGCATCCAGTGGTGGAGGCATGCCCATGCCCATGCCGCCCATGCCGCCCATGCCGCCCATGCCCATGCCCATTCCTCCGTAGGGGGACATGCCCATGCCCATCGAGGAATAGGGACTCATCCCGTAGCCTCCCCCGTAGCCAAGGGTGTTGCCATACCCGCCGTATGTCCCACCATATGCCCCGAGACCACCGTACCCGCCATAACCACCGCCGAGCCGCGAATAAGGAGAGGCCCCGTACGCGGAGGCACCATACGGGGTGACCGCAGACGATACTGGAGCACTAAATGAGGTAGGACGATCTGGAACCGTTGGCTGTGTTGAGGAAGAGGAAGGTTGGGGCACTGCAGAGGCAAGTGTCGGTGCTGCCGTCGTCGTTACAGGCGCCCCATTGCGCTCCCATGGCTTGGGAGGCGAGCCCATCGTGGTAGCGAGAGAAAAGTAATGTGATTAGGTAAACTCGCTTCCGGTCGCAGGAGAAGCCGACGGGCAGTACAGTACAATACGTGAATGATAACCCAAGTCACTCCTCTTGTGTCTCCTTTTCGTGCTTCTTCTTCATCGCACTCACTATGAACAGGTATTAGCAACGCCAAGTAGCTACAGAACAAGCCACGCACCATCGCGTGAAATTTGGCCAGAAGACATCCACCCCTCGGGGAAGGCAGCTACAATCCGCTGATAGAGAGATTTGCGCAACCCCTGCTCGCTAACTTGCAAAACAGAGCCTTCAAGAGAGCTGCCGTTTCATTAGCATCCTGGAAAAAAAGGAGCTGGTGGAACACGCACTTTTTCTCGTTTTCCAGCCGACATATCTCATTGCTCAGTTGTACGAGTTCCCAAACAGCACTCTTCATGGCATCCGTCATCCGGTACTTTTTCAAAGGCGGGCCATGGTGCGCGCCGCCCTTGCCGGGGCCCTCCTTCTCTGTTTTCTCTTCGGCTCCCGCAGACCCGACTCGCGCTTCGGGGTCCTCTGTCCCATGCCTCGTCGGTCCTGTCGAGCCCTCTGCGCCAGGATCCCCGTCTCCGTTCGATGCCGCCTTTTCTTTCCGTTTTTCTTCTGGAACGCATATGAGTATCCGGCAATTCAAAGAGAAAAGGACGCGGACCATAATTCAACAAATTACGCTCCCATTCCTCTTGCGCCTTTGGGAAACCCTCGGTCGCCAACACACGCAGCGCTTCAAGTAGCTCGTCCTGCCTGTGATTCAATAATGCCGTATGCTCGTTGAAGATGGTGCGTTTTATCAACTTCTGCTCCAAAGTAAGTACAAATGCATTTGAGAGAGAAAGATGACGGACCGTCATGGTGAATTTGTTGTAGGGAAATATATTGGGCATGAGATTGAAGAAATTCTCGTCGTACTCGTCCAGTTTAATCGCTTGCAAAGCAAGTGCGGCGAGTAAAGGTTTGAGAGTCGGCGGAAACTTTGATTTCGTTTCCCAGGACTCTGCAGCGATGGCCTGCTTCATCTTCTCGATATTCACCTGTAGGTCGGGGTGGAAATCTGCAACGTCCACAATTTTCGGTTTCTTCTTTGCCGTGTCCCCACCGCCAACACCGTTGACCGACCTCTTTCGCTTCTTTCCCACCTCATCAGCAGCTCCATTTTCGTCCCCGCCTGGGGTCCCTTCTCCATCATCATGGTCGCCGTTGACGCCGTTGACCGGCGCCCCTTTGCCTCTGCCGGCAAGAGCATCTTCCTCCATGCCGTCTTCCGCCTTTCCCTTGCCTTTGCGCGTCGCTCCGCCGAATACATCCACCTTGCTGTCTTCGTCCTCGTCCTCGAGGGGAATAGGCGAGTCTTTGGTCCCCAGTGCCTTTCCCTTTGCCTTTGAAGGCGGCGCGCTCTTTGAGGTCGAAGAAGTGGTGGATTTGGCGTTCTTTGAGGTGGATGTTGGTTTCAGCGCAGAGGTCGACGCGCTGGGCATGTTGAGTGAAAGTGCAGGGCCCGTTTTCTTCTTTGATTTCGGTTTCTTGGGCGACCTGGGGCGTGCATTGGTAAAGGGTGAAAGAGAGAAGGAACTCTTACTTGTCCCGCACCAGTGCAACCTCGCCACTGCTGACATAAAACCCTTTCTGCTTGGTTTGTGCAAAGTACGTGCGTTCGTCGATGGCAAGTTCCGAGTCGTCAATGAAGGGGTCCGTTATGTCGTAGTACTCTCCTGCTGCCTTGGATTTCTTGGCTGATTTTTTCGGTTTTGCTTTCGTTGCTTTGGGTTTCTGCATAGAAATTGAGCGAATGGGAGAGACACTGAGAGAGGACATACTCCATCTGCATCCATTTCAACGTCCCCGTCGGCGTCTTTCGTGTTGCTCTTATCTGCGCCCCCCTCACCGTCGCTCTCACCCTCACTGCTGCTCTCGTCGGCGTACTTCTTGCTTACAATTTCGCCCCACACAAAGCCCTCAGCGCGGGCCTTGTTCTTGACGTCAATTTCGTAATTATCTGGCCCGCCGAGTTTGATTTCGAGACGGATGGTCTGAACAGGCGGCGGGGGCGGCGGTGGTGGCGGGGGCGGCGGAGCATGGTGCGATTTGGGCTTCTTGGGAGGCGCCTTTGCAGCAGAGGTAGGAGGGGCGCTGAGGGGGGAAGTTGGCGGTGGAGGACTGGGAGGGGCAGCGGGATCAACGAGTACAGGAAGCTGAATGGGGTCAGCGACGAGGGGTTTGGACTCTTCTTGTTCAGGAACAAGGTCCTTGTCGACGTCGTCTTCGGACGCGTTGTCCGAGTCAACGTCGACTGACTCGCTCTCCGAGTCCACGTCTTCATCCTGCTCTTCGTCAGGCTCGTTCCCGTCAGGTCCCTCGTCCGGAGACACAGACCCGTCGAAGGGTGGCATGACTGTGTCGTCGTTGTCGGGCGTGCCGAGCTCATCGGCGGCGACGAGAGGCTCGTCCGAGTCGGGTTCGTCCTCTGTACGAGGCTTGGTAGGACTGCCGTACTCATCGAGGTTGGCGAGGACGCTCCTGGACCGGGAAGCCGAGGAGCTCACGTGTGGGGAGGGAGCAGCCTCGAGCTCAACCATCTCCACATCAGAACCCATCCTTTTCTGCTCAATCTCGAGGGACTAAACGGCCCAAGGAGTGTGGGGAGGTAGACTAAGAAAGAACACACGGAATATGGGGCGGTAGGCGAAAATTGGGGGAAGGGAGCCTCGAGTGGGTGTTGCACGATTCCCTTGTTGGAAGGAGTGCCTGATGTGTGTTGTGGACTAGCAAAACGTTTCCATGAAAGCGGAACCTTCAGATCCAGTCTTATCTACATGTCACCCCAAGTTGTCCATTTTTTTCCTACTTTTTCATGCTTCCTTGAATGGATAAGTGATTACTAGACGAATAATGGCAGGACTGTGGAAGAGGTAGCAAGGTAGTGGCCTACAACAGCCGGCCGAATGTGAGAGTACATACGCGGTCAAAAAGAGTCATCAAGATTTTGATTCCCGAAACTTTCCGATCCGATTTTTCGAAGGTCTGCAGGAGCAGCCATGCTGCCCAAGGTCGCGACCCACCTACTACACACAACTTCTCGCGCGGTCGTCGCCGTTCAAAACCAGACACACACTACTATCAGAAATGTCCTCTCTCCAGGTCCCTCCACTTCTCTGGGACCATGGGGCGGCTCCAGCAACAGTGGCAGCAACAACGGGCCAAGTTCGGGCGGTCAAAAGTACACGGGCAGTCGCTTCTACTCTGGCTACAGCGACGCGGGTCGTGCTGTAACGCAGGCCAACGCGATTACCTCCCAG
This sequence comes from Roridomyces roridus, assembly GCA_029378245.1. Classification (NCBI taxonomy): domain Eukaryota; kingdom Fungi; phylum Basidiomycota; class Agaricomycetes; order Agaricales; family Mycenaceae; genus Roridomyces; species Roridomyces roridus. The sequence continues at coordinate 2,544,726 of JARKIF010000006.1, forward strand.
GACGGTTCCGTCCTCCAGACGGATGATTCGGACGAGGTCCCATCTACCCGTCCATCGTCCCACGCTCCTCGTTCCAATCGCCCCAGGAGCAGTAGTCTGACCACCCCGTCCTCCCCCGAACTCGGTGTCTTGAAAACGGTGCAGCTCCATGCCAGGTCAAGACACGCGTTCGCTGGTCGCGCTGTCGACGAGCCAGCCCTTGTCCGTCGAAATTCTACCGCGAATCTTGAGGAGCGGAATGCAGTCGAGCACTCTCCTCCGCCACCCTCGCCCTCGCGCCCTCGGACCCCCCACGTTGCCCCAGCTGAACCTGCTTCCCCTCCGGAATCTCCTGCTACCATCGCCATCCGCAAAGCCCGGTCTACGGGAGACCCCGGACAAGTCGCCCAGGCTGTCCGCGACTTGGTTGACCACTCCAAAAGTCCATCCTTGCGCGAGTACAACCTTGCGCTCGTGTCACTGCGCGAGACCCGTCGGCCGGGAGAGCCTCTGGTTCTGCTCATGCAGACCTATAACGCCATGCTGAAACACGGTCTTATTCCCAACCTCCGCACCTACTTTGAGCTCATCACCGCCATTACGGACCGCGACCACGAGATCTTCACCACCCTCACCGGGCTTGAGACTCGAGTGAGCCGTGGATCTGCCACCCCTTCCGACCACAGGCATATTGCCCAGCTTCGCGCCGAAAACACGTTCGACTCGGCAATGAAGCTCTTCAAAACGGTCAATACCAGTGATGGCATGTCCAAGATCCCGCTGTACCTCTATGTCGCGTTGCTTCGCTCGTGTGCCAACCATCAGAACAAGGATGCAGCCCTGCACGTCCTTGGCGCTCTTGAGAGTCGCTCCGATCTCAAGCCCGTCGCTTCCGTCTTCAGGCACATGATTCGAGTTTTTACGAATGTTGAAGACCTCGACGGGACAAACGCGGGTACGTTGCTAATCCGTTATTTGGTTTTTTCTTCTAAATTCTTCTAGAAATGATCTTTGACGAATTCGTGGAGCGCTCAGCTCAAGGAGACATAGATTGGGTTACAGCTTACGATGACGCCAATGGTCCTCGGCGGCAGCATTTGCAGGTTTACAACCAGATGATCGAGGCTCACTTCCGTATGGGCGCTCCCGACCGTGCCGTCGAGCTCCTCGAAAAAATGATGTCGTCCTCTGCTCCTGCTGCTTTTGGGCCCGCCGACGTTCCCCGTCCCGCCTCTTCTACTTACACTGCTATCATCGCCGGATTCGTCCAGTCCGGGGATTTGGACACGGCTGTGGCGTGGTTCGAGCGACTGCTCACTCAAACTGAGCGCCCTCGCAGCCCCTACGAAGCAGCCGAAACGGTCTTGCGCCCCGATGCCGTCGCTTGGGCTTGCATCCTAGATGCACTCGCCTTTGCCGGCCGAACCCAACAGCTCAATCGCATGTTCCTCGCCCTGGTGCAGTGTGCTCCCAAGGATAGTCTCCGCGTTCGCGATGCAGATCGCGAGCTTGTCCATCTCGCCAACATGCAGCATTTCGCAGAGTTGACCGACGCGGAAGCCGCGGAGACGACCGACTTCCTTGTACACCATGTCCTCGGGCGTTTGGATCAAACCGCTGCTCGGCGCCCTCTTTGGCAGAATTTGGTTGCGCGTGGGATGCTCCAGAAAGCGATCGACGTCGCTGCAGATATCCCGGGCGCGACTGTTCCTGGCATAGAACACCCACTTGCCGCTCTCGCCACGGAGATCTACCGTCGCCATACCACTGTGCCTTACACTATTGCACGTCAGCTCGTCCGGCTTGCGCAGGAACGTCACGTGGCTGTCGAGCCTGCTCAGGCTGTGCGCGTACTCCAGGCTTACGCTGATGCCAACGACGTACCTGCCGCTGATATGGACATTCAGGATTGGACGTTCCTGCTCAATGCTGCTGTTGAGCAGGAGATCGTCGCATCGCACCGGCCCTCGGACTACACTTTTCGAGGACTGGTTGCTTTGTTGGAGGACATGAGCGCTGTCGGTGTCTCGCTTACAGACGTCCCGGCGCGGGTAATAAGGCAGATCAAGAAGACCATCTTCGTCAAATACGGGACTGACGAATTGTATGCTCTTTTCAACCGACTTGGCCCCAGTTTTGCTAGCGTCCTGGACCCTTCCGAGCAAGCACCCCCAACTCTCGCATCTGCAGCCGAGCCGGAAGCCGAATCACCCATGGAGACGAATATGGAGGTGGAGGCAGAGCTACCAGCCCAGGAGGTACACATCAACAAAATGCTGAACAAGTCGATCGAGGAGACATTGATGCGCCCGTCTTCATCGCTGACATCGACGCTGGACGCAGCGTATGGCGCGTTCCGCGATGGCCTGATGCGCCAGCAAGTCCCCACAGCATTCACCATCGGCAAACTGATTCAAGGTCTTGGCCGACAGGGAATGCTGGACCGTGTGCGTGACGTCTACAGTGCTGCCCAGTTACTTCTGCAGTCGCTCGAGTCGAATAAACAGGCGCAGAGCTCCTCGTGGTTTGCGATTGAGAACTCGATGATAATTGCCCTAGCTCATGCAGGGGACCTCGAGGCAGCCCATATCCATCGCATGCGCATCTTGGAGATGCATGGTGCCCCGACGGCGGATGCATATGGTGCATTGATTCTATACGTCAAGGATACCACAGACGACACCAGCAACGCCCTTGCACTCTTCCATGAAGCTCAAGTCCACCGTGTTGTCCCAAATCAGTATCTCTATAACAACATCATCTCCAAGCTCGCAAAGGCGCGCAAGGCGGACTATGCCCTCGAGCTTTTCGAGCAAATGAAGGCGGGCGGTGTGGCGAAACCGAGCTCGATTACATATGGCGCCGTCATCGGTGCTTGTGCGCGGGTTGGAGATGTTCATGCTGCGGAGAACTTGTTCGCCGAGATGGTGGCTTCCCCAGGCTACCGAGCCCGCATTCCGCCGTTCAACACAATGATGCAATTATACACGACGACCAAGCCTAACCGCGAACGTGCTCTCTTCTTCTACAACCAGCTGCGTTCGGCCAACATCGCGCCCACTGCATATACGTACAAGGTGTGTTTAACTTGATTCATCTCGGCATGCGCTCAATTCATGTCCTAGTTGCTCATGGATGCATACGGCCGACTCGATCCAGTCGATATCCCGACCATGGAGCAAATTTGGCAGGCGCTGCAGGACGACCCAGCGGTGGAATTACAAGGGAACCACTTTGCAACGCTCATCAACGCCTACGGTTGCGTACAAGGCGATCTTGACAAGGCTCTCTCCGTGTTCAGGTCAATACCCACCTTCCCTGGCGCCCCGCCACGCGATGCACTCGTGTTTGAAGCCATGATCAACACCTTTGTCGCTCACCGCCGTACCGACCTGATGCCGGAATACATTGCCCTCATGCACAGCGAAGGCGTCCACATGACCGCATATATCGCCAACTTCCTCATCAAAGGCTACGCAGACGTCGGGGACATGAACTCGGCTCGCTCCATCTTTGAAGGCTTGGTAGACCCGCCCAGCGGCATCGCTGCGTTTAACAATCATGCGCCGCACGAGCCTGCTACATCACCAATTATTGATCCAAGGGAGCCCGTATACAGAGAAGTGAGTCCATACATGCTCGACTTTTTCCCGATTCTCATAGTCGTTCTAGCCTTCCACGTGGGAAGTCATGGTCCGTGCGGAGCTTGGGTCGGGAAACCGGGACAACGCTCTCGCCCTTTTAGAGAGACTGAAAGCAAGAGGTTATCCGACGGCGGTGGAAAACCGAATCAGCGGGATTCTCATTGACCATTCGATGGTCTTGTCATGAGATGTACAGTATCGATGTCGACCCCTTTGTATAATTAGTTTAAACAGCTGTATAGTAGTACATAGATCGTTTTCAAAAGTAGACTAGTCGTTCCTCATCCCCACTCCAGAGCTTGTAGTTGAACATTTTTTGGGCAATTTACACGCAATGATACAAATGGTTCTACCGACCACCAAGAAATCCTCCGCCCTCCCCGATCAGCCCTGCACTCGTCTTGGCGTCGAGGAATAACTCGCCCATCTCGCTGATATCCTCCGCCTCGATTGTTGTGCGCCCTGATAACCCTGCAAGTATTGCGGCGGGCGTGAGGAGCTGTAGTGCATATCTATTCCTCGCATGAAAACCGTTGGTGACAAATAAGGGAGTAACACCTACCGCAAAGATGATTTTTCACCCTCGGCTGCCAACCGTTCGAGCACGCCAGGGCCGAGACGCAGACCCTCAACGTTGGCTCGCAGCTGTACAACCTTGCCCACCTGTTCTCGCGTGTATGCATCTGTTTTGACGATCATGCATCGGTCGAGTAGATCGACTGGGACGCCATGGGGGGAGACAATGTCGGTTGTGCCGCGAACGAGAGAGTTGCCTCTGTTTGTCGCGAAAATGACCGTCGGGGCCATGGGCGACTCGAGAAGCGCGTTGAGGTAAGTAAAGCATTCAATATCGAGCATGTGCACCTGGGCAGAGGATGAGGGACGAAAAAAGAAGAGGAAACAGCCAACGATACCTCGTCTATGAACACCACACCGGGGACGACCTCTGCCACGCCCTGATCGACGTACCCTTTTACGACCTTGTTCACCTCGCGTCGAAGCTTGTCGGTAACTTCTGTGCGGCCACTTTTCACGAGGCTTCCCATGACACTCATGATGTCCTGTCCACCCTGCGGTCGTGCGTTGGCAGCGTCAAGATCGCCAAGTGTCACGTCCTGCACCAGCTCTTTGCGCTTGTGCACGTCGCCCTTGGGCAGCGGCACGTACGTTTCAGACTCGAGGTCGTAAGACGAAGCGTAGGCATCCGACCTTCCGACGCGTTTGACGGCGCCGGTGTTGGCCTCGACGTAGACCACGTCGCCGACAACTATTTTCTCTTTCAAGATAGCTTCATAGATACTTGGATCGAGCCGTAGTTGTTTTGTTCCCTTGACGGTTTTAAGGCCAACTACAACGTGGGACACGGTCTTGCCATAGCCGCTGAGTGGGTTTTCGGACTCTGTTGGAGTGAGTTCGGTGACCTCGCCTTCATACACCTCCTTGGTCTCTTTTATACGAAGACCTGGAGGATCGATGAGATGATGCCTCAAAAAACGCGTCTACGGACCTATGGCACGTCGGAAAGCCTCTGCGAGGACTTCTGTTTTTTTAACTTCGGTACTGTACACTTCGGAGCCAACTATGGGACAGAAGGGCACTTTAGCACCGAGCTCGTGAGATACAGCCAAGGCTAGCGCAGTCTTGCCCGTGCCTGGTGCACCGACCAGTAGCAAGGCGCGTCCCGAGAATTTGCGGGATTTTATGAGATCCACAATGACACCACAAGCCTGCACAGGTCGATTTACATGCGAGACAAGGATTTGAATGGATAGCTAGGCACCTCGCGAGCATTGGTTTGACCGATGAAGCCACCAGAGGCATCTGGGGGTGCGTTGCCTTCTGGAGTGAGGCCAAGGCCTTTGATGTGAGAGTGAGGAGCTATTCGCGAGGAACGACCGGCGCTGGGGACCACGGGGGGCGGCACGGCATTGTGGGCAACGGGCGCAGAGGTCGACGCGGTTGAGGCCATTGAGCGCGGTCACACGAAAGCTTTGGACAAATATTTGCTGGCAGCTTTAGATCATGTCGTCGATGAACCTCTCCCTCTACAGCATAAACGCCTTTCTCATCCTCGACACCGAGGGTTCCCGCGTCCTCGCAAAGTACTACCGCCCCAAAAGCCACCCTCAGGGCGAGTCCAAGCAGTTTCTCACTCTCAAGGAGCAAAAGGCATTTGAGAAGGGTCTCTGGCAAAAGACCAAGAAGGCTGGAGGTCTGTATTGTACATGCTGCCCAATGTACTTCTGCTCATCGGCGCAGGTGATATTATTCTGTACGACGGACACCTGGCGGTATACAAGCACTCGCTGGACTTGATACTATATTTCATTGCGGGCCCGTCGGAGAATGAGCTCATGTTGTCCACCGCGCTGAACAACTTTGTGGACGCGCTCACACTGCTCTTGCGCAACCAGATCGAGAAGCGCGGTGTGCTTGAGAACCTGGACCTTGTGCTACTGTGCCTCGACGAAACGATTGACGACGGGTGTGTGCCTTGCCCTTGAACTTGCACATTTAATTCATTCTCCGCAGAATTATCGTCGACACGGATCCTGCTGCCATTGCGTCGCGTGTGAGCCGGCCACGACCGGACACGACAGAAATCGTCATCAACGAGCAGACGATCATGAGTGCATACCAGACGGTGAAGGAGAGGATGGTGCAAAGAATCGGCCAGTTGTAAATTGTACTGTATTTCGATAGACATAATGTCTTCTTACGCCCAACCACATTCACGCGTCTCTGTGCTTTCGACTTCTTCCCAATCCTCCGTCGAGCACCTATCTCCCGCCGCCTCTTCCACTCGCTTCTCCCTGCCCTCCATCCCGACCACCCCACAGCCCAAGCCCGCGGGCGTGCGGCCCAACATCTATGACCGGAACCTCAACAAGACACGGATAACAGAGGTCTCTGCCGCCGCCTTTACCTTTTTGTTCTCCGAGACAGTCCAGTACACGCAGAAACGCGTCAGCGGCATAAACGACCTCGAGCGGCGTCTCAACACCTTGGGTTACCGCATTGGCACCCGCGTTCTCGAGCTCATGGTCTGGCGTGCAGAGGGCCAGTCCAAAGCACCCAAGCGCGAGATTAGACTGCTCCCCGCCCTCATGTCTATCCACACCCAGGTCTGGCGCGCTGTCTTTGGCAAGCCAGCCGATGCCATTGAGAAGAGCGTCGACAATGCCGACGAATACATGATCGTTGACAACGACCCTCTCATCGAACGCTACATCTCCGTTCCAAGGGACATGAGCCAGCTTAGCTGCTCCTCCTTTACAGCCGGCATCGTCGAAGCTGTCTTGGATGGTTTGGGATTTGTGAGTCTCAAACCTCTTTTACTGGACAACGTCTCATTTGTCCAGCCCGCTCGGGTTACTGCACACAGCACGCCAAAAGCACAGTATCCATCCTGTACCACCATTCTTATCAAGCTAGAAAAATCTGTATTAGAGCGAGAAGAAGTGCTGAAATAATGAACAAGATTAATTCCGGCTAGTACATTACAAAAACAAGTCCATCGGTCGAGCTCATTGCTGTCCCGTAAGTAGATCCACGACTCTGTCCCGCGCCTCCTCAACCAATGCATCCTCGAAAACCTCGCTGCTTCCCAACGTGGACCGCAGATTCTGGGCATCCTTGACGCTCGCAGTCTGCGAACCGCCAAACACTCGTCGGTACAATACGAGGGCGTGAAGCAACTTCTCCACGTCACCCTCCACACTGCCTTCGTCCACGCCATCCAGTTGCAAATCCAACTCGCCGCCTCCGAGGACACGTCCGACTCGTGCACCGAGAAGACCGACACGTCCTCCGAGTGCACGAGCAGCATTCAGTGCACGCTCCCGCTCCTCTGTCCCCATCTCGTCTACAGACAGAACAGCATCAGAGAACGCCCGAGCAGAAACCGTGCGCAAGCGTTCACGCGCAATTCCCTCTTCGAGCAAGTTCAAAACACCCTTGTTTGCGCTCGATGGAGAGCTGCAAAGCCGGTCCGCCGCTTCGTCGACACCCAGGCCAAGGTTGGTGTCCCACAAACGGGCAGCCAGACGCGAACCCAAAGCGGGACAGGACGAACGACCAGGGCAAGCAAGCGCCTGTCGTCTACCGCTGGAGCACGATAAAGACTCAAAGCGGTGCGGAGTCGTGTTGAGAAGGGTGTGGACGCTAAATAAGAAATGAGTAGGAGATTATGCGATTATTGCTCAGAAACTGACCATTGAGAATGCATGCTTCGGCTGCTGCACGATGTGCGAGAACGGGGGACGTGGGCTCTTCGTCATCGCCGCTGAGACTCGACAGCGAGAGGTCCGTGTCCGTGTCTTCGTCGTCAGAGGTGGGCGTTACCGGGGCTTTAACCACTGCCGGCGAAGCGAGGTTGTGCCCCGGAAACGGCCCAAGACGCTCTTCCCAAGCGGAAGCACTATGCTCGCGAGAACCGCGATGCTCACGAGAAGATGGAAGATTTGGAGCAATCCCATACTCTCGACGCCGATCGGTACACGGCTGAGAACGTGGCCCTCGTGGGCATGGTGTTGCGCCGTAGGGACACTATTGTTGGCAAAGAAAGAGAACAAGGCGAAGGCGCCAAGGAGATACTGGCGTTGCGAGTTCTGTGCCTGCATGGGTACCGACGTGGACAAGGCGGGAACGGGCGCAGATGCAGGCAATGGGACCACTTTGCGTGGACGGCCGCGCTTCTTTTTCTCTCCCTCCACAACAGGCGCTGGTGCCTTGCGCTCCAGCTTTGGTTTGGACTCGGTCTTGGGTTTCTTGCGCTTACGACCGGTGCCGTCGTCGTCGCTCTCGTCTTCATCGTCATCCTCCTCCGGAGTGGCATTGTTATCGCTGAGCTCGTCGGTTTCGGGCCCACCGAAACGTGCACACCACTCGCGCTCCCATTCGTGCAGTAGCTCACGCCCACCGACCAGACCGCCAAGCAAGGTCTTGAGCCCAGCGAGTTCGCGGCTGAGACGTGCCTCGCGGTTCTTGAGCACGCGAATGTATTCAACGGCTTTGCCGAGGACATTGGCTTTAGAGCACTTTCGGGCCACCTTGACGCCGTCGACGAAGCCACGAGCATCGACAATGTCCTCTGGACCATCGTCGTCAACAGGGTCTCCAGCCTTGATCGCTGCTGCGCGGTCAACCACCCGAAGTGCCGGAACGGCCTGGCGCAGAGATTGGATGCGAGCGTTCAGGTTGGTGCGGTAGCGACGCTCTATGGTCGTGTGGCTCGTTTTGGGGCGAGGTTGCGAAGGTACGGTAGGTGATGTGGTCAGTGCGGGAGCTGGAACGGGGCTCGTCGTGAATGCAGGGGGAGGCGGTGCCTGTGCTGGCTGTTGGGGTATGTGCGGTTTCTGTTCGTCATTTATCTGAACGGCCAATACTATGCCAGCAGATTTGCGGACACGATTGGCAAGTTCAGAGGCAGGATCCTCGTCTGGTTCGGACGAAGGTGGAGAGTAAGCTGCAAGGGGGGAGAATGAGCCAGAGGTCGAGCCGCTCTCTGAGGAGCTACTCGAGCTCATGTGCGGCGACTCGAAGGTGAATTGAACGGGTCGTAGGGGTAGCTGAGGGCATTGGGGTCGAATGACATGTCCATGAGATTCAAATCCATTGTAAAGTCCATTTTCTGGTCCTCGGGTGCCGGCCACATTGTGGAAATGGTGGACCAGTCGGGAGGGGTACCAGCAGAATCCGTGTCCGTGTCGGAATGCAGGAGGAGGTTGAGAGGGTCGCTGGGATCGAGGCCAAGGTCGACCGACATGAGTGCAGAAATCAAGGCAGAATCAGGCCATTTCAAAGCACGTGTTACAACACTTTATAATTTACTTCAAGTCGCGTCTGGTGGAATACAACACGTCTATATCCAGCTAGGTAGATACAAGTCTCTATAGTAAAACAATGTCTATGTCTTGCCCTTGGGCGCCGTCTTGCTGAACAGTTTGGCCTTCTCGATGGCCGCATTACTCTGCTTTACCAAGTTCTTCTTGTAGTCCATGATGCTGATGTCGGCCTTTGTCAGATTCTTAATCGTGTGGTCCGCCACCTCCCACAGGTCCTCCGCCACTTGAGAAATAAGTCGGAAATCGTGCGACACGATCACCACACCACCCTCGAATTCTTTGATCGCCTTCGCGAGCGCATCAATGGATTCCATGTCCAAGTGATTCGTCGGTTCGTCGAGCAGTAGGATGTGCGGGTGCTCCATGGCGAGCTGCGCAAAGACGACACGATTCCGCAGCCCGTCCGAGAGTTGTTTGATGGGGGCCGTTTGGTGGGCACCGGAAAGGCCGAATCGTCCGAGCTGGGACCGCCAGCCCTGGAGGTCGATTTCGGGGAATCGCTCGTGGAACAGAGACTGGAAGTATTCAATCGGCGACTGGTTGTACGGGAGCTGGTCGGCACTGTGCTGCGAATATTTCGCCAGCTTAAGCGCCGCGTGTTTCGAGACGGTCCCTTCTGACGGCTGCAGCGCGCCAGTGATGAGATGCAGCAGTGTAGATTTGCCCGTTCCGTTGGCACCGAGGATAGCTATCCGCGCGTCCATGCTGTGACCGTTTCAGCAAGAAAAGACTCGTAGAATTAGATGAAACGCACTCGATACCGAAGCTCAAATTCTGGTATAGATAATCCTTCTTCTGGCCCGAGTATGCAAACGCGACAGAATCGAACGCGATAATTGGCGGCGGCAGCTTGCGAACATCTTCAAAGTTGAAGCGCAGTGGCTTGGGTACCTCGACCTTTTCGATCAGCCCTGCAGCCTCCATCTTGTCGATAATCTTTTGTTTCGATTTTGCTTGCCGCACGAGGTTGGCATACGTTCCCGCTGAAGCGATGAACCTATTAGGGGGGTCAGAAAAAAGGCCCAAGCCCAGACAAAGACGCACTTTTTGATATGCGCAATCTCATCCTGTTGTTTCTGATAGGCCTTCATCTGGTTGACCTCATTCTCCTGCTTGGTCCGAACGTATGTGGAGTAGTTGCCCGTATAGTAGACCATCTTTTTCTTCTGGGTGAGATCCATGACGTTGGTGCATACGCTGTCCATGAAATCCTGCGAGTGACTGGTAATGACGAGGATGTGGTTGTAGGTACTCAGATAGGCTTCAAGCCACACCACGGCACCGAGATCCAAGTGATTGGTAGGCTCGTCAAGCAATAGCAGATGCGGCTTGATGAACAGTGCTCGAGCGAGGGCGACACGCATACGCCATCCACCACTCATGTCCTTGGTCGGCTTCTTCATCATCGTGGTCGAGAAACCAAGACCGTGCAGAATACTGGCAGCCTTGGTCTCAAACGTTGAAGGATCGAGTTCCTCGAGCTGCTCGTAAGCCGCTTCGAGGGCAAGGTCATCGACCTCGTCTGCGATGGAAAGCTCCTCGATGTGTGCCTCGAGTTTGGCCACCTTCTCCTTTGCTGATGCGACGATGAAATCGACCGCGTTGACATCTGACGGGTCGGCCTCGCCAGAGACAAGGTAGATGTCGATGTGAGGTGGGATTTCAATGTCGCGGGCTGCAATCGACTGCAGAAATGTCGATTTGCCCGATCCGTTTTCACCGAGCAGGCCGTAGCGCTGGCCGTAGTTGAGCGCGATCTCAGCGTTCTCTACGAGCAGTCGGCCGTGAAAGGATAGGGTGTACGAGTCGATCTTGACATCGCGAGACTTGACATCCGATATCAATACACCCGCGGCACTCCTGCACACCGAATGAGCGGGAAAAAAAGGTGAAACGAGGGAAAGCATACCGATCTGTGGCAAGATTGAGCTTTGCCATGCTCGTGAGGTCCTCGGTGCTCGTCGCAGCGCTCATGCTAGGTGATTGGGGTGTTGACGCTGCTGCCGTTTTGCGAGCCGGTTGTCGGTGTGCCCGACGTTGACCCCTCGCCGCCGGCATTCTTCTTGGCTGCCTTTTCTGCGAGGCGTTTTTGCTTGGACGCGGAGGGAGCCATGGCAGTACAGCACAAAAAATATTTGATGGAGTGATGAGGCTCCACAGAGTCAAATTACATGTTACGTAAACAATTTCTCCCAAGTACCCTTCCAGTGCACCCAGGGTTTGTCGCGCACGACCATATGATGCGAAATCGCAAGCAGCGGCCAATCGGTCCCTTCATGCTTTGCAGCACGAAACATTGATCTATCCCGAGGGTTCGCTGGTCAGGCCCAACCAGTTGCCCGTATACAGTCAATATGACTCGCGGGGGCGTGTCGACCATACATTCCTGCACCACTGTGTCGTAATCTAGAACAATTTCGTTGTCCTGCGGTGCAAAGCGATAGTTTTGCAGGGCCGGTAGTTTGGGCATGTTACTCTCTGTCAAATTCTCGTCAGGAAGGAACAAGCTGGCATGATTAAAGGCGGACTTGAATGTGCCAGACGGGGGCGCTGAAAAGTAAAGTGATCGGCAGAGGCAAAGTTGTTGTCGCGGAAAGAGAATATGGCATCCTCCGAGTATGCGGCGGCCAAAGAAGAGCGGTCGTTGTCAAAAGTAGAAATATATCTTTCGGAAAATGTGAGCAATGAACAAATTGACTAGGATAGTGAGTGTACTTGAGCAGAAATTCGATGCCGAGTTGGTGCAGCCGTTCTTGCTCTGCCTCGGGAGAGATCACCTCGGGTGTGGGAGATGAGGGAACAGAAATGACAGAGACTGGGCGATCGGGTACAGAAGGGGGCGGGGACTCTGCATCAACGTCGATTATTTCATGCGGAGGTGTAGGATTTCGCGGATGGACCGGACGCAAAGTATCGAGCCACACTGGCTCTGCACTCGTCCTGATTTTCTACATGAGACTGTGCAATATCGACTAGAAGGAACTGACCATTCGAGGACCATGCCGTCGTCACTTGGAGTAGCTTGAGCGAGAGTAGAAAAGACAATCAACAAGACGGACCGGAAGAAGTATTTGACCACACGCAACCCAAGTGTGCGGAGATTGGCGCATTCCCTGAGCATCCAGTTCCGTCGATTATCCTGGTATTGTGCATTGTCACGTTTGCAGATATCCGGCACTGGAAAGTATCGTTTCGACCCGGATGTTACGGAGCGACGGGGTGGACTGGAGGGGGAGGAGACGGGTGTCGGTGTTCAAGCTTAACCCTCACAGCGGGGCTAGGGGGGCCGAACTGGGGGTATAGTAGGGACTGGGAGGCGGCTCGCATTTGATCGTCACTGGCACATCGGTGTCAAGTCGTCGCCGTTTGCTCAGGGGTGGAGAGTTGAAAGTGCGTGAAACAGGCGCCTTACTCGCACTTGCAACAGGCGCCTTACTGAGCACCTCCACTGGACGTTGTCTTGCCAAGGGAGGCAACGAGCGCGAAACCGACGCGACACTAGATGTGGTACTGTCGCGATGTCTCAACATATCGCGCGGAGCGGAAGGAACGCGCGAGACAGACGCGTCAGTCATAACTGGTGGATTCTTGGGGCCAAAGTGACCGTTTCTGTTATCGGGAAGCCTGAAAGGATTGGGGGCAAAGTGGCCGTTTGTGGCATCGGGAAGCCAAGGCTTGCGATTGGAGTTGACGGAAGTTTGGATGACCGGTGGGTGCCTGGGTTGCGTATTGAGGCGTGGAGGAGCGAAACTCGTCGAATTTGAGCCTCCGCCCCTGCCTCGTCCGCGTGCTCTGGGTCTGCCACGGGGAGAGCGTGGTGGTGGGTTGGATTGTACTTGTACAAGTGCAGGAGCGGCTTTTCTCTTGTCTATTCGTTCGTTGGGCTGAGAGTCCTCGGGCATGGTGTAAGTTGCAGATCAACTCGGAGATGCGGGGTGCATTGTGTGGCTGTGTATCTCAAGCCGCAGTCGTTCCACCTTCATGCAGCACTTTGGCAAGGGCGCTGTCCGGGTCGTCAAAAACTACACCAAGGGCTACTCGGACACCCAGGCCAAGGTCCGAGATGCAACATCGAACGACCCTTGGGGTCCCAGCGGCACACAGATGAACGAGATCGCCCAGATGACTTACAACCAGGGCGACTTTGTCGAAATCATGGAGATGCTCGACAAGCGTCTCAATGACAAGGGCAAGAACTGGCGCCATGTCTTCAAGGTCTGGACTCCGCTCATCTACTATGCTAAAATTTACAAATACCCCTCCCAGAGTCTTACTTTACTCGACTACCTGCTGCACCAGGGCTCCGAGAACGTTATCATCTACTTCAAGGACAATTTATACGTAATCAAGACCCTCAAGGAGTTCCAGTACGTCGACGAGGATGGCAAAGACCAGGGTGGGAATGTGCGTGCAAAGGCCAAGGACATCACGAGCTTGCTGCAGGACGAAGGTCGCCTACGCACCGAACGGCGTGCCCGCGCCAACATGCGGGAGCGTATGGTCAAGGGTGCGGGCGAGGATGGAGAATTCGACGATGCCGTTCGAAACGCGGATGAAAATGGGCGTCGCAGGGGCACCGCCGGCGGGCGCGGTGACGATGACGAGATGCGCCGTGCAATCGAGGAGAGTAAGCGGAGTATGCGTCAGGACCAGATGACTGCAGAGGAGAAGGACCTCGCCCAAGCCATCAAACTCAGTGAGGAAGAAGAGGCCCGAAGACTTCGCGGGGTCGAGGAGAGCAATGCCAAAGCCTTGTTCGATGACCAGAACCAACTGTACGTTCTGCATGTTACTTCCGAGCCCTCCCTCATTCGACGTAGCCAACCACCTGTGAACAACAATCCGTTCCCGTTCCTCGATGCGCCGCCACAGCAGCAACAACTGCAGCCGCAGTTCACTATGGCCATCCAGCCCCAATTTACCTCGTTCAATCCCTACCAGCAACAGGCGGAGATGGAGGTTCGCATGTCCTCTATATTTGTTCTTGACTAACCCTCGGCATAGGCAGAGTATATGCGCCAACAACTCCAGCAGCAACAGTTGCAGCAACAGCAGCAGGAGGAGTGGATGCGGCAGCAGATGCTCCAACAGCAGCTCCAACAACAGCAACAGCAGGAAGAGTGGATGCGTCAACAGATGGCTGCTCAACAACAACAACAGTTGGTACCTCAACCCACGGGTTTTGGGTTGGTATTCATACCGAAATGCTCGTCCCTCTCTCACCTCTTTGTTAGAAACAACAACCCCTTTGCGCAGATGCAGCAGCCACCACCGCCACTGCCGTCGTTCTCCCCAACGATTCAGTCACCGCCTGTTTTCAACCTACCAGGCACATACGACAGCACATCATCGCCGCAGCCCTCTATACAACAAACACCGAGCCCATCCCACGAACAGCCGCAAGCTGCGCGGTTCAAGGTCAAGGTCAACGACGGGGACAATCAGCGCCTCGCCAATCTTTTTGCGAACCGGGAGGATGGGCAGGACACGTTCGGCAATACTGGCGCGTTGCGATACGGACACACCAACGCTGGTCGGGCGATACTCGCCCAGCAGCAAACCGGGCACAACCCGTTCGCGCAGCAACAGCAACAGCAAAACGAGCAGCCTTTCTTCAGTATCTAGCATTTCTTACCTTGTTCTGTACATGCGATGTATTGCTATACCTTATCTTTTTCGACAAACAATATAGGATTGGATTAATTCTGCTATGTCGTATCCATTTCGTCGCCGCCCCCGAGCAGAGTAATCTCTTCATTAACAATCAGGCTCCGGACGTTCTCCGTCTTCCACGCAGTGGTGCCGCGGCGGAACCCATACTGGCGTTCCTTTTCCACGCGTTGGTTTGGCATCTCGACGTTGCGCAACATCTCGGTGTGGGACGCCGTGATAATGCACGCGTCGATGTTGGAGCCAGACCCGAGATCGTTGAAGATACCTGCAGCGATGGCGTCTTTGACCAGTTGCAATGCCGCCTCTCGAGACATATTGGCCTTCCAGCCGCTCTCAAACACTGCCATGGCCGCGAGACTGCCCGAACCCATGGTGACGTACGGCAACTTGTCGGTTGACCCGTGAGGAGCAATGGTGAAGAGATGTGGTCCCGTTGAATCGACGCCGCCCAATACCAGCGCCGCACCGACCTGGCCCTGATAGCTATGGACACGACTGAGACGGTGCAGAGAAAGTTGTATGCGATAAATACGCACCGAAAGAGCATCTGCTTGAGCATGGTCATCGCCGTCACGACGCGCGGTTTGCGGCCAGTCGTCAAGCCGTGAAGCTCCATGTTGGAGGAGATGAGCGCAGTAGTGAATTCAGTGTCAGCAGCAGTTCCTGCTCCACAGCAGCGGATTGACTCGGTGATGTAGTGTATCTAGAGCCCATTCAGCACTTGTCCCAAACCGGAGACCCGACACGCACCTTTTCGCAGTTCTTGTCCGCGACAATGGGCCCTTCTGTAGCCCGAGTATCTGCACCGAGGACGATGCCACCATCAAAGAGGCAGCCAACGATGGTTGTGCCGGTGCTCGTTGCTTTGGGCAGCGGTAAACCCTTCTGTGCCATGAAATTATTGCTGGGAGAGTGGTTGAGAAGCGCGAGCGAGTCATCGGAGGTGAATGTACCGTAGTTGGTTGGAAAAGTCGAAACCAGGAGGAGAAAATACGGACGCCATGACGGGAAGGAACAAGAGCAAGTGGGCTACGCGTCCTTCGTGCCAGATTTCCTTTTTGGGATTTTGGGCTTCGCGTTATCTCTCATCCAATGGCCGTCCAAATCACTATTAGCCCAAACGACCTCAAGCCTGTTGTCGAGAGAACGTATCCTTCCGTCGACGAGCTCGATGCCACAATCGCACGCTCAGCCGCGGCTCACAAGGCCTGGGCAGCAGTGCCCCTCGACGAGAGGATCGCCATCGGCCACAAGTTTATCGACGAGTTCAACAAGATAGCGGACGAGGTGCCTCGTGAAATTGCGACGCAAATGGGCCGCCCTATTTCTCAGGGTGCGGGTGAGGTTCGGGGCTTTCTTGATCGCGCCGCGTACATGCTCTCTATCGCTGCTTCCTCTCTCGCGGACGTTCCTCTCAAAGACACGGACAAGGCAGGCTTCCGCCGCTTCATTAAGCGGACACCGCTTGGTGTCGTGCTGGTCATTGCGCCCTGGAAGTCAGTCTTGGTCTACATCGCTCCGTTCGCTGGATGTCAATAATCTGCAGCTTTCCGTACCTCACTGCTATTAATTCTGTGCTCCCAGCACTTGTGGCAGGAAATTCTGTCATTCTCAAGCCCTCTCCCCAGTGCGTTTGTTCTGGGCGTGTATTAGTGCTGAGAAACTGACCGTCTAAATAGGACCCCCTTGTGCGCGGAACGCTTTTCGCTCGTACGTGCTATGTGGGCCAACTTTATCACCCTGAACATCCAAACAGGCCCTTCATCGTGCTGGGGTTCCAGAAGATGCCATTATCGTCCAGCATCTCACGCCTGAGCTCGTAACGCATGCTATCGAACATCCCCTGGTCGACTTTGTCTCGTTTACCGGAAGTGTCACTGGTGGTCGTTCCGTCGAGCAAGCTGCCGCGGCTGCTCCGAATTTCAAGGGTGTCGCACTTGAGGTTCCAACCCTTCACCCGTCTGAAGTCATTCTCATTTCGTGTAGCTTGGTGGTAAAGACCCTGCCTACGTTCGCCCTGACGCAGACCTCAAGTATACAGTTGCGGAGCTGGTCGATGGTGCTCTCTTCAACTCTGGGCAAAGCTGTTGCGCAATTGAGCGCATATATGTTCACGAGTCGCTCTACGATGACTTTGTGACTCAGTTTGTGGATATCGTCAAGGGATATAAACTGGGCGATGCGACGGCGAGCGAAACTAATCTCGGTCCCGTGGTCAGTGTCGCCAGTGCTGAACGCATTCGCAAGCAAGTGGGCGACGCCGTAGCGGCTGGCGCCAAGGCGCTCGTTCCCCCCGAGTTGTTCCCCATTGCGCAACCGTGAGTGTTTTCATGGATTTGTTCGAGGCTAAAATCCAGTAGAAATACCGCATACGTTGCGCCACAGGTCCTCGTTAATGTCAACCACAGTAAGCTCCTTGGCCAGTCTGCGAGCTCAGTCTCACATGCGATTCAGCGATGGACGTGATGATGGTTCGTCCGGTCTGCGTCACGACAGTATCTCTGACTGGGGAGTAGGAAGAGACTTTTGGCCCCATCGTTGGTATCCAGAAGGTCGCTTCGGACGATGAAGCTATACGACTCATGAACGACTCGCCGTATGGCCTGACGGCATCCATCTGGACCAATGCCCAAGAAAACTCCGAGTCGGAGAAGGCGTTCCTTGCACTCGAGGACCAACTTGAATGCGGGACCGTTTTTTTGAATCGGTGCGCCATGATCTTCGTCGGCAGTAATATTCATATCCCGCAGATGCGACTACCTCGACCCAGCGCTCGCTTGGACGGGCGTGAAAAACAGTGGCCGAGGTGTCAGTCTAAGCAAATTTGGTGCGGTGCATGCCCAAATATCGTGTTATTTTTGCTGAACTAGCCCCAGGCTTATGACCAACTCACCCGCGCGAAGAGCGTACATATGAAAATTAAGACGGAGTAGAGTAGATTCAGTGAATCAATGACCGATCACGTCGCGTGACGCGGAGGCAAAAACGCGTCCCCAAAAAACGGAATAGTTGTATTGAGGGCTCTGGCGCGGCCTCGACCGTGTTCAGAGACGCGACAAAGGCCTACTTTCGGCCCACGAAATGCCGGAATTTCCGAGCAACCGTCGGATGACCGCACCAGTGATCTATTGGGGAAGTGATCGGCTATAAATGTGGCGGCTTTGGGGATTTTCTGTGGATTTTCTTCTCTCCGTTCCCCGTCATGTCCTCCGTGTATCCCCGCAAAAGCTCGCCGTCGGCGTCGACGACGACGACGGCCAAGGCGTCCGAGGTCGATAACTACGTCTCGCACACTCTCAAAACGACCAAGCCTCTTCCTCCCATCACTTGGAGCAACTTGTTGAATGAGCTCAACTGGCTCAATGTTGCCATTCTCACAGTCACCCCGACTGTCTCCTTTGTCGGCGCGTACTACACCAAGCTTCGTTGGGAGACGGCGCTGTTTGCCGTTGCGTACTACTTCTTCACCGGCCTTGGTAAGTCTGCCTTTGCTCCCCGTCCTTCTTTCATTAATCTTCCTTCAAGGCATCACGGCTGGCTACCACCGCTTCTGGGCTCACCGTAGCTACCAGGCAAGCAAGTTCTTGCAATATTTCCTTGCTATTGCCGGGGCTGGTGCCGTCGAAGGCTCCATCAAATGGTGGTCCCGCGGACATCGTGCGCACCACCGCTACACCGACACAGAGCTCGACCCTTATAACGCCGGGGAGGGCTTCTGGTACTCGCATGTCGGCTGGATGCTTCTCAAGCCTCGCCGCAAACCCGGTGCCGCCGACGTGAGCGATCTGGCCAAGGACCCAGTTGTTCGTTGGCAACACAAGTACTACATCCCCCTCATCCTCCTCATGAGCATTGCTGTCCCCACCATCATCCCGTGGCTCTGCTGGGGTGACGCCCGCGGCGGTTACGTATATGCGGGTTTCCTGCGCCTGCTCTTTGTGCACCATTCCACCTTCTGCGTCAACTCCCTTGCTCACTGGCTGGGCTCCACACCTTTCGACGACAAGCATTCTCCGCGAGACCACTTCGTGACTGCTCTGGTCACGATTGGCGAGGGATACCACAACTTCCACCATCAGTTCCCCATGGACTACCGCAATGCTATCAAGTGGTACGAGTATGACCCGACCAAGTGGTTCATTTGGGTTTGCTCCCTGATGGGACTGGCATCTCATCTCAAGGTTGGCTAGTTTCCTCTGGTGTACTATCTGCCAACTCACGTGCGTTTCGTTAGGTCTTCCCTGATAACGAGGTCCGCAAGGGCCAGCTGACGATGCAGCTGAAGCGGCTGCGTGAGACGCAAGAGTCGCTTGCGTGGCCGTCGGACAGCAACGACCTGCCGGTTGTGTCGTGGGACTCGTACATTGAACAGTCCACCAAACGTCCGCTCATCCTCATTTCCGGCTTCATTCATGACGTTGGATCGTTCATCGAGGAGCACCCCGGCGGCGCCCACTGGATTGTCAAGTACATCGGCAAAGACGCGACCACGGCGTTCTTTGGCGGCGTATACGACCACTCCAATGCCGCACACAATCTCCTCGCAATGAAGCGCGTTGGTGTTCTCCACAACGGCATCCCCCTTGCTGTCGACGACAAGGCCATTCCGCCTTCCCAACGTCTCAAGATTGCGCGCTACGCTGAGCTCAGTTCAACGACGGGCGCCAGCAGCGCGACGTACTCGGATGTGGATGAGAAGGAGGGTTTGCTCAGCTGAAGAGAGTACGATAGACATGACATTACATAGAGCTGACAATTCACAAGACAATTTTTTTTGTACGTCAGACTCGCCCCACTTACTCCCACAACTGCCTGAATTCAACTCCGTGGCGGCACTCCGCGGCGGCGTCGAAATAACGACAGCTGATAGGCGCTCTCATTGACCAGATTCAGCACCGTAGGTTCCCTAATGCGTCCCTAGACTTCATACTGGTTTCTTCCAGCGAATGCCGCGAATACGACACGATGCCCATTACGTCCAAAAGTCCCGCTCTTCTCGAGTGAGAATCTTCCCATTAAGCCCGCGCCATTCACATATAAATACACGCTATGCTCTGGTCTCCCCTTCCCTGGACGTCTCGGTTCAAAAGAGGTCAACCCTCGGCAAAAAGCTGCTTCTTCGTCCCAATCACTCGCACCGGCTATCTATCTAGTCTGACCCCTAGATTTTGACCTGAACACTCAATACGGTACGGTAGGCATTGGGTCTTCAAGGCTGATACGAAAATGTGATCACTTTAGGAAGCTAATTAATTCATCCGGTTCCCCGGCGGTTAAAAAGCCTCTCAAAAGTCTGCGATAACCACGTCGGAATCCAATGCTCGAACCCAAGCAAATTGTTGTAATCGGTGCCGGTGCGGCGTTTGCCATTACCTTGTTTGGGTTCCTAGTTGACCTTGAACTGGAGGTGTCGTCGGTCTCACCACTGCTCTGCTCGTTCAAGAGAAGCTACGAGACTACCAAGTCGTCATCGTCGCCGAAATCCTGCCTAGCGACCCCAAGACTATCAAGTATACCAGTCATTGGGCCGGCGCACATCATGTTAGCCTCGCTGGCCCGGATTTGCGTCAGCAGAGTGAATCCTGATCGACTCGTGGGATGGGCACTGCTAATGCATGGATAGAAATGGACCAAGACACCTTCAAGACCATGTGGGATCTATCCGCACCAGGCGGCCCTGCAGAGGGGTGCTTTTTGCGCATTCGTGAAGACGAGTTCTTTGCGGAACCAATCGCCAATCCAGAGGTTCTTCGAGTAATGCCAGACGTTAGCGCATTGTTACTTGCGCCAGGCATTCATATTGACCACACACACGCAGTACCAATCTATTCCCGCCAGCGACTTACCCCCAGACGTCGCTGAAGGGATTTCGTTCACGACCCTGACAATCGACAGCCCGGTTTACTTGAACTATTTGCTCTCCCGCTTTCTTGCCGCTGGGGGATCTATCGTGCGAGGCACCGTTCAACATATTGCACAGGTGGTCGAGGGAGGCGCCGGAATTTTCAGCGGTCGCAAGTGTCTTTCCTCGCCTTCGGCCGTGATGGTCTGCGTGGGACTAGGTGCCCGAACTCTGGGCGGCGTGGAAGACAAAGAGGTATACCCAATCCGTGGACAAACGGTGTTGTTGCGAGCTCCTTGGGTCAGATTCGGAAGGGCGTGCAGCAGCAAAAATGGTCTTTGGACATATATCATTCCGCGCAGAAGCGGCGATGTAATTGTCGGAGGCATCAAGGAAGACAACGATTGGTTCGTCCACTTCCTGCTTGGATTTCCCACATTTTTGGCAAACTCGAGCTTCAGGTACCCACTTGCACGGGCCGAGACGACACGAGATATTCTCAATCGTGCGCTCGCTCTTTGCCCAGAGCTGGCGCCGCCGGACATTCGGACCGAGCGAGAACCTTCCGTGGAGGACCTGCAGCCCATTATCATTGAAGATGGCTGCGGGTTACGCCCAGGCAGGAAGGGCGGCATACGGCTGGAGGTGGAGCAGAAAGCTTTCAAAGTCCCAGTGGTCTTCAACTACGGGTAAGAATTCTTTTATTTGCACAAGACTGTTGAAATGACACGGCTCAAAAGGCATGGAGGTTACGGGTATCAGAGCTCTTGGGGTTCTGCAACCATGGCCCTAGAGCTCCTAGAGAAGAGTTTAGCGGAGGCGAAAGTAATTAGATATCGGTTAGATTACCACTCCAAACCAAAACTTCTTTAGAGCGTGTGCTTCGCCCCGACGCTCAAAGTCAACACGCCCGAAAAAGCGGCGTTTTGACAAGAGTAGAGGAAACCAGTACACATCTGAATCCCACATCTTGTCGTAAGGTATGTCCGCCTTGGCGAACCATTCCGGCCTCATTTCCTCAGATCTGGAATACTGAGTATCAAACGCAGGGATGATCGAGTAGATGCTCACTCAGTGATCGTTCCACTGTATTCCGTTGCCCGAAAAATATCTATATGTGCCCATTTTTCTCCTGGGACGACGAAGAGCAATACCCCAGCGTGTTCCAGTGGAGCTGTGATGCCCGCTTCTTCCTCAAGTTCCCGCGCCGCGGCTTGCAGCGTCGACTCGTCTCCTTCAACCTACAACAAGTTGGCTTCAGTGCCATCTGGACCGTTCAGTGACCAACCTTTCCACCTGGGATGTCTTAATCCAGTTACAACTGCAAGAGAAAGAGAATACCGAATCCGTTGAACTTGTGCATTCCCAAACCGCGTTTTTTGTAGCCAAGTAGAACCCTTTCGTTCTCCACGATAAAGGCATTGGTGAACAATCGAATCGGCTCAGCAGGAAACCAGTCGCCAGACCCGCCCGCATGGACCTCATGTAAACCGTCTGGAACTCCTGGCGGTGACATTTGTTTATCGCACAAACAACGCGCTCTCCATGTTATTCTACCGAAACTATGATACTTTCATGCCTTTCCACAAACGATTTGAATTAGTGTCGGAGCTGTTGTCTATTAAGAGTAGGCGATGGCAAAGCTTCGAGTTTTTGTTCTGGTGAATCCACCACCAGGTCCCCGTGGACACCGCCCAGGCGTCTACTTGCCTCTAGCGCGTCTGCATGAAAGCATAAAGGAAGGCCTCCGTGCGGGGTCAAAAGACGCGGCAGTAGTCTGCTATGGAAGATGCGATGGGCGGTGGAAGCGCCCTGGTCAAGTCAGTACAGCACTTCAATCTGTAGCGAAACACACTCACGAATTGCTGGAAAATACCACCCATGACCGCCGTCACCGCATCGCCCTGCACCTTGTACAGCCCAACGTCTTTAAGTAATTTCGTCTTGTCTGCCCGAGACTCGTCCAAGAGCATCGAAGCAGCGATGGTCGGTGTCCACCGCATTACTCGACCCAATCCCCACTTTGAGCCGACGTGTTGACCCAGAAAATATGTGTTTAGAACACGCGAAACAATCTCTTGCAGGTCGTGACTGGGCTTCAACTGAGGAGATGAGGATAAAAGCAAGAGAAGGTAGGACTCTAGGACTCGTCGGCCTGAAATAGCACAATAAGACCTGGGACATGGATCCAAGGCAAGAGTGACGCACCTATAAACGAAAACTGGGCATTGTGACCATGATACGCAGCGGGATGACTCGCGTGCGTCAGAACTCTCGCAGCAAGCTCGAGAGGGAATTTTAGAGGCGAGAAAAGGCCATCCAAGTGGCCGGCGAAAACCTCGTCCGGTTTCGCTGGACTAGGAGGCGGTGTGCCAGTCCGAGTCCGTTCCCGCTCCCGACTCACGCGTCTCTCCGTCTTTTCCACCTGTTCCTCGTAGATTGGCAGGGTACCCGTATCGTCCAACGGTAAATCTTGGTCTGCTCGTTGTTGAGAGTAGTGATGCAAAGCAGTACCGGGTTCGTGAGGTATTGCACGCGAGTATGCAGGCGGATGTTCCTGGCGCCTGGAAGGCCGCCTGTCGTGCTCGGGTCGTGTTTTGAGGGCGGCGTAGGCCAACTGCCGCGAACCTGTTAAATATCGTCCAGTGACTTGCAATGGACCAGGATGGGATTGTGTACCTGACGGAGGGTGTTGGGAGGTAGACGGGGGCAGGGAGAAGAGAGTGCGGTGGAGACGGCGGGCGGAGAGGGACCGGGACATGGGCTCGTCTGCGCGACACGGTGGAAAAAAAGAATTGATCTCGCCGCCACGGCATAACGTAATCTTGTCGCGAATACCCAATATACAATCCTTCTACTACAAACGAATAATCTATCGCCCCGACTTGCCATACTTGTTCTTTACATCTTTCGTCAACGCCCGCAACATCGCAATCGTTACGCGCGGCGCAGAGGAGGAATCCGTCGGAGCCAACGAGATCGTGCTATTGCTGGGCGAAGGCGTTACGCGTCCATTGATGTGTGGAGGGCTCGACGCCGGGCTCGGACCATTGGATTCGTCGAAAGAGGACGAAAGGCGTTGGCGCTTGAAATGCGCAAAGCTACAGCGATGGGGTCAACGGCTTGACAGAAAAGATAGTGATGACCGTACCTGGCTGGCTCAGTATCCTCAGAGAGGCTGCGACTCCGCCGTTTCGGTGATCGGCGCATGCTCATTCTCTGAGCTTGGGTCAATGCACTCCGAGCCAACTCAACGTTTGCGTGTTGGCTCTCCAGGCAGGACGGATGTCCTTGGTGCAGACAAAAAAGGTCTGTCCCTTTGGCAGACCCATCTCGGCCTGATACAATGCAAGCCCTCGAAGATGGTCGACAAATGCCAAGGTCGGGAAATCTAAAGACCATAAGTTGGTACGGCCAGGATGACGGGAGTGTCGCTGACCTCGCCCCATCTCACGATGCGACTGTAAATCTGTCGCGATCGCGCTTGCAGCGACAGAGTTGAGGTGGGAACCAGTGAGCCAAGACGCCACTGCCTCAAAGACGGCCCTTGGAGATGATAAGTGGAGAACAAGAGATTCATGTATTAAACTCACTCGCTATCGCGCACGTCCGTTCCAATCTGGTTTGAAAGGCGGTAAAGGCGGTTCGACTAATTCGATTGCCGCCAAGCTCATGGATAAAGATGCTGTGTGGTTTAAAACCGAGACAGCACTGCCGAGGACACGACAATAAAGCGTCCAATCAACTTGAACGAGTTAATACGCGGTATGCAGCAAGACAGTGCTGGACCTACAAACTCCTCCGGAAGTACAACTTTCCATCCATTCCGAGAAGAACGAGTTAAATATGGGGTCAAATAGTTTGAAGACGTCTACAGCCGAGACATTCAAGACATGGAATGGGCACCCAGACGATGGCGTACCTCGGAAATTGAGTGTTTGAACAAGCTGGCCAGAAACATCGAGATGCAGGGCGCTCATTGCTTCACCAAACTTGTGGTCCAGATCCGAAGTGATAGCCGATATACAGAATGTATAGGAAACCAGCAATAGTAGAATCCGCTATTAGTTTGTTGACCTGGGCCATGTTAAGAAGCAGCGAGGAGAATTTCGAGGACCACACACCATGTCCAATAAATCCCCAGGAAGTGGACGTTCCTCTGCAGCCCAAAGAAAGAAGAGAAGCGAGGGCACGAAATGACGTCTTTCCGGAAGAGATTCGATTATTTCGCGGAGCCGATAACAATCGTCGAGAATGCATTGTTTCCTGGGTAAGCAGTTATATAAAAGTCAAGGTCGAAAAAAGAACGCACCGTTCTAGTTCATCTTCCACGCCCTCCAGAGGTGTACACTCAAAAACAATGAGGCCAGGATATCCGTGCGGAGAAGAGTTGGAAACCACGGGAATGGAAAACACCGCTTTCCGACTCCCACCGGCCGCCAGAGCCCTTGGTGTCGAATTTACACTCCAGCCATACTGCAGTGGCCTCGCTCCCAGGATTGAGAGACAACCAGAGTCGCCATAACTCAGAAGGTGGCTTGACAGACTTGGATTTGATGACTGTTCGGACAGTCTGGAGGAAAGACCCCTCTGCCCAACAACGTGCCTGATCTTCCTTGTTCTAGCAACCGTTGAAAACCAACTTGTAAGCACGAAAAATGATATGCATACCTCTTGAAACCTCTTTGCTAAATCATCGTCGGTCCGCCGAGTCTCGTACTTCCTTCTTCGCGGACTAACGCGTTTCTTCGCAACGTCGGGTTCATCTTCTCCATTCCCCAACAGCTTCATCCGCTTAACGGCATCTCCCGCCTTGCCATTTGGACTAGGCCGCTTCAAAGCACCCTTTTCTCTGGCCCTTCTGACCTTCTCAGAGTACTTCTCGCTCTGCCGACATGCTTCTGCCCACTCTGCGTGATCGGTCGTCCGTTTCTGCCACAAAGCAAGAGACCGCCGCATGCCGAGGCCGCGTCGTTCAAATGTGAGCGCCTTTGCCTCGAGATCCGCGTCCGCATCCTCCTTCTCCTTGCCCTTTCCTTTCCGATCGCCGTTTAAAGCCGAAACTTCTCGCGTCTGGGGTTTGACAGGTGAAAAGTTATGCCTCAAGGGCGTTGCCGACGGACTGGCGAGAACAAGCGGACTCAGCATCCCGCTGGTGCTTGGCCCACCGAGGCCGGACGTCTGCAAACTATTCCTCAACAAGCCCAAAAGCGGATTCACCGATCGGCTCATCGACGGTACTGGACTCGGCGCAGCCACTGTCGTCGGCATCATGGGCGCAGCGATGGTCGGTGTCGAGGGCAGGGATATTGGACGGACCCGCTCCAGAGGCGGTGGATGCCCTGGTGTCATGGGACTGGAGGGCCCCGTGACAGCACTACTGGAGATGACGGGAGGCGAGGTGTCGATGACCAGAGGAGGTGTGCTTTTCTTGACTGGTTTTGTCGAGGTAGAGGGTGCGGAGAACGACGGTGATGAAACCGAGGTGGGGAACCCATTGAAGATCGGTATAGGTGCCACACCAAACACTGGTTTGGGTACGGGTTGAGGTTGGAAAACGGAGGGAGTGAATTGTGGAGCTTGGGGATTTAGTGTGGATGTGGAGGGATTCCACGAGAAAGGTTCAGTAGATTTTCCCTTTCCTTTGTCAGTAAATTCAACGGTGGGTGGTTTTGGGACTGGGGCGAAGATATTGTTGAACGGGGAGGGTGCAGGAAGTGAAGACGAGAAAGACGTGGATAATTTATCATCCCCAGTGGAAGTCGGGCCCAGAGGGTTATTTTGAACTCGGGGAGGGGCTATGATGGCGATGGAAACAGACTCTGCAGGAGGAGCAGATGAGGATACCACCGGCTGCTCGATTGTTTTGCCAAAAGGATTCGACAACACACTCGTCTGCGGTGTGGAGACGGGTGTCGCTGCATTCGGCATCGCCCCAAACGAATTCGGGCCTGTGTTTCCAAAGACCGACTTGCCAGCAAAGGCAGAGTTGGTTCCGAAAACGCTCTTGGGCGGACCGAAGTTGGAGAAAGCGGTAGCGACGGGTGCGCTCGGTGGCGGAGCAAATGGAGTTGCCGCGGGAGTTGCCCCAAAGTTTTCTGTTAGCCAAATGGACGCACTAGGCTGCAACGCGGAAGGTGACTGCATAGCCTGGTCCTCAGGTGAGTTGTCATCCTCTCCAAGGTCAATGTCGTCTTGGTCATCATCATCGACCTCGACCTCTTCCACGGCACCGGCTGGCGCTCCTGTGGTGCCATCGATGATATCACCCCAGCTAGCGTCGCCTTTGATGTCATCAATGCCATCCACAGTGGCTTTTCCAAACAGGCGCTCCAGAATGCACGCGACAAGGAAGACCATGCCCTTCCCGCCACCGCCTGGACCCATCATCTCCCCAGCAAGCTGTCCAAATATCTTCATCCCCTCAGCTTCAACGCGAAGTCTCGAGTTTTTGCCAATAGGCATGCTCTTCTCCTGCACATGGGCCCTGAAAGCGGTGGTGAGCTTGTACATGGGGTGTTGTGCGACTTGGCGCGACAGCGGAACGGGCTCCGGTCTTTCAACCTGATCGCGCACGTGGATGAGACGATGATATATGCGCATTTCGAGTTCTGCGGGCGACTGGTAAGTGGCACGATGGTCGTTGTAGTACTCTTTCAATGACTGGAGAGCTTTGGGAAGACATTGAATGTTATAATGGTCAAGATTCACGACGGGTACGTACTGTTCATTAACTGCTGCTCCTCCATGGCAACTGAAAACCCCTCGCGGTCACGCTCCAGGTATAATGCGAGGATATGGAAACGAGCGCAACGCTCGTGACATTCCATTGCGAGGGCGTCGGTGTTGTGTTGCATGGTGAAATCATTCCGTACGGACCGTGAGCGGTCGCGGATGAAGTTGAAGGTGGGAGAAAACCCTCCGCGAGGAAGGAGATCATGGAATAGGTAGTCAAGCGTTTTCTGTATAGCGGATGAGGGAGTTTAACTGCGGGGTAGGATGTAGCCTCGCCTTGAGGACGAGTGGCGGTCGTAAGTCGGAAGGAATCGTCTTGTCGCCCGCAGCCCGTTCATACATCTTCACGGCGCGTGCGTGATTTACCCGCTTCGTACCCGGAATCTAGATATTCGGGAATGATGGAGGGGAATTCAAGGAAAAGAGCAAGTAGACTGACCGTCTCCCATTCAAACAGATTATTTTCCCTCTCCCTTCGATATCGCTCATAGCGGGGGCACATGTCCATGCAAGTGCCAACGATGGAGATAGCATCCTCGAGACGTTTGGGTACAAGTGGGTCATCCATCTTGCCCTCAGCTATGGCTGTTTTGCGCTCCACCTCGCGCTTCTTGACCAGCTAATTGAGGAAATTAGAGCCAAAGGACCAAGGTGAGTGAGCCAACACGCACGTCCTGCCAGAACGCTTCGCGCTCTTCCTGTGTCTCGAGAACGGGATCATCCTGAACACTTGTCGGAGCGAGCAAGTCCTCCGTTGGCGCGGGTGTAGATGAATGGGAGTTTGGCTGGGTGTGTGTGCCATTTGTCCTGGGAAGACCTCGACCGCGACCACCGTGACCGCGACCGCGTCTGTCGGTGTCGGGAGTTGAGGTGGCTGAGCGAGAAGGCTGCTCAAAAGTGGGTGCAACCCATTGCTTGTTCCGTCCGCCACGTCGCCCGCCAAATTCGTTTTGATGCATGGGCCGTGGATGCACAGAAATTTCCATGCACGCACCGCGGTGAGTGACAAGAGCAGAGGACAAGGCGCTTATGTAATACAAGCATCAATTCACTTCTCAACCATAAAAATACGACTACATCTGGAAAATCCACTCGTTCTAGCCGGGCCTAGGGAGAGCGGCTATACCGCGTAGACGGGTACGAGGTAGGGCTCAAAATCCACTCGTTCTAGCCGGGCCTAGGGAGAGCGGCTATACCGCGTAGACGGGTACGAGGTAGGGCTCTACAGAGAAAGCCTGTTCTCCCTAGACTCGGTTAGACTCGGTTAGTGGCACCCGCTTAACTCAAGCGAGCCGCATTGGGAATATCTGATGGCCCCGTCGCAGCCATTGATCTGCTATTGCCATTGCCAGCTTCCCCGGCCCTCGACCTTATGGGTATTTATGGGCTGCCTCAGTACACGCCGCACAAAAGGTACATGAAAAAAGAATGATATTCAGATATGAAACACAGCTACTTATATACAGGGCACATAACAGACGTAAAAAAGTCAAGAGAGTCAAGCATGTCTTGCAGTCTTCGGCCACGGCGGCACTTGTACTAGGATTGGAGGGGAAGCCCGAAGAGTTGGCAAGGGGCAGCAAGCATGGTATGTATTAGTGATTCTTGAAGGCGGTCTTGAACCAATCTTGAACTTGAACACGAAGCACCAGAAGACTCGGAGTCAAGCTAGTCAAGACGGAAAGGAGAGGCGAAGGGGATTCCGATGAAGGGCGTCGTCTTTATACCACCGCATCCATCTGGCGCCCGCTGTCTGATGGAGCTGATGGTTGCATATGAGCATCTCGGCCGTACTTCGGCAAGTAGTTGAGGTCATTCGCCAATCGTTCGCTGTCGTTCGGGACCAATTCACAGCATGCTTCTGTCGAACATCGTCCTAGGCGGTTCTATGCGCTCTACGCGCCCTACGCGTACGTCAAATTTCTAGGTAGAACGGCCAGTTCTAGGGAACTAAAAGCAAGTTCCAGATGCTATAAGTGAGTCTCTCTCTATATCGTACACCACATCGAGGTTCACAGCTTCTCAGCCGGTGCAGCAGCCTCGGTGGATTCAGCTGCGGCGGCACCAGGCACGTGTTTCTTCAGCATGTCCTGGACTCAACTCAGCAGACATTCAACCATCCCACCCACATGACGCACCACAAGTTTCGCTGGAAACGCGCCTGGAGTCTCGTCGATCTTCTTTCCGTTCTGGAAGACCATGAAGGAGGGCATCTAAACAGATCAGTTTGCAAGGAACACTATATGGGCTATACGAGGACGCACGACGCGGACACCAGCCTCCTCCATTGCGCGCTCGTTCTCTTCTGTGTCGAGCTTGTAGAAGGTGACTCCGGTGTAGTCCGGTTGGTTGGAGAATTTTTCAAAGACGGGTGATATGATCTTGCATGGACCACACCATGGCGCCCAGAAATCGATTACGACCGGTGTTTCGCTGTTAATCGCCTTGGTGTAGGCCTCGTAGTTCTCGATCGGGGTAACAGGCATGGTGGTGGTATGAGAAAGAGAATCGCGTATGACCAATTCTGGTGAAATCGCGACATTGATTGGTGAGCGTGTCCCGTGATCACCGTGTCGACCGACTAATTAACGCGTCCTCCTCTTCCCTCAGCACCCTACGCGCCTCAACAAGTGCTTTTCCCAGCAAATTCAAACCCCACTTATCCCCGCTCCGCGAAATAGCATTCTCTTCGCTGCACCCAATTCCCCAGATCCTGTCGAAAGGACTGGCCTCGACAATCATCGTGTCTCCCGTGGCCAGCAGCTTCTCCCTTATAGCTGGGTTCTGCCTGAACTTGTGGATGCTTCCCTCTGTCACAATCCTCTCTCTGTGCTCCACCCAAACTTCCTCCTTGAACGCCTTCACTTTACGTCCCAGCGCCTTGACATGCGCACAATCTGCCTTGGATGTCCCTTCTATCGCAATTACCTCTTTCGCAATTCCCACATCCGAGAACAGCAAGGCCTTTTGCTGCTCAAATTCAGCTTCAAGGTTTCGGTTTGAGTCTGGAAGACAAACCAGCATCATCCAATGCTCGTTGGAAGGAAATGTTATCTCCTGGTCCACGCCATCCATGTTCACCGTCGCAGTAAACGGTGCTTTGTACCACTGGGACGCCCATCCACTTCAGACAGTCAAAGCAATCCGCACATGCCATATCTTTGCACTCACTTGACATGGTTGGTCGACCAGAAGAAGGTATAGTCGGCTGTGTTACGGGGCATTGTAGGGTGCAAGAACAGGGGGGTCCCTTTTCACGATCGAAATACATCTTCTTGAAGGAAGAGACATGTGACAAGACCGCAGTTGACTCGATATTACTATTATTTGACTCGTTGACGGTACCGGACAAGCACCCGATTGAATCATGGACGCTACAGCTACGGAATCCGCCACATCGCGATACCACTCCTTTCTTTGATGATCTCCTTCTTGACCTCTTTACTGCTCTCGCTCCGTATTGCTGATGCAACGAGGAGCGCGAGCGCCGATTTGAGCGCCTTCCTCCCATCCATGTCGGTGGGTTTTTCGGGGTCACCCGAGACAACAACACGCTCCCAATCCACACACAAATCGAGATACTCGAACAAAACGTTGACGATTCCACCAAATTTGCCTTGCTTGTCAATAGCGACATCTTCCGTCTCGTCTGTGGGCAGCGGCACTTTCCACAGATCTTCCAGCGTGAGCGCATCCCAAGCGACGAGGGGCGCCCCGACTTTGACCGGGATCACCACTGCCGGACACCCATTGAGCAGAACGTAGTTGATCACGCTCTCCGAGGGACGAGCGGATGTTGTCCAGAGTGCTCGGTGCGGTTTGATGCCCACGCACAGAATGACCATTCTCCGCGGCGTAGGCGGCGGCGGTATTGCCGCAAGGGCATGCTTGGGTTCGGATGGCGAGGGTGAGCGGGATCGCATTATGTTGGTGAGCGAAGGCATCTTTGGAAGATCCAGTGAAAAATGGCAATCTTTGACAGGTTCCGCGGCAGCTGGCGTTGCGCACAACGCAATGACCATAGCTGACTCTGAGAGGAGGGTCTGTCCCAGGTTATAATC
Source organism: Roridomyces roridus (assembly GCA_029378245.1). NCBI lineage: Eukaryota > Fungi > Basidiomycota > Agaricomycetes > Agaricales > Mycenaceae > Roridomyces > Roridomyces roridus. Next base: position 2,576,506 of record JARKIF010000006.1, read on the forward strand.
GCCTAGATTGTTTTTAGCCTAGACCGGTCGTGCAAATATGTGTGCCCACCCTCGAGAAATGGACCATGACAAAAGACAATATCTGGCTTCATAGAGCGCGGAATGATGGGACGCCGTCCGCTCGCAAACAAGTACGGCGAGAACCAGCCTTTTTCGATAGCTAGATAGTCTTTCACGGACGCAAACAACGAGGGATCTTTGTGAATACTGCTTCTGTAGAAGCCCAAGGAGGCATCTGTCATGGTGCCCCGATACTTGAGGGTGATCTGGAGCACCTTGACGGCGGTTGATTCCAGGCGTTCGGAATGGATCGGGATGATGGCCTTGAGCGGGTGTTCGATGAGAAGATCGTTGACAGCCATAGTTCCCAGCTTGAATCCTGCATGCAACCCGAGTTCGACGAGAATTGTATCTCCGAGCACAGAAAATACTTCTGCTGATATTTGGCTGAGGACGGGCGCAGCAATAATGCCTGCGCCGCCCGTCGCAACAACGACGGTGTGCACTGCGATGTCTCTGAACCGTATACATGGTAGCAGCAAGATTGACGAGTCGCCGAGTGGTGATAGACATGCAACTAGGTTTCCTGCGGCTCGAAGGGATTCGTAGGAAGAAAGTACCACCCGCCCAGTCATCGACTGTTGAAATATCAATCCAAATCCTGAGGCGTATCTGTGGGCCTACCCCAGCAAGTTTGCGCACGACCCATGGAGCAGTCTTTTCTTTTTCATCGAACGTTTGTCCTTCTAGCTGATCTGCGAGAGTCTCTGTTACTGGAGCCAGCGGCGATACATCCTTGGACATGGTTGTGAGCGGGAAGGGCGGTGTTCATTGTCAAGCAGCGAAATGATGCAAAATCGCGATCAACCCGGTCTTGCCAAACTTTGCGCTGACTTGCGCCCACCTGGAAAGTATCCCTACAACTCACTGTGAATTCATGGCTGTCGAATCGAGTCAATGGTTCCCGTCCCGCAAGGCTGTTGTCTGCACAGCCTTTCGATTCATCTACATATAGCTTCAGTGTCGAAGATCTATCCAACAATTAATGTCCTCTCAATCCAAGTACGAGGTACGCAACTCCCACTCCCTATGAACCCGCAATTCTTACATGCTCTCAAAGCCCAAGTATATCGGCCCCGGTCCTGTGGACTTTACTGCAGCCGAACTCCCTGAATACGACGGGTGCTACGCCCTCATCCTCGATTCTCTGTTTTCGAGGGCCGAAGTATCCGGTTTCCTAGCCGAAGCCGAGGCATCCTCTCCCTGGGAGGTCGCACAGATAAACGGAGGGGGCAACTACCAGTTCACGGACACCTCCTATCGAAACAGCCAACGCATCATTTACGACTCTTTCGAGCTTTCTGCCAAAATTTTCGACAAGATTAGGCCTCATCTCAGCGACATTGAAGAAATTGAAGAGGTAACAAATGTTCGAGGCAAGAAGATAATGCAACGCTGGCGCATGGTCCGCATGAACGAGCGCTTGAGATTTTTGCGTTATCCAGAGGGCGGCTTTTTCAAGCAGCATATGGATGGATATTACGAGGACGAGTGAGTTTCTCATACTTTCCTGAAGTCGTTAATTCAACCATCTTCGACAGAAAAACTGGACAAAGAACATTCTACACTATACAATTCTACCTCCCGTCCGATTCAACAGGATCCGACGAGAGCTTTGTTCCGGCCCAGGGAGGCACGACTCGATTCTTCGGAAGAAGACTTCACAGATATGCAGATGTCGAGGCGGTGCCAGGACGTGTGCTGGTATTTCAGCACCAACGTCTGCTACATACTGGTGAAGAAGTGAGTCGCTTTCTCCCACTCCTGAGTAATATCAAGTCTCATGCGCTGCCAGGTAACGGGCGGAATCAAGTGCACTGTCAGGTCCGACATCTTGTACGAGAAAGTCGGTCAACCGACATTGGTGACGGAATGAGCGCCCGTGTTTTCATTTCAAATTGTATTTTTTCAATAGTTAAAGGAACATCGACCGTTGAGTCGCACACAAGGAGGTTTGAAAGACATGTTGAACCAAGGACGCTTGTTTTCACCATTCAGCAGGGTATCAACACCTCTCCCCAAACGACGGTGTCTCTTGCCCGAGGGTACCGGGGGAACAGAGTCGTGGAACTTGCCTGAGAGTAATCAAGAGGGATGGAGACGAATACTTGTAAGACAAAGAAGTGATCAAAGGCACGTTGAGGCCTATTTTCATTCTGACAATACACAAAACATCCACTCTCCTCCCGCTCCTCCGGGCCCAACCATCGCAACCACTCCCTGCCTCCGGAGAGCACAGTCTCCACGGAACGAAACACGACGCAACTAGGACGTTGAAGATCCCGTGATTGGCTAGGGCGCGTTGAGGCCGTCTAAGCATGATATATATCAACGACCTAATAGCTGTTCGGTCGTCAGCAACCGTCGTTCATACGCGAAAAGTCAGTTCAGCGTACCGGTAGTGGTTAGCCTTGTAGGGCCCGTTGACCGGAATGTCAAGGTAGCTCGACTGAGTGTCGGTGAGGACGGTGAGCTTGACGTTCAGCTGGGCAAGGTGGGCGCGGGCGACCTCCTCGTCGAGTTCCTTCGGCAGCATGTGCACGCCGAGAGGGAATTTCTCGGGGGTGGTCCAGAGGGCAATCTGGGCAAGGACCTGGTTCGCGAACGAGGACGACATGACGAACGAAGGGTGACCGGTAGCACACCCAAGGTTGACAAGACGGCCCTCGGCGAGGAGGATGATATGGCGGCCTGAGGCCATGGTGAAACGGTCGACCTGGGGCTTGACGTTAACCACCGACTTGGCGTTGGCCTTGAGCCAAGCGACATCGATTTCGACGTCAAAGTGGCCGATGCTTAAGAAAATTAATGAGATCGTGCAGTCCTACATCAGCCGAGCGCTTACTTGGATACAATGGCGTCCTCGGGCATCTCGACGAAATGCTTCGAGGTGATGATGTCACGGTTACCGGTGGTGGTCACAAAGACGTTGGCACGAGGAGCAGCGTCTTCCATGGTGGTGACTTCGTAACCTGCCATGGCGGCCTGGAGAGCGTTGATGGGGTCGATCTCAGTGATCAACACGCGGGCACCGTAGGAGCGCAGGGACTCGGCGCACTGGAGAGAGTAGTTCAGCCATGGGAAAAAAACGAAATGAAGATTACACGTACACCCTTGCCGACATCTCCGAAGCCAGCGACGACGGCGACCTTGCCAGCAAGCATAACGTCGGTAGCACGCTTGATTCCGTCAACGAGGGACTCGCGGCAGCCGTAGTAGTTGTCAAACTTGGACTTGGTGACCGAGTCGTTGACATTGATGGCGGGGATCTTGAGCTTGCCGTCACGGAAGGCCTTGTAGAGGTGGTGGACACCGGTGGTGGTCTCCTCGGAGACGCCCTTGATGCCGGAAAGGTACTGGGGATACTTTTCGTGGACAAGGTTGGTCAGATCGCCTCCGTCGTCCAAGATCATGTTGAGAGGCTGGTTGTTCTTGAAGCCAGTGATCGTCTGGTCAATGCACCAGAGGTACTCCTCCTCAGTCTCACCCTTCCACGCAAAGACGGGAACACCAGTTGCCGCGATGGCGGCGGCGGCATGGTCCTGGGTGGAAAAGATGTTCTGCGCTGATCGTTAGGCGATTTCTCGGGGCGTAGAGGGAGAGGGCGCACGCAGGACGACCAGGTGACTTCAGCACCAAGGTGGGTGAGGGTCTCGATGAGGACAGCGGTTTGGATGGTCATGTGAAGGCAACCAGCAATGCGGGCGCCCTTGAGAGGCTTCTGGGCACCATGCTGAAAGAGATGAGTTGAAGATGGAAGAGCTCGCGCTGGCACCGACCTTCTTCCTCAAGTAGATGAGACCGGGCATCTCATTCTATACCGACGCGTCCGTTAAAAAGGACAGAAGGAAGACAAGAGAATAAAAACCTCTGCGATCTCAATCTCCTTGCGACCGAAAGCAGCGAGAGAGACATCGGCGACCTTGAAGACCATCTTGTGAAAAGGAAAAAGAGAAATCGTAAGGTGATCGATCGCACGATTTGCGCTTATGTACTCGCGGACTTTGAAATATGACCACACAGGAGACCAAGTGCCGCTTTGCCGAAATTATCCAGTACAACTGCGTGCCCAGGACGAACCGGCAAGGCCATCCTACTACCGTCTACTGTGTGCCAATCCCCCGCCTGTTTCGCCTGTGAGTTCTGTTTGCATCCTTTCCCACCGTCTCCCACAGTTGAGCAGATGTCCAGACCGTCCCGCGGTTGAAGTGACACGGCTGTTGGATGTGGACCTCACGACCGGTTACATTGAGATACCCAGGACGCTTGAGTGAGGCTTGATTATTTTCTCCCCCATCTTTTCTCGAGTTTCTTTCGCAGGCAAAACCTACCCCGCGGCAAGCCTTGGCATGAGGTCACCAAGAACAACGACCAATCTCAGGATGTGGTTTGAAGGTCGACCAGTTATCGTATTTCTTTACGTGTCAATGTCGCTGCTGGGGCTGAATGCTAACTGCCGCTGCACCCTACTACGAGATCAAGATGTGATATTTTATCGCAAAGATAACAGAGGGCTTGGAAACCAGAGGAGCTCCAAGAATGACCGGGACACGGGAGACGCCTTGGATCTGCCTACCCGTCAGCAGCGCCTCTCGAACTTGTTGTTTGTCGTTCCCTATCATGGAAGCCGTCGTTCCCTATCATGGGAAGCCTGTTGGGCATAACAGGCTACCAACATTGATATGCAAATCGTCACCCCAGGAGAGGCCGTCTAGGTGAGACAGTCTAGAGAGCGAGGGGAGAGCACAGGCCGGACAATCGCACCGCGCATCACTTGCCAATTGGGAAATACCTCCGTCGGTAACTTACATCCGTCTTTCATGTCCTTGGATAATCCTCTACGATCCTTCATTAAGGATTGTTGATATCTATGATCTACGCGTCCTTCTCCGTTCGTTTCCTCGTCGCTTAGGACGTAGTCATCATCGCTGTACAGCCCGTCGCTGGTCGGTTGTCGCGTTGTCCATAACAACCGACGTCCTCGCACCCATCGTTGTCCAGGTAGCTAACAGGTTTTATAGCCCGCGTCGGCTCGTTGTCGTTTTGATTCAAAGCCTCTTCAGCCTCCTTTGATCGGCACCGCCTAACCACTCATGCTCAACGATTCGCAAGATCAACCGTTCCAGTGGATGGCAGAGTATAATAACTCGCATGGTGGTCCCGACATCAAAGTGGAAGCCCTTCCAGAGCCCTTTTCTCTACTTTCTCCTCCTTTGTCTCCTTCGCTTCCTCTTTCTTTTCAACGCAGACGGTCTACAGGCTCTACCAGTAGCCCCAAGCGCTCCAGACCTTATACACTTTTACCTCGCAACCTTCGTTCACGCATAGACGAAATGGCCACCACTCCGGCATACTGGGCATCACCCTCCAACGCACGGGGAAGCGGTTCTAGAGCCCCGACCAACGAGCGAAGGGCGTCTGACGGACAGCAGCTCATGTACAACACCTCGCAGTATTCTTCCATGCCTGTCATGCCGCAGATGTACGGCGTGCGCCCATCACACCGATCACCCTCTTCGGGCTCCAGCGGCGGGACGTCAAGTTTGACGGGCGCCATGGGCGAGACCCCGGTGCCGTCCTCACGGCATTCTGGTTCCCCACCACCCGTGCGAGACTCGCTGTTCAACATGACCATGGGCCAGCCGATAGGCTGGGGACAGTCCACGTCCATGAATACTTCCGAGCCAGCATACGGTATGCCCTATGTCGTCGACCAGCAGACTTCGTACCCATACCGCAACTCCCCCGAGTCGCTGTCCCCAACGAGCTTCAACGACCCTTCCTCCCCGCCCTACACCCCGCAAACCGCCCCTTTGACTGCCCAGGATGCCGAGATACGACGGCTCCGCAAGCGTGTGCGCGACCTCGAGCAGGCCAACGAGCGCGCACACGAGCAGATCAAGGCGTTTGGATCGGGCTCCTCGGCCCGAGCACTCCCCTCCCCCCTCTCCACTCCTCCCATGAGCACCGCCTTCCAAGCATCATGGAAAGCCCGTACAGAGGCGCGTGTCCACAAGTTCTGTGCGCTTAACCGAGCGGGTAACGCCCTTTGTGCATGGCACGACTCACGACGCGAGCGACGGGCCTACCCTCCACGGATGGCACCACCTGGGGTTCTCAACTGCGGGTGTACATTCGAGGAGGCACTGTTCGAGGAGAGCCTTGCCCGGCAACGGGTCGGCAGCTACCATCCCGGGGACTCGGTCCGCATGGACCCGGCTCTGCGGAATCCGCTGCTGAAGCTGCTGCAGTCCCGGTACAACTACAGGGACGGCGACTTTGAACGCGACCCGCGCACGGGAGAGTGGATTCAGGGCGAGGGCCACGCCTATTGGGAGCAACAGCTGCAGTCGGGCACCCCCAACCCTCGTCGGCATTCATGATGATATTTCACGACCACGGACTTTGAAAATGGACAAGACTGCATCGCACGGACCAGACTTTTAGCATCCACACGTACTCTGTACTTTACTGTCGTATTATTTGTTGTAGATCGCATAGTGCTACCTTACCATACATCCCATCCCCTGCATTGTAAATACCTTACATATACAGCCACACTACTTTACCTTAGTACGAATTCCTCCGAGATTCGTCTTTAATAAATATCATTATTATCTTGAAACCAAGTATCCCAAGGCTTGCGATGTGATGAACAAGTGTTTGGGCAATAGCGCTTAACAGTGCACAGCAGACACGGAAACAAATGTGCAGAAGAGAATGGTAACATGGTAACATGGTCGCGAAACAGGGATCGACGCCCGCATCAGTGGCTGCGCTTGATCCGCGAAACCGTAGCGGTCATGACCTGAACCATCATGTCAATTCGCGTCTTTTCAATTCTATCTCTCTGTCTCTACTGCGCAGCCTTCACCTGGACGCGACAGATTGCGGGATTGAGCGACTTCGGTCGCGAAACACCAAGTAATCTCCGTTTTTTGTTGACACCAGCAGTGTCCTCATCGCCTTCCAGCAAACACCGATCTGCCCGAGAATGAACTGCTTGGGCTGCTGTCCAATCATGGTACACGTTCTACTCGACTTCTCACGCGCTCCCACTCACGACGCGTAGCTGTTGCACTAGACAACTATTCGCGACGACCTGATTGTTTTCGACGCGTTGCCGCACAGATTCGTCTACGATGCGGGGAGCTGGAGACCGACGAGGACGAGAGAGTGAAAGGTGCGTTATTTTGCGCGTAGAAACGCGCTTTGCCTTACTTTGCCCAGCCGCCATTTCCATGACTCTCTGCGAGCTTGCTACCGCTACGCATCACGCCGTCCCTCTCGAATGCAAATCATTCACCGTGTACTCGGAAACATCATTGAAACAGCTCTAAGGAGATTGCGTGGAGTGGGTACTCCCTTGTTGCTCCAGCGCCTACCGCTAATCTCGTCCCAGCGCTCTCTCCAGAAGCGCGCAATTCTGGTCCAGTTATTCGGGCTATTTGCGCGAAGTCCGCAAGTCAATTTTGTTACTACTGTTTCAAAGTGCCGACTAGGTTTCCATAGCTCAACTTTGCTTTGCTTTCCGCCGCTGGAATGACATAGGTAAGGACCTTCGGCGTTGGTTCGAGTACTAATTGTTTGTCGTAGATACGGCCAAGGATATTTATAAGAACTCCACGATGGAGAATGCCGCATTAATCCGCTCTATTTTGGCTCGCGAGCAGGCTGATATGGAGGGAAAGCAACGTTGGGATTCCCACATCTCGGTGAGTGCCAACAATGGTGAATAGTATCCTTCGGCGAACAGTTTCACCAGGAATTAGAAGAGGTTGCCTTGCGATTCAGGGCCATGTCCGACGTGATAGATGTTGTCGTTCACACCGCGACACCGAAATTGCGCGACGAACTGGAATCGGTTCAGTGGTTGTTCTTCCCTCTCGGGTTTTCCCTCATCCTCCGCAGATTTCCGAAGCTTTCAAGGCTGAATTAGCAGACATTCAAGCCAACACTCGACGCGAAAGTTCACAAGTAATCGACCGAATAGGTTCTGAACTTGATTTTATCGCACAACACGTATGGGTGTCCGTTTCCTGAGGTGTGGTCTGCTTATATTTCGCAGCATGCACGCTCCTTTGACAGCATTTCCCCCATTCTACAAACGTCCCTTTCTCACGACTTGAATACTGTACTATCGCTTTTCCAAGCCCAAACTCTCCAAACCCTAGATATAGCCGTCTGTTTCAGAGTCCTGCGCTAATTCTTTCTGACCACCTGATTAGAATTCCGCACAAGAGTTGTGGATTAATTTAACGCAGCATTTTGATGATTTGCAGCAGGTGCGTGTTTTCTTCTTGGCATTCTTTTCCTGCTCAGTAAACCTCGTCCTGAAATTTCTGCTCCTTTCAGACGGAGTGTCAGACAACAAAATTGCTCTCGAAACCTCGCAGGAGCAGGGCTCAACTCATTCTCGATGCCCAACATTCTGCCACTGTTTCTGCGTCTAATCTTGCAGAAGTTCTCGCCCGTTTAACGGCCACGACCCATGACTCGCTGGAGCAATTTAATGCTTCTGCCGTGTTACTAACGCAAAGTCTTTCGCCTCGGACTGGCTTGTCGGAATTCATGAGATTGGTGGATATGGTTTGGCGCCGTAAGGTGAACGTATTTGCATCCACGTTCGCTAACGATGTTTTAGTCGACCCTCACACCGTCACATCCCTACATCATCTCCCCATATTCCCTATCGTCTCGGCAGTCTTTGGTTTTCTTTTAGCTCTGTTTCGATCGTCTCTGGCCGCCTTGATGGTGCGTATGTTTCGGTTCAACAGCAGCTACTTGACATTATTCATCAGAGCTTTGCGTTATTCTTATTATCCACCCGCAAATATGCGAAGCGACCTGCATCCAGGTAAGTAGTAATTAGTCCGTTTCGTGACTGCTACTCAACTCGTAGGAAGCAGTGAGACGCCATACCCGGCACCTTCGACGACAATGATACATCGGGAGCCCAACCGGCGTGAAATTAGAAAATCTCGTATCCCAGAACGATTGTGTAGAAGACCCAGTAGACGGAATTGATGACTTCGGTGTTAAGACGGAGTTTGAAACTTGATAAGATGGGACGCAACTCGGTTAACACGCTGACTCCAATCCGCCGCGAAATCCCCCTCACCTCTCTCTGCCCCGGCTCCGCAAGCCTCGTAGGCGCCGAAAACAGGCAGACTCACTCCCTGGATGACCGGGAACGGTGCTCCATGATGGCTATCACACAACCCTCGCGACCACGTCCTGTATGCTACTCTTCGACGGTGCTGGTGCTACTCTCCTCTAACCTCCGGGACCAGGGCCCTTCTCTCCCTTCCAGCTCAATGAATCTCTCGTCCCCACAAAATGGAGTTGTGAATGGAACCGGTTCCAAGGTTCGCTGGCCGTCATGCCCAGTCACTGTTCTTATCCGCCTCTTAGTTTCCGCGTATCGACGACGACGGAGAGCAGCGGGTGTGTGTTTGCATCTTCTTCTCCCCGCGTATATTCATGTCTAGGGACCAGCGACCCGAAAACCTCGAAGTTTGCCGCAAGTTTATGAAGGGCCGGTGCCAGAGGTTGAATTGTCCCTATATTCACTCTGTTCCGCGCACAGACCTCGAGGTTCGTCTCCTGCATATAAACTTGACTGGTGTTTGACCCTTCTTCCAAAAGTCCAAGCCCACTACCGACGTCGAGGGACAAAACAAGGTCAGACCGTTGAATTCCGTTTGCTCGATATCCTGACAGGGCTCAGAGTACAACTCGGGCGGACTCCGTCAGAGCAATCTGTCAAGATGATTTTATACGAAACACCTGTCCACGGGGCTCGGATTGTCCCTACGTCCATGTCAGTGGGACTGAAGAGGTATACACTTGCTTCACACTCCGTTTCCCTCCCTCATCGACTTCTCCAGTCGAATTCCACACCACTGCGACCGGTTCCGCCAATTCAAGGAGCTCGCGATCAATCGTCACGACCTGTGAGATCCGGTCTACTCCGGTCGCGTGGTTCTGACTGTCTTGTTGGTAGATGGCGCGCATTGACGGTGGTCGGGATGAAGCCAAGGTGAGCCTAGTATACGTCGTAGGTCTTTTTTGACCGTTTCCAGAACCTTCGGAGCGAAGTGAAATCCAAGAAAGCTTGTCCCGACTTTTTGCGCGGACAATGCCGCAGGGAGAAATGCCCACAGCTTCATGTTCATCTGCGAGATCAACCTCCCTCTGTCGTACTCACACCGACGCCCGCCGTTCCCTCAGTTGGTTCCTTCCTCGTGACTGTTGATAGATCCCTGACCGAGGGATATATGAAGATCTCCAACCCGCCTTTTTCTGTGCGTTCCCAGCCACTCCAGTCGGTACCTCCCGTTGTTCGGATTCCTCAAGTCGGACCGCGGTTGAACGAGTCGAAATCAAGCATCGTGGTCCGTCTTCCCAAGCCACATAGTGCACCTGCGGAAGCAATTCGAAATGGTGTCGACGACGGGTTCACGTGGGGAGATCCTGGGTTTTGGAGACCCGTCAACTGGGGCAACTCCAGCACTTCGTCTGAAGACAGTCTGACCGAAGCGTCCGCGTTGCAAAGTGTGAGCTATCCACTGGACGTCCTTTCTTCACATGTTGATATTCTCTAGAAAAATGCGATATCTGTTGCGACCGGAACCAAGCACCCTCCTCCACGGTCACAAGAGACTTGCCGGAGATGGCTCCGCGGCCAATGCCCGTTCCACCACTGCTACTACACTCATGGAGACCTCGAGTACGAGTCTTCCACTCCCGAGACGAGCCCTTCGCCACCAGAACTGCCACTGTCGATTACAATCCACGATCACACGAAGGTCGTACTCGGCGGCGGCTTCACGATCCACGACGTTACTACTAGCGTGGAAACACCCTGGATCATCCTCAGCGATATTCCTGCGCGAGTGAAAGAGCCAGCTGTTCGCTCTCTTCTCGCTCGTTTCGGCTCAGTTCAAGACATCAGATTCCCCGCGGCTCCTGGGAAGGATTTCATGCTCATCCGAGCTCGCTTCTCCACGCCCGCAGAAGCTCTGCACGCAAGTACCGATCTTGATAGGTCGACAGCTTTTGGAACGAGGATAACTGCACGGATGCCCGTCAATTCCAGGAACGGGATGAGGCACATTCAAGATTCCACCGTACGGATACAATGGGAGGCTCCATCCAAGGTGGCATATGGCGGGTACCCAGACCTCCGCAGAGCTCACGAGGCCATCTCAGCGACTAGGCTGCCTTGCGAGGACTACTATGTTCACGCATCTGTCCACGTCGGATTGCCTTCGATCGGTCCCGTGACGGTCAAGTTTAGTAACCTTCCTCCGGGCGCCAACGACGAGTCGATGAAGCGTTTCAGCCAGCCAGACGACATTATGTGGGAGCGGCCAAACTATTCCGAACTTGACCCAGCCGTCGATGGCGTGAGGCGCATCCTCAAGAGCATCGGTGATCTGCGGGAACTGGATGTGCTCCCTCCCCCGTACTCGCATGGTCTCATCCGCGCTTATGCAACTTTCTCTTCGCCCTCCGTCGCTCGTTCCGCCGCTGCCAATCTTCACGGCCGAAAACCCCCATGGACCGGCCACACACGAGTGTCCGCCCGCCATGTTCAAACCTTAATCTACCGCCTCACAGTTGAAGAGTACGACAAGGATGCGTCGCTGATTGAGAAGCTACGGGAAGCCGCATTCCGTACTGGCTTTTGCATGGCAGTCGTTGTCCGGCGTTTGATTACAGGTGTGGTGATTCGCTTGTCTGCCGAGGGCATCAAAGCGCTTGGTTGGCTCAAGGCCGAGTTTGAGGCAATATCTCGCGGCGAGATTCTGCGGCAGGATGGTGTCGCTGTTTGGGATACTTTTTTCGGGCTACCCTTTGCAGCTGGCTATATGTCCACGATCCGGGTGAGCCAACCGGAGGTTCGCATTCACGTCGACCCTGTTCGTCGGATTTTGCGAATTTTCGGTACTTCGCAACAGCGTGCTCATGTCCGAGGAATGTTGCTGCAGAAGATGGCGGATCTCAAGTCGCAACGAGTGCATGTCATCCGCATTCCGGGGCGTGTTGTCAACACGTTCATTATTACGCATCTGGCGAAGTTGCACAAGAGATTCGGGGCTGAAAACATATACGTTGACATGTGGCAGCGGACGGTTACCCTGCGTGGCGGAGACCAATTGTTCAAAGCGGGAACTGAAGCCATCCACGATGTACAACAATCGTCTCTTGCCCGGCTGCCCTACCGACCCAATATCGTCGAATGCCCAGTTTGCTTCAATCAAGTCGTCTCGCCCATCACTCTCCCCTGCGGCCATACCTGGTGTCGAGGGTGTTTCATCCAGTATCTCCTCTCTGCAGTCGAGAGCCGTCGCTTCCCGCTGAATTGCCTCGGTGACGAGGCGAAATGTACAGAATCTATCCCTCTCTCCACCGCTCGCAGCACCCTTCAGCCAAACGAGTTTAACCTGGTCGTCGAGGCCGCACTAGCCACCTATGTCCACACACACGCCAAGGAACTACATTACTGCCCTTCCCCGGACTGCTCCCAAATCTACCGAACGGGTCCGAAGGGAACTGTGGTGCAGTGCCCATCTTGCCTCCTCCGTATCTGCCCACATTGCCATGCGGAAGCGCACGATGGATTCGATTGCGCGGATCGGGACGGCGGGAACAAGCTCTTCAAAGAATGGGCGGCGCGGCACGACGTCAAAAACTGCCCCGGATGCGATATTCCTATCGAGCGGGACGAGGGGTGCAACCACGTTACATGCATCCAATGCCAAACACACATTTGTTGGGTCTGCTTGAAGACGTTCCCCAAAGGTGAGGGTATCTACAAGCACATGCGAAGCGAGCATGGTGGTATCGGGTTGGGAGAGTTTGGTTAACGAGTTGTAGCAAAAAAAAGCCGTCTTGCGCTTGTATTTCCGAGTTGTATACCGCGCTACTTTGTAACAACAATCGATGTAATTCTCTACAATTGTTATACAGCATAATAGACATTGAGTTAACATATGTACAGCAGAGATGGAGAAGAAATACATGACACCGCAGAAGATGTGCGAGACTTTCATTGCATATACTCGTACACCACAAACTGAGAGCGACATCAGTACGAAAGACGATGACACGCCGAACAGAAACGCACCTTCTCATACGGTTGGCGTGGGGGTTGCCCGAATCGCGGTAGCGATTCTGGGAGCTCCGGTCGATCGAGATAGGGTATCTGGCTGCCAAGGTGGTCGCGATAGCCCACCGCCTCTGCGGGATAATCCCGAAGCTCATCAGGGTATGCTCGGTCAACAGGTGCGTAGACGACGAATCCGTCGACAGTGAGGTGATCCCCGCGCCTGTTCCACATGCCCTTGCGCAGCGCAATGCGATAAGACGCTGGCGGTGTGCGCTGGACGGGTAGCGTGAAGTTGGGATTGCGCGTAAGCTCTTGAGGCGGGTCCGGGAGAGGATTTGACCGTGGGGGCGTCAATATGTGTCCAGATCCGGATGTTGCGGGAGAGGTGTGGCGCGAATGATGCCGAGAAGGTGAATGACGGCGAGCAGCACCGTCAGCTGCGGGGCCCTCAGGAATTGCACTGAGCGGAGAAGCACCGACGACAGGGACAGAAGAATGGCGGCCCAATGGACGGGTACTGGGTTTATGTGTATGCTGCGCGGGTATGACGAGTGGACTGAGCATGCTCGTGGGTTCTTCCACGAGGTTCGCCACCCCCGTCAAGGCCAACGATGAGGTTGAACTATCGAGGGGCGCAGGTAGTGAGGAATGCCTCGACAGCCCGTTCGATTGAGAACTGGCAGCGGAATTTGAATGTGAGTGAGTGCTCAAGTGCTCCATGCGACTTGCAAGTTGAGAATCTATAGACCCGCGAGATGGCGGCGGGTGAGGTGGTCCGTAAATGGGCTGGGATGGTCCAGCGCTCGAGCTACGCGTCTTGTAGTGTTGTGGCGTCCGGACGATGTTGGAGGAGAACGTAGGCTGGAGATCACGTGTGGAAGTAAAGGTCTCTGGTTGATACGAACCTTCGCGCTGGTATTGTCGGGGTCGGTCCAAAGGACGATTTAAAGCGGGAAGGGAATCGGAGGACATGCGTCGTTCTGCCGGTGGCTCGGAGGAATGCCGCGTCGGCATCGTATTCCGGCGCTGAGTGCTCTGCGGCGATGGATCGCTCATCTCGCGATGCTGAGAATGCCGGGATTGAGACTCGGAGGGTCGAACGGTGGGTGGCGCGGAGGCAGGGGGAGGCGGTTCTGGCCTGCGCGCGTTGGCGTTGGTATTGTTTCTGGTATCCGGACTTTGCTCCGTCTCATCCGATTCGAGGCCACGGGGATTCCAAACCCAGGGGGTGGCAACGGTCATTCCTTCCTCAGTAGACGGACCATAAAGTTCCTCTCTGCGAATGTTCATGACTATCAAGACAGTGTAAGACGAACACATACCTCGGGATCATATTGGTGAGACCAAGCGGATTATCGGATAGCTTGGTGGCGAGATATTCAGCACTGGGAGGACGGGGTTGGCGCTTATATGGATTATAATTAGCGGCGGCGGCCATCTGTCTTTGCTGAGCCTGCCATTCCTGCTGGCGTTGTTGATGCCAGGCGCGACCCGGAATCCAGGACTGGGAACTGGACAAAGACCATTGGGAGGCATTGAAGGCGGGGTTCATGACCCATCTGCCATTCTGCCAATCCTGGGAGTTGACCTGCAGATTTGCCGGCTTTGGCGGCGGCCCATTGAAGGGTAGCTGGGGAAAGCCGGAAGGAGGCTGAGGATACGAGTAGGCTCTTGAAGGCATGGTGGCATACTGGTAGGACATGTCTGGGAAGGAGTAAGACGGACTGTGGACCCACAGAAGGGCCGGCGACGCACTGATCGTCAAGAACTGGTTCCAGCGGAAGCAAAAGCAGCGTCGTAAATCGCGTTTTTTCACAGAAAAAGCAGGAATCGCGGGGAGGAATGAAGGGGAGAAGGGTATAGAGGTAGGGTTGACGATCCGCCCTTCTTATTCTCGCGATGCCATGAATGGATGGGTACAACAACCCGTGTCTGCACTGCTTCAAGCGCTAGCCCTGAATGTGACCACAACCTCTCTTATTCCTTATTCTTTTGCCTTCAAACTGGCCCCTACGCGCCGCACTTTCCTTGTGCTCGTCCTTCCCAACTTGTGGACAATAACGAATAAGTAACGACCTTTGAAGAATAAAAAACAACAAGTATCGGAGGCGAGCACGGGCACGAATGACTCAGACGCTCGGTTTCCACTACCGCCGACCGCTGCGGATGTCTTCAATCTAATACCGAACGGCGGGAATTATTTAACGGGTACACGGACAAGGACAGCATTTGGTGACCACGATTCGGAGAGAACGGAGCGGGAATTTTGTCGGCATTGACGATACTCTGACCGCCCATGTATGCCAAGTATGTAGCCTCGAATCTGTGAGTTTACAGTCTGAAGGACGCGGAGACTTGCTTCATCTGGTGGCAGTGATTGGATCACTCACTCTTTGCATGTCTCCTACCGCGAAACGAGCAGCGTCGCGGTCCCCAGACGGCGAAAGGCACTCGAAACGGCAGGTGACATCCTCTCCTCCAGAGGAAGGCGAAGTCGACGATGAAGACTCCCCCACAATGGCCAAGCCCGCGGTCACCGTTACCCCTACCGTCGTGGCCAAAACAAAAATGGCTTTCCCGTTCAAGAGCAAAAAAGCAGACCTCCCTCCCCAACCCAATCTGCGGAACGTCTTTGACGCAGAGCCTGCAAAAGACGAGGACCGCCGCCCACGAGACACCGAGAAGCGCAAGCCACCCCGACCTTCCGGTGATCACTGGGAGCCCAGCTCTGGCTCTGGTAGATCCAGAAACCAGAGGGACCGACGCTCCCCTTCTCCTCCTCGTTACCGGGCACGCTCTCCAGAGCCACTGCCTCCACTTCGGTGGACACACGATGAACCTAGAAGAGACAACCGCCGCCGCGACGGCTACGACGCGTATTCCCCGTACGGTTCTCGACGAGATTCGCGTGACTCCCGTAGCTGGAACAGACGGGACGACTACTACGACTCTCGTCGCTCGCCAGACCGCTATCGGCCTCCCTCACCCCGCGACAGATACCGCTCACGGTCACCACCCCGCAGGCTCCCGTCTCCACGTGGTTATAGACCCGTGTCCCCAGGATACAGACCTGTGTCGCCTCGTCTACATCGCCCAATTTCGCCACCACGTACACGTGCGAATTCTCCACCACCACCTCCTCCCACTTCTCTGCCGCCACCACCACCGCCCCCGGACAGTCGCCTCATTTTCACTTCACGCGATGCCCCACTACCTCCTCCTCCTCCCTCTCTTCCCCCGCGACCACCTGCACCAGTTGATATCCATTCCCCGACGCCAATGGTTCACCCTCCACCTCCGGAGGTTCGCAAGGAGACAATACGTGCCATGCGTAGACCCCCTACGCTGCGACGTCCCGAGCACGAGGAAGAAAAGGCATACGGGCGTATATTCAAAGGGTGTGGGAGCAAACATGACTACCAGGTCACGACAAAGCTCGGAGAGGGTACCTTTGGGTATATCCACTCGTTCTTCGTACCAGTATACCACTTCTCATGATCCCATAGCGAGGTTCACAAGGCTGTGCACATGCGCACTGGACGACATGTGGCCCTGAAGCGTATACTGATGCACAACGAGAAGGAGGGCATGCCCGTGACTGCGCTAGCGAGAAATCAAGATTCTCAAGGCACTGAATCACCCCTGCATTGTCAATATTGTCGACATGTTTGTTGTACGGAGCAGCGCTACTGACCCTCTGTCTGTGTATATGGTCTTTCCATACATGGACCACGATCTGGCGGGGCTACTAGAGAACGAACGCGTCAGGCTGCAGCCGAGTCAAATCAAACTCTACATGAAGCAGTTGCTTGAAGGAACGGAATATATGCATCGAGTATGTCCACATTTTTCGTCATAGATATCTACTCAACTCGTTGCAGAACCATATACTCCACCGTGACATGAAGGCCGCCAACTTGCTCATCTCCAACCAGGGCACACTCCTCATTGCAGACTTTGGTCTCGCCCGCGCGTTCGACTCGGGAGACAACCCGAATCGCCGCGATAAAGAGCGCAAGTACACAAACTGCGTCGTGACCCGATGGTATCGTCCGCCAGAACTTCTCCTTGGTGCACGACAGTATGGCGGGGAAGTGGATATGTGGGGAATAGGGATGTGTCCTGGGAGAGATGTTCGTCCGGCGACCCATCTTGCAGGGAAACACCGACCTCGATCAGCTAGAGAAGATCTGGAATTTGTGCGGCACGCCTAACCAGCACAGTTGGCCTAATCATGAGTTGTTACCGGGCTGCGAGGGTGTCACCCGTTTCAAGACCTACCCACGCAAAGTTAGGCCCACTTATGAGAGGTGCGTGCTCCTTATATCTTTCAATTGCGATTAATGACTTTTTTAGTTTCGGAGAGGACACTTGCGACCTTTTGGACCGCTTGTTGACGTGCAATCCTCGCGAACGCATCACCGCTTCGCAAGCTCTCGATCACGATTACTTCTGGACGGATCCACTACCAGCCGACCCCAAGTCGTTGCCGCAAGTACGACTCTTCTCACGAATTTGACAAACGAGGACACAGGCAATATCAACATCAACAGATGCAACAGCAGCAGCACAGCAGCAGCAGCAGCAATTCCAACAGCAACAACACATGGACCCCCATCGACAATACCGTCCAGCGCCACCACAAGGCATTCCACAGCAGCAGTACTACCCCGGCGGTCCCCCGAATAACTATCGGTCTGGTTATGGCGGCAATCGCCCACCACCACGAAACTCGGGTCCTCCTCCTGGCGGCGCTGGCAGACCTCCGGAACGGCCACCCGTGTTGCCGCCGGGTTGCCGGCACGCCCGTTGGCACCACAGGGCCTCCCTCCGATGCCATCTCGCCCCCCGCCTCCCGCTCGAGGTGCATCGAGTACTTCAGAGTCGCTTCCCTACGGTTAGGTTGCTATATCTAAAGAATTTCGGTACATGGAGAGTTTGGATGTATATACTGTAATTCTTTGAGCACACACATTCTGAAATCAACGTGAATGGCATGTTATTTCTACGTGAACAACGGTCTGCTTGTAATACATATGTATAAGTGTGCATATATGAATGGCGTAAAGTGAAGGAAGGCTCCAAAAATGCGAATGAATATATGCAGGGAATGTAAAGCAAAACTATCTGCATCTCGTTACCAGTTCCACTCGTCGTCGTCATCATCCTGCGCTGGTGGCGCTTGGGCTTGTTTCAACGGTGGAGGAGCCCTGGACTTGGATACGGAAAGCGGCGATTGGGGTTGTTGTTGCCGAGTAGCACGAGCGGAGAGTGGAAGAGCCGCTACGGGAGCTGGCGTCAAGGCGGGGGCATCTGGCATCATGGAGGCGTCATCGTCGTCGAGCAGGGACGTCGAAGACATGGAGGGAGTCGGAGAGGGCGAGGAAGGTGGAGGCGGGCCAACCTGCAACGCATGCGCAATGTCAGAAAAGAGCAGTGACGCGCGTTTGGAATTTTTGGCGAATCTAAAGGCGTGTTAATTTTGGGCTAATTAATGAGCGTGGGACATACGTCGGGGCTCGTTGCAGCTCCTCCCACTTCTTACCCGACAGCAGTACCAACCCACGTCGATACAGGCGCGACGCTCTCCACCATGCCCATTGCCAGGCTCGGGAGCGCGGCTGCTGCTGGATGTCCGTTTGGCCGCTGTAGCCCGTGTCAGCAGGCGTTGACGTTGCAGCCTGCGCATTGGCCAAGAAGAAGGCATCCTCCGCTTCGGCACTCGAGTCGGGTGAAGACAGCTGCTCCCGTTGCTGGCGCATGGTGAACACCGGATTAGGAGAGACCGTCGGTGTTGCACCAGTGTCGTGCACCATCAAGACCTGGGCGTCGTCGGTGGGCTCATCCTTTGCCGGTTCCTCCCCAATAGAAGACACCGATGACTGCGAGAGACGCGTAGATTTACTGGCGGAGCTCGTTGTCATGGTGGACATGCTCGAACTCGGGGAATGGGTTGCATGAGGGAGCACAGACTCAAAGGACGAGTAAGGGGTTGGAGAGAGGGCTGCAATGAAGCGGCCGACGCCTTGGACGCCCTCACGGATGCCGTCTAGCACGGCACCGCCGTTGGCAGAAGTCGGTATGGGGCTGTTCTCTATGCTGCTTCCCGACGCGGTGCCAGACGAGCTGGACGCGAAACTCGAGTTGTGCGGGGAAGTAAAGCCGCGCGAAACGATGCGCTCCCACTTGCGCTTGACTAGAAGGGAATGAATGGGCATTGAAAAGCAGAAAAGCAGCGAACGCACGCTGCAAGAGCTCTCCTTCATGGACAGCTAGTTGTGACCTCAGTTCCAGGCATTTAGACTCCTTCTGCGCAATAAAGTGCAGCAAATCCGCGTGCCTGCAAGCGCTGAGTATCTTGGCGGTCAAAGAAATGAAAATGTACCAACTTTTCTGCCAAAGTAACCGGACTTCGGTCGACGGCCACTGTATGCCGTCGTTGGTCCAGCGAGCTACTTCGTGAAAGGGTACTCCGGTGTCCCGCTCCACGGTCAGGCCTCGAAGAGGGATTATAAATTATCGAAGACGGGCGACGGGAGCCTCGATTTGGAGTAGCTGGACTCGTTGGGGTCAAAGGGCTCGGAGAATAAGCAGAGACGGCAGAGAGTGGCCCGTCGCTGACGGGACCGCTGGCGAGCTGGAGGGGACGAGGCCCAACAGGTAAAGAATGGCGTTTCGTGGACATGGACATGAAAGTTGAGAGTATGTTTGTTGGAGACGACTCCTGATCACACAAAATTCTAAGGTCGCAACGCAGCTGTATTCTGCACGCTTTTGTACTTCTAATGCTTAGCAGCAGCTCCCTCCTTCTCCGCGTCTGCAATAAATTTCCGGATGCTGTCCATCCTAAGTTAGCGCTATAAAATCAGACTTGGCAAGCCTTGAGCGGGTCACGTACAATTCCTCCTCCTCACTGTGGGCCGGTAAGAAATCTGGCAACGAACGGGATAGCTGAAAACGCACCTTGAGCCAGCGTTTATCGGAACGGCCTTCTTGGCCTCCTCCACCGTCTTGGGAGCAGCAGCTTTGTCGCCGCGCGAAGCGTACATGGCTACGCCGGCGATAGACCCGAGCGTCGCCATAGACAGGTATTGTTTGGGAATGGCGCGGCCAAAGATGGTGCTGGAGGGCCTTTAGAATGGCCGCGTTCGCGGGCGGAAGACGTACTAGGTCATGGTGGTGATCGAGGAGCAATACGGGCGACAAGGGCTTTAGATCATAATATGTGCATACAATTTCAGTCAAGAACTAAGATCATTGTAAACTATCTGTTCTTTCCCTGGCCACATTCACCAACTAAGATCGTTGTAGACCATCGCATCCCACGCCCACTGCGACTCTTTCCCCGGCCACTCACTGGCTGGTAACTTTTCAAACTGGGAGGTAGGTTAGTGAGGTGTTTGGAAATGGAAATAATGCAGAAATAATGCAGAAATTGGCACCTCTGTAAAATTACTCAAAGTGATGGGGCGGGCAGTCCAATGCACGTTGGAGTAATAGGCGAATATTTCCCGATTCCTAAACACAGGTCAGCAGTTTCACAACCAGAGACCAAAACACTCACTCGAGCGGCCACGGCTCCACGAACCTCCCTCCGTTGACCAGGCTCTCCTGGTTAAGCCACCACACATACTGGCGGTAGAATGCCTCGGAAGGCCCCGACCCAATGTACCCTCTGAAATAGTATGTGTCGTTGTCATAATCTTCCTGCATCTCTTTCTGCGTCGGCAAATGGGCCGTTCCCTCCCACACCTTGGCGAACGCATACGACTGATAGCGCCCAATTGTCCACGGGCGAACATTCGTATACGCCAAGGTAGGGTCCGGGATCCAATGCCCTGTCCAATGCAGGTTCGTCGGCGTCCCACCGGCAGCATATTCGGGGAAGAAAAGAGTCGAATGGCGGTATCCGGTGGCAAGGATGATCTCATCTATACCATGGAGGACAGTGCCATTCTTGAGCTGTATACCGCCCGTCTTGATACCCTTGTCAAATGCAGACAAGGGACTCGAATTGCGCAATCTCGGGCACGAATTCCGTGTCCTCGGGGAACCGAATTAGCGTACGAAGTTGTGAGGAATCCCACTCTCGGTGATTCTGGGGCCCATTCAGAAACAGTCCAAACCAAAAGGAAATGATAATATATACTGACCCTGATGCTCGCGTATATTTTCCCCGCGAATGGGTGAATGTCCCGAGCGATTTCCGAAGCGGAAGTAGAGCCTCCAACGATGAGTATGGTCTTGTTGAGATAGCGCTCTGGCCTGCGATAGTGCTGGGAATGATAGATGCTATGTTTACCGTCGAGTGTCACCCGGCTCCAATCGCGGATACCGTCGATCTCTGGAACATGGGGGGCAGCATACGGCCCTGTGGCGACCACAACAGCATCGAAATCCTCTGTCCACCATTGGGCTTTGATTTGGTTCGTCTCTGGAAGACGTCCGAGTTTCCGCAGCGTAAGGCGCCACGTCTGGTCTGCCTCTATCTTTTCGCGTTTTTCGACTCGCGTCGAGTAAGAGGTGACTGGTGGTGCAGAGGAGAGATACGGATTATCGTTGGCATTCAAATTGTGCAGGGAAGCGTATGCGCGGACGTGTTTTTGGATGGTATGACTGGACAGAATCCAGGGCTACAGTTTATTAGAGATCTGCGGGCGGCGTAACAGTCAAGGACCCACCGTATCAGAGGAATAAGGAACGTCGGGCAGCCCAGTGATGATAGAGGGCGAATTGGTATGGAGACTGTCCCACAGCGGACGCGGGCTGCCAATGCTCTTTCCAGCGGATCCTCCAAACTGATGCCGTCCTCGCCATCGGCATAGTAATACGTCGCGGGCAAGTCGGCGGGGATATACGCGTCGGGGTCGGCGGGGCTGTCCGGGTAGGACTCGCGAACAGGAGTCTCGTCGGTGTAGAACCAGTTTCCCCCCGGCGACGGTGCGCGGTCAAAGAGGCGGACGGTAAAGTTGTGCTCGACTAGTTTGGCGGCGGCTTGAAGACCTGCTGGGCCCGCCCCTACCACGGCCACTCGCCGGATAGGGTGGTGGAAGACGGTGTATTTGTCGGGAGATGAGAACGGCACTTGCTGGGCCGTTGCGGCCACAGCAGTGAGCACAAGTAGCAGAAGTGTCATGGTGAGGACCACCGAGGTTTCGCAGGGTTTATATACCTGACATGAAGCACGCAATTCAATTCGCTTTTTGGCTAGTCGAGGCAAGAATACACCGAATGACCAATCAAAACGCGGTTTACGCAAACTGGCTTACTGGACATATATCCCCTTTCTGTCTCAGATACTATGCCTTACAAGCTCGATGTGTGGGCAGACGGTGCATGCAGGAGAAACGGACAGCCTGGAGCCATAGGCGGCGCCGGCATTTGGTTCGGTCGGCCGGTGAATGGCTCAAGAGGATGGATTCGAGCGTTGCCACTCCATCCAATCCCTACAAATCAACGTGAATTCCACAACTTCTCTCCCCGACAAATCTCATTCCTTATCTTCAGGTGCTGAACTGACCGCCATAATATTCGCGCTCGAGATGGCACGAGATCGGCGTGACGAGCTCAACGACCGCCCGTATTTCATGCTGACCGTGTATACCGACTCCAAGTATGCGCACGGCTGCATGTGTGAGTGGCTAGACCAGTGGAGGGATAATGGCTGGGTTAATTCCAGAGGTGAGTATCAAAATATCCTTCCAACACCTTGAATCCGACCTGTTGCGAGGCGTCGCGGTTGTCAACCGCGACTTGATTCAAGAGGCTGCAGATCTGCTGGATGACCTCGAGAATGGGGGTGAAGTCAAGTTCACCTGGATTCCGCGCGAGCAGAACCAGGATGCAGATAGACTCGCAAATGAAGCATACGACAAGCAGGAATACTATTAGTTTGTATGCCAGAAGAAATATCGCGTTGGAGAAACGTCTGCCAGTACAAACAAAGTTCGTCCGAGAACGTCCCATCACTCCACCGGGAAATGCTTCCTCAAAAATGCCAGCTGGGCACCAAGAGCCTTCTCCCAATCTGCATTCCCTTTGAAGAAATCAAAGTGGTCTGTGCCATGTCAATACGGGAGCAAGGAATAAAGGAATGCAATGCAACGCACCTCCCGGGATCTGAAAAAGCTCTGCAGTGGGGACCATGTGGCTCGTTTCTATGATAGGCTGAGCCAGGCAGACTCGGTCACCCATGCCGGCGATGAGGAGGAGAGGACATTGGATGAGGTGCAGAGCTTGTCTCGGTTTGCTGTGCAGCGGCGCACGGAAGAAGGTGGAAGCCGCGATCTGGAATTCAGTGAGCACGAGCAAGGCGAGATGGGGAGAATCGCACCTGGTTCGGGAAATCGCTAAGAAACGATGAGGGCAAAGTTGTCTGCAAAGCGGTTTCGGTTTACCTCGGTGTTTTGGCAACACTTGAAAATCCCGCGACAGCATTTGGAGCGGCGACGGCTCCAATTTCTCCTGGTGGTGCGACTGTCCGGATATACACGGGCGGAAGGTGAAGAAAGTCGGCGATAAAGTCGAGGGCGCCGAGGACAAACATTATAATGTTGCGTCGAGTGTATTGGAACGGGAAGAATGAACGGCCCGCAGAACGCGTTGAGAGCCATACTGGCCGCAACGTTGAGTGAGGGCTAGGGAAGCAGGATGAGGGCAACATCGGAGTACACGGGGAGAACCGCACCTCAGATGCCAAGGTGAGGACGTGCCCTCCTGAGAAGCTAAAGCCCCATATTATAACGCGCTGAGGATCGTACTGAGGCTGCTGCCGCGCAAACTTGATGACCGTGCGGTAGTCGTCCTGCTGTTCCGATACGTAGACGGAATTGCGACGTGTACCGTCTGAAGCCCCCCAGCGGCGATAGTCAAAGACCAGGCACGCATATCCAGCGGCAGAAAATTCCTCTGCATACGCAGCCAGCCCCAACAGCTTGTTGCAGCCCAAACCATTGGCCCTATCCAAGATGAGACGCTTTGATAACAACTGGAGAAACTCTCGGTACATTACAATGACGGGATACGGAGGTTGACTTTTAGGCGTATATGACCAGACATGTAGACTCCAGCACGGTGTGAGCGAAGGGATTAATATCGTTTCCATTTCCAAGTCTTGAGAACTGCTTGAGTCGAGAGAAAGCGTTTGTAGGGCTGGGAATGGACATGTTGGTCATGGGAGTTTGAAGAGAACTGATGATGCGCCACGGCCCGCCATCACCTTCTTCGACATCGGCTTGCACGCTCTCCTCCCAATCTCGTATTCTACCTCTTGCTCTCAACGAATCGAACAAATCAAATAACATATTGAGATAAAACCAATTATTTCCCTCCACCCACCGGAGCAAATCCCCACCTCCAACCTTGCACCGCAGATAAGGATAACGATGACAGTCGTAGGGACGAGACAGGGCAGACCATGGCCTCAGAGACGCCAATTAGACGCGTTCATGACGCGTTGTTGCCCTCGATCCCGTGTATTCGCCGCGTCGACAGATTGCACGATATGAATTATGCGAGAATGAGGCGCGATTGCGGCTCGAATTGCTGATTTCGCAGCCCACTCCATTCTTCTGCCCAGTGACAGAGATCGTCTCACGGCGGTACAAGATGGAGCCGGAAGACGAGAAGCCAGCACGCGGCCGAATTTGTGGAAGGCGGGATGGAACTGATGGAGAGTCACGACACTGACAAACACAAATACCCGTCTCATTTCTCCAAGACGCGCATGCCTGCAGTGTCGATCCATTCCGGATACCCCACATACGCAGACCGCACAAAAGACCCCGAAATCCCTCAACAATCCGCCCGACAAGACGACATTCCATCTCCCTCATCGCCGTCAACCTCGTCTCCTCCACCAAAACAACCAGTTGTCAATGTCTGGACTCTCAGGAGTGCCGCCCGCCGCGTCGCTCCTGCCCCAGTACATGTCCCACCCTCACAACCAGATCGAGCCGTCCGTTCGGTCACCCAAGGTCGACCGTGACCCCTGGCCAACGGTGGCCATCGCCAATTCCAATGGCAAACTGAACGGTGTTACCCCGAGTCCAAAGGGTCCGTCTCCTCGTTATCTTTTCTTCCTCCTTTCCTACTGATTCCTACCTATCTGCAGTCTCGCGCCCCACCACCCCTCCGCGCCAAATGCCCTCACAGACGCAGACACTGACACCCCCGACAAAGTCCTCGTCTCCACAAAGATCAAGTCCACGAAAAGTCGACGTTCCAATCCCAATAAATGTCACCTCCGGCAGTCGATTTCACTCCAATACCCACCGCGCCGTCGGCCTGGGGAGTCTCGCCATCTGCATCCATATCTACATCCCCGTATCCATCTGCCTCTGTTTCTGCCTCTGCTTCAGGGCCTTCGTCGCCACCTCCGCCATCCAGCGCCGTCTCTTCCTCAATTCTCCGTTCGACCGACTCATCTGTCCCCACCGCCTCGTCCTCAACCTCCGCCTCCACATCTCCTCTGATCGCCGCAAAAGAGGGCTCCAGTTCGAGTTCGAGCTCAACGAAACCACGCGCCCACCGTAAATGGGTCGCCATCCCTCCCGAGGAGCTACGCGCTGCCGCCGAACAACAGCAGCAGCCTCACTACAGGCATCGCGCCAACGGATGGGGCCATCGCGACGGAAACGGCTTCGTTCGGGATGCCTATCGAGGCGCCGGTGACGGCCGAAAGAGCCACAGCCACAGTGCGAGCCACAGTGCGCGCAGTGGTGCCACCAGCCGAGCGGAGAGCGTAGAGAGAGAGGCCAACTACCGCTTTCACGAGCTGCCATCGCAAATTCACCACAATGATGAACCGCAGTTTACATCGATGCCCCCACCGCCGCAGCCACAGTGGGCACCGTACCTCCAGCAACCAATCTACGCCCCGCCTCCACCCCATTATTACCCCCAAGCGCCGTACTATGAGCCTGCACCGTATCTTTACTGGCCAGCGCCGCCTCCTGGACCGAGCAACGAAGACGGGGTTGCCAAGGAGGGATGGTGGATGCCCCCACTACAATTTCCTCCACAACCGCCGCCACCGCCGCAGGAAGACCAAGGGTCATATCCGCAGCAGTTACCACAAGAGCGTCCGCTACCGCCCTCCCAGTCAGGCGCGGTCTCGCTTGCCTCTGGTGTTCGTGGCAGTGGAGGCGGTGTAGTGTTTGGATTTGGTAGTGTCGATTCGGGATTGGCGGAACTGGATGGAGATGCTGTAGAAGGTGGTCTCGTGCCCAGTAAGACGACAGGTGCACTTGCCAGGAGTAGCAGCCCGCCGCCTGCTCTTCCTGCCTCCGTTTCCGCTCCAGCGCGGGAACCTGCATGGCGACAGCAGGCCGTGGTATGGCCTGCCGATTCGTGGGATTCTAACGGTCCCTCCCGCAGCCCACTTTTCGCCATCGGTGTCTCCCCTCGCACGCGCGAACTCCATTTACCTGGAGCCGAGGTCGTTGATCTTACTGTGTCCCTGCCGCTGCCTCCTGCAGACCCCTCAGAAGGCCTTGGGCGAGCGGATGGGGAAAGGTGGGAATTTGGGACGACACGCGTTACTGAGCGCGAGTATGGGTATGAATATGGAGCCGGTACTGCTGGCGGTGTTGCGCCGTACCCCTACACACCTCCAGTGTATGCGCCAAATTATGGGCATGGGTTTGATGCGCCGTATGGGGCTTACCCGCCGCCGCCTGCTCCAAGTATGGGCATGTACGGGATGCCCCCGCCACCTTCGATGTATGGCGTGCCGGCACAGATCATGTCGGCGGAGGGGAATGGAGAGGGAGTTTTGAGCAGGGCTGCTGTCGATGACCGGGCATCGAATTCCAACGGGAACGCCGGGGCTGCTGGATCAGAGTGGGAGGTCAAGGATTATGGGTACCGCCACAGTGTGCCGAGTCTGCCGTACCCGCCGCGGCTTGATGACGTTCCATATGTCCCGCCTGTGCCGCCTGCACCGCGGTCACCGGAATATGTGCGAGACGGGGAATATCCTTCGGGTCGCCCACGCCGAGGGTCGTATAGTGGTGCCGGGTACTACGAGCCGCGTGGAGGGTTTGGTGGACGACGTGGACGAGGCTTCCGGGGGGCATGGAGAGGCGCTTACAACGCTCGTGGCTTCCAGCCAGCTCGTGGGGGTGCTCCGCCTCCTCAGCACCAGGAGCAGCAGCCACCACAACCACCGCAGCTCCAACCACAACCACCGCCGGCCTTCAGCATCACTCCGCCGCCTCAATTTACGCCGCTGGTGCCCGAGGGGTATTATGTACCGCCAGCGCCCTATGTGCCCGGTGGCTACGAATACCAGCCGCACAATATGGCACCCGTGCCGATGGTTCGAACGCGATTGTCGTTCCCGATTGACCGGCTCAGGCACGAGATTCTCGGCCAGTTGGAGTTTTATCTCAGCCCGGATAACATGGCCACGGATCTGTATCTTCGGCAGCAGGTGTGTCTTTTCTACTTTTTTTTATAATTCCTGGTTCTCATCATTACAGATGGACTCGCAGGGCTGGATTCGCATCGAGGTTTTGGCTTCGTTCAAGCGCGTGCAGGCCAAGACGGCGGACGTGAACCTGGTCAGGGACGTTCTGGGGTTATCAGCCTATGCCGAGATCCGCGGCGAGTGGGTGCGGAGCACGGAGGGGTGGGAGAAGTTTGTGCTACCTACGGCCGAACCGAGCGTTGTGGACGCCGAGGTGGCGCAGTCACTGCTGATGCAGGCGGACGATCCGGAGGATGATGATGAAGAAGACGTGGTGTTCGTCATGGACCGGGAGGGGCAGCCGCAACCGTGGATGCCTGGACGACCGCGGTAGCCGCGACTAGAACTCTTTTCGACCGTTCTCGTGGGTCTACATATCTTCCCCACGACACACACATTCGTATCTATATGCAGCACCACGCGCTCTCCTCGCTTTCCTCAGTGTTTGTCTTTTTCTCAGGTTATTCCGCTGTACTTTTTATTCCTTCTTCCCCTGGTTTTTTCTGCAACATCTTGCCTGTAACCCACATTACATATCACCTAGTCATCTAACCACACATCATTCGTACATACGCCATACGTACCTTGGGTGGGAATTCCCAACCTGCATGAAAAAGTAAATGACATGCTATTTTCAGCTGCGACGATACATATCGAGCTTCCGCTCCACTCTATCGTACAAACCCTCCACGTCTCGGGGGCGGTCGGAGGGTCCGAGTGGATTGCGATTGTCGTCCTTGGCCATCGGATGGCTCTCATGCACATGGGCGGGAAGTAGACAGCGCGGCATGGAAGTCGATGACGGGAGGGTGGGCGAGGGGAGCATGTAGTCGGCGAGGATGTCGTTGGTGATATGGTCAGGCCCGTTGGACATGAAGCTGCCGGTGGTGATCGGCGGAAGACGCGGTTGTTCTTCCCTCGGCGGGTCCCAGCGTGGATATGGAAGCGACTTTCGTTGGTAGCCGTCATCTGGGGGCATGAAGAGCGGGGTTGGAGCGTTTCTGTGTCCGTGATGGCGCGTAAGCACGCGGAGGGCGTGGCCGACTTCGCTTGAACTTGATTTGTAGCTACTCAGCGTGCTGGAGCGCGAGGGCCTCTTGACATCTGGATCTTTACTGCGACGCCGACGTTTGAGGAACAACACGCCAGCGACTACGACAACTGCGGCGACTGCAGAGAGCGGGACGGCATAAGCGACAGTCGGAGGCGGCGGGGACTTTGCGGTAAGCAGGTTGTTGGATTCGGGGGACGTGGTTGTAGAGGGTTGTGCACTTTGAACGAGCGTCGGGTAGAGGAGCGGAGGGGTATAAGACGAGGGGGTCATAATTGGTAGAAAGGGCGCTTGGGCTTGAGGCTGAGGACCTACGACGGGTTCTGCTGCGCCAGTAGCTATTTGACGGTGAATAAATTTCGCGTCGAAAAGAGTAAGACTCACGACTGAGACTGAACACCGGCGAGCGTACTGTCTCTCCATAATTGTCCTCCATCTGCAAGTAGCACTCTCCATTCGAAGTGAAATCGGAAACCGGCACAGACATCTCGTAGACTCCAGCGCTCTCGGATACCACAGGCCACATGGTCGGGCCACAGCCGCCGACGTTTGCCAGGCAGAGCTTCATGGAAGGCGAGTCAATTGTGGTTGGCGAGACCCACTTTGCGTGAATGGTGGAACGTGGGCCGTAGATGTCTGTTGAGAGGGGACTGAGCCATGCGACGTTGCCGGAGCGTGTCAAAATCATCGTGGGTTAGAACGAGAGTGGTGGAAAGCAAGTGTTTATTTGGTCGAAACTCCTTTCACTCGCCGCGGCCAAGACATATTCCCACGGCTGATCTTGCTCTCGACCACGATGTCGACACTCAGTCCAGAGATGGTCAAGCTCCGCTCGATAGTTAACCAGGACCCAAGCAGCTGGGACCAAGCTTGGTATGTTAGTTATTCTCGAATTCGCTGAATCTAATGCAGTTCACAGGGCGCAGAGCGTGACTCCGTGGGACGCAGGGCAGTCGCAGCCACCTTTGCTCGAGGTCTTGCGATCGGGCGAAGTTGAATTCCCAAGGAGTGGTCGTGCGCTTGTTCCTGGTTGTGGTTCTGGCTACGATGCAATTTCGATTGCATCTCAACTTGGGCTCGAGACGCTCGCCATCGACATCTCGCCTTTAGCAGTCGCCAATGCGACCAAATTAATTTCGGAGGGAATCAACGTCCGCTTCCAAGTCCACGATTTCTTTTCCTCAAGGACGAAGAAAAGTTTGATCTTGCATACGACTACACGTTCGTTTCCCGCTTTCATTGCAATCCCTGTACTGAGTTGTGACAGATTCTTCGTCGCGATTCCACCCTCGCGTCGTGTCGAATGGGGTGCCCAGATGAACGCTCTCATCAAACCGGGTGGGTATCTTATCACTCTGGTCTTCCCACTTGATCCCGAGTCGGACGCCGGCCCGCCCTTCTTCGTCCGGCCCGACCACTACATCGAGCCCCTCGGGAGTGGCTGGGAGAAGGTGGTGGACAGAGTTCCAGCGGAATCGAGTCCGACCCATGTAAATAGAGAACATTTGATTGTTTGGCGCAAGTTGAAATAATACATTCCCACGGTTCAATTCACATTGGCATAATTCACCTGGAAAGCCCACGCAAATTCGACTTGAGCAACCTCGCTCTCTGCCACGTCAATCACAAGCTTCGTGGCATCCACATTCCACGTCAGCGGCGCACTGGGTCCCTGCGGGCGAAGCAGCACAATCGAGTCCCCATCGAGTATGGGAAGTCGTTTATTGATTGTCACCTTGCCGCCAACAGGCTGCGAGAATGCGACGATGCAGAACGTCGTCGGTGTAGTCGTGAACCGCGCGGGGAGTGTGTCTTGTTCAGGGTTGGGATCCTGCGAGCCGGAGAACCAGTACTCGGTATCATACACGCATCCGCCGGCATACTTCAACCAAGAGCCAGCATCGAGCAGATTGTTCATTTCGGGCTCGATAATCGTTCCTTCCGCTGTGGGCCCGATATCAAGCAGGCTGTAAAATATCAGACGCAGTTTTTTGGATGGCTGGCACGCACAAATTGCCATTCTTGGACACGATATCGACCAACGTCTGAATGATAGTCGTGCCATTCTTGTACTCGCTCGCATTCGTCGCAGAGTTGAGACCATAGCTGAACGGGTCCATGCCTTCCGATGATTCCCACTTTTGCGTTTGAATACTCCCAAATGTGGCGTACTCAGGCGTATCCCAGTCGGGCAGTAATCCACAGCGATCGTTTATGGTGACTTGTCTTCCCTGTGCCATCGCATGGTTATAGAAGGCAGCAGAAAACTCGAGCGCATTGTGCGGTCCCCCGATATCGCACCACTGAAGGACGTCAACAGCCTACCCTCCGAGTTCCAACCCACTCACCATAATCTCTGTATCATACTTGACCGCCAGATCCACCATCTGCGGCAACTGCAAATCCTGTATATAGTCACCAATGTCCACGTGTCCCGTGTACGGCTCAATAAGCGGCGAAACGTTGAAGGCATTATGCGCAAGTCCACCTGGCCAACTCCCGAAACCGTACTTTTGAAAGTCGGGATTGAACCACTCGGGGAGGGAGTAATACGTTCCCCGATGTAGGTCCGGTTTCTCCTTCTTGGCTGTTTGCAGCAGCTCCGCCACGAGATCGCGCTTGGGACCAAGTAGGAGACTGTTCCTGTTTGTTGTGTTGCCTGTGTCAAAGAGCGCGAATCCATCGTGGTGTTTCTGCGCCATGTTCAACTTCATTCAAAGGCGAGGCCGAAAACTTACAGTAACTAGAACAAAATACTTGGCACCCGCCCGGTCGAACAAATCCACCCAAGCACTCGCGTTGAACTGGGACGCAGTAAATTTGGGAATGAAATCGTCGTAAACGACGTGCTAATTGCATCTGAATAAATGAAAGTCGTGAAGAAAGAGTGGCATACCGGTCCATAGGTCTGCAAATGATGCTCCCAGGTGGGGTTGCTCGCATCGGGTGGGTTGTGGAGGTAGTAGCTTGATATTCGGTCAGGATTGTTTCAAATTAATCGAATGTTCAAGCTGAGGTACTCACTCGTACCACTCGGCGTACTCATTTTTTGGTGCCTGTCCAAGGGTCAACCAAATCCCAATCAAAAGAAAACAGCGTACCCAAGCGGGATAACTATACACCCCCCAATGAACACTTGAAACGAAATTCAGTACCATCCAATAATCGCTTCAAGGACTCACAAGATACCATATTTGGCCCCATTAAACCACGCCGGAGCCTCATGCATGCTCAAACTCTCCGCATCAGCCGTATACTGCTCAACCAACGGACTCGTAGCCCATCCTCCAGATGTAAGAACCACATTCCCCGCCGCGTCCCGCACATTCACCGTGGCAGTAGAACTCGCACCGGTGACGAGTACATCGACACGGGCCTGATCGGCGGGTACCAGTCGGTTAATTACCCCAGGAGAGACAGTTTGCAGTCCATTACCCACCACCTCGACGGTATGGCGGCCGAGGAGCGAGGTATTTTTGCCGAGAGTGTGTGAGGGGAGCAAGTTTGCAAGCGTGACCTCGATTGCTTGCGCTCGAGCTCCGAGACTGTCATCCCACCGTGTCGTAAACCGTGCCCGCCGCACAGCGAGTGCCAGCCCGGTGCCCGCTGGCATGGAAGGCGTGAACGACAGCGCAAAGACATGAATCCTATTGCTCGTCTGTGCAGACGGGAACGCAATCGATACCAGCGGCGACTCGGATGGGACTGCAGTTGACCATTGGAATATGTTGGTTGCGTTCAGATTTTTACCCTGGGCCTCAAAATGATACGGTCTTTCAAAAGAATCAGCCGTGAGTTCGAAGAAGCGCTTGAAGCCGTACGTGGAGATGGCGGCCCGATTGATATTGGCCCACACCCACCAATTCTTGGCTTCAACTGGGATACTTTTAGCACAACGGAACAGCTACCGGGCCAGAGCAACTCACGCGGGACCTCGTATGACGATCCATCCGCAAACGTGAGAGTGAAAATCGAAAGCACGGGGGCTCCAGAGGGTGTCAGCAGCTGGCGCAGCGCTCGCAGCCCACTCACATCCAGTCCCATCCCCAGCATACAAGAACTGCAGCTCGTGTGCAAACGTCGGCGTATCCAGATCAAGAACCTGACCGGCTGCGAGCACGTTGTCGGCTTTTTCGTTGTCCTCCCATGAAGCTGGGAGTGAGAACTGGCGTCGGGTATATAGGCATTCAATACCAGCCGCGGTCGACTAGGAACCCACCGTCAGGCCATCGTACTCCCACGTGCCGGTGGGTAGAAACTGGCTATCGTAGGCGCCGGCGAGGCCGTCAAAGTTGGCGGCAGGCCAGGCGGCTTTGTTATTCTTGAGAGCGTCGAGGGAGATTGGTTCAGATGAATATGCAGCTTGCCCAGTGAGAAACTGGGCCCAGAGACCGCTGAAGAGGAGCAAGAGGAATCGGAGGTGCATGGTAGTACAGTGCAAACCACTTCGTGAGACATTGAGCAGAAGAACGACCCAGCTGACGAGCCATGTGTCGCCGAGGTGGTTGAACCAGAGGCCAAGTTTAACATCGTTGCACGTGATCAGTCTCGCAGGTATCCCAATTTGGTTAGTATCGCTGATGGCGATAAAGAAATCCATTCCTGGTTTAGCGAGATGATGGGCCTAGCCGGTCGCCCGACGTTCAATAATTTGGATTGTCGGAATTTGCAAATCCGAGCATGCGCCGCGAGGCCCGCGTCCGTATCTCATACTCTGAAACACTCATTGCAGGCACAACAGCGACGAATAGGTCCCGCATACGGTCCGATTTTTTTTCCAGTTGCCATGGTGAGTTTGGCCAGTCAGCAAGGCACGCATTCGAGTTGAACTTTAGGGGGAGGGCACGGTCACATCTCAACACTTGCTGCATCTTACGTTTAACCTTTCATTCCTGCACCATCAATCTGGCTGGCTCTTTGGTTTCTCGGTGTTTCGGGCACTGGTCCCTGTGGCGTCGTTAAAACCGGCTTTCAATCACTCCCAATTACCATAAATATCTCCATTTTAAAATCACCAAAT
The DNA here is from genome assembly GCA_029378245.1 of Roridomyces roridus. Lineage (NCBI taxonomy): Eukaryota > Fungi > Basidiomycota > Agaricomycetes > Agaricales > Mycenaceae > Roridomyces > Roridomyces roridus. The sequence goes on from JARKIF010000006.1 coordinate 2,610,224, forward strand.
GCCCCCGCCCCCACCACTGCTCTTCTCACCCGCTCATGCTCCCGAGGCGTAATGTTTGGCCGCCCCCTCCGACGCCACCGACCTCCGAGTCTGAAAAGCTAGCCCGCTTGGAAGCTGAACGCGAGGCCAAACGCGTCCGTGCCGGCCTGCCTCATTCATTCAACCTATCAACAGTTTTTTAGGTTAGCAATGCAATCGACGACGCCCTTGCTGCCGAACGCGAGCAGCGCAAACGTCCTTCAAATGCCAAGATTCTCCTGCTAGGTCCGTCTTGCTCTTCGTTATCCAAGTAAGTATCTCCGACACCTCGGACCCAGGCCAGGCAGAAAGCGGTAAATCCACCATCTTGAAGAACTTTCAGCTGTACTTTGCACCAAAGGCCTTCCATACAGAGGTATTTAATGGTCCTCCATACGCCCTTCCCTGCTCACTCCCCCAGACCGAGGCATGGCGACCCGTTATCCACCTGAACCTCGTCCGCTCCGTCAACTTTATCCTCGGTCTGCTTGAAATCCGACACCCAAGCACCTACAGCGGGGCCCGACCGCGGAAGCCGTCGACGCCTGACAACGCGCTAAGCGGGCAGTTGCGGCGATTATCCATTAGCCTGGCACCTTTACGGCAGGTGGAGGAGAGCCTCTCTAACCGCATCGCGGGTTCCCGACCCATCGAGGAGTACACAGACTCGTCCGAGGCGGACCGATATCACCCTGCGAAAGCTTCCGAAATATCTCTCCGCTCTGGTGCCGGCTGGACCGCCTTCCTTCGATTCCGGCACGGGGGCAGCACCTCGTTCGATCGCACTGAAAAGGCCGACTCGGAGGATCTGCAGAACAGGAGGATATTGAGTGCGTGTGCGGGCGATATAATGACGCTCTGGGCTGCCCCGGAGGTCCAGCGCGGTTTGAAGGATCGGGAGATAACACTGGAGGAGCAGTCTGGCTTGTGCGTCTTTTTTACTGTTTCCAAGTTTACAGCAGCTTATCCTAGACAGCTTTTTGGACGAGGTACAACGAATATGCAAGGAAGACTACGTCCCGACATCGGACGATATTCTACGTGCACGAGTGCACACCATCGGTCCAGAGGAGCATGTAATTTACATGGAATCGGCACACGAAACCATGAGGTCTTGGACTGTGTACTGATGTGGGCGGCAGCACGAGTCAACGAGGTAGGCAGTGCTTTGGACGGTTTAATTCTCCTCCTCACTCTAACTACAGTTGCATGGGCGCAATTCTTCGACGACGGTGCGCATCTCTCTCTAATGGCATCATACTTATCGCTGACTTTTCCTTAGTTCATGTGATTATCTTCCTAGCCCCGATTTCGGGTATGTGCCTGGTCTTATGTCCGTTTCAAGTTGTCTTAACCGCGGACAGCTTTTAATGAAACACTTGCCGAAAACCACACGGTGAACCGATTGGTTTGTCCTTGCACGCATGCACTTGGACGGGAATTGACATGTTTGAATTAGGCCGACTCGCTGAAATTGTGGCGGACCATTTGTTGTAACAAACTGCTCATTTCGGTGCAGTTTATCCTCGTACGTGCATCTCTTTCCGTGTTCCGCTCGGGTATTAATTCCGTCCTAGTTCCTCAACAAGGTGGACATCTTGACCCGCAAAATCAAGGCGGGGATTCGCTTCGCGGACCATGTAACCTCGTTCCGGAATAAGCCCAACGAACCGAAAGAGGTCATCAAATGTGCGTCGCTACATAGTCCTCCCGGTCGCATTTACTGATCGCGCCCCGCGAAAAGATCTGTCAGATGCGTTTGCCACAATAAATCAAACCTACTCGCCACGCAAGCGCAAGATGCACCGGCATGTCACTTGCGCAATTGTTGGTAGCTCCACCCCCCGCGCCACCATCTGCTCATATTCGTCTAGGACACTAAAGCGACTGCCGTCGTCATCGACGATATCCGAGAAGTCATTCTCCTCAACGCGCTCTCTGCTACCAACATGCTCTGAAGCGATGCACTATCTTGATTCTCAACCCATTTGTTGTACTACCATTCGCATCCATACATTATTGAATTTCGTGAGGACAGTAACCACTAGCAAACTTTGTATCCTTTCAATGAGCAGCACTCTATACCACGGTTACACCGCGAGAGCGAGGTTGAACTTGTCCACGACCACCTGCACGATGTCGCGCCACTCCGTCATGGCACCCATACCTCCAAAAAGTCAATTAAATGAACAAAACGCACAAAATACACACCGAGATCTCCACACGCAAGCAACTTTCCGATCGGACCTACAACATTGTACTTGACGACATCCCTTACAATACGGAGGTGTTCCGCGGTGAGAGGGTGCTCATACATCAGTGTGTTCATTGCCGGGAACACGTACGTGGGCGTCGTCGGTGCCAGCGCCCGCATTAGGGATGTCGCCAGATTATCGCACGTCCCATGCGCCGATCTTGGATAGCGTGTTTGCAGAGCAGGGCGCGACGAGGACAATGTCCGCCCATCTCCGCAATTCAATATGCAGAATTGGGTCCCCAATTTTGTAAGCGGCCTGCCCAACTTGCTTACTTGAATGATTTGAGATGAGATCGGGCGAAACGCACGGGCCACTCGTCCTGGTCAGTCCACACGGGCACGTCCTTGGCCCTGATCACCTCGGGGTCGTAGAATGCCAGCGACGGTTTCGTAGCAACGACTTGCACCTTGACGCGTTCGTACTACCTCGGGCGGGATGAAAACCCGAAATGGCTTCAAGCAGGAACAGACACGACAAACGCGAAGTAGTTCCTCGACGATCAGGGGGGCCTTGACAGGACGCTACGCTTCCCGTTGTTATCAGCAAGACATGAGTATGACCAGGCCTGCGCTCGGCTTCCGCGATGAAGGTGGTAGTAGACATCAAGATGTGTTTGGTGACAAAGCAGCCCCTGTTTACTGCTACAAAATTCCAAGATACAGATACAGCAATAGAGGTTTCCTTCCATCTTCAGAATGACGCCTCAGGCGGCGGTCAACGGTCCACGGCTAGGCTCGCGAGGTCAGGCAAGTCTTTCACCCACGCCATCAACACTGGCTCGGTGAGCGCGAGGAGCGTTCCGGGCGAAATGGGGCGAACCGGCTTGGCGATGGGCGACCGGGCGGAGGGCCGTTCGGCGTCAGTATGGAGAGAGCGCACAGTTAGGTAAGACGATAGGTGTAGAGGGTCTGAGGTGAGGATTAGATCAAGACGAGCAGGTGAAGATGTTTCCGTACCGCGTTTTGACCAAAGCACAGGATTGTAAGCAACTTCATCCACGGTAGGCACTGAGATTGGATGATTGTCTGCGAGGCAAAGGAGAAGGGATACATCTGAGCAGTCTTCAAACGAAAGCATGTTGGGCGCTGATGGACCAATGGTCGCATTGTCTCGAGAATCGCATAGAATAGCGGTCGGCTGTGAACGAGGGATTGGATTCCGATGCCGAGCTTTGGGGTTTGGGTCAATATTCTCAGTGTCCTCATCGGAGCAGCGAGAGGGTTCTTCGGAGTATTCTGTACACGAATCTGACTGTGCGGCAGAGGAAAAAATAGGCGGAGAAGAAGACGGGGGACTGCTAGGAGGCAATGGAGAACTGGTTCGATGAGATGCTTCTGAAAGCTTTGTGGGTCGCGGATTCACCTGCAGAACCATGTCAGGTTATCCATGGAAAGACACAGGTTACTCACGCGTGCATCTTCACGACGGTCCAAGGACAGGCCTGGGGGAGCAATTCTGAGCGCCTGGATGACACCTGGGGCAGCGTTCAGCGATGAAAAAGTCCGTTTCAACCAGCAGGTACCTAATGGCCGATATTTGAAGCAGAATTCCACAATCGGAGGTCCAAGAAGACGATGAGAGACAGCGAATTGTGGGATGGGCAAGCGCTCGATTTGACCGAATCTGGGACACGTTTAGTTTTAAGCATTGCACCGAAACTTGTCACGTACTTTATTTGCGGACGATTGCAGAGCGGGTCATCGAACACGGCATCGGGGAGGCCCAGCACGCTCATGTTCTCGTACGAGGCCAAGATCTGGTTACCCGATTGACAGGGATAAATTGCGAGGTTTATCTGGCCTAGTTTCTCGGGCAAAGAGATGGAAGAAGAGCCCAAGCGGATTGCAGCAAACTTGAAGCGCCTCATCGTCGCGCAGTCTGTCAGTCCTTCGTGTCGGGCGGCGACAGTTGACGGTCCATCGACCACGCGTCCACCACTCTCCACTCCGTCAACAAAAATGTGACCCGCAGTCGGCTGCTTCCACGAGAGGTTGGTCCACGCGACAGAGAACGTCTGACACGGTAAGGACACGCTTGCGAGTTCTTCAGGATACACGTACCTTGCCTATTTCACATGGAATGGAACAGACTACTGTACGGCCTTCTGTCGAAACATCAAATTCGGGGACTGGGAAACCGTCTATCTCGACGCAGGCAGAGAAAGGACCGAATCGCGGCATGGAAGTGGGAGAGAAACGACGCGAGCGCGACTTGTCAGGTGACATCGGGTGACATCATACATAAAAGCCAACAACTGCGCCGCAATCTTGCTCTCTCTTACTCCAACACCACCATCTGCTCTCTCTTACTCCCTTGCTCTCTCTTACTCCACCACCATCTCCCCCCGAGCATTTCCAACGTTATAAACATGGTCAAAGGCTCCGACGTGCTGCTCATTTTCGTCGCTATCTTGTTCCCGCCCGCCGCCGCGGCGTTCATCACAGGCTGCAGGTCAGTGCTCATATTGTTTTGCGTTCAGAAGACTGAAGTGGCCCGACTCCAGCTGCGACCTTCTCATCAACATCCTACTCACAATGTGCCACCTCTCTCTACCCTCCCATCCCACCGTACTCACTCTGTCCAAAGTCTCGGCTACATTCCTGGCCACATCCATGCCTTCTGGCTCATTTATCGCAAGATGAAGGCCGAGGAACGCTATGGCGCTGGCGCATTCCGTTGCAAGTCCCCTCCACGTTTATGACACGCTATATCTCACGTCTCCGCAGACACCGGAAACGGTACCTACGAACCTTTGGCACCAGGCCCAGGCCAAAACCAAGCGTATTACGGTGCCACCACGAACTAAAGACTTTCTTCCGGACCTTTTTTCTGTACCAAGCCTTGTAATGTCTCCATGAATCAGATATGACGCAGTTCAGTCTAAAATACAGTCAGTGTGCTACAGTGAATAGATAAGTCATGGATGATGCTCCTCAATCGCGCGCTAGTAGATTCTGCTCCTCCCAAACCTTACATCCCAGCCCTAGGACAGAATCAGTGCGAATACCTTGGGCAATAGGACGAACGAACCTCCTTTACACCGATACCTCCCGCCTTTGTGTTCAAAGTCGGCGCCGCAAGTATAACAGAACTGAAAGGGATGAGTGAATCGGAAAGCCGAATAAAAGGTGATACAGACATGATGCTGGCAAACACAAGTAATGTGGCTGCGAATCGTCAGCAACAACGCGGGGGACAGGCAAGGCAGCACTGACTTGCAACCAAACTTCAACTCGACCATCGCCGAGCACTGCGTACAAGTAAGCGCTAGCTCAAACACTAATCAAAATCCTTACTTTAGGACACCTTCGCCATTTCTCTTGCTTGGCCAGATTAGCAAACGCAACGTCCTCGGGATTGCGCTCGTCAACAGGCAGTGCCTGATACTGCTCGCACGTCAATTCTATCAAGGCACAAAGACGAGTTGGTAGCTGGCAAGTGTGAGATCAGACACCTACTGTCGTGCCAGACGCTCTCTTACACAAAGATGAGTCGGTAGCCGGCAAGTTTCAGAAGAATCAGACACGTACTGCATGAAGTGCAGAGCGTTTTGCGACACCGAGGGCACTGTACTAGCGTTTGGGCGTGCTCAACGCCGCTTGGGGCAGGCGCAATGTCGTTGGCGTCAAAGGACTCGTCACAGCCTTTATGTGGACTAGTCGGGACTGTTAGCATCCCCAAGAACATGGCAAGTTGAACGCACCAATATATAAGATTAAGCGTCGATAAAAAGCGGGCGTGGTTCCAGTCGTTCATATTCGTGTCGCCAAGGACTAGCTTGGCTGTCACATCGCTGATTTCGACGGGTTGCTCGCCAGGTTTGACTTGACACGTCTGTGAAGAGTGAATCAGAGTGGCTCATTCTTCCATACCAAACTTACCGGACAAGAGACGGGGAAATCAGCACGACCACCAGGGGTAATCGGAACAGATGGCGGTAATGTCGTTCCGTACATCTCTGGGTCAAAAACGACATGAAGCCGGTTGTATATGGCCTGTGCTAAACATGGCTGGGGAAAGAGTCAGGATGGCGTGGAGGACAGTCAAGCCACCTACCCCGCAGAAGTAGTGTTTACAGCTCGTAAGCTGTATCCCGTGCAATACAGTCTTGGGTGCAGTGTGTTTCTTCCGGGGGCCGCCGTCCACAGGGACCTCTTCGATCTCTGAATCTGAAGCGTCCGACTCGTCCGAAACGTCTGCCATCATGCGCTGGCTAGGAGAGTCACTAGATAAGCCTCCATGCTCCAAATTTGAAAAAATACACCCACATTCGTGCACTCTGGAACGGATTGATAACCGGCTGGCAGTGCTTGAAGCACACAGAACACTTTGGACCTCTGGGTTTTGGAGGAGGTGCCTTGGCTAGCAGAGAGCATTAGGGACGGATAGGAACGCAGGAACGTACACACTTGTGGGATCGGCGCTAACGCGTCTTTCCGCAGCCGCGGCGCGCTCCCTCGCGACCCTCAGTGCAATCTTGGTAGGGTCTGTCTGATCGTCTAGAGCCTCCATGAATCGCCCCACCGCAGCCTGCCCTGGGGGCTCAAAACTTCCCGCCTGGTGGTCGTGTGAGTCGGTCGACCACGGCAGAGAACAAGAATAAGATCAAGAGTCGACGTACATTGGTCATGCAGTTCCCCATTGCGTCCCGTAGGAAGTTAAGATACTATCCTCTTCGACACGTAGAGATTTGAGAAGAAAGGGCGCGGGAGTCACGAGAAAGTGAGAATATATAGCACTGCCTAGACAGGATGCGTTGAGACATAAAAGGCAAGCACGAACGTGCCAGCCTCGAGCAAGTTCCGAAAGCAGTACATCGACGTCGGAAAAAAAATCAAGCTGGAGTCATGGGTTGCGGAAAGAGGAGTCGTGTGGGCGCATGTGGAGAAGAGAGAGATAAGATAAAATGAATCACAACGATCGACCTATTTCGGAAACCCAGTACAGGATACAGCATATGAATGGATACACGGGGTATATAATGCAGCACACAAAGTCCCAATAAAAGTCTATGTCCATCTAGGGCGTTCCTCGTTATTACATTCGTCGCCTTTCAGAGCATCAGTGACCAGTAATCAGAGTCGCGTCAACTTACCCCGCACACACCGACGCACTCCGTTCCTGTACTCGTAGTCGGAGCCACACCTGTAGCAAAACTGGAATGAGTTAGTTGAGGTTCAACTGGTAAAGCAGCGGGCACAGACATGATGGTTGCAATGGCAAGTAATGTGACTGAAAATGAGAATACAATCCACTCCTTGCTGTCTGATACTCACTTGCATCCAAACTGCATTGGGTCAGTAATGGTGCAGACATTATCGTTTGCAGCCATACCTTCAACTCGACCATCCTCGAACACTATCTTGAATTAGCCAGGTTTAGAACCTAAGAACTGAGTATCGTACCTTAGGACACTGTCGCCAGTTCCGATTGTTCGCCAGGTCAAAGAACGGGGCATCATCGGGAGCCCGTTCAGCGATGGGGATGTCCTGATACTGCCGGCAAGTCATATCTAAAGAGATTCAAGTCGAATAGCGCAGAAGGAAAAAGACACGGACGTTCATGCCAAACGCTTTTGCAGCTTTTGCACAAAATCCGGTGACAGCCCATACACTGAGGTCACTGTAAGCAATGCGCGCAACTGGGAAGGAAAGCTTACTTGTAGGCGTAAATTGGCCATGTCTGCGGGGAAATAATTGTCCTCGCTGCAGATCGGGCTGGGGCAATGGTTTATTCAGCAGCCAAGGACGAAGAGAGAATGACTGACCAGTACATGAAATTGAGGGTCGACAGCGTTTTAGCATGTCGCCATTCCCCCATGTTTGGCCTGCCCAGAACGACCTCCGCGACGTCATCTTGAATTTCCAAGGGCCTCTGCTTGGAGCCAACCGCCTGGCAAGCGGGACAGTCGACCGGGAATATTACCGAGCCAAAGTTGGGCGAAATGGACTTGACCTCGTCCTTTAGAATCTTGCCATACATCTCGGGCTTGAAGATGATATTGATGCGAGAATAGATATGTTGCGCCAGACAGACTCCGCAGTACGAGTGCCTGCATGGTTTGAGAAACACACCAGCGGGTGGAGGCTCCTTTGGCGGAGGGTTGTCCTTATCCAGCATGTATGGCAAAAGATCGCGAGTCCAATCGGCCACACGTCCGTGTGTCGGAGTTCTGGCATTGAGCCGACTAAAGACACGATAAGAAAACGCACATGCGCGGCAAGAATTTGAAATTTGCACCTCCAAGTGGACATCCACGGGTCCGCAGTAATTTGGCAATACTCAAAGCAGATATTGCACATCTTGAGTTGGCCGTGTGACGTTGCTTGAAGGGGGGTCGGGGGGAGAGGATTGCGAAAGCTCAGGCGACGTACACGAGACGTGCACCATCGTGGCAGGTGGCTCGGGCTCTGCAAGACGGCTGGCGACTTCATGATGCTGCTGTGCATGGGCTGCGCCAGGGACTTCTCCCTGCAGTCGTGAGCGAGAGAAACTCTGCAGCCAGCTGCGACATACAGCACTTATGAACGGCCCTGGCTTCTTCCACTTTTTCCACATCTCGGAGAGGTAAGTGAAAGAGAGAGATCAATGGAGAGTCAGTCTGACAACAGACCGCGACTCCCGTGGACGCGCCCGAAAAGGCATCCGCCACCGTTTCAAGTGCAAACGGAGCTCTACATGTAGGTAGGATACTGGATACATAGGATTGACCAGCGCAAGGACTTGCATCGGAATAGGAGAACGAAGAAGAGAGAGCAATAATAGGTTTATTTATGAAATCACAGAACCACCTCGGAGTCTCTTGACCGGTCTTGTGGGCTGCCGTTTGTGGGTCCACTCGGTGTCTCCTTGGTGAATATTTCACATTAAAATACATGGAGCGTAGTAGAAGTACAGTTTTTATGGTACAGGAGATATTAAGCCCAATTTCTGAGAGGCGAGAGACTAGGAGATACTTTTCATGTCGCGACCAGTTGCTGCTGTTCCCACGGCCACGGAGCGTCAGTTGGACTGTATACGCTGAGTGAGCGAAAGAATGATTGACTGAGTAAGAACTTGCCGATTGGAAGGGAAGCGCTCCTGGATGGGTGAGGCCTGGTACATCAGGCATGTGAGGTCTGAAAAGATGAGGATAGGCAAGATAAATAGCGAGAGAGGCATACTTTCATGCCAAACGGACTTGCAATTTTTGCACAACCATCCTTTACAGCGTGGGCACTACAAAATCAACACAAGTCGTCGATAGGTTCAGAGAAACTAACCTGAACACAGCTCGGTGCAAACAATACCCCCGCAGGTACCACATCGTCGACATCAAAGGCTTCACGGCAGCCTTTATGTGGACTGTAGAAGCTTGAGATTCGCAACTAGAATATGTCCCATGGAGCGTACCAGAATATGAGATTGATCGTTCGCAAGAAACGAGCCTGGTTCCACTCATCCATATTGGGTTCGCCCAGGACCAGTCGCGCCGTACTGTCGGATATGTAAACGGGCTTTGCACGCTTCTCCGATTGACATGTCTTCGCGGAATATTAGATCAAGGTATCCAATGAAATGTGAACGCACGGGACAGGGTACCGGATCGCGCCCGAGACCTGGGACATCCGATTCATAAGATGGTAGTTTGGTCCCATACGACTTCGGATCGAAGGCCATGTTCATACTGTGGTAGATTGCCTGCGCCAAACACGCCTAAGAAACTGGCTCAGCGATTGGTCTACTAAAAAGTAACGACTCACGCCACAAAAGATATGATTGCAGGGTTCTAGCGCGATACCATAGCGCACCGGTGTTGGCCGCTCTATTACGACGACCTTGGATACCGCAATGTGTCTGCAAATCGTGAAATCTAGAAACAGAGCAAGATGAAAGGCGCGTACGTTCTTGTACGTTGCCAAGGATTAGGTCGTATGTCGCAAATCTGGGAGCATATTGAGCATATGGTACTCCCTGGTTCTCGAATAGGCGAGGCTGAAGGCGCTGGTGTGGATTCATCAGGCACGCAAAACAGAAAAGCCAGTGTGCTCACGCGTATCCGTCCTCGGAAACACCTCCTCGGGGAACAAGCGAACACGTAGCACGGTTTCCACGCTCCCCCGTATGGTCTGCGCATCTGCGTCTTCTTTTCGTGCATTTTCTCTTGAGCTACTGCAATTTCCGCAGCACGGACGGCTTGGACGCGAGCCACTTCGAGCTGGGAGTCATACAGATTTTTGAAGTCCTGCAGCGCGCGTGCTCCTGGCGGCTCGAACGATCCTTGCTATCGGAGGGTGAGTCTGAGTCATCGCGGGGTGGAAACAAGGCTGTACCAACATTTTTCACGAAAGCCTTATAACCCTTGAACATGCTGGGAGAGGACAACGAGGGCTGGAGACATGAAAGCTTAAGATATAACAACCCGAGATTTGAGCTTTAATTGGCGCGAACGTGCACACAGCCTGCCGCGCTAGTGATCTGCAGATGAGCGCGCACTTCCGGCCGTATCATCGCATCTCATCACGTCGGGACCATTCCGGCGTCTGCGGCACAGCAGAGAGCCAGGATTTTAAAGGGCAGCTGGAATATTCATCGGATGGTGCACAGATGGAAGCAATGATGCATACATACATGATCACGGTGTTCACCGGACTAGTTCATTAGATTCGCATGAATAACTCCCGAAGGACTAGTTCGGCGGATACCATACATTTCCAGAGTTCACATGCATATGGCGACCAAGTTATTACGGTGTCGCGTATCGCACATAAGGACAGCGATGGCAGCGAACGTTGCACGCCACCGGAGCTGTAAACTGCAGTAGTAGATCTAAGCACCAGCGCCAAGAGTAATCGAAGACACAGGATATCCAGACCGGAATGGAAGAAATTTCGAGGCAACAGAGTCAAATTTCGACGATCGTCCCGAGACATCGTGTGAGCCGGAGGAAACTGAGTGGAGTGGTCCGGAGAAGATCACGGGCAAAGCGATCCGAAGACATTTGAGCGGAACGAGAAGTGATTGGAGAGTGGGCAAAAGAGTAATGTATATTATACAGTAGGTTGTGCAGCCACATCTTCTACAACCAGAGGCGGTGGGGGCGCGTCTAACCTGGGAGCCTTGGGTGGATGGAGAATGAGGTTGCCAAGTCGCGGTGGCGTGGTGCGACGGATGAACTCCATCTTGGTGGGCAGCTTGGAGGACGCCTGACGCAGCGCTGAAAAAAACGAGTCAAGGTGTCATTATGCCTCTCTTGACGACGACGAACCTTCTCTCGCAAGCTCTTCACGGATTGGCGTCCCACCAATTTCGAGGATGACGCGCCCTATTGGCACACGGGTCGCCCAAAATTCGAAGGTTCCCTTCCCCTTGCCCATACGAGTTTCGTTTCCCTGGACGAGGTTACTCTCCTTCCAAAAGATGAAGCTAACCCAGGTACCTTGATGCAGACAGGCAGGTCAGGAAAGACTCGCAGATACGTTTTGACGCCTTTGATAACTTTGAGCTTTTTCTTGACCACCTCCTCCGCCGTCTCAAGCTGCTTGGCAGTGAGCCGCGCACCATTCCCCTTTATCCTGATCCCCCAATCGCCGTACGCCAGCGTCGTGCCTCTTGTTGAACCGCCTGTGGGTATGGGCACCCGACCCTTGTGCCGTTTGAGATGCTTGACCTGACGCGGTGCCAGGTTATTGCGCTCGCGAGTGAAGATGCTGAGAGGGTTCAACGCGGTCTGCACATGTTGAGAGGTCGACCACCGCGCCGTCGAGAGCAGACTGCCCGGCAGGGACGAAAGAGAAAACATGCTGATGACTAATCAAGCAGTCCTTGCTTCCGACGACTAGCAGTCCTCAGTGTCGACGACCACCCGCCCACGATGAGCGGCAAGCGTGCCTTTGACGGCAGCGGAGAGACATCTTCCAGCAAGAAACTCAAAAGGTCCGTTTACTCTATTCTACTGTCTTTCGCGTCTCACGGAGGTCTTTCAGCAGCAACGATGTGAGTTCGTCCCTCTCTTCCCAAGGTGAATTGGCCTCTCCCAATATATTTCTGACGCCGTTCTATAACCTTTTCTGCCCTCAGAACTCGGCCAATGGGTCCTCCGCGTCTCCAGTTGTGAGTGTCTATTGCCTCGATTCCGCAATATACTCATTGGCGTCCGATAGCTCACGGGAGCGGCGCTCATCGCCCAGAAGAGGGCTGAGATTGCAGCCAAGCTAGCCGCGATGAAGAACCCGGCCTTGAACGCCGTCGCTGCAATGCCACCCAAACCACCCGTCGCCGTACCTGCGAAACCTTCGGCTACCGTCTCCAGTGGGCCCACTCCGCCAACTCCCTCGGTGGAGAATATCAACAGACGCATCAAACGTTTGGTTGAGGATGCCCACAGCCGGATGGCCGTCAAGGACAATCCGTACATGGCAAGTTCGCTCGATGTTGCTGAAATATACTTACGTTTATCCTCCAGTCAATGCCTCCACCACCCAAGACCACCAGCAAGGCGCGTCCGGCAGAACCAGCGCCTCAGGGTGCTGGATTGAAGATGGCAGCCCATCCGCTCTTGCTCGACACCACCCCCGCCGCACCGCAATCCAAGAAGGACAGATACAAGCCCATGCAGCCCAAGTTTGCTTCTATCAAGGTTGGTCTATCAAGCCTTGTCTCCACTTTACTCATCGTTTCCAGGCAAATACGCGCAACGCACCCACTCCTCCTCCACCGCCTCCTCCCGTGGTGGTCGAGTCGGTCAACCCATACGCGTCGTCGTCGAATTCGAAAGACACGGGCCTATTCGAGGGCGCGCCAAAGGACCGCTCGGGCCGCAACTTCCGTTTCAATCCCAAAGGCAAGTATGTCGCCATGGGTAATCAGATGCGGCAAGAAAATCAACTCGAGGCGCTCAAGCAGCGTATTGCGGAGAGTGCGCGCAAGGCTGGTTTGGATGGGGATATGGGTATCGAGCGCGGGATCAAGGTGCGTTCGATTTGACCACCCAGGACTATTATATTCACGTTCTCATTTAGCGCCCTGCACCTCCCGAGGCCGAATGGTGGGATCAACCCCTTCTGCCCAACAGAAAGTACGATGATATTGAGATGGGAATGGAGCATCTCAACATTCGGACTTCGGACTCGCCCATTACCATCTATATCCAACATCCTATTCCCATTCCCGCGCCAGGAGACAAGAACCAGATTGCTCTCAAGCCCATGATGTTGACCAAGAAGGTTTAGTTCTTCTTGAGGCGTTCATAACATGGGCTGACTGTTTTCTTAGGAACAAAAGAAAATGAGGAAGCTCAGGCGAGCTGCCGATTTGCAGGACAAGCGAGACAGAGTGGCCATGGGTCTCATTCCACCGGATCCTCCCAAAGTGCGGCTGTCGAATATGATGAAAGTTTTGACGTCGGATGCGGTGCAAGACCCCACTCGTGTCGAGGCTCGTATCCGGCGCGAAGTCGCGATGCGCAAACACGGACACGAGAAGATGAACGCAGAGCGCAAGCTCACTGACGAGCAGCGGAGGGAAAAGGTCGAAACCAAGAAGGTTGAAGAAGACAAGCGGGGAATCTATGGAGCTGTTTTCAAGTGCGTTCGCCTTGAACCATCGTTTCATGAAACTGACGATTTTATAGGATCAAGAACCTGTCGGATCGTGCTCACCGATTTAAAGTCCGCAAGAATGCAGAGCAACTGAACCTGACGGGCCTGTGCATATTCAACCCGCATTTCAGTATGGTGTACGTCGAGGGCGCTGCTAAGTTCATGAAGAAGTACAAGCACTTGATGATGCACCGCATTGCGTGGACGGAGGCTGCACGTCCTCGTGGGGGTGAAGATGTCGTGCTCGACAACGGCAACTCGGACGGCGAGGCGGAGGGTGGGGACAAGGGAAAGGGCAAGGCGGAAGAAGATGCTGACGCCTGTTTCTTTGGAGGACAACAAGTGCTATCTGGTGTGGGAGGGCATGCTACGAGATCGGTCGTTTACGCAGTTCAGTGCTCGGAGCTGCCCGACCGACGGAGCTGCCAAGGAGCAACTTGGTGAGAAACTGCGAGGGTACTGGGACCAGGCGAAGAACTGGAAGGCCGAGGAGGAAGAGTTATTGTAATTTCCCATATTGGGATCAGGCGTAGTATGCTTGCATTTATTTGTCTTGATCATGGCGTCTCCCGATTGGCATGCAGCCTTTCCAAACCCGACAGCCCAACCAGGCTCCATTACTCCAGCCGAGTTGGCTACGATTATGCGTGAAAAGGAAATCATGAAGGATTACATTGTCGTCGACGTCCGCAGAACGGACTTTGAGGTAGTGCCGTTTCTTGAAGGGTCTAGTTCACGGTTTACTACGAGTAGACTGCGGCCATTGCCGGATGTCTCAACCTTCCGGCCCATTCCTTCTATCCAACGGTTTCGACAATCGTCGCATTGCTGGCCTCCGTCCCACTCGTTATCTTTCATTGCAATAGTTGCAAAGCGGGTGGTCGTGGGCCACGCACTGCGGGCTGGTACCAGGACGCGCTTGACTCGGTGTCTGTGCAGACGAGTCGGGCAGTTGTGCTGCAGGGTGGAATCAAAGGTTGGATCGCCGGGTATGGAGAGGATGAAAGATTGACCAAGAAAATGTAACATCACTTGCCGCTTACCATGAGAATACCTGTTCTGGTCCTCTTCCTGGGTATCGCGTCTGCTTTTGAGCTCGGGTTTCCTTCAAATTGGATATCCGATGGAATTGTCCAAGCCTTCTTCAACTCTTCGGACAGTGGGCGACTGTGCGAGCGCTCTGTAACGCAACACTCTGGCTATCTCAACGTCTCTGAATCGAAACACATGTTTTTCCGGTCTGTGATGCCCTCGATTTCTTGGACTTTCGAGGCTACAATTCCGCAGGTTTTTTGAATCACGATCTTCTCCTTCCACCGATCCATTGGTACTATGGCTGAATGGCGGTCCGGGTTTGTCTTTTTATCTTTATTTTACGAGGATTGTTCTCATCCAATGCAGGCGACAGCTCTGCTGTAGGCCTCCTCTTTGAGCTTGGACCATGTTCCATAGCATCCGAGGGCCGAACAACCGAATCCAACCCCTACAGCTGGACAAATCACGCGAATATCATCTTCCTCGACCAACCCGTCGACGTGGGCTTCTCCTATACCTCTGACCCCGCTGCTGCGGTCAAGGGATGCGCAGAAGCTGCGCAGGATGTCTACTCCTTTCTCCAACTCTTCCTGCAACAATTTCCGCAGTACGCAGGACTACCGTTCCACGTCGCCGGAGAGAGCTTTGGTGGAATCTATGTGCCGCATATCGCTTCCGTTATCTGGAACGCCAACAAAAAAGGGCTTTCCACGAAAATCAATCTGGAATCCGTGATTCTTGCAAACGGGATTACCGACCCGTACATCCAGATTCCCTCTATCGTCGATTATGTCTGCACCGGTCCCTACGCCATCTACGAGGATCCCAAAGGGCCGGAGTGCACCCAGTTGCGATCGAGTGCTTCTACATGCCAGCTCCTCATCAAACTCTGCAATATTTTTCCGACCGAATTCACCTGTGGGCACGCCGGTAGTTATTGCAGGTCCCGACTATTCCAGCCGAATATGAGTGAGTGTTATTTCCTGTGACCAAAAATCCCGAACCCGACGCCCTCAGAACCCGACCTCAACTGGTACGATCTACGGAAAAAGTGTGATGCGGCGCACATCGACCGACCCGAACGGTGCTACGAACAGACTCCGTGGGTCGAGACGTACATGAATAACCCCAAAGTCAAGACCGCTCTGGGCGTCGACGCGGAACGGTCGTTCAAGAGCTTCAACATGGACATGAACCGCGAGTTTAATGCGCGTGGAGAAGGCGTAAAGAACGCGGCCAAGCTGCTTCCTGAGCTTGTTGATGGTGGGGTGAGGTTGTTGGTGTACGCCGGACAGGCTGGTGAGTGATAACACCTCGTCTTTCTTAATCCGTATTCATCTCCAGATATGATGGCAAACTATATGGTATGCAATCCTCTTCGCGGTGAGTTTGATGTTGAAGTCGCGCAGGGAAACGAACGCTGGGTCGAAAACCTGGACACCAAATTCAAAAGCCAATTCGCAGCGGCAGAAGCACTGCCATGGAAGCTTCAAGAGTCTAACAAAGTCGCCGGAAAAGTTCGAAGTGCAGGAAACATTACATTTGTAACCGTTTTCGAAGCGGGACATATGGTCGCGCATGACCAGCCCGAGGCGGCTCTGGTTTGTGTAACACCCACTTTCCGCGCCATCCAAACTCACACTTCCGACACAGGATTTATTCACGCGGTGGATGAGTAATGTCCCGCTGGCTTGAACGGACAAGGGATTGTTGTATTTCAGACAAGGACAGGGCTGAGGTGGATATGCTCCAATAACATCACGCGATCGCGCGGGGAGAAGGGCAGGGCTCCTTCAGCCGCAAACATCCAGTATTGACCCCGAGTACGATTGGCGGTCAACGGGCGCAATGAAACCTACCAACAATGAGTGGACACTCGAAAGCGAGAAAAAGACGAACCTCAGGGCCCGCAGAACTGTCGTACGTCCAAACTAACCCGTTGGGAGCTCCGATCTATAGCAAATCAATCGTTAGGCAAGAAAGAGAGCATCTCGCACACACCGTCCAGTAGTCGAGGTATCTGTCGGGGATGCCGTTGTCCGGGTCCCCAGGGAAATCCGCCGTGCCAGACAAAACGGTGGAAAAGATAGAGGGGTGGGTGCCTGTGGAGACGAACTGGCCCTGTACCCAATTCACTATCAGCACGAGAGAGCTCGAAAACACATACCTGGGCGGGAGGCGAGATCTGCGCGTACTTGCCTTGGCGAAGATTTTCGATGGTGACGCCCTTGGTGCTTCCGGAAGCTGCTGCGGTGACTTGCCACTAGAAAAAGTTAGAAGTGTCGAGAGAGAAAGAGCGGACTGACCAGATCGTACTCTCCGCTGAAGGGCTGGGGCAGATAGACTCGATTTTCATCATCAAAGGACGCAGGCGCGTATGGTGATCCCAGGTTGACGAGGTGGTAAACGCCAGGGTTGACGGTCTGTATGACGAATGAGCAAAAGGCATGGAGGCTCGAAACAGCCTACCACCGCGCCGCGAACCAAGGAAAACGTTAAACAGAGAGCAAGAGTTTGTGCGAGCATGTTTGCGAGGAAACGGGTCGACGACGCGTTTTTAAAGGCATGAGGGGCCGAGCAAAAGTCAGATCCGCGTCTGGAAGGTGGACGGCCTAGTCAGGCAACGGCCGAAGCCTCGTGTGGGTCCTGGGCCTGAATTGTCGAGAAACGAGGCGCGTAGGTTCTGTAGAAGACGAGCGAACAGACAAGGAAGGTGACGCTTTGTGGGCGATGATTTGATTTCCGATCCGGAATTCCGTTGCTTGCCTCCTCCGTCGACGCGTTGCAGCACCTTGACAAAAAATGGCCTCTGCCAAGCCTCTGCTGAATATAGAGAAGATGGATGGCTATTATCTCTGCAATCAAGGAACCCTCGGCCCGGACTGCCTCGTGTTTTCATTCGAGGTTGATGTCAGTTCGGATTCCACTCCCAGCGTCCCCGGCCGCAGGCGTTTATAGCGTTGGAGCCTCGTTTTCTTTTTGGACCCACCGCCACGAGCCTAAAAGATGCACTTCTCCCTCCTTCTCTCGTTGCTGCTCCCTGGAATCACCTCGAGTTACAACATCGTGGATGACTTTTCTGGACTCGACTTCTTCGACCGCTGGGACTTCTATGGAAATTACGATAATTTAACTCTTGGTAAGAGAGCTTCTTTTCTTGGCCAAAGACACCGACAGTTGTTTGTCTGCAGGCGACGTGGTGTGGCTCGACGAACCAACCGCGTTCGAGCAAGAGCTGGCCCTTGTCAACGCGGCTGGGAATGTGATAATAAAAGTAGACAACTTTTCCAACGTCCCGTTCAATCAGAAGCGCAACTCGGTGCGTTTCCACCGTTATTGCTGGGTATATCCCGGATTGACTCTTCCAAGGTTCGAATAACGACGCAATCGAGTTACGATCTTGGCAGTTTGTGGGTCATAGACCTTGTACATCTGCCCTTTGGGTGCTCGGTGTGGCCGAGCATATGGACGGTGCGCCACATCCTGCATCGTCTTTCCGAATTGACTTTCGACCAGCTGGGACCCGACTGGCCGAATGGTGGAGAAATCGAGTCCGTGGCGTCCCTGTCCCCGGTAATAATAATGCTGACCGTCGTTTCCAGCATTATCGAAGGCATAAACTTGATGCCGAGCAACCAATACGCGCTGCATACGACACCGGGATGCATTCATACAACACCACCGACTCAGACAGGAAACTCGACACTTGTAGATTGCTCACAGCCCTCTGGCTGTCTTGTTGGCGAGCTGGCTCCCAATAGTTTTCAGAGTGGCTTCGCCGCTGCCGACGGGGGCGTTTATGCTGCGCAATTTGATTACACAGGGTAGGTCGCCACGTCGCATCCAGCTTGGACCATGCTCACATAGTTTGTTGTTAGGATTTTGTACGTCGTCAACTTTGTTCGTTCTTGTACTTATGGACTTGGGCAGCATCTGGTTCTGGACTGTATGTGTTCCTGGTGCGGCTCCTTCTCATTCTAATTGGTTTTGCAGCGCTCCAATGTGCCGCCATCCATTGTTGGTTCGACGCCCACATCATCCATCGACCTTTCAGACTGGGGCCCGCCGTCTGCAAGCTATGTCAACACGAGTTGCCCGATTGAACAATTTTTCGGTCCTCAGAAGATGGTGATCGGTATGCTCTCGCGTGCCGTTTCTCGTGCCGTTTGCTGAAATTGCGCAGATATCACCTTGTGTGGCGAATGGTGAATAACGCGCGCTGCCACTACTTGTCACCTCATCTCATCGCAGGGCTGGAATCCCCGCCGACTACCAACAAGCATGTGCTGGTGCTGGTCCCACCGGTATATGCGTACGTCTTCTATCACCCTCCCTCCTCCCTGCACTGACGCGCGCTAGTACAACGACAATGTAGTTGGCTCGGGAGCCAACTACAACGATGCTTACTTTGAGATCAAGTCCGTACGCACATACACGACTGCCGTGCCGGGCCCGAGTGCAGGAGTCGCTTTGGGAGGAAAGTCGAATGGATCGGGCTCTGCCTTCGAGATTTGGTGGCCTTGGCTGCTCGCCGGTATGATGCTGACTATGATGTAATTATGTACTCGCTAGATCACGCCTATAAAGACATTTCTCGGTCACGTTGTGTTCATCGCGGTTCCTCTCTCCACCATGTTCCACGACGTGGGCGTGTTCTTCCTTCGCATCTACGGCGCAACTCTTGAGCCCGCGTTCCACTATCTCGCCATCAATGCCCCCCAGCAAGGCGCTCTCCAGATTCATACGAATGTCCGCGCTAGTATGACACCGAAACGGCGAGCAGGCCGCCGTCGCAGTACGTCCACATAGCCCTCTTTGCCTCGCCACACGCTGACTGCCGCTTAGCCAACAAACCCGCTCCCCGCCTCGCTCCCGACTCGGACTCTACCGACAACAACAGCAGCAATGGATGGGTGGAGTCCGTCGCCAGCCCCACCTACCAGACTCCCATCATCGCTTCGCCCACCCCTACCACCTACCAGGTTCCCACTATCGCCTCGCCCACCCCTATCCCCACATCAGCAAATCGACTGTACCATCACAGTCACAGTCACCGTCACCGTCACCGTGCTGGTTGCCCCAACGTCCTCCCTCCCTCCTCCCTTCGATTATCAGCAGCAATGCCCTGCGCCTCCCGCCAACTCGTTTCATGCGCAGGACCTGCTTTTCTCGGCTGCAGTCGCATTCTTCTCCTTGGTCGCGTTTTCGTCGTGCTTATGGTTGCTGAACTGCTATGGTGTCCCCGGCATCGAAGCCACTGCCATTCACGCCCATAGCCCAACCCGATCGTCCCAGTGGTCCAGCAGAAGCACCAAGAACGCGTCCAGCTAGCTCCTCCAGTGAACGACGTCGCCGACCGTATCGCAGAGCAGGCCGAGGCACCACCGCCTGCAGTCGAAGAACCGGTGGAAGAGCAGGAGGAAGCACGGGTGCCGCCACAGGCGGTTTTCTTTCTACGTATTGCCATGCAATAGAGAAAGGCTATCTTGATTTTGTTCAAATTTTGTACTGGCAGATATTTAATCGAGTAGGATGATCCTTTTGCACTTCAAATGGAAGACCCAAGCGACGCCAGCACTGCGAATGAGCGTCAGGAAACGGTCAAGGATCAGGTAAGTATATAGGCACGCACAACAGTTTAAGATCGAATTGGGTCGGGATGTTGGCGAGAAGGGCTTCCACGCAGGGAGGAGGAAGCGGAGAACATGGTCATGAAGTTCGCGAGTCTCCAGGGCATTACTCATAATTCCAGCATCCAGGTGAGCCACTGGCAACAGACAACAAAAGGACAATATCACGGTGGGGAATATGAGACGAATGAGGAAAACGAGGGAGAAAGCCTGAATATGACAATGGCTGGCGATGCGATGAGGAGTTTGAGATGTTGCAGCCCATGGGCAGATATCTGCGACTCGAGGGAATAGAAGCAAGAACAGTTCGATGGCCATTACGCTGCCGCGGTCGACGATGCCCCGAAGGGCTCAAGACGCAAAGACACAGGAAAGGGGCCAGGCTGAGGACGGAAGCCCAGGGGTTGCGGTGGATCGGTGAGTTGGAGTCAAAACGCTGCACGATGGTAAATCACAAGTTGCGATGGGTGCCAAGAAAAAATCTGTACATTGTACGAAAAGTATACGAGACGTAACATAGAATAGCGAAGCGCAAGAAACAGTACTACGGTAGGAAATTCGAGGTATAATCTAGTCTAATCTTTGGTGAGGACACGGCCACGCGCGTCCAACCCAAAGAGCGATGCGAGCTCGCGAACGGTGAGGCGACCAATCTTCTTTCCGTTGCCTTCACCAAGGGAGCAGTCGGCGAGGTTCTTCTTCCGTTCCTGGAGGGCAAGAATACGGTCCTCCACTGAAGGAATCTCAGCGAGGAAGAATGTGCAAAAAAGGAAGAGAACGAACCCGTGTCGGCGATGACAAGGCGACTAACCATCACTTTGCGGTTTTGCCCCAAACGGTGGACTCTGGAAGGAAATCAGACGGCGTTGAGAGCATCCAGAAATTAACATACCTGTCGAACGCTTGAGCATCAATGGCTGGCGACCAGCCTGGAATTCAAGTCAGAACAGCAATGAAATCTTCCGAGAGGGATACAAACCAAGATCAAGCGAAATGACATTGTTGGCGCGGGTAAGATTGAGACCAACCCCTCCGCACTTGAGAGACATCAACATGATACGGGCCTTGTCCTTGGACATGAAGACTTGAACAGCTTGCTCGCGTTTATTGGGCGTCATGTCGCCTTGATACCTGGGACGACGGTCAACTCGCAGACACGAAAACAGACCAACGACTCACTTGACATGGACGATGCCTGCCTCGGTGAGATAGTCAGAGCACAGAGTCAGACACCCCGTCCACTGAGACACGACGATGGTCTGCAAGATGGAATGAGCAAGGAATATAACAGCAGTCAAAGGAACTGACCTTCTCATCCGGCTTCTCTTCGGCCAACTGCTTAATGATATCCATCATTTTCTGTACAACGTTAGACTCTAATCCTCGAATTGAAACAAGAAACACGCACTTTCATCTTGGTCGAAGGGAGGAACTTGGGCATCATCTTGATAGCTTCCTTCGAGAGCTTCTTGTTGCGGGCTCCAAAGAGAATCTCCTTTTCCTCCGGCAAATCCTCCTCAATCTCGTCGTCCGAATCGACGATGGTAGTGGCGCGGCGCTTTCCAAGACGCTTCTTGGAGTTGCGAACCGCATCCTTCTCCTCCTCGTCTTCGTCACTCTGCACGATAAAGTCTTCCAGGTCGCTGTCCTGCTCGTACTCGGATTGAACGTCTTCGGCCTCATCGTCGGAAGAATCGAGGACGATAAACTTGCGGGCGGTGTTCTTGCGGGCGGGGCGCTTGGCTTTCGCTTTACCCTTGCCCTTGGACACGGGAAGGGTAGGTTTGACGTCCTCCATCTCGACGTCTTCTTCCTCGTCAGCGTCTCCGGCAAGGTCTTTGTCTGTGGGCTCAAACGCCGCGGCCAAGAAGAGCTTCTCCTCGCAAACGGGTGAGCGACACGATGGACCTAGAATCGTCCGATCAGGAAGGCAAATGGGTTGCAAAAAATTCAACTCACAAGGCCGTTCGTTGGCTTTGTATGCTGGGTCGGCGCCGTCGGGAAGCGGCATCTGCAGTACGCCCATGATACAATCTTTGCAGAATTGGTGCGCACAGGGCGTCACGACGCCGGACGTGAACACATCAAAACATATCGGGCAGGTCGAGTCTTCCTCATCAACCGCAGCGTCTGCAGACTATAAATCGTCAGCAAAGGCAGTTGAACACACGACAAAAAACGAACCTCTTTCTCAGCCTCGATCCGCCTCAACGCCGCCTCCTTAAACTTGTCCTTCATCTTCTGCACAAACCCGTTCGACATGATAGAACGCGCTCGTGAGAGCTCGTCGCGGTGTTGCTCAGGGATCATTCACTTCGTCCACCGAAAGGAAATGCTGGCCGTTCTCTTGATCAATGCCGGGTGGGAGCAGATCTGGCGCAGACGGAGGAGCAGGACCAAAACCGATGCGTAGTTCTTGAGAACGGTCCCAGCTTTCAGATAACGGTTGAACTTTTCCTGCGACTTGGTTTCGACCTGGCGTGATTATTAGCTTCTACGCTGTCTGAAAGACGAAGCTACTCGCCATCTGATAGATATCGCGCTCTTCCTGCGAGAAAATGAGGCTCACGAGCTCAACCGTCTTCTCGGGCAGCTCGATGAGACGCTTGCCGTTGAGCATCGTGTCCTTCATCCGGCGAAGTAGGAATGTCCGGAAGATGGCTTGAAGACGCGTAACAGCCAATTGAGCTAAGAATATTTGAGCACGGATAGGACAAAGTGAGCGAAGGTTGCTTACGATTTTTCTTCTCGAGCCGCGCGACATGGCTGTTGAAGTCACTCCAATCATACCAGGGCCTCACTCTCAGGAACCGGATAGGCCCGTAGGCATCCTTCAAGCCATTGATCAACGGTGTTGCAGACAAACACCATCTGAGCTCTGCACTCAAATCGGTGACCGCACGAGACACTCCTGGAGCCTATGAGCAGTGAACGCTTGGAAACGATAAAGACGCACTTGTCATCTTGTTGCGTATATTCTGCGCCTCATCAAGAACGACACGATAGAAATCGACTTGGAACAGCAGGCCGCCTGTTAACGGGATCAGCGAAACAGAACACAGCCCAAGCTACGGCCGTACGATCTTTCTTGCCCTTCTTCTTCGCGTGATCAGAACCGGAATCGTCAGAGTCCGACGCAATAAAGTCGTCGGCCTTCTTCTTGGCTTTGGCCTTCTTCTTTTCCTCGCGCTCATAGTCGGGCCATTCAAGCGCCATCGTCTGAAGTATCGCAGTCAGATAATGCTAGACGCGAAGGAAAAGAAACCCTACTTGATAAGTGGTCAACACCACATCGTATTTCAGCAAATCGGACTTGCGCTTGACTTTGTTCTGTGCTGTGGAACGTTCAGTGTCTGCGCTCCAGACAGTTTTCATGACCTACAATGGTAGATCAACACCTTCCAATCCGCCGTCGTCTTCTGCGCAATCTCGTTTTGCCACTGTTTCAACAGCGCCAGCGGCGCCAGGATGAGCGTCGTCTTGCAAGCGGCATTCTGAGAAGGATTCTTGCACATTGTAGCGATCCTAACAAGAGTGAGACCGCATAATAATGAAAGGATGAAAGGAACATACATTTGGACCGTCTAGATCAAGTCAGAAATCAACGGGAAAACAAATCTTAGAAGAAAACACAAACTTTACCTGGAAGGAAGTCGTGAGGAACAAGAGGTAGAAAGAAGTGCAACACATACCGAGACCCATCTCATCCGCAAGACAACCGCCTTTATACGCTTTGGCTTTCTCCTTCTCAACCATCCACGCCACACCGAGGAGCTGGTGCGGCATGAGGGGAATACCCAACGACGGCAGTAGGTCGATGGGGCTCTGTAGCCCTAGCTTCTCGAGCGCCTTCTCGATGCTCTCGTCGCCATCGAATTGCTCCGCGTTGCCTGCTTGCATCAGGAACTTGTCAATGCTACCGAATATGTGAGTGAGTGGACTCGACAAGTTAGAGGCGACTCAACTCGTCCGCCTTGGCCTGAGGACCCAAAAACGTGTCGGCGCCACGACCATGGTAATCTCCGTTGGCATCCGAGTGGTCGAGCCCCGTAACCGGCGCGATGTTGGGGATGTTGTGGATATACTTGTTAAGAGTCGCCATGGGGTCGACGTCCATCTCATCACTGGAGTCGGCAAGAGAGCCGGGGCCCTTGGAACTCGACGCCACGGCATTCTGGTAGACGGGTTTGACGTCTGACTGGACGGGCGCAAAAGGGTTCTCGAGCCCTTCGACTTTGGGGCTCGGTCCACCAAAGGCTGGGTGGTGGAAGGGCGGGGGAAGTTTGGCTAGAGATTCGGTCTTGGTCAAGACCTTGGATGACGTGCGCTTGATGGGGGACGGCGCCGCTCTTGGAAGCTGCGCGTCGAGCTCGCTCTTGGTTTTGCGGAGACGCGTCAACTCGGCCGCGTGGTTCTTCAATCTGGTAAGGTCGGACTTGGTTGGTTTCCGCTTGTGCGTTATACGATCAAGAAGCGTTTGATAGTGGTTGATGAGGGACTGCGTTTCGGCAATCTTCCTGCGAACTTCCTCGACATCGACTGCGGCTACGGGAGTCTGGGGCACCACCGCATTCTTGTCGACTTGAGCGAGAGGAACTTTCTCAACCTGGGGCTCCAACTTGAGCTTCTTGGTAGCGCCATCGTTTTCGCTCTTTACACCGAAGGCGACCTCGCTGGCCCGCTTGTGGGGGATGGTGGGTTCGACGAGCTCGGGTTTTACGTGAGGTGTTAGGCGGACCAGCGATGAGCGCTGGAAGAAATGAGTTTGGTATTATAGATAAATAAAAAAAGCCGAAAGATACCTTTGGCTGGGACCCGGACGGCTTGGGTGTGCCAAAAGGAGGCACCTCGGTCTTTGGTTCCAGCTTCACGATCGACTAAAACAAGCTCAATTGGAATCAAAGTCATTGACAAGCTACTCACTGATGCTTGACGAGCGGAACCACCTCCGATTCTTTCGAGACGCTTCTGTTTGTGGGTCCCATGCGATTCGATGTGTGCCTGGGTGTGGCATGAGCGGGAAAAACGCGTGAACGAACAAAAACACGCACGCGGTACGCCGAAAGGGAACCCAATCCTATGCGGATACCACCGTCCTTAGCCTTGATGCGTTTGATGAGAGGAACGCGAAGAGAATCGCACCCGTCCTCAAGGCATGTGACAAATCCGACTATTTCCAAGAATATGAATGAATGGCACGCGTGAGGAAAACGCGTTACGTACATCCTTTTCCGGGTTCCAAAGTGACGCGAAACTGAATGAGGATGAGGAAGGAACGCGACGAGAAAGAGCGACATACCAAGGTGTCGTGTGGGTAGAGGTTGAGATGGTTTCTTAGTTCTTCGAGGTAGGCATGTGGGACAGACGACGCCTAAGAGTGGCGCGATCAGCGACGGCCCACAGGAGTGAAAATGAAGAGGAAACTGACATTCGCGGTTGGAGGGAGCGAAAGGTGGGTCTTGGCGAGCGAGACAAGCTCTGCTGGCGAGGTCGCCGCCATCTTTTGTGTTGGCGCTTGTGGGCGAGAAAGAGGAGTGTTTAGCGAACAAACAACGCGATTTCCTATTTAACGCGAAAGCCACGTGACTGGGGTAAACGCTTGGGCTCGCGGGAGTCGAATGTCTTTTGAACTCAATTTGAACTGCTCTTTGGACGCGACGACACCTCATAGATTTTTTTTTCGAGAAAAGGGTGCCAAATCCCAACATATTTTCGCGTTTTTTCGTGTATCAGATCGGTGTTTTGTACGACGTCTTCCCACTCATCCATTCGTCTGAACGAGACACCGAACAATGGCATGCATCGTCGAGTTCGAGAGATTTCTGAAAATAGGATGCTGATGATGTCATATATGGCACGGTTACTTGAACAAGAACAGCCATCATGGGTCTCTGTTCGTCTTGCTGCAGGAGACGCAAGTCCCCAGAAACAGATCCTCTGCTGCCAAAACACACTTCTGGCCCATCTGAAACCTCCCCGGTCGTCAAACTCGCGGATATCCTTGGTGCTTTCAATGCTGGCAAGCTCCCCTCAACGGATCAGGCCTCGATTCTTCTCCAACATGCTCTCCGTTCGGATTTTCTACGTGATTCAGAAGACGTCCCTTTGGTCCCGGAAGTGCGAGACTTGATACAAGCCGGTCTTCGTCTCAGTCTCGAAAAGAATTGCGAGTTTGTGGCTGCATCCCCTTGGGATGTCATCTCAACCCGTTTTAGACGACGATAAACTACAGAACTTGATATTCCAGAGTTCAAGATCCTCGGAAACCCAACTTGATGCTCAACTGGTCGTCGACAGCCAACCAATCGGTACGTTTTATTTTGCCATGCATATTCAAAACTTACCCTGCGCAGAGGATGCATCCTCAGATCTAACTTCATTCCTCCAATCCCTAATGACTCTCACGCAGCTCACGTTGACTTCTTCCGCCTTCCGCATGCTCATCTCCGACATCCTCGGCACCACGCGCGAGATTGTGGCCGAAGCTGCGTCCGAAATCGGAGAGGTGGCCGCAGAGGTGCAGGCCACCGCCTTTGAGGTCGCAAAGACAGTCGAGACAGGCGCTGTGACGGCCGATACTCTCGAAGGAAAGGCACGAGAATCATATGCGGGCTTGCAGCAATCCGTGGAGAATGCGCATAGTAATATGGGCACTCTCGGCGACAATTCTGCTGATCGAGTGCGGGACCTCGTTGTAGGGCGAGTGCAAGAGGTCATTATATTTCTCGATTTCGTATTGGTGCTAACCTTCCATAGATAGTCCTACATGCCCAAAAAAATCCGGAGCACCGATCTGCCTTGCGCACCATTCTCGTCCTTTTCCGCAAATATTCGACAAAAGTCGACTTGACGGAGCAGCCCGCCATGATAAATGCCCAGATAACCGTATCTCCACCTCTTGATGAAGCCCTAACCGACTTCAAACTCCTGCTTGAGCGCCTCGCCTCGGGTCGCTCGCTCGATCCCCTTCTTCTTGCCTTCAAGGCCGCTATTAATGACGTCCTCGACGCGCCAAGCGATGTCAGCGCCGAGATACATGACTACTTTGCCTCTCTTGGGCAGTGGTTCGACCGTGCACTCTCTGAGCCACAATTTGCCGCCTCCCGCCTCGGCACCAAGACCGCCGGTGATCTGTACGATGCCGGCCGTCTCCTCCTTGCCTCAGAAGCGCATGCGCAATGGGCAAACTCCATCCGCCTCCTTGTCACCGAAGCCTCCGCCTTCACAACCGCCCTCGCTTCCGACTCGGTGACCCACAAATTCGTCCAAGCCCTCCAAGCCCTTCTCTCCGCTCTCCGCAAACTCATCTCCACGAGCACACACAAACTGCGCAACGCCCTGCTTAAAAAACTCCTCACATGGGCCATCCCTAAAATCTTCAAATCCATAAAGATGCTCCCCGTGCCCCGGATTGAATTCTCCAACAAGTTGGTCGACGTGGTGATCGACGCGTTGGAGGTGACGCCCGCTACCACCAGCACCTCAATCACCCCAGACCACATCAGCGTGCAGAATTGGAACGAATTGAAGATCACCATGTCCGCCGCCACGGACGGCGGCCCGCCCTCTCCCGAAATGTCCACGCGCACCCGAATCCACGTCGACGGCATGCAAGTCGGTGCCCACGGATTCGGCTACTACGTCAAATACAAAGGCACTCCAACGCTGCTGCACTACTCCGACCAAGGCCTGCTCGATGTGGATATTGGCGCCCCCGGGACCGTAGGCGAAGGCCTGACGGTGGACGTCGATCTCTCCACCTCGGACGCCCCGGAGCCCGGAGAGCCCCGCATCCAGCTCAACGACGTTTCCGTCGGTGTGCCTGGGCTCGTATTTGGCATTCGGGAGAGCAAGCATTGGCTTTTGAATAGGTTGCTTGTACAGCCGTTCTCCGGCCCGCTGGTGCGCCTCGTGCTCAAGATCGTGTTGGAGCAGCAGATTCGGAGGTTGGTGGGTTGGGCTGATCGGATGTTTTTCGCGGTTGGGGAGGAGGCTGGGCGCATTCATAGCAGCGGCCTGCTATCATCTTCTGAGGAGAGCCCTTCAGTGGAAGATTATTGGGCGGCAGCGTTGCGGACTCTCCCTGCGTTCCTTGAACACGACTACTCGGCGCCGGCGGTCGAGACAGAGACGCACATCGAACCGACGCTGACGGGAATCATTCACACCACTACAACGGTCGGTGATCCCGAAGATATGACTGTTTTGGCGGTCGGCGTTGGTTCTCAAGTGGTCCCTCACCAGGCTGGGGCTTACGGAGTGGATGAAGGTGCTACCAGCGGTGATGAAGGGTTAGAGGAAGCTGCGAGGGTACGGGCGGATATCGAGCAGGCGGAAGAACGGAGAGTGCAAAGAGAGCAATTTGAGAGACATCGCGATGGTTGGAGGAGTGGGGCGTTCAATTTGAATTAACCCGACTATTACACCGACTGTAATTATGTTTTAACCCAGTATCGAGTTCCGTCAGGATTGGACCTGCGCTTAGAATGGGGTAAGTGGAGCTGGTTTACCAGCAAGTACACTCTGACCTCTTCTGGGACGCCTTGTGGCGCAAGGGGCACAACGGTAGTCTCCCCATGCCTAAATATCCTCTTTCCCGTCCGGATGATCTTGAGACGCGATGGACAATTTGGATCGGGGCACGCGATTTCGGTGTCGGTGGTCATCCAGTCATTCCTATGCGTAGGACGTTGTTTCGCAGCGAGGAGAGGAAGGACAGCAGCTGGTCGATTGAGATGAAAAAGACATCGACTCTCAGTGCCTGCGACCGACCCAGAGAGTAGATCGAAAATCCCTGCCCCGAAGGGAGATGGAGCATCTCTCCCTGGAGGGTAAAATGGTCGCCTTCTTTTGCACCACAGAGTATGCGCGTTCCAGGCGGACAGATAACCTCGACGCGGAGATCGTACAGCGTGAAGGAGTCGTCAGCAGACATGGCTGTTGAAATCAAGTTGCTTGAACATGTCACGTGTTTGTTGGGTTCCTCCCAAGTTGAAGTTCCTCCTGCCACACGGCCCACACCTTGAATCTGACTCTGCAGGTGTCTGGAGCTTGTAGTCTCTGTACCATCAGACTATTTCGTCCAGGCAATGGGCTGGATTAGAAGAGCTCGATGACCCTGCAAAATCTCGAATCTGCAATTGAACCACTCTAGTGACTAGTCTCTCGCAGAGCAACACTATTCGAACCTTTCTAGTGAACGGCTGTTGTGCTGCCATCCAAAAGTTCAACCACCCTCTCTCTGGATTACCTTCCGCCGTGGTCGACATTCTGTGTCGCTGATCTCGTTAACAGGCGGCCTGTTGT
Organism: Roridomyces roridus; assembly: GCA_029378245.1. Classification (NCBI taxonomy): domain Eukaryota; kingdom Fungi; phylum Basidiomycota; class Agaricomycetes; order Agaricales; family Mycenaceae; genus Roridomyces; species Roridomyces roridus. The sequence continues at coordinate 2,640,050 of JARKIF010000006.1, forward strand.
TCCAAGTGGACTTCTACCGACCGCAACAAGATGACAAGTGTGTCTTTATCGTTTCCAAGGTTTAGTGCGCATAGGCTCCAGGAGTGTCTCGTGCGGTGACCGATTTGAGTGCAGAGCTCAGATGGTGTTTGTCTGCAACACCGTTGATCAATGGCCTGAAGGATGCCTACGGTCCTATTAGATTCCTCAGAGTGCGCCCCTGGTATGACTGGAGTGACTTCAACAGCCATGTCGCGCGGCTCGAGGAAGAAAATCGTAGGCAACCTTCGCTCACTTTGCCCTATCCGTGCTCAAATATTCTTAGCTCAATTGGCTGTTACGCGTCTTCAAGCCATCTTCCGAACGTTCCTACTTCGCCGGATGAAAGATACGATGCTGAACGGCAAGCGTCTCATCGAGCTGCCCGAGAAGACGGTTGAGCTCGTGAGTCTCATTTTCTCGCAGGAAGAGCGCGATATCTACCAGATGGCGAGTAGCTTCGTCTTTGAGTACAGCGTAGAAGCTGATGGTCACTTCAGGTCGAAACCAAGTCGCAGGAAAATGATCTGAAAGCACCTCCGCATTACACGAAGTGGGTCAATCAGCATCATCTCAACTCAGCGACACCCTGGTCGACATTTCCAAATCTGACGCTTCGTTCGATTCTTTATAGCACTACCAACCTTTCCACGGAACCCACACATCGACGACCGTCCTCCCTCCACCCTCAACGACATAATACCACGGATAAGCAGCCGCGATTAAACACGCATGCTGCCCCACAATCTCAATGACCTCCCCAACCTTCAAGCTCTTCGCCCCCTCTCCCTCTCCTGGCGTCAAGATGCCATGCTCCTGTGACATCCGTGAAAGACGCCACTTCTTGCCCACAATGTCCCCATACCCGCCACTCGGTCCCGTGTCCTTGCTCATCGCGATACACCCCGCGTCGCACATGGCCTCGTCCCCGCCTTCTGCGCCGCGGGCAGGGTAGTAAGAGATGACGGTGGCCAGGACTCGTTGTGCGATACGATCAAAGGGGACCATGGACGTGTGTTTCTGCTGCAGGTCCAACATGGGGTAGTTCCCTGCATGGAGCTCCAACTTGCCGTGTAGGAGGGTGGAGAGCGCGGCACGGGATTCCGCGGTTGCAGCGTGCGCCGTGGGAGTCGAGCCGACGGAGAGGATGAATGGTTGGTTGTGGGCCTCCTTGTTGGAAGAGGCGGCGAGCAGAGGGAGGGCGATGCCAGCCGCTTCGTTTACGGCGTGGACTTCTGAAGAGAGGAAGGACTCGGCTTCGGAGGCGCTTGTGGAGGCGTATGCGTTGCCGGCGTGGATGTAGAAGCCATATACAGAGATTGCAGGGGAGTCGAAGAGGGATTGGAGGAAGGGTACAAAATCTGGGGACGCGGTGCGAACTCCCGCCCGTCGTTGTCCGCCGTCGATTTTGACGAATACAGACCACTTTCGGGGTGATGCTCGTGTGCCTTCGAACTCTTCGAGGAATTTGATTTGTTCGGGGTTGTCTACCATGAGACGTACGATGCCTCCGTCTTTTGCAACATGGTCCCACAGATCGGAGATATCTGCAACTTTGTTGATGGCCACAGGCAGGCCATATAAAATCTGGGGGGATGATGAGATATATTCGAGAGCTGAACTAAGACGTACATCTTTAACTGTTCCATCTTTGACCAGACCGCCCTCGACGACCTCCCAAGCCTCCATGAGCGTCGAAACAACGACGGCATCGGTCTTGAATTCGTCTTGCACAAGTTGCAGCCTGGTTCCTTCCACCGTCTACAGAACGATTACATCGGGGACATCAGTCCATGCGGGTTCATTACTTTATGTGTCTTGAGGTGCGATCTGAGGGAGGCACCCCAATCCGAGGCATTCTGCAGCATGCGTTTGCAGTTTTGGCGGAATAGCGAACGGTCGATGACCATTGCGGGGGTGCGAAGGGACTCGAGAGACTTGCCGACGAATTGTTCAGTTAGACGATCCTTTTGAGGGAGGTTGGCAAGAGCATAAGGCGTGTGTGTCTGGGGAATATTGGCCATGGTGGTTCGAAGTCAACTCGGAGCTGCGTGCAGTTGATATACAAGCGATATCCCGGAGTGATAGGACTGTACCGGACCGTGATCGATCTGATTCCAGGAAGCGGCCCGGGCTGAAAAAACGGCCAAGATTTTGTGTTGAATGCAAGTTGAATGTCTGAAGCGCAACAAAATAAATTGGCGGCCGGAGGGTAGGATAAACGGACTTACGGACGCACATTGCCACAGACCACCAGACAGCTGTCCTTTCACATTTTGACGAGAACAACGATCATCCCCAAGCGTGGCGGCGGAAGAAACGGCGTCTGACGGCGGCCGCCTGTCGGAGTAGCGGGCCGTAATGTCCGTATTCAATGACGTGGATCAAAATCACATAATCACATGTAACGGACTTTCCTTCAATCCTTGATCACTGGACACCTCATTGTCGGTGGATGGAAGCACCATGTCCACTCAACGGAGACCATTAGTCGCTGTCGTCGTTGCAGCAATTCTACTGATTCGTGGTAATATTCCCAACCTTCCAACCCGAATCAAGCTCCGAGGAGGCCAATTGTCCCCACAAGAACTCCTTGAGGCCCTCCAGCAGCTCTACGTCGTCCAGGATGGCACCAAATCTGTTCTTGTACCATACCGAGGGAGAATATCCAAGGTCCTTCTTCTGTCTCGGCCTCATCGTGGCCCACTCACCCTGTATAGGTCCCCATTCATCCAACTCCCCCCGAGAAATTCGCTTCCGATGCCCGACACTTTCCTCAACTCTCTTCCACCGCCAAACCCAACATCGACGCGGCTTTCTTGCGCCAACTCAAGGCCATACTATTCCGCATCGCCATCCCGTCATGGCGCACCAAGGAAACCTTGATCGTTGTTCTGCACTCCTTCTTCCTCATCATGCGCACCGTTCTGAGTATCGCCGTCGCAAGGTGCTTTGACTGTGTCGTTCCCGTGCATCTACTCACATAATCACAGACTGGATGGACGCATAGTCAGAGACCTCGTTCGTGCCGACGGAAAAGGCTTCCTCAAAGGTCTTGGTCTCTGGTTCCTTCTGGCTATACCTAGCACCTACACCAACTCCATGGTATGGACCGTTTGATCTCTACCGCAGCTCTCTCCAATGATTTCTACAGATTCGACATCTCCAGTCCAAACTGGCAATGCGTCTCCGCACACGTCTAACACGATACACCCACGATCTTTACCTTTCTTCGGCTCCCGACTTGAAATACTACCGCACAGGTCTCGAGGGTGTGGATCAGTACATCACTGCCGACGTCGAGAACTGGGCACAATCTTTGGCTGGTCTCTAGTACGCGTCTTGCCTTGATCCACGTGACCCTTCTGACCATCCATAGCGGAAACATACTCAAACCCTCTCTCGATCTCATTCTCTTCACGAGCCAGCTCTCCGCGTCACTTGGTGTTCGTGGCACGCTTCTGCTTTTTGGCAACTACTATGCCACCGTGGCGATACTACGAGCCGTCACCCCAGCGTTCGGTCGCCTCGCGGCTGTTGAGGCGCGTCTCGAAGGCGAGTATCGCGCGGGGATGGGCCGAATCGGACGCGAAGGCGAGGAAATCGCGTTCTACGATGGGGGAGCGAGAGAACGCGACATCTTGAGCAGAGCATATCTGAAGCTGATCAAGCATGTCAATTCCATCTACAAGATCCGCATCGCATACGAATGGACCGAAGACTATGTAATCAAGTATCTGTGGTCGGCAGCTGGCTATGGCCTCATTGCTGTGCCCCTCTTGTTCACCCGCACCCGTCGGTCAGTCGCTGTGCAAACTGGAGATGCCCGTCCGGATGATGCCGTCGCCGGGCGTACGGAAAGTGCGTACCTGCCGTTGTATGATTGTCTGCACGAACCTTATCGGATGTCGGTTTAGCATACATCTCGAATCGCCGACTCTTGATATCTCTCGCCGATGCTGGCGGACGATTGATGTAATTTACTCCGGTCCTTTCCAACTATTCCAGGACTCACGAAACCATTCAGGTACGCGTACAAGGATCTGCTGGAGCTGGCAGGTGAGCTCATTCGTGCCGGCTTTCGGTTCCTAGCAGCTAACCATTCATCAGGTCTTACCACACGGATCTACACACTTCTCTCGACGCTCCACAACCTTCCGAGCCTGCCCTTGTCCGAGGCGGATGTCGACACGGTTACCCTCTCGAATGTTGATGTGGGTATCCCGGTTGCAGGACCCCTGGAGGTCGAGCTCGACGATGCACTTGGCACTGAGCTACCGCCGGTATACGGGCCGCCGCTCGTCAAGGATCTTTCCCTTGTCCTCAAGGACGGCGAGCACCTTCATGATCACCGGCAGCAACGGCGTCGGCAAGACTGCCGTTGCGCGTGTTCTGGCGGGCCTTTGGGCGCCGCATGGACCTACTTCATGTGTAGAACGCCCGCGTGGGCCTGACGTGTTTGTTATTCCACAGCGCGCGTACATGGTTACAGGCAGCCTGTTAGAGCAAGTTATTTACCCGCACTCTTACCCCGAGTTTGCTGCTTCGGGCAAGACGACGGAGGATTTGTTGAGGATATTGGAGATGGTGTTCCTCGCGTATTTGCCTGAGCGCGAGGGCGGGTGGGCGACGAGGAAGGAGTGGAGGGATGTGCTTAGTGGAGGGGAGAAGCAGCGCGTAAATGACACGATAATCTCATTCTTACTAGCACCTAACATATTTCACAGATGGGAATGGCGCGCGTTTTGTACCACCAGCCCAAGTTTGCTGTGTTGGACGGTATGTTATCGTCTCTTTATTGTGTCATGTTTATTCATCGCTCTTAGAATGCACGAGCGCGGTGTCGAGCGACGTCGAGGGTCGGATGTACGAGAACCTGAAGCGCATGGGCATCACGCTCATCACCATCTCCTTACGGCCCTCCCTCGCCAAATACCACACCCTGCTGCTGACTCTTGCGGGTGATGGATCTGCCCGATGGACACTGACGCGGGTCGGTACAGCAGAGGAGCGGTTGGGTGTTGATCGTGAGATCGACTTGATTGAGAAGAAGCTAGCGGAGCAGAGTGCGTGGGAGGCGAGGGTCAAGGAGTTGGATGCGCTCCTTGCGGTGCAGGAGGCCGCTTGATTGGATTGTACACATACAGATATTTATGTACGCTACGAGCATGTAATTCGGTGGACGTTTGTGAGCATACTTGGACTAGCGCCGTGTGTTGGTGTGCTGGCGCATGAGATTGAATCGCTCGTAGAAAGATACAGTGACAGTCTTGTTGACGCCAAGGGCGATGCCTTTGATTTGGCAAAGCTCCTTCAACGACATGTCCCAAGGAAACCTGGACCACCCCTTGGACCCGCTGTTTTGCTGGTAGTCGTAGAGGTACGCGTACGAGGCGCGTAGGCGGGAAATCAAGGCGTCGTCGAAAATGGTGCATAGTTGGGCTGTTGTGGGGGCCGCAGCAAAGTCGCGTGATAGCATGCGGAACGTGTCCTGCCGGACCTCGATCTTGTTCCCGGTGAAGGAGACGGACGATTTGGATGATTTATTTTGTGGCGAACTTCCAATCTCGCTCCGATGCCGTTTGTACAACTCCTGAACGTGTTTGACGATGACGATGAGATCGTCGTGGACACTATTATCCCCCGCTTTCTTCCGCTTAGCCGCAAAGGCAGCAAAAGTCTCCCACGGCGATGTGAGATCTTCGTCGAGAACAAGGTCGGGCGAGTTTTCAAAAGGGAGGAACAATTGCTGGACCTCGGCAAGCCACCGGTCTTCCTGACGTTCGGCGGCAGTATTCAGGACATCCATTATGTAGGGACGGCACAACATCGGGTTGGCACGATCGACTTCACGACTGAGAGGGTAGGCGTTGGACGTATCCACAAATTTACGATCATTGTTGGCTTTCTGTTGCCGCTTTTTCCAGGCCGGACCGCAGGCGTGTTGGTGCGCGCTTTGGTCAGCGAGACGTACTTCGGGCTTGATTGTGAATCCTGTCTTCGGCGAGTCCAGGATTTTGCAGAATCTGACATCATGAGAACAACTCTGAAAAACAGGGGTTTACTCACTTGTACGCCAACTCCACTGTTCGAGGGTGACCGTAGCCTTGGCTGATAATCGCGTTGTCGTGCAGAACTGAATATTGCCCAACAGCTGAGGGGTCTCGGAGAGATCCCAAAAGGTAAGACTGCAGCTGCTTGGCCTTCATCTCAGGAGAGCTTCCCTCATTCTCCAAAATGAATTCATCTACGGTGGTCTGATCGCGCGTGAAGCAGTTGCCGAGCTCCTTGGGCTCGTTGGAGTATTCTTCGGGGGCGTTGACGAACGGGTCAACGATTTTCCTGGCCCAAATCACAATGGCGCGGTCACCGTCATAGTCCTGGGAGAGAAATCTCAGCGGAAAGCGCGCGATGTAGTGGATCACCTACACCCCCGGCGAGAAAGTCAAGTAACCGACGATCGCCTTTGACAGAGCACACAATCACGTCGACCAAGTCATGCAATAGCGGATGCTTCACCGCTCGAAGCTATGGAAATTGAGCCAAGTCCGTTGAGAAAACATCAATGCTTACCTTCCGCACGTCGCTTGGAACTTTGCACGGATTTCTGGTCATCTAAACAAGGATCAACAACACTGTCTGCCAGAACTGGCAAAAAGCTCACCAATACGTCTCCAAGTATGATATCCGTTTCAACACCGTCGTCCAATGGGAATTCGCGGCGTGAGCTCTTGAAGTGAATTTCATCCTCCTCCAACACCTCCCAAAAGTCTGCCGAAAATCGGTCAAGGCAAAATCAAGCAAGGGGAGAACAAACCTGGGACAACGAATGCACTCGCACTTTGCGCGACTTCGTAATTGAAGTGAGTCGATCTGTACTTGATCTTGGTCTTGACGATTTGTTTGATCTTTTCTCGCAAAACAGGTAGAGCCTGCGGCGTGAAACCCGAGTCGAGCAACGTCATGGCGGTCTCTGCCAACGACGAGGGCTGTCCAGAAACATAATCGGGCCACCATGCTGTCGAACGCTGATGAAGAGCCTTGTCGAATTTCTCTTGCTCCTCTTCGTCCTCATCCTGGTCTGCATCCCCGTATCGCTCAGAAAGCCCACGAAGACGGGCCTCGCCCCCGACATGGCGAGCACGACGGGCATGAGAGACGCCTTCAGACCTCTCCACTTCGGCCCATAGTCGAAACATATCATCACGACCCTTTTCATTCTCTGGATCCTCTTTCGCCCAAAACAACAAACCCTCGGCACCACTAGCAAGGTACTCGTCCTGCATAGCTTCAAAAACTTGGGCAGGGACGCCGTTGTGCTCGAGATTGATGATGACTTCCACTGAGAGTCGGGCAGGCGTTTTGGTCTTGGAAAAACGCAGGACATCCACGGTCGCATTCGCAGGAGAATTCTTGGCCTCGTGGCTATAGACTATCTTGACTTGGGAGGGTGCTCTGAATGCGATCCTCGGGTTCAAATCCTCATAAGACTCGGGCGACAGCAGAAGCATGCCCTGGGATCGAATTAGTTTAATAAAGACGCGATTGATCGTACCGACCTTTTTCCCGCCATGGCGAATTTGCACGGCACATGGTGTAGAGTCCAGTTTGAACATTTTCCGAAGTTCTAGATTGAAAGCTGGATTCGAGAGACCGCACCCGTCCGTCATGTTGCTCTTTGCCGCTGAGACTACAAGGCATTACATCGGCTGGAAAACTAACGAAGAACCTGCTTACAGATGTCTCCATATTCATCCACTTGATCCACAGGAAGTAAGGGTCCAGGAACGGAGTTGGAAAGGCCCAAAGCGAATCGGGACGCCCACTTGCAAAGTAGCTACACTTTCTGATCAGCAAAGGCACAATGAATAGGTGATGCCGCCAACCTGATTCGAGTTGAGGTGCAACGGATTAAACTGGTCGAGAAACTCAAACAGCGTAAGGCTATGCAGAGAATCCATAGATTCAACGACCCCATCTCTGGAGCGCTCGCGCGTCTTGTAAAGCACAACAGTGCCGTCCTTTGCGTAAAAGGAACGAAAGACGGAGTCGAAGAGCACAAACGACCTCTGGAAAAACTCTCTGAGGCCCTCCAGGTTGGAGTGCAGCGTCTTCGTGGGGATTCTGAGTCTCAAAAAAGACGAAGAGCCAAATTGCCGGTAGAGGCGGCACGATGTAGCCAAGGAACATCTCTCGAGAATGACTTTGGCTTGCTTGGACGCGTTGATATCAATAGATCCAGCAAAGCAGACTTTGCCACCATAGAAGCCGGGATGCTCGGCGGAGTTTCCAAGCCCAGCGCTCAGATCGCTGCTGATGGCACTTTCCTCCAAGTCGAGCTCAGCCCATGGATCCTAAACATCATTTAGCAGAGGAGTTCAACAACAAAGCTACTCACCTGCGCGTTTCTTTCTAAATCTAGCTTGATCTGGCGATCGTCTGCATTGAGCAGGGTTCCTGCTGTGCGTGGGGCAGAAGCCACATTGCTACCCTTGAGTCGTTCAAGATCTTCAAAGGAAACGTCGCGGAGTCGACCCATGCTTGCAAGTCTCGCGATCTCCCACATTACGCCACTAGGTAAACCGATACTCTGGATGGTTTCTTGATCGACAGCATTCTCAAATGCGGCCTGTGGTGTCGTCAGATACGTAGGAGCACCAGCAAAGTCCGTACGATGACGATGGGCCCTTCTCCTCGTAGCTTTTGCGCGGTCGTGGCGATCAATCGTAGTCTCTGAATCGTTCTCGCTTTCTTTCTCGAAGTATACGACTCGTCGATTCTCCGTTTCAGAGTCGGAGCTGGGATCTTATCGACAGCAGCCCATAGTTCCGCATCGTCCTAGATCGAAAAATGAGGAATGAACATGCTTGATCTTGTTCACTCACATCGTCCGAGAAAGAGTTCATGTTGGGTTGAAAACAAGAGGCATTCCCGGCTTCTTTGCAATTCCCAAGAGACCTGCCGCATTGCAACTGAATTGCTGGTTTAACTGAATTGCTAGGTTGAAAGAGGAAGTCGAATGTACGTAAAACAAACACACGTCCTTCTCCTTCTTCCATGCGCTTTACATCCAACCTGGCCCCGATTCTGACCACCGTTCAAAAGGGCAATTTATTCGAGGAGCGGTCTATGAGGATTCTGCAGGACAATCTCTCAATGTCTCTGCGCCGTGTTGGCGGAAAATCAGATGGCGGCATCGACCTGATGGGCTGGTGGTGGCTCCCTCACTCCAATTCCGCTGCAGACGACGTGACAAAACGCAGACGACTACGCGTCCTCGCTCAATGCAAAGCCGAAAAGAAAAAAACCGGACCAAATTACGTTCGTGAGCTAGAGGGTGTAATGCATCGGTTCATGCCTCTCCCCAATTCCTCGTCAAACTCGGAATCCCTGGTCGCCCTCCTCGTGTCCGAGTCGCCGTTTACCAAATCCACGCTTCTCCGCGCCCAATCATCCCCTCTACCATTCTTTTTACTCCACATACCCCCAATACACGGCGCGGACGAGGAACTGAGCCAGATCGGGACCGCCGTTTGGAATCCGGCTCTCGCGGGCGTAAATGGGCTGTTTCAGGGGCAGATGGAGGTTCGTTGGGAGCGCTCGTTGACCGGCGTCGGGCGCCCAGGTCTCTGGTGCGGTGGGCAACGAGTACAGAGCTGGACTCCAGAGGGACCTCATGATGAGCTCTTCTTAACGGACAAGTAGGCATACAATGGTCATTTGTGAGTACATAGGAGATAAGTTGAAGATAGTGAGTGTACAGGTTAGTGGTTGAACAATCATGGAATTAGAGAAGCCTCCTCCAGGTATTGATGCATCAGCATATCTTTGACTGTGTGCCTCGTCAGCCAAAGAAGAGATGGACTCGGAAAAGCTCACCATTGGCCAGAATGTACTGCGTCGACTTGGGATCAGTGACCGTCGTCAAATGGCAGTAGAAGACGCGATGTGAGGGCGAGTTCTCCCTTTGGATACCAGCTGCCCGTATCTGAGCTGCCGCCGGTCAAGTCGCGATTAGAACAACGCACCGAATTTCTTGCGGAGATCTCCAGTCCATTATTAGTCGGTCGTACCCGCGGAAGCAGCCAGCACTTACAGCTTGAAGCACTCTCCAAATCGTTTGGCCGCTTGCCATACGAGTTGACGTAGTCTACAAGCTTGATACCGGATTCCTGCACGCAAGCGTCAGAAGACGGTCTAGTATCGGAAGGCAGAGACGCACAAGCTTGCTCTTCATGATGTCTATCTTGTTTAGAAACAAGATGATATTAGTGTTCGCCAACAGTTTGTTGGACACGATGGTCGTCCACAAGTTCACCGAGTCCGCCTTGAGAAGAATCAATACATGGTAAGAAGAGTGATAGCAGAACTCACTAGGCGGTTGACTCGAGGTTCCTCCGCCAGGACCTGATCAAACGCCGAAATAGGCGCAAGAAAGATGATACTATCCCTGCAAGGCAGAGTCATTGGCCTGCAAAGTGCGCTTCCGAAGAACCTACATGTCGTCTAGATAGCATTAGAGCAGGAAGATCAGACTGACTAGAAGCACGCACCAAAATATGGTGCCCAGGCGGCTGTTCGCATCCGAGTCAGCGCCCGGGAGCTCAAGTGGACCAGTGCTGCTCACCTCGCTAATTAAAGATGTGAGCATCCAAGGGTGGCAAGAAGGAATGTGATTACTTACCAGAGATCGATGGCCTCCGACTGAAACGATAGTGAGTAAACGGATATAGACAGCATGTGCAAGTAGCACCATCGTATATTCGCCAGTCGCGGCTGATACTGCCCGTCATCCCGCCTGCAATAGTGAGGTGTTTTGATTTCCAAAATGAGGATTCAACGCACCCGAGGTCATTTTTATACGATGCTCTGACACGCCCTGGGAGCGAAATGAGCATGTGCTTCCCAGAATGTTGGACAGGTCAAACCAAAGTTTTCAGGCGAGCCCTAAGGATATGGTCTGCCGGCGGAACGGTAAGCTGAGAAGCTGGAAGTAAAAAAAAAATCGACCGACCGTCCGTGGGCATATATCGCAAGGCTGTTACTTCATCGAGGCAATCGAGGAAGCTATCGTAGCAGTTAGCAATAGCCGGGGGCGAAGCGCACATAGCAGACGTACAAGCCAGCGGCCTCCTGGAGTCTCAGATTCTGCCTGACTAGCAAGGTCTGCACCGTTTCATGGTTCCACAGGTCTTTCATGTCCTCGGCCAGCGAATGCAGCACGAAACCAGGATCTGACGGATCGTCCCAGTCAACTGCCTTCTCGCTGTCAAAGCTCGCCTTGTCGCTCGTGACCAGACGCGCAAAAGTGTCCTTCCACTGCATCGCCGAGTTGACAGCAACTTCGCGGTTGACGTTCCGGGGACGCTCCGAGTATGGGATGTTTGTGAGCTGCGCCAGCCGCGCCGCGTCAGACTTGTCCGGGCCAGAAGGGATGAGCCGCTGCATGAGCACCTCCTCGATGCGGATGAGCGGCGACAAACGCATCTTGAGGGCGAGAAGGTCATCTTCGACCATGGGTGAATCGGGCGGTGATCCATCCGAGGGACGGCGGTTTTGGGCGCGTGTAATCACGTCGAGAATGACGTGTATTGACCGTACAACGTTCAGCTGGACAATAGCGCGCCATGATGCCCGTTCCGCACGAAAAGCCTACGAGCATGAGGAAACACTGGGAGAAACAGAGGCAACGCACCTTGGGGTCGTACATTAGTTGGAAATCTTGTAATCCTTAGTCCCAAAAGCCTGTATAGAGAAGCTGCGCGGCACGCACTTTTCAGAGTTGTAGATTTGCCTGGGCGGATAAGCTTCAGCTCGCGTCGGACTGCAAGATAAGTGGCGCACCAGATTCGCTCTGCCCTGAGAGCGAAAGGTTGAGTACATGGCCGTGCTGGAGGAAGAAGCGTACCGAGCAGCAGTACTTTGACTGGCCGGGGGCCCCTCTGGCTTTCCTTCTTCTCCCGACTCAATTGCTCGTCGATCGAGTTTGATATCTCTTTGGCCTCCTGCTCCAGGAGTAACCGGACATCGCGCTGCTCCAGGGTCTCGTCCTCTGGGGGCGCGAGCGCGACGGTGAATGGATCATCGTCCACAGAGCGCCTTCGAACCTTGGTCGGCATGTGAGTGGCGATGTGAGTGGCGTGGTCAAGGGAGAGTGAGCTAGGCACATGCCACGGCCTTCTCTTCGTTGATTGTCCGAGTGGAAAATGTATTGGATGCATGACTACAGGTACGGTAAAGATCTATGAAGGCAAAGACGGGTTCGGGAAGCAATTAGATAGGTGGAAGCTGGTGGAAGGAGGGGAATCGAGATGCATATCACATGAGTTTCCATGTCCCTCCTCCAACGAATGGAGACGCAAGGATTTCATCCAACATGCTCCGACGGTTCCGGGTCGTCATTCAGGCTTTTGAGGATTAATTGGCAGCCAGTCGACTCAAACGTACAGTCGAGACGCCGGGGAAGCTGAAGCGCAGCCGATGCCACGAGCTGGATGGCAGCTAGAGGTTTGAAGCTTTCGATCGACACCCAAGGTCCTGTGGTGCCGGCAGAAACACGGGCGTCATGGACGAGATCTAGAACCGTTTTGAGTCGGTTTGGTGTGTCCAGTCCACCGTCCTCGACTCGGGGGCATTCACGGAGATAATCATGCCCGACATGAATTGGCCGAGACAGTTGCAACGGCGGCTACCCAACCGTCTTCCGTGGTGCTCGTGGCCTGGAAAGCTTAGTCTGGAATAGCGTAGGGTGCGGTGCAGGATGGCTGATGGATCAGCGGCGAATGTCAGGATACATGTTGCGGGGGAGGGGAGAGGGGTGTATGGCATTTACTACGTTCCGAGCTTCTCGTTAGCCGGTGGGATATCTGCGGGGTGGATCGCACACACCTTTGTTGTTGCACACTGCAGTTATTCGTGTCCGCACAGCTACAAGGGGAAAGTGCGAGAGGACATTTGGGCCAACGTTACCTGATGGAGGCTCGATTGTGGCAGCGCCCAAGTACAGGCTCAGCGGCGAGGTGATCGCAGAAGATGGAGGAAGCTCGACAGCATACCATCTTGTACGTCGTCACAAGTTTTGCTGCGTGGAGGGCGGAAAAATCGTCGAGAAAAGGGCAGAAAGGCACCCGGTCGGATGAAGCGAAACTATACGCTAACTTTGTACTAACGAACTTGAGTGGACCTTCTGGTGTCTCCTTTGGGGTTCATTGGCGTCCAAAGAGAAAAACAGGACCCCCTCCGCCGCGGTCGGCGGACTGTGTCATAGTGGGCGGAGGAGGGAAAATCCTACATGGACGCCAGATGGGAATTGAACAGAGGTGATAGCCGACTGTGTTGGTCTCCAAGGGATAACGCGCGGAGAGAGGCCGACACGACGTGAATTCCGCGCGGCACGGAAAGCAGTACAGTCCCAAGAAAAACCCTTTTCCAAAATTGCCAGTGTCGTGAAAATATCAAGCAGAGCCTCGTGATAGAATGCGGCGTGGGTACAGCCACGATCGTGAGCGACCAGAGCAAGAAACACAGCGTCACGGTGGCGTTGTTTGGATGTCATCTCACTCTCACTGGATCTGAATCCCTCCGGGATCGGCGGAGTCCGAAGACTTCGTACTATGCAGTCACCTCCTGCCAATTCTTCAAATACCCATCTACTCCTCATGCTTTATCACATTTCCCCACCTCAATTTCCAGAGCCATCGGTCCGCTACTCAACCAGTACTCAATAACCAACCCAAAGCTGCAATGACCACCTGGCACACTCTTCCCACCGAAATGCAGCTGGCCGTGGTCGATAATCTCGATGTTGCCGACGCCAGAATCTTCGCCGCTGTCGACCAGCGCACATACGCCGGTCTGCGTGCCCGTCCTCTTCAGGGTGCGTCGTATGTTTACCGTCAGACGCCGATCCCCGTGCTCATCATACTCTTTTCGACAGGATGTTAAGCTCAATAGCCACATCGATCTCCAGCGCTTCCTTGAGAATGTTCCGCGCGACTACTGCCGGCATATTGAGCAGCTTGATCTGGCCACCGACGGCGCCAGGCCATCCCACGCCGAAGACGTTCAAGAGCTCATTTCGCTCTTCTTGGCCTCTCCGCGCCTCTCCCAGCTCGAGCTCCGTCTTCAAGGCTCCTTGCACCCGAATGTGATTTCTTGCTTTGGCTACCTGGTCCAATCTCAAGCATCTCACTATTCGTAACTGCACCGAGGAGACAGTTTTACCTTTGTGAGTGAAACTCGTCTCGCCTTTCCCTCCGTTCTCATATGCCTTGATAGGAGCGAGCGTCTGGTGGTTTCAATCGCCGCCTCGGTGCCCAACCTCCGGCACCTCTCCCTTGATCGTATCTCTCGGTCCACAATCCATGCACCGGAGCTGGTTGGCGCATACCCTTTTGTTCCATTGGTACGCGGTGATGGAAACATCCCGGAGCACCCGCTACTCGGCTCTGAGCTCTGTTTGCCCTCCCTCCTCTCCATTCCGACGCTTCGGCAGCTGGCAATCCGCGACACACATCTGGGCGACCCCCGTTGGGCCACCGCCCCCGTCGCGTGTCATCTAGAGATGCTTGACCTCGGCAGCTGTCCACACGAGCCCGAGGACTCGAATCGCCTAGCCATCGAGCGTATCATGTCTGCGGTTGGCCCTTCCCTCAGCTCCTTCTCCCTTGCGACTTCCCTTTCCGCGCCGATGTTTGCCAAGCAAGCCACTCCCCTGCCGCGCCTCCGGCAGCTTCACATCTCGCCATACTTCCCCGTGGACGAGGTGGTTGACACCATGACCGCCCTAGCGGGCAGCCCGATCGAGGCCCTCAGTGTTCAGTGCTTCTCGGACGACGTTACCGAGACCTGCGGGGCCCTCGAAGCCTTCCTGAGCCTCCGCGTACAACGTGGTCCCACGTTTTACGAAAAGTTGGCTCGCATCGACGTGTCTGTTGCTGGCGGAGAAGATGCACAGACATTCGATGCCGAGCGGGCACGCGCAACCAAGCGTCTGCAGGACTTTTGCCGAGACCTTAGGCTGACGAGCAAAGTCGTGAAGCCGCGCGGTGGGGATCGTTTGCGCTCCAACTCTTGCGCATTCTAGGAGCGTCCATAGGTTTTATAAGTTATCGGGTATGTTAATGGGTTCTGCACTGTATGATTCTGTACATTTTACGATCACGAATGCATCTGGGTTCAAGCGTCACGAAGCGTGAATCGGAAAGATTTTTAAGCTCGCCACGGAGCTCTCAAGTGTGGAGTGAAAATAATGGCTCGACGCAGTTGGGGAAATGAAATGGGCGGAAATGAGAATCAGAGCTGTTGTTCCCGAGGAACAGATTGGGTCCAGTCCGCGCAGATCATGGACTGGAAGTCTAATAGTGTTGGCAAAATTCCCTGTAACTTCAGACAATAATACATGGCCCGCGGTCATGGTAGGCCAGCTGAATCGGTCACATGGGGGTTCGCCACGTGCAAGAACTTGTTCCCAACCAACACCTCGAAATACATCCTTGCGTTCTATTTCTCTGTGTGAACGGTTGTCTTCACCTACGAGTGTCCACGAGATTATCCATGGCTTCCTCTCCCTCGAGCGGAGCGCATGACAGGCTCTCCTATGTATAAAAACAACTCGCTCCACTCATGGACTCGAAATGTTTTCTCCGCTGCTTGCCTTGGTTTTTCTCGTTCCGCTCGTAGCTGCAGGACCCTGTGACATCTATGCGTCCGGGGGGACGCCTTGCGTGGCTGCCCACAGTACTACGCGCGCGCTTTTTGACGCCTACTCGGGACCCTTGTACCAAATCTCACGGGGTTCAGACGGCGCGACGACCAACATAAACGCACTGTCTGCTGGAAAGGTGGCTAACGCTGCAGCTCAGGATTCGTTCTGCCAGTCGACCACTTGCCTCATCACGACCATCTTTGATCAATCTGGTCACGGGAACGACCTCACCCATGCTCCCGCTGGCGGCGCAGCTACTGGCACGGATCCAGGTGGTTTCGACACTCAGGCCGCCGCGGACGGCGCGCCAGTGACTCTAAACTCCCAAAAGGCATACGGGGTCTTCATTTCGCCTGGTAGTGGCTACCGCAATGATGCCACAAACGGAATTGCCACGGTCAGTCACATTCATGCTTGCTCTCTTCCCCCTTCTGTACTGATTAGCTTCCAGGGCGATGCGGCGGAAGGAATGTATGCGGTGCTCGACGGCACTCATTTCAACGGTGCCTGCTGTTTTGACTATGGTAATGCGGAGGTTTCAGCCAGGGATACTGGCAATGGCCATATGGAAGTAAATAGTGGTTTAATCGGCTTTTGGTGTTAATATCGTGCTAATATCGCTTCAAACAGGCGATATACTTTGGCCTCGGCACCGGCTTTGCTACAGGAGCGGGGAGTGGTCCGTGGATATTAGGTAGGCTCTCCCTGACCGCCTTGCATCGCTGGCGCTCAAAATGACTCAGCCGACTTGGAAAATGGGTTATACAATTCAGCAAACGTATCAGTCAATCCCAACGATCCTACGGTCACCGAGCGCTTTGTGATGGGGGTGGTCAAAGGTCAGCCAGGAAACAACTGGGCGGTACGCGGTGGGAACGCAGTAGCGGGCTCACTCACCACGTACTACAACGGCGTGCGCCCATCCCCTGGATACAACCCGATGAGCAAGGAGGGTGCCATCATTCTCGGTATCGGCGGAGACAACAGCAATGGCGCGCAAGGGACATTTTACGAGGGTGCCATGACCTCCGGCTTCCCCTCCGATGCAACCGAGAACGCGGTTCAAGCCAATGTCGTAGCGGCTGGATATGCGGTTACATCCCTGACCAGCGGGCCCGCCATCACCGTCGGCTCGACTGTTTCATTCCGCGCCACCACGGCCTGCTGCACGAATCGTTTCATCGCGCATACGGGCTCAACGGTCAATACCCAGGTCATCACCTCCAGCAACTCGAGCGCCATCCGGCTTTCTGCCAGCTGGAACGTTGTGACGGGTCTCGGAAACAGCGGATGCGTCTCGTTCGAATCACGTGACACACCAGGCAGCTTCATTCGGCACTTCTGGCTTTGAGCTGTTCGTCAACGCCAATGATGGTTCGGCGTTGTTTTCAACCGATGCGACGTGGTGCCCTCAGGCCGGGTTTAATGGGCAGGGTAATTCGATTCGCTCCTGGTCCTTCCCGTCCCATTACTTCAGGCATTTCAACGCAATTCTTTTTGCTGCGAGTAACGGTGGCCCGTCGGACTTTGATACATGCGACCCTCTTCACGGACGACGCCTCTTGGGTCGTTGGTGCCGCGTTTGCATGATGTACGATGTATTACTCGGGTTGCTCAAATCATACCATCTTCATGATGCTCTTGGTCGATACAATTGTGAAGTAATATATTGTGTACAGAAGTGCTAGCTCGCTCACACTGCTGGCCTCAAGGGCGTCTGAGAGTCAGTGGACATGAAACTCTCCGTGCTCGCCATACTTGCGCGACTCGACGAACGCGTAGGATATTGCACAGGTAACGGACGTTCCGGCTCCGATACCTCCATCTCCGATGTGGGACGCTGCAGCGTAAAGGGTACAACGCCCGTCTCCTGCACGATCTTGTCCACATTGCCGCGTTTTGCCTCAAACTCGGGAATGAGCGCCGCTTCGGGGAAGAAGCGCCGCGTCCCAAAGAATAAGAGTACGTTGATCAGACCTGTTTCAGAGATTCGGTCTTTGCATTATGTGGAACGAGCGGGAGACCGTACCGACAAGGTAAAAGAAGCTCCCTGCGATGATTTCCGTCCAGCCGGGTACATGGCTAGTGCGGAACTGCGCCAGACGCACGAAGCTAATTGGAACAATTGTTGCTGCGTATGCGAGCTACAAGGAGATTCAGCGTCTGGAGTGAGGGAAACAGAACAATTATGCGTACGGGATACCTGAAGACCGATCAGTATGGGAAACGAGAGTGGAAACCATATACGCACAAAACCATGTGTTGTGCAACCCTGGCCATCGAGTTGTCATTATAATCCCGGGCAAGCGCGAGCTTCCATTCCTCACCCCGCGGCACGAAGCGCAAGCGCCAGCGGCCGTCGACACGATAAAGGTTCCCGCGCACGACCAAAGCCGTGAGAATATGCAGAAACAGATTGACAAAGAGCGCCAGGTATTCCTACGCGGGTTTAGCCGCCCACAAGGAGAAAGGAGGGCGAGTCGGGCTCACGGGTAGGAACTCCAAGAAGATCTGCTCCGTGCGGTATCCGTCGGTGATCCAGCACCTGCGTTCACGGAGCGCGGTTAGTGGCGCACGAACCGGGCTCGGTGGGAATGGACATACGACGAGCGGTAGATGCCAAAGTAGTGGCCTTTCTCCGCAGTCTGGAACGCGACTGGCCCGGAGAACACGACTGCAAAGGTGAAGCTCCAGCCGAAGGCGATGATGGCCCATGAGACCGCTTTCGTCGTCCTGATGCGTAAGACCAGGAGGTTGAACAGGTGCAAACAAATGATAAAGGACCTGGTGTTTCTTGAGTTACGGGATTCAAATGCTCTTCATGCACGCACCAGAAAGCCGCGCCGACGTTGCCGCCTTGCGCAATTCCTGCTTGCGCTGCACAAAGGGGGCCATCGTAAACACCTCCTAAATGAAGCCACCGCAAACTCATGGTGCTACCAAAAGCCTGCATGAAATTTGCCAGCAAAAGGCATACAAAATATGCCTGGAAATGAGTGTGTGTGTATCTTTTTGGAAGAAAAGATATCATCTATGTAGGAGAATTTAGTTCATATAGAGCGGGCGAGGAAAGCGACACACCCCCAGAAGAACAGCCAGTGCTATCAGGGAAACCAACGACGACGCGACCAGGAACTGAAGATTCTTTCAGGAGCATTCGACGCGGGTCTGGGAGAGCAGCTTACACTGACAGTCGTCCGGTGACCAGCATCGTAAATCATAGAAGAAAGAGGAAGGACCATAGCTCGTCAAGCCCAGCGCCTGGCGGGTGGAGAGAAATCAGGAACACGGAGGGTCGAGTTTATAACGGGCTCCGCAGCGACCCAAATCTAAGCGAACAGGCAACGACGAAACGCTGATCCTGCCACTGGCATCGGATGGATAAACGCAACAGAACTCTCCAACAGGGTCGACAGACAAATGAATGGGCTGGCCTGGGAGTGGCGGAGACCTCAGACAGAGCCTGGTGACAGTCGGTGAAAAAAGTGGATTTTGGATCGAGGTGTGGCCTGTTGATCGGTTGATGGCCAAGCACTCTTGTTTCGTCTCCATCATCGTCAAGCTGTCTCCGAGCGCCTTCCCAGAACGTCGCTACTCACAAGCAACCTCTCTCAGGCAGTCTAGTCCGTCAGTCATTCCCTTCCTCCTTTCGCTCCCCACCCACATGATGCCAAAACACACACCTGGAGAGAACCTATGTTGGTCCTCGGTGAAGCCCCCGGCATGTTTCCCCCCCGGCCCTTCATGGAACGGGTTCGGGAGCATGTCAAGAACGGAAAGCTGATGGGATGAGACCGTGGACGAACGTGTATGCTCATTTCGAAATTCTTCAGGTGGTTCACTGTTGATATTTCTCGTGGATGTCTGGTCCAAGTAGCTGGAACACCAAGAAAATCGACCTTTGGATGCTAGCTACGCTTTGACTACCCTCAATTTACAACGACACCAAACGCCGGCCCACCCTTCCCAAACATCTTTCTCACATCGCTCACCAAATACTGCGGCCGCTCGTATGCAGCCGAATGCCCTCCATCGGGATGCTCATTGTAGAAAACGATGTTACCCATGCCTTCCATCCAGCTGTCCAATGTTGAAGGAAACTGAATGCGGCGACCGACAGACCTTCTGTGAAAGACCAACAAATCCTTGGGGAAACTCGACAAATCGTCAGGGCGGGGTTCGGCGGCGGTAGGGCCAGCGCGAGAGAACCAGTGAATCGAGATCCAAGTGGGGCTCGAATCAACTCACGCCCATCCCGCTTGGTCGAGTTCGTCTGCAAAGGTGGTCAGTTCGAACTTCTTTTTGAGGATATTTTTCCTGAGGCACAGAGGGAGTTTCGGAGTCCGACATGGTGGATTGCCTGTTGGGAGATGTTGGCTTTTTTTATATGCGATCACATGGATAAATCAAAGGACAGTCGCAGCAACACTGAAATAATGGACTCAGCAGACAATGAGGGCAATGAGAGCGGCTCATGGTGGTTGCTTTCGTTGATCAGAAATTGTTGAACTTTGTACATGTTGTCATGATCCGTTTCGACATCCGAGTCTACTCTTCTTTCGAGCGTTCATCTTCCCTAGATCGTGTAAATCAAACCAGGCTCTTTCGGCTACCTCCCACGCAAGCAGGCCGTCCATGTGTTCGCATTCCGCACCACTATCCTCTGTTCAAGCTCGTTCCACCAACCGGTAATTACTTACACTCAACGAAAGCGGCCACGATAAAGGTCCCGACATCGATTTAATTCACTGCAATTGACGGCTATTATGTACTGCGTAACGATGCCCGGTTCCTGTTAACAATCCATATTCCGGGTTCAGGTCGGAGTTGTGCTCCGGGAGTGGCTTTGAAGAAGGTAATCGTACAAGGCAGTATTGAATTAGTTAGAGTTAGGATTAGGGTATTTGGAATGGTACGAATGGGAGGAAACTATCCCTTAATACAGCAGAGGCGGCAATCTGTCAGAGCAACGAGTGCAAGTAGTCAGCCCGCGGTGTATGCCGAAGCATCTTTGATTTTGCGGCCGCGAACACCCTCGAACAGCCCACAACCCCAGCTCCCGTCTCTGTCTCATACACACTTTACAAACCAACTCATTCTTTGTTTCCTGTTTCTGGCGGGGCGTGTGAGGGCACCGACACACCACGTGTTTTTTTGGCCTCGAGGCTTGATCTCGGTCAAAATCCTCGTTGCTCAGTACCGTGTCGGCCAACATAAAGCAAGCACGCCTTGCCCGCCATGGCTGCCGTTCCGCGCACCTTTGCATGACAAGGTGTGTGTCTGTCTGCCACTGGTTGTCTGGCGCCACTCGTTATAACACCGTCTATAGCAGAGTTATAATATCCTCCCAACGCCCCCATCTCCGACCCGTATAATCACCCCGTCTCCCTCCTTGTCGCCATCCAATTCCAACTCCAACTCGGCGGGCTCATCCGTCGAACCTGCAACTCCCCCGTCGCGACCCCGTGGCCGAGTACGCAGCCGCTACCCGGACTCGATAGGACGCGTTCCTTTACATCGGCGTGGCACCTCGGACCACTACGAGTGTCTCGAAGATCTTTTACGCGAGGCGGGGTACAAGGAGACTCGTGTCTTCACACCTCAGGAAAAGCTCACGAACAAGGCTGCTCGTACCCCGGACGATCACAAGACCACAACTATTGGCGCCTCATTTGTCGGTTTCCTCTCCAACTTGGTCCCTAGTCGTTCCGCCAGCCTTAAACGCGAGGAAGATACGGAGGTCGTGCCACCCTTGCCACCCTATTCACCACCCATATCTCACACCCCGCGGCCATCTGCCACCCAGCGTCTACCGCCCAATCGTCGTGGTAGCAATGCTGCCACTGATCGCAATGCTGCCGTTGACCGCAACAGCGTGCTGTCTGCCCGTCGCAGTGCCGCTGACCTACAGCACCGTCAACGGGTCGACTCGGTCGTTCCTCCCCTGCCCGACTTTTCCCAGCGCGTTCATCAACCTGTTCCGAGTCGGCCCACCAACCGATATTACCAGCATCACCCATCCTCCTCCCGCGCAAGCGGCGTCATATCTCCGCCGCCTCCACCAGTGCACCATCCGACTCCTACCCGTGCTTCCACATACCTGCGCCATATGACGTCGTACGAGCGTCCGCAGAGCACGCCTGCGACGACAACATACTCGCGAGTAACGGACGATGCAGAAGAAGAATCTCTGCTTAGTCCTGTCCTGCCGCCACGAATGCCCACCGGATGGATGGAGAATGTCAAACGCGCACGCGAGTACTTTGCCATCCCCCAGCCGCCGCCTGTTGTTCCTCCTGTGAACGCGACGAAACTAGGACGCAGTGTCTCTGCCAAGACCCGGGGTCGACTCAGCGACAGAACCAATGCCAACGCCACCGGCATGGCTCCGCCACTTCTCACAACGCGCCTCAGCACGGGCCGGGCGCGGCGGAGTGAGAGTCAAGTGAGCGTGAGCCGCGTCGTGTGCCGTAGCCGTGGATCGTCCCCTGTGCGGCGCGACAAGGGCAAGGCACGTGATACAGACTTTGAGCTGCGTGGACAAATCGAACTCCCCAACGCTCAAGATCTCGCACGTACGCTTGGTGTGTGGAACGCCAATGCCGCCGCTAGTGCCCAGTTGCTTTCCCCGCCACGGCGGCGGGACACAACCGAGTTTGACTCGGGGGAGAGCGACGGGTCGTCATCTGATGGCGAAGAGATTACTCTCGCTCGCATACTCGTTCCGTCGCGGCACGAACGGCCGGGGGCGCTGGAACGTAGTCGGTCTGTGCGCAGTCTGCGGCGGTGTCTGGAACTGGACGGGCAGCAGAATGATATTCCGCCAGTTCCGCCTTTGCCGCTGTTAGATGGCGGCAATAGGTCTGGGCGCTGGAGCGTCAGTCTCAGCTGGGGGCGCGCACGCGGCGAGGCGGAGCGTACGGACTCGGACGATCCCGAGGTCTTTGTTCAGGTTTCGGCGCATGGGCGAGGCACTTCGCGGCAACGTGGTGTGTTGCCCACTTGGGCAAGCTAGAATTGTGTCCAGGATTCATGCATTTTCAACTCTCATTCATTCATTCAACAACTATGGAATCATCACACTCTCTAACTAATACACCGAGTCTACACTACGCTCCCATCTTATTGTGTAGCCACAAGTATACGTTACAAGGCACTTGAGGCGGACAAGAGCCGCTGCATGTATCCTAGCAATGTATAGAACACTTTGAACTGTGAGGAAACGTTACGTGATACTGTGTCTTCTGCTCTTTCTCATCGTCAGCTGCACTTTTCGGAGCATGCGGTCGCTCTATCCTATCCTATCCTGTGTACCTTCGATGTAATCCCCTGGGACTTCATCGGCACGACACCTTCTCGCGGTACATAAGATGCACAAGATCTGCCTAGCTGCGCTGCAAGATGATTCGCTTTCTGCTCTATCTGTCTGTGGGCCTTTTCACTGTCTCCGGACAGCCCACTCCCTCGCAGTGCCCCTTCAGCCAGAATGAACCTCCGGGCAATCTGACATCGTGCCCAAATTCGTCGTTGTTCTCAGTATGGCGTCCGAGAGCACGGTTCATCGCACCGGAGGGCTGGCAAAATGATCCTCAAGGTGAGCCGTTCATGGTCCAAGGAAAAGTCGTACGATCGAGAATGCGCAGGTCTGTTCCAGCGCCGTGATGGATCGTACCATGCGGGTTATCAGTGTCATCCGAATCACTATGAGGCGAGTATAACGGTGTTCTTGACTGTCGGGAGAGCTCAGTCGAACAGTGGGGCAACATTTCCCAATGTGCTGCTACTTCGAAGGACTTTGTTTATTGGAGTGACAGTAGGTTTCTTTTCTTATTGGATTCCAATTGGTTGAGTTGTTCCAAGTAAACAGCTGGGAGAATCCCAAGACAATCGTTCGTCTACCAAGGTCCTGACGATCTCCAAACTCACTCCATCCAGTGGCCATCCGACATCTTCGATATACGCGGAGTATTCGACGGCTCCGTGATGAAAAACGGGTGGAAAGGCTTTCCTACAACGATTTATACAGCTACATTCCCCGCTGCATTAGGGTCCGGAACCGACGAACAAGAAGGGACGGAAACGCAATGCCTCGCTTGGACCGAAGACGACGGTGCCTCGTGGACCAAACTTCCCCTCGGACCAGGAAATAATCCAGTCATCTACCAA
Organism: Roridomyces roridus; assembly: GCA_029378245.1. NCBI lineage: Eukaryota > Fungi > Basidiomycota > Agaricomycetes > Agaricales > Mycenaceae > Roridomyces > Roridomyces roridus. Next base: position 2,663,940 of record JARKIF010000006.1, read on the forward strand.
TGGCCGATGCCCAATCTCACAGGATTTCGTGACCCTTATATCTTTCTCTCCCCAACCATTGCCAGCCTATCCAGTAACTTCTCTGGAGCTACGGGTGATCATTTCCTGACGGTGTCCAGCGGCATCCACGGAGTCGGTCCGCGGCTCTTCTCTTATCGTCAAACCAGCAACGCAGACGTTCGAGCTTGGACGTATCTAGGCCCCTTGATCGACAATGTAGACTGCGACCAGCTCATTCTCGCCAGCGGGATGGAGCGGGAACTGGGGCATCAATTTTGAAACGGCCTCCGTTACGCGATTGAACGAGAATGGAGAGTCTCTGGACGTTGCTGATACGGATGCGGTGGATTTTATTGGAGTGGGCACGGAAGGAGGACGCGGTGGAAGCCACGAAGGACATTGGCCGTTGTGTATGGATATTTCTGCTGGCCGTTATTCGATATACTTACCTGCTCCAGGGGCCATGGTCACGTACTCCGTCGCAACAGACGGCAGCATTGCGGCCAAGATCAACGCTGTCGGGCCTATTGACTGGGGAAGGGCATACGCGACTGTTCCGTTCTCGGTCAATGGAAATCGCTCAGTCCTCGTCGGTTGGGCATATGTACGTCGACCTTTCCTCAGTATGGTTTTCGATAGTAACGACCTATACAGGAGGACGACGAAACGCTTGCACTTCGCTGCGCAACGATCATACCAAGGATCTTTCACTCTCTTCCGCGACTTGTTCCTCAAGGTGATACGAAACGTCGACCCCAATACGCCCGACTTGAACTCGCCTGGCAATTGGATCACTCGCAACGAGTCGGATGGGAGTCCTTTCGGTCTTGACCCTTGGACAGCGAATTGCGGATGAGATAACGAAGGAATACCGAGCCAAGTCGACTGTATCTGCACCAGCGCCGGTCCAGCTTCACGGGCTCAGGAGGCTTACGTTCCTTTCGAAACTCAGCCAACGGGTAGATTCTACGCCATTCAGGCCACTTTGAGCTGGACTGGGACCACGGACCGTACACAGATGCCGCAAGCAGGATTCAGAGTTTTAGCAAGCGACGACGAATGGACGGATATCATGGTGCGCTTGTCTGTGTGTATTCCAGCGTTGGCTGATTTGTCCTTCAGTACGATCCTGCCAGCGAAACGCTTACAATCGACAGAAGCAAGAGTTCCTTGATCGCTTCGTGTCAGTGAACTTTTTGAATCTAATACTAGGCTGATCAAATGAGCGCAGACGGGACTGAAACCGAAGTGGCCATGCTGCGCCTCTGGCCTATCCTGACTGGAAATGTAACGGCTATCCAAGCACTCAATCTGACAGTCATTGTCGACAACTCTGCTCTCGAGGTGTACGCAAACGATGTCGCAGTCATCACAACCCGGGTCTATCCCTGGCTCTTGGGGTCCATCGGCGCAGGGATTCTATATTGGACCTCGGGAGTCCGCCACTGGAGGCAATGTGGGATATTCGAGCATCGAGTTGTGGGATGGGCTGGTCAACGCGTGGCCAGATCGGCCGCTGGACACCAGTAAAGAGTTGATTAACGATGGCCCGCTACCAGGAATCTGGGGAGGGCTGTGGGCTGGATTGTAGGGCGTTTTGTGCCCTTGTGATCTTGAGAATCGACCTTGTGATTGTGCTTTGTTTGGCTGGTCACTTGACCGGTCTCATCCTCTCCGCAACCATTGATTTCGCAACCCCACCCACAAAACTCAAAAGTTCTGCATCCGTGTATAAGCTAGACCTCATTGGCCGCCCGTCGGAAGCACGGCCGAAGATGATAACCGCGCATGAGAGTATAAATTGAAATTCAATCGCGGCGTTTTCTCCCATCTTCTCAAGCTTGGTCTGTTATCGCAATGACACGATCGTCAATTGTGCCGGTGGCCCTCGTAGCAGTTTTGGCCTTGGCATGGCTCGCCAACCAACGGCGCAAGTCGACTACCGCGTTACTTACCACCAGGACCGCCGGGCACCTGGTTCTCAGGTCCTGCTATTCCGAAAGAACAGTGATTAGCTGTCTTGATTGATACCAAGCTGGATGCTGAGCCCGTCGCAGCGCACATCGGAAATTTGAGGAGTGGATTCAAGAGTATGGGCCTCTCGTGTCGCTACGGAGGGGCCGCGAATTGATTGTCATCATTGGGCGGTATAATGTAAGTGATTTCTTGCGTGATTAGGGATGCGTATAGACGAATCAACGCAGGCTGCTGTCGAAATTATGGAGAAAGAGGGTGCAGCGCTGGCTGACCGACCTCCGTCCATTGCTGCCGGAGAGACTCTTTCCGGAGGAATGCGGACGTTGCTCATCGGCAACTGGAGAGCGTCTCCGCAAACTTCGCAAGTGCGATCGAGTATCCAACTGACAGATTTGAGCGCTGAAATTGATCCAGGGCCTTGCACGCGCAGCTGCGGCCCCTGGTCGCCGCGGAGTACCAGCCGATTCAGCAGAGGCATGCGCAATCTCACATTCTGGAACATTCTCAGAGCTCCAGAAGACCATCTCGCCCACGCTCAACGGTAAGTAACTCGAGGAAACCGTTATGTACTCACTTTTCGTTCAGATATGCTGCAAGCGTAATCCTTTCCTTGACGTACGATACCCACTCAAATGAGCGTCTTGTACACGACATCAGTGGTTCTCAGGCGCGGCTGGGAGCAGCCCTCATCCCAGGCGCCTATCTGGTGGATGCATATACCTTTCTACGATATGTCCCCGGATACCTCTCCAATCTTCGTGCTCAGCATCAAATGGAGTTGACCTTATTCAAGTCGCAGCTTGATGCTGTCCGCAGAAGATTGGATGCAAACGAAGAAGTGAAACCATGTTTCGCCTAAACATGTCCTGGAGCATCAATCCGAGTATGGATTGAGCGACAATGAAGCGGCGTATCTCAATGGCTCCATGTTCGGGGCATGGCGCTGCAACAAGCGCTTCCGCTATCTCCATCGTCATCATGGCAGCGGCCGTCTTCCCAGAGATGCAAAACAGAGTCCAGGAGCAACTTGACAGGATCATAGGGGCCGGGAAACGTAGGTACTCCCTTTTGACCGATTTCTTCAGTTATCAAACCAATTGTCAGTCCCGACATTTCAAGACGAGCCGGATCTGGTGCAAGTAACAGCGTTTTATCTCGAGTCGTTTCGATGGTAAGGACACTTTCTGTCATGGAATGCGCTAACCTTGTTCCCAAGGCGGCCTGTCAGTGCAGGAGGTGTGCTGAAAACCACTCCGTAGATCCAGTTTCTTACTTTCCTAGGTTTCGCGCACCGAGCGACGAAAGACATCGTCTGGGTAAATTTTTATAGGGATGGAATAAAGCACCCAATCATCTGAATGCAGAACGGATATCTGATACCGAAAGGCGCGAGTGTATACGGGAATTACTGGTCAGTCTTTCCCGCATGCTGCTCTCGACATAACCCAACCCCAGCTAGGTCCATCGCCCGTGACCCAGAGGTTTTCCCGGACCCAGAACGATTCGATCCTCAGCGCTGGCTAACACCCGATGGCAAAACCATCCGAGAAGACCTCAAGATATTCCAGTTTGGATTCGGTAGACGGGTAAGTCAGAGTCTGGCATCCATCCTGCTCCAAAATTGACTCCTTTTATCACCCAGGTCTGCCCAGGTTCGCACCTCGCCAACAAATCCCTGTACATCAACACCGCTCTCCTCCTCTGGGCATTCCGAATTTCGCAGGACAGTAAGAATCCAATCGACACAATGGCGTTCACCAACACGGCGAATGTACATCCTCTTCCGTTCTCCGTGCACTTTGAGCCTCGGCGGAATATCGAGGAGATGAGTCAGTTACTGAGGGAGACATGAATTGCTTAGGACATAATACATTTGATTCCTCATCCGAGTGAGCATATTGGCCGTAAGAGAGAGAGAGAAAAGCAGCTAAGAGACAGAGCGCGACAGCGATAGGTAAACAGAGTGGAGTGCGAGAGCTTTTAATTCCGGGAACCGTGCGGCAAGTGTACATAATTGCTTCAGTTAAAGTAGTAGGTAGTAGGGTCGGTACAGAAACGAGAGGAGGGAGAGAGTGCAGAGGTAGAAAATGTGATGACGCTCATGCATTGATTCCTAGACGAAGCACAAGCGCTTCAACAAGCTCGCGTTCCACGCCAAACTCCCTCGCGAGCTCGCTCATACGCGCTGCGGTGTCTGGAACATCCGCATCGCCGGTTTTGGGCTGCATCTCGAGGACGGCGGGCGGGGTGGGCGGCGAGAGGTCCTCGTAAGCGGAGCCATGGGGTGGGGAAGGTGGCGGGGAGTACGTGCGGCACTGCTCTTGCTGTTGTTCGTATTGCGCGTGGAATTCATCCTCATCGACTTCGCTGCGCGAGACAGGCGAAGCCACATCGAACTCGGACAGACCACGGAGTTGTTGTTCGGTGAAAGCTGTCACGTGGTAAGCTTCATGAAATTGACGAGAGCAAGAGAAATACCATGGCAGCTCAGCGCGGTGCGGACGAGCTCTTTGACAAGTTCAGGGTTTGCCTCCTCGGGCAGTCCGAGCACGAAGCACCTGGATCGCAGCAAACGTAACATCATAAAGCAAGTCGCGCAAGCTGACGGTCCAAAACACGCGACTGTCGCGATCAGTGGGGAACTTGGCGAGGATGCTGATGAGGGCGTGGAAAGGAAGACCAGGCACCTTGACGAAGCGCGCGTCCTGCGAGCGCATGAGCCAAAGCAAGTCTGTGAGGTCCGACTCGCGCATGAGCCCGCCCTCCAAGGCGCCGGGAAGTGAGGGACCTGCAATGCCCGCTAAAGAAGGTGCAGGCCCATCAAAGCCGCCGGCCCAAGACGGGAAGACCGCGGTCATTAGGGCAGGCTGCGAGGAGCGGGTCAGAGTAACAGCACGCGCACGACGGCCGGTACCAAGCACTGGAGCTGCCCGATGCTCGCCGCGGAGAACAGAGCGGGCGGCAGGCCTCAGTGGGAAGCTCGACAAAGGCATGTGAGAGGGTCTTGCCAAGCCTATCGAGGAGCACATGAGCACGAGCACCGGACTCAGCGGACACGCCAAGGAAGGTGAGGATAGCTGGGGGTGTAATGTCCCAGGGAACATTGTCGATGCGGAGCACTACAGGGTCCTCGTCTGCGGAGGGCGAGGATGGCGGCGAAAATGGGAGAAGGAAGCTTTGTTCGAGAGTAGGAGAAGGCGGTGCGCGAACGAGGCCAAACGTCTCGACGGTCGCGCGGCAAACGACGCAATGCATGGAGAGTTGATCCACGATATTAAGTGCCGACTGTGAGGCATGGTCTGAACAAGCATATGGGAGCATGGCGACAGCATAGCGAGTTGCTTGGAAGCAACAGCACACGACGAGCAATGGGTGTTGTTCTGGGCCTCAGGCTGTTGCTCGCAATGAGGTTCGACGTGCTCGTCGACGTCGGGAAGAAGGTTGGACTTGAGACCGAAAGCATCGGCGTTCGTGGGCCGGGGCGGTGACGCTGCCCTTGAGACGCATTTGAGCAGCGAGGTGAGCGTTCCGTGGAGGGGTGTGAGGAACGTTCTCGGACGCGTAAGAAAGGGCACGACGACGAGGAGCCGTGATAAACGGAGGAAGAAGGGGCGCGTCAAAGGACACGTCGCTTTCGTCTGCTTCTTCCTCGTCGTCCTGGACGCGTATCCCGTTCTGCGAGGCACGCGAGCGCCAGCTGTGGTTATGGCTAGCGTCAGACTTGACCTGTGGAGAAAAGCTTAAGCGCTTCATGCGGTAGTTGTCCGGGGTGGTGGGGGCGTAGGAAGAGGGAGTGGACGGGGTATTGGGAGAGGTCGAAGCGTAGCGGACCACCATGGGGGTCGAGTATCTCGAGAAACTCGGGGATGACATGTACCGCGAGGGCGTCTGGTAGTTGGACATCGTGTTGGTTGGGACAAACCACTAGTGACTTTTGTTTGCTGTATCAACAACACGGCGGGGTCGTGATACGATGCAAAAACGTGATCAACTGATTAGGTAATGTTATCCGGGCTTCCTCCTCAGTTCACGGCCTCTTCGGGCCTTGGAAGAGGTGGCGAAATAATTCATCGGACTTCCGATATCAGCGGCAAGTGCCACAAGTAATGTGCATGGGGATGTTCGGAATGCAATTCCCAGCAACACATGGAACTGCCAGCGCCTGCGATAGTTAGGCCCCCGTGAAGACCAGAGACCGCAAAAAACTGCAGCCCTTTGGAGGTTCTTGAACCTTGGTTGAAGAGCTTTTTTTCTCTTTTGGTCACCGAATATTCGAGTCGGCCTTCCGCTGACGGGTGATCCGGCGGCTTGTCCACATAATCAGGCTCACGAGAACGGGCCTGGTGATCGAAGATATCAGGCTCGGCTACTTTGTGCCCCGCTACTTTGTGTTCCGCTACTTTGCGTCTTGCTCTTCCTGCTGCTCATCATGGACAGCGAAGCGGGGTCTCCCAAGACTATCCCCCTCAACCAGGAGCAAGAGGACCGCGTTCACGCGTTGGCCAGGACCATGTCTCACGACACCGCTGGCAACCCTTTCCCTCCTCTCGGGCAAACCACGAGTCGCGTGTCGCACAACTCTAAATACCTCAACCCTTTCGAAGAGGGTATGTACAAATAACCATCTTGGTGCATACGAATCACGTCCATGTTCAGAGGCTCGGCAGCAAGACGAGACCCTTGACCCTCTCTCAGCAAAATTTGACATCAACGTCTGGCTCAAGGCCGTAATGGGAATCACTTCTCGAGATCCGGAAAAATTCCCGACCAGGTTAGTGGCCTGACCTAACCTAACCTAACCTACCTAACCTGACTGAAAGGACCGCTGGCGTCTCGTTTCGCAATCTGAACGTGCATGGAGTGGGCAGTCCGACGGACTATCAGAAAACTGTCTCAAATATCTGGCTCGGCTTGGGTTCAGTGGTCAAAGGCTTGATGGGTATGAAGTCTGGCAAGCGCAAAATCCGTGTGTCCACTCATGTCCTTGATCATTGCGGGAAACTTACCTTATTTGAATAGAGATTCTGCGTGATTTTGATGGACTTTTGAAATCCGGAGAGCTCTTGGTTGTTCTGGGTCAGTGACTTGATCCTACTTTCTTCTGTCCCTCACATATTACAGGGCGCCCCGGAAGGTTTGTAGTCCCAGTGGTCAGTGTATTTCTTTCAAGGCTGACTTGAGATCAGTGGCTGCTCTACATTCCTTAAAACAATTGCTGGTGCGTCGTTTCACTAAGCAGGGTTAGCTTTTTTTGACTTGAACTTCAGGACAAACCCATGGTCAGCTCTCATTCTTTGATAAAATCGCCCAATCTAACCTCGATACAGGGTTCACGGTCGAAGCAACATCGGATATTCAGTATCAAGGTGAGATTAAGATAAGGCCTAGGTCCCGCGCGTGGTACGGCCACTCACAAAAAAAAACAGGTATCCCCAGGGAAACCATGCACAAGGATTTTCGCGGCGAAGTCATCTACAACGCCGAAGTGGACGTGCATTTCCCTAATTTGACCGTCGGCCAGGTGACGTGAACCACTTCTGCCACAACTAATCTCTTACCGCCTGCCAGACCCTCCTTTTTGCCGCCAAAGCACGAGTTCCCGCACCCGTATCGGCAACGTCTCTCGTCAAAGTTATGCTGAACATATGCGGGACTTGGTCATGGCCATCTTCGGACTGACACACACACTCAATACCAAGGTTGGAAACGATTTTGTGCGAGGCGTGAGTGGAGGCGAGCGAAAGAGAGTCAGTATCGCGGAAACGACGCTGAGTGGTGCGTTTTTTGTGCCAATATTTTCTCGGGGTGTTCTAAGCATATATAGGTTCGCCGCTCCAGTGCTGGGATAATTCGACTCGTGGCCTGGACAGTGCCACTGCCCTCGATTTCATCCGTACACTGCGCCTCTCCACGCAGGTTTCTGGCTCCACTTGCATGGTCGCGATCTATCAGGTTCGTAATTCCCCCATATTCCGCAATATATTCATTGAATGCCCACGTACAATAGGCATCTCAAAACGCTTACGATGTCAGTTACCCGCTGGGACCTTCTTCCAGAATACTGACTTGCACCGTTCTAGCTCTTTGACAAGGTCATAGTGTTATACTCCGGGCGCCAGATCTTTACGGGCCCACCGAGACTGCCAAGGCCTTCTGGACCAGCCGTGGGTTCGTGTGCGCGCCCCGACAAACGACGGGCGACTTCTTGACCTCGCTGACTAATCCTGCGGAGCGCATCATCGCAGAGGGATTCGAGAATCGGGTTCCTGTAACACCCGACGATTTTGCGCGTGTCTGGAGGGAGAGCGACGAGTACAAGACGCTTCTCAGGGACATCGAGGCCTACAATGCCGAATACCCGCTTGGTGGAGAGGCGTTGACCAAGTTCAGGTCTGCTCGGCAATTACAGCAGTCCAAGTCTATGTAAGCTCCTCAGTTTCCACTCGATCATTCGCTCTGATCGTCGAGACAGGAGCCCCAAGTCGCCCTACACCATTTCGATCCGTCGCCAGATTGCACTCTGCATGGAGCGCGGGTTCCAGCGGCTCAGTGGCGATCTCACGACCTTCTATACGACCGTTATAGGTGCGTAATTAGCCCGTGCGGATGTCCCTGCTGATCTCCAGTTAGGCAACACCATCATGTCTTTGATCATTTCCAGTGTTTTCTATAATCTCAAAGGCGACACTGCGAGCTTCTTCCAGAGGGGCTCGTTGCTGTTTTACGCGGTTCTGCTCAGCGCCTTTGCCAGCGCTTTAGAGGTACGCTGATATCCACCTCTGAGTTCTGGTGGCTGATTTTCAATTGCAAAGATATTTACTTTATATGCCCAACGTCCTATAGTCGAAAAGCATAATGCCTATGCTCTCTATCACCCGTGCGTTTAATCGTCTCGCTGCAACCTTGCTGCTGCTAATTTCGCTCCAGATTCACCGAGGCCATCAGTAGTATGATATGCGATCTGCCCCTCAAGCTGATCACCGCCACCGTCATCGACCTCACGGTGGGTGATGGACCCTCTGCACACACAGAACCCAAGATTAATCTATTTCCAGCTGTACTTTATGAGCAATCTGCGACGCGAACCTGGGGCTTTCTTTATCTTTTACTTGTTTTCGATCGCCTGTACGCTTGCGATGGTAGGAATTCGTTCTGAAGCCCCGGCAGACTGATAACTCTCCCATAGTCGATGATCTTTAGGACAATCGCCTCAATCTCGCGGTCGCTTGTTCAAGCTCTTACTCCTGCTGCGATTTTCATTTTAGCTTTAATAATGTACACGGGGTTCACAGGTGGGGCGAGGCTTGCAATGTCTTCGAAGTGATGTCTAAATTTTTTTTGGTCAGTTCCCGTTCGGAATATGGTCCCATGGTTCCGCTGGATGAACTACCTCAATCCTGTCGGATATGCGTTCGAAGCTCGTATGTTTTTTCTTTGTTTGTCTGGTCCATCATCTTATTCTTCTTAGTGATGGTGAACGAGTTTGCGGGTCGGAACTACTCTTGTAGCGCCTTCATCCCTGAAGGGCCTGCGTACGACAACGTATCTGCTGCAAATAGGATATGCAGCGTTGCAGGAGCCAAGCCGGGCAACAACTTTGTTCTTGGGACAGATTACTTGGAAACTTCGTTTACCTATGTCCATAGCCATCTCTGGCGCAACCTGGGTATCCTCATTGCTTTCATCGTTCGTTGCCTCGTTTTCTCCTTGTGGTATGCTAACGTTAGCTATCAGATCGTCTTTTGCGCCGTGCACCTCCTGACCACGGAATACATCCAAGCTGCCAAGTCCAAGGGCGAGGTCCTCATGTTCACCCGTGGACACCTTCCTCGCAAACGCATTGCTGACGACGAGGAGACGTCTACTCTGAATGAGAAGCCGATTCCCGAGGAATCTGGTAAACGGGCTGAAGATGTCAAGATCCCCCGTCAGAAGAAGATTTTCTTTGGAAGGATGTTTGTTATGATATCAAGCTCAAGGATGGGTCAGACAGACGCCTACTCACCGAGGTGGACGGTTGGGTGAAGCCTGGAACTTTAACTGCGTTGATGGGTGTCTCTGGGGCCGGTAAAACAACCCTGTTGGACGTCCTTGCGGCGCGAACTACGATGGGTGTGGTATCCGGCGAGATGCTCGTCAACGGCCATCAACGTGACCAGTCCTTCCAGCGCAAGACCGGCTATGTCCAGCAACAGGACCTTCACTTGGCGACGTCGACGGTTCGCGAGTCATTGATCTTCAGCGCTCTCCTTCGTCAGCACAAGTCGATTCCCAAGGAAGAGAAGTTGGCCTACGTCGAGGAGGTCATCACCCTGTTGGAGATGCAGGACTACGCTTCGGCTGTCGTTGGTGTTCCGGGCGAAGGTCTTAACGTGGAACAACGCAAGCGCCTTACGATTGCGGTCGAGCTGGTCGCGAAGCCAGGTGCGCCGCGGAGAATTTCAGGCTTTCTCCCATGCTGACATCGATTTATTTTAGAGCTTCTCGTTGCGTTCGACGAACCTACGAGCGGTAAGTGCTACTCGTTATTCAAGAGTTGATGATTGAGGCGACGGTAGGATTGGATTCCCAGACTGCATGGTCCATCTGCCAGCTGATGCGAAAACTTGCGAATCACGGGCAGGCTATTTTGTCAACTATACATCAGCGTACGTTCTCATTCCATTGTCTTTGCGGTGCAACTGAGTAGCTTTCCAGCGAGCGCTATCCTCATGCAAGAATTTGATCGACTCTTGTTTTTGTATGTTTTGCTCGTTTGTCAGTTTCCCCCTCTCCAATTCACACTCCGCCAGGGCTCCGGGAGGAAAGACGGTATACTTTGGCGACATCGGCGAGAACAGCAAGATTCTCATCGAGTACTTTGAGAAGTATGGTGCCCATCCCTGCCCGCCGGACGCCAACCCGGCGGAATGGATGCTCGAGGTCATCGGAGCTGCCCGCGGCTTCAAACCCTCTCATGATTGGACCGAGGTCTGGAAGAACAGCGAAGAGCGGGTCCGGGTTCGCAAGGAATTTGACGAGATGGTGGCACAGTTATCCCAGATCCCTGACGATGGTCAATCCGCGGCGGGCTACGAACCTTTTGCGGAATCGTTTTCAACACAGCTCAAGGAATGCTTTAGGCGCGTCTGGTTGCAGTACTGGCGCACCCCTTCGTACATTTACGCCAAATTATCACTGGTCACCATCTGTTCTCTCTTCATCGGCTTCACGTTTTATCGAGCAAAGACCACTCTGCAAGGGTTGCAGGATCAATTGGTTTGTGTCGGTAGTTGCGTCCCCGCTCTTTAGCTGATATTTTCCGCAGTTCTCGATCTTCATGCTCCTCGTGCTCTTCGGCAATCTTAGTCAGCAGATCATGCCTCTCTTTGTAGAGCAACGATCCCTGTACGAAGCCCGGGAACGCCCGTCCAAGGCATATTCATGGGTGGCCTTCCTCCTTGCGCAAGTTCTTGTCGAGATACCTTGGCAAGTACTCTGCGCGCTGCTGAGTTTTGTCTCCTGGTATTATCCCATCGGCCTCCATCGCAATGCCATTGCTGCTCACCAAACCGCGGAGCGCGGAGGACTCATGTTCCTCGTACGTCTGCTCCCTTTACTTGTGTCGCATATATCTGATGGCGACGCAAAGAATATTTTGGCCTTCATGTTGTTCACTTCTTCATTCTCCCAGATGCTCGTAGCTGGATCCGACACCGCAGAGGCAGCTGGTAATATTGGGAACCTTCTGTTCTCGCTTACACTCCTCTTCTGCGGTGTCCTGGCTGGGCCGAAGACTCTGGGGTGGTGGGTGAGTACCAGGCCTTTGTATCGCGTTTCTTGGTCTAATGGTGCAACTAGGTTTGGATGTACCGAGTGTCCCCCTTCAGTTACTTGGTGGGAGGTATGCTGGCGACCGGAGTAGCAAATGTCAATGTCACGTGCTCGGACATCGAGCTCTTGACGATAGACCCCGTCAGCGGTCAGCAGTGTGGGGATTATTTGCACCATACATGCAAGTCGCCGGCGGGTCCCTCCTGAACCCCAATGCCACGAGCGCCTGCCAATTCTGCACTGTGGCGGACACCAACACTTTCTTGGCAAATATCAATATTTCCGTGCGTTCCATTCCTCTCATGAGACGTTTGAACTAAGTTCTGATAGTACTCGGAACGGTGGAGAAACTTTGGGATTATGTGGGTCTACATTGGCTTCAATGCGTTCGCAGCGTGCCTATTGTATTATTACGGCCGTGTGCCCAAGGACAAAAAGACGAAGCAGGCCAAGAAGGAGGATTAGATACATGCGCTTCTATGGACATTTTAGATTCTGGATTTCCTTGTTTTGTACATACACTACTGTACTAATTACGGACTGTTGCTCTTAGGCGCTCGTCGGAATGATCTGCCAACTTGTTCTCTAGACACAACCTGCTCTCGACTCTGACGACTTGGACAATATCACCACTCGACTCTGAAGACTCGCACAATGTCACTTGAACTCTCGACGATCCTGGGCGACAGTCCAAGCTACAGCATTCGAGCAGTGCCCATCGCGATTCTCTGGCCACGGCGACACGGCTGGCATGAAGGCGCCACGGGCATCGCACGGTGACCTTGGCATGCCCGTGTTCCAATTCGATGCATCCATACATATACCTCTTGGGAAGCAGTCAAAAGACCAACTCATTCAACGACCCAAGCCATCCCTTCAATGCTGAACATTCTAGGTGGGTCGCCTGCCCTCAAGTTCCAACAACTTGCCAACGTTCCTAACTCCTTCGCCGACAGTCGTCCATGGCTACGTGCAGAGCGCCGCCACCGTAGCACACAATACTCGCAAGCTCCGAGAAGCTTTAGAAGGCGTCGCCATCCTCCACTACGTAGACGGACCCAAAGGGCACTTGTTTTCTTCCTCCCGACCATGGTGGCACCTCGGCGAACATCTGGAATTCGACTCGTCTCGCAACGATGGGAGGTGGGAAACCGTCGTAAAATGGTGGTCGGACGAATTGTCTGCTCGTAAATACGACGGCATCATTGGACTCTCGCAGGGCAGCGCAATGTCCGCCCTCCTGGTCTCTATGATAGCACACCCGGAGCGTGTACCTCACTTTCAGCCAGCGCTTGAGCAAGATTTCAAGTTTGGTATATTCTGCTCAGGTTGGTCGATTCATTTAATTTCCCTCTTGCAGCCTTCATAATTTTCAGGATTCGTTTCGCACAAATCGCCCCACGCGGAAATATACGAAAGACTCGATCTCCCTACGTTGCACAGTCAGTCGTCTTTTCTCCATTTTCCCGAGCAGTCTGTGATATATCTGCTCTGCAAGCTGTGGATGACAACGACATGGTGGTCGGCGCTGACCGTACTCTGGAGCTTCAGACAATGTTTACCAATTCCGTGCTCCACCGTCATCATGAAGGTGTGTAGCATCCATGTCGTGAAGGCGAGAGACTGACCTTTTGCAAGGGCATTCGATACCCGTTGGAGGCAACTTTCCTGCGGTGTTTAGAGAGTTTATCCTTGCCGCGACGAGGCAGTAGCACGATTATTAGTTCACTCGAGGACACATTCAGAGTATAATATCAATTCACATTGATACGGTAGAGTAGTTAACACAGACACAAAAACAGTAGCAAGAAGAAAAAGAGAGCGCTCGAGAGACAGACTATGGGTACAAGATATGCGTGTGGATGCGTCTACTAAATGCAGTGTGAGTGATTGTCTCGTATCGTGTCTATGATGAATGCGTATAAAGATGAAATCAGTCCAAGCGAGAATCGTTTTGCAATACAGTGGGGGTATCGTAGCCAGATTGTTGGTGTATCGCAAAAAGCAGACTGATGGTGGTTGTTGCTCTCGTCGTAGGCATGGCCCCGTCTATACGTCAAGGAATAGTACGGTAAAGCGATCGGGGGGATTAGGGTGGTGTAAGATATTGGGGCAGTCGACGTGAGCAAGCGTCAAGTTTCATCAGAAACGAAAAAGAGACGAGACAATTTTGGTCGTGAAGTAGATGCATCGGAGAGGAATCGTGCGGGCATGGTCATAAGTCCGGTCTCGAGACGGTCGAACAAAAGTGGGGGGACAAGAATGGTCGAGGTTCAGCATGGGGAATGGTTTTCAAGTGAAGCATAGAATGGTCGGCGAGTGAAGCAAGGGCGAGGCATGGAATGGGGAATAGGGTGGTCATGCGCAAGACTGCGCATTTACCACCACGATCCTCCGCCTCCTCCGCTTCCACCACCACCGTAGGAAGAGGCACCGCCACCGTATGAGGCGCCGCGGCTTCCGTAGCCTCCTCCTCCTCCACTGGAGCCGCCTCCGCCTCCACCGCCACCGTAACCTCCGCCACCGCCTCCACCGCCAAATCCATTGCTGGAAGAGCGGTAGTCACGCCCACCGCGGCTAGCACCACGACCTCCGCCACGACCGCGACCACGGAATGAGCTACCGCCGAACGACGCCTCATGGGCGACGGTCTCGAGCCAAGGAGGGATTTCTTGGTTCGCCTCGCGCAGAAGCTCAACAAGCTCACGGACAATGTTCTTGTTGCCGCGGTTGAAGAAGGCAGTACTGACACCAGTGTTGCCAGCACGGCCAGTACGACCGATGCGGTGGACGTAGTCGTCGATGTCGCTGGGGAGATCATAATTGACGACGTGGGTGACGTTGGGAATGTCCAAACCACGGGCGGCGACAGCCGTGGCAACCAGGATGGGCGTGCGACCAGTACGGAAAGTCTGCAATGCCGTCTCACGCTCGCGCTGAGTACGGTCACCGTGGATGGAGGTGGCGGGGAGGTGGTTGCCCATGAGGAAGTCGCTCAGCATGTCTGCCATGCGCTTCGTCTCAACGAACACGAGGGTGAGACCCATGTTGCCCTCCTTGCCGTCCGAAGCGAGAATGTCGAGCAGGACACTGCGCTTGTCTTGGTCCTCGACGTACTCGATCTTCTGAGTGATGTTCTCCGAGGTACTTCCAACGCGACCGACGCTGAGGAAGATGTAGTCCTTGAGGAAGTCTTTGGCGAGCATTTGAATGTCACGAGGGAAAGTTGCGCTGAACATGAGAGTCTGGCGCTCCTTGGTTCCCGGCATGTCCTCTCCCTGCACGATGCGGCGAATCTGGGGCTCGAAACCCATGTCGAGCATGCGATCAGCCTCATCAAGCACGAGGTACTTGATGTTGGCGAGACTGATGCGGCCACGCTCGATGAGGTCGACAAGACGACCAGGGGGTAGCGCTCAAAAGATCGCATCCACGCTCGATCATGCGAAGCTGCTGATTGATGTCTGCACCGCCATAGACAACGGCGGGGCGGACCCAGGACCGGTACGCGAATTTCCGAGCCTCCTCGTGGATTTGGGAAACAAGTTCACGGGTGGGGGCAAGGATAAGAGCGGTAGGGAACGCCTTGCGAGAGCGAGAGTAGCCGAGATGGGACTGGGGCTGCTCCGGGGGCGGGCGAGGGCCATCAGCGAACGAAGCCGAAAGGATGGGGAAGAGGAAACCGCCAGTTTTGCCGGAACCGGTCTACCACGGAAAGATCAGCACATCTGACATTTGTATGATGCATGAAAAAAATCTCACCTGCGCACATGCCATCAAATCTCTACCGCCGGCGACGATGGGAATAGAGTACTTTTGGACAGGAGTCGGGCTGGTGTAGCGTGCGTAGCCGATGTTCTCGAGGAGAACAGGGGTCAAGAGGAGGCGAGGTGAACTCGGTGACGGGGTCGGGGACCCCGGAGCCGGTGGCTTCGACAGGAATGTCGTCGTATTTTTCAAAGTTGATACCAGTGTGCTGCTTGGAGGGATCGGTAGGGTCACCGAAAAGCTCCTTCTCGGTACGCATGTTGCGAGGACCAGGAATATGCTTGCCATCCTTCCAAATACCATACCCGAGATTCGCCCCTTGGGACTGGGAGGGACCCGAGGACCAGTTAGGGGAGCTGTTGGAGCCACCCCAGTTGCCGCTGCTGGCACGAGGGGACGAATTGTAACCACCGCGACCGCCTCTATCAAAGCCATTCGACCCCCCGTAGCCGCCACGGGAAGGCGGGGTCGAAGAGCGGGAATCAGTCCAGCCGTTTCTGGCGGTGAGTCAGCAGGTGGCAGAAAAAAGACAAAGAAAAGGCGTACCCGTTGGAAGGGGGAGGAGGAGAAGAAGCAGCCCGCTGCGCGTTCCTCATATGAGGAGGAACATAAGCAGACTTGGTGAGTCCAATATCAGCTGGAAAACGACAGATGAGCGACAAAAAGGCGGGGAAAAGGACAGCGGACACACCGAAACGAGTCTCAAGACCCGTAGAGTCATTTACGATTCCATTTGTCATATTACGGTGAAAAACGGAAAGAGGATGTCTTGTAGCGTCGAAAAGAGAGAAAAGTCGTTCAGTCTATGTGATGGTCGAAACCAAGAGGCGATGAAAATTGACACTGCCAGCGGGATCAAAGATTACACAGCCAAACAACCCCACAGCAGCACCAATCGAGCACCAACATGGTGCGTCCATCTTCTCGAACCAAAAGAATGCTTTTGTCCGAAATCCACTTCCCGTGCTTCAGGATTATCCCAGCCTCAGTTTTCACGACCACCCTGTGGCATTTTCTTACCGTCCTAGACGCAAAGACGACTCCGAAATTGTCATTGTCTGGCAAGGAGGATTCAGGAGTGCAGGTGAAGTTTGAACCGTGAAACTGGTTACTGAGTCCTGACACGGAGACTCTCGGAGACCCTGTCGGACATATTCCGTGTGGCAGTGCTGGGGGATTTAAGGTTATCACTGAGACAAAGAGAGAGACAAAAGGGACTCCTGCTTCTTTCTTAACACGCTCTCTCTCTAGATCTCTCTCTCTCTTCCCGCCACCACTCTCCACCTCGACGATCTTTTTCAGAAAATGCCCCGACCAGACCCGTCAGTCCCTTCGTTCCAAATGATCCTCAAATCCACTGAATGGGTCTATACATAGGAAGATCCACGGAGATGTCCCGGGGACCTCCGTTGGGCTGCTATTCGCAGATCGTAGCGATGTTTACGCCTCAGGAATTCATGGCACCATAGAGGCCGGCATCTATCGCTCCGACGATCCAGATGGCGCATATTCCATCGTCTTAAATAAAGGGTATGAGGACGACGATGATCAGGCCGAGACAATGTAAGTGGCAACTGTCTTCCTTGTATGCACTTCAATTCTGTTTCTAGAATCTACACTGGTGAAGGTAGCACAAATTCCTTTGGTCCACAATCAGCTTCATTCTGCTTACAGGGAAAGGCAAGCCCGCGAACGGTGAATCGGTAAGCCGTCTTGACAGCCTTGGATACATTTTCTGAACGTCGTGAGCAGACGAAGCCTGGAAAGGCCCAACAAGGCCACCAGGACATGAAGTCACCCGGAAACACGGCGCTCCAGCGCAACTGGCGCTCTGGGCGTCCGGTCCGCGTCATTCGCGGTCCCGAGGGCCATATTCGCTATTCACCCGCCGCAGGGTTCGTCTTGTGCTCTCAAGCATCACCTTGCGCTAATCTCGCTCGCAGTTACCGTTATGATGGCCTCTACTATGTGACAAAGGTATGGGAATCGATTCTTTCATGCCAACATCCGCGCTCACAATGTCCAGGTCTGGATGGAAGTGGGCAAATCTGGTTACAAGATGTGTAGATTCGAGCTCGAGGTGACTTCCGTCTGTTTTCAAGGGGCATGCATACTGACATGCACTCACCCAGCGCGCGACGGACCTTGGGCAGGACCCATTGCCCCTCCACATCACCGGCGAGAAACCCGAAGACAAGTTCTGGTCTCCGGATGGTGTCGAGATGCTCGCAAATCGCAAGAAGCAGAAGATCGAGAAGCGGCGATCTTCACGAGGATCTGAGGATTCCCCTAACGGAACCTGTCTCAAAGCAAGAGAAGTTCCGGGAGATTGCAGGTCGGAAGAAAATACCTCTTGGCATGAGCTTCAAGCGCAACTCCAACTGAGGGTTGAATCCTCCATTTTCATACTATGGTGCAGGCACCCATGTACTCTTATAATCATAATCAATCTTCAGCTGCTTGCTTCGTCTCCACTGCACCAGAAAGACTCCCCTCTGCAACAGCCTCAAGAGTGGCTGCTATCCCGGCAGGCTCTCCGGCACTCTCGGCGCTCGACTGTCGCGCCGCCGGCTGCACGCCCTCCACATCCGTCCCCTTCAACCACTCCATCTCAATCTCCACATCAACTATCGCAGATCCCACTCCAACCGGAAAATCACATTCCTTCCGCGTCAGCGTGATTTTCGTCGGCGGCGGGGGTGCTTCCCCCGGCGCAGGGGGTGGCTGCGGCATGTGAAACGTCGGGATGAGCCAGATCCAGCACATGAATATCTGCATTAACTTGAGTCAACAAATACGCATTAGATATTGAGATTCAATACCTGGCCCATGTAGACCTTGACGCGAACCTCACGCCCCGCATCGAGGACCACACCGCGCTCTTTGGCACTCTGCGTGACGTCGTACATCGAATTGGCTTCCGACGGCGGGACATCGACCTCGAGTTCTTCCACTTTCGGCACACTCTCGGACATGGAGAGTTGGTCGCGAATGTGTACCCAGCCGCTTTCCGTCAGAGGATGTAGCGTATATGTCAGCAGTTTTCCATCCTGGAAAGAATGTCAGTGAAGGAGGTGTATAAGAAGTTGACACTGACCTCGGTCGTAGTCTTCTTTGAATCCTCATCACCGGTCGCACCAAGACGGGCAAAACTCCTGACCATCTTCTTACCGTCCCACTTGCCCTTGTCATCAAATGTTTCCCTCAACTCATGCCCATCCATGCTCTCCGAGCCTTTCCGCTTTTTACCCATCTTGCCGCTCTCATGACGCGTATGGGCCTCCCACTTCTCCAACAGCCCCACGAGCTCGTCATTATACCGCGCAAGCGATACCCATACAGGACCTCTCCCTGTCGGCACAGTCGACCCCGACTTGCCAATGTTCGCGCGATCGATCACGGCCGTAGCCGCACGCACGAGATTCAGCTTCATCGCTCCCACCTCGTGCATGCGGAGCGTAATCCTTGTTAACCGGACCTTGGGCTTCGCCCGGGGACTGGGTGACGACCAAAGATGGTCGGGCGCCGCGTGGCCAAGGAGGAGCGCCCAGTAGTGCAGCCACCGCCGTTGGCTCGGAATACTGACGCCTGGTTTCGATGTCTCGTTATCGTTGGCAGGCTTCATCCGCCGAGCGGTGTGTAGGTCCAGCACGTCTTTGAGCAAATCCGGAAATGTTTTTGAAGTAGGTTTAGGGGATTCAACGACGGTTTCGAGCGGCACGGTCGCGTCTTCGTGCTCAATCGCTTTGATCACCTCATTCGTGCGGATTTCAGCCCACTCGGATGCACTAGGGCTTCTTTGTAGCTTCGGGGCTTCATCGCAAGACAGCAGATATGTGCAAGCGAGGGTCCCCGAGCGCCCCTTGCCGGCTACATGAACATTTAGCATACAAGAAGATGTCGGGAATGACTGAATACCTTTGCAATGGAGCACAATAACCCGGTCCGGGGAGCCGTCTAGCCACTCTGCCATTTCTCTCGCGGCCAGGGGCATAATAGCCAGGGGAGGTGCACTGTAACATCTAAGTCGAGTACAGAGTATGCCGGCAACACACACACTGGTGGTCTGGGAATGGATATCGGCTGACACGGCCGTCGAAGAAGCTCGCAGAGTACGAATTCTCTCGCATAGGACAGAAATTGAACACCCAGAAATTCTTGCCAGTGTCGGTGCTCGAGGAATTTCTTGACTGCGTCGCGATCGTTTCTATAAAAGCTCTCGAGTCCTTCTGCGGGGTAGCCCATGATTATAATGCGGTCTGTGAGATAAACGAGATCTTGGACCAGTGTGAACTTGGGGTTCCAGGGTAGATTCAGGTCAGACCGACCTAGCTCGAGGTTGAGGTTCGTATCTTTGAACCGGGCTTTGTTACCAGAGACCAGGCGGCGAATGTAGTCAGTCATGGTGGTCGATAATGAAATTCGAGGCCAAGTCGAAAGACGTCATTGAAGTGACATGGGTGGCGGTGTATGCAAAATAACGCCAAATGTGCTAAGAATACAATGTGATGCGTGAGCCTGCTACTTGCTCCAGAATATGAACCATCGCGCAATCCGGCCGCGCACATCCGATGAGGACCCAAATATGACCACCGGCCCCCAAGCGACCAGGAGGAGGGAGACATAGTGTGTCGCGAACTTGGTCTCACGGTGTAGCGCAGCATCGACGACGCTCGACAACATGTCAACGGGAAGCGAGAGGGAGAACAGACTATGCAAGGCCACATGAGCACTGTACAAGATGTCTGGTGAATCAAGACGCACAGTTGGAACACGAGTAGTCGAAATATATGCGGCGTGAACTTAGTTACGTGGGCGACATGCGATACTCCTGGAAAAAGAATCAGAATAACAGGGAGAAGACACGGGAACAGACTCACGAGATGGCGCCCTTTCCGTATAACTCAGTCGATATGTCTGGTCATCCTCCTCCTCCGGATTCTTGACCTCCAGCCCTGCAGTCCCATGCCCTTCGCTCGTGTCGGGAAGACTAGGTTCGCTGTCATCCAGCCACGGAATAGAGCCTGGCGTTATATCAACGCTGGTCGACTGTGATGGCTTGCGGCGTTTATCGGGAACGGGCGCAAAAGTAGGCAGGTTCGACGACGCGATCGACACTGCATCATCGTCATCCCATCCCGAGTTCGGGTTGGGGTCACTGGGCGGAGGAGCCGGCGTAAACCCGTGGGATATAGATTGTAGTTTCTGAAAGACGCCACGCGATGTTTTAGACTGCATAGGGAAGGACTCCTGGACAGGTGCGCGACTTCCATCGGCTGCACGACGCATTTGACGGGGAATGTCGGTTTGATCGCTGCGAGCACGCTCTACATGCTGCAGAGTCGTCATAACCCGTCTGATACAGGTTACTGGAAATGTAAGCTGAAGGGACGAATAAGGCGACAGCTGGGCCAGAGTGCGCAATCGTCCGAATCCTAGAGCACATTAACGAACAGCTCCTTCTCTTCCGGATGAGCTCTTACCAGAGGGGATCCATGGCATCACAATACATACCATCCGCTGGCTGGACGGCATCGTATTTGATAATGAGAACGACCTAGTACCAGCGAATTCAGGACAGGATAAAGGACACAAGGGACAAGGTATATGGGTCGCCATCGGAACGACCTAGATTGGAGATGAGCTCAGAAAATGGGTTGAGATAAAAGCACCTACTCCTCGATATTAGGCCACAGCTTTGGCCGCAAAATATGTAAACTGGTTTGGATACACCAGGCCATGCAAACGCCCCCAGTCTCATAGATAGCGGTGTTCATTATGATCGCCTGGGCTACGACATCCTTTGAGCGTCCGAAAACTGCAGAATGGAATGCAAGTATGTACCTATGCAGAACGACCTCGGCATAGCAAACGGGTCCAGTCTCCAGATCATCCCTTTGAAAATTTAAGGAAAAATTGAACCAAGTACTTAGCGCCTGTCCATAGAAAGAACGAGAGTCTCACCAATGCAGAACGTGAACTCAAGGATGGTTAAAGCCACACAGAAAGAAATGGGAATCCATTGGCTTCCAACGAGGGCACCGAGTGCAAGGAGCGTGAAACAAGAGCCAATAGTACCTAGCGGGCGTCAAGGATGGACAACAGCAACAGCGATAGCAGAAAACATACCCAAGATGGCGAGAACAAACCATATCAGCTTGAGGGCGAAAAGCATCTCTCAGGGGAAGCAGACCCCAATGGGGAGCACGAAAAAAGAGGCGACGACGACCGCAGGAAGGAGAACCGGGGTTAAGTACATTATCTCCAAATTTTTAAGCGAAAATGATCAGCACTAGTTCTTGATTCGCGGTCGATATCTTGGAGCTAGCTTGCCAACGGGTCCCGATTTAGGTGTTTCCGGGGTCAAGTGCACGATGAGCGGGCGTGAACTCGGACGAGGGAGTGAGACGGGGCGCGAAAGGCGCGTCGGGAGGCGTCGGGTCCATGCATAAGGAAAGCCTCCAGTTTCAGAGTTTCAGTCAAGTCGCCTCGTGTATACCTTTGTTTTGGCCAGATCGGGAACAAGATGACCCTGCTTTCTTTCCTCGTTGTCGAAGACTTGCAGGTTTGAGTGGCCGTACCCCGAGCAGGACCTAGGCCTTATTCTTATTCTGCAGCTGCCTCCTGCCTTCACCGTCCGGAGTTCTGATTCCATACAACGAGCCCTCGACCTCGCCTTCGAACGCGACTTTTCGCACATTCCGGTCCTGGACTCGAAGAGTAAACCACTGGGATATATCGATGTGCCCGGCCTGAAAGCCAAATGGCAAGCAGGGAATGCAGACCCAGTCCGTCGTATCCCAAGTCTCCCGGAATCGTCTCATCTTTGTAGAACGACAGAGTGGTCGACTACATGAATAAATTTCAGCGTCGAGCATCGCACCCGTACACGCTTATAACACCAGCCACGCCCCTCACCGAGCTGGAGGAGTTTCCTAAAGAACAACATCTTCGCCATTGGTCGGTCCCTGCAACGGTCTTCCTTGCACGTTCCCTAATCCTTCAACAGTTACTGACCAAAAACGCCAATTCGTCCTGGGCCTCGTAACCGCTCAAGACTTGGAGACGTTCAAGTCCTGTGACTGCTCCAAGATCGTAGACTCGCATTCGGTGTACAATGTCAATATTGTATTTTTTACGCTAATCGGACGGCTCGGCTTCTCAGTTATAGCGTCTCGAGCTCTTGGGTCTCCGACAGTCCATTCAGAAGACGTCCTTCCATCCCTCCATCCACCAGAACGACCTGCCCGGAGATGTGCCCAGAGATCTTTGTGGAACACAGGCAAACGACCTGAGTTGCGATATCCCATGGCTCTGCCGGTTTCTTCAGGGGTACGCTACCGAGAAAAAAACATCATTTCTTTGGCTCGAGGATGACATTGATTCATACGTTGCAAGAGCCCGGTGAACGAAGATTGGGTCCTTCAATTTCTCCATTTTCTTCGGGGTCCTGACCCAACCCGGGGCAACGGTATTCACCCGCGCCATTGGTGCGATTTTGACGATCTCGTTTTTGAGCGACAGCGTCAGTCCGTACATTATGGCTTGTTGCGGTATCAATCCCTGTGCAGAAGAAAAACGGTCCACCCACCGCTTTTACTGGCGGCATAATCAGCATGGCCAGCTTCTCCATACTTGCCCGCCGTTGATCCAACGAAAAGGATATTGGCCTTGGATTTTACTTGATCTGGGGCGGAGCTGAGCTTTCGCAGATATTCCCTCGCCACCAAGAATGACGCTGTGAGATTCGTGTCGATCGTGCTTTGCCATCGCTCAAGCGACATGTCCACCAGCAATTCGTCCGGTGGCGAAACACCATGATTGACGACGAGGATCCCCACAGGCCCAAAGGGGCCGTCGTTGAATAGCCGCTGTACTTGATCTTCCACGGACAAATCAGCTTGTACGACGCGCAGCTTCTCTTGAGGTAGTGCACTCAGAGTTCCCGCATTATTGTTGTACTGCGCCGTAACTCGGGCTCCCTGTTCTTGTTTGCACTTTGGAGCCGATAATTTTTCTTGGCCAAGTTGGCTTACCCAAAAACAAGCGAGCGATTTCTATACCTATTCCACCGCTTGCGCCTGGTTACGCGGTGGTGCGGTGAGTCGGACCACCATGTGCAGCGAAGACGCACACACCGGTGATGAGAACGTGCGTGTCCTCAAGATCAAGGTCCATGATGATGGTGTAGGCTGGTTTGAGGCTGGTGTAGGATAGAGTCACTGAGTGGTGTGGATTTCGGGGTCCCGCTCCGTTCCGTCGCCCATGTGCCGATCAATTGCCATTTAGGAAGTACAACGCTCATGGACTGATATGGTAATTTTCCTTAGTAGTCCTCCAGAGTTCCGTCGGAGGCCTGTCGGTTCAGTAGACGCCCTAAAGTCACCGTCATTAGATGTTTAAAAAATATTTATGTAAGTGGGAGACGGTTACCTTCCATCCCTCCTTCGACCATCAAACATTGGCCAGTGACATGGCCGGACAACTTTGCTGACGACAAGACGGCGATTTGGGTCGCAACGTCCCAGGGTGATGCAACCTTCTTGAGTGGTGTTCTACCGACGGATGAGTTTCATTGGAAAGTACGGGGAAGAAACGTACGAAGCAAGGGCACGATACACAATGACAGGATCTTTGAGTGCTTCCTCGGCCATTGGAGTTTTGACCCTACGTGATCTGAACAATTGTCTCCAGACTCGGGTGGCGAGCTCACCATCCAGGAGCCACACAATTTACCCTGCCTTGGGCAGCGATCTTGACAATCTCGTTCTTGAGCGATAGTGTCAGTCCGTACATCAAGGCTACAATGTCTGAGAAAGCACAACAAGATAACTGGATTCAGCTCACCGCTCTTCGTACTGGCATAATCTGCATGCCCCGCCTCGCCGTACTTGCCCGAGGTCGATCCAATGAACAAGATGGAAGCCTTCTCCTTGAGTGCCTCGGAGGCCAGCTCAAGCTGGCGGAGATACTCCCGGGCGACGAGGAACGAGGCCGTGAGATTAGTGTCGATCGTACTCTGCCATCGCTGGAGGGACATGTTCGCCACGGGCTCGTCCGCCGTGGGCCATACGCCGTGGTTAATGATGACGACTTGCACTGGCCCCAAAGCGCGTTGTGCCTCTGTGAATACGCGTGCAGTGTCTGTCTCGTTCGAGAGGTTACCCTGTGCTGGAAAGACCCGTTCCGATCCAAATTCTTCGACCAACGGGGCGATGGTGGACGCAGTTGTGTTGTAGTGAGCGGTCACTTTGGCTCCTTGCTCTGGTTGTCTTCAGACGAGGCGCCGGGGGATATAGTTCGTTGCCTACGGAGAAATACACGCGCAGCTTCAAGGCCGATTCCACCGCTCGCACCAGTGATGAGGACATGAACGTCTTGCAGTTCGAGATCCATTGCGCAGGAAGGAAGGAAGGAGTAACTTGCCCGGTCCCACACTGCTACACCCTCTCGACCAGTCGAAGACGCGGGCTGCCGACGGAAGGAGTCGAGAAGTTGATCTTGAGGTCATGTGGACGCGCCGCGAGTCGTCAGTGAGAGTTTGCCGGTTCGGCGCCTCTATCGGAGTCTAAATGCCCAACCAACCCTCAAACTCGATCGCGTTCTTTTTCCTTCTCCCTCATGTCGCCGGTCGCCTTTCTCGATTTGTCCTTCCTCTTCTCCATATTCTTCCTCGCCGCCCTGGCTACGCCCAGCAGAATGAAAGCGAAAGTGCACTACCCGCAACACCCCTCGTCTCCAAACATTTCGCGTACCCAAGTGGAATAGTACGCGCCGTTCTCGCTTCCAACCATCTCGCTCTTAGCCTTCGGGTTTGTTCCAGCCCTACCAAGTAGATCCAGATCCAGACTCTCAATCCGTGCGCGGGCCCCAGATGGGGTACAATCTCTGCAACGCGACCACCGAAGGCCCGACGTCTGAATGTCAGACTCTGGTGATGAACAATGCGAGCGGTCAGTTTTGGGTCGCGATTTTGACTACCCGCTGACCCTCCACCGAAGATTTCTGCGTCTGGGCACCAATGATGCCTGACAGCACCATAGCGGATACCGAAGGCGTGGAAGTGGCCTGGTGCTCGATGGCCGGACGTGGCACGCGTCTGATACCTCCTGGCGCATTGCAGGGTGTCCAGTTATGAGGACCAGCGCATATGTCCAGGTTTGAATCCGTCTTTTTCTCTGTGTTTCGTGGGTTGACTTGTTGAAGGTGGTTGGGTACATTGACCAGACGTTGATCAACATGCAAACTGACGATGCTGGAGGCGAGCTGGGTACGTTTGACGCGTCGTTATTGAATTCGACTGAATATTTGCTCAGATCCACACGGTGCTGGTTCGTGTAACGCCCTCCAATACCTGCCGTTATTCTAATTCTTTCTCGAGATTTCCGCGGGAATCCTCTCGGCGCGCTGGTCTACTCGAACGCATGGAGCAACGACAGCGACGCATTTACCCAGGTCATCGAATGGCACAAGTGAGCCGACTATTGAATGCCCCGTCGCAGAACTGACAACTCAAACAGCTTCATGGGCGGCAACCAGTTCTGTTTCAAGGCCTGTGACCCGACCAACCCCAACGCATCTCTCTACTGCAACCACGTCTACGACCGCATGGGATGCGACTACAACGCACCCAACGACGCGCAGAACGGGACCTTTGAGTCGTGTCAGGGGGATGTACAAGATTTCCCTGGCGTCTACACCGTGAATGGGACCGCCGTCACATATACGCAGCCGCCAAAGACTTTGGGGCCGATTACCACGGTGCCATATGAGCCGAGAGTTCCCGCCAGCAGCAGCTGCACAACGTATGCCAGCACCGATTTATTCGAGGCGTTGGAGGCGGCAATGTCCACTATGAGTGCATCTAGTGCGATTCCAGGCGCGGTGCCTACTGGTGGTCCTGTGGGTTATAATAGCGCGACGTTGCGGTTCGCGGGTGCGAGTGCTAGTGGGATGCCCAGTCCGACGGGAACGCCTAGTGCGGCGCGCGGGTTGAGCGTGAATGTATTTTTTGTTCTTGGGGCCGTGTTGGCGGTGGTGGCGGTTGGATTGTGATTTCGTTTCTACTTTCCTGGGATTTGGGCACTGTACTATTACTCACTGCATGTCTTGTAGCATTACTACTCTTGTATACATGCTATTGTTTCGGAGAACTTGGTGGAGCAGTCACAGAAGAGATTCACTCTGGCCATTGCGTGCGGATAAAATTATAATTGCCCAGAGGTAAAGACATGCGTTTCTATACAATACATACAATGTCCAATGCTATCCGTTCATCATGGTTTAATGCAAATCTTGAGCGCGCCGCGGCTGTTCATCTTGTCGAGCGCAGCCTGGTAGTCCTCGAGCTTGAAAGTGTCGGTGACCATGCCCTTGACGCGAACCTTGCCGCTGTCGAGGTAGGCGACGGCACGGGGGAAGCAGTATGTTTGCGAGAAGGAGCCAATGATCTTGATTTCGTCGCCGAAGATCTACACGTTTGTTAGTGGGAATGTATTGGGGAGAGGGAAGTGGAGCAGACCTTTGACGGTGGCCAGTGCACGAGCGCCTTGTTCTCATACACGCCGTAGATCATGAGCGTTCCACCGCGGCGGACGTAGTTGATACTCTCGTTCGCAAGCTTCTCCACACCCGTCGCCTCCACCACCACGTCAAACCCGTAGGGGTTGTCCTCCTTCAATTTGGCCCACTGCGCCTCGGGGTTTTGTCTGTCGAGCTCGATATACTCGTCACCGGCGTCGAGGTCTTTGGCAATGTCCATCTTGATGCCCTTGTTGGCGGCGATGACGACGCGGGAGGCACCATTGAGTTTGAGGAGCTGGGCGAGGATGAGGCCAGTGGGGCCGGCGCCGAGGAGGAGGACTTCGATGCCGACTGGGGGAGCGAGTTTATCGAGGCCGTGGATGGCGCAGGCGGCAGGCTCGAGCAGAGTAGAAGTCCTCGTCACTCAGGTTGTGAATCTTGTAGAGCTTGTTTTGTTTGCTGCGAGACGATGAGGGCAAGTCCTCTCTCAAAGTTGAGAGACTCTACTAGACAATGTACTCTGCAAAGCCACCATCCTGCGTTACACCACGAGCGTTGAAGTCTTCACACAGCAGCGACTGTCCGCGTCTGCAATAAAAGCAGTTGTCGCACTGATCGTCGAAAGTGTTAGCCGCGGCGATGCGGGCGACGATTAGATGGATCTCACGGTGATACCAACGTCGGCGACGCAGCGATCGCCCATGGAGAAACCCTTGACATTCTTTCCCATCTCGACGATCTTGCCAATGGCTTCGTGCCCGGGAATCAACTGCGTCGAGAGTCAGTGTTACTCGATGGGACTTTAAAAAGGACGTACAGGGAATTTCGAGATAAACTCGCCTGCAAGAAAGATGAGAAGAGGAGGATGGGGATGGAGGGCAGGACTTGCCATCGTGGATGTGCCCATCTGTAGGTCAGAGTCAGTGACGCGTCGAACAGCGTGAAAGACGCGCGTACCTGTTCCGCAGACACCACAGCAGCTGACTTTGAGCAGGACGTCGTCGTCGCCGACTGTAGGGATGGGGACCTCCTTGATCTCAAAGTCCTGGGGCTGGAGAAGAGGGATGAGCAAGGACGAGGAGACGAGCATGAAGGGCACGCACGGCGTTGTACCAGAGAGCTTTCATGGTTCCTTGAGGCATGGTGGGCGAGTGTATAGAGTGGAAGGCTGGAGAGGATGGGAGATGGAAGAAAAATCAGAGAACAACCCCTCTTTTATATTCGCGCCTCAAGTCTCGGCATGTGGAGTGCCCTGTTCAGGCCAAGTCGACGCGGATTTCGTCTCATTTCGCCGATTTTCTGGCTCAAACTACGAAAATTGAAACGAGGCGGAATCAAGTCAGTCCTGAATCGTTTCCACAGAAATTCTAGGATATCCACCCGCTCAATGGCGCCCCTGCCTCTCATTTTGCCCAGTTCATCCTCGTCGACGTCATGCAAACGGCTCCACCATTGACGTAGTTCAGAAGATCTTTGCCGAGTGATATTGACACACTGTCGACGCGTACCAAACAATCAAACACTTTCTTCCGCCGTCCACCATGGACAACGCGATCCATGCACTCAAGCAGGCCGCGTCAAAGCACAAGAAGAATGCCGACGTCCAAACCGCCCTCGGGGAGCTCAACTCGATCGCGAGCTTACTCGTGAGTCGCGTTCATCTCTTCACGACGCGTCCTAAAACGATCTCCAGAAACTCTCTTCTTCTAGCAAGATCTCCAAAAGACTCACCGAAATCTTTACTGAAAAGTTCCATCCTCTTTTCGACGTCGCGCCCCTCCAAGCCCTCGACTTTTGCGCTGTCGTGGTCGGCATCGTGTTCAAGGAAAAGATCAAGCCAGCCCTCGATCCCAAGGTCCAGTTCGAGTGGGAAACGGCCATGAAACAAGTCATATCCACTGCATTGGTACGTTTCAGTCGCGTTTGCGCGTAAAATTAACACTGTGGACAGGATTTTCTCGAGTACAAGCCGTCCAGTGCGTAGTTTGTTCCGTCATCGATTCTTTCTTATATCCTAGCAGGTTCCAACAAGTCGGCTGCCAAGAAGCTGGTTACTGTCCTCTGCAACGTGTTCTATGGGCAAACCCCGTTGTACGAGTGGAGGAGCCCTACACTCATCTTTAATGTGCGTTTTCTCAAAATGTATGCGCGTTTTCCTGAGACATTTACAGATAAACGTGTTTCTGTCCGTCGTCGCGGCCGACCATATAGAAAGTCAACGTCTCCTGCGAAATGACAAGGTTTTGGGAATGTGAGTTGAGCTCTCTCGACAAATGACGCGTCTAATGTCTATTAGGAAACGCATGGGCTACGTTCTTTCTCAGAGCAGGGGTACGCTCTTTCTCCTGGACGCCAAACCTCTTCTCATCACTTCTTTCAGATTTCTACACCCTCGACTCGATCCTGATTCTCGTGGCGCCCATCATGCCGACCCGCGAAGCCCAAGCCAAGCGGACAGAGTTCTTGGACTCCCTCTTTCCCCCCGACCTGTTTCCGTGCAGCGCCGATGTCATCCGTCTCATCGAAGAGTATCGCCCCGAACACGACTGGGACGTTGTCGTGAAGGACATTGTGAAGTGTCTCGCAAAGACGGATATATCCTTGTGCGCCGCGTCTGTTTCTTCTGCGGGTTTGTTCTGACCAGCTTTGGTTCCCAGCCCCCAACCTGTCGAGTACAAGGAACCCCACGCGACGGGCTGCGAGTTGCCGAACATCATCTCGCCGATCTACGTCGATCGCGTCAGTCTGTTTGTCAATAGCGAGGCAGGTTGTGTTCATTTTTATGCATTCATTCTTACTTACTTGGTGGTCCGCAGGTTGATGAGATCCGCGACTGCTGCCAAATTCCGTACACAAGCATAGGGCGCGTCAAATTTGTCGATTCTGCTGACAATTATATACGCGTCACTGTGCATCTAAACGCTCAGCCGCTCATTGGCGCGCGTACGGAGTCGGTGGCGGGCAAGTACCAATTGTCTTTCACTGCCGAGGAAAGCGAGGTAGAAATTCTTGTGGATGCGTTGAAGGCGCGTGGGCAGGTGAATCTCCTTCCTTATATCCTTGAAAGATCTCGACTAATATTTCCTGTAGGGGTCCAAGATCAGCCAGGTAGACCGCAAGGTGTCGATGTTGGCCGAAGGGAATCTGAGCTTGGAGTTTGATTCCAGCGGAAGGAAGCCGGCGACGCAGGTGGCTCTCATACCCTCACGTCATCTTCAACTCCTTCTGACGCGTTGATAGCAAGAGAAGGTGGCGAAAGTAGAGCAACGTAAGTTCCCAAATTTCTTTCACGCTGGAGGGAGGTTCACGATACACAGTGTGGAAAGAGAGCAACGGTCTTGGAGAGCCTACGTCGCCTCTCGTTGCTGGCTCTTCCAGATCCGACTCGGTGCAAGAGGCGATTTACGGCGACGACTTGTCGGATATGTCTGATCGGGAAGATTCGCGGGCCCCTAGCAAACCCAAGTCAAAGTCCAAACCAAACTCGAAAGCGGAGGCGCCCCGCGTCGTGCGGATCGTCCAACCCTCGTCAGAAGACGAAGCGGAGCCGCCCATTGCGCAACCAGGGCGAAAGTCTGCACCGCGCAAGACCGCGTTGAAGAAGAAGATGGCTGTTGTCGAGTCTGAAGACGAAGAGGATTCGCCTCCGGCGACGAATCCCAAGGACTTCGGATTTCGAGCCGACGCAGCAGGAGCCGCCACGGGTCAGGAATGCGCCGACTAGGGTTACGCGTGGGGCGGCTGCTGCGAAGAGCAAGGATGATGAGTCTACGAGCGAAAAGGCTCCCGCCCCTGCTTCGACCTCAGTCCGGCGTCCTCGGGCTGCTGAAACGTCCGCCCCGCCCGTCGAATTGTCTGAGGATGAGATGGATGTCGATGGCGTTTCTGAAAAGCCGAAAGGAGAGGCTGGTGAGTCGATCTTTTCTTCTGTCGGGTAGAGCTGATCGGTGTCGCGTGCAGGTAAAGCGAAAGCAAAGGCCGAGCAGGAGAAGGGTGAGTTTTTTTTTCCGGATCGTGTTTCTTTCGCGGTGAAACTGATCATGAACAAAAGGGAAAGCGCAATCTGGAAAGCGCGCCTCTGATGCCGAATCGGTGCCGCCCAAAGCCGAACTCGCAGCCGAGAGCAAAATGCGTGATGATGAAAGTTCCCCTCTTCCACAGTCGCCGTCGTCCGAGCAAGAGATCGAGATGGAGGAAGTGCCCGGTTAGTATTACTTTTGAGTTGCCTTTTGTTTCGGTTTATTGACTGTCGACAGCGAGAGCCAGAGTCGACGTGGCAAAAGCAAGCAAGAGAACCGCGATGGACTCCAAGGACGACGAAGAGGAGGATCGAGACAGCCGACCAAAGAAGCGTTTGCGTACGCCACCCCCGGAAGAAGAGGCTGCTTCTCCACCTGCACCACCACGCCGTGCCTCTGCTATCGTATTCGGAACGAGCAACATCCCGCCGGCCAAGAAGCGCTATGGAGGCAGGAAAGGCCGGGTCTCGTCTCCTGCCGTTGACGCGGACGATGTTGATATGGATGTCGACTTTGACGAGATTCCTGCTCAACCTCATTCTCCTCCTCCTTCGCCAGCACCCGTCGTGGAGAAGAAGAAAGATAAGAAGCAGAAACAGCAACAAGAGCCTTCTGAGGCTGCGTCGAAAGGGCGCGTTGCTGCCATGAAGGGCAAGGCGGGGCAGAAAGTCGCTCCTGTTCCTGCCAAAGCGCTTCCGAAAGCAAAAGCTGTGCAGGTTGTTGAGAAGAAGAAGCAGACGCAGACTGCAGTCCAGAATGAGGAGATGCAAGAGGTCGAGGTCGGGCGTGTTCTCTTTGGCACTGCGCTCGTGTTGACATGGCTTTAGGAAATCGACAATCAAGTCAAGCCCGCGGCAAGAACCACAAGAGCGAGTAAGCCGGTCGAGGTGAATTTTCTGCTGCATTCTCGGCGTTGGGTTCCTCTAACAATGTGGCACCAGCAGCTTGTCAAGCCGAAACCGAAAACGGAGAAACCAAGAAAAGCGCCCTGGGAAGACATGCACCTACGGAAGAAGGCTGATGATGTTGTATCCTCGGATGGGCCCGCACCAGAATTGAATTCGTATGTCGAATATGAAGTTCCGTTGAAGGTAGGAAACATCACATTCGGTTCGCAAGCACTAACGCTTCGTATAGGGCTCTTCCTCTTCGGATCCTCCTCCCGCTCAAGACGAAGACGTTACTATGATTGACCCAGCTCAAGATGATCCGTTGCCCGAAGTCAAGAAGATTGTTGTGGAAAATGAAATCGAAACCCATGTTGATCAGACCACTTTTCTCCCTCCTGTTGTTGCAGACCCTCCTGTCGAGATTCTTCCCGTTGCTTTGCCTGCTGTCGTTTCCCCTCCCAGCCATATCGGCTTTGCAAAACCAGCTGTCGCCCAGCATCGCTCTCCTGTTATTGCCGAGACCAAACTTCCCCCTGCGATTGCTAAAATCAAGTTTGAACACGGCCACCTCTTCTCGCAATATCCAGCCTTCCACTTCTCTCATCCGCAAGCAACCGCTCACTTTGACTCCTGTCCATCGTCCGTTGTCACCCCCGAGCCCAGTTAGGCAGCCACCGACCCCTGCACGGCCTACCTGTCCGTCCTCAAGCCAAAGACGCTGATAATGCTATATCGCATCTAGCACCCCTTCCGGTTCGCCCAGAACCTTTCACCCCAGTGCAAAAGGACGTCTTTTCCGGAGCGCGACATGTTCCGCGACGCGCACTCACCTACAGTTTATCGTCATCATCAGGCCAGCGCACCGCGGAGGATGGTAACGGATTATCATGGTATGTGGATTCGGTCGCTCGATATCCTGTTGTGACCGACATCATTATTTAGCGAACGAAGACGATGAGTATCCCTCTGTTCGCGGCAGTCAAAAGAAGGAAGACTACATGCGGGACCTTCGCAATGTAAGATTTTACAACTTGTTTGATTCCACCTACTGAAACTTTCTGGTCTTCAGGTGTTCCAGGAGTTGAATGAAGTCGTACTGGAGAAAATAAGTATGGGTTTCGAGGATGTGTCGCATAATGCACGGATGGGCGCGACGAATCTCATTCAAAGAGCTGCAGTGGATATGGAGGCCATGTGCACCGCCAGGTTCGCCATACATATTCGTCTGTTTTCCACTGAGCTAACGTGAATCTTGCAGCGAGGACGTATTCAACCGCACAGTCGACCTCGCAGAGGCGTATTCTACTCAGCATCGCAACATCTTGCACGCCCAGGAGGATCTGCTCAAGAGCGCGGAGGCGATGGAGAACGAATTGGGTCAGATTATTCAGCACCACGACCGCCATAGTCTTTCGAAGAAGCTGCCTACAAAGCTGTTTACGCTTCCTGCGAGCGTGCTAAACCCTTTGCGAGCATTTTCATAGATACAATTCGAGGATACACTGCATGTACATTTGGGACTTTCAATTAGACATGGGCTTGAAGATAAAGGCGGGATTCTTCTCATCAACGAAGGCCCAAGTGAGGAGCTCCTTCCATCCTTTGGCCTTCCATTCATCGAACACAACGGGGAAAGGACCAACTGCATCGACGATCGAAGAATCGTGTGCGATGACAACGAGCACGTCGGGGCTTGCATCAAAGTTGAAGATTTTCTTGATCGAGTCACGAGCCGTGGGCGGGTCCTCGAAGAAGCCGTCATCAACAATGTCGAGCATGGGCTCCTTGCGAGCCGCAAGGTCAAACTCGCCGGCTGCGTTCACAGGTGAGAAGTGCTCCGCGGAAATGGAGGCACGGGTGGAAGCGAGGAGTGCGCCGGGGCAGGGGAATACTTTGTGCAACTGCTCGGTGGGACGGAGGATGCCGGGGTGGTGGCACGCGTCTCCGCCAAAGAACACGAAGGTGGTCGGGGTAACTCGAGCGAGGCCACATATGTGTCCCGCAATGTGCTAAAGAACAGATTAGAAGGGAATGGACGTGTCAAAACAACGCGCTTACTCCTGGTGTATCGAGCAGATAGAAACTTCCATCGCCGAAATAGTCGTGTGCTTTAGCGCCCCCGATCTCGAGCTGTGAGCTGGCAAAGTCTATGGCAACTACTTTACGGTCACTGTTGGACAGTTAGATCAAGCTAAAGCAAAGCAATCATTTCACGAACGCAAAGTCGCTGTCCTGCAAATGGCTGTGTGCGTTGGCGACGTGCGTAGCCTTCGAGGTGTCCCCACCGATGACGAGATCCGTAGACGAGGGGAATTTGGACATATCACCTAAATGTGAATCGGTATATTGCCGCACTGTGTGGGTGAGTGTACTTTACCAATATGGTCAAAATGGCTGTGCGACCAGATCGCAGCGCTGATAGTGTCCAGAGCAACGCCGTCGTCAGTGAGCTGTTCACAGACGTCCCGACTGACGGGCAAGAACATGAACTGGGTCCTAGCAGCCTCTGCAATGAATGGCACGGCGTTTTCAGGATCCTTGCGCGGGCCCAGGTCGAACAGAACCCGCTGCTTGGTCGCCTTTGATTGGATTAGAAAAGCGAACGAAGGCGGTGCCATGTTCTCATGGCCAGGTAACACGGGTTTGTAGAACGAAGGCGCAGGAGCCTTGCCTGTACTCGGGTGGTCGACGGTATTGTACGCTTTGACGCTGACCGTGGAGGACGAGGGGGGGATATCTAGCTGGGGCGCCATGGGAGAAGCTAAGGAGTAGATGTGTCCATCAGGACGTATTTAAACTTCTTGGTGCTTCGAAGTGCTTTAGAAGTAGCCCGGGCCGGCAGACATTTGCAGATGTTGGGCGGGAGAAGAAAGGCGCATCAAATTGATCTTGTTTGCCTCAAAATTTGCATGCGCCGCGTCCATGAACTTGGCGACCAAATGCAGGAGCCGCATAAATCACGCACGACGCTACTCGACGGATAATCACGCGTTTGCCGCCTCCTTGCTGCTACCCAAGACCTCCTTTGCTCTTCGACCCAACCCAACAGAGCTTGAGGCTCGTTTTCGCGACCGAACATGCACCCAACTCTACCAATGGCAGTCGAAAAATGTTCAGAGGCCGCAGTTCGTGCTCCACGACGGTCCACCATATGCAAACGGAGACCTACATATGGGTGCACATAGTCGCTTCTGACTGTGGGCCGTAATGAACAACTCACCAGGGCATGCCTTGAACAAGATACTCAAGGATATAATCAACCGCTTTAATCTGTCTCGGGGGCGAAGAGTGCAGTATGTCTTTTGCGCTGACTTGACGGCTCGCGCTCATTCACGCAGGTATATTCCTGGGTGGGATTGTCACGGGCTTCCCATAGAAAACAAGGCTCTTCACGAGCTTGGTGTACGTTCCAGTTCGTGTCGTGCTTCGTACCACTCAACTGTCTTGTCAAGCAAGACTCTACGTCTTTGCCTCCGCTGGCTATACGAGATGCAGCCCACAAAACTGCTCTCCGTGAAGTCAATACGCAGAGAGAGCAATTTCAGCGGCTGGGGATAATGGCTGACTGGAGCGAAGAATCTACCTATCGTACTATAGGTGTGTCTGGTTGATTCCAGGTCCTCGGTGTCGTTCTAACCAACCCGAAAGACCACTCCTACCAGATGAGACAACTTCGCGTGTTCAGCGACATGGTAGCAAACGGTCTAATCTACCGGCACTATCGACCTGTCCACTTTTCACCTTCTTCGCGCTCTGCTTTGGCAGAAGCAGAGCTCGTCTACAAGGACGATCATGTTTCCCATTCGGTGTTCGTGACGTTTGAGCTGCATGGTATTCCCGCCTTTCGCGACATTGAAACCCGGCCCATTCAACTGCTCGTTTGGACAACGACACCATGGACCCTGACAGCCAACATGGTATGCATGCACATTCGTCTCACTATGTGATTTACCCACCACTTTTCAGGCCATCGCCGTGCACCCAGACATTCAATATGTTCTCCTTCGTCGCACTGAAAGCCTCCCTCTCGTGGTGGTCGCCAAGGAACGCGTAGAAGCCCTTCACGGCATCCTCGGAACGACTGAAATCGTAGCGGAGATACCAGGCAAGTGGGATCAGCCCCACGTGGATGTGTGTACCAATGATCTTCCCCTAGGCTCTGAGTTGGTCGGTGCATCCTACAGCCCAATATTCACGCCCATTTGCCCTGGTTTGCCACCGCTCAAAATCATTCCGGCGTTTCACGTGACCGCTGCCTCGGGAACTGGCCTCGTCCACTGTGCGCCCGCTCACGGTGCTGAGGACTACAACGCGTTCCGGGATCTTGGTCTACTCAGCAAGCAAGAACCGATTATTTGCCACGTCGGCGATGCTGGAGAATTCACCAGCGCTGTATCAGACACGGTTGGTGTATCTGGGAGGGCTTTGGTTGGAGAAAGTGTCCTCGAGGGCGGGTCGCGCAAGGTCGTCGAAATTCTCAAGGAAATCGGCGCTTTGGTCAAGATTCAGCGGATCAAGCACCGATACCCTTACGATTGGCGAACCAACAAACCGATTATAGTCACGTTCGCATTTTTACTTGCACGTTGATTCTGTGTCTCACATATCTCTCAACAGCGCAACCTCACAATGGTTTGCCAATCTCGATGATATAAAAGCAGACTCCCTCAAAGCGCTCGACGGGGTCTCCTTCTTTCCACCCATCTGTAAGCCGCAAACTGCGATTTCAGCCCAAAGCTGATAGATGGTCAGCCCGTGGACGTCTGACAGCGTTCATACAACTTCGCTCAGAATGGTGCATTTCGCGACAACGCGTCTGGGGCCTCCCGATCCCAGCATTGCATCACATACCCACTGATACAGCCGTTCTCGACTCGTCTACCTTGGAACATATCCTTAGGGTTCTCGACGAGAAGGGGATCGATCATTGGTGGGAAGGCCCTGTCGAGGAATTTGTGCCCCCAGCGTTACGGGAAGAGGGAACGGTGGTGGGCGATGTCTGGCGCAAGGGCACGGACACGATGGATGTTTGGTTTGACAGCGGGACTGCGTGGTCTATGCTGCAGGGCGAAGATGGCGGCATTCCGCAAGCAGATGTCTGTTTGGAAGGCTCCGACCAGCACCGGGGGTGGTTCCAGAGTCAACTTCTGACCGCGATTGCCAGCTCACCGTCTGAAAAGAGGGATTCCGCTCCATACAAGGCGCTCATCACGCATGGGATGGTTCTCGACCAAACAGGCAAGAAGATGAGCAAGTCCTTGGGGAATGTGGTTAGTCCGATGACTGTCGTTAACGGGGGTTCGGTGTGTGCACACTTATTATCTGACATTCCGGTCTTATGTCGCTTCGCAGAACGCGAAGAAAGAACCTGTCTACGGCGCAGATGTTCTACGCTTCTGGGTCGGGACGGTGGATTACTGGAATGATACGTTCCTGGGCCCTGTCGTTCTTAGTCAGGCTGCGGAAGGGGTGCGCAAGATACGCAACTCGGCGCGGTTCATACTTGGGAATGTGGGGAATGTGCAGACAAGAGCGAGTATGAAGAAGGTGGTCCAGGAGGACATGGGTTTGGTGAGTGGAAAACTCCACCTTGCCATGTTCAACACTGATTTCCGTTTCAAGGCCGAGCGATACGTCATGCATGAGCTATATGCCCTCGAACAAACTGCTTTAGAAGGTTATAATCAGTATAATTTCGCCAAAGGTGGGTGTTTATGCCACTTTCTGGAATCCGCCAACTCAGCTTCCCAGTGGTGGCGGCCTTGAACAACTTTGCCAATATCACCCTCTCCTCGCTGTACTTTGACATCTCGAAAGACGGTCTATATGCGAATGCGTTGGATAGTCTGGAACGGAGGGCAGTTGTCACTGTTCTCGAGCAGGTTCTGACAACCATGAACTTTATCATGGCACCCGTTGTTCCGCATCTGGCGGAGGAAATCCACGAGGCGTTCAACGAGACGCAGGAATCGGTGTTTAAGAAGGAGTGGAAGACACTGGTGGGTCCACCTCATTCTCTATCTATTCACTTTGATCATTTTGATGTAGGATTCAGAATGGCATGACCCGCAGGCGAACGAAGAGATGAAATCCCTGCTGCAGCTGAGGACGGCGGTTTTGGGTGGGCTGGAGAAGGCCAGGACTGACAAGTACGTTTCGGTGGCAAAGCCAGAGATGATGCTAATTTGTTGTTTAGGAAGATTAAAAGTTCGTTGGAAGCCGAGGTCGAACTGCTACTTCCTGAACTGGAAGGGCCTTCGGCGTTTGTAGAGCTATTGAAGCGGGAAGGTGCGTCTTTTTTCCCGGAGGTTGTGTGGATACCCATCAGAGTCCTCACAGAGAGTTTCCTGAAAACGTTATTCATCACTTCGGACGCGGCGCTGATTGATGAGGGCGACCTGGGGTCGGAGGCTCCGGAGTGGGTCTATCTTTCCACCTCGCGCATTCCTGGTGTGTATATCTCCGGCGAGACCATTTATCCTGCTCATCCCACCATAGACTGTGAGGAGGAATTGACTGTACGCATTCGCCCCGCAAGGCTTGAGAAGTGTCCGAGGTGTTGGACATTTACAAGGGAGGTTGAGGAGGTTCTGTGTCCGAGGTGTACTGGGGTTGTGGCGGTTTGAATCTATTACATAATATACTGCTCTTGTTTCCGCCCATCATGCTCTCTCAAAGTACCGCCGCGCTCTTCAACAAAGCAGAAATGTTGTACACTTCTGGGGAACGTGCTCAAGCATTTGAGATCTATCGTCAATTGATTGTGCAAATTCTGGAGCGCGAGGATGTGACTGCCCTCATTCCGAGTCCTGTCCCAGACGATTTCCCCCAAGAATTCCTGGCTATCGTCTGGCGGAATCTGCTGGCGTCTTTCCGCGAATCGCAGAGCCCTTTCACACAAGGCTGGTCCTTCACGAGCTGAGGCCACTTTGATCTAATTCTTCACAGAGTCGTGCCCGGAAGCCTACAGCCTCGTGTTTTCGTTCCGCCCTTCCGCGCCTTCCCGCTCGCATCCTCAATTCAAGGGTGTCAAAGGACAGCGTCTGCTGAAAGCCATGCAGATCACCGCGTCGTTTTGTCTCGGTATTCTAGCTTGGGAGAAGGGTGACCGAGCAACGACTGCGAAGCGGTACAAGGAAGCTCTGGATGTGGCGGCGACGCATCCCACGTTTGACTCGGTGAAACCGGGGCTGAAGCACCTCGACAAGATGATTGCGGAGGAGGTCCAGACAATCAAGGATAATCTGAGGATGCTCATCCAGAACGATGAGATGACCGCTGGCAAGGGTGGGTCAAGGAAGGATGTGCTCCCATCGCCGCATATCCGTGTCGGCGAGGCAGGGATTGAGGCCGGAAAGACTTTTGTTGTGGCTACGGATCCGTGTGGCAGGGACGAATGCACTGAGCGCGGAGTGGGCTTCAAACGTTGCGCTACGTGCAAGAAGACCGTCTGTGAGTTATCCAATGCTTTCTCTTCCTTCTTTAACCGTGCCATAGATTGTAGCGTTGAATGCCAGAAGGACGATTGGCAGTAAGCATTGCCAACTGTTTCCTGAGCAATTCTTGACTTTCTTTCAGGAAACACAAGAAGACTCATTAAGCGTGGGAACGTATTTGTAATCGTAGTTCGTGACCGTGTCGCATCAGGGCGACCGCGTTTGTTTGTACGGATTTATATCATCACGTGTCATATATGAACAAGCGAGCTCGACTCGGCACTGGTCCTTCTCCATCTTGACTATTACCACTCCGTTTTCATCCTTTTTTATACTCCGAGCTCGACGACGCCGACGCTAGATGTCGACGAACCCCCTGGTGCGTGTTCATTGCCACCGACATCGTCATCATCTCTAACTTCTTGTAGCCTCGTCGTACTGGACGGTCTACTCGGGCTGCAGTACTCAAAGACAACGAAAATGCGAATGCCCGCCCTTCACGAATCACCACACGCGCGAAACCAGTAACCGCCCCCGCTGCTGCCGCCAACGTCGCTGGCAGATCCACGCGCGCGACAGCCCCAACTGCA
Source organism: Roridomyces roridus (assembly GCA_029378245.1). Lineage (NCBI taxonomy): Eukaryota > Fungi > Basidiomycota > Agaricomycetes > Agaricales > Mycenaceae > Roridomyces > Roridomyces roridus. The sequence continues at coordinate 2,703,956 of JARKIF010000006.1, forward strand.
GCGTCCAGAGCCAAACTGGGTGCTGCTGACACCAAGGCAGAGGAACCCGCCGGGAAGAGGAAGAGAGAGGCCTTGGGCGAGGTCACCGCTCTCGCCAACAACAGGACGAGGGCGGCTCAGCTCGATAAGGGCAAGGAGAAGGAAGGGGCCGTCAAGAAGGAAGTTGCCACTGGCAAAGCCACCACCCTCATTCGCAAGACTCGTCAGCCCTTGCGTACCGTCGGTGACGTGCGTCACAATGTCGTTGACGAAACTGAGGTCAAGGCCGAGGAACTCGACGTCCCAGACGACAATGCGATGCTCATCGACCTTCCCCCGCAACCCGCCCTGCCCGCCGCTCCCATCCGAAAGTCCCTCGTCCCCAGAGAAAACACTGCCGTTGCCACTCGCCGTTCGGATGTCGCCTCCCGTCGCGTTACTCGTTCGTCCGTCAACGCTGCCCAACGACCCCCAGCTCTCGAGGACGAGGACGACGAGGAGAACCGTCCCCACAAGCGGCCCAGAACGTCTTCCGAGGGTCCTGAAGACACGGAAGAGGATGAGGAAGCTGTGCGGTTGCAAAATGAAGAGGATGAGATCAACGCGCGTATCGCGGCAGAGCTCGAGGCATATGCGAACGGCGAGCCCGAAGCCGACCCTGAGACTTCACCTTGGGACGATCTCGATGCTGATGACGCCGATGACCCGGTCATGGTCAGCGAGTATGTCGTCGACATTTTCAAATACCTCAAGCAAGTCGAGGTACGTCTTGCTCCAGCTTATCTTGCAATCTTTTAACATGTTCATTTCAGCTGATTACCATGCCCAACCCGAACTACATGGCCAGCCAGACTGAGCTCGCTTGGAAAATGCGAGGCGTCCTCAACGATTGGCTCATCCAATTGCACGTCCGTTTCCGCTTGCTCTCCGAAACTCTCTTCCTATGCGTCAACATCATCGACCGTTTCCTCTCGGCCCGTGTCGTATCTCTGGCCAAGCTCCAGTTGGTTGGTGTCACGTGCATGTTCATCGCCGCCAAATTCGAGGAGGTGGTGGCGCCTTCGGTGACACAGTTCCTCGAGTGCGCTGATTCGTCGTACACGGAGGCGGAAATTCTGCAGGCAGAAAGATATGTGCTCAAGACGCTCGATTGGAACCTGAGCTACCCGAACCCCGTCCACTACCTGAGGCGGATAAGCAAGGCCGATGACTACAACCTCAAGGCGAGGACGCTCGGCAAATATTTATTGGAGATTGGGTGCTTGGAATGGCGGCTCATTGCTGCGCCGCCTTCGTTGCTTGCTGCTGCTGCTATTTGGCTTGCGAGGATCGCTTTGGGTGACGAGAATTGGGTACGTGTCTTCATCCCCGGATTGTATATGCTTGCTCAATGTGCAACAGACCCCAAACTTGGCACACTATTCGTCCTACCCAGAGAGCGCTCTGCTCCCGACAGCGAACCTGATGTTGAACTACATCCTGAAGCCCGCGCGTCATGACGCGTTCTTCACCAAGTATGCTGGAAAGAAGTTCTCCAAGGCCAGCGTTTTCATGCAGCAGTGGGCGCGTGAGCGCTGGGAGGAGGGCCAGACGGTGGATCTTGCGGAGGAGCTTGCGGAGCTCAAGAGTGAGATCCGTGTGGAGAGGGTGCACGAGGAGGTGCGTCTCGAGAAGGAGCAAAAGAAGCGGGACACGGAGGCAGCGGAGAGGGCAGAGAGGCGGGCCAAGATTCGGGATTCGATTGCGGCGGCCACTGCGTCGTCGACGTCGCTCTCTACGAGGAGAAGGCCCGAGGTTGTGCTGCAGCCCGTTGCCAAGGCTCGCCTGTCCCGACCCCCGCCCGCTCGGTGAACTGGGTTGCGCTGCGCTGCGATTCCTTTCAGCTCACCTCATCCTACCACCCTCTCGCATTGACAATGATGCTGTTTCATCTACCACCAAATCCCATCCATCTCCATCCATCGACACTGTAATCAACGACCTTTCCCTTTTTCACCATCTCGACACGACGCGCAGTAACAGCCTATCCCTCGACACCCCTTTCTTCCTCCACAACCGTTCCTCCCAATGTTCTCCCGCCCGTCCTCGATTTGTTGTTCGGTTTCGGCTTTTTTTTCAATCCATTGTACTCTTAACCCATCCATCCAACATTAACAACAAGAACAAAATCATCTTCACTTCACACCTCCATCCTTGGCGTTGCATTTACGATCCCAATGGCGTGGCGGCGGACGGCTTTTTTATATTTATATTTAAGAGTGCATCTCCACATCCTTCGCGTTTCTTTTTTTTCCGGCGCCACCGTTGTGTATTCGATACAGGGTCTGTACTTGGCTGCTAGATAATAGAAATATGCGTTGAGCACGAGATTGGTTCGAGGAAGTTTTGAGATTGACCATGGCAAACTTGAGCAAGAGTGGATTTGACGGTCGAGCTGTCCAGGAACAGGAGCCAGTTGAGTTGCGCCGAACCAGTTCTAACCTGGCTCGAGACCGCCTCTCTCGTAGTGTTGCCTGGTTCTGAAGACAGTCTTTCGAAACTCCATCTCGAATGTCTTCTTCATTCTCCGCCTCCAATGATTCTTCAGTCCGCTCACTGAACAAGGCATACAAAATCAATCATATTCCGCAGAAAACTCATGCGTTAGTGGGATGTGGATGCAGAGCTACATGGACGTAGATAGGTATACTATACGACTGACTAGATGTGGGTGTAGTGGACGTGGAAGTGAAAGGGGGTACGACGGTGCTCTTCAAGTGGTTAGGGGGAACGGTGATGGGACAACAGATGATGATACACGAGCACCGAAGGAAAGGGAGGTGTAGATGGATGGATGGATGCATTTAGTGGATTGCAGCAAACGACGACGAAGATGAAGATAGCGAGGCAGAGGGGAGAGTTGGGAATGGGAGTGGGACAGCCACGGCTAGTCAGGGCTGCGTCCCGTCAAAAGAGAACATGATTCCATGCCCTCTCAGCATCTCCTGACCCATCATGGCGCGCTCCCGCCACATGGTCACCTCCTGCTCGAGTTTGACAACACTGTCCTCGAGCTCCTGCTGGTGAGCAAGCTTGCGCTTCCGGCTCTTGCGAGCGGCAATAGTGTTCTGCCGCCGTTTGTACTCGATGGTCTCCTGCTCGCTCGCGGTGGGCGACAGCTGGCCGAGGTCATCCTCGTCGTCACCAAACGCCACCGAGTGCGCCCGCTTCTTGGCAAAGACGGCGGGAACCGCCTTGCGGGACGTCGCTGAGGGCGTAAGGTAGGTACGCTTCTGCGTCGGTGCATCGAGTGGGATGAGGGAATTAGCGGTGATGTTCTTGCGTGTGCCCGTGGAACCGCCTGAGCGACGGCGCAGGGACGCCAAAGGAGCAGGGGGAGGGGGAGGAGGGATGACAGGGCCGGTCTTGGTAGAGGTCGTCGCGGCAGGCTCGATGGAATCGAGAGCAGGGGTATCGGGGCTGATCTCCCACATGTTGGCCGTGTTTGGCAGCTTGGGCAAGGCGGATGGGGCGGGCGAGTCGGGCGTCAAGCCTGCGTCGCCGAACAGCGGGGCATCCCATCCGTGTTCAGCTCCGCCAGTGATGAGTGGGCCAGTGCCAAAGTCGTCGCCAAGCATGCCAATGGCTGGCGTGCCAAGGAACTCACTGAAAGGGGTGTCGATTGGGCTGGTAAAGTCGCCCACCGACTCCTCGAAAGGTGAGGTGAGGAACGGCGAGTCAAAGAGGGGAGACTCGTCGCCCCCGCAGGCAGAGTCATAGTTGAACAAGGCGTCCTCGTCGATGAGAGGAGAGGCCTCGTCGATGAGAGGAGAGGCCTCGTCGAAGCTGTCGCCGAGGCTGCGGAACTCGGGCGAAGCTGCGAGCATGGGGTTAGAACTCGGGTGACGACGCGACAAGGGCTGTGGAATACCCATAAAGTTGTCCAGAGCGCGCATGGTGGACTCGATATCATGAGACTCGAGTGCGCTCGGGTCGACGGCCGCTGATGCCGTGGCGGGGGTGTCACTGTGGTGTGCCCGCATGGCCAAATAATTACTGAGCATTGAATTAAAATCGGTGGGTGCTGGTGATGGTTTACGTGGAGCGGCTACTGGTCGTGGTGGTGGTGGCAAGGTCTGGGGAATCCCATGGTGGGCGGCGAGGTCCTGTGTGGAGGAGAAAATCTGGAAGGATGTCCGAGGACGAGTGGTGTCGGTGTTCAGGTCTGGGCTCGAAAGCGGACTTTCAAGGGGGGAGATGGGGAAGCCATTGAAGCGAGGTGCCGGTGACGGAGGACGGAAAGAGGCCGAGGGGTTCAGAGAACGAACATCTTGGCACTTTGTGGCAAGAGTGTTATCGGCTGGGACGGAAATTGCGACGGGTTGGGTGGTGTTAGATGGGAAGATGGTGGGAGGCGGCACGATTAACAAGTGCGGCCTGGGTCGTCTGCAATCCGAAGTTAGCTGGGGTTGGTCAAAGACGTCGTCGTCTGCGTCGTCAAAGACGGCTGTGGATGACAGCATGGGGGATGTGTGCCAGTGGCCTTGAGCCAGACTCGGGATATCCATTGTACTTTTGTCGAGGGGAGAAACTCACAACACGCTGGAGCTGCCTCAGAGATGAACTGCTGGGCGGCCAGAAACAACTGAGGCAGAATGCTCGTCTGCGTCAGTTGGTTGGGGTGGGGGAGAACAAGAGGGCGTTCTGTCAGATCGGTGCCTTATATGTAATCAAATTTCAAAGTCCGCTCGTGCGCAGCCTCCGCGTCAATTCAAGACCTGTGCCCGTTCGTCGCAAATACATTCAGCCCGTAATTTGACACGTCCCCTCTCGTCGTTTGAAACTGTTCTGCTCGCCCCTCCACGTCCTCGACAACGACGGCTTGTCCTCCCCGTTGTGGGTCACCATCAAAAACGAGTCAGATACGGTTCCGGATTTGTCATTAATTGGCGCCGACGCGACGCGTACGCGTGGCGCGCCCAGATTCTTGTCATCCCGCAGCTACAGCCTTGAGCGGCCGTACAGCTCTGGGTTTGCATATGGTATTCCGTCCTTTGCAGCAACCCAAGAACCACCAAAAGCTGTAGAATGGGTAGCCGCGAACCACGGAACATGTTAGGCGCCCAACTCGGAGAATAAAGGTCGCCGACGGACAAAAGCACCTGTTTTCCGCGTGTGACCGACTCACAGATGCTAATGTGAGATGGATTTGACTGGACCAGAGGGCAAGCGCAACGTCGTCGAGAATACTTGGTCGTGCAGTTTAGGTCAGGGTTGAAGGAAGGCATTCTGGTGAGGGAAACCAAGCAGAACAGAACAGGAGGGTCGAAATCAAGTCGAAATGCAGAGGTGTTGAGGAGCCAACAAAGCTTTTAGAAATTAGAGCGACAGGAGGACAATGAACTGGAGGGAAACGAGGTGCTTTATATACCCGCATCCACAACATGAGTCACCCCGACTTCCCGTAACTGACTCCACTGCGCATGCGCCGCACTGCAATCGTGAGTCGAGTCGGGGTTCGGGGTTCGGCTTTGGTCGTCGGCCGACACTAATGCTGTTCAGTTAGATTAGGAAAGGCATGAACACACGTCCAAAGGTTGGCCTGGTCTGTTGTGGTTCCTGCTTAAATGACTGTGAATCTCGTCTGGAGGCTGCTCACGCATAGCTGTAGGTAGTGTCGAGGTAAGTAGTGAACAAAAGCCAACAATTGCGGATCATTGATCAAAACATTTTTACCTCCGTCTTTCATCTTTGGTTCAATCTGGCCTTGATGGCGTGTTGCTCGAAAACCTGAGTCGCCGGCGTATATAACACTTGAGACTCCGATGGGAATGCCGAAAAGATCTCGAATTCTAGACCCTGCTCATTAGTAGCCAATCATCTGTCGCCGTCTTATCGCATTTGAACATGGCTACTACTACTGACGACTCTGGAAAGTATGTCTACTCTGGCGACCGCGAGGTTATCTTTATTGGTGGGTCGAGCTCGTAGGGCGCAAACCCTTCTCTCTAACTTATACTTACTTAGCTGGACTCGGGATGGTCGGGATTGGTACGGATTTTTTGTTCTGCATCTTCGACTCATGGTGACGGCCTCAGCTTTCATCGAGAAACTCTTGAATCTCGACGCAGAGAAGAAATATTTTCTGGTCACTTGTGGAGAAGAGCAGCATTTTGCCTACAATCGTGTCGGGTACGGGGAGCGCCTGCTTCACACCTTGCTTGCCTAACTTTTTTCCAAGGTTGACAGAGTATTTCGCGCATCGCAATGTGTGCAACCCTTTTCATATTATTGAACACCGCAATTGAACATTTTCAAGGTCGAAGACTTGTATCTCAACCCACCTTCCTGGTATTCCGAATAAAAGCCAGAGAGCTTTCGTTACTTCCTTGGAGAATCCGTCACCTCAATCTCGCCCAAAGACCATCTCGTCCACACATCCAAGGGTCACGTCTTCAAATACGACAAATGCGTTCTAGCCACCGGATCTCATGCGAGCCTTCCTCCCTACGTTACTCCGGAACAAGCGAGCTTGCGTGGCGTCTTCGTGTACCGCAATATTGCAGATCTGGATGGAATCATTTCTTATGCAGAAACGGGCGTCGTCCAGAAGGCGGTGGTCGTCGGAGGCGGTCTGCTTGGGTTGGAAGCGGCCAAAGCGGTCTACGATCTGCCATCGTGAGTTATATTTGAAGAGTCTTCCCGACTTACTAACGCATTCTTTACAGCATTCCAGAGGTAGCCATCATCCACCGTCAAGGGCATCTCTTGTCTCGTCAATTAGATGCCAGCGCGGGTGAGATGGTCCTCCGAAAAATCCAGGCCATGGGAGTGCAGGTTTTAACCAGTTGCTCCCCTGTGGAGCAGCTCAGTCGGCCAGAAGAAGGCGCAGACGTGTTTACGGGCTTGAAACTCTCCGACGGCTCGATAATCCACGCAGACATGGTCATTTATGCGATCGGCATCAAACCTCGGGATGAAATTGCCCGTGCAAGTGGGATTGAATGCAGCCCCGCGGGCGGGATTATCGTTCGGGATGATCTGCAGACGTCAGCCAAAGACGTTTATGCCATCGGCGAATGCGCCAGTTGGAAAGGAAATACGTATGGACTCATCGGGCCTGGAAGTAAGTTCGCTGTGGTACATTCGAGCCGACATTTAACGGAAAGCGCAGTCGAAATGGCCGACATTTTGTCATTCAATCTCACTCAAACCAATTCACATGCGCCTAGGAAGATGAACGCGCCGGATTTGAGTACCAAATTAAAGTGCGGTTTCTTTCCGCCAAAGTTTCTGTGTGTTGAACTTGATTAGGTTGATGGGTATCGACGTTGCTTCGTTCGGGGACTATTTCGCGGACACGAAATCGATCGACGCTCAAATCCAGGTAGTCGAAAAATTCAACGACAAAGCAAAACCCGCCGTAGAAATCGCGATTGATGAATCGAAGTCGAACAGCGACAAACCAATCAAGTGTCTCGTGTACAACGACCCATTCGGTTCTACATACAAGAAGTATATATTCACAGCGGATGGTAAATACCTTCTTGGAGGCCAGATGATCGGCGACGTTGCGGATTATGTCAAGCTTGTTGCGATTGTCAAGAAGAAGGTATGGGAGCTTATTTTTCTAGGCAGATCTTTGAACTGGACGTTTTAATTTAGAAAGCGCTCGAAGTCCCCCCGTCTGAGCTTATTGTCGGGGCGAAACGAGGAGGCGAGGACGATGGGAAGGACCTGGATGACGATGCTCAAGTTTGCAGCTGCCATGTTTGTTGTTTCAACACTGGCGCAATCAACCTACTGACTTCGTGAACAGGGCGTTGAAAAGGGGAGGATCGCTCAATGCGTCAGAGACGAGGGATGTACGACGCTTGCTGATGTCAAAAAGAAGACAAAGGCCGGAACAGGTTGCGGGGGTTGCATGCCGCTGGCAAGTATTCAATCCGAGGAATTATATTCGCTCATCCCGAAAATACATCTAGGTGACCAGCATTTTCAACGCAGAGATGAAGAAAGCAGGCCACAAAGTGAATAATTACCTCTGCCCCCATTTTGCCATGTCTCGCGCCGATCTATTCGCCGTGGTCCGAGTCAAAAAGCTGCGGGACTTTACCGAAATAATGGGCACGTTGGGAGTAAACAAAGACTCTCTGGGCTGCGAAATCTGCAAGCCGGCGATTGGGAGCATCTTATCGAGCTTGTAAGCTACCAGGTCTTTCTGCCCGACTCGATCCAAAATTTGAACAGATACAGCGAACATATTATGACACCGAGTCACCACCAGAACCAAGATACGAACGACCGCTTTTTGGGAAATATTCAACGCAACGGAACGTTCTCTGTCGTCCCGCGGATCGCTGCCGGAGAGGTCACTCCAGACGGCCTCATCGCTATTGGTCAGGTAGCGAAAAAGTACGGTCTATACACCAAGGTTGGCATTTGAACCCCCTATGTTGAAAATTGCTCAATGGAGGATTAGATCACTGGTGGCCAGCGAATCGATCTTTTCGGTTCGACATCTCATTCTTCTGGAATACTACTGAATTTTCGTACAGGCGCTCGTAAAGATGATTTACCGGACATTTGGGAAGAACTCAATAGCGCTGGATTCGAGAGTGGTCATGCGTACGGGAAAGCTCTGCGTACTGTCAAGTCATGTGTGGGGACGACATGGTGCCGATATGGAGTTGGCGACTCGGTGGGTCTAGCGGTACAGTTGGAGAACAGATATCGTGGTGTTCGGAGTCCGCACAAGTTCAAAGGCGGCATTTCTGGCTGCGTCAGAGAGTGCGCTGAAGCACAGAGTAAAGATTTCGGGGTTATTGCGACAGATAAAGGATGGAATAGTGCGTTCAAGCTTTCAGCTGTTCGTTCATGTATTTACTGTTCCAGTCTTTGTTGGTGGTAATGGCGGCGCGACTCCAGTAAGTAGGCTGTTTTTTCTTATGTGAACTGTAATTCACGGTCTTTAGCGACATGCCGAGTTGTTCGCGAGGGACGTACCACCGACTCAAGTCATTCGAATCATCGACCGGTATTTGGCGTACTATATTATGACCGCAGATAGATTGCAGCGGACGGCTCGTTGGATCGAGAACATGGACGGCGGCATTGAGGTAAGATTCCTCTTGGAGATGACATACTCTCATGTTGAAACAGAAACTCCGTCGAGTGATTCTCCAGGACGAACTCGGAATTTGTGCTGAACTGGATGCCCTGATGGACAATCTGGTGAATACGTACCAGGACGAGTGGGCTCAGGCTGTCAAAGGTTGCGATTCCAATCCCGATAATTCTCTTGCTCACAACTGGGTTAGACCCGGCCAAACGCAAGCAATTCAAACAGTTCGTTAATACCGAAGAACGGCGCCCGCAGTCGGAGATGGTCACTGAACGTGGCCAGCAGCGCCCTGCAGATTGGGCCAAGGATTATCCTCCCGCCAAGTTCACTGGAGATCAATTGAAAACCCCAACGTCTGACTGGGTTTGGGTGACGATGCTTTCCAAGGATGATATGGTGCCGTCCGATACGGGAACAACCAGCGTTGCAGTTAAATACGGAGAAACCCAATTGGCGGTTTTCCATGTCCCGAAGCGAGGTTATTTTGCAACTCAACAGATGTAAGTCGCCCATAGTTTAGTTCCTTTCGAACTCATCTTTGCCCAGGTGCCCTCATCGTCGGTGAGCAACCAAATTAATTTCATCTGCACAATTTCATTGTCAATAGGGCTTTTGTCCTCGATCACGGAATTATTGGCGAATCTCCCCAAGGAGCTCCAGTGCGTCTGTTTTATTTTCATGACCGTCTAGTACAAACCTTGTTCCCAAGTATGTCTCGTGCCCGATCCACAAGCGTAACTATACGCTCACGGGAGGAGCCTGTCTGAACGACGTGGACTACCAGATTCTCACCTTTGAGGCTCGGGAGAATCCGGATAACAGTAGTGAGATTCAGCTGCGGCTTCCGCCGAAAGAGGATCTTGATGCTGTACTGGCGACGGAAAAGTGGATGGTCAGACAAGCAGAATCGGAGGCTTTGGGATTAAATGCGGCTACGCAGGTGGAAATCGTAGGAGCAGCTGGGTGCGGGGGCAACTTGGACTGGTAGATGATCGTTGTACGAGAAAGGGAATTGATGTGTTTTGATTTGTCAGCTGGTACGCGCGTCGCGTTGTTTCTCTCCATTTCTGCCCAATGCCAGACTCCACTGAACAGTCCATCTCGGTCCCCTCCAGCGACCCCAAGAAGAAGGAAGAGAAGAAGGACAAAGAAGAAGGCTCCTCCAAGCTCACAAAGGACGGCAAGGACAAAAAACCCGATGGCAAGGATGCGAAGGAGGGCGAAGGCGAGGAACTCGTGCGTCCACTACTCTTTTTGCAGAGAATTGCTCACCAAGGCATGAATATTCAGTCTGAAGAGGATCTGCAGCTCAGGAACGAGCTCGAGATGCTCGCAGAGCGTCTAAAGGTGCGTACGCGTCCTGACTTGGATCGTTTCCATTAAATTTCTTGCAGGAGTCCAACACCGGCCTGTACAGACCTGCCTTGGAGACTCTCCGGACCCTCATAAGAACCTCGACGTCCTCCATGACCTCTGTTCCAAAACCACTCAAGTTCCTCCGGCCGCTTTACCCCGATCTCCAGGCGCTGTACGAGACGTGGCCAGCTTCCGAGGACAAGGTGCGTTGACTTGGTTTGCACAATTCATCCTCTGACACGCTTCCAGTCCCTTTTTGCGGACATTCTCTCGGTCTTGGCCATGACTTACTCGGACACGCAACCCCGTGGAACGCTTCGTTACCGCCTTCTGTCTGCGTCTCTCAGACCAGCCAACTCTCCTCTCGCTGACCCTGGTACCTGGGGACACGAGTATGTCCGTCACCTTGCCGCGGAGCTCGGAGACGAGTTTGCCTACCGTGAGCAAGGCGACGCGGACCAGCCAGCGGCAGAAGCTGGCAAGGATGACGCGCCGGCCCAGCTGCAACTTCCGGGAACCATCGAGGATCTCCGCGCCCTTGCCAAGGATTGCGCCGTGTTCTTGATAGGCCACAACGCAGAGCCTGATGCCGTCGATTTGCTGGAAGAACTGGAAATTGTCAATGAAATTGTTGATTTGGTGGACGAAAACACGTACAGCCGCGTGTGCCAGTACATGATTCGGCAAGTTGGATATTCGTCCGATACTATTGTCGCTGACATCCGAACTAGCTGCGTAAATCTCCTGCCACCCCCCGACGACGTCTCTTTCCTCCGGACCGCCCACTCGATATATGTAAAGCACCACAAATTCCCCGAAGCTCTGTCCCTGGCAATAAGGCTGGGCGATGTTACTCTGATTCGGGAAGATTTCAATGCGCCCGCCAACCCGTATGTTTGAAGCATGACGCGTTTCAATGTGGCTCATTTTTCTTAGATTAATGAAGCGGCAATTGGCGTTCTTGCTTGCTCGTGCCCAAATACCCATCGAGTGGCTGCGTGCTCCGTCCGAAAACCCTGAAGATGAAATCGACATTGAGGATGAATTCCCCGAGGACTTGCGGGAATGTCTGAGCAACACGCGACTAAGCGGCCATTTCCGTGACTTTGGCAAGGAGCTGGGGGTCACTGATCCCAAGAGCCTCGAGGACGTGTACAAGACACATCTGGAGAACACACGTATGTCGTCCAATGTACACCAAGTCGGTGATTTGACGTTTCATAGGACCGAACGCTTTGGCGAACGTGGATTCTGCACGGGGCAATCTTGCGGGGACCTTCGTCAACGCGTTCGTCAACGCTGGATTTGGCAACGACAAGCTGATGGTCGAGGCCGAGGAGGGCAACAGCTGGGTTTACAAGAACAAGGACCACGGTACGTTGACTTTTCTAAACCCAGTTCACAACTGATCTTCTTTTAGGCATGATGAGCGCCACTGCTTCGCTCGGTCTGAGTTTACTTTGGGACACTGACCTTGGTCTGAGTCACATCGACAAGTATACCTACTCGGCCGAGGAATACATGAAGGCCGGCGCGCTTCTTGCCACGGGTATTCTCAGTAGCGGGGTGCGCACCGAGGCCGACGTTGCCAAAGGTCTTATCGGCGAGTACGTCGACAACAAGTCTGTGCCGCTCAAGACCAGCGCCATCATGGGCCTGGGAATGGCGTACGCTGGTTCGCACCGGGAGGATCTCCTGCAGCTTCTGATCCCACACATCTCCGACGATGTTTCGATGGAGGTTGCTAGTCTTGCAACTCTCGCCCTCGGCTTCATCTTCGTAGGAAGCGAGAATGGCGAGATCACGAGCACCATCCTGCAGACGATCATGGAGAAGGCGGAACGGACCGACGGAGGTCTCGATGAGAAATGGGCCAGGTTTATGGCGGTGGGCTTGGGGCTTTTGTATCTCGGTCAGTTGATGTCCATTGAATTTTACTCGGTTCCTAATGTTTTCTGTCCAGGTCTACAAGACGCGTCAGACACGACTATCGAGACGTTGAAGGCTATCGATCACCCCATCTCCAAGACGGCCCAGATTATCGTCATCTCGTGCGCTTTTGCGGGCACCGGAGATGTTCTCAAGGTGCAGACGATGCTGCACCATTGTGATGACCACATTGTCGTGAAGGAGAAAGAGGACGAGAAGAAGGATAAGAAGGAAGAACCCGCCGCAGCGGCAGCGACCCCGGCGGCATCGGCATCGGCTGATGGAGCCAAGGAGGAGCCGAAGCCGGAGGTCAAGCAGGACGACACCTTCCAGTCCTTTGCTGTTCTTGCTGTTGCCTTGATTTCGATGGGCGAGGATATCGGTGCTGAGATGTCAATACGGCAATTCCACCACCTGGTACGTCTACAGCCCAGTTCTCATCCGTTTCTGACTCGTTTATGCAGATGCACTACGGTGAACCGGTGATCAGGAAATCTGTACCTCTCGCTATCGGCCTCGTTAGCATTTCAAATCCCCAGCTTCCCATCCTGGACTCCCTGTCCAAGTACAGCCACGACAATGACCTTTCGGTCGCCCTCAACGCTATTTTCGCCATGGGGCTTGTCGGTGCTGGGACCAACAACGCTCGGCTTGCTCAGATGCTCCGACAACTGGCGGGCTACTATTACAAAGAGCCCGACTGTCTGTTCATGGTCCGGATTGCACAGGGACTCGTTCATATGGGCAAAGGTACCATTGGACTGAATCCCTTCTTCTCCGACCGGAGCATCATGAGCAGGCCAGCGATCGCAGGTCTGCTGGCGACTCTGACGGCGTTCACGGATGCCAAGCACTGTAAGTCGCTCCTCACCTTGTTACTTCCTGAGCTGACTGGGTTCAGTCATTCTCGATAAATACCACTGGATGATGTACTTCCTCGTCACCGCCATGTACCCTCGCTTCTTGATCACGGTGGACGAGGAGCTGAACAGCAAGCCCGTCACTGTCCGCGTCGGACAGGTTCGTTACTCAGCTGCCCGAATTGTTTATCCTTCTGACGCTTTCGCAGGCCGTTGACGTTGTGGGCCAGGCCGGGAAGCCACGAACAATCTCCGGGTTCCAGACGCATCAGACGCCAGTACGGTTGGCGACGACTGAGCGTGCCGAGCTGGCAACTGAGGAGTTTATACCGTTCGGCCACGTACTGGAGGGAGTGGTTATTCTACAAAAAAATCCTGGGTGGGAGAAGGAGGACAAGATGGAATTGTAGTTGCGTATGCGAATAATATAGAAATCTTTGCTTCAAGTTCAAGTGCCCAGCCACATGAGATCGACGGTCATTCGTTGCCGAGGCCTCCTTGCCGAAGGCCGAGGCGCAGCAAATGCAAATCCCTTTTTCCTCTGTACATCCACCACACTCGTTACATGCTGCTCAATCTCCCTGCTTCGCTCGTTTCTTACCTTCTCCTCACCATCGCCTCCGTCCGGGCCGCCGATTACCACTGGCCTTCACTCCAATATGATGCTCTAGAGGATTTTCTGTACGAAGGGCAACGACCGGATGGCTCGAATATGGCACAACTAGTAACCCCTTGTAAGCTACGAGGAGGTGTCAACACCACTGTTGCTGCGGAATGGGTTCGGTTGGTGCGTCGGCATATAGCCTTGACACAAATCATTTCGTCTCAATTTCTTAGGTGTACCATGATATTGCTTCGCACAACGTAGCGGACGGAACGGGTGGTCTGGATGGGTCTATATTCTTTGAGACGGACAGGGTGGAGGTGAGCCTCTGTTTTGCAGCCTGTTCCGTCGATCTGAACGGTCTCAGAACAACGGGCCGGGCATGAACAATACTCTCAGTGACTTTTCGGGTTTCCCGAGCAAGTATATCACCCGCGCCGATATCATTGCCATTGCTACAGTGTGGGCAGTCGCAACATGCGGAGGCCCCGTTATCCCTGTGCAGGGCGGCAGAATCGATGCTAATTCTGCGGGTCCTTATGGCGTTCCAAACGCTACGGACACCCAACAGTCTATCGTTGACACCTTTACCCACCAGGGATTCAGCACCCAAGAGATGATCCAGCTTGTTGCATGCGGGCACACGCTTGGTGGTGTACGATACCCCGACTTTCCCGACATTGTGCCAGCAGGTTCAAATCCTAGTGCCACTGTTGTCGACTCGTTCGATGACACTCACACGTTCGACCACAATATGTGTGTCTAGCTTATGTTCTAAATTTCGCATCGTGCTTACATCTTTCTAGTGTCTCTGCGTACCTCGACGGCACCACTGTCGATCCGCTCATTGTGAACAATGCGTCCTCCGCATCTGATTTACTGGTCTTCAGCATCGACGGCAATGCGACGATGCAAAGGTGTGCGACTTTTTCACTGATCTGCAACCTCGAATTGACGGCCTCGAATAGCATGAACACCGCGGAATCTTTCGCCTCGACTTGCAGTACAGTGTTTACCAAGATGCTCAACACAGTACCCTCCGGAGTTCAACTAACGGATACAATCGATCTTTTGCCCGTGAAAGTATCGACTTCGTCGGTGCAGCTTACGATTGGTTCCAACTCCCAGCTGCAGTTCCAAGCCGCCGTTCGGGTGAGTTGTATTTACAGGTTCATGCGCCTGGCTGACGATACGACAGCTTCAGGTCCCTGGCAGCAACACCAAAGTGCAAATGTACTGGTGCGACCGCTACGGGAGCGACGCCAACTGCGCGTCGGGGCTCAAGCGTTTTGCGTCTTCCGGATCGAGCTCGACGGTGTCTTCACCGGTATCGGAAGCCATGAATGCCACGCTGAAAAAGTACCAGTTCGTTGTTCCTATTGACCCAAGCCAGAGCATCTCCGAGTTCTGGTTTGTCGTCGACTATGGCAATGGCACGACTTTGGTGGCGGACAACGGCGGGACAAACTACGTTGTTGATCAGGACCAGGTCCTGTGGGTTCCCAGCATGAGCCAGGCCAAGTCTGTGCTCACTGGTGCGGACGCGGTATTTGTTACTGCTGCCGTACGTTTCCGACCTTCAACTTTACTTGTTGCTTACCTCTTCTCGTAGGTCAAAAACACCAACACACCCTCCCGAGTTTACATGGACTGTTTTGGCCGTGCTACGACCAACTACATTGCCGCCAACGCGACCTACGACCTGCAGCTGAACACAAGCATCCCTTCGGTCGCGGGTTACAACTTTTACACCGGCGTGGCGACGTTTGACTTTGGGGCAACCATGTCCTTTGATTTGCACAGCGTGGCGGAGAACGGGACGTCGTATGCGGACATGTACCGTCAGGAGGGGCTGATTGGGGTCTCCTTGGCGCCTGCTTCGACTGTGAACACGACCAAGTCGTCGTCTGTTGGCGGGGACAGTGGTGCTGGGATTCTGGCGCCGAGGTGGGGAGTGGGTGTGGGCCTGGGGATACTGGCCGTGCTGGGCTTGAGTTACTCATGATCATTCTCTATCTAATACAGCTCACGGACATCTACACAATACATAAGTACCTCTTTGCATTTGAAAAGAACATTTCCCAAAAGAGAAGTGACGTCGTTAATTGCTAGTATCTCGATCACGCGTATAAAGGAGACGCTCTGGGTCACGTTGGTTCGTTTCTGCTTCTTCACGCCCACCATGCTCGGTGTGCTCAATATCGCCAATACCCTCGCCCTCGTCGCCCTCTACCTCCAAGGCGCTTTCAGCCCCTCAGTCGCATATCTGAACCAAAACATCGCTACCCCCACCATAGACTGCGCTGCTCGCGTCGCGTCCACCTCCTACACGTGGTTCGTCAAGAGCCCCCTTTCCCTTCCCGCTCCCCCCGCGCCCCCTCAAGGTTTGTCGAGGCATCCACGCCATTGTTTCATCCACTGATCCTCTCTTCAGTCGCCTCCAGTGTCGTCGCCATCGCTCTACCTCAATATCAATACGGACCCCAACCATTTACCAATTCCAATCTCCACTGGGCAACTTCCAGTTCTCCCATCACCGACATCTTCTGGGCAATCCCCACGCCCACCACGGCTGCGACCACTGCCTCACTGGCCCTTTCTATCTTTCACGCTATTATCCAAGACTCTTCCTCTCCCTCGCCCAGCGCACAGGCCCAGGAACTCGCTCTGTGGCATCCGGACAACTCGCACTCGGACAACTCGCACCCGCACAACTCGCACGGTCGCACGTTACAGTTCTTGCAGTTCTTGCGGCACCTTCTCCAACTTACCATGGGCGCAATCTTGCTCCTTGTACTCTCCCACGCCCTCCGTCCTCACGTGCCTTGCGTGGTAGTCAGGCGTTTCGACGGACGTTGGCAAATCGACATTGTCTTCGTCAACACCGGGACTGCCGCACCGCAAGAGGCTGCGGTTATCCCGATAGAAGAGATTGCCGTTGAAGACGAGAACGCTGAGGAGGAGCCCGCTGCTGAAGGAGAGATGGACGACCCCGCTGCCGTACCTGATGAAGCTGAAGTTGCCGCTGCCGAAGAAGCCGGCCCAATCGACGGAGAAGAGCTGGACGAAGAGCCCGTCATCGAGGAAGTGGACGAAGCAGCGCTGGAGGACGCCGCTGAGCAGGAGCCCGCTGCTGAAGGAGAGGTGGAAGCCGCCGCCGAGGGAGAGCTCGCTGCTCTGGAGGAGCCCGCCACCGTGCAGGATGAAGTTGCGGCTCAGGAAGACGTTATCGAGGAAGAATGGCAGCTACCCGTCGTCGACGATGCACTCGCCGCCGCTAGTCACGACGTGGCAATTCCCGGTTCCCCTCCTTGCACGCCCAAGCGTCCCCACACGCTCAATCGGCCATTCCCTGAGCCACAAACGCCACCGACACCGACACCTCTGCCGCAAACCCCGCCCCGTCAGTGGCTGGCTACACCAGCCCCCGGGACGGGAACCGTTAGGCGCTGGCGCTACCTCGGACAGGTCGGCGTCCGGAACGTCGTCACACCATTGGCAGCCGCTCTTCAGAATGCAGCGGAGCGTTTGGAGAAGTGGGTGGCGTAGTAGGGGCTCTTTTCCTCTTGGGGTTTATATATGGGCACGGTGAATATAATTCGAATATTTCTGTGTATCTTTGGAATCTATCGCACATCTGGGGCCATTGAGAGGGATTTGAACGTATTCAAGAAAGGATAATATTGACAAGGGTATAGTAATTCACCAATCGCAGACGACAACCCAAGCAGGGCCAGCACTAGCAGCGAACGTCAGTAACCAGCGGAAGCAGGAACACGTGGACGTACACGTCGTGACAACACTTTAGGCTCGAATTGGCCTCGGATCTTGTGCGATATGGTGACAAGAAAGTTGGGCGTCCCCGACAGTCTTGATGATTCCTACCAGTCGCACCCGGAGTATACGAGCCTCTATCGTGTCGTCGTTGGCGCTGCTTTGACTGCTTCTACTGGTTGTCGTCGTCGAATCTGGCGTGGGAGAGGAAGATGTATCTAGGCACGGTCAGATTGCAGAACGACCGAGGCGTAGTTCTAGCACTGACCATCGTCGGCGGGCCCAATAATGGAGCCTGCGCGACAGTTTGCGAGTAGCGGGTATCTGTGGAAGGTTAGACAAAGACCACGGCTGTGCAAAGGAGAGCGCACAATGTAGACGTAACCGTAGAGTAGGATGAGAGGAGCTACAATAAGCTGGGCAATATTGATCAGCGGTGGGAGGGAGGAAGACGCAAGGCACTCACAAATTTCTGGGCCAGAGGAAGTATGTCCCAAGTCTGCAAACACGAAATGCAAGCGGCTCGCAGCGTACGGGTGACGGGACCGAAGTCTCGAATCTGTCGCATTTTCCATCGTAGGTAACCGCGCATCCATCCCCGAACAACGTGTCGCAGGACACGTCTGGACTGTTTGGACGAAATATAGTCCCAGAAAAGTCGATGTGGCATGGCTTGATGTAAACAGCAGAATGCCAACGGGTGCGCGATAGCGCCCGCCATGAAAGAGAGGCCAAGCATAATGAACCAGATTTTCCATAACCGTATGAAGTAGTACCAGCTGGTGGCTGCGCGCCCGAGATTCTTCGCGCTGGCTTGGAAGATGTAGAGGAGGACGAGGGCAGCGACCATGATAGAGTACATGATGCCGATGCTGACGACGGTCTGAACGCACGTCCGGTGTAAGCAAAACTGCTGTTACTGGTTAACCTGAAGGACTCACCGAGATTTCCGGGAAATGCAAGGTCGCCGTCGTGGACAAGTAAGACAGGAAACGGACAAGTTGTCGATGCACGTCACGAATGCTGGAGGCTCCAACAAGGTAGTAATGCATCCAAAACACCCAATTCATCCGAGAAGACGACCCTATCGTTGCAGCAGACACTAGTAGCATGGGGACGAAGATCTCGGTTGCTAAGGATGGTTGGGATAGGGCGCGGCGGAGGCGGGACACGACGAAGATGCCGACGCAATGGCTCGCAATGCCGACGAGGAGGACTTTGAGATATTGGAGCCCGTAGGCGGATATGTGCGATTCGAGGGAGTAATAGAGCGGCCACGCGTCGAGCAAGAACCGTTCGATGGCCGTTATGCTGGGGTCGATGAATGAACCGAAATTGAACTGTATTGAGACGTTATCGGTGCTCAGCAGCGCGAGGACTGCCGAGAAGAAAAAGGTGAGACCGAGGACCGAAGTCCAGGGACGGCGGCGGGTCGAGGGCGACTTTGCAACGGGGTCTGGTGGAGGTGGGTCGCACGGAATATAATCGACGCTGGATTTGGGGCGAAGGATGCAGTAGAGGACGAGCATAATGACGATTCCTGCGTAACCCATGGCGGCGGCGACATACGGAAAAGAGGTCGGTTCGCTCGAGGGGATGCATCTCGTGGGTGGCAGGAACAATGGAATCGTTTTCGTGGGCGTAAAGGAATTGGGGATGGTCGGAGTGGGTACGACGGTGTTCTGGGTCGTGGACGGGCTGAACTTGACGAAGCCAATCGCGACTTGAACGCCAACGTGGAAGCCATGAGCGAGGCCTGTGAAGGGGTTGGAGCGGAGCAGGGTGTTGAGCAGAGACGAGGGCATGTTGTGGTACTGAATCAAGACATGTCAGCCACCCGGCAGCAAGCAAATTCAGACTGGTCC
Source organism: Roridomyces roridus (assembly GCA_029378245.1). NCBI lineage: Eukaryota > Fungi > Basidiomycota > Agaricomycetes > Agaricales > Mycenaceae > Roridomyces > Roridomyces roridus. Next base: position 2,723,426 of record JARKIF010000006.1, read on the forward strand.
GGCCGCCCGGGCCGGCACCACCTTACAGTTACACACACATGAGCTCAACATGAGCTTCCTTCCGAAGTCGTTCTCTGACCTCAACAGGTCGTCCAGGGAATGTCCAGGGATATTCTCCTCTGCACGTTACTCCTCATTCTCGCCCCGAATGTTCAAGCTACCATCCATCCGCAAATTCCTTCTCTGGCCTCTTTCACGGAATCCAATGCACCTGGTTTTCTCTTCTCAACTTCGGCCCGCATTGTAGTGGACTCCAACCACCAAGAATCTGGTGCACCCGGACCCTCCCTGCTTAGCTACGCCGAAACCTTTCGGCAAGACCTGATCTGGCTCACTGGCTTTACTTCCGTGCCAGAAGTTACAACAGGCAGCGACGGCGCTGTCTCTGCCTCTCCGAGCATCTTTCTGACATTGGGCGCCTCGAATCACACCTACTTCAATGGAGTCCCAACGCAGGAAGGATACGACTTCCTCATCAACGAAAAGGCATACATAATCAAGGGGAGCGGGGCTCTCGGTGTGTGGTGGGGTACGTGGTCCCTTATCAGATATATTTTGCTTAATATGCCCCAGGAACTAGATCGCTGTTACAGCAACTGGCTCTGAATTGTGCAGCGAATGGTTCGTGCACCATACCCGCTGGGTCAGGCTCCGATGCTCCGGGATGGGAGGTCCGCGGGTTCATGCTCGACGCTGCCCGTCATTGGTTCGAGCTTCCGTTTCTAGGTATGTCAGGTCTGCGATCATTTGCGTTTGCTCATCTCTGTAGCCGACCTCTGCATATACGCGAGCTTTTTCAAGATCCAGAGCTTTCATCTCCACGCATCCGACAATATTTGGGACCAGAATATCATCTCTGGGCCAAATTGGCGCGACTTGTATTCGGCGTTTCGATTCCAGCCTGCAGCTGGGTCACCGATTGCTGGGATCGTTGAGCTGAAGAACGAAACTTGGACAAAGGAGGGATTTGCTGCCCTTCAAGAGACTTGTGTTGCGCATGGAGTTACTATCGTGCCAGAGGTAGACACTCCAGGTTAGTGATGGCTCGAATAGTCAGTACTCGGGACAATGAATTGACTGTATTCCAGGTCATTCCCTGGTGTTCAGTAAATGGAAACCTCAGCTCATGATTGCGAATGTGCCCGACCAGTTGAATCTGTCATACCCCGACACGATTCCTACGATCAAGGCCGTCTGGGACGAAGTCCTTCCTTGGTTCGCTTCCCAGAGGTCTCCATCGGAGCAGACGAGTACGAGACATCTTTGGCCGACGTATACATTTCGTTCGTCAATGAAATGTCCGACTACATAGCGGCTAAGAGCGGCAAGTCCATCCGGATCTGGGGAACGTACGAGCCGAGCTCTAGCATGTCTATATCGAAAAACATCACCATCCAGCATTGGGACTTTCCGGGCGATTCGATACCTGTGGAGCTTATGCAGCAGGGGTATCGGGTCATCAACTCGGAGCAGACGTTCTTGTATCTGGACGGGAAGACATCTGACGCGGGCCAGTTTCCTGTGGAGCTCGACCAGACGTTGATGTGGAGCGGGGCGCCAGGCGGTGGCGGATGGGCGCCGAATATTTTTACGAGGGACGATCCGTCCAACAATACAGATCCTGCCAATCCGTTCCTGCGTGGCTCGATTATGGCCTTGTGGAATGATTGGGGTGAGCATTGAGATCCTCGCGTTGGATTCGACTAACTTTTCTCAGGGAACAACGCTACCACCCCATTGGAGATATATTACCAGCTCGCGCGCAGTCTCGCGGTATTTCGGGGAGAAGACGTGGGCGGGGTCGGGAGTGCGCGCAACCGAGCTTACGCAGGAACCAGTTCGATTCCGTATACGAGAGGCTCAATGGAGCCTGCTCCTGGCCAGAATCTGAATCGCGCCGTCAAGCCGCCGCATGCGAACAACATCATCTTTGACTATCCCACTGTTGCTGAGCCTACTGTGACCCCATTCGATTCTGTTGGGCCGCCGTATACGCTCAGTTTCACTATCCAGCCATCGCCCAACGCGTCGGGAATCATCTTGGCGGGCAACGACTCGATATTGCACGTCGAATCCCTAGCATTCGAGGACCCTTCGACTGGAGTTCACTACCCCCTCGCATCCTACCCCGGTCTTCCCGTGGACAAACCCACTGCGGTGGAGATCCACGCTACGCGGGAATATACCTATGCGCTTGATCGACGGAGAGGTGTTTTGGTGGATGACGGACTTGGACATTTGGGGAGAGTATATGAAGTCTGCGAACATGTCTTTTGCGGCGCCGTCTCGGTTCGTTGCGGCTGGACTGCGTAGTGTATCTCTCAGGGTTTCTTAGTCCTAGTCATTACCGGGTCCGTGTCGAGTCAAGAGCCAGGCGCGCACCGCCTATCGGCCGATGCTGAGTCACCCGTTGATGCAATAAAATCTCTTGAACGCGACCTTGCTTGTACTACATACCCCACGCCCTTCCCTCGTTCCAAGAGTGGTCTAGATATAATCCTCGTTTCGTTCTCCAACCTCAGGCGTCTCATAACCCTCCAGTGTAAGCTAGCTCGCTGGAATCTTGCATCATCAATAACGTCTCTCTTTCTCAGTTGGCTCTGGTAACAACAACGACCAGTGGTAGCAGCAGTCTTTGCATGGAAGGCCCCGACAATCCGGCCAGGCCCAGTACTGCAGAACTCCCCGTTCCGGAGCCAAAACCAGGTCGGAATAACAACCGACGTAACAACCAGCGCCCTCAGGACACCAACGGCAGCAGCCCATCTCATCAGCCTCGTCCGAGAGGCGATAGAGGCAGACGGCCTGCCCCGAAATTCACGACCCCAGCATGAAAATGCCAATGTGAATTCCGATGTCGCGCGGCATAGCGACAACTGGAGAGCCCACAGTTCAGAGGCTTCCTCGGCACCACCACCACCGCGTCCTCGTGGCCGTGGTGCCAAATTCAATTCTGGTCTCACCTCTCCCGACGCGACATCATCTGCTCCAAGGGCTCCCAAGCCCAAGCCCAAACCTGCCCCAGTCGCCGACGATCTGACCTCGATCCTCACTGCTGCCTTGAGCACACCGCCAGTACCCTGACTGTCCGATCTGTTTCTCGGCCGTTCATCCCGCGCAACCCACTTGGTCATGTTCACCATCGATCCCCTGTGCTCGAGACACAACAGTACTGTTGGACTACCTTCCACCTCAAGTGCATTCGCTCGTGGGCTGCCAAGAGCGTCAAAGAAGTGGCAGACGCGTGGGCTGCTCGTGGAGAACCCCAACGAGGAGGCGAGTGGCGCTGCCCCGGCTGCCAGGCTCGCCGCGTTGCCTGTTCCCACAGCTTATCGTTGCTTCTGCGGTTCGACGCCCTCTCCAGCCCCACCACGAATCTCTACCCCTCATTCAGTGCGCGTCTCCCTGCACTCGGACACGCCCAACCTGCTCGCATCCATGCCCGCTTCTCTGCCACCCGGGACCGTGCCCTCCTTGCCGTATTACCACCGACGTCAAATGTGGATGCCTCAAAGGAACGATCTTGGCCCTCCGTTGTGGCGAGACCAACATCAGTTGCGGTGCGATTTGCGAGCGAACTCTAGCTTGCGGTGCCCACAAATGTGAGCGCGAATGTCACACTGATTCGTGTGATCCATGCGCTGTTCGTGAGCAGGCACGGTGCTGGTGCGGCAAAGAAGAGCGTGAAGTCGCATGTGGGGCTGGCGATCCTGTAAAGTGCACTCATGACGCTGTCGCAGAGCCTTGGGTCGGGCGTTTTGGATGCGACGCGCCTTGTGACCGTCTTTTCGACTGCGGGAAGCACCGCTGCGCACGGTCCTGCCACCCAGCGAGCGGGCCTCCTTCAGAATGTCCCCGCTCGCCGGCACGTGTTCGCACGTGCCCTTGCGGCCGGCAATCTATCGCACCATCAAATGATCCCAACGCTTTTCCGGCACGCGCAGATTGTACCGCGCCCATCCCGACATGCAAGGCTCAGTGCTCGCGAATCCTTGCGTGTGGTCACGCGTGTCCTATCAGCTGCCATGAGGGTGAGTGTCCACCGTGCTCGGAACCCATCGTGCGGCCCTGCCGATGCGGCGCGACCTCGAAGAAAATTCCTTGTAGTGTCGCAGAGGGCGAAAACGGTTCGCAGGAGGTGTTATGCGAGAAACCGTGTGCCGCTTTGAGAGCGTGTGGCCGCCACCGCTGTTTACGCCTGTGTTGTCCGCTTGCCAGTGTAGCGGCGTTGCAGCAGAAGAGCAAGGGCAAGAAGCGTGCCGTTGATTCCGAGGCTGCAGGTGTTGGAGAGGAGCGTGGGGGACTTCACGAGTGCGATCTCGTTTGCGGCAAAATGTTGAGTTGTGGGGAGCATCGCTGTGAGGAGAAGGATCACAAGGGCCCTTGCCCTCCGTGCCTGAGGAGTAGCTTTGAAGAGGTAAGCCATCCGTCTTGTTTTTTTTTCTTTCTGGTACTCATTGTTTGATTAGCTGATCTGCCCTTGTGGTCGAACGGTTCTCGAGCCACCCATTCCTTGTGGAACTCGTATCCAGTGTAGCTACCAATGCCCACGCCCGGCACCTACCTGCGGACATCCACGCACTCAACACATATGCCACGATGACGAGGTTGGATGCCCTCCATGCCCGTTCTTGACAACAAAGAGGTGCATGTGCGGCAAGAAGGAAGTCGGGAACGTTCGGTGTGCGCAGGAGCGCGTTTCTTGTGGTAGCGTCTGCGGGCGGCCCCTTGCGTGTGGATATCACCATTGCGAACGGCCCTGCCATCCAGCAGACGAGGACTGCGGTGCTTGCGCTCTTCCTTGCGGCAAGCCCAGAAAGTTGTGCTTCCCTCTACGCCATCCATGCACCCAGCCTTGTCATGCCCCGGCCGGGTGTGACGAGTCTGCACCGTGCACGGCCATCATCACCGTTTCGTGTGCGTGCGGCCGGATTCGTCAGCCGATTCAATGCTGGGAAGAGTGTCGCTAATCCTATCGGTCGCGAGAGTCAACAGCCCAAGTGCACCAACGAGTGTTTGATTGCGAAGCGGAATGCGCGTCTGGCGGATGCCCTCGGCATCAGTCAAGATACTCGAGACCGTGGTGGGCCCCCTGTTGCTTGGGCCTGATGAGGTTCTTGCTTTTGCACGTGCCAATCCCAAGTTTGTGAGCGTCGTGGAAAAGGCATTTGCAGAGTGCGTTTTATTACCTTTTGTATGAGATGATACTTACCCTACGACAGTTTCGTCGCAAGCGAGAAGAAGATGCAGGTTCTGCCGCATATGCCGCCTGATCGCCGTAAATTCGTCCATGATGTACGTTTTTCTTTTGTCCAGCTGAATCCTTACTGAATATATCCCAGGTCGCAGCAATCTACCGAATGGATACGCAAATGGTTGACCAAGAACCGCATCGAAGTGTGCAGCTCCTTCGCCGCTTCGATACCAAAGTACCGTCCCCTCTGCTTTCTGCGGCACTCGCTGCTGCTGGACCGCCCCCCAGTCTCGGCAAGCTTGCAGATCTTCGTACCGCAAACACTGCGGGTGCCTCCTGGCGCGCAGCACCAGCTAAACCTACTGTAGCGCCTGCCCCTCGTGCATGGGGAGCTTCGAGTACGCCACTCACTCCGCCGACTGTTACGCCTCCTCCCCCTCCTCCCCCTCCGCCGACTGTACAAGCCCCGGTGCCTGTAGCCCCAGTTGCAGCGACCCCGAGCACCCCGGCTGATGTTCCGGAAGATTGGGAGGACGATGGGCATGTTTAGAGATAGTGTAGACGTTGTACTTTGGTGCTGTAAGCCCGGGACTTGAATTAATGCGCAATTAATGTGCAACTTCCTTGCTTGACGCAGTCCGATTTACCCAAGATTTACTGGATTTATCACCTCATAGCGTCGTCCCGTTCTTGGCCATCAAGTCCGGCCCGTACATGCCGGAACACCATCATCCTTGCCGTTTACGCCCACTCACGCCAATTGCCCCGTCTTGGCCCGAGCCTGAAGAGCTGGCTACGCGTCGTTGGTCTTCAGATAGCACGGAGTCAGAAGAACCTAGTGTCTACTCAGACATTGGCAGCGAGCGAACCAACCTCCTTCCCGTATGCAATGGGTTACGCAGCAGAGATTTTCCTTGTCCTCGTCCTCTACTGCATCCTTCACAAGTTCAAAGCCAGCGTCAAGTCCATTCCGTGCGACCCACCTCCACCCAGAAGCGACCCCGTCGCAAAGTCGGCATCGACCCACCGCCGTCCCTGGACTACGGTCCTCGGACTCACGTTTTTTTTCTCGGCAGGCCTCGCGCTGCTGAGCAACAGTCCCGTCTCAATCCAGATCGATTTTCTTTCATTCGTCGACAGCGTAATGGCAATCGAACGGTTCTTGCTCGACAGGTGGCCGCTCTATTATTCCCTCGAATCGCACATATCGGCCCATGCTCTAAAATATCTCCAAGTCTTTATAGTCGGCATCGTTAGCCATTGCGTCAGCATCTGCGCCGTGTCGCGCCTCCGTCGCGCCCTCTTCTGGACGTTCTCCTTCCTCCTTGTGCAGCTCCTCGTCTGCGTGGAGCTCGTAACGCTTGCCGTTATAGCCTCATCTTCCTGGCTCACTCTCCTATTCTGGCACGGGTACCACCTCAGTGGTATAGAGGCCAGGGACCTAGTCCTGCCTGCTCTCCGCTTCTTTATGGCAAGATGGTCCGAATCTTACTTGGCGGAAGTCTCGGTAGGCGTTGTGTTCGGCCTCGCGACGATCCATTTCCACTGACCTACCGATTAGACGGCGATGAGCATCGGGACCCTTCATTTTTCCGTTGGCGGCGCGGTTCCCATTCTTTACGCCCTCATCAAGTGGCCTAGGCACGCAACCCTCCTAAATTGGAACATGGTGTACTCTTTCTGCGTCGATTTGTGCCTCTCAAACGTCTGCATCCACCTCGTCCTTGCAGTGCTGATATGCGACATTTTCACCAAAACGACGACTCCAAGTCCGGTACATTTTGACCACTGGAAAGTGGCTCAATTCCAGGATTTATATGTAGCCAGCAATGCACTGCGGGTTGGTTTGAGGTTCTCTTTACACGTGTGGAACACAATGCCTATGGCACAGAAATCGGTCGGTCCTGTGCATCTCCCTGTGTATCTCGGTCCCCTGACATTCTCCGCAGCTTATCGTACTTCCGGCCATTCTATACTACGGTCACGTCTCCATGGTCAGTGGTTTTTCGACTACTCCTAGCTAGGCTTACCCACTGCGATAGATACCCGCCATGCGCAAAGTTTATCTTCGGGTGCGCCATTCACTGCGCCGATGGTCAATATTTCATTAATTCTGACTGCGTACGAGCTCATGCTTTTCATAGAGTTCGGACAGTAGAACAAAACGATAGAGGCTCGTGGACTCAAATAAACGGAAAGAAGAATCGCGCTGGTGGACTTTCGTTTGGCAAGAAAGGTTCTTGGGTCCATTGATTGAAGTTTTGTCCACGATATGTTACACGGGTTCGTTCTCTTGTTTCTTGCACATTCTTCCTGGCTGAAATTCCTTCAGTTACTGTCCCTCTTTGGGTTGGACGCGCGCGGGACTAGACCTCATGGAATTTCCTAGTATACTCTTTCTTGCGCGCCGTCGCTATTACTATGTATGTTGCGTTTCGAATACTTTTCGTACAATGTATAATAGAACTACTTTTTTTTCTTGGCAGTCGCACCCCTCGCCTGCTGCAAGTCGCATTGTTTGCAAATGCATCACTTTGATTTGTTGATTTTGCGTGCCGGGTGGCTGACATGTCTCAATTCATCTTGATTCAGTACCACAACATGCCCTCGTCTCTGCTCAACACCCTGCTCCGCTCCAACCCCCTTACAAGCCTCGTTCATGGCTTCCACGTTGGCGTTCAAGTTGCGATTGGCTTCGTCAAGTTCAGCCCGTCCACGACCCAGAACACCGTCGTGCCCACTCCGACCATCCCCAATACCTTTACGCCGACGAAAACGATTCCATTGTTCCTGCCGCCCACGAGCTGCATCGATATTACCTCGAGCGAACCGACCTCTTTTCCGTATGTCGCCGCCGCAATGGGCTATGCAGGAATCGTCATTGTCCTCGTCCTCTACTGCATCCTTCGCCCCAAATCCATTCCGTGCGGATCCGACCCACCTCCACCTCCACCAGACCCCGTTGCGAAATCGCCCTCGACCCGCCGCCGTCCCTGGACTTCGGTCCTCGGTCTCACCTTTTTCTTCTCGGCAGTCCTCACGCTGCTGAGCACCGATAACGTCTCAATACAGTTCAATTTCGGTTCATTCATCGACCCCAGCATAACGGCCATTGAACGTTTCTTGCTCGACGGGTGGTCGCTCTATTATTCCCTCGAATCGCACATATCCGCCTACGGGCTCCAATATCTCAAAGTCATCTTCATCGGCATTGCCAGCCATTGCGTCGGCATCTTCGCCGTGTCGGTCCTGCACCGCACCCTCTACAAGGCCACCTCTCTCGAAGCCGTCCAGATTATCGTCCCTCCCTTTCTCGTAGCCATCGCAGTCATAGCCTCCTCACCTTGGCTCAGCTGGTTGTATTGGGCGCAGTTTCACCTGAGAGGTTGGACTGATATCCGGACCGTGCATCGGTTTATCGTCTCCATCTTGTCCCGTTTATCAAGAATGGCCACCTCCCATCTCCTAGAAGTTTCGGTCAGTCATACACAGTTATCAATTGGCATTTAGACTCACCCATACCTCCAGACCATCGTCAGCATCGGGCTCATCTATTGTTGCGCATCTGGCGCCATTTTCCTTTACCACGCCTTCCGGCTCGTCATCAAGCGGTTACGGCTCACAAAGTCGGGGCACTATACGTTTCGCCATTTCTATCGCTGCTGCTGCGAAGCAATCTTGTACCAATTCCTCATGGCCCCGATCACGTCCCGGTTGACCTTCTATCGACTACACGAAGACGACTTCCGGCGGATCGTATGGTGCCGCATCCTGTCCCAACAGTCTAGAAGGGCATTGAAGCGCATCTTCCGGGTCCATATGCGATCTTATCGGTTGTGGAAAGCCGCAGAAATCAAACAGTGCCGTCTGCTCTTCTATACCCTGCGAACGGCTTGGAGGTCAGGTCTGGAGACGTGGAGAACACTGCACATAGCCCATAAACTTGTGAGTACATACTCTCGAACCTTAGTCTCGTTTCCCCGCTGACGAATGCGAACAGCTTATCGCAGCTCCTGGTCTCATACTCTACGGTTACTTTTATATTGTGAGACCCTTTGCCAATGCGCTCGACTCGGCTTACCCACGGACAGATACCCACAATCCGGAAACTCTTGCTTCGGTTGCGACATCCAGTTGCTCGTCGATGGTAAGTGATGCAACTACTGGCTCCGTTTCATCTCATTGATTCGTGTCTAGATCATCTTCCTCCCGCACCGGATGACGGCCAGTAGAAGTGGTCAAGGCAATTCACGACAACACGATAGAGGCTCGAACGCTCGGGAAGATCCAGAGGAATAGACGATGCGCGGCCATCAAGACTGTCGGGGACGCCCGACCTTTCTTGCCACCAACCATCCGCCAAGTCAATACCTCGACCAAGATCTCGGAACATTCGATCCTAAAGTGTTGTCTACGACGTGTGCGTACACGTTGCGTTTTGGTTCTCCACCGTTTCCTGACACTCGTGACCAGTGCTGGCGTTGCTTGGGTCCATCATCTCAGGTGTGGAAGAAGATATCATTATACCCATTTCTACGAGTACATTCCGAATAAATATCACGTTTTAAAGCCGTAGATTATACTGTACAAAGTGCTCCCAATCAACGTTCCCAATACTTGAATAGATCGATCGTAGAAGGCCCTTCCTTCATTTCTGCCAAAATTTCATCGCGGTCGCAGACCTGCGGGAAGGTAGCGCACAACCAAATCGTCAAAGCGAACTCTGGCACGCAGAGCAGCATCCTGCACGGGCGGTAACAAGGCCGTCGCGATCGGGTACAACCGCGCAAGATACGGCCGATTTTCAAGCCAGCCGGGGGTTGGCGCCATCTGTGCGAGCACCATGACGTCAACATAATTGTCCTCGACCAGCGGGAAAGTAGGGGTTGGGGGCGGCATGCGAAGTCCTGTGGGCGTGGGCGTGGGCGGCAGTTCACCGAGGCTAACGGGCGAGGTTGGGTCGTGTGCATGGGGAGTTTGAGGAGGGCCGAGGGGCATCCAAGGCCGGACAGCGTCGTCACCTTCTCCCTCCGAGTCTGCGTTCTCTGGATGCGCCTGTACGGGCTCGATTGCCGCTGGTTGTTCAACAAGCATGGGCGTGGGGTTGGCAGGTCGATCTGCACGAACGACTGCCTCCGGACGCTCGGGGGGTGGGATTGGAGCCACTGGAGCTGGTGGCGTGCCGGGGCGCTTTTCAACTGGAGTCGGAGCCTTTTCAGCAGGAGCAGGGGGCGGAGTTGGGACACGCGGCGGCGGTGGTGGTGGCATGGGCGCAGCAGGTTTCTGACCGACTTGGATGGTTAAATGTAGAGAAAATTCCATTTTGCTGCAAAACCACCGCGCGATAAGGAATAGGATAATGCCGCCAAGGAAGACGACAAGGCCCGTATTAATGTATTCCTCGTAGTTTGATTTACCGAGGGGAGCTGGCGGGGGCGGGGGCGGGGGCGGAGGCGGCAGAGACTGGGGCGGCAGAGACGCGTGGGGTGTATACGTCGGTACCGGCGGGACCGTGAGCATGGTGAAGGTAGTGGAACAAGGTGCGATGATGACCTGGGTCACGGTGGCCGGAGGGGGATGAGGACAAAACTGGGGAAACCCGGGCGAAGCAAGGGGGTCGGTGGTAATTGTGCGGTTCAGGAAACTATCCAGTGGGGGAGGAGGGAGTTCAGGTGTGCGCTTCCTCGCTGAGCGAGAGTCAGTTCCCGGGATTCGGAGAAGGGCGAGGTGACGTACTCCAGCGTTGCCAGCGAGAGTGGGCGCTTGACGCCACATCTTGGTACAGGTCAAGAGCACGTTGTTCAACAGCGGGTCGTTTTGCGTGCATGTATTCGAGCGCAGGCTGGACTGTGACATCAAAGAGGAAGACGAGCAAACCCAAGATATTGGGCAACATGGTCGTCAAGTCCAAGTTGTAATACCAAGTTGTAATGAACCCAACGTGACCGAGGACGCTCCTTTGTATGCGTGATCGAGATACTAATTGAAGACGTCACTTCTGTTTTAGGAAATATTCTTTCCAAATGCAAAAAGGTATAGATGTCCGCGACTTGATAGCAGAATATGATCATAAGTAGCTCAAACCCAACACAGCGAGTATCCTGTTTCCCACCAAAGTCGATGACAAACCGGAACTCGGAGATGCTCTGGCTCGCAAAGAATCGATGCTACTCGACTACAAGCAGATGCTTCATCCCTTTTAGAGTCCCGCTCCACCCAACATTTCACCATCATCACCATCAGAGCGGAGACTATGAGGTCCGGTCCTGGCATGTAGGTGGGGAGAGCGTCGTAAGCTAGGTGGAGGGGGACGTGGATGGGCTGAATCTGGTCGAGCCCTCCGTCGTCCAACAAGTCGATACTCCAGTCAAAACATAGATTGTCGATCCTCACGCCGCGCTGGGGAGCCACCGCCGGATTGGGAGGTGAGCGACGCTCAAAAAACTCTACACGCATACGTTTCGTGAATAGTTTGATTGCAATGACGATCTTGACCTGGAACAATTCAGTCATATTGCTAGAACCAAACGGAGAGCGACACACGGGGAAGGGATCGTTGTTACTCATTTCAAACCACTTATCGACCGCCTCGTACAAGCTTGGCGCTGCTTGACTCTTCGCGACCTCCAAGACAACGGTGGGGAGCCCGCGCGGACCGCGAGTGCTCGGTTTGATGCCTCCATCGGGCTGTTTCACTCCTTTAGTTGGTTTGAAGAAAGCTGGAAAAGAGAGTGAGACATTGCGCCAACACAACAAGTAAGAGGCCAACAGGTCCTATGTGTGTGCTCGAGAACTTCATCCAACCCGTTGTCTAGTGTTGCTGCCCGATCCTCGAAGACCATCATACCGATAATGTCGCAAGCCATTTCATGGGCAGGACTGGACATGTATTGAAGGATTTTGAGTACTCCATCGGACATCTCCAGCCTGCAAGGGAGGTGAGATTCGATGTATCGCACCAGAGCACACGCCACGGACCTGATATGATACCATCCAATGGCAGTTTCTTCCATATCCTCAATGGCCTCCAGTAGCTTCCCTGCATCGACGCCGGCTGGTAGATGAAATATGTGGTGGCGATTGGGAATTTGGATTTCTTCTTCTCCCGTTGCGTGGGCGCGACTTGAGTCCATTCCGACTTGGAGAGCGTGGTTTATGGACTGACAGAGATCCTGGCTGCGCTGAAAAATCAGGAATGCACGACATGTCGATGTAATGAGCGCACATTAGATCGAGCTGGGCCATGCTGGGCGCAATACCGGTAGGTGTGTGCTATAGGAGCAGGATCAGGGGGTCGATGGTGATGTCCGTATCCAGCCCGAGTCACGTCATTTTCAGCAACTGAGTGGCCCGGAGAGACTGCCAGGAAAATGGTTGCATAGCAGCTCCAATCCTCCTTCAAAGCAACAACGAATATTCCCGGGAGTAGCGGCGGCTTTTCAGAACCGCAGGCAACGAAGAGAGGGAGGGCAAGCGAGCCGTTCCGTCACGGCGTTGACTTGTGACGAGGAAGGACTCGGCTTCGGAGGTGTTTGTGGAGGTCCACGCGCTGCCTGCGCGGATATAGGGTTGGAGGAAGCCTCAAATCGTGGGACGCGACGCCTACTCCCGTGTCGTTCGCACCAGTATATGCACTTTGGGGTACTGCTGACAGGACCTGAAGCTGTAGCAATGTAAGTCCGTGCATGACACTGCAAATAAGAAAACTAACCCGAACGGCGGCTTGGAACTGCAGCTGAGAATTGGAACCGATGGTAAGCTGCACCGATGAAGTGGATACTTTGACGGGTAAAAGGTCGATTGTATCCGTTAATTGTGAGCATGTCGGCAAAGACCGTGCTGCAAGTCGAGGCGAAAGAATCCGCGGTCGTGACGTCTTGATTGGGAGGTGACGAGGGGAGAGTCCGATGCTCAGCCTCGGGATCGTGTGCGTCGCCTGCGTGCAGAGAGATTGGAAGGATGGTGCACGGGATGCGATACCCACTCCCGCCCGTCGTTGTCTGTCATTATCCGCCGTCGAAACAGACCATTGCCGGAGGGATGCCTCGGTATTGTACGACGATCGCTGTGTGGGTAGACTGGCCAACAAAATCGACTCGACATGAACAGAAGACGCGTAAATTTTTCAACTGCCCATCCTTGACCGAACCGATGACTAGTCTTTTGGTTCCTTACATCCATGCGTGAAGAGTCCCAAAGTTCTGAAGCATTCGTTCGCGGTCGATGACTATTGGGAGTGCGAGGAAACTCGAGAAGCCTCTCGACGAGATATTCAGCCTTTTGAAGGAGGTCGGCAAGAGCATAAGTAGGGTAGAAAAATTCCCAATGGTGGTCGACTTGGAAGAACTTAGAAATCAGATCCAAGTTTGGCGACGCGTCGGCCGCATGATTACACCCCTTCGTCATCTAACCAATTACTTTCGCGCAATGGCGGCTTCAACACCGTACGAATCGTGGTCCAAGGAGGACCTCATCGCAAGACTGATGCACCTTGAATTGGAACTCAAGGAATCAAGACAACCACCCCATTCGCGTTCTTTTTTACGAGCATCCCATCCCGACCGAGACTTTGATTTCTCCTCCTACTCTCGCCGCAAGATTGCGCTGAAATTCTTGTATGCGGGCTGGGCGTACAACGGGCTGGCGATTCAGGCTTCGGACGCGACTCCGCTGCCCACCGTCGAGGGTGTTCTCTTCGAGGCATTGGGCAAGGCCCGCTTGATTGATCCCAGCGCGGGGTTCGAGGGTTGTGGATGGGAGCGTTGTGGGAGGACTGACCGGGGCGTCAGCGCTGGCGGTCAAGTTATCTCGCTTTGGGTGCGCAGCGCCCTCGCACCGAAGCCTGTTGCGATTCCCGACCCTCCGAATCCCAGTTCAAGTGAAGACCCTCCGGGCACTTGGCCTGAGGATGATTTTGGCTCCCTCGATTTCCCCTCTCCCGCTCACAGACCGACCGGTGAAGCTGAGCACAATTATGTAGGGATATTGAACCGGATGCTACCGCCTACAATCCGTATTCTGGCCTGGTCTCCCGTCGCTCCAGACTTTTCTTCTCGCTTTGCATGCACGTCTCGGCACTACAAGTACTTTTTCGCCGCTGATGGCCTCGATATTCCCCGCATGACCGAGGCTGCGTCTCTACTCGTCGGAGGGCATGACTTTCGCAACTTGTGCAAGATAGATCCTGCGAAACAGCTCACGATGTATCGAAGGCGGGTCATCAGTGCGGATATCAATCCCGTAGAGGCGGGCATGTACGTTCTGGACTTGGAAGGCTGGGCCTTTCTTTACCACCAGGTCCGCCACATTATGGCTGTCCTCTTCTTGGTGGGGTCTGGCTTGGAGTCGCCTTCCATCGTCACCGCGCTTCTCAACGTGGAGCCTGGCGCCGAGGGCCTGTCCGTCGTCGACACGAAGCCAGTGTATCAGATGGCCGATGCGTTGCCTCTGATGCTTTATGATTGCCACTATTCGCCGGGAGACGTCGATTGGCAGACTGGGGATGCAGACCCAGATGCGTTGACTGGAGCGAGCTTGTACCACCAGATACACTCTATCCATGCGCGATCAGCTATGTACGCTACACTGAACCGCCAATTCCTGGCTGCGGCCGCGGTGCACCATGCTGCCCCTACACCGCTTCTTCCTCTCGAGTCCACAGGCTTTGTGCCGGACGGCAAGACGCCAATGAACATTCCCCTTGGTGGCGGCGAGTTTCGGCGAACGGCCAAATATATTCCGCTTCTGGAACGAAGACGTGGAGACCATTATGAGGTGGCGAATGAGCGGTGGAGACTGGGGCCAGGTGTTAGACGGAAAAAGGACGCGTCGTAGAGTAGCTAGTACGCGTTGTGTACTTATTGATGCTGTTACGATGGGTCACAGTCACGGGTTGATTGCACGCGAACAGTCACGACTGTTGGTTTCCTTGCACAATGCCCGGCCCATCCAACTCGAAGAACAAGGGCAAAAAGGACAAGAAACGGTCACGGCCGCGTCTCTCCTTCGAGAGCACCTCGTCCTCGGATACATACACGTCGGAATGCAGCACCTCATCAGAGTCTCAATGGCTGCCAACCCCGCCCTCCATCTCGCCCCTCCACTCTCCCAAACTGCCCGACGAGCTGCCCGAGCTGCATTTCGTTCAAGAATCCGAATCATATGCGGACAACCCTCTCCTGTACCGGCCTTTCATTCATGACCCCGGGAATGGAAAACGCGTACGCGACGCGCGGGCTTTCATGTCCTCCTTCTTTGCTCAGCCTCCAGCGATGGACGACCCGTTATGCGCCGAGTTCTCACAGGAGGAGGTGCTACAGATGCTTTCCACTGTTCTACCCGAAGAGACTGCTTTGGTGTGTACCCTTTATCCTCTTTTGTTTTCTTCTCTGACGACGCTACTACAGATTCTGTGGTATAATAAAAGCCGCGCTACAAGCCGCATATGCCCGGCTTGCCAGAGACTGTACCACCTTGGCGACGTCCTGCAAGACCACCTCGAAGACGAACACGACCCACAAGCTGACCCTCAAAAGCAGCGCCCACCACCGTTGCAGATGCAACGCGAGCAGGACATCAGTGGCATTTGTACGTTTCGCATGCTCCTTTTCTCCCTCTCCAGCTAATGCGTCAAGTGTAGGCTCCACACTCTGCTTTGTCCTCGCATGCTACAATTACCCCAACGCCATTAGATCGGCATGGGGTCGGACTGCAGATGAGATGGACGACGAGTCCTGGGCACAGCTCAATAGCCCCGGAGACGCGAGCGCGAGCGCTACCAGCGTCGGTCTGGGGACCCTCGTCCGCATGACGCGGCTGCATGATCTTGGGCTCGCGCAGCTTTGTCTGCCCGATGTCGACTTTGACTCGGAAGAAGAGATGTACGAGGAAGAGTATCCGTACGAGGAGGCTGAGGATACGATTAGGCGTCCCGTTCTTGTTGCTTGAGAACGAGGACATGGACTATGCTTTGCTCAATGCTTTCGTTGGACGACGTATATAATGCGGACACGACTTGTTTATTGATTTATTTCCTAACGAATTGACAATCATACTCTGGACTTGCAGTCGAAGCAAAAAATGTCAAATTCACCAAGGTCCGATCAACACCGCTCAAACACCTTATATAACTCCGGCAGACTAGCAATCTGGACGACGTCTCGGTCCAGCAGGGTCTTGGGCGCAGCCAGGTACCGCCGAGCTGACGGAAAGACAACATGCTGAATCTGCCACCGTTCAGCCTTCTCCTGTGCATCTTCGTCCGTCCCAACTGCAGCCGCAGTCGCAGGCGAAGAGCATAGTGGGCCAGGCACATAAAAGTAGGCCAGCTCACGCAAGAACGATTCGAAACATTCGGTCTCCGAGTTCCAATCAACCTGAGTGTCTGAGTGTCAGCGGACATACGAGACTGGGGATAAATTCCGTACCTGTGGCCCGAGACGCATGAGGAAGCTCGGCAGTTTGTCGAGATTCGGCGTATAATCCCTCAGCAGAAGGGGAAGACTCTCAATCAACCCTGTAGGCGTGATACTGAAGGAAAAGTACTCGGCCAGCATTTCTCGCCTAGCCAGAACTGTTTCGACGATGCGCTGGCGGTCAGGTTAGCCAGACGAAGAATCGGCATGAATGCCAGACTTACATCAACAATCTGAGGCTTCGTCAATCGACTCTCCGATATCGTTTCCTCTTGTTCCACCGCAATCTCGATCAACCTGCGGAGCGGAGGCGGCGGCTGCAGCTTGAGACGACTAAAGTCGCCGAATTGTCGTAGCCCCAGTTGATAAAACAGTTCCTCTCTAAAACGAATAAACCCAAGGACGACTTGGAAGAGGGATGTCGACCTACGCAAGCGCCCCGTGGTTGACCAGATACAATTTGGTCGAATGCTGTATCACCGAAAGACATTTGTCAAGATCAACGATCCCGACAAAAGTGTGGTTTTCGAGAATCTCGGAGAGCTCTAGAACAAGGGTCAGTCATCCTGGCAAAAACGACGCTCATTGAACGAATCACGCTTGTGTTTCCCCTTGGCCGCCTTTTGCCTCAACGTCTTCACTGAAGTGAGATAGCACTCGGACTCTTGGATATCTCGCAACTTTGACGTAGAGGCATTCATTGACTTGCCCTTGGCAGACGAGGACCCCGGCCTGGCGTCGATGTGCGTCGGATTGACAACAGGAAACATGGAATCCAGAGTCCGATCTTGGAGGGAGGTCCGCACTTTATATTGGGATAATGTTTTCTTGGGTGCTGTACCTGTTGTCAGCAAGAGAGAATCTGGACATACAGAGAAAGAAACGCACGGGCAGACACATTTGGCGGTGGTGCAGTATCATCCACATCTTCTTCGTCCCTCGCCCGTTCCTTCCCTTTACGTTTCTTAGAAGTCGACTGTTCGTGCTCAGCTATCCCACCCGTCAACAGCGTCTGCGGAGCGTTTTAGTCAATATATCACACTAGCAAGCAACGTTACCTGATATTCAAAGACTCTGGATTGACTTTGAGACGCCAGAGACTTTTGCAGCGAATCCGAGATCTGGTTCGTGATCTCATCCTCGTTCAGGAAGTGCACCTCCTTCTTGGTCGGGTGGACGTTGACATCGACATCGCGGGGGTTTATCTGCAGGCTGAGAGAGATCAATCACCATCCAGCCGTCTTGAACTTGGACGAATCACCTCAAGTATATGAAAGGCGAGGCTCCTTTGGGAAGCACGCCGCTATACGCAGCTTCCAAAGCCCGTTTCATGCGTGAAGACTCCACCAAACGGTCTGTAAGAAGAATTGAGTTCACAGCAGCTACCCTGATGACAGCACGTACGGTTTATAAACAAGAGGAAAACCATCTTCTTGGATTGATA
This sequence comes from Roridomyces roridus, assembly GCA_029378245.1. Lineage (NCBI taxonomy): Eukaryota > Fungi > Basidiomycota > Agaricomycetes > Agaricales > Mycenaceae > Roridomyces > Roridomyces roridus. Next base: position 2,741,478 of record JARKIF010000006.1, read on the forward strand.
GTTGGCGTTGGTATAGTGCGCCTCGGCTGTCCACGATTCGCGAGTCTCCGCGTCGTCTTCATCTCGAGATTTGTTCTTGTTCTTGTCCTCTATCGTGGCATGCAGCAAATCCTTCGCGATCGAGTGCCCATACAGCAGACGGATGGCTTGCTTGACCTCTGAAGAAGATGGCGTCGTCAAGTCAGGTGAGGGTGATCCAACCTGTAATGAAATCAGCTTGAAATCGCCAGCCAACTTGCCAACCACACCTTCTTGCATGAGAAGGCCACTTTGGGGTTATGGACCGCGTATTTAGTAATCACGTCAAGGATTCTTGAATACTCGTCAGAGGCACTGCGCAGCGCAGAGAGACGCGTTGGAGTGTTGTAGAACAAGTCTTCTATCTTTGAAAGACCCTTGAACAACGGCTCGGAAAGAACATGAACACGGTACTCACGACAATTGTCGTGCCGTCGTTTCCAGCGCATGGCTTGGGTTCCGCCGTTTGTCCGGGCTTTGGCTCAACGAGCGCTCCGTCGAGGTAGTGCGCTCTACAAGCCTTTTCAGAGGGAAAACAGAAACATCTGGAGTGACCAACCTCCACGCACACGTCTCTGTCTTGGTCTTGGTCACAACTGAGAGGCGCGCAACATGGGATATTGAAGCTAAAGCCTCTCCACGGAACCCATACGTCCTGATACGCGACAAGTCGGAGAACGTAGACAATTTCGACGTCGTGAAGCGTTCCGCTAAAATAGGTAGATCGGCTTTCTACGTTCACTCAGGGTTCAGCCAGCAGAACGCGCGCTAGGCAGCGCTCACATACGCGGATGCCACAGCCATTGTCCTGAATCTGCAGCAGCTTCATGCCTCCGTCCTTGACTGTGACGCGAATAGATGTGGCCCCTGCATCGAGGCAGTTTTCCAGTAGTTCCTTGAGGGCCGACGCGGGTCTGTGGATGATCTATAACGCGGTAAGCATGAGGATACTACCCAGTCTCTTAGACGGACTTCTCCAGCAGCTATGCGGTTAATGAGCGATTCCTGCAGTCGTCGGATTGGGAGAGGCTCGTGCTTCACGTCTTGTTCTTCGGCCATCGAGGCGGTGAGTATGGATAGTGTCAAGAGTGAAAAGGGAACCGCGGTCACGCGCGATCAAAAGGGGGCGCGTCAGTGCCAAGGAGCCGGTCTCCATGTCTGAAAATTATACAAGCGAATTAATAGTATATAGTTCTATCCTATCCAAGCACCCAATCGTATACCACGACAAAAACCACCCCAGAGCTGGGCAGCTCTCAACAAGCATCCCACAGCCCGTACCGAATGCCCTGCGCGGCTGAGTGTGCCGTGTAAATTTTCGTCAACGTCCGGAAGAAAGAGGAAAGACCCGACTTGGTCAACGAGGTGGCACTAACAAACCGATGTGACAGCTCCTCGTCCGGCTGAATGGCGCTCTTCAAAATTGTGAGCAGAGTGTAGTCATGTACAGTCGCCGGAACACGCACGGGATATAGGCCTCCGCGAAAGCCTTCGTTCTAGCGCCTTCAAATCTCTGGATTTCATCGATGGCAGAAGTGAGCAGCTGAGCTTGGAGACGTCTCTTGGCCACATCTGCCATAAACCATCAAGACTGAGCGACGTCCTACTTGGAGGGTGCGTACTCGATTTATGTCTCTGACGTCTGCAATTTGGCTGGCTGCAATGGGTATCCGAGGTATGTATCTTGCTTTATCCGATAGACTCATACCATTTCTTGCAGTGTCCCGCAGAGACGTGAGCCATTTGAGAGAAGCTGCGAAGGCAGGGTCCGGGTGCGAAGACTTTCTTGGTAGTTGCAGGTAGTTGGAGTCCACTACAGCGCAGGTGGGCGTTGAATGAGCTTTCGTGCGGCCGCCCTTGACAAGTCGCGTGAGCTGGACAACGGTCCTTATGCGAGTCGAAGACGCCGAGCCCGGAACGGTGACGGGTCCACGAATGAAACTGAGGAATGTATGTGCCGTATTGGGCAAGGGTGCTTGGGATGCTATCCAGCTGTGGCCACCAAACTGTTCGACACACCAACTCGCATTGAGGTATCTCTTGGGAATACAAGTCAGGCGTGAACGGGCGAAGAAAGCTGAGCAGCAAGCACCTGTACACCTCGATCTGCGACAACTACGCGAGTCCTGTCGTATGGCATGACATCGGCGTAACGATCCATGTTTCTGTTCTCGCAGCCCACTGCGATGGAGTAGTAATCGAGGAGCGTTCGATCTTGAGAATCCAGAGGTTCGCGCTCTTCCGGGTTAGCAGCCAGATGGCAGGCACGAATAGCTGCCCGCTCCGATTCCCTTTTCTTCAAAGCAAGCCAAGTCGCCTCTTTCTGTTGCTGTTTCTTCATGCGATTACTGCAAGAGTCCCGTAAGTGCTGAACAGAAACCAGACTCTTTGTTCGCACTTGCTGAGACCGAGACGGGATTGGGCTAGCTCTGGATGAGCTTTTCGAGCGTACTTGGCAAGCGGAACATCCTCACATAGCAAGTGTTTCCAAGTTGATTCAGACCACGAGGAAGGTCCAGTCGTGTTGGCTCGACGATCACCCCCGCTGCAGCCAATATTATTAGAACGCGAAGGGGACTGAAGGACGACATACGATCGTGGCCAATCTCCAAGAACTTTTGCAACCGCTCGCTGCCGCGGAAGAAGGCAATCACTTTGAAGGCCTCTCGCCATTGATCAATCCGCAAAGGCTCTTCTTCAAGCTATCGCAGGTATTAAAGATCGTCAGAGTCAGTGAGAAAACAACTTGCCCGTATCGCAAAGACCGTGATCAACATCTCCTCGTCCACATCCTTTGAGACTTGGCACATACTATACGCCTGGTCGGGGTTCATACTGTTGCGGTTATCCCAGATCTTGTGCAGAGCACGGCTCCCCCGCAAAGCGGCGATAATCTTGAGTGCATCATCCGCTGTCTTTTGCGAGTTGTTACCGCTCTCATAGTTCCTCTTGCGGGAGTGTTTCCAAGCATTCTCGATAAATTCGTCCTCCGTCACGTCACTGCGAGAACATTGTCGGCGCCAAAGCCAAGGTTTCTGGCAGCCATCTCCGCGTCTGCGTGACTGAATCGGCCACGACTCTCTTCCCTGTCGAGAAGTTGGACGAATTGAACACAATCCTCGCCCGAACTTTGTAATGCATCCGCCAGGGTACGAAGATCGGAGAAATAGTCCACTGTCCGACGGGGATCACATCGGCACTGGGCCAAATAGGCGAACTCGAGCATGTCTTGAAGACAGAGTGAGAAACCGCCAGTAGAAGTCTTGGAACAAGTTACCAGGAGAGTACGTGGTTGGGGTCATCCCCAAGCTTTGCCATTGCTGATCGCGCGTTTCAAGCAGCGCTCTCTTGTCGCCGTCCAGGTCGGCACGGGGAACTAGCAGAAATCAATCTCTGAGGATAAAATAAAGCCAAAAAAGTTCTGACTTTGTGTCGGATGGGCGCCGATCGCGAGCTGGTACTTTTCCCTGGCATTGTCGAGATGAACCCAAAGCTTGTATCCTTTGTGTTCGTGATCAATGACGGTCGCTGAATGGAAATCAGAACTAATAACGGATGTAATTCCACTGACGTACGATTGAGCCGCTCGAACTCTGATGTCCAAGAACCGATCTCCGCCCAAGCTCGGAGAAGTTTTGCACGATACTGCTTTCCCTGCGGGGTGCTGGCGTCGACCGACGGAGGCCGCATCCCGGCTTCGGAACCAAACATGTCGTCTGTGAAGCCGAGGGCCTGGAACACTTTCTGTCTGGCCTCACAATACTTGAGTCACGGTCAAGATAGAGGAAAAACATTCGTACACGGCGGGACTCCAACCAATTTTATTTTGAAACCCACTTCTGGTTACCCGAAGCATTCGATTCTCGCGCTTCCAAAGTAAATTTTCGATTGCCCTAATAATGACCTAGTCGATATTTTTTCGGAGTATTGGTTTGCTGATTCACTCACATTAAGAGGGTTTCCATGGCCATTGCAGTGGAGCTGGCCGGAGTCTTCCCAGGCTGCGGATTCTCGTTCTTCTCCTTCAATAGATCGTCCCATGCAGGCTTGGGAATCACCCCAGGTATGACGGGAGAGCGAAGAAGATAGAAGTTGCACTGGCAACATACGTAAAGATCCAGAAGAGGGCCCTCCGGCTCGTCGACGTCCATCTTGTCCTCCTCCCCTACGCCCATCTTGTTGAGATTGAGCTCATCAGGAAGAACGGTGCTGACTCGTCGCCTGTGTTTGACGGTCTCCATCGTATCCCACTGATCAAATCGGAATGGAACAGGCAGTTGGTGCGAGTCCACCGCCTTTTCGTATTTGTGGAAATGATGTGTCTCGTTTACTGTGCCATCAACGCAGTTCTCGGACTGTCGCCCCATTGGTCGTGGTAGTGGGCAGTGCGGTGACGACCGAGCGAGAGCAGGAGGCGTGTCGGCGTCTCCCCAGCTCAGTATGACCCATCCGTTGTCCTTGGGGCAATAATACGCGTCTGGATGAGGAACAGACGTGCGAACGTCGTCGAAGGATGGTGGTTCTGACACCGAAGAGGCGGTGGACGACTCGGACGGGTCAGACTTTGGATTGGGCTTGATATCGGGAGGCGTGAAGGATACGGAGAAGAGAGTGTGACCCGGATCGTGAAGGTTGTACGCCAACAGAGGTGGCAATATTCCGGGCCCTGGTCGGTCGAGCTGGCGTCCTGGATCCCACCAGTTTTCTTCTTCCTGTGTATCGCGACCGTCGATTTTGCACGACGACTGGACACCCCAGCCATCAGCCGCCCCGCCCCAGCCGCCGCCGCCACCCCAAGTTTCTGTAGAGCCGGGCCATGGGTAGGGATCGGGGCCGATGAGTTCAGGCATTCCATCCGTGTCGTAGGTGTCTGGTACAAGCTCAGGCTCTCTGAAGCCTGCACTCGACATCGAGTCCGTGTAGGATGGAAGCGGGTCTGCCTTCCAGGTTTCGCCCCAGGGTCGGGACGAGGTTAATTCGATAGACGGCGCGAATCAAGAGTCAATGGACATGTACAAAGGCGATGGAGCAGCGCAAGACGCGAAAGCAATACGTATGTCGTCTATGGGCCAATGTGGCTGACAAATCAATCCAAGAGGACGCGTAGTGGTACATGAAGAGTAGTCTACAGTCGCTGCTCACTGGCCAGCGCAGAGTCAAGGAGAGTATATATCAACTCAAGCTGCGAAAATTGTTGTACAGCGCTTTCCGAAATTCTTGCCTAATCCATCATGATGTACATTTTAAATCAAATAAATAAGAAAAATCGAAAAATTGTGTTTTGCTACATCCAAGGGCCGCACACATCTCTCGAGACTACAACACGCTGCAAAAAGCCTATGGCCAAACGGAAGGCCAAAAAAGAAGAACAGAAAAAGGTTCCTGACCTGCCGGAGCCGACGCCACTCGACACCCTCGCAGAAGCGGCCGTCCTCGTTGGGTCTGATGACGACGACACGGCCCTGACTGAGCTGGAGTATTCGGACGAGGGCGGGGCTCCCGAGGAGCAACCAGAACAAGAGTTGGAGCCGGAAGACGAGGAAGAGATCGACGAGCTCCAAGAACAATTCATCAGACTGCAGTCCTCGGACCATGAGGGGGATGAAGAAGGTGCGGGGAAAGCTACACAGACCCGGGAGGCTCGCACTCATGCTGAACTATCCAGGAGAAGAGTCTGACGAGGTCGAAATTGAGGAGGAGCGTCCGAAGGTCACCATCCGGCTTCCTGCGCGTCCGCAGACACCGTGAGTGGCGAGGATTGTGCATTGCATGTGCTGAATATATCCTAGAGCATCGAATAGTCCCTCCGAGCTGTTGAACTTGAGTCCTATGAAGAGACAAGAGAAGCGGTCGAGGAAGCCTAAACAAGAACCCCAAGAACCAGTCAAGAAGCCTCGTCGCTCTGGCACCTCCGCCGAGGCTACTGTCGTTATCAGTATCAGCGACTCGGAGGCTGTCACTTCGGACTCTGATCTTCCCTCGCCCAAGACCCTTGCGACGCAGGCGCTTGCTAAAAGTCGTCGACAGAAGAAGCAAGCCCCAGAGTCAGAGCCAGTGCAGCCTCAGAGGCGGCCCAGAGGTCGGCCGCGCCGGGAGCCAGAGCCGGAAGTCCCCAAGGAGGAGCAGGTTGCGTCGGCGTCCCTGTATATCATTTTTGAATACAGCGTGAAGGAACCTTCCAGCAAAAAGGCACGCGCGCCGATGGTGAATGTCATCAAGACGAGCGATCCCCTAGGACCGAGAACTATCAGCACCACTAACCCCAAAGATCTGCCGGGACTGGTCGATTCCATCGTCGACTTGGTGAACGCGAAAGTCAAGTCGGGGTCGTTGGACTCGGAGATCTCTCTCACGCCTGACGACCTCGACGTATCATCATTCCGTTATCGTCTTGTCAAGAACGCCACGAATGCCAAAGCGCAAACGCTGCCGTTAACGGATAAACAGGGGCTCGACGATCTCCGAAAGCGTCTCAAGGCTTTGGTCACCAAGTCACCGAACGACCATCATTCCGTCTACATCTATATGGCAAGGCCTGCAGCGATGGAGCCACCCAAGGTAACATTCATACCCCTTGCTGCACAGAAGCTGAGGATTTCTTGGCAGAAGGACATCTCTGATGAACCAGTCACTCATCTCATGACGCTCCTGCAAGGCAAGGTCAGTGTCCTACCTATTATCTGGTGTTAGTACATCTGCTGAGTCTCGTCTCAGCAAACACTGGATGCCAGGTTAAAACCTGCGCGGGAAAAAATTCAGGAACTCTACAGCTTCGGCGGTCAATACCACTGTGGTTATGAGCAGCACCGTGACGACGTCTGTGCGCTCGCACCCAATGAACGCCATTACTTGCTCGACACCGCGCGTCAAAACGCGTTCGCTACCGCCGTTTTGCGCCGAGGGGACAATGATTTCTCCAAACTTCCCCTTGCCACGAGTGGCTTCCGTCCTGACCAAGCCCGGAACCCCCCCGACGAATCTTCCTTCCGAGGATCATCCACTCAACGCGCCCCTGCTCTGGGGATGGATCCGATGGCTTCTATGGCTTTCAACTCATTCAATCCAGGCATGATGATGATGCAGATGGCGCAGCAACTTGCCATGCAGCAGATGATGTATATGCCCCAGCCCAACTTCATGGGTGGTCTCATGGGGGGTGCGTTCTTATTTCGACTCTCATTTGATTCCCATCTCATGATTGCATTGTCGCAGCTGGTCCATCGCAGCAGCCTTTCCAAGGTGGGCCAAACCCACAACTGCAGCCACAGGCGTTCCAAGGCTATCAGTATCCCACCCAGCTCCCTCAGCCGCCACTCACGCCGCAGGTACCGGGCGGACTGCCGCCGTTCTCGCCGCAGGTACCCGGAGTGCAGCCGCCGTTCTCCCCACATGCATCCGGAGTGCAGCCGCCGTTCTCGCCCCACATACTCAATCCGTTCTCTCCCGCTACCCCAAACTCACATGCAGGGCCTTCTTCGGGCCCGTTCTCGCCTCACATACACAATCCATTCTCTCCCACTACCCCAAACTCGCACGCAGGGCCTTCTTCGGGCTCGACTCCTCAATGAATACAGTATAATCTTACCTCCTTTACTTACAATGCCCGTCTAGTCGCTCATTCACTTCTTCGTTCACACCTTCAAGTCTCTCGTTAACTACAATTGTCCGTTTATAATCTACAAATATCCAGAGTGTTTGAACCATCCCTCTGCATTAGCAGCCGACACGGAACTGTAGCATGCGAATGCTAGATCCTCGATGGGTTTATCACTATATTCAAACTCCCGCCAATGCCGCCGAAGGAAAGCTTCTCAATCTCTCCAGCCGCATTGAATTTGACTTTCAACACTGGCTTAGATGTTATTGGGGTGACACCTTCTGGAATGGAAACCAATTCATAGACTTTGTTTGCGATGAAGCTCGCTAGTTCTTTATCCAGTCCAGCCTGCCATTTATCCGCATCAGGTCCATTCATCGCCTCATCCCAGCTTTTGGGGATGTGGGAATCAACACCATCACGAGCTAAGCCAGCAAAGAACTCTATGTCTTCAGGATCAACCACAACATATGTTCCGTCCTCTTCCTCAATCAATTCAAGATGTTGGGGCTGAGGTGGAGTAGAGGGAGACTGAGCATCTGTTTCCTGTTCTGGGGTTGATGCTGGTTTGGACCGAAGTTGCTGTGGCTTTGCAGCTGCTTGCTCATAGACGGCATTTGGGTGAGTAGCCGCAGTGCACTCTCGACTTGTACGTCTGGGAAGTAACTGAGGGACATCTGGCAGAGAAGGTTGTGGTCTAGGATGAGTTTCTGAGCGTGGAGGATCAAGTCGTACACCACCAACTCGGCGCAATGGTGGCCCGGATGGTGCAGAAATTGATTCCTGTTTCACGGACTGAGAATCTGAAGCCCCCACTGGGGAAGAAGTCTGAGGTACCCCCACTGAGATTGATCATTGCATATTTCCTGGAGCTACAGGAATTTCGACAATTTCATCAGAATCATCAGTGTCAAAGTAAGGGGTGTTACTTTGTTTGAGACCCTGGGCAAAGGTCTCGAAATCTGCTGTATGCTGCAGGCGTGGTTCAGAGGGATCTTGAACTTCCTGAGGAGCAGGTGAGCTCTCATTGAATTTGACATGTCTAGCAGTGATAATTTTTCCGCTGTCAAGATCCAAGAGATCATATGCGGCTTTTCCTTCATGATATGCAATGAAGACGGTACGCTTGGCATGATTTGCAAATTTGCCTTTGCATTTCTTCTTTGGGACAAGAGGATAGGCCGGGCAACCAAATGGATGCATGTGATTGATATTCACAGGACGATCATATGCACTTTCATAGGGAGTTTTCCCATGCTGTGCACTGGCAGGAGAACGAGCAACAGTGTAGACAGCATGAGACATTGCAAGGTCCCAATATTTTCGTGGGAGATGGGAAGCAGCTAGATTGGTAATAGAGCGAGTAACAAGAGTTTGATTCATTCGCTCAGCCATGCCGTTCTGCTCTTCTGTGTATGGGGCAGTGGTTTCATGTATGATACCACGTTGACGAAAATCATCCTCCATTTCTTTCGATGTAAATTCGCCCCCACCATCAGTTCTAGTGAAACGGTTCCATCCAGCACAGAATTCCCAGTGTCCTATGTGTGTTTGAAAATGCCGCTCTACAAAGTGACGCCACTCCTTGAGTTTTTTATAAACTTGGGACTTCTTGCGAGCAAAGAGAACCCAGGGCAATGATGTAGCATGGTCCACAATCACAATCCAATAGTGATAGCCGTTCACACTTTGGGGACTGACAGGTCCTCCGACATCTGTTGAAATAATATCTAGAGGTCCACGTGCAACAGTTCTGCTATGCTCAAAAGGCAATTTCTTCATTTTCCCCAAAGCACAAGGTTCGCAAAATTCTGGGACCCCTGTGAGTGAAGTGATTCCTGGTAGTTGACGACTTCGGAACATATGACGAAGGCTCTCGAAATTTGTATGCCCTAATCTCCTATGCAAGTCATTGATGTCTATGGCATGCAGCGCCCTTGGGTCAGTTCCGAGGGGCTCACACTGTACACGGTAGAGACCATGCTTATGTGTGGCTTCCAGGGCAATGTCCTTGGTCTCATCATGCTCAACAGTGCAGTGGTTTCCTACAAAATGAGAGCCAAGTTTCTTTGCAGCCAGTTGGTGGACTGAAATCAGAGTAACTGTGAATGCTGGGACCAAAAGTGCATTTTCAATTGAAAGTTCAACCATTCCACGTTTGGTTTTGCAGGATAGACGCATGGTACCCGTTGCAATAGCTTCGCATGAAGAATTATCACCAAGGCGTACATTTCTTGGAGGATCAAGACGGCATAGAGAGGACATGTCGAAGTATTTCACATTCCCAGTCATTGTGCAGGAAGCACCAGAGTCAATGAGAACATAACGGCGGCCAGTAGAGTCCTTGACCTGAAGATGGCCATTTGAGTCACGCGCAACATAAGCAGAAATCTTCTTTGTATAGAGCAGAGGAAACATAAGCTACGTTTGCTTCATTGTCTGAATCCGATTCCCCATCATTTGCTGGATTAGCCTGCTCATCCCTGGCTTTAGCCTTGCTCTTCCCATGCTTCTGTTTGCCCTGTTCCTTTCGATTCCTCTCTGCTGCCTTGATAGCATGGCAATCGGCTGTGTTATGTGTGTTTGATTTGTGGAACACACAGTAACGTTCCGAGGCTGCATTGGCTTTAGCAGAGGTGGTGTCTGAATCACTAGAATTTTCCTCGATGGGATCTGCGTGGGCTAGAAGCTTGGTTTCAACATCATCCAGAGCCAGTTTGGCTCCAGCAGCTACAGAGCCAGTGATAGAGGATTTGAGAGCTTTGAAAGTCACAGTGTCTGGAAGAGTGAGGAGAAGCTGTAAAGGCTGCAAGTCTGCATCCAAGGAGTATCCAAGGGAGTCAAGCCGGTCGAGCATGTTTCTGAACCGCTCGAGGTGCTTGTCCATGACCGTTAGAGTCACATTGTCCTGTCCCTCCTCCAAACGAAGTTTCAACTTCTGCAGCTGTAAAAGTGTGCTGAAAGCTATCTCTGTTTTGTTTGCTTTGGAAAAATCCCCCTTGAGAGCATCCCACAGAGCTTTGGAAGCTGTATGGGTCTTGTACTTTGGGATGAGGGATTTGGCTAGACGAAGACGGATATGACCAAGGGCACGACTGTCCCTCTCCTCGAAGGTGTCACGGAGTGGGACTGTGAGAGTAGTGCTAGCAGTACTGGCAGTGGCAGCAGCAGCAGGGGGTTGGCCATGTTGTACAACAGACCATAAGCCCTTCTCGCGGAGCTCCGACTCTACCTGGATTTCCCAGTCAGGCCAGTCACGCGCGGTGCGGAGCGCCGTCTGATCCTTATCACGGGAAGCCATGATAGTTATCGATAAGAGTGCGAGTAGGTGTGTAGGATGTGGGGGAGAGGGAGTAGTGTGTCCTGCGAGGAGCACTTGAGTCTTGAAAGCCTGAGGGTGCTTGAGAGGTAGTCCGGCAGCTAGAAAGCACCGGGGCCCATAACCTGTCAGAAGCTAGATAGCGCGGCAATGCGCAGACCCTCAGTCGTCGTAAGAGACAAAAGACTGAGATATTAAGTACCTAGATAGCGCGGCAATGCGCAGACTACATAGACACTCGTAAGTATGCTAGACACATAAGAAAGAGATAAAGGCACGTACCCCTCAGTCGTCGTAAGAGACAAAAGACTGAGGGACACGTGTCGATGGCGTGGACGTGGGTAAGGAAGTGGAGAAGCCGGGTGTGAAGGCCCGGGGCGGATGATAATCAACTTTTGACAGATTCAGTACCACAAACATGCCCTCGTCTCTGCTCAACGCCCTGCTCCGCTCAAACCCCTTCACAGGCCTCGTTCATGACTTCCATGTGGGCGTTCAAGTTGCGATTGGCTTCGTCAAGTCCAGCCCGTCCGCGACCCAGAACACCATCGTGCCCACCCCGACCTTTGCACCCACGAAAACGATTCCATTGTTCCTGCCGCCCACGAGATGCATCGATATTCCCTCGAGCGAACCGACCTCTTTTCCGTATGTCGCCGCCGCAATGGGTTATGCAGGAATCGTCATTGTCCTCGTCCTCTACTGCATCCTTCGCCCCAAATCGAGCGTCGACTATATTCCGTGCGACCCACCTCCATCAGACCCCGCTGCAAAGTTGCCCTCGACCCGCCGCCGTCCCTGGACTTTAGTCCTCGGTCTCACCTTTTTCTTCTCGGCAGTCCTCGCGCTGCTGAGCACCGATAACGTCTCAATACAGTTCAATTTCGGTTCATTCATCGACCCCAGCATAACGGCCATTGAACGTTTCTTGCTCGACGGGTGGTCGCTCTATTATTCCCTCGAATCGCACATCTCTGCCCACGGGCTCCGATATCTCAAAGTCCTCCTCATCGGCATTGCCAGCCATTGCGTCGGCATCTTCGTCGTGTCGGTCCTGCGCCGCACCCTCTACAAGGCCACCTCCCTCGAAGCCGTCCAGATTATCGTCCCTCCCTTTCTCGTAGCCATCGCAGTCATAGCCTCCTCACCTTGGCTCAGCTGGCTGTATTGGGCGCAGTTTCACCTGAGAGGTTGGACTGATATCCGGACCGTGCATCGGTTTATCGTCTCCGTCTTTTCCCGTGTATCAAGAATGGCCACCTCCCATCTCCTAGAAGTTTCGGTCAGTCATACACAGTTATCAATTGGCATTTAGACTCACCCACACCTCCAGACCATCGTCAGCATCGGGCTCATCTATTGTTGCGCATCTGGCGCCATTTTTCTTTACTACGCCTTCCGGCTCGTCATCAAGCGTTTACGGCTCACAAAGTCGGGTTACTTTACGTTCCGCCATTTCTATCGCTGCTGCTGCGAAGCAATCTTGTACCAATTCCTCTTGGCCGCGATCACGTCCCGGTTGACCTTCTATCGACTACACGAAGACGACTTCCGGCGGATCGTATGGTGCCGCATCCTGTCCCAACAGTCTAGAAGGGCATTCAAGCGCATCTTCCGGGTCCATATGCGATCTTATCGGTTGTGGAAAACCGCAGAGATCAAACAGTGCCGCCTGCTTGTCTATAGCCTACGAGCGGCTTTGAGGTCAGGTCTGGAGACGTGGAGAACACTGCACATAGCCCATAAACTTGTGAGTACTCTCGAACCTTAGTCTCGTTTCCCCGCTGACGAATGCGAACAGCTTATCGCAGCTCCTGGTCTCATACTCTACGGTTACTTTTATATTGTGAGACCCTTTGCCAATGCGCTCGACTCGGCTTACCCACGGACAGATACCCGCAATCCGGAAACTCTTGCTTCGGTTGCGACATTCAGTTCCTCGTCGATGGTAAGTGCTGCAACCACTGCCTCCGTTTCATCTCATTAATTCGCGCCTAGATCATCTTCCCCCCCCGCACCGGATGACGGCCAGTAGAAGTGGTCAAGGCAATTCACGACAACACGATAGAGGCTCGAACGCTCGGGAAGATCCAGAGGAATAGACGATGCGCGGCCATCAAGACTGTCGGGGACGCCCGACCTTTCTTGCCACCAACCATCCGCCAAGTCAATACCTCGACCAAGATCTCGGAACATTCGATCCTAAAGTGTTGTCTACGACGTGTGCGTACACGTTGCGTTTTGGTTCTCCACCGTTTCCTGACACTCGTGACCAGTGCTGGCGTTGCTTGGGTCCATCATCTCAGGTGTGGAAGAAGATATCATCATTATACCCATTTCTACGAGTACATTCCAAATAAATATCACGTTTTGAAGCCCTAGATTATATTGTACAAAGTGCTCCCAATCAACGTTCCCAATACTTGAATAGATCGATCGTAGAAGGCCCTTGCTTCATTTCTGCCAAAATTTCATCGCGGTCGCAGACCTGCGGGAAGGTAGCGCACAACCAAATCGTCAAAGCGACCTCTGGCACGCCGAGCGGCATCCTGCACGAGCGGTATCAAGTTTGTCGCGATGGGTACAATTGCGGCCGGGGTTTGGCACCATCTGTGCTGGCACCACGACATGATTGTCCTCGACTACCGCGATCACGCGCGATCAAATGGCGCGTCCTTCCAGAGAGAGAGAGAGAGCGGTGATGTCTGGTCTAAGTACGTACATGTCTGAAAATTATACAAGCCAACTAGTAGTATATGGATCTATCCTATCCAAGCACCCAATCCGTCTACCACGACAAAAACTACCCCAGAGCTGGGCACTGCTCGCAAAACAGTCATCCCACAGCCCGCGTAAAGCCCCCGAATCCCATGCGTCGCGTACATTTTTGTCAACGTCCCAAAGAACGAGGGAGGACCCGACTTGGCCACCGAGCTGACACTAACAGGCCGATGCGACAGCAGCTCCTCCTCCGTCTGGATGGCGCTCTTGACCGTGTCTGCAGGATAGAGCGCCAAAACACACGCAGCTCCTGATATCGCGCCCGAAACGGCAGACTCCCATGGCAGGAGGGTGGTGTTTGTGGGGCTTCTCTGTGGCCCAAGCCGATGATCGAGAAGCTCGCTCGCCACCCACTCCTTGACAGCGAACCACGAAGCAGTGCCGCCCGTTTCTCGCAGGAGCGTTCCCGTTTGGCCAAGCCAGAGCCCACGCACGCCATGGGTCTCGATGGTGGAGCGGACAATGGCGAAGATACCGGGAGGGCGCCCACTAGCGCGATCATGAGGGCTAGCCGGGTGGTAGCCCAGAATGCGCTCGAAGAGGGAGGCAGGTGGTAATGGTGCTCTTAGCGTGGCCGCGGACTTTGGTAGTGCATGAATGGGGGGGACGCGGGCAGTGGTGGAACTGTTCATCAGCTGGACCTGCATCTTGCACTTGACCAACTCGATGGGCGTACTAGTCAAACGGTTAGCAGCTTCCGAGCAGGTAGAAACGTCGACACGCACAGTATGAAGCTTGACGCAAAACCGGCACCAGCTGCAGCCAACCCCAGCTGAGGTATTGTAAGTTGTTGTGTCCCCGTGTATTTGCGTATTAAATTTTGAAAATAGGAGTAGGACAAGAAGAGGGCAGCGGTTTCCACCATCGAGCCTGCGAGTGGCGCAGGCAGTCCCTGGAAATCTACTGAGCGACATCTAGACACGCACAGTCGAAATACACACGCGATATAGGCCTCGAAAGCCTTCATTCTTCCAGGTTTGTTTCAGAGTGTCCATTGGGCCTTTGAATATTCGGCTTTCATCGACGGCAGGAGTGAGCAGCTGAGCTTGGAGCCGCGTCTTGGCCAGATCTGCCGGGTATTCGATGACCTATCAAGACTCAGCGACGTCCTACTGGGATAAAGCAAGATAGATACCTCGGATACCATGCCAGCAAGCTAAATCGCTCAGTAAGGCAGACAGGGACACAGGTCGACTTACGCACCCCGCCAATAACTATTTCTTTCGCAGTATCCCGCAGAGACATGATTGAGGGGTCGCCATCGCCGTCTGCAGCGGCGCCATCCACGCGCATAATCTTGAACCAGGTTTCTTGAAACTTCAGTTCATCGTGCAAGGAGACGCCGGGAGACGTGGACTGTGGTGGCCGGCAGGAAAAGATGGGTGATCAAGTCACGTCGTGTCACAATCAATCAAAGATAAGATAAGATAAATCCTATTATACCTGTTTGCAGACTAGAAAAAAAATAAACACATGTACATCGTCAGATTGCAGAGGTCATATCTCACTCAATTCTTTGCCAATTCGCTCGAATGTAATATCGTGGTGATGCCACAAGTCGGGGCTTCAATTACATACTCTCACCCCGCCGTATTTCACTGGGATAAAAATTGGTCGATTTTGAGACGACGTAGTTAGGTAGACCTTTGGATAAAGGAATGAAGCCCTGATCCTCCGCGTCTCAATGGTATAGTTTTTGTGTCGATTGACAGAGATATGAAGGATTTAATCTCGTGTGTACATGTGTTCATTTTTTTTTCTAGTCTCATTACACCTGCAAACAGCTGTAAGCGAGAAGCAAAATCCTTGCAAAATCCTATTCAGCAACTCTTGACACCAGTCCAGTCTGTTTCCCAGCGAGCTCTCGACTCCAGCCACGCAATATATGTTTCTGTACCTTGCCACTTGCGGTCTTTGGCAATTCCGTTTCAGCCACGTCCTCTCCAACAAAGAACACCCAAGTCGGCGCGTTCTGCGGGTTCATGGAAGCGGCGACAGTTTCCCTCACCTCTTCCCTAGAGACCTTTGCCCCAGGTTTACGCACAATCCATGCGCCAACAGCCTCGCCGTATTTGTCGTCTGGAACAGCTACAACCGCGGCTTCTTCGACTTGTTGATTCGTCAAGATGACCTGGCCCTCTGTCAATTCAAATTCACTATAAGTTGGAGGCTCACATTCTCGATTTGAACGGGGAAGAGATTTTCTCCGCCCCGAATGATCATGTCTTTGATTCTGCTGACAACTGCGCTCTAGGTTGAATTGCTGACATCAACCAAAGCAACCAAAAAAGCTTACCGCGTAGATATCCCTCCTCATCCATAATCCCTTCATCACCCGTATGCATCCAAAGCGTGCCATCTACCGGATCAGTCCGCATAACCTGTCGCGTCTGCTCTTCGTCTCCCCAATATCTACCCACAATGAAATTCAACATGAAGATGCACGAAGGAAATTTCATCACCCTTTCTGCAATAGATATCCTGCAACACAAATCTCTCCAGGCGTACCAATGGGCACGATATTGCCGTCGGCGTCGAGGATCTTGGCTTTGACGTGGGGCTGCACCCGTCCGACCGTCTCGACGCGTTTGATGAGTGGATCGTCAGCTACCGTTTGGAATGAAACGGGGCTAGTTTGCAGTTGAGTTTCAGGTGGTTGAATCCAGCGAGAAAATACCTCGTCTCAGCTGAAAGAAATCAACACAGTTCAAAATCCCAGCAATTGAACTAAACGCACTCATTCCATAAGCATTAGTCAACCCATCGAGGTTGAGTTTCTCAATCAAGTTCTTCATTAGTTCGATTGGGACAGGTGAACCAGCAGCGATCCCCGTCCTGTCCATGTGAGCAACAAGATACGAATGCCAGAAAAAAACGCACCTTAGCTGCGGCGTATGGAAAACCTCGCCATTCGCCCTCCGGCGATCCACTTCTGCCAAAACACCCAGAAAGTGTGTCGGCACCCCATGCAATGCGGTACATTTCTCCTGTACCACTGTCTCGACGATAGCCTTGGGGTCGAAGATCTCGGAAGCGTAGACGATACATGCGCCGTGTGTCCAGGCGGCGAGGTTCCCTAGCACCAAGCGTATTGGGCCGTTAAATAAAGCCATGGTTTATTGCGAGGTACTCATCAAAGCAATGGAATAGTGGAGGGACGTTGCCTATATGACGTGAATGTCAAAGATCGTGAAACAATAGGGCCAATGCGTACACAAGACATCCATTTCGGTGAGATACATGCAGCGGCCAATCGAAATTCCGTTGTTGAGCAAGTTTGAATGAGTAAGCTAGTTGAAAGTTTAAGGGTCAAATCGAACATGGCAAATGTTGGGTTCACCGAGACTGCTTTCGGAGCTCCAGTGGTGCCGCTGGGAGATATTAACATCAAGCTAGCCTCGGAACACCTGAACTTGCCTCGTAAATTGTAAATTAATCACATCGTCCTTGTGAAGGGATTTGGAAATCTCTTTCTGCATAGCACTTTCGCGGGAGGATTCGTCCCAAGCGAGAATCTCACGCCAGTCAATCCAACTCTTGAGTCCTAGCCCTTCAGCCTCCCTCGAAAACCCACCGGTGTTATCAACCACGACTAGACTTCGCAGCTGAGGCAGCAGGGGTTCCTGGATGTCACCAGGCCGTGAGTTCCGAAGGTCTGGAAACTTGTTGGCTAGCATTTCTAGGTAAGCAGACGTCCGGATCCGCGGGACGACGAAGAGATGAGAGACGCCGGATAGGTTCAACACGCCCGCCTGGACGCGTTAGAAATTAAAGCGAACCGGCCCCAGACAGAGAATTGTTACCAGCTCGTTGATTCTATACGCGGGGTTGATTGTAACCAGAATCGCGCCAATGTGGGCAGCCGCCCACTGAAGCATGGCGTAAGAGCTAGGGCAGTATGAATATTGGTCTGAGATGCCCAGACTCGGAATCACCTATTATTTCCCATCAAAACGCCAACTCGGTCGCCTTTCCGGACGCCCATTCGCAACAGTCCGCGAGAAAGTGCATTGATGTGTCGGTCGAATTCCTCGTAGTCCCATGCCAAATGCGATCCTGTGCCCAAAGTCCGAGGAGCAGGGCCGCCATGCGCCGTGGGGGACTCGGTTCTGCATACAAGGGCTGGACGGCCGGCATGCTTCTGTAGAATTTCGGTCCGGAAGTACTCGGAGAGGGTGCTGGTGACTAGTGGTGGTTCCAGAGGCCCTTGGACGGCGGATAGAGTTAGAAGGCCTCGAGAGTGTCGGAGACGAAGAGAACCAAAAATGGATGGGCGTAGTCGCATATTGAGACGTGGGGCCCCGCACCAATCCCGCTTGCCGGCCATCAAGGAACATGTTCAACCTTGATTCCAACCACAACAATCTATTATCTCCCGGCCGCGACCGACTGATCTTCATCCAATAACGACGCATTTCAAAGCGCGACCAGTGGGATGCACGTCATGGCTACGGGAGAATTAACCCGGCCCGTCCTCTGAGTCTGACTCTTCAAGTGACCTTATTCTGATCAATCTCGGTTATTTCACTGGCTGCATATAAAGAGGGACTGGCGGATCGGGTTCAGCCACTACCCCCATGATCTTTCCAAGTAACCTCAAGGCTACGCTTGCGCTCACTGCAACTGCTATCTATTTCCATCCGGCACATGCAGCGACCACCGTCATCCCTTCAACTAGTTTCAGTAGCTACTCGACATTCGAGAGCTTTTGGGTCAGTCGGATTGGACACTCTTGGCTTTCTTAACATCTTTCCGCAGGCATGCAAGTATCAATCTCCTTGATCTTTTCGTGACTTAGACCTCGAACTAGACTTGTACCCTGTAAGCATGGCTGTTTGTCCAAATTCCTAACCTTCACGGTCCATAGTGGGGATCGGACCATAACGGCAGTGCGCTCGGTCATTTCTTGCCTTTCCTCGCCATAATATTTTCGAGGCGCTCGTATGGTAGGGAACTCGACTGATCACAGCCATATCGCGTTGGCTTCCAGCACTCTCAGTCTCATCGCTACACCGACGAGCAACGCAGTCCCTCCCACCAGCACGGCGAATCCAAACCCAGCGATCCACTATGCGAGCGGCGCCATCCATGCACAGTCTCAGATTACGGTCACCAGCGCGAATGCGTATACGATTTCTGGTGAATTCAGCTCACCGACAGCGGTTGGGACATGGCCTGCCTTCTGTAATATTATCTTCTCTGAATCTGCGCCTTCTGGAGTTCATTGTGCGTTGCAGGGTTGACGGTATTGAAAACCTGTTTTCCCGGGAATGTTTTGTTCAGTTCAACAGGCAGTCAATAGCTGGCCGCCGGAGACTGATATCGGGGAGTGGAAAGGGTACGTCTCACGCATAAAAATTGGACTCGAGTCCGATATGGAGTCTAGAACAGCAAACAACTGGTTCAACACTTTCAACACTTCATCTATCGTCAAGTCCACGCTCGTTAGCTGGCCGACCGACCTCTCGTTCCACGCCCTGAAAGCGGTACTCACCGCCGAGTCCAACGGCGCCGACGTCAAGATCGACTTCTATATGGACAATGTCCTGCAGACTACTCAGTATGGGCAGGGTTTTGTTGGACAGCCGCTTTGGCTGTAAGTCTGGGATACACTGTCCTCGATACATACTGACCGTCTGGAAGGATCATAAATCTTCAGGTGCGTTTCGAGTATTATTATGGCGCCCCGATGTCGGAGTAACAGAGCGCTGAGCAGATGGAGGGCAGTTCCGGAACCCCTGGCCCCAGTGGTACTACCACGTACAAAGTGCGGAACTTGGAGGTCACCAGGAGTGGTTCTTAATTATTTTTTTTGCTATGTCGTACGAACAACTTTGGAAATATGTACCAAGGAGCGAAGGTTGAGCGAAGGGCAAAAGATGCGCCATCACTGATTTGAGATCGGAGACCTCACCTCTCTTTCACCGCTGCCACCTTTAGTATTAAAAGCCTTTAGCCCCTAACTTCACTCTTGAGTCTTGATCGAGCTTGATCGACTATTGCAACTAATAAAGGGGAACTTGCGAAGGAAGGAAGGAAGGAAGGAATTAACCGGCACAAGGTCCCGCATCGGAACGGCCGGGGCCCGCACTACATACACAAGACGTCTGAGTGTATGCTACGGATGTACCTAATCTCCACCGTTGTGAACTAGCCTGAATCTAATCTACCACTCCCTCTGCGTGCGCCGCAACAGTGAAACCCCCATTCATCAATTGCCATCCGCAGGCAGGATAAAATGATGAGTCTTGACCGAGATCAGCCCGGAGTCCTCACCTTCATCCAGAGAGCGATATCCAAAAGACCAGACCGTCGCGCAGCTTCAACGTGGTACACGAAACGATCATATTCAAACACTGGGTATACAGTCCTGCCGACCGACTAGCTGACGGTCGAATGCTCTGACGCTACCCACATCTCCCTCGTATCGAATATGCTTTGCACATCCACCAGGAACTTTGCCACCCTAGTAGTCACCTCACGGTCCAGGAGGAGATCACCAAAGAATTCTTTGGCGGACCGAGTGACTGCCAAGTGGCGTAGTCGTGGTTGCATGGCAAAGACATCCCGAAGGAAATCCGCCCTCAACGGGGTCAGGCCAACGTGGGCTGTGCAGACCAGAGCGGCATGAGCCCCGTCTTCCACCTCTCCGAGGCAGAACCGACAGCGACGCCATGCCCGAGGAATCTCATACTTCCTATTTCGAGCCGGGTACCTCAGCGCAACGACAGCGAGGTTGTGGTCCTCTAGCAGGAACCGAGTAAACGTCTTCCTGAGGGGCACGCTGACGATGCGAAGGTAGTCACGAAATCGCAGCACCACCGGCTTTCTCCTTCCATCCGTGTCCATCTCCAATCGCTCGCGGAGGAGGTAGGTTCGCTCCGACCTATCGAGCTCCCCTTGCACAGTAGCATTGCAAGACTGGCGAACCTGGACGATGACATCGTCGATGGACTCTGCGCAGCGCAACTGTGTCGGGGTACAGATAACAGGGATGGGAAGGGAAGCGAGAACGGCACGTAAGTCGGACGCCCAGGACATACGTCCAGACTCCGACAGCTCCAGAGAGGAAGTGTATGCCAATTTAGCATAGTAGTCCTCCGGGAGCGATGCCCAATATTTTGCGTGGTGTAGAGCAAGGATGACCCGGCGGTATCTGATAGGAAGTAACCCAGTTTCGGAAAAAAGGATGGCCCGCATACAACGTGGAGTCAGCCCGAGAAGTCGCCGCAAGTAGCGTTTCTGCGGCTTCTCCAGCTTTGCAGTGAGGCGCGGGGTAACGTCCGGCGAGACCTCACAGCCCGATATCAGATGGGGATCGACGCGCGCCATGTACAGTTGCACACCCTCCTTTGGCGGCAGCGTCCCAATCATCGAGTCCACGGTAAATGAGGCATGGGCCACTCCTTGAGCTTTTGACGTCTTGGTCTCGTAGTGTTTTTGAAATAGGCTGCGGGTTGTTGAGGTAAACCAGATACCAACGAACTTGTACTCTGGTACAAGGGCGACGAGCTTTCCGTTGACAAACATGGACGGCGCTCTTCGGGGTAGGGGACCGAAGACCATCCACTTCGTCTTGTCTACGCTGATCACCATTGAGTTGGCCTGGCACCAAGAAGCGAAGGAGTCGAGGCGTCGCTGTAGTCCAGCTGCAGTGGTAGAGAAGAGGGCAACATCGTCGGCGTGTTCAATATGGGACATGGCCACATTGGATAGCTGTATATCATCGTGGTCGGCCGGGAACCACTTGGCTAGATCGCCGAAGTAGACATTCCATAAGCCGGGAGAAGCCGAATCACCCGTCAGGACTCCAATCAATGATTTGAAGCCCTCCGAGTACGCCCCACCATGCTTCACGATATACAACATCCGAGCGTAAATCATACGCAGCCAATCGAACAGTGGGCCCGATACGCCACTGCGGTACAGCTTCGCCCAGAGAGTCGGGAGATCGGTGGAAGGGAAGGCGTTTTTCAGGTCGACAAAAGCCACATACAGCGGCTTTCCCTGGGACCAGGCCTTCTCGATGGCGCATCGGAGGATAAACGGGTTGTTATTGGTGCGATATCCTTTTCGGAACCCGTTCTGCGAGTTCGGTATCAGCTGCTTGTACTCAGCCCACTCTTTTAGCCGTCCATCGATGAGAAGGGTCAACATCTTCAACAGGCAGCACTCGAGACCGACGAGGCGATACGACTCTGGGTCGGTCCCTGTCTTCCCTTGCTTTAGAATCCCGACCAGAATAGTAGTCAGCCACATCCGCGGGGCGTCGCGCGCGGAGATGCAGGCCTAATAAGTCAAAATTAGCCCGTGTGCGTCGTCGACACCGACTATTCAACAACTCGCCTGGAATAACTGCAGGAGAATGTCGTTTGGTATCTGGAGAATTTTCCGGTACGACACTCGATCTGCGCCAGAAGCACTTCTGATATTGCGCTTCCGTATATGCAGCTTCACCCGCTCAATGTCCTCAATCGTAAACGGTCGCGAGAAGGTCGCATTTGGTGTCGTGTCCGGTGTAGTCGCCGGCAGCCAGTCGCTCAGATTGCGATGCCTCTCCCGCTCGTCCCTATCGAAGTCCTCCGGTACAATCTCGGGAGGATTCAATCGCTTGTCAAAGACCTCTTTCAGTTCATCCGCCGACACCTGTGGAGCTCTGTTCTTCGGGTCCGTCCATCCTCGTATTAAAGACCAGAATTCTTTGTTTGACGTAACGTTCAGCAGCGTCTGCAGGTTCTCGCACTGCAGCTCGCGTTCCTTCTCCCTCCCCCGATGCGATGGCGGGTTAGGCTCCAAGTCAGCATCCCCCACCGTGACCGCCACCTTTTTTGGGGGCGATTCCTCTGGCACCAAAGTAGAAACCTTCGCTTCATCCTCCGACACATGAACCAAGTCGGGTTCAGCCTCTACCGCCATGCTCTTTTCAAGCAAACTCAAGGCTACGTTCGCGCTCACTGCAGCTGCTCTTTATTTGGCGTTCCTGAGGGGGACACTGCCGTGTATTCCTACCTACATACCTACCTACCATCCACATGGAGCAACCACTGTCATCCCTTCAAATAGCCTCAGTAGCTACTCGACATTCGAGAGCTTTTGGGTCAGTTGGACTCCTTTCACCTTGGCGGGTTTTTGACATCTTTCCGCAGGCATGCAAGTACCATCTTCTTGATCCTTTCCTGACTTACTAGATTTCGAACTAGACTTGTACCCTGTAAGCATGGCTGTTTGTCCAAATTCCTAACCTTCATCGTTCATAGTGGGGTTCGGACCACAACGGCAGTGCGCTCGATGATTTCTCTCCCCTCCTCGGCATAATAATAATATTTTCTAGGCGCTCGTATGGTAGGAAACTCGACTGATCACAGCCATATCGCGTTGGCTTCCAGCACTCTCAGTCTCATCGCCACACCGACGAGCAACGCCGTGCCTCCCACCAGCACGGCGAATCCAAACCCAGCGATCCACTATGCGAGCGGCGCCATCCATGCACAGGCTCAGATTACGGTCACCAGCGCGAATGCATATACGATTTCTGGTGAATTCAGCTCACCAACAGCGGTTGGGACATGGCCTGCCTTCTGTAATATTATCTTCTCTGAATCTGCGCCTTCTGGAGTTCATTGGGCACTGCAGGGTTGACGGTATTGAACACCTTGTTTTTGGAATTGTTTTGTTCATTCCAACAGGCAGTCAATAGCTGGCCGCCAGAGATAGACATCGGTGAATGGAAAGGTACAGCCTAACATAAAAAAATTCAACTCGAGTCTGACATTGGCAGGAACCGCGAATAATTGGTTCAATACTTTCGACACGTGTGCACCGTCCGAATCGACAGATGTCCGCTAATCATCCACAGTTCATCTATCGTCAAGTCCACGCTGGTTAGCTGGCCTACCGACCTCTCGTTCCACGCCCTGAAAGCGGTACTCACCGCCGAGTCCAACGGCGCCGACGTCAAGATCGACTTCTACATGGACAATGTCCTGCAAACTACTCAGTATGGACAGGGATTTGTTGGACAGCCGCTTTGGCTGTGAGTCTAGGGGGTGGCACTGTCTTAGATACATACTGACCGCCTTGACAGGATCATAAATCTTCAGGTGCGTTTCGAGTATTATTATGGCGCCCCGATCTCGGAGTAACGAAGCGCTGGCAGATGGAGGGCAGTTCTGGATCGCCTGGTCCCAGTGTTACTACCACGTTCAAAGTGCGAAACTTGGAGGTCACCAGGAGTGGTTCTTGAATTTTTGTATGTCGTACGAAAGACGAAGGAGAGACTGCAAAAGATGCGCCATCATTGATTTGCGATCGGAGGTCGGGACGAATAGCCGAGCCTTGCTGGGTTGGCACCAGGCAACGTTTGAGGCAACGCGCTACAAACGTGAAGAGCCCTTGAAAAGGCAGCCACAGGGCACGCTCCTCCACCTCTCTTTCACCGCAGCCACCTTTGGCTGCTCACCACCTTAACCCTCCTAACGCTTTACGCTTTTCATGCAACTGTTCCGCTGCGCAACTTTATTCGGACTGCTGCTACTATCCTCGCCTGCGTTTGCATACGAGGACGATTTTGTTATTATGCCATCGACGACGTCTAGAGTGCCATCGAGCGTCAGCCACAACGAGGCACTTCCCTACGTGTACCGCACGCCTCAAGTCCCGTTGGACGTCAAGGGATATCCCGTTGCGCCCCCGGAGCTGGAGCTGGAGCAGGTCCATGTTTATGTACGACACGGTCAGTGCGAGTTGACAGCCTCTGGTTCAGTCATTCATCTCAAGCACACACAGGAGAACGAACACCAGTCGGGATACGACTTGCTTCGTTTATTCCGGAGCACTGGTTGATGTGCAAGACCGGGCGTCAGAGAATGCCCGCTGTAGAAGACGTGGGGGGTATCCCGCGCACTAGACGCGTGGTAGAGAAGAAGGATGGTACCGCTGCTGAGGGCTTATGGTGAGTTTTCCGATCTGCCGGATATCCTTCCATTGCTCACCTTTTATTCAGTCTGCTGGGAGAGCTTACTGACATCGGCCTCAAGGTGCGATATACCTGGGTTTCTTGCTCTTCCGCTAACTGGTTCCAGTCCACCTTCAATTACGGGGATGCACTTAGAAGACTTTACATAGACCGGTGCGTGCAGCGACTTTCTCGACAATCCGCACTCAGCTGGACACAGTTTACAATTCCTTCCTGATATCCTCAAGACGCGCGAGGAGATTTATTTCCGGTGCGTTGTCCAGGAAAAACATCTAGACGTGTGCTTATCGCCATTCCAGGAGCACGAATATGCCCCGGACCATCGAGTCCCTTGAGCAAGTCATGGGCGCACTATACCCCCCTTCTAAATGCCAGGCATTGCCACCAATCTTGGTTCGGTATGTTACATTTTGGATTGCTGGGATCTAGTCTGACATTCTATTGCAGCAATGGGCGAGATGAGAATCTCTTGGGCAACACGATGAGCTGCAAGCGGCTGGAATACCTCCAGATTGGTTTTGCACAGGGTAAGGCCGGTTTATTCGGTCAGGATCCCACTAATGTTCCTCTAGCGGCCGCTGCGGCGTACAATCAAACCCTAGAACCGTTGGATAAACACGTCTCTAAATATCTAGAGGGGCGTCCCATTAGAATTGACGGCAAACCACGAGCTTCGGGTGTACTCGATACAGTGAGTGGGAAACCCTTTCATGTATTGTTTCTAACGGATAAACAGATTCGAGCAGCTGTTGCGCATGGCATAAAGGTACGGTCGACGGACTCATCAATAGCAGTGACTGAGCGAAGATTAGGTTCCTCCGGAATTCGAGGACAAGGCCGTTGTCGATGTGATCGTACGTCTTTTCACCAAGTCGCCATTCACTTGCTGAATAGATTTTAGGAGCAAGCCGTGGTGAACGAGTGGTTTGCTGGGTACAAGACACAGGAAGTTAGACGGCTCGGGATGGGGCCTCTCCTGGCTGATCTGTCGCAGAAGATGCAACGGAAAGTGGAGCGTGGTGCCGAAGATCCCTTGAAGATACTCATTCACAGCACGCACGACACGGCTCTGGCAGCAATGTGTGCGACGCTTGACGTGTTTGACGAAAAGTGCGTCCTCATTCATCAGCAAGAATGAATCTGAGCATGCAATTGTTTAGATGGCCCGCGTTTACAGCTGCCATTACTTTCGAGTTGTTCAAGAAGACCCCACCGACTGCCCGGCAATCGTACCTCCAGGCCATCTTCTCCTCGCCATTCAAGACCTCGGCGGCTCCTGAATATTGTCCGTTGTGTTTTTACTGGAGCGCAAATATCTGACGAGTTTTTCTAGTCGTCCGCATGCGGTATCAGAACAAGAACATGGCGCTGCCCGTGTGTGCCGAGGAGGGCAAGCATTTGGATGGTCATCCTGAGATTTGCACGTTGGCTGCCTTCCGGGACCGAGTGAAGGAGCTGACGCCGGTGGATTGGGATGCTGAATGTCTATACTAATCAATTGTCGTTTTATAATAATTTGGGTCGTTTCGTGAATTGGAAGTGCGAGGGAAGGTTGCTGCGAGATCATTGGTAGATTTGCTGAGAGCGTGTGGATTGCCACAAACAACCATTAACAACGCGTCTTCTTCTCCATTCGCATGGCTCGGGCCACCGCAGCTCCCCCGCCAAAGAAACTCTCCTTCCGGGACAAGATCGTCGGCAAGGGTCTGTCCACCGATGCCCTCACCAAAAAGCTGCAGCTCCTTCAAAAAGAGTTGTCCGAGCTGGACCAGGAGACAATCGACGTTTCTTCACTTGGTGTCGTCCGCAAGGACCTCATCAACGTGTCTATTTTGCACCACAAAGACCGTGGAATAAAGGCCTTCGCTGCGTGCTGTCTCGCAGATATCCTCCGTCTCACCGCCCCAGATGCGCCCTACACCCCCGCCGAGCTGCGCGACATTTTCCAGTTCTTCGTGCAACAGGTCACCACCAATCTCAAGTCCGCCGACGCGCCCTATTACACCGAATACTTCCATCTCCTCGAGTCTCTCTCCACCGTGAAGAGTGTCGTCCTCGTCTGCGATCTCCCGAACGCGGACGAGCTCATGACGGAGATATTCAAGGGCATGTTCCAACTTGCTCGGCACAATCTTCCCAGGAAGGTCGAGGTGTTTCTCGCAGACATCCTGATTGCTCTCATCGACGAGTGCCACACCGTCCCATCCGATGTCCTCGACCTCATATTGGCACAGTTCATCGACAGGAACGCGCGTCAAGAACAGCCTGCGTACCGTCTCGCCGTCCAGGTCTGCAACTCCACGGCAGACAAGCTCGCACGACACGTCTCGCAGTATTTTACCGAGATTATTGTCGCGGATCGGGACGACGACCAGGACCTCGAGGAGATACGCACGGCCCACGAGCTCATCAAGCGCCTCTATCATTCCTGCCCCGACGTTCTCCCCAGTGTTATACCGCAGCTCGAGGAAGAGCTACACGCCGAAGAGCTCCAGCTGCGGCTCATTGTCACGGAGGCGCTTGGCCAGATGTTCGCCGACAAGGGCGGAGGTCTCGAGCTCGTAAAGAAGTACCCTTCGACGTGGAACGCGTGGCTGAAGCGCAAGAACGATAAAGTTCCAGCGGTGCGGCTCAAGTTCATCGAGGCGGCGCAAGCACTGATGACCGGGCCACCGGAGCAAAGCGATGCGATCGAGGAGGCGTACTTGGGCAAGCTCCTTGATCCCGACGATAAGGTGCGAGCAGCGCTATGTCGCGTGTACGGCAGTCTGGACTATGAGACGGCGCTGCGGCACGTCTCGCTACAACAACTACAAGCCCTTGCCGATCGGGGATTGGATAGGAAGGTGCGGCCACTACCTTGCCTTGGAAGCAGCGTTTGTCTGACTTGTTCTTTTTAGCCAGTTGTACGTTCCGAAGCACTGCGCGCGCTAGGAAAACTGTATGCCGTGGCCTACCCAGAGATGTCCGTGTTCTTCTCCTATTGCATCTCGAATACTGAGAAAGGCGATCCAGCGAAAACAAGGATGGTGCTGCGATTACACAGTTTGGATGGATACCCAATAAGCTGCTACAAATGCAAAGGGTATCTGGCGACCTTCGGTATATACACTTCTTTTACCATTGGGTGGATGCTAATTTTGATTGTGCAGCACGACTGTGGAAGAGGTGGTCGCACAATATATCCTGCCGCTGCCTTCGCTGGCCACGACTGCTACCTCCAAGGGGGGCGAGGTCGACGAGGTGGCATGGACCGATCGATTGCTCACCGTCATGGCGTACTTGGATGACGAGAATGTCGTCGGAAATCTGTTGCAGATGAGCACGTTGCAGCGCGCGTACGAGAACCTGTTTTTTCTCTTTTGATTTCTTGCCCACTGAAGTCTGTTTAGCCGCCCCACTATATTTGAACATTTCGTTCAGTCCTGCGTCCTGAACAATGTAAGTTTCTGAGCCATGACCGGTTTCATTGTTTGACCATTGGCAGGGCGGGGTCATTGACGAAAATGAAGAGGCGATAACAAACAAGTTGACCGCAGTTACTAAACACCTCAGTGCATCGTTGCCCGATCCGGTCAAAGCGCTTGAAGACCTGAAGGTGTTTGCAAAGTTCAACGAGCAGCGCTTGTATAAGCTCCTGAAGACATGCATGGACCCGCAAACGGACCTCAAGGCACTCGTCAAGGCTACGAACGAATTTATCAAGCGCGTCGAAACGGAATCTGCAGGCATCGCCCCAACGATGACCTTGGTCTTGCGTCAAGCGTCTCTCAGGCTCATCAATCAATCCTCGGTGCCCACGCTGCTGAAGCGGCTTGGAAAGCCGCATCGGCTGACTGCGGACAATGCCTCCAAGCTGATTAGATATATCGCCAAGCACTTGCCAGCGCTGTTCAAGAGTCATATTGCGGAACTCGTCAAGGGCTTGGCGGCGCCGGACCCAATACTTGTGGAGGTGTCGCTACAGGCGCTATCGGCACTGGTAAAGTGGGACGAGAAAGTCGGTCCGACGGACAAGTGCGTTTGCTATAAAAGAAAATCTGGTGGAAAAGTTGACGTATCTTTTCAGGCGGACCATCGACCGAATCAAGCGGTTGGCACTCGAGGGTACATGTCGGCAGGCGAAATTCGCTGCTCGCTTTTTGGCGTTCTCGAAAGAGAAGGCGGTTGTTTGTGCCGAGGTGGTTGATGTGGGTGTATATTTGGTGCTCGAGGTCTCCATCTTACTTGAGCTATTACAGACGATCGCGGATGCTCTTGGGACGACCGCGCCTGAGATTCTGGTTGCGCATGTTGCAGTGCTCGGGCAGTTTGCGCGTTTTGCACCGGATGCGTTTGAGCAGAGGAGCGATATACTCATGACGTTCCTTGTCAAGAAGTTGCTTATGGTCCCAACGCATAAGCTGGATGTGCGTTTTGTTTTCGACTCGTTTATTTATGAGTTAATATCAACGTCCAGGATGAGATGGATACGGAGGAGGAGGCGGAGGAGTGGGCGTCGGATGAAGAGGTTTCAGACAATCTGCGTGCCAAGATACTTGCTATCAAAGTGTGCAGGTTTCGGTGTCTCGCCCATGTGGGAGCGGATAATGCTGTTGAGATTGCGACGCCGGTGCTCAAGTTGCTGGCCTCGCTAATCGACAATGGTGGTTCGCTCGTAGCGGATTCAGGCGAGGAGTGAGTTGAATGGTCATCAGCCGTGAGAAGAGTACTAATGCAGCACAGTCCCAAAGTCATGTCCCGCATGCGATTGCAGGCCGCGGTCTCGTTATTACACCTTGCCTCTTCAGCCGCGTTGGCCAAGACGATTGCACCCAAGTTTTTGAAGCTCGGCCTTGTCGTGCAAGATACGTGCTTTGATGTGCGAATGACGTTCTTGAAAAAGTTGTGTCTGCTGGCGACGAGGCAAAAGCTTCCCGCTCAGTACAACGTCATTCCGTTCCTCACTGTTCATGACCCCGAAGAGGATGTGAAGAATATGGCCATGTCATTTGTCACTGGTGCGATGCGCAGGATGACACCAGGTAAGGCTGCTTGGTGTATATGTATGAGATTGGAGCTGATACAGTAAGCAGAGAAGCGAGTGCAAGATTTGGAAATGGTCTTCATTCGGCTCCTTCACCTGTTGGCGCACCATCCTGATTTTGGAGTCGACACCAAAGAGGAGTTGCTTGACATTGCCAAGTATGATTTGTTCACCGTCATGTGTAGCGCTGACACGTGTTGCCAGGTATATATGGTTTTACCTGGAGCAAGTCGCCAATGCGGACACGGTATCTCTCCTTTTCCATCTCGCTGGGCGAGGCAAGACAGTGTATGATGCGGAACCTGGCGAATCAGAGGTGAGCCGGTTAACGCCTATTGATCCATATTGATCTGTTTTGTACAGAAATTCTGGATTGCATGCGAGTTGGCGCAGGAGCTGATCAAGATTTGGGCAAAGCAACACTCGTTGACTGTTACCACACATCCGGGCAAGGTCAAGCTTCCTTCAGATATTTTACGGCCCATGGAGAAGGCCGAGTATACCAAACAGAATCGCGACACGACTTATTTGTCGGATGAGATGTTGCGGTGGGCGGCAGCGGTGTATGATTCCGCCAAGGTTTGTGCCTGCTTGCCTTGAGGGGTGCAATTTTCACACCTTTTCATCAGGAAAAGAAAGAGAAGAAGGAGAGGGCACCGAAGCGCAAGGCTCCTGCAAAGGCGAATGGGAATCCGACAAAGTGAGTGCACTGTTTGTCCTTGTTCCTCTGTACGAACTTTCTTTTTCCCAAGGCGGAGGAGAAAGCGGCAATCTGGTCGCTCAGACGACGACGACGATGACGAAGACGCGATGGATGAGGACGAGCCTTCATCGGAGCCGCCGGCCGTTGTCGAGGACGACGAGGATGAATCCGAGGCGGATGGAGAGGAGCGATTAGGGAGGGGACAACGAACTCGTGCCAAGGTGCGTGGTCATCTTTTGGTTTTTCACCGAATCTCACTGGCTTTTTTGTAGAGAAAACAAGCAAAGGCGGCGCTCAAGAAGGCGCGACAGAGTTCACCACTGACGGAGAGTTCAGAGGGATGATTTCTTCTGCTGATATCTGTACAATATGGCTATCTTATTTCTTTAATCATCTCACTGTTGTCGCTATCGTACCGTGCTATCGAATGCAATGTGTTTGGTGGAAGGGAAACTGGATCGCCCAAAAAAGCAATCTTGATCAATCCTCTTTCTCCACTTTCCTCGTCGCGTCCGTTAAACACGCGCCTACGACCTCTTAAGCCATGTCGGATATCCCAGCCAAACGAGCCCTGCCATCCAAGGAATCGGCCCTATTCAAGGAGCTACTAACACTCTACGAAACTAGACAACTCAAGAAGGGCCTCAAAACTGCCGACCAGATTCTCAAAAAATTCCCGGAGCATGGAGGTCCGTCCGCTGCGTGCATCTGGGGCTCCATTCTGACTGGATAAATCTCGCAGAGACGACGTGCATGAAAGGTCTCGTATTGGCACACATGGGACGTCGGGAGGAAGGCGTGGACCTTGTCCGCAAGGGTGTCCGATTCGACCTCACATCCCACATTTGCTGGCATGTCTACGGCTTAATACACAAGGGGGAGAAGAATTATGAGGAGGCGCTCAAGTGCTACAAGCAGGCGCTCAAGTACGACAAAGTCCGTACGACGCCTTTCCCAATTCTACGTCCATTGAAATCCGTCTAGGAAAATCTTAACATCCTGCGCGACGCGGCGCAGCTGGAAACGCAACTACGCATATACGATGGACTGGTCGAAACTCGCCACACCCTGCTCAGAATTCGTCCCGCCATGCGCCAGCACTGGGTCGCGTTGGCCGTTGCATACCATTTGAATGGGAATTTGACCGAGGCGAAGAAAGTGTTGGAACATTACGAGTCGACACTGAAAGTGCGTCTCTCGTTTCTCTGTCTTGTTTGTCAGCTCAAAAGCAACAGAACATCCCGGACTACGACGTAGAGCACTCCGAGACGATGCTATACCATGTCCGCCTGCTGGAGGATCTCGGCGAATTCACTGAAGCCCTCGCGATGCTCGACGTCAACGCCAAAGACAGAGTCATCGTCGATAAAACTTCCATAATGGAAATTAGAGCGCGCCTGTTGGCAAAATTGGGCTCTGATGAGGCCGAACACGCGTGGCGTGTGCTGGTCGAGCACAATCCCGACTGTTACCAATATTATGAAGGATATATCTCTAATCTCGGACTATCACTAGGTGTGACCTTCCCTGTTGCGCGAATCAATGTGTACTGACCTCCCGAAAGACGTGTCGGATGCTAGCGCCCCGAAAACACTCACCATTCTTGAAGAGTTCGCTACTCAGCTCCCTAAAGCAACGGCTCCCCGACGATTGGCCCTCACACTCGCTTCTGGTGATCATTTTACGGAACTCGTCACCCCGTATATGTTGTCTGGCCTGAAGAAGGGCATCCCATCACTCTTCTCGGACATGAAAGGTCTTTACACGGATGAATCGAAACAGCAAATCATCGAGAAAGTGGCCGATGATGCGCGGAATCAATTCAGCGCCGAGCCGTCTTCGTCGACATCCAAAGACGCCGAACCGACATCATATCTGTGGACGCTCTATTTCATTGCTCAACATCATTCTTACCTTGGCCGGCACGCCAAAGCAATCGAGATACTGGATCTCGCTTTGTCTCACACTCCGACTTTGCCCGAGCTGCACATGTTCAAGGGACGCGTGCTCAAACGAGCCGGAGACCTGTTTGGAGGTGCTCGCTGTCTCGAGGATGCTAGGTCCCTCGACGGTCAGGACAGATTCCTGAACACGAAGAGCGCCAAGTACCGCCTGAGGGCCGGAATGGTAGACGAAGCTAGTGCCCTCTTTGGTCTTTTTACCAAGGTGTGTGTATTCGACTTTGTATTTCGATCCTGAAAGTCATATCAATCGCTATAGAAAGACGCCCCAAGCCCTGGTGCGGACCTTGAGGAGATGCAGTCCCTACTCTACCTGGTTGAAGCCGCTGACGCGTATAACCGCAACGGTAATCTTGGTCTAGCTCTCAAAAAGTATATGGCCATCAAGAAGGTTCGTGAGGGGCCTGTCGTCTGTTCCAAATATCTTAACTTGAATAAAGGTTTTCGATGAGATAGAGGACGATCAGTATGATTTCCACGGATATTCCCTCCGGAAATTCACGGTCAATATCTACTTGAAGTGCTCCTCTTTTTCCTGGTGCAAAGCTTGAGTTGAGATCGTTCTAGTCTTTTGAGCTGGGAAGATCGCCTACGATCTCATCCTGCCTACATCAAGGCCGCGTTATCTGCTTCAGCGGTTCGTGGTTTCTTGGCGACAATCCCATCTTGCTCACTACGCACCGCAGATCTTCGTAGCCCTGCATGACAATCCGTCTTTGGGCACAGGGGCCACCTCAGGCGGTATGTCTTTTCTTCTTGCGGCATTGCTTGAATTCTCAGTTTTCTCACTGTAGAGCTGACAAGTGCTCAGAAGAAAGCCAAGCAAAAAGCGAAGAAGGCTGCGGAGAAACTGAAAGAGGACGCAAAAAAAGGTCAAACTATCTAACCGATCACTTGCACCCTCGACTGACTCGTTCGCAGCAGCTACTCACCAGACTAATACTAACGACGACAAAGGGCTCGAGCCACCCGCCAAG
Organism: Roridomyces roridus; assembly: GCA_029378245.1. NCBI lineage: Eukaryota > Fungi > Basidiomycota > Agaricomycetes > Agaricales > Mycenaceae > Roridomyces > Roridomyces roridus. Next base: position 2,774,835 of record JARKIF010000006.1, read on the forward strand.
GATGATGATCCGGATGGCTCGAAACTCTTGCAATGCACCGATCCTTTGGAACGGGCCGCCAAGCTGCTGAATCCATTGGCTACCCTGGCGGAATCCAAGATTGAGGTGTGGATTGCAACGTATGATGTCGCTGTTCGACGCAGTCAGTGCATATTCTGCCAGTTTCTTTCGTTTATTCATTCATATCATTCAGAAAAGTACCTTCAAGCCTCTAAGGCCTTAATGCGTGCTGTGGCCATTGATGCAGAGCACCCTGAGCTCCACATACGACGAATCGAATTCCGGCAGACGGGTGAGTGGTATCATTCTGGTGCATACACTGTCATCTTACACCGGCGTTAGTATCCGCCCTTCCCGAGACTCCACAGGTCTCCGGGTCACTACTGACCGAGTCGTTGAACAAGCTTCTGCCAGAGGAGGTCTCTGCAGAAGCTTTCAATTCACAATATCTTCAACGCCATTCCACTTCGGCACCAGCCATCTTGGCTGTCGCCAAAGTGATGCTGAAGCTGCAGACTCCGAGGGAACAGGTGGACGACACGGTGTTCACCGTATTCGGCACAGAAGTCCCGCTCGATATCAAGGTCTGTCGCTTTGTTCACGAAATACATACATGGTTACTGATCGCCTTCCAGAGCTCACTTTCGATCCTGTCGTTCTTGCGGAGTTCCAAGTCACCACGAGAAGACGAGTTTAGGACGAGGTGTGGGGAGAAGTTCGAGTTGAGTACGGTTTTCAAGTCCGCGGAGGAGTTGGAGAAGCTGCGCCAGGTGGCTCTCGCTCCGCCACAGTTCGACGCCGTATCTTCAGATAAGACGGAGGATGTTATGCCTTGACTTTAGATGTAATACCAGTGTTGTATGTAGAAAGGTTTTTTCTGAGTGGGATTTACATTGATACATACAGGGAAGATACAGACTAACTCGAGATTTCGGTCCCAACTTGCCCTAAACGGGCCTGCTCCAACTGTGCCCAAATTTTCATGGCGCCAATCAATCCTATTCCGCAAATGCTCACGACCTCTAATGCAGTCGAATGGGGGTCTTCGCCCTTGTACTCTGCCAACACCTCGTGTATTTCGTCGGCTGCCTTGCGTAGTACGGTGTGCAGCTCTTGACGCAGATGGTCCTCCTCTCCCTTTTCTTCAGCCACGAACTCGGCAAGGACGTGGAAGACCGTTTGATAGAATTCCTCCATCGGCGAACCCATCTCCAGTAAGGAATACGGCCACAACTTCTGAAAGTACGCCAATGCGCCTGAGCACGCGCCGAGCTCTGCTTTGGCGTCTAAGTCGCGATCGATGTACTGGATGCGGAAGAGTCCATAGACGACGTTGTACCGGATAGCCAGAATTTCTATGAATCGTTGTTGCGTCCGATGGAGGTCCATTGACTGACTCTTGAAGACATGCGCGTCGTAGGTCTTGTACCCTGTGACGGCCAGTACTGAAAGCGCATTTGGTTTTGTGAAGGGTCGATAGATTCATTGAAAAGACCTACGGGAGAGCAGTATGATCCAAGCTGTATTTCCAGGTTTATCTTTCGGAGATTGTGAGTCAGGCCTGGACAGCATGCTGCGCTCAGAGAAAGGTCGGCGCTGCAGATTTAATGGCATTCTGCCAGTGACAGCCGGGCGCAATAAGGAGGGGTGCATAGACCTGGAGAGAGAGCGACCAGAGATTCGCAGCATGAGCGTGGGGCTGTAGGCTCATGTAGGCTCATGTGGGCTCATATAACTCGTGAGGGCAAGGTGCCGGCCGGGACGCGCGTATGTATCCGATTCTGATGCCGTGCTGGAGCGCGTCGCGTGAACGGAACATATTTCGGAGAGTGCTTGGCTCTGCAAGGCCAGATAGATCACGACATGGGTGGTAGTGGACTGTGGGTTCATGTAGGCTCATATGGGCCAGCGGCCGGGGACGCGCGTATGCATCCCAATGGTGATGCCGTGCTGGAGAACGTCCTTCGAAGAGAAAGCACAGTTTCGGGGAGAGTATGGCCTCCGTAAGGCACAGCAGAACCGCGGCTGAAGGTCGAGCATGGTGACTCCGGCCAAGGCTTGAATCGGTTTTTGATCCGCTTCGCCAAATTTTCTCGATCATGTCTTTGCGCAGATAATACCATGGCCATTGAACCCAGCGACGTCAAAGTCTACACCGTCAACGGCGCTACTGCCTCGTCCTCGTCGTCCTTGCCAGACTGGCTCACTCGCAAACGGGCCGCCAAAGGAAAGGGGAAGCGCGCCGTCCGCGAACATGTCGAGGGCACAATCGAGCTCATCCAGGGCTTTGAGTTCCCCGAAGCCAGCAACCGCATAAAAACCACGCGGGATGGCCAGTTCGCCATCGCTACGGGGACATACAAGCCGCAAATGCGCGTCTGGGATCTCACTCAGCTCACGCTAAAATTTGAACGACATTCCGACGCGGAGAATGTCGACTTTGTAATGCTCTCGGACGACTGGACAAAGTCCATACATCTGCAAAACGACCGCACTGTCGAGCTCCACACGCAAGGCGGTACCCACTATCGCACGCGCATTCCTCGCTTTGGTCGCTCGATAGAGTACCATTTCCCCTCCTGCGACGCCTATGTAGCCGGTGCAGGCAACGAAATATACCGCCTCAATCTCGACCAGGGACGGTTCATGACACCACTCGTCCTCGAGGACGCCGACTGAAGACATTCCCGGCGTCAATACCATCGACATTAACCCCGCACACCAGCTCCTCGCCTTTGGCCTAGAGGCAGCGGGCTCTGCGCAATTTTGGGATCCTCGATCTCGTTCCCGCGTCGGCCTATTACGTCTACCGCGAAATCGACTCATGCCGTCTGGTGGTGGAGGTTTACCCCTCAGCGTAACAGCCATATCCTCCCGTGCAGACGGGCTCTCCTATGCGCTTGGGACGTCAACGGGTCATACCCTCCTCTACGACATCCGCGCAGGCCAACCTTTCGCCTTGAAAGACCAGGGCTACGGGCTACCCGTGACGAACGTCAGCTGGATAGAGGGCGGCAGCCGAATGGCCGGCGACGGTATGGTGTTGAGTGCGGATAAAAAGGTCATCAAGATCTGGGACCGACATTCGGTACGATTATGCTTTGCTTCAGCTCATTCAAGCACTAAATAGATTCCAGCCCTCTACCAATTTCGCCGCCATCACCCCCGCGGCAGACCTGAACTATGTACACCACGTCCCTGGAAGCGGATTGATCATGACGGCAAACGAGGGCATCCAGATGGCGACATTTTACATTCCGCAGCTCGGGCCCGCTCCCCGTTGGGCCAGCTTCCTTGAGAATATCACTGAAGAAATGGAGGACCAGACCACGCGTTCCGTGTACGAAGACTACAAGTTCGTCGAACGAAGCGAATTGAGCGCGTCAGTCACTTTTCCTTGTTTTAAGAACTGCTATTCCTGACAAGATTTCTCGCCAGTCTGGGGCTAGACCACCTTGTCGGCACACCAACCCTCAAGCCATACATGCACGGCTACTTCCTCTCCCTCAAACTCTACGACGCCGCACGCCTCATCGCCAACCCCTTTGCGTATACAGAGTACCGCGAGAAACTCGTGCGCGAGCGCATGGAGAAGCTTGCCGAGACGCGGATCCGTTCAAAGAAGGATGGTGGAGCTCTTGCGGGTGTCAAGGTCAACAAGGCGTTGGCGGAGAAGATTCTGCGGGATGAGGAACGTGAACGGAAGCGGGCAGAACGGCGGACGAGGAAGCGCAAAGATTCAGAGGCTGCCGATGTCGATGCTGCTACTGCTGATGCCGATCAGATGGAGGTCGACGGTGACGAGGCGGATGAGCCGGCATCAAAGTCCAAGCCCAGTCTGCTCACGGACCCGCGTTTCGCAAAGGTGTTCGAGGACCCGGCGTTTGCTGTGGACGAGCGCAGCCGCGAGTATGCGCTTATGCACCCTTCTGCCGTTGCGGCGAACCGCCGGGGCGAGGGGCGGCAGAAGACGGCTGTCGAGGACGAGGACGAGGAGAGCTGACAAGGTCTCGTCGGATGGTCTGGGCGGCGGCAGCGATGAGGACAGTGACTCTGACAACGACAGCGATGGGAGTGGGAGTGATAGCAGTGATGCTGGAGGTGTGTTTTCTTCTTCTTTCTCTCTCACTGTTACTCACTTTATCCAGCCCTCAGCAAATTCGATCGACGCGCAAGACCAGGGCAGAAGAACGCCAACGTCGAAGCTGCGTACAATCGCACGAGGGAACAAAACAGGCGTGTCAACCAGGGCAACTACGTCCCGATGCGTGCTACGGGTAGCGGAGGGTCGAAGCCGTCAGATCGCGAGGCGACGTTTGGGCAGCGGCGGAGTGGTGGTGGTGGTACTTCGCAGACGAGGACAAAAGGCAAGGCGGCGGATACGTTCGGGGCTGCTGATGGGGCGATGGAGTTCAGTTGGGTGCCCTCCGGGACTTCTGCCGGCGACGATGATGGCGGTAGTGCGAAAGCCAAGAGCAAGTCACGGCCTGGGAAGGGTGCCGAGGTGTTTGGAGCTGGGATGGATCGGGGAGGGCAAGCTGTGGAGATTGCAGAGCAGGACCGGAGAGGAAGGACGCAACGACGGAAGGGCGTCCGGAGTGGGAGTAAGAATGTGTTTAGGCGGATGGAGGGATGATCTGTGTATTCTTTGCATTTTTACAACATGGTACATAATGATACAGTGCTACATCAGCAAAACCATAAAGTTTTGACCATCCTGTAAGAGAATCTGAGCATCGGAAACAGGAGATCGAAAAACCTTACCGTTTTAATGAGAAGACCATCCTCGTAGGGTATAATCCGCCTCGGCCCAGAAACGCGGGAGGTAATGGTATGCGCGACCGAATACGGATCATTGCAAAACAAGCCCGTGAACGACTTCCACATCTGCCCCGAATCGCACTGTGTCTGCATCTTCTTTCCAATAACAGACCCGGCACCTGGGTTATAATCCGCCAGCTGGAATATCCACCCGGAAGGCCATATCTCCGACCAGAAGAGCCGCCTGCCGATGAGGGCTACTCCTTCGCGATTGGTAGGGTCATACACGTCCATCGACTGGCGCACCACCTCCCCACGGTCCGGGTTACAAGTACCCATCAACAGCCAATGCGGGGGTTCGGTGCCTATCGCTGGAGTCAAACCCAACCACGCCTCGACTGTACTGCGTCCAAAGAGACATGCATGCGACTCCCAGGTGCCGTCGAACATCTTGTAGTTGAACTTGAATCCAAACAGCCTGCCTGCGGGGTCCGTGCAGAAGGGACCCGAAACGGGCGCATAGGGAGAAACGTTGCGGATTACGGTGATGTTGGTGACGGTGATGCCGATTTGGTTACATGGGTCATCGAGTAGGAGGTCCATTTTCAAGCGTTTGCCAATGTGCCCAATCGTGATGCACGAGGAGAGAATCTGGTCCGAAGGGTCGGTTTTGGCCTTTTCCGTCATGATGTAAATGTCTTCCGTTATAAACTGGAAGCCGAGGCAGTAGGCGTTCGAACGACCAATCTAAAGAGAATGGGATACCGACAAGGAGAGATGGGGAATACGTACAAACACCTACCCGCCGGCCCCAGTCCAATTCTGGACGATAACATCAGAGCGCGTTCCTTGTCCGAACGAATCGTAGTTTGCCGCAACGCAGACCATCTGGCCGTGGATTTCCATATGGTAGACCTCGGCACCGACCGGGAACCCGTAGAAGCGTAGCCTGGCTGATATGAGTCTGTTTCCATTGTCCAAATGGAAAACGTGGAGGATAGGAATGCTCGCATATCCGCCTCCGGCGTCTTGATCGCTACTGCAAAATATAAGAGCGGGCAACCAAAAAGGCGGAGAGAAACTCACTACTCCAAAACGCCGACGTATCTGGCAACAGAGTCGACGGCGACGGCCTTGACGTACCCAGAGTACAAGGAAACGTCAATCTGCACATTCTTAAAACCCATTTCGCCCGTCCTCAGCGACGGATTCTCATACAGCGACACCCTCGCCTTGAAAACCTCGTTCTGAACCCTACTATGCGCATTATACGTCCACCCACCCGACTCGCCCATAAACTGAGTCCCAGAGCGCCACTCGAAGCTCCCAGCCCAAGGCGTATCATACGCCGTCTGTGGAATCACAAAGGATTGACCAAAAGTGTACTGCAGCGTCGACCACGCGTGATTGTACTGCGCTATCCTATCTCGCATGCCTGGCAGGAGATCGGTACGGGCAGTCCATGAACCGAGGATCCTGAGGCTGAACCGGGCGCATTCGGCACGGATGAAGGACGCGGTGTCTTGTGAGGCAGATGCGAGGGCACGCCAGGCGACGGCTCCGTGGGCCAGGTCTTTGACGCTGAGGTATTTTGAGATTTTGATGGCGATTTCAGTTGGGATGCGGTTTGCTGCTCCCCCGATTTCACGGTGGGCGGGGCGGTCTGGGCCAAGTCGATGGGCATGGGTGAGCATTGTCGTGTAGTACAGCAGACATTTCGAGGGGATTTATAGATTGGCGTCGAGGACAAGACAAAAAGATGGCAAGGAGACGCTGACGTTAACGAGAACAACAACCTTGACAAGAACACCTTTGTTCTGAGCAGCGACGGAAAGAGACAGCACACCGGGCCAAGAACAAGGCGATCCAGTTCACGAATCCTTGTCCTCGTCGTAGGCAGCGACGGGAAAGAGAAAGCACAACAAGGCGATCAACAAACACTTTCTGATTTCACGACAACGAATCTACTTTTACATCGGGACTTGCGACAGACGGACAAAAAAACACAAAAGCTTGAGCGCACGACGGCGGACTTTGCGAAGAGGCGACGCTGGAGAACAATGAGAAGGCTGGAAGGCCGACGAGAAGAAGAAAGAACTGACCAGAAATCACCACGAGTAACTGCCTCCACCGCCTCCACCACCGCCTAAACACGCGAGGGTCAGCCAAGTCAGCGAAGCCAAGGGACAACAGAAGAAGGAAAAGACAGACCTCCACCTCCACCACCTCCGCCACGCTCCTGGGCAATGTTGACCTATCGAAAAAGTGAGGCGACGACCAAGGGTGACAACGACCAACTTACACGGAGGCGTCTACCATCGAGCTCCTGTTCGTTGAGGTTGTCGATGGCGGCCTGGGCCTCCTCGGGGCTGTTGTAGGTGACGAATCCGAAGCCACGATTGCGACCGGCTGTTGGAGGGTAAGCGTAGGTCGTCAATGACAGAGGAAAACTTGCTCTCGCGGTCCTTCATGACGACGGAGTCGGTGACTTGGCCGTACTGGGAGAAGGCCTGGAAGAGAGTGAGGAAGGAGACGAGGGAGATGTGGTCGCCATCGGATACATTACGGAGTGCATTATCGTCCGTGTTCCAGCTCAAATTCCTGCGACGAGGTCAGCGACAGCCTTCAGACGACGACAAGGAAGAGACTCACCCAACATACAACTTGGACATGACTGCGATACCGAAACTGGAGTAACTGGCAAACTCTCAAAGGAACTTTCGACCGAAACAGAGAGCTGGAACGGGGGAGAAGGCAAGAGGGATGGAACAAATCGACGCAAATTGGCAGATTTTTATATCTCCCTTGCGATTTTTGAGCTCCGCCACAACATGGCAGGTCTTCCTTTGATAGAGTTTTGCGGCGTTGTGATATTACGTCTCATCCGTTTTTATGCACCCAGGAACGAAAGGCTGCACCAAATCTTGGTCGACGGCTCCGACGGTAAATGACTGATAGTCTCTCCAACGAAAATCCCCGAAAAAACGGGTGGCGGAAACTTCCTTTTGCGTACGTTGGGAGTAGTGGTGTCCCAAAAAGGAAACTTCGATTCTCTTCTTATCCTCTCACGTGCCACAGCTGACTTGCATTTTTGTCGCCAGGCCTCGGCTGAGTCGCCAATACAAGTCCTGGTTAACACCGCCATCCATCCGATAAGTAATCGATGGCCACTCCGAGGAATTGCAACTTCCTTGCTCGGAAGACTAGACCAATTGCAATCCAATTTTTCTCGTTTTTTGGCCTTTTTGCAGACAAAGTCCAGACACTCTCCTTCATTCGATTCTTCGACGATGCTTTGACGCAACTTGCGGCGCAGAAAACCTTGCAGAACCATCTCATTACGTGCCACGCTGGCTTCTAGCGCAAAATGTGTCTAAAAGTCAATCAACACTCTCAGAAGCGAAGCGCCATCCTGGTTGGTTACCAAGAAATCCATATAAAAAACCAGTATTATTTTCGCCCTCTTCACCTCTCTCTCTCTTCCCTCATCCATCCCCGCCCACCCACCCTTTCTCGAAGTTTCTGTATCGCAGTCATGTCCGGTTTCAAGTTGTTTGTCGGGTGGGTCTCCTCGCTCTCCACCCTCTTTCATGGCTGACCGCTGCTCAGGAATCTGAGCTGGGACACGAACGACGACTCGCTCCGCGAGGTACCTGCCTCTTTCCTCACCCCGCCCTTTTCTAATTGCTGACCTCTGTCCCAGTGTTTCGCGGAACACGGTTGTGTCACCGACGTTCGTCCTCTTCCTTTCTCTCCATCTTTCACCGGGGCTGACCGTCTACTAGAGCGTCGTCATGAAGGACCGCGACAGTAAGTCTTCTCCTCCTCCACCCTCTTCCCTGCTTCTCACCTTACCTCCCATCACTACCAGCCGGTCGCGCTCGTGGTTTCGGATTCGTCACCTTTGAAAGCGAGGCAGAGGCTCAGGCCGCAATCGAGAAGCTCAACGAACAGGAGCTCGATGGTAGACGTATTCGCGTGAGTACCCTTTCACTTTCCCTTCCTTCCTCGCTGCTACATCGTCTTACCTTCTTCTGCAGGTGAACATGGCCAACGGAGGCGGTGGCGGTGGTGGAGGCGGCCGCAGTGGTGGAGGTGGAGGTTTGTCCTTTTCATTTCATTGCACGTCCCTTTGCTAACTCTCGTCCTCAGGCTACGGTGGTGGAGGAGGCGGAGGTTTGTCCTTTTCATTGCATGCACGTCGTTTTGCTAATTCTCGTCCTCAGGCTACGGTGGAGGAGGAGGCGGGTATGGTGGCAGCAGCCACAGCGGTGGTGGAGGCGGGTATGGTGGCAGCCACAGCGGTGGTGGCAGCAGTGGCGGCGGCGGCGGCTACAACTTTTGAATTCTCGTATGTATGCCTTTCCCTTACTCTCGTTTCTCCCGTCTAATCCTCGTTCAGAGCTATCGTTTCTCTGCAAAAGTTCTTGATCCTCAGTCGTATCGTCCTCGAATCCGTATGTGTACAAGTCGAAAGTATCGCAGTCAGATGTATGTATGAATAAAGAAAAGTTTTCCGAGTGCATTTTTTTCAGTCCATCCCGCACGTTGCCAGTAAGAAGATATGTAACATGAATAAATAAAAAGTGGTCGTATTCCGCGGACACTCGTCGCCGTCCGTCCGTGTCTTGGTTTTGGATTGTAATGTACGCCCCACATCCACAAAAACATGCATAGTAGCCACATTTACAACATAACAAACTCGCCCTCAGTACGTCTTCTTCTTCTCGTCCACCGACAAGCCACCTGGGGATGTCGTTAGTATACGGAAAGAGAAGGGGAATATGAAACGCACCAGGGCCCATGTTAACGAGGAGGATGAGACCACCCACGATCGCTAAATACAATCAATTTACCATCTCCTTCACGGAATACTCAACGCACATAGTGTTTGGAAAAAGTCGTATCTAGACCGGTCGTCAGCACGCAGAATGACAGCAAGAAAAACGAAACGCACTTGAGGAAATCACGCTGAGGGTGTCCAGAGTGCACGCTCCACCAGTTGTTGGCAAAGACGTTGAATATGCTCAACACGAGGACGAGGAAGGACGCAGACCACTTGGCCTTGAAGCCGACGGCCACCATGATGCACGCGGCGAGCCCGATGATGGAGACGAACACGCGAGCGATGCTCCATGTGCCCTGCAAGATGAAGCCGAGGAACAGGAAGATGAGCAGCACGCGACCAGCGAGGAGGAAGCTGCGCGGCGCGAATCAGTATTCGTTGCATAGATGCGGTATGAGCCACTGACTATTTCCTGCGGTCCGTCTCGCTGATGCTCGGCAGACCGGCAAAGAGCTTCTTCCTCGAAACCATCGAGTCACTGAAGACCATGAAAAGGCCACCAATGACGCTGAGATTGCGCAGGAAGAAGTTGAGGTCGAAGATGAGGCCGTAGCCAAAGCCCTGGATGATGACGACGGCGAGGAGTCCAGCGACCGAGTATTCGGTGTAGCGCTTGAGAATGACCATGGAAGAGGCGCCGAGCATGGTCTGCGAAACCATGAGGTACAACCCAAGCACGAAAAAAGGACTCGTCTTACCACAACGTTAATGAGAAGGAACAGGTGCGAGATCCCCCAGGGGAACTTCCTGTGTCTGAAGAGGGCGTCAGACCACGATGAGATGACAGAAAAGCCGCCAGCACGCACTGCTGCAAGTACCAGAGCTGGTCGCCCCACTGGGTCATAATCCGCAACGCGTCCTCGAGGAAGGTGACGACAATAAGAAAACGACCGATTTGAGGCAAATGGGGCTTCAAAGGCTGGGAGTAGATTTCGACATAGTCCTCGACCTGCTTGCTGAACGCGCGGAGCTTCTCCAACGGGTCGTCGGGGTTGGCTGAACGGTAGCCAGCCGAGGCGGAAGCACGCGAATTTGAAAGCCCGTGTGGGTCCGAATTGAAGTTGTTCGTTTGAGGACGGGCAATGCTAATGCGCGAAGTCATGGCGGAAGTGGAGAAGAAGAAAAACAGAGGTCTGACGCGGAGAGACCGAGGACGACGTGGCGATATTTGGTCACGACAGCAGCGATCAATTCATTTTCGCTGCATCAAACCGCATCTCGGTTGTGGGTTTCAAGGCCCAGGCAGGAGAAAATTCAGCAGAATATCAGTCAGGTAATACAGGAGGGCTACTGATACAGTGGGCGGCGACGTCTGTGAGACGGCCAAAAAGTCAAATTGAAAGCGAAACGGATCACTCGAGGAGGAGCACTTGCAAACACTCCTGAGCCCGACCCCAGTCCCGCAGGCGGTGTCCTATCCAGCCTTTGACGTTGTCCTGCATATCCTTGTCCATGCCCCGGACACGTAGCTGAACGACATGGAGCTTGGTCAAGTCGGACAAGACCCCGGCAAGGGCAGTCCAATCTATCAGGTCAAGCTGCGACTCTCCTCCGAGCCAGATGTTGAATGTGATCTGCGAAAGCTCCGTCGGAGCGATCCTCGCGAAGAAAGGAACAAGCCAGATATATGGGGAGACGTCGGCGCCGGGCGGTGGGGTGGTTGGTGAAGACGGCGAACTGGGGAATTGAAAGAGGGAAAGCTGGTGGACGCAGATCGTCCGGAGCCTGGTGTGAAGAGAAAGATCGATTTCCCCGATAGCATCTGAATGAATCATGTCAGTACAGTCGAATCTGCCATGCCCGCTTTACATACCTCGAAGGGCGGGAGTGTCCTCGGGGTTGTGAGCGAGGAATCCAAGCTCTAGGTTCTCCAATGACGAGACGATCGAAGAAAGGAATGGTCCAATAACGGATGCTTCACAGGGGAGAATCTCGGGGAGATTTAGTGAGCGGATGGGCGCTACCGACGGAGCGCCGTTGGAAAGCCAGGACAGGATGGGTGTGTTGGAGCAGGCGACGAGTTTGAGTGTGTGGAGTCGAGAAAGGAATGGCGGCGGATCATCCGATTGACTGGCATCGGCATCCACGACATCCCATGTAACGTTGTCGAAAATGAGTTGTTGTAGCCCGTCAAAACGGGAGGCGAAAGTGCGAAGGATGGCAAATGAGGGGAATTGGATGAATTGCAAGTCCAGGACCCTCAGGGTCTGGAACATCCTCCCTGGGCCACTCAAAAGGGCGGTCGTGGCAGGGGGAGCTAGATAAGACCAGCTCCAAGTCTCCATCTGGATCCTCTGGAGATGCTCTAGGGTCGTCATGAACATGATAATGTCGTAGGATTCGTCTTGCTGCTCGCGCATCCACATGCCGCCCAAACCGATGCTCCGGATGTGGGGGACGACGGTGGCAGTTGCGTGCGAGGAGCTGCGTAGAAAATTGACAAAGTCGGGGCGAAGAGTGGCAGAATAGAAGAGATGGCGGCGGCATCTGGGTAGCCAGGCTTTGCAGACTAAACTGCAGTTAGAAAGGGTGAACTTGGAAGAGCGAAATTCGTCGATAAAGAGGTCGTAAAGTTCGGGGGCGAGTCGAGCGGTTACAGCAGAGGGTAGGGCCATAGTAGATGTCCCCTGACCCATGCTTTCACTGCTGAGGGAGCCGGAACGGGAAAAAGGAGCGAAACGGCCCTTTTGAGAACGCGTCGCCCGCTGTCGTATCGCCTCGCGTAAAGGGCGAGCCATTGTCACCAGAGGAGTAAGAATTGAGAACAAGGCATATCTGCGTAAAGAATATAAGGAGACACGAGTCAGAGCGGTGTGCTCTTTGAGATGAGATTCAGGAACAAAGGCTTGTCACGACGTGTCACAGCCTCTCAGCTTGCGTCTGTCCACAACCGAACCTGACGAGAGAATCTCAACTGTCATCTGTAGGTGGCTCGGTGCGCTGCGATCCTCTTTTGAAACTGCCAGATAGAGTCATGGCGAAACGCAAACTTTCGCCAGAATACGAGTCTGACGCTTCCCATTTCTCCGTCTCGGACGACGACGATTCCTACGCGTCGGACCAGCCCAAGCCACGCAAGAAGATCACCTCCCACCGCAAGACGTCTAAAAAGAGAATAAAACGCGAAACAAACGCGCCAAATGACATATCATCTGTTGCTGCACCGCACCCAAAATCCACCCATACGATTCCCCGCGCGGATGTGTCGACTATTCGGGCAGGCCTTTTACGGTGGTACTCGACAGTGCATGACTCGCGGAACATGCCCTGGAGAAAGCAGTATGATCCGACTTTGGGCCCAGAGGAGCGCGCTCAAAGGGCATACGAGGTGTGGATATCTGAAATCATGCTTCAACAAACCCAAGTTGCCACTGTGATCCCGTATTACAATCGTTGGATGGAAAAGTGATTATCCTTCAATGAGTCCAGATGAGTTGCTGATAGTTCCAGGTTCCCTACTATTGGTCAACTCGTAAGCTCGCATTTCTCCGATAGACACCCACCTACACGTTATCAGGCAGATGCATCAATCGACGAGGTCAATTCCCTTTGGAAAGGACTGGGTAACCATCATGTTCGTTGACGGGATATTTGACAAAGCTGTCTTCAGGTTACTACAGTCGCGCCAGCCGTCTTCTTTCCGGCGCCCAGAAAGCGGTCAAGGACTATGGCGGCAAACTTCCCGACAATGCAAAGGACATGCAAGCAAATATACCGGGAATTGGACGATATAGCGCTGGTGCTATCTGTTCAATCGCATATGGGGAGAGCGTCCCAGTTGTGAGAGCCCAGCTTTACATTGGGTCCTTCTTGCCTACTTACCTTTATTTTTTACCAGTTGGACGGGAATGTGAACCGACTTCTCAGTCGGTTTTTAGCTCTCCACGCGCCACCCAAGGCGAAAGCTGCACTGGATATCCTGTGGTCTGCCGCTGAGGCGATGGTGCACGATCTCGGTCATTTTTCTATTTTTCTTTCGTCTCAAAATATCTGATACCTGTCCAGCCTCGGCAGAATACCCAGGAGATATCAACCAGGCATTGATAGAACTGGGGAGTACCGTGTGCAAAGTGCGCGATCCCAACTGCGAAGGTTGCCCGCTCCAGAGTCATTGTTCTGCATACGCGGCGACATCCCAGCCCACGGTGATTTTTTTTTCAACAATTCTCACCGCAGCGAGCTGACTGCCACAGAATCCCGTCGTTGACATGGAAGATCTTTGTAAATTATGTGAACCTCTCCCTGATTCACCCGTCGTCACTGCGTATCCCATGAAGGCCGACAAAAAGAAGGCTCGAGAAGAGTTGGACATTGTGAATGTGGTTGAATGGCGTTCCGGCTCCGACCGTCAATTCCTTCTCGTACGGAGGCCCGAAGGAGGTCCGTTTCATCTCTTCTTCAGACTCTTCCTTTACGCCATGTTGACGTTTCCAGGTCTTTTGGCGGGTCTCGACGAGTTTCCCACTTGTCCGAACGTCGCACCTTCCATGACCAAAGCGCGACAGCTGAAAACGCCGCACGACGTTCTACAGAAGCTGTTACATGCTAACGTACGGCTCCAAAACGAGAAATCCTCGTTGAAAATAGCGAAAGTGCAACCAGTCGGCGATGTCGTGCACGTGTTTTCGCATATCAAGAAAACCTATCGCGTTCAGTGGGTGGTACTTGAAGGCACTTCGAGCCCTCCCGAGCTGGCCCCTCCTGCAAAGGGTAAAGGGAAGAAGGACGCCGAACAGGTCCTCGCCTCTTGGTGGGTTCCTCTGGATGCCGTTTCACAAAGAAAGTAAGTTCTTGAACGATTAGTTTTCGGGCCTTTCCCTGAGCTCATCGTAGTATTGGGACGGGTGTCTTGAAAGTATGGAATTTGTGTAAGGCTGCTTGGGAGGCATAATTTTTCGAGTAGAAAATAGTAGTGACGTAAATCTGATGCGGTTCATTTCTGACCACAGCCTCGATATCTGACTCGAGAGATGTCTGAGCACCGATTCCGATTATAGTGAGTCCTCATTCTTTCCCGAGCCCGGGGACCTCAATGACTCGTTGCATCAGCACCATCTTGAACCTTTCCACATCGGCGACCGACGCAGAGATTCACGAAAGACACCGAAATCTCGCATTGACATTCCATCCCGACAGACAGCACACTGAGGAAACCAAGTCGGTCGCAAACGAAAGATTCCTCGAAATCCAGAAAGCTTACCAAGGTACTCCCTCTCGCGGGAAGTTTGAGAAGCAGCACTTCTTACTTCCTGCCCTGATTTTTCAGTTTTGTCTGATCCGTTTCTTCGGTGAGTCTATGCGGCCCTGAGTCCGTACCGAGTAGAAAAAACTGATCGACGGGTCCAAGGGCGGTGTACGATTCCTTGGGTAAGCTCGTGCAGAGTCGACGAACAAGCTTTTCCCGTCAACTTCGCATTAGGGGAACCTGGCCTTGCAGTGAACTGGTTGGAGGAGCACCGGACGCAAAGATCTGAGGAGGTTGGTTCTCTTGCTCTACATTAGAATTCCCTACTTAGCTTCATTCAGCTTCAACAGATATTTAAAAAGGTTGAGTATGAGTGGATGCAAGACAGAGTGCGCGCCACCATCTCACCGAGGGGCCGAGTCGTTTGCAAAGCCGATGCTTCGTCCTTGTTTGCTCCGTACCAGGGATTGGAGGGTGACAGCTGGTCGCGGCGACTTGGGAATCGTCTAGAAGACGTTCGACTGCTAAGCTTCTCCCTACGTCACGAAATCGAGGTATTGTCCACCCTGGGGCCATGCAATCCATTCCACTTCAGCTTAACTCGTGCTCAGCAGAGGATAAACGCGCATACGACCGCATCTCTGGCTGCCCGCCTATCTCGGCGTGGTTTGACGGGGCGAGGTAACTTTGTGGGCACTCTTCGATATCAATATTCGCCGCGTCTGGCGTTTCAAGTAAGTCCACGGTTCTTTCTGGCGTAAACCCCATTATTCAGACGCCTTGTGCAGGCTACGTCTATGCTCCTTTATCCTTACGACATCTCCTTGAGGTCGGGATACCAAACTCGCCGCGGAGCAGTGTCTGTGCAGGGCAAATTCACGCCGGGGAAACTGGCAGACCCTCTGCTGTTCATTTCCGTGTCCCGCAAATTCTCTCGGGGACCAGATTCTCTGGAAGGACGATTGACAGTCGACCTGGGACGTCAGCCCGAGGTTTCTTTGAGCTTTGCTTCGCAAGATCTTCCTCTTCATGGCGATATCTTCGCGTCACCGTTGCCGCTGGCACACATGGCCTGTTCATGGTCAAGAGGGCTCGTGCTCAATCCTTTCGATCCCAAAGTATTTGTGGATTGGGTTTTCATGTTTTCAGAGCTCTCGATGCAGTGTAAGCTCGGCATTGAATACGGACTCGACGGTTTCGCGTGGTTGCTTTCTGGCTCTTGGTTTTCTCAAGATGCCAGAGCGGGGGCAACGATTCGTCTGAGCATCAACGGTGTCGTCCTCACAGTCGAGTTGGTTCACCTTCACGTCCCTGATCTTGCCTGCAACTTTCTGTAGTGCCGAATATCTTCAACAACAGCTATGCGTTCCGATATTACTTTTGGAACAACATAGCACCCCCATCGCTCTGTGGGCGTCCGCAGTGCCGTGTGCTTTTTTTGCATCCGTATACCACATCAGGGCCAGGAACTTTCATCGCAAACGGCTGCGGTATGTATCACACCACTGGCTATGTTCAATTTATCCACATGAACAGGGCCATCCGCTCCGCTCTCCGAAATCTCGAACCAGACTCTCCTCTCAGAAGAGACGCCGAAGCGGTCATTTCGCTCATGAGGGACAGGGTGAGGGATTTCCTCGAGGTTGAAATTGAGAAAGGCGGTAAGTAATATTATTGTTCAAATTCATCTGACACAGCCAAGGTCTTGTCATCGTGGACGCAACTTATGGCCCCATTCAAAATAGCGATCGAGACATGGGCTTGTCCTGGAATGTGACACTTGCGCTCCAGGCATTGGTACGTGGCTCGCAGCTGCACATCCCCGGCAGGCACCCCAAGGTGGATTTACATCGTTTTTGATTCGTGAGCTGACCATAATTTCTCAGCCATCTATTCAAGGATTTCTGGACCCCGCTCCGTTCGCACCCAAGTCCCTGCGAATTTACTACCTGTTTGGAGCAAGACCGCACTACGTAGAGGTCCCAGATTACATTTCCTTGGTTCTGCCATTGCGAGGTGTGAACTTGGATATGCGTCTTGCGAAAACTGACTAATCGCGAGTCAGGCCATGTTGTCGAGTAGCTCGTGAGATTGAGGTGTTAGGTAACTCGGAAATTTACGACACGGCTAATGCTATGAATACAGAGAACTTCTTCCCTCACGAGGAGTTACCGTGCGGTGTTTGAGTGGGAGATTCTGAGCGCAGTGGGCTATTCTGGCCATTTAGGCTGCCAGTCCGAGGACCATCCCGTGTTTTCTGCAGTACTTATTTTGCGGTCCAACCGGAACTTGTTCCTTACCGGCCGAGCAACAGGCTTGTCTGAGGATCTTTCGTAATCCCTAACCTTGTCCACTCCGTCAAGGCGATGAACAGTGAGTCGCGCTTCTCGGATCACCGGACAACAGACTGCTTGAGACTTGACATGTCTGGGACCCGATACGTCTTGAGCTTCTCATACGAGTTATGGATTCTCTACCACTGGTTTGAACCGATCATGGTGTTATTCCCCGTCCCCGGTGGTCTGGGTTCATTTCATCTAAATCACTTTCCCGATTCAGGACTGCAAGCCAATTTACGACTCTTGCACCCCGATTTACAGATGGCACGCAACTCCCATGCCCGTCGTTTGCCACCCATCCTTCTTACGAATAGCTTTGGATTGCATGCGGATAACCCAATCCAAACTTAAAATAACTGTTCGAACAAGGCTTGGTATTTAATCGGAATGGGTTGAGGGATAGCTCCACTCCCAATGCAGCAGCCCACCCTACGCAATATTCGCATCCGCTCGACCAGGGATGCTGTCGCTGTCTTTTATGGCGTTGCTCGCAACATCCTACCCCTAATAACGCGCCGCCTTGATGCTGAAGAGCGTCTCTCTATCGTCGCTGGCTGTTGTTTTGTTTGGGAGGAGAACGCAAACTCGGAAGCCACTGGACTCGGGATGGAGCGTTGGTGAGTGAATCGGATACAAGTCGTGCCGTCCGATGTAACCGACAACTCAGGACCGATGGAATGGGTTGGGGCCCGAGTCGTCTGTGAAATTTCCCTTGAATCATTTATGGACGCTCATTCAACTCGGGTCCAGGCGTTCGCGATGTCAGAAGAATTTTTAGTTTCCTCGGTCCGTATAACTAACTGGATCTCCAGGAATTTCTCTTTTACCACCAGAAGGAATCCGACGGCGAAGAACTAGCAATCAACCCTATCACTCCGTGGGCGCAAATGATGAGGTAGGCCGGGTTTGTTTTTCTGTTCAAGTGCTGGAAATTCGTCAGGAAACGAGCCAGCCGACTTGGCACTCCATCGAGTTCACGAAGGCCGACCGAAGCGCAGCGGCTCATCAAACAGACATATAGTGTTTTAGTGTCACTTCCGAAGGATCGACCGACGGGAATTGTTCGAAAATGGCACCTGAGTCTGTGTGATTTTCTCCACGGGCTGCTGGCTAACGAATTCTTTAGCTGCGTACTTTAACCAAGAAACGCTAAACGAGCTCAACACCATCGACGATTTACGATATCTGGACGTTCCGATTCCCGATGGTTGGTTTCGAAGTGCCAGAGCGACTAAAGCACGCCGCGATAGTCGGACGATACCTGAACACACCCAGGTCCCCGAGGGAATTATAAGCTCACCCCTCGACCCCGCTCTGGTAGCGCAGACGCGGTACCGCGGACCACCTTCAGCGCCCCCGCAAAATCCCGGCATCGCGCATGCTTCGACGTCTGGTAGCGGGCGTCTTGTGCCCCTCGAGTATCTTCAGAACGCAACCCAGAGGAATCGGCGAGATCCAACGGACGAGCAATTTTTGCGCCGTTTCGGTTCTTGAGATCGAGGATGGCGAGGGATATTTCGTAGAATGGAGGCTGCGTTGAACGAGTGGTCACAGGACCGTGAAGGGCCAAGTCGAACGATTTCCATCTTCCCTTGTTATCTGGAATTGTTTCGCACCGTCATGACCGCGCAAGTCGCTCGGAAATTGTATCTCCCTCGAGTCAAATGCGGACACAGTCCATCCCGCGCAGTGGATGCTCCCAGGCCTAAAATAATATGTTAGCAAACCATTCAGTGTCTCTGGCCGCCGTAGTGCTCGCTTGCCAGAAAGCTTTCGTCCAATGAGTTTGCTTGCAGATCCTCTTTTTATGCGCCTGACCCATCTTGTAATCCAATTATTTGCCGCAAGCGTGTGGAAGTGGTATTTCCGGTCAAGACATGGGAGAGAACCCTCGACGGCGAACTCTAAACCAACTTTAGTGGCCATCACTTTCCCAAAAAACCAACCTCCGCATACCAGGCCCCCGGGGCGTGGAAGTTGCCATGGGAAGGTTTTGGTGAGTAGAGCGCCCAAGTTATGGAGTGGAATGCGTGGCGTGCAGCAATGTTCCTGAGGGAACCAACGTTCAGGCAGATTCCTTGGCTCTGAGAAGTTGATCCTCGAGGTTGCCGCTGCTCCGGTCGCATTTCAAAAACAGACATGGGTATTTTGAGAGGACCTCGAAGCCATGAACGTTGCAGTGTGCATGAACACGAAGTCACGCAAGTCCAAATTTGGACACCAATAAGACGCCGCTTACCGGCAGCCCACTCGCTCCCTCCCCATCCCGACTTGGACCCCATGCCAAACTCGACGATTCTGAGCACCCAGGAACCACCCAAATCGCGTGGCGCAAACCGGTCCACCAAAGCCGCCGGCAAGCTCAAGGTCCTCCCAGAGCAACCCGATGTGCTGCCAGATCGGAAGCCACCGGGATGGCTACAAGCACCGGGACGCTCCAACGACGCAGAGGAGAGCGTGGGCACCACGGGTGACTCTGACGACGCGGACATTGACGACGACGATGAACCAGAGGTGCGCAATATGGTTTGCGAGAAAGCAGCTTGCTTATTGAATTCAGGTGTATAACCAGCTGGCACTCATTCCCGAGGGGACAGCAAAACGAGACGCGTTGAGATTGACAAAAAAGAAAGCAAAGTCCCTGCCTAGAGTTACTGCGTACGCCACTGCCAAGTACGTTGCAGGAGCAATTCCATATTGTATCCTGACCAAGGATCTAGTTCATACCGCATGGGGCCTCTCATGGAGGTGTGTGAATTTCTGCGCTCGAATCCCACCCGTTTGCTTATACCGCGTCTAGTTTCTCAACGCGAGGAAGTCGGCATATAACACGAATGCTAAATTAATCGACGAGGTCATCTACACGCCCTATGCCTTCAAACTGCCGCCCAGCTCCGCAGCTTCTTCGACCAGGGCGCGTAACCCCACCGGAGACCTGCTGGGAATCCCCGAGCTGCGACAAGAAGAGGATACCACTCTCGGCGAGGAAACCGAAGCTCCCAAGAAGCCCAGCAAATTTGATACGACTACGGCCGGGGCGGAGATCTTCTTGTTTGAATATGGCACAGTCGTCATCTGGGGAATGACTGAACCACAAGAGAGGCGCTTCCTATCTTCTATGTGAGTTCCTGAGTGGGGTAATGACTCCCTTTGACTCACCACCTCTCAGAAAACGGTTCGAGATTGAAAAATTAGGTGAGTTTTTAGTGGCCCTCCGTTTACCGCCTTTCTCATGTTCTGGTCCAGCTCCTGAGGACGTGGAGATGGAAGACTTGAATTTCTACTACGCCAACTATAGCAGGTTCCGTGGAGACGCTCTCGACTTTGACCTCGACTAATTGACCCTTCAGAATATATAATGATGTAATAACTCTCCGCAAAGGATCTAGTTACATGTGAGTGGGTAGCTGTGCGGCACTTTGCAGCGCTCATCCCACACACCGCCAGGACAAAGCTATCCCTCTCTCATGCAATCTCACAATCTGTGAAAATTTCGCTGGTATGTGGTGTTGTCATCTGCATGCGTGGTTTTTGACGCCGCCGTGGCAGTTTGAGGAGCTAATATCGTCTACTATCGAAGAGACCAAGGACATTCCCGAGATTATAGCTACCACGGGAAAGGTCGGAATGCCTCACAAGGGTGGGTCAAGACCGCGCCGGTTACAGAACGTGCTTACCAGTTGCTCTACCGAAGAAATCATGCAAAAGATAGGCCAGCTGTTCCTTTTGAGGACCAACATCAACTCGGTGGGCTCCGTGCTAGACTCCCCGGTACGTCCTCCGCATTGGCATACACTGGGTGTTTATAGTCATTCAGGAAGTCTTCTGGGTGCGACTCTCACATGTCTCCCGTCTTCAGATCGGCTAACGAAACGTCAAGACCTTCCCAGACCTTCAGCCTCTGTATGACGCCGCTCGGAGTTACCTCGAGATTCCGCAGCGGATAAATCTCCTGAATACACGGGTCGAGGTCAGTTTCCGCTTTCGAGGCGAATGCACATATTCATCTTGGCGCGCAGGTTCTCCAAGACCTTCTCCAGCTACTCAAGGAGTCTGTTTCGAGCAAACATGCTGAGCGGCTGGAACAAATCGTCATCATCCTCATTGGCATCGAGATTGGTATGTGGCCTTCTTCGTCCAGTCAACGATGCTGAGGATTTTTCCCAAGTTCTCGGTATTGTAACGATTTTGGTGGACCTCATGTCTTAGCCCCGGCGTTCACTCTACCACGCACATACATACTTGCTTTCCCGGATACCATGTACATATTCGATTAATCGCGAACTGAGATGCGGCGTTTTATAATACGGTAATTTTTTCGCATCTTGACGAGTTGCGAACGGGAAGACTGCGAGAGGACAGTCTTAACCAATCATACGGTGCACAAAGTGTAACTCGACGCACTATTACTGCGTCTTCATGAAATTTGCATCGCGGATCTTTCGTTTGTTCTCCGCCCGTCGAGCAGCACGCTCTGCCCGTCCACCTGGTCCGTCTTCCGGCCACACACGGGGTTCTAAAACACTCCATAGCCATTCTGGGTATTCTTCGTCGGGAAGTGCGACGACGGGTGGTTGGCCCTTGAGGTAATTGACGCCATTGATTACGGTGTCGGGAGAACAGGAAGATGCGGGCATGGCTGGGTGCGGGAGGATCAGGTTCGCCAGGATCTTGGATGAGGTGTGGTCGTAAGCCGACCTTTTTTCTTGGGTGCCGCGGCGGGTTTAGATGGGCTCGGTGGATTGGACGCGTAGGCGCGCGTCGTGGAGGCGATAGACCTTAGACATGGTGTTCGGTGGAGGATCGTCCTCGAGACGGAGAGAAGAGACATTTCGTTGTTTGGCACAAATATTGCATTCTCCGTCGCGCGACCATCTCCTCGTGGCCCAATTCTCATTTCTACTAACAATTGGGCCACATCCACACGATGCCCAAGTTTAACTTCAATACGGACGAGGCGGCGCTGCTCAAGGCGTACAAGATCTCTTCCTTGTATCCGACGTGTGTGGTCCACCCGCAAAATACTTGGTCGCTGGGCTGATTCCTCGGCTTTAGAAAGTGGGAGGAGATTGACCACGAGCTCGAGAATTCATTGGCAGGCGCGATAACCAGCACCGGCAATGCCGATGGTGAAGGAGACCCGTTAGGGCTTGGCACGAGAATCAAGTACATGGCGCGCTGCTGCGCGTAACTTCCAAGCTGATTGGTTTTGTGTAGCGTCAAGGACATGGATATGGAGTCGAGTGCGTGCATAGTCTTGGATGAAAATCTATTGCTGACCTCCGTCGTAGAGGCTGCGGTCCTCATCAATTCCAAGTCATTCGATCCCAAAGCGTTCCTGTCCGCCGTACACCCCGACGCCAATTACCAGGACCTCGCAAACGGGATATCCCATCTCAAAGCCTCCATTGATTCTCGCTCAGAGGCTATCCGCATTTTGGTGGAAGATAACTTTGACCGATTCGTTGCTGTCAAGGCTTCCACTGACGGTATGCACCTGCTGGACCTGCAATACACGATCAAGCTGAACAGTGTCTTGCAGCACTGAGCCTTGACATGAAGGAAGGCCTGCTGGCGCCGCATACCGATTATGCGACGAAACCTCTTCGAGATCATCTCAAATGTGCGTCTTGCATTTATTGTTTGTCAGTCTAAACTTACGCCGTTGCAGCGGCTGCTGTCAAGGCCGACCAGGCCTTCCTCCCTGTCCTTGAGAATGCATCCAAGGCCCACAAGCTGAGGACGACTCTCGGCATCTTTGAGCGGTCTAAATTCTTCTTCAATCTGCCTGGCTTCATCATCGAGTCCATCCAAGCTGTACGTTGCCCGCCATAATTCAGACTTGAGCTCAACTGAATCCAGGGTCGCTACGAAGTGGCTATGCGAGACTACAAGAAGGGCAAGAACCTCCTCGAGACGCGCCCCGGCCAACTGCTTCCCATTGGGAATCTGAAAGACGGAGAGAGCGCTGCGGTTGCAGAGCAACAGCAAAAGCGCATCCTGGACAAGGTTTGGGGCAGCGTCGAGAAGGCCATGGGGGAAATGCGCAACGTCTTGCTTTCACAGCTCCAGGATCCCAGGAGGAGTGTCGAGGAGCAGGAGAAAACCTTGGAGTGTGTGCTTTCGCTGGCCCCGCGACTATGCCACTCACGCTAGCGCAGAGTTTTGCTAGAAATCCAGACGAACGATGACCCTGTCTGGACGTACTTTGACAGCCAACACGCTTACATTATCAAGCAGATGAAAGCATCGTACAAGAACACGGTAGCCACGGTCAAAGGTTTGTCTGGGTCCTGTTATCCGTTTCTCAAACTCACATTCTTGTCCAGCTACTTTGGAAAAGACCGAACCAGATGCCGTCGGCAGGGAGAATATCAGCTCCATTTTGGCTGCCGAGCTGCAGGTCGCTGTCGCTGCTCTGGATGGCAAACAATCAGAAAGTGCTGTCGGTAAGTCGCGTCTCCTTGTCATCATTACATCTGATTTATGTTGCTGGACAGCGAAAAGTGTCGCCGAACCTGCATGGCAGGCGATATCAAACATGGTCAAGATGCTTTCGGAGATTGTCCTTACGTCCCTCCCAAACTTTTGGCGCATCGCAAAGAATTTCACGGACGGCAAGTTCAAGAAGCCGCAAGCCGCATCACGACGCAGCCCCACCCAATGTAAAACCATGGCATTGGATATCGTCAAACTCTACATTTCCCTCATCTCCGAATTCTTCCTACTGTCAGATATGGCCGTCATGTCCTCTCCTGGCGGAGCTTCGGTGCCGCCACCATCACTTCCGACGAATTCCAACTCGTTGTGCACTGCGCATTATTTGATGAAGATTCTCGGCGAGGTGCAGGATACGGTCAATGAGCTTAATGGGATGGCGATCTCCAATGAGGCCGCGTCTGGGCTGAAGAGCCTGCTGGAGACAGCCAAGTGGCATTTTGAGGATCTTCTCATTACCTCGTGGCTGCGAGACGCCAACATCTTTTACTACCTCGAGGAATGGATCGCGAACCCCACGGACCCGTCCGCCACGCACTATCTGACGCAGATGGAGCTCTTCCAGCGACAGGTTACCACTGCTGCCTTCAAGATTGCCGGCGGAGTTGACCTTGCGACGACTTCGCTCTCAAGACCGGCCAAACAGAATCCGATACCTGTCGCATTTGTGTCCAAGATTACCAAGGCGTTCCTGGATGCTTTGTATGCGTTCCTCGACGGGTTGGTGCATTTGGCGTCGGAGGAGAGTCCGGTGGTGACTGGGAAGATACCTGTGACGGATGCGGCTGGTGGCCCTGGGGGACCTAATCCGCTGGAACTGCTTGATCTGCAGGATGCGGACACGAGGCTATTACTTGTCATCTCCAACTTTGGTCATTTGGCTAGTGCCATTTTACCGAGCATGATTACGCAGTTGGAGCAGGCGTTTGGGATAGCCATTGCTGAGGATCGACAGGTCTGTTTTGTTGCTTGAACGTATTCGTTGGTATTGACTCTTGTTTAGACGCTGATGATGGTGGTGCAAGAGCTGGACAAGACGCTTTTTGACGGGTACACAAAGCCCCAGATTGATAATGTGACGACCATCATCCGAGGTGGCATTCTGGACCCTCAGATGGACTGGTATGAGACGCCACAGCCCACAGAGATTCGGCCGTACATGTACGAAGCGCTCATCTTCCTCGTCACCGTGCATGCGCAGGTGGCGTCCATCTCAGAACCACTTCTCACGCGGACGCTCACTACGCTCGTCGAGTCTTTGGCTGCAGAGGCTTTTGTGTGCTTCAAGCAGGTGCCGAGGTTTGGGATGGGCGGGATGTTGAGGGCTACGTTGGAGATTGAGTTTATGCACCAGACGTTGGGGCGGTATGTTAGTTCGGCGGCGGCGAAGCAGCTTGGGGAGCTGTATACGAATATCTCCAAGGCGTATGCGAAGAGGCCCGGGGATGAGGGTCTGCAGGGGAGTTTGGATGGGGTGAAGAGGACACTTTCGGATACGAGGAGGGCGACGGGGATAGAGTTTTTGTGTTTCAGGGCGACGAAAAAGGAGAAGGAGAGGAAGGAGAAGAAGTAGGAGGACATTTGCTGTATTATTATTGTAGAATACTGTACATCTGTAGACATATACGAGACTTGTCGTCCCACAAAACCAGGAATCACCCGAGCCTCCGACCCGGAATTCCCCAATGCTGGTGGATAAGCGTCAAAACAACTGCCACAGCATATACAGGCTGCTCTCGGGGACACGGCCCAATGTTCTTGACAGCGTCGGTTGAGTGCTTCGGCACTGTACAAGGTCCCAGGAAGAAGTACGGCGCAACGCGCTGCTCCTTCACAAGCTGCATCAAGGGCAAAGCGGATTCAGGATTCTGCACCAGAGGCCTCAGCGCATAGTCAAGCGCGTCAATGTCCTCCGGCGTGAACCCAAGGGCATCATGAAAAGCGGGGTGATGCGAGAGGTCGAGGGTGCGGGAAAAATCGAGCAGAGACGCCGATTGTGCCAAGACTGGGCAGTCGTCTCTCGGTCGGATTGGTTCTCCAGGTTGTCGGCCCCGACAGGGACCGATCGTCCCATCATCCAGATAAGAATACAACAACAAGCCGCCAATATCTCCGCCCCATGCAAGAAGCTCGAGATTCCGTAGGAAAGACTGGAGGGTCTCGAAACAATCGGGGTATGTGTAGATAGGGTTGTCGAATTGTCGGATGAAGACGAATAGTGGGAAACGTGGGTAGTTTTCCTGTATCTGCATCTGTGGGTCGTGAGAGGGGGCTATGGCTGCGAGGAACAAAGACGGACATGCAGAAACTGTATTAGAAGATCGGGTCTGCGCGCCATTGATTTCATCGAAAGCAGCTCGATGTCGAGACGATAATGGCGCAAAAAGTCGGTGCATTCCTTGTAGATGTATTTCAATAGATCTTCGCCCAGGTCAGAGCCACGGAGATGACCAAAGTCTAGGTGGAGGACATAATACGCATGCAGTCCATGTCCGGACCACTTGGACGGGAGAAAGTTGTTCAAGGACAGAAATGGATCGTTCTGGGGATGGAAATCGACGTCGATCCGTGCGATGAGCATTGAAACAAAGGTATGCAGGCCAAATAGGCCGGGCCGGCGGATGACGAGAGGCTGTCGTTGCCCGAGAACTTGCGCGAAGGCATCGATAGCCAGTGGTTTGTAGACGAACGGCACGCCTTCTGCGAGGAAGATATCGTCGAACTGCTCGCTGACCAATGGCAGCCTCTGCAGTGGTCATCAGAAGCGCAATCGAGCTTATATAGTGACGCACCTGAATACCAGAACGAGCAAAAATTGGGTGATTCGGGATAGCTTGGCAAACTACTGGCACCGTTGGGACGGCGCAAGAGGAGGGAGTCGGCTGAGAGTCGTGGGCTACATCTGACAAGGAACTGTCGCTGTGGGACCCCGACAGGGAGCTGCCGCTGTGTGACCCCGACAAGGAACTGTCGCTTTGAGACCCCGACAAGGGCCTGTCGCTTTGGAACCCCGACAAGGGGTCGACGCTGTACACGTCGTCTTCTACCGGATATTCACGATGAAGCATCAAGTGGATTAAACGAAAGAACGGACCTCCACCGAAAAGGCCGTCGGTTTTCGCCCAAGACAAAGGTGAGGCGAGGACGGAGGAAGGAAGCATACTGAGTCCAGAGTCCATGGCGTGGTCGCGACGGGAGAGAGAGAGGGCGCGTGACTTGTGCGTGACATTGTCTGGACATCGCAAACCGAGCCTCCGGAGCTGGCCACAGAGTGGTATGGAGCGTGGGCTCCAAGTTGGCGACCTTGGCGGACCTACTACGGTCTATTATCGTATTCGGCTGCGTAACGCGCCATCTGTGGCAACAATCCCAGGCTGCTCTCTCGTCGCAGAGCCTTCCTCGCCAAGTTTTGGTTGCACGGTCAACGTTCCTGTGAAAGCTTCCTGGGATATGGATACCTGGGATATAACCATTCAACATCTCCTGCAGGTTGCTGCGGATTTCCATCGCAAGCAATGCCATTGCGGCCTCCTTGATCTACAGGAGTTCACCCGGGATGTGAAATTCCACTCTCCATACTTGCTCTACGGCCCTGGCCTTGCCAAGCAGGAGAGAGAACCCGAGGGTAGCAACGATGTCTCAATGGAAAATCCCGTGAAACAAGAAGGACTGTATACACCGAAACCGACACCGACCCGTACCGCCGATAATCCCCGTTTCCATCTGCTGGTCACTCTTGCCCCATCCCAACCAGCAACGAGAGCGCGTCGCCGCAGTCCCGGGCCGAATATACCAGTGTCTGGCTCTGCCTCCACATCACCGTCGCCAGATAGTTCGAAGCCCGGGCTGCCATTCATTCAGCGCGAGAAGTCCGCCAACGGTGTTTGGTATACTCCCCAAATGAAACCGGTGAGTAGAGCAACTGGCGCCCGCTCCCCCGACTACTAAGCCGCGCCCAGCGGTACTCAGATTCATTCCTCGACGATTCGGCTGGTCCGTTCAACGAGGAACTTTTGCGGCTCCCGAGGTTCATTCTGGACCAACTTCGACCCGGCGAGCTGGGTGTCATCAATAATCCCCACTTCCCTCGTTATGGCAGCTTTTTTGTCAGTGTCCTCATGCGATTGGCGACACGCAAGTGCAATCGCTCGGAATGGGAGCATATCCGGAAAGCATTCCGGCTCACCGAGCTCCAACTCGAGTCGGCAAGTGTCACATATCCGTTCCAGTTGTCCTTCGACGATCGCTGGGTGGATAATCCTGCCAGCCACTTGCGAACCCAGCTGCTAATATTTTTGGGCTCTTACGAGAACTCTTTGGAGCCCCGGGATCGCCCGAGTGGTGAAGAGTTCCTTCGAATACGGGACATTCAAGACCCGGAACAACTGTTAACACGTATTCTGGTACGCTTTCCTCCCTGGATATCCATGAATGCTAAGACTCCCTTTTTGCTTTGCAGAAGTTGCTTGGGAAACGCAACCACCTAATGCTGGTGGGGGCTGTATTCCCCGACTGCTGGCTGGAGTTGTTTACGAAAACAGGGTACCAGCACACTCGGCAAGACAATGCCACTTTCTTTGCCAAAATAGCCCGTATATTCAAGGAGACGCCGCAAGCCTGGATTATCAGCATCGCCTCGTGTTCTTTAGTGAACTACTTTGCCCTTCCCAGTGTCCTGCCTTGCATAGACATGTCGCGGCAGGAGCTCATTCTCCGCGGGCTGGGCTTCTCGAAGGACCAGGTCCGGGATCTATTTGCAGCATTTCCCGCCGGTGACTCGACGGAGAGCCAGTTACAACCGCTCAAGACGGCTGCCGCAACGCTCCTTACTCGTTCTTACAAAATGAGTGTCCGACCAATTGGTTGGGATGAGGAAGAGTCACTGGATATGTTTCCTATCCCCATCGTCGTCCGGATCTTGGGGGCGTTCCAGACCAACAAGCCCGCTAGTATCAGGGAAGAGCTGTCGAGTCTGCAGTCCATTCCTTCATACCCCTCCTCGCTTTGGGAGGCTGGCGAGACCATCTCCCGGGCTGCCGACCCTTTTGACAGGCGGATGCTGCATTTGCTACTAAAACCTGAATTGCCGGGCGCGTGGTGTAACGGCCGAATCGACACCAACTTTGGGCCGGAGGATGGGCCTGCGTTGGCAAACAAGGTCGCCGAGACACACGACTCTGTCGATCGCCTCATTCTCAATCGACTCTTCCTCATCCGATATCTTTACTCAATGGGGCTCCTGCACATTGCGCACGTTGCGAGTAAAGATCAATCCATTGTCCGCTTTGTTAATGAAAGCGTCAAACACAAGGTTCGTCAACAGCCTTTCGATCAGATGCGTGCCTCTGACGATCTCTAACAGATGGCGCAATCATTCCACTTCAGGTTCTCGACCCACGAGCACGGCTTCCACGCCACACTCAACGATCGCAAGACGACCATCGAGAGTTGGTTCAAGCAAAACCTCGACGACCGGTTCGCCCTCATGAGTTGGGCCCAATTTGAATATGCGTCGGAGGATTGGTTCATGGGGGAGGTGGAGCGGTTGTTGCTACGGGATGTTGAAGCAGGTCATCGAAATGCTTCTCCTCCAATCCGGGAGTACCATCTCAGTGCCGACGACGCGCAGCGTGGAGACGTGTTGCTTGTCGCAGACTCTCGAGAGTTTGAGCAGAACTCGGGGACCTTGGCCTCTAGCACTACTACGATTTTCGAAGGCAAAGCAGCTGGGCTGCGAGCCCTGTACGAAGGCACGCACGGGCGGACGCTGCCGCAGGGAACAACTCTCGGGCCGGAAGTTGCCTTCAAACTGAAAAACTTTCGTAAGCATTTGGATGAGATAGAACCCGTCCTGGCGAGGTGGTGCTCCAGCCTCCTCCAGGGCTTCGTCAGCGGCGGCAAGGTTGAACCGGAGGCGCTTGGTCGGGCAGTTGCGGAAGCGGCCGGAAGGATTACTCCCAAGTGGAATGGTTCTACTGGCGCACTCGTCGGTGATGTCAATGATCCGGAACAACTACATTTTGTCGTCTACACCGACGGACGGCGTATTCCGATAAGGTACATGATCCTCCGATCATTCCAGCAGGCCCTACAGAACGCCGACAAGCTCGCGGCGGGCCGCCTCAAGCATCCATTCTTCAAAACTATCAAAAAAACGGCGGACAACTCGGTTGACTACCCGAGGGCCCACGATATACAACCGCTCACGATGAGCCTAATTGGTTGTAAAGCCTTTATTCAAACACTACCACTCGTGAAGACGGATAAAGTCTTTATATATACGGGGCCAGCTCGCCAGTAGAGGCTGGTGAGCGCTCGTCGAGTTTTGGGCTGAGGCTTTTGTGTGCTTCAAGCAGATGCCGCGGTTTGGGATGGGCGGGATCTTGAGGGCGATGCTGGAGATTGAGTTTATGCACCAGATGAAGAGGCCGGGGGATGAGGTGAAGCGGACGCTTGGAGGGCGGTGGGGACCAAATTTTGGTGTTTCAGCGCAAAGTATCGTTATCGTAGAGGCTAGAATATCGTACAGATAACGTAGACATACAAATCGTATCATCTCCGAATGTGTACAAAGTGAATCGTGTCACCTCCGACCTGGTATTCCCCAATGCTTGGAGATAAGGGCCAAAATAGCTCCCGCAGGGTATACAGGCTGGTCTCGGGGACACGGCGCAAGGTTCTTGACAACATCGGTCGAATCCTCCGGTGCTTTCCAAGGTCCGGCAAAGAAGTACGGCGCAATGCGCTGCTCTTTCACAAGCTGCATCAAGGGCAAAGCGGATTCAGGATTCTGCACCAGAGGCCTCAGCGCATAGTCAAGCGCGTCAATGTCCTCCGGCGTGAACCCAATGGCATCATGGAACGCGGGATGATGCGACAGGTCGAGGGTGTGGGAGAAATCGAGCAGAGACGCTGACTGGGACAAGATTGGGTTGTCGGCTCTTGGTCGCATTGGCTGTCCAGGTGCTCGACCCCAACAGGAGTCGATCGTCCCATCGTCCAGACAGGAATACAAAAGCAAGCCGCCAATATCTCCGCACCACGCAGCGCGCTCGACGTTGCGCAGGAAAGACCGGAGAGTCTCGAAGCAGCCGCGGTATGCGCAGAGAGGGTTATCGAATTCTCGTATGAAGACGAAAACCGGGAAACTCGGGAAAGTTTTCTGTATCTGCATCTGTAGGGCATAAGAGGAGGCTATCACTGTGAGAAACAAAACTGACATGCAGGAACTGTATGAAAAGATCGGGTCTGTCCGCCATTGATTTCATCGAAGGCAGCTGGATGTCGAGACGATAATGGTGCACAAAGTCGGTGCATTCATTGTAGACGTATTCCGACAGATCCTCACCCAGGTCAGAGCCACTGAGATTGCCAAAGTCTAGGTCAAGGACATAATAAGCGTGCAGTCCATGCCCGGACCACTTGGAAGGGAAAAGCGGATTCAATGCCACAAATGGATCTTCCTGCGGGTGGAAGTCGACATCAATCCGGGCTGTGAGTCCGGTAACAAAAGTTCGCAGGCCAAAGCCACCGGGACGACGAAGGACGAGAGGCTGCCGTTGCCCGAGAAGTTGCGCGAAGGCGTCCATAACAAGTGGTTTGTAGACAAACGGCACGCCCTCTGCGAGGAAGATGTCGTCAAACTGCTCGCCGACGGAGGGGATCCGCTACAGTGGACGTCAGTAGGGCAATTGAGCTTGTATTGAGACTCACCTGGATCCGAGAACGAGCAAAGATTGGGTGATTCGGGGTAACTTGACGAATTAATGGCTCTATGGGAACGGACGGAGTCGGCTGAGAGTCGGTGCCTACAGCTGACAAGAAACTGTCCCTTTGAGACCCAGGGTCCATGGCGGCAAGGACAAGGAAAGGACACGATTTGTCCGGTGCATTGAGTTCAACGCCTAGGAGGTTTTGATGACCAATCAGCACTTCCTTCCACTTTCTTCAACCCGCTCCATGCTTCCACTGCGGACTCTTCTCCGGCCCACACGTATCCAGCCCTTGCGACAGGCATTCTCGCGGACACTTCAACGACCCTACTACTACTCTCGTCCGGCAACATTGGGTGCTCGAATATGGTACCGGCCGGACGGTACACCGAGGTCCAAAATTCGCGGCCTCGTAACTGGTGAGTTCGTCTTTCATTCTCCTGGGCCAAATTCTAACATTGTTCAAAGCCACACTCGCGTCCATGGCACTCTATGTCACTTGGAACACCCTCCTCGTCGTCGAAGAGTTGGACTACGAGCGGTACTTGCTCGGTACCCTGGTCTACATTCAACGCGTGGACTATGATGCCTACCCCACACGAGACGAGCTCGACACGTTCAACGGCGCGCTCACATATTTCGAGGAGCTGTGCGGGTACTTTTTGCAGGGAGATGTACGGCCGGAGATGCTTGAAGCATTCTTTCACGACCTGTTTCATCTCGGCGACGAGGGAGTGGAGGGAGACCTGGTACAGCTGCGCGAGAGGATACATGGGTTGGTGCGCACCGCGGCGGAGGCTGTGCATACGCTACTTGCGACGAGCAAAGGGACAGACCCGATCGAGACGGCGGCACTGGCCATTGGCATCGTTGACGACGCGATGCTCTCGCTCATCGAAATTTCCGAAGATGTGGGCGCGGACGAGACGGAGAAGTTGTTGCGCGTGAAGAGACTGCGGGAGCAAATGAAGGACTCGAGCAAGAGTTATGAGATTCTGGGTTAGCAGTGGGTGGGCTTTATCGGGCTGGATGGGATTCACTGGGTATCCTGGAGGTGTGTGCCGTTGTTGCAATCGTCTCAATTTTTTCTTACTTGATTCTCAGGGGATTCGCCGACAGACCTCTCCCTTCGGGTTGAGATGTACTGCTGGACGATGGTGTGCGCTAGGCCATGTATATACAGTGCATGTTGGTCAATGCGATATACTCGCTGCTTTGCGTTGAAATCTGTGCAGGCAAGCTGTGCCAATTTCTCCTAACGATCGAATGAGCATTGTCTCACCTACAACTTGCTCTTGACCACCACGTTGATCGTGTTCTGGTCTTTTTATCTGCTGCTTAATCACCTCACTTCTTTCTACTCTAACACGTCTGCTGTCGAGAACCTCCCGGACCTCACTGGCCGCGTTGTGGACGACGGGCGTTTGCGTTTACTCTCTATTCTGGGCTCAGGCTCCTACGGTATCGTCTATAAAGCTCTTGATACTGATTCTTCCTCAGATTCTCCGGTCTACTATGCTGTCAAATGTCTCGGGGGCGGCACGCACAACGACTACAATGAAATGCAGCTACACAAGGCCTGTTCCGACCACGACAACGTCCTCACTCTTCACCGACACTTCTATTATCTTGGATGGCTTTTCATCGTGCTGGATCTCGCTGCTGGGGACCTCTGGGCTGCAGTCGACACTGGCGTCTCCCAAAACAACGATGCTCTGGTCAAGAAGGTATTTATTCAAATCCTGGACGGCATTCGATACTGTCACCAACGTGGTATCCACCATCGCGACCTTAAGCCTGAAAACATCCTCTGCGACCCTAACGGCGACAATATCAGGATTGCTGACTTTGGGCTGGCTGTCGACGACGATCTCCCTTGTTCCTCGGCTGCTGGGACTAGAGCTTATATGACGCCTGAATCTATCTCCCTGGGCTCTTATGCACCCTCTAAAAGCGACATCTGGGCTTGCTGTATCATCCTCCTCAACATCATGGCTGACGATTCTCCCTGGGAGAAGGCTCGTGATGATGACGAAGGCTGGGATGCTTTTCTAACTGACGAATTCTACCTGCGCCGGCGCTTCCCCATATCCGACACTCTCAACGACCTTCTTGAGCGCTGTTTCCGACCGGTGCCCACCACTCGACCGTCTCTGCTGCAGTTACGTCTGGAAATTGGTAAGATGCAAGAGTTCTTCAGACCGCAACCTCCTCGACAACAGCTACATGACGTCCGCTTGAACTCTCTGCTGGCTGTACCTCTTGCTTCTGGTCTTTCCGCTCCTTCGACTGCCGGAGCCTCTTTCAATTTCAATTCATCCGTGTGCCCATCGGTTGCCAGTACTAACGATTCTTCCATTGTTATAGAGCTCAACGACCCGGTCCGCCCTCCGGAAACCGTTGCCGACAACGACCTCTCCGACTCTCAGCCCACTCACAACCTCAATGACTGTTCATCGGTGCCCGCGACTTCCCCAGCTAACAAGACGCGCAACCCTATTCGGCGGATTTGTCGATGGATGAAGAGGCATTTAAAGGTGCGAAGCAGCTCACAGTGAAGCGCTGACGCTTCCTATGTAGATACTTCCATCCTTCCCCGTTCCTTTCCACTAGCACCACCCTCGTTTAACCTAATGTCACCACCGCAAACGTCCACCGTTCACCAAGCTCAACCCGCCTCCCGACCTTCCGTATACCACTTTTTTTTGCGAGACCATCCTCACTGGCATCAGTACCAGCACGGCTTTCATCACCACCGACGAGTCCTCGCCCGCCAACACCACGAGCAGTTATCAACGCCACCCCACAACTTTCACCACCGCCTTGCGCCAAGCCCAAGAACGGTTCCCGACCTTCCAGGTGAGCGCGCTTCCACTCTTTTTGACACCGTCTTGACCAATAGTAACACCAGCACCAACACCACCAGCACCGTCCGCCAGCAGCCGCCAATGCCAGCACCACCGCCATTCAGTCTCCGACCTTCCATGGACCATCTCAGCTCCCAATCTTTTCGCCAACGCCTTCGGCGGCACCCTTGACCCAATCCCGACAGCATTGCCATCCACCAAAGCTCGGGACTCCAACTTGAGAGTGGTACGCTCCTTGCCACTGGACCCACATGTACTTGAATGACATTTAGACGATCCCCGCCCATTGTGACCGACACCCAGCAGCAGGAGCAACTCTCGACCTGCCATATCATCCCGACGGCACTCCCGCTGCCGCCACACCTTTACTATCTGCCGCCACCGTCGCAGACTTTCATGCCCTCCCCACCGGCATCACCAGAACCATACCATCAGACCCTAGGCTTTCGCCTTGTCCTTCCAATCCATCCGATCCTGCCCATACGCATATCCTTCATCTCGGGGCACTGAGTGCATCGAGCCATCAACGCCCAACAGACCTCCATCCACGATCTACTCAGTCTGGCTCCGCACGTCGAGATCAAGCTCAATCCTGTCCACCCTGGACCTTGCAGCCATGGCAGCAGGTCCGACCCACGAAAACAGGAAACGGCATGGACAGTATGTGCCTATGAATCTTGGATTTCGGTCAGTACCTGCGCCGTCCTGGCTTCGTTTCCGAGCTCACATTTTGATGCAGATAGTTATGACTCTTGCTAGTATCCGCCTGAGACTTGGTCCTTCTTCGACCACCAAAACACCCTTGCTGTCGCAACTGGAGTTTGCGCGTTATCCACACCTGACCGGAATCTGGCATAAGGGTTTGGTGAGTTACATCGCCTTTACTTTTCGTGTCCTCACTTACGTTCACCCAGCTCACGACGCCGATGCACCATTTCACACTCCTCACCAACTCCCTCGTCGTCGAGGCTCCCGATCTATACCACAAAAGCCTCCAGTCGGCCGACGCAGACACCGATTGCAGCAGCTGAATTGCCGCTGCCAACACCCTGACCCACGGGAACCTCCCGACGCGCCTGTCCACCGGCGGAACTCGACTGGACTCGACTGATCCAATCCACATCAAGGCCAGGCGCTCCTGATGCCATGGACCAGGTACCCCGTTCATCTGTCTTGAGATCCATCTGACGCGTCGGCCCACTTCTAGTTCCGCTACAATCAGGAGGCTGGACGGCATACGTGTGGTGGATTATGGCTTGAATTAAAATGCCTCACAGCAGAGCTTATTTATGCTTGAATGAACGGGCGAGACTCGGGGATGAGGGCGAGCGGCGATCCCATTAATCTTGAGGCTGAATCCGACGTGAAATTGACAACCTTTTGTGATTGCTGGACAGCGAAAAACATCTTGCACAAGGGTATCGAATCTAGAGTCCACGCGCCCTTCTTTATTATACAACAACGACCGCTCTGGTCGTAATTAGCCTTTTGTTTAGTCCTCTTCCAGCATGCGAGGCTCTATGGGTTGTTCGCGTGCAGGCGGGGCAGGACCAGAATTTCCGTTCTACGAATGAGATTTAGTAGCAATTGGCGTGCTCGAACAGATCCACGCACCTGTCTTAGCTTTGCTAGGTGTATTTTGAGTGTCTCGGCGTAGTTATCAAATCCGAGGGTGCCCATGGCGTAGAGGATGTCTTCACCGCCGATGGTTTTGCGTTTTTCGGAGAGGCAGCGCTCTGCGGCCTCGGATGTGATGAAGGAGATGAACTCGGAGACACACTCTTGCACGCACTCTTTGGCGTCCTTGGCGATTTTGGCGGTTGGTGGGACGGCCGCTTTCATCAGCCTCGAGACGTTGGCTATCTAGAGTCCGTTGTAATACCGGTTGGAGCAGGGAGACAAAGACAGACGGGCAAGAAACGGTCCTGTTCTCTATACTCGCCGACCTCTTGGTCGGTGATGGGGGCTGCATCTGGCGGTGGTTCTATTGGGCGACTGCCACTAGCCTCGTCGTCGATGACCTGGGGCGCAATTATGGGGTGGGTTATGGGATGCATGTCTTGCGGATTCATCGACGGGGACGCCATAATTGAGAAAGCGCTAAACAAGACAAGTGTGGCGGTGCCAGCCGATGTTCTCCGGTGGCTATTTTTTGCTCGGGGTCGGTCCTCGCACCTGGCCTCAAAGGCCCAGTCTCTTCTCGGAGCACCTCGGACGGTCTCGATGAGTCTTTCGGGCCAACACGGACGAGGGCTGCGGAGCATGCATATAAGCACTCTTACGTAAAATAACAATCTGGTGATTTTCTTTCCTCCTACCATGTCCAAACGCGTTCGCATCTTCACCGCCGAGGACGTTGCCACCCACAAAACGCAGTCAAACTGCTGGCTGTCTCGCAACGGCAAGGTCTACAACGTCACCAAGTTCATTGACGACCATCCCGGCGGAGACGACATCATCTTGAAGTATGCTGGCAAGGACGTAGGGGCTGTCATGACAGGCAAGGAGGGCGAGCACCACGAACACTCGGATGCAGCCTACGACATGCTTGAAGAGTACCAGGTCGGAAAGCTTGGGACGGAGGAGTCAATTATCAGGGCTGGTGCGTGTCTCTGTCTCTCCTACACCCCAATTCCTCCAACTTGTCGGTCAGATTTCGACGCACCGGATGACTGGCATCCAGAAGAGACGAAACCGGAGGATGACTTCAAGAAAAACGAGTTTCTGGATCTCAGCAAGCCTTTAATACGGCAAGTATGGGAGAGTAATTTCAGGTGTGTCTGTATAGTCTTCAAAATGAGCGTCTCTCAACGTCCTCCGCAGCAAATCTTACTACCTCCAGCAAGTGCACCAACCCCGTCATCTCAACGAATCTGCCCGCCTCTTTGGGCCCAATATCCTCGAGGTACGTCAGCCTCCACTTCACCGGTATTTCAATTGACCACTCCACAAGATGACCACTCGCACCGTCTGGTGGGTGGTGCCCTTGTTATGGGGCCCCATCTTCTCCTACCTCTTCGCCCGCTCCCTGGTCCAATTCTCAATTGCTCCGCGGGTTCTCCCCGCATTCACTGTTGACCCCTTCGCCCCTCTCCTTCTCCTCCCCAAGGTGGCCAACCTTTCCGCTCTCTCCGTGACGCTCGGTTGCTTCTTCACCGGCAACTTCATCTGGACCATCCTCGAGTACACGTTGCACCGCTTCCTCTTCCACATTGACGACTGGCTCCCGGACCGTCCCTGGGCGATCTTGCTGCACTTTTCGCTCCACGGGGTGCACCACTATCTCCCCATGGACCGCCTGCGCCTCGTCATGCCGCCCGTGCTCTTCTTCGTGCTCCAGGCCCCGTTCACCCGCCTCGCGCATATCCTCTTCCCCACCGCGGTTGCCAACGGCATCATCTCTGGTGCATTTGCCTTTTGTATGTTTCTCTTCCCTCCATACACTTTTCAATTCTGACACCAAGAACTCAGACATCCTCTACGACACGATGCATTACGCACTGCACCACACGAAGCTGCCGGCGTACATGCGCGAGCAGAAGCGGTATCACCTTGCGCACCACTACAAGAACTTTGAGCTTGGATTTGGTGTCACCAGTCAGTCCTGCCGTTCTCCTGCTTTCAGCCAATTGACACATCGCACAGGCAAATTCTGGGACGTCATCTTCAACACGGTTCTTCCCATCTGAGTGGTCGACTGATTTACATATACATTCTAGAGTACGTACACTACTGCGCTCCTTCTAATGTACCTTCTTTTCGGACGGAATTGCTCTACCGATAAACCGCCTCCTGGTCCGTCTGCGTATAAAAGGCCCGCATCGAGGCGTCCATCCGAGCTGATGGCGGCGGCGCGTAGGGAGGCAGCGCAGGGACTGCGGTGACTATCCTCCACAGCTGCCTTAGCCGCTGTGCAAGTCGGGCAGGCCAACGACAGCGTTGACCCGGTTGGCGTAGGTGCCGCCAGCTCAACTGGCTTGTGAGCTCGTCGAATCGTTGGACGACTTGGTCGATTGTGGGCCGCGAGGCGGGGTCCATTCGAGTCATTTCGTCCACGAGCGGGCCTAGGAATCTCAAGGGCGGGTATATCCCGCTGCTGCTGCGTGACTGCATCGCGTCAGCTACATACATATTGAAACGAAAAACGGCGGAACGAACGGGTGAGGTACTCTGCGCAAAGAGAAAGTGGCGCTTCAAGACATCACCCAAAAGGTAGATGTCCGTCGGGAATGGGTTACACCCGACGTAGTCGTATTCCGGCGGGGACGTTGCCATGTCCAAAGGGCCTTGGAATTCCTCGAATGGGAGTTTGCCGGAAGTGGGGTCGTATTGGCGGGATAGACTGAGGTCGGAAAGGTAGTAGCGTGGCCAGCATTGGGTGCGGGTGAGTTTCCGTGTGCGCCGGCCGCATAGGGCTGCTATGGGGTGCAAGCCATCTGGGAAGAGGTTTGTCGGGTCTTGGAGGATGTTTGCGAGGCCGCAGTTTCTGGTGATGTGCGGTGAGAAATAGGCCGTAGGGAGGGAATATCGGCACGTACCTGTGGGCCACAAAGTTCTCGTGCATGTATTGCAGTCCCTTGAAAAGTCAGTAACGGAAACTTCAGGGAAAGAGCAAACCGACCTCAAAGATCTGACGAAAGCAATCGACGACCTCGCCCACCGTATCGAAAGCCGGATAATGGAACGGTACGAGCTGGGGCAAAACTATGATCTGCCTGTCCATATCGTCCGGGTCTTGCAGGACATCCAAGATGGGGACACAGTGATTCCGTGGGTTTCCTGCGTGTTCCAGCGAGGAGAATAATTGGCCAATGTCGGCTTCGAATGGGTGGAGGGTGCTGGAAATGACTTTGAGTGTAACGTCGCGTCCGTCGAGGATTCGTTGCGCGAATGGCATCATGTCGGGGCGCTGCGGGAACATTGAGGACGCGGGAACAGTGCGTTTCCTTCGACGCACCTGCTCCCGAGCTCGTTTCTTCTCGTACTTTTTCCGTTTCGGCCCAGTTAAAGAGCGGAAACGATAGCCGCAACGTAGGAGAAACTCGCGTCGGTCAAGCCAGTAATACTTTTCTGAGGAATCGAGTTTGTGGTCGGAGAGCATGGAGACAGACGCAAGCCAGGAGGAACACGCAGTGAACACATTCTTTAACTGGAAGATACTTAGTGGCCAACACGCGGCCCGTGGGTGGCGATCTCTTGAGAGTGCAGTGACGTGCGAAAGTTTATCTAACCGAACCATGTTCCACAACGACGACGCGCGCGACCAGGACAACGACCTCGACCTCTCGCATGATGCTGAGCTGGCGCGAATGGAACGTGAAGCAGAGGCGACTCGGGAGAAACTTGCGCGCCAAGAACGCGACATTGAACTGATGCTCAAGGATTTGGAGGAGAGGAATGCCAAGCGCGCCAGAGCGCCAGAGCGGGAGCGCAGGGAGCGGGAGAAGGCGGGCCAAGAGGCGACCAGATATTCTGCGTCCTACGTGGATTCGGATGAAGGAAGTGAGTGGCTAGAAGAAGAGGATGATATCGAGAGCAGCCCGCCGCCAGAAAGGATACAGAGAACATTGGAGCAGAACGGAAAGAAGACGCTCTACAGTATCGGTAAAGGGCAATCCGTGCTGGACAAGGAAGGTGCATCGCACAAATTTTGAATAATTCTTTCGCTGATGCACGGAAAAGCCTGCCAACGATGTAGGACTCGACGTCTACCCTGCCACAGACAGGAAGGCGGAACAATTCGAGTTGTGTGCTACCGGTGCGCGGCGGCCAAGGAGCATTGCTCGTGGATGCCTTTCGAAATCCGTCCCCGTATCGTACGCCCAAGAATTCGCAAACCGAGAGACAGTGGAACACCTCAAGGGGAGGAAAATAGTCCCTCCAGTTCCAACGAGGATGTCTCGGCTGAAGCACCAAGTGGCCTCAAAAGGAAGCGTCGAGAGGTCCATGACTCGTACGCGCTCCAATCTAGCACCGAACAAGACACGGATGAGGAAGAGGACGAGACTGACGAAGAGAGCCCGCGGATTGAACAAAGAGAAGGTGCACCGCACATAATTCAACCTGCATTCGTTTTCTGATCTCTTCTAAGCCTGCAAACGATGCAGCTCCCAACATCTATCCTGCAGCAAACAAGGAGGGAAATCGTCGAATAGTCTGTGACCAGTGCGCGGCAGCAAGGGAGCGTTGTTCCTGGGCCGACGGGACCAGAACACCAAGACGGGGACCTGGAGCGGCGGCAGCTGAGCCTGTGCCCCGTCCATCCGGTCAACCACTGTCTATGACAGAGCAAATCCGGCTCCTCAATGAACGAGTGGCTCGACTGGAAGCCGGTCTCAGAAAGTGCGGCGGCGACGACATGGATCTGCAGAGTCCGCCGCGGCCGGCAAGAAAGCGACCGCGCATGGAGCTGTGGGTGGAGGTTCCGTCTCTGAGTCGGAGAATCAGTAAAAGATGATGGAGGTTGAATTAATCATATGCGATTCGGACGAAATGGAGTTCAAATTAGAGTTTGAAGAGTGATACCACTGGTCAAGAACAAGAGGCTCTCAGTGGGCGGACTTGGGGCGGACCAATCCAAACTTTAGTCACATGTCATTGTTTAAATATCCATTCAACATGCCTTTTTCCTCCCACCACGATATGCGGAGCTACCTCGAACTCTCCGAATCCGATAGGGAGGAGCTGGAAAAATTGCAACACGAGGCCGAGGCCACCCGCCAGAAGCTCTCCCAGCAGGAGCGCGAAATCGAACTGAAACGACAGGACGCGAAGGAGAGGAACCTCAAACGGGAGAGAGCACGGGAGCTGGAACGCCAAGAGCGAGAAAAAGCGGCTCGTGAAGCGGCAAGATTCGACGCGGTCTATGTCGAATCCGACGGCGAGAATGAGCCAAACGGGCGGCAGAACCGGGGTACACCACAAGCAACGACGATGGAACGCGAAATCTTTTATGTCGACTCTGGTTCGGAAGATGAGACGAACCAGCCAGGGAGGGAGCAGACCGCAAAGGGGGCCTCGAAGGCGAAAGGGAAGGACACTGCAAAGGCGGAACCGACGCAGACGGAGTGGCCGATGAACCAGACAGAGCCCCGGGTAGAGGATGTCCCAGATGACTTGCGGGGGCAGGAGTTCAAGGATTCCTTGGCTGCGGTGCAGCCACAGCCCGGGTCGGACGAAAAAGATGAGCTTGAGGAGGAAAAGGCACGGCTGCCGGAAGGCAAGGTAGCCACGGCAGAAAGGAGGAAGCCGAGTCGCACTCTTGCAACGAAGGGGCAGCTCATGTTGGACGAGCAAGGTATGTCGAATACTGGTCTGCATCTTTCTCTCTCAAATTTGGTCAGCTTGCGAACGGTGCAGAGTCCGGCGTCAAAGCTGTCACAAACAGGAGAGTCAAGGACGCATAATCTGCTACGAGTGCTCAAAGCAGAGAAAACATTGTTCGTGGGCGTCCGTCAAGCCCCGCAAACAGAGGATTGCCACGCAGGCCAACAAGGTCAACAAGGTCAACAAGGCCAACAAGGCCAACAAGATGGCAGGGCCTTCCGAACGAACGGATGGAGAGACCTCGGCGCTCAGCACGCCAAGCACCCAGCCGATTTTGGACCAAGTCAAGCGCCTCGAAGACCGTATCGCATTTCTCGAGGCATCTGGGAAGAAGAAGGAACCTGCTTCGGCACTCAGGTACAAGTTATTCGGTCCTCTTCCAGGCGCAAGTTCTGTTTCCAAACGCCCGGGTGAGGCGATGCATTTGGAGCAGCCGAGCTTGAAGCGGTACAAGATGAAGGTTGAGGAGATCCAGGAGGGAAGAGGGCAGAATGAGGGAAGCGATGGTGTCTGAGTGCCTGTCGTCAGCAAGAGCGAGATAGTGGAAGAGCAGAGGGTTTCGGGCAGCGGGTTCGGGCGACATGATGATGTTGGGTCCGGAAGTCAGTGTGTACCGGTCTTTGTCCGTGATTGCAACAAGTGCCATCACATTAGCTCTGTTGAGGCCAACTAAGTACGTCCTCTCTATAGCTACAGTAGTTTAACCATGTATGTACATATCCATTTTTCAACATGTCCTTTTCTTTCCACCACAACATGAAGAGCGACCCCTCGAACTCTCCGAAATCGACAAGGAACTGGAAGAAAAGAAAAACGAGGGAGAGGCCGCCCGCAAGAAGCTCATCCAGGTCAATCACGAAATTGCACACTTGGAGAAGCGGCTCGAGCGAGAGCCTAGAGCGCTGGCGTCTGTAGAGAGCAAAACAGTGGAAGCGGTAAGAGTTGACCTCGAATTCGACGGCGGGACTGTCAAACGGCTGTGACGCAGGCGATGCCACCGCATGAAATATACGTCGGGGATTCTGATGCAGAGAATGGAGGAGAAAGCACGAGGCCTGGAGAGAGGAAGCAGACTGCCAAAGACGATGTGCTGGCAGATGACTTCCTGGGGCAGCAGCTCGAGAATTCTTTCGCGACGCAATCCCAGGCCAGCTCGGACGAAGCCGATGAGCTCAAGGAAAAGGCGCAGCCCAAGGGGAAGGTAACCGAGGAAAGCAAAAGACGGAAACGAACCCCTCCCCCGATGGGGCAGCTGGTGTCAGACGAAGACGGTATGTCGAAGACCGGCCTACATCTTGCTTTCTCAGATCTGGTCAGCCTGCGAAGGGTGCAAAACCCGTCATCGAACCT
The DNA here is from genome assembly GCA_029378245.1 of Roridomyces roridus. Lineage (NCBI taxonomy): Eukaryota > Fungi > Basidiomycota > Agaricomycetes > Agaricales > Mycenaceae > Roridomyces > Roridomyces roridus. The sequence continues at coordinate 2,817,719 of JARKIF010000006.1, forward strand.
GCCACAAGCAGGATAAACCAAAACGCAGCGCGCCGGCCTGCTACGAGTGTCACCTGGGCAAGACAGCACCAAACAGGGCAAGCAAGCGCTTGAGGAACAAGTACGGTCACTCCAGAATCAAGTTCAGTCTCTCGAGGACCGACTCGCATGCCTCGAGGTCTCGATGAGGAAGGAAGCTAGTCCAGCGCTCAATCCTGGGGTATTTTATTCGAGTCCTCTTCCAGTCAAAAGTTTGATTGACAAATGCCAGCAGTGTGAGATGCAGCCGGAGCAGCCAAAGACGAAGGTTGAGAGCGTGGAAGCAGAGGGAGGGAAGAGGTAAGAATGAAGGAGGCGAGAGCTCAGAGCAATGGGCGCCCAATGAGAGTGTGTGAAGGAGTGAAGAACCCACAATAATGTCACACTAGGTCACAGCTTGTTCAACCAACTTGTCGGGACTGGGTAAGAGCACAGCGCTGCCTTGCCACGTTGACAATCACAATTCAAGTGGCGAGCTCCAAGCTAGAACTTCAAGGAAACGCAACCCCTTCAGTTTCATTCACGCCCTTGTACTCCAACTGGAAGCGGCTAGGCCCCGCTCATTTTTTTTCATTCTCAGCGCACGGTTTCTCTTGCCCTCAGTGAACCCGGACCAGTGGTACCAGGCCTACATGAGCAGGTCAGAAACTCGATTGATATTACTACTAGTAGTCACATGTCAAAGTTTAACTATCCAGCTCAACGTGTCTTTGTCTTTCCACCACGATATGCGCAGCGACCGCTACGACCTCGAACTCTCCGAATCCGAGAAGGAGGAACTCGAAAAAATGGAGCGCGAGGCTGAGGCCACCCGCAAGAAGCTCTCCCAGCAGGAGCGTGAAATCGAGCTTCGGCTGCAAGACTTGAAGGAGAAACGGCTCGAGCAAGAGAGAGCGCGGGAGCGGGAGCGCGTACAGAGCAAAACAGCAGAAGCGGTAAGAGTTTACGTCGAATTCGGCGGCGAGACTAAGTCAAACGGGCGACGCAGACGGAGTGGTTGGACCAAACAGAACCTTGGATAGAAACTCTGCCAGATGACTTACTGGAGGAGCAGTTGGAGGATTCCTTTGCTGAAGTGCAACCTGAGCCCAGCTCAGATGAGCTAGACGACCTCGAGGAAGAAGATGAACTCGAGGAAGACGAGCTTGAGGAAGAAAATGCAAAGCCAGAGACGCAGGTAACCGCAACGACAGAAAGCAAGAAGCCGGGTCGAATCCCTACAGCGAAGGGGCAGTTGGTGTCGGACGAGCAAGGTATGTCGAATACCGGCCTACATCTTTCTATCTCAAATCCGGTCAGCTTGCGAACGGTGCAGAGCTCGGCGTCAAAGCTGTCACAAGCAGGATAACCCAGGGCGCGTAATCTGCTACGAATGCTCAAAAGGGAGGACCCATTGCTCGTGGTCCGTCAAGCCTCGCACACAGAGGAGTGTCAAAAAGACCACCGACGCATCCAAGACGGCGGGGCCTTCAAAAAGAACGGATGGGGGGACGCTCAGCGCGCCAAGCACCCCGTCAACTCTGGACCTTGGTCGTCTGGAGGACCGACTCGCAAGCCTCAAGGTCTCTTTGACCAAGGAACCTGGTCCGGTGCTCAACCCCAAGGTATCTGCTCGAGTCCTCTTCCATGCACAAGTTATATTGACAGACGCCGGTGTGAGGAGCAGTCGAAGCGGTAGAAGACGAAGGTTGACAGCGCGGAAGCGGGGGAAGGAAGAACGAGGGAAGAACGAGGGAAGAACGAGGGAAGCAGGCCATGGGCGTCCATGGCAGTGGTCGTGAAGTGAGAGGAAGAGTGATTCAAGTGGGTGTCAGGGGTCCGGAAGTTCGGGAATGTGTGTAACCGGGGTCTTGTCACAACAAGCAACTTTTCAACTTGCAACCATGTCGAGACTCGGCAAGCTTCTCGCGCTCAGCTATTCGAGTCCGCTCACACTTGCATTTTCATTCTCGGTGCGATTTATCTTGCCCTTGGACCCTGACCAGTCTCCACGAACAAGTGATAAGTATTTCGATTAGGCAAAACTTGAAACGAGTCAGTCTTCTATCTAACGCTTTAGCCAATCAACTGAATCGCTGGGTCCGCTGCCGCCAAAGCTTCGGCTCTATTGGGAGCAGGCGGGTAAATCAACTGGGTGTTGATATATTTCTTCATCTTGTACCCTTGCTCCTTCACCAAATCAACTTCACGATCCCAACCACGACTGAACAAGGCACCCCAAGGCCCAAGAGCCAAGCAGGTGACGTAGAACGGCTGGCTATACGGATGCTGGGGCAAGTCCAAAAGATCGGCGACCGCATTATTCCCCGCCGCCTTTCCCAAGTTCATCGCGTGCTGGCAGGCCATCAGGGTTAGGTGACCCTCGTCGTCCGCTGCGACGTGGGCTGCGTCGCCAGTGGCGTATACGTTAGCCACGCCGATGACTTGGAGCGTTTTCGTGGTGTGGAGTCGCTCGATTTCGTCCCGTTCGCCAGGAATTTGGGCCGTGAGGGCGCTAGCACGAAGTCCCGCCGCCCAGATGATCGTTTTCGAGGGAATGCGTAGCCCCGATGCAGTGGTAACGCCTTCCGCGTCGATCGAGGCGACGCTTTGTCCGGTCAAGACTTGGACACCGAGCGACGCCAGTGCTTCCGCGACTACGGGACTAGACTTGCGCATGAAATCAAGGCTATCGCTACGGTCGAGCACGATGACTTTGACGTCTGCATTCTCGCCGAGAATGCCTCGGAGGCGCTTGGGCATCTCTGCAGCCATCTCGACGCCGGTAAACGATCCTCCGCACACGACGACAGTGTTTCGGGCGGGTGTGTCGGGCAATTTGCTGAGGGACTTGAGATGTGCGTCAAGCTCCAGGGCGCTGTCCATCTGGTCGGCATTGAAACTGTGCTCTACGAGTCCCGCGACGCTTGCAGGGCGGAAGAGCGTGCTTCCGCTCGCAAGGATGAGCCGGTCGAATGTCAGGCTAGAAATGGTGCCATAGGACGTGGTGTATTCCACGGTATTCTTGTCCGCAGCGATCTGCTGAACCGTACCCTGGACGAAACGAACGGCAACAGCATTCAAGAGATCTGTCAGGGGCGCAGATGCGGTGGAAACGTCGGTCTCGTAGAGCCGAGGTCGGATGTACAGAGTAGGCTCTGGAGCGATGAGGATAATCTCCAGAGCGTTGTCGGCAAGGCCAGCCAGTTCGCGTTTGCGGCTCGCACTCAGAGCGGCCCACATTCCTGCGAAGCCTGCTCCGACAATGACGAGCTTGGGTACGGTGGCGGTCATTATTAACTGGGCCTGGCGGTCAATGAATATTTCTGCTGAGAACTTGAACTCGTTACTTACCTTGGTTGAAATTGGTTTTAGTGGTTGGTTGTTGGCAAGTCGGTCAAACCTGCCTCGTATTTATACCATTCAGCTTCCTTTCGTGCCGCATTGAGACCGCCGATGACTATGGACAGGTCGGGAAAAAGTGGGTGAATTTTGCGCTTGGCCCGTTAATGAGTCAAGAACGGAGTCCGTTTGCATCCAGAAATGGACCCGTACACACCCGAGCGACCTACAAGCGGCGGTGATGCGGACTGTGCGTGGTGCACCGTGGATGAGCTCAGTACATGTTGGGACATTAGATTTTTGTTCTCGGTCGCACGCGGAGTCGGAAAGACAGTCATAATACTGTTGAAAGCTTGGGTCGAGATGCAGTCGATATGAGCGTATAGTTTTTCGGCACTGGGAGATGATAAGATACACCACCGACGCGGACCAGCCCAAGTATAGAAAATCAAAAACACCATCAATTCGCTGTAAGCACCTCAAAGCCAAACTTCTCTCCTTCGACGACCTCTGTAGCCACAATCTTTCTCTTCTTCTCCTTGACACTCCAAAACCTAAGACTCACCCCCGCGACATCCGACCTCTGTCCGCTCCCAGAGTGCATCAACCCCAACTTATGCTGCTCGACGGTCTTGTGCAGCCCCTCGTGCGTCGTCCATGCACCCTTGTACCCCAGCCCGCCTTTCTCTGGCGGAAGCCGCGCTCGTGAGTCGTCAAAGACGAGGTGGACGTTAACGAGATTGAATAGCGAGGGCTGGAGGTTCACGATGTCGCCGGTCAGCGGGGGTAGTAGCGAGTATCCGGCGCGTGAGAGGTAGAAGTGTGCGAGGTAGTACCACTCGATGAGGTGCGCAATGAGGAGCATGAGCGTAGGGGACATGAAGGGGAACACCGTTTCCCCGTCCGTCATGGTGGAGAGGGTCTCGTAGACGTCCCCATATGTCGGAGGTGCCCCGGGGTCACAAACGCAGAACGCTTGACCTCCAATGTCTAGGTTTTTGCTTCCACCGGTGAGCTCCAGTAGTCTTTGCTCGTATAGCAGATGCGCTATAGCGGCGTTCTCGACGTAGATGAAGTTCTGGACGATGGAGTTGCTCCAGGTGGGGTTTACTTTACGGACGAGGTAGGCGCCTGAAAACTCTTCAGTAATGGGCAAGCTACATAAGAGTAGGCACGCACCGCATAACATGTCACCTCCAGGCCCAAATATGCCATTGCTGGGACGGACGCAGCCAGTCCGCATGAAACCGTTACCGGAGACCGATTTATCCGCTGCCCGGACGCGTTTCTCCGCCTCGGCCTTCGAGACAGAGTAATTAGAGAAGAAATCCCGGTGTCTCTTGGGTATAAGTGCGTCGTCGTCGTCGATCGCCTGCACAAAGTGTCGGGGTTCCGTTTCCCAAGGCCAGAGCAGAAACCGTTGGCTCCGGACAGACACCGATCCGGACGATGTGTAGATGAGCGTAGTGGCACCGATGGCGCGGGACGCGTTTATGATATTCTGCGTGCCCTGTACGATAACGTTGGTAGACCTGGGGAGCAGAGATTCGCTGTGTTCGTAGAACCGTATATTGGCCGCCGTGTGGATGACGGTGATGGGTATGGAAGCAGCGTCTGCTTCAGGCCAGGGCGCATTGAATGCCGCGTCAACGGCGGCAGCATCGGATACGTCGCACAACATGAAGTGCACCTCTTTCGCGATACCATTGGTGAGGTCGTATCGCACAGGCGGGCGGATGTCTAGGACGCGAATCCGGCGTGGGTCTTCGCCGCGTTCCAAAAGTTTGACGACGACCCAGCCTCCCAGAAACCCGGCCTATTTCAATTCAGTTATCGTTTTTATAGTGCGAGTAGACAATTTACTCCACCGACGACGATGTATCTGCGCCCGGTTTTGGGTGGTAGCTGATCTGCAATTGAAATGGGCGCTGCTGAAAGCTTTACGGCAGTTTTTCGAACATCTTCAGGCGTTGTTCGAGTTGGAGAGAAGGCCAGCGCGTCCTGGGGAATGCGAGTGAGCCGATAGTCGTTGAGGACCGTGTAGACGTAGAGGAGAGTGAAAAATAGGGCCGGTCCGGCGATCCAGGATAGCCATGCCATTGTTTGAGCTGTGGGGTGAATTTACTTGGAGTGTGCCTGTACGAGGTCGCTGTTTACATACTCCGAGGCGGAATACGGGCGGAACGGGGAGAGGGCGGGGAACGGCGCCAAGGATCGTCAGATTCCCAGCGAATTTGATAACCTTCCTTCCTTTTTTGTCCTCACCGAGCTTGCCATGGTCCAATGCAAGAGAGAAAGACAGACGCGTTACATAGACCGCGTTTGGCAGAGGAAACAAAGAGTCGGTCGTAAGGGTAACCCTGAGCGCGGCAAGTAATAGGAATCGCGGATACGCGGAATACGTTGCCCCATTTTTTCCGACAGCTCACGATCATCTTTTCTCCTCTTCCACTCCCTCTTTGCCAAAATGGACCAGCAGCAGGTCCCCGTTAAAATCCCCAACTTGTCCATGAAAGATCTCTTGTCCTCCATTCCGTGTGTTCCACCGCGTTCCACCCCCTTTTTCGCGCTAAGGAACATTTCTAGGCCTCGGTGCTTCGAACGGTCAACTCTCAGGTCTTTAAGCTACCTGTACGCTTTTCTTTTCTTCCTCGCCACTTGGAGGTCATCTGTGAACAGCGGATGGGATTTGTTCGTCATTGCATGTCTCTGGAGACTGGCGGGCATCGCCGACACCTTCACGACGACTCTCTCTCCAACTACTCGCGTTCTCGCCAGTTTTTCCATTTGGTCGCTCTATGGTTTTTTCGCTGGACTGTTTGCCATGGGATTGTGGATTTTGGCGCATGAAGCAGGTCAGCGAGATTCGTTCACTTAAAGTGCTCGCTTGCTGACTCTTTGACAGGACACGGCGTACGTCGCGTTTTTGCGCGTCTTCCTTCTCTCCTGAGTGCTTTCTAGGCATTCAGCAAGCACAAGAGCGTCAACAATGTCGTTGGCTGGGTTCTTCACTCGAGGTTAGTCCCGTCTTTACCTTTCCATTCTCTGGTTAACACGTCTCCAGTCTCGGCGTTCCTTACCACTCATGGCGCATCAGCCACGCCAAGCACCACGCATGTTAGTCGTTGCCCCTTCTCTCTAACACCAACATTGACTTGGCTATCAGCCACCGGGCACATGACGCAAGACCAGGTCTTCGTACCGTGGACCCGCTCGCAGATGGGGCTGCCCCCGCTTGACGCCACGCGCGACGACCTTTTGGGTGCAAAGGTTTCTGAGGCTGTACAAAATGAGATGTGGGAAGCCCTCGGCGACACACCTTTCGCTGCTTTCATCAAGTGTGCAATCTACCTCGTATGTTTTTTCTTTCCGTTTTGAGCACATGCTGAAGAGCTTTAGGTTTTCGGCCTCCCCATGTACTTGATTTGGAACACTGGCGGGCAGCTTCGCTATCCTAAAGGCACCAACCGTGAGCTTCATCTTCTGCCCTCTCTTCCTCGCTCATTCTAGCCCAGACTTTAACCCCTCCGCCGTCATCTTTGCGAAACACCACCACTCCCAGGTCGTCGTCTCGGACCTCGGCATCTTCATCTGGCTCGGGCTGATCGTCCTCTCTTGCTACCACTGGTCCTTTGCCACCGTCTTCCGCGTTTACCTCGTCCCCTACATCTGGGTGAACCACTGGCTCGTCCTTATCACCTTCTTGCAGCACTCGGACCCGCTGCTGCCACACTACCGTGCGGAGATGTTCACGTTTGCGCGCGGGGCGCTGTGTACGTTGGATCGCAGCCTTCTAGGTGATTTGGGGCCGATGATGGGATGGCTTGGTGCCCATGCGACGTAGGTCCTTTCTTCCATTGTTCCATGGATGCATGCTAAGAAAGTGGTACAGGCACGGGATTTGCGAGACGCACGTGCTGCACCACCTTACGAGCAAGATACCGCACTACAATGCATGGGAGGCGACGGATGCGCTGCGCGCTCGTCTCTCGGAAGCAGGTATCGACCTCGTCGGTCGGCCTGCCGGCTGGGCGGAGGTCTACCGCGTTATTCGTGCTTGCAAGGTGCGTATCTCTGTCTCGCTATATTGCACAATCTCAATATGCGTGTAGTTTGTGGAAGACGAAGGCGGTGTTGTCTTTTATAAGAACGCTCGCGGGATTGCGGCAGCACGCCCTGTGTTTGCTGCTCCCGCCAGTGATGTGGAGGATTCGGGGATTGAGGTGGACAAGTAAATTGTTGCGATTGGCGCCCTCACTCTTTTTATTTTGGGTTTGGATGGGTGCGCAGCCGCTTAATGGCAGATGTTTTTTGGTACAAGGCGCACCCATCCTCTCTCTTTACTCTCATTCGCAGTTTCGCTCTTTTACTGGCTACCTATAGATGGCACGCACGCATAGAGTAGAGATAGATTACATTATCTTGGAAGTAGACTAGAATTACTTGAATCGGATAATTGATACCAGATGATCCGAAAATCCGAAACTATGCAGGTGATCAAATGCGGCAGCCCGGCGACAGATCACGTTTTTAGCCTTTCACTCTCTTTCTCCTCATCGTCGCCCCTCAAGATGGTCAACGTCCCGAAGTACGTCGGACTTTACTCTGACGCTCTGCATTGCATCTAATTCTGCACCCCCAGAACCCGCCGTACCTGTAAGCCGCCGCGATCACTCAAGGAAAAAAGTGGAGGACTGAATGTCGGTAGATTGCAAGGGAAAAACGTGCAAGAAGCACACGTACGTCGCCTGCCCCCTTGACCACCCGCGCAGCGTCTCATCCGTCCACCATCCAGACCTCATAAGGTGACGCAATACAAGACGGGCAAGGCCTCTCTTTTCGCGCAGGGAAAGCGGCGTTACGACCGCAAGCAGTCGGGTTACGGTGGACAGACCAAGCCAGTCTTCCACAAAAAGGTGCGTCGTTGACGTTGCCCCGATGGACTTTTGGCTGACGGGAATCTTATAGGCAAAGACGACGAAGAAGGTCGTCCTGCGACTGGAGTGCACCGTCTGCAAATACAAAATGCAGATGGCCTTGAAGCGCTGCAAGCAGTGCGTCTCCCTCCTTCCCTCCCGATGTGAATGACTCATTTTTTGTGCAGCTTCGAGCTTGGTGGCGAGAAGAAGACGAAGGGTGCAGCGCTTACCTTCGTGCGTCCTGTTTTCTCCTTCTCATCTACTGCTGCTAACATCGTTCACAGTGATTGCCTCGTCGTACTCTTTGCTTTTTTACATCATCCACCCATGTATTTCGTCGCGCAAAAAGTATGCTTTATGCCTCGGAGTCGCATATGTGTCTGTGCTTCCCTTCTACGGCCTACTTGTACGGTATCCATGCTGCCGCAACAAGCCTTCTACCGCCTCCAGCACTCCGTCGTTGCAATGCTCTGACACTTGAGGCGATTTGGGAGACCAGACACTGGGACGGCAACCGTCAAAAATCGGAGAGAGTTCGGCGTCCAATTTGTGAGATGCAGCAGCAGGTGGGGTGGAGCAGCGGCAGAGCTGGAATACTTCACTCGGGCGTGGCAGAAGACGAAATTCCTTTTTGGCAATCTTGTGCTGTTATTTTGTCTCCTGCCACCATGTAGACTTGTCTTCTACCGCCATTCGTCTTCTGCCACCGCCTTTCTGCAGCACGCCTGCACGCGACTTTTCCCAGAAACGGCTCTAATCCATGCGAATCCTCGAATTGAGTACCTGAAGTCGTTCTCGAGTCCCAAAGCCACAAGACAAGAGAAGGACGTGACCCGCATACATACAAGCCTGGTGCGAGGTGTATCGCTATCACCGGCGCGAAGGCAGAACACCGAGTTTTTCAGTCGGATGTACAGAGCATAACGGGGCTGCGGCGTAGATCTTGTGCCGCTCGGGAGGGATCAGGATGCACTACGGATGTGTGCTCGAGCGACGGAGTCCTGTCCTCATCCGACAGATATGGTGTCTCCCTAGTGAGCCTATCCTTGGTTTTCTTGCTCAACCTCTCATCTCGACGCAGTAACATGTGTCGCTCTCCACCGATGCGGTGGTCCAGGGGTGTCAAGTCGGACATCCTCATGTATGCCCAAAGACGACTTTACCCATTGTTGTCACCCCATTGGGTCTATGGTGTGTTACAGTCTTGTTCTCTTCCATCCGTATGCTCATGGAGAATCAGCCAGTGAGACTCCAAAACCTCGTTGTCGCTACCCAGCTGGGGGTTGTTTGGCTGTTTTCCCCTCGGGCCCATGAGGGACGCAGGACGTCGCGCCGATGCGAGTATGTTGGTAGGGCCCAGAAGTAGTGGAGCGGGGCAGGAGATTCAGAAATTCAGTTGATGGCCATGTGTGGTAATCCGAAAAGCCTCTCCAAGGCGCGAATAGAATACTTGTCTTGATATTCTGTCGGGATGCGCTCCTGCGTTAAACGTTTCACGAGCAATCTGACTAGCGACTGTTCTTCGCCGGCACCGTGGTAAACGTTGCGGGCCCGTGGTCTGGACTCTACAACGCGATTGGGGCGGGGTAATTCGTCGGATGAATGGCAGGGATTCAGGGATTGTGGAGCAATACATTTGCATGAATCTAGCAATGGACGCGTGCTCAACGATGCCGAAAGCGCGATGGAGAATCTGTCTTCATTCCAGCGGTACGAGTATGCCTTCATCCCGTCATTTCGTACGTCTCCCGCTCCGAGGCCCGTGTGGCTTGGTACTTGACGGAGAGGAATGGACGGGATTTCAGCCGTGACAGCGTCCACGGCCACATTCCGCCGGCGCTAGTAGTGGACTGATAGCAAATGTGGAACGCGGAGAGTTGAAAGCAGCTCCAGAGTCGGACAGTAATCCACACTCGAGGGGTGAAAATTCTCCCCAAAATCCTGAAAGTGATTATCCCGGAGAAGACATCGTCATTGCAAAGGGTTGGAAAGAGTTGGAAGAGAGTGCAATCAGTGGCAGTGCCAGCTCGGTGACCTTGTCTTCGACCTTGACCAATTCAAGCGAGGTTGGCTCCATTTTGGACTGTCCAGATCCACGTTCTTGTCATGTCTCTCTCCGTTTCCTGCCGGACGTTAGCTCACTCAGGAACCAATGTAAAGACCTGCCGACTTCAGCCTCTTTCCGATCCAAGCGGTTCAGCTGCCGACTGGTGCGCAGAAAACTTACCTCCTCGCTGAAACAGAGATGTATCGCCGAGTTGGACTCGTCTTCCTACGCTAGACATTCCCGGTGTTGCGAATTACCACCCTTCTGGTCTTGCCGGGCCTGAGAACGGACGACTCGTCTTTAGTGCGGGTTTCAGTGCCGTATTTAAGGACCACTATCGAATCTCATGGACTTTCAACAAACATGGGTCTGCCCACCAACCAGATCTCCTGTCTCTTGACGCTCATCAACCAGGCTGCCAGGACCCTGGAAACAGGCTACAACAAGGATGACGGCGTTGTCCCCTCGCTCGACCAGATTGAGCCACATGGCTTGGATGGGAAACTATCTGCTCCAGATATGCAGGAGGCTATACAAATCCTCGAAGGTGCCTGCGCGCAGCTTTGCGCAACTCTAGCGCGTCCAAACCACACTCTGGTCAATGTGATTTTGGAGTTTTTACCCTGCGATTCAAAGGACTGACCTGCATGAGCTAGAAATTCTTTCTAACAGTAAACAATCTCGCGTCCCTCATCGAATGCAATTCTTATCCCATCCCAGGCTTTGGAGCCTTCTTCTCTCCACGTCGCTCTGATGTTCAACATTCCCGACATTCTTCAAGAGACGCCATCGGGAATGCATGTTAATGAGATTGCTCAAAGATGCGGGACAGAACCTTCCAAGCTCGCCAGAATATTACGACTGCTATCAGCGAAACACTGTTTCCGGGAGGGTTGGTTGAGTTCGATTATTTTGCGCGGAGATCTGAACACAACTTCAGTGGAGAAAGACGTATTCGCCAACAACCGATTGAGTGTACAATTACTCGCGTCGAATCCTCTACGGAGTCTTGGGCTGCACATGTGAGATTTGATTCACCCCCAGAGTATGCAGCTGAATTCGGACAGGACGGGTGACACTACGGCCGGTGCGACCAAACTGGCTGAAACCTTCGCCGATCCGGAGTGGGGACCCTCGTTTGTCCCGGCGCACTCACCATGGAATAAGTACACTGGTCAGCCCTTGGCGATGTTCGATTATTGGGCCTCAGTACGTCTGGATCTTTTTATTCTATCAAGTGCTGAAACTATGGTTCAGAATCCTGATATGCACAAACGCGGGGAACGATTCGGAATTGGAATGATTGGGTGGGGCACCGCTGTTGAAGCTGCGACTGTAGTCCACGGTAAGTCCTTGTTAGATCTCCTACTAGAAAAGCAGCACTCACTTTACCAAGCATATCCCTGGAAAGACCTCGCGCCCGACGCCACAGTATGTGATTTGGGTGGCGGAGTGGGCACAATGGCCATTCAACTCGCGCGTGCGCATCCCAGCCTAAGATTGAAACTACAAGATCTCCCACATCGGATGGTCCAGGCCGAGACCGTCGTTTGGCCCACGCAGTGTCCAGAAGCGATCAGAGAGAATCGTGTCGAGTTCAAGGCGGTCGATTTTTTCATAGAATCGCCAATTGCGGGGTGCGATGTGTATTATGTGAGTGGTTCAAATTTTTTCTGCGCGTTTCTCAAAGATGTTCTCGCAGTTGAAGAACGTATTACACGCTTTCCCTACTGCGGAATGCCTCACCATTCTCAAGGGTGTGCGCAAAGTCATGAAGCCGGAGAGCAGGGTTCTCATTCGTACGTTCTCGCCAACCTTGTACAAAATTTGAACTGAATCTTGCAACACCAAGACGAATATACCCTACAAACCGCACCCACCAGCTCTCAGCAGACGACGGCAGCACAACTGAGAACCGCGCCAGCCCCTCTTCTATCCAATTACGGCGAAGGCAGAATACGGCAGTATCATTTGGATGTTAGCTTGATGGTTCACGTCAACGGCCGGGAGCGGACGTTGGACGAGTATATTCAACTTGGGGAGCAAGCGGGGTTGAGGTTCATCAAGGTGTGGGAGTTTGGGGATCTTAGTGGGGTGGAGTTTTGTGTGGAGGAGAATTAGGGATATGTAACAGTAATTTATACGAGTACTTAGCTTGGAATGGAGCCACCGCATTCCGTTATTGCGCCGAGGTCCGAGCACTATAGGAATGCTGAATGCAAGTTGAGGTAAGATATTGTAGCTCCGCCCGAAAGGAGTTCGCCAGTCGTTGAGTGGACACAGAGCAGTACGGTCGCCAACCATTGTTGCCGGCGCAGACAAGTAAACCCAGCCCAGATCCACGACGGAGATCGGGAAGCCCGTCGTTGACGTCGGGGTTCCATTTGATGTTCAATTCCACGTAGCGCTGCGTTTGAAACGGAGGCCAATTGCAGATATTCTCGCCGGTAATTCGGCGGTGCGCAGGAGAATCCGATAATCCTCATACTTACAGCCTCCCTTGGGCCTTTCCAAGTTACTCCGATTCACACAAGTAAATTACCATTACTTGACCATTACCCCTCATTCTCCTTCGCACAAAACTCCATCCCGCTCAGATCGCCAAACTCCCACACCTTGATGAACCTCAACCCCGCTTGCTCCCCAAGTGCAATATATTCGTCCAACGTACGCACCCGGCCATTGACATGCACCATCAGGCTGACATCGAGCTTGATACTGTCGGATTCTGCCTTCGCCGTAGTTGGAAGAGAAGAGGTGCTGGGGCAGTTTTGAGGTGTGCACCAAACTGTTGAGAGCCGGTGGGTGCGGTTTGAAGGATATATTCGTCTTTGTGGTTCAAGATTCAGCTCAATTGAACTTTATACAATGTTGGCGAGAACGCACGGATGAGAACCCGACTGGCTGGTTTCATGACTTTGCGCACACCTTCGAGAATGGTGAGGCATTCTGCGGTGGGGAAAACGTGTATTATATTCTTCAACTGCCAATAACTTTCAGAAACGCGCAAAAGGCAGATTCGATCACTCACATAATAGACATCGCACCCCGCAATTGGCGATTCTCTGAAAAAATCGACTGCCTTGAACTCGATACGATTCTCTCTGATTGCCTCTGGACATTGCGTGGGCCAAACGACGGTCTCGGCCTGGACCACTCTGTCTGGGATATCTTGTAGTTTCAATTGTAGACTGGGATGCGCCCGCGCCAGGTGAATCGCCATTGTGCCAACTCCACCACCCAAATCACATACTGTCGCGCCAGTCGCGAGATCTTTCCAGGGATAGGCTGTGAAAACGCATGACGGTGCTGTTTTCTAGTATGAAAACAAGCACTCACCGTGGACCACAGTCGCGGCTTCAACAGTGGCGCTCCACCCAATCATCCCAATTCCAAATCGTTCCCCATGTTGGCGCATATCGGGATTCTGGCTCTGAGTTTCAGCACTTGATATAATAAAACGACCAAGACGCACTGAGGCCCAGTAATCGAACATCGCCAATGGCTGACTAGTGTGCTTATTCCATGGTGAGTGCGCCGGAATGAACGAGTGTCCCCACTCTGGATCAGCCAAGGTTTCAGCTAGTTTGGTTGAACCAGCCGTAGTATCACCCGTCCTGCCCGAATTCAACCGGCCTCCCAGAGGTGAATCAAATGAATCTTACATGTGCAGCCCGAGATTCCGTAGAGGATTTGACGAGAGTAATTGTACACTCAATCGGTTGTTGGCGAATACGTCTTTCTCCACTGAAATTGTTCAGATCTCCGCGCACAACATTCAAACAGAGGAGCCAACCTTCCCGGAAACAATGTTTTGCGGATAGCAGTCGCAGTATTCTGGCGAGCTTGGAAGGTTCTGTCCCACATCTTTGAGCAATTTCGTTGACATGCATTCCCGATGGCGTCTCTTGGAGAACGTCGGGAATGTTGAACATAAAAGCGACGTGGAGAGAAGAGGGCTCCAGAGCCTGGAATGGAATAAGAGTTGCGATCGTTGAGGATGCGAGATTATTTACCGTCAAAAAGAACTTCTAGCTCATGCAGGTCAGTCTTTTGTAGCCGTAGGATAATAATCCGGAAATCACATTGACCAGCGTGTGGTTTGGACGCGCAAGGGTTGCGCAAAGCTGTGCGCAGGCACCTTCGAGGATTTGTATAGCCTCCTGCGTGTCTGGAGCAGATAGTTTCCCGTCCAAGGCATGTGGCTCAATTTGGTCGAGCGAAGGGACAACACCGTCATCCTTGTTGTAGCCCGATTCGAGGGTCCTGGCGGCCTGGTTGATGAGCGTCAAGAGACAAGAAATTTGGCTGGTCGGTGGACCCATGTTTTGTTGGAAGTCATGAAAGTCGGTAGCAGTCCTTAAATACGGCACTGAAACCCGCACTAAAGACGAGCAGAGAAAAGAAGCCGTGGTATCAGCGTGGAAGCTGAGCGCTGAAAGGTCGGCATGTCTTCAACATGTCTTTCATTGGTCCTTGGACTTGTTCCTGAGTGAGCTAACTGTCCGGCGGCAAGGAACGGAGAGAGAGTTTTTAGTTGCGTGATAACTTGGATTGAAGGAAGACCTCGACAACCGAAAATTGGTGGTGGAAGTTGAAGACAAGGTCACCGGGAGGCACTGCCACCGACTGCACCCTTTCCCAAACTTGTTCCAAACTCTTTTGTCCCAAACTCTTTTCACCAGAAGCTCAGGCAGACTACCCCTGGCAGCTCCAACCTGGCTCTCAATTTAGTCCGACGTTGGAGCCGCTTTGAAACTCTCTCCGAGTCTGTGTTAGCGCCGGCGGATGTCTGATGGTCCCGCATGGAATCCCGTTCATTCCTTCGGTCACGTCTGTGCGCCAAGCCACAGGACCTCGGCGCGGGAGAGAAAGTGCGAATGTCTGACCTCGGGGATCTCGTATTCACCTTTGACTGGCAGACGGCGTGGCGACTCGGATGCTCGGCAAAAGCAACTCTCCTGGGGCCACTTGTAGCTGCATTCCAAGGGCGCTTCCGGTTGCAACTCACTTGCAACTCACTCTATTGTCACCGGCTGAGCGCTGACCAAGGGTGCTATTTTGGTGGATTTTCTTTCCGCTGTCCTGGCTGACATTAGCGAGGCAAATCCCAATATAAAGACGCGCCGCAAGTTCTCTTGGCTTCCGGTAGTTCGGCCCATTCTTGCTGAAACGTAGATGCACCGCTAGCTGTATCGCTCGTTCTACACTAGGCACTCTCGGTGATACACTGTCCTCGCCGCGTCCAAGAATGGCAAGACCGGTACCGACCGTGCCACTCCATGAAGTCTAGTGCGGTTTTCACTGTGTATTTAAAGATGGCCCTCCATTCCGACTCGGATAGCGGATGAACATGGGCCCTCCAAGCCAGATAGTATCTTCCCTCTTGACGCTCATAACTCAAGCGGCTCAGACCCTCGAAGCTGGGTACGATGGTTCCATACCCTCGCTCGATGATACGCAATCGCATCCACTTGACGGGAAGCTTTCTACACCGGACATGCAAGAGGCCGTACAAGTCCTTGAAGGCGCCTGCGCACAGCTTTGTGCCACTCTCGCGCGTCCGAATCACACTCTGCTCAATGTGATTACAAATTGTGTTGAATTTACGCTCAAGACTGACTCTCCACGGTTGTTAGAAATTCTACCTGACGGTACGTCCTCGTCCTATACATCTCTTCCGGAATTACCCACTCCACCACAGGCTCTCGAGCCCAACTGTCCTCAATGCGGCCTTGAAGTTCAAAATTCCCGATATTTTGCAAGACAAGCCGTTGGGAATGCACATCACCGAGATCGCAAAAATTTGCGGGACAGAGCCTTCCAAGCTCGCTAGGATACTCCGCTTGCTCTCTGCGAAACACTGTTTCCGCGAAGGTGAGCACTCTGGTTGAAATTCTCAGCAGCCGTTGAAAGAAGAAACTTGACAGTCGAAAAGGACGTATTCGCCAACAACCGGCTGAGCGTACAACTACTCACGTCGAATCCTCTCCATAGTCTTGGGCTGCATATGTGAGTTGGCAAGTTGTTGTGGGAATCCGGTTTGAAATGTCTTTGGTGCAGGACATTTGATAGCACGGGAGGTGCGACGAAATTGGCAGAAACCTTGGCCGATCCAGAATGGGGTCCTTCCTTTGTCCCGGTCCACTCGGCATGGAACAAGTTTACGGGGCAACCGTTGGCGATGTTCGATTATTGGGCCTCAGTACGTTTTATGGGCTACTTGATCCATCATCTAACCAGAGAATCAGACTCTTGAATTACAGCAACAGGGGGAAGGGTTCGGGATCGGGATGATCGGTTGGGGTACTACTATTGAAGCTGCGACAGTGGTGCACGGTGAGTACATATTCGAGTGCGTGTTCGAAAACCTCATTCAATTCTCTAATAGCCTATCCCTGGGAGGCCCTCGGGCCTGGTGCGACGGTGTGCGATCTGGGCGGCGGGGTCGGCGCGATGGCGATGGAGCTCGCACGCGCCCATCCTAATCTCAAGTTGAAGCTCCAGGATCTACCGGATCGGATGGTTCAAGCCGAGACCGTCGTCTGGCCCGCGGAATGTCCCGAGGCGATAAAGGGAAATCGCATTGAGTTCAAGGCCGTCGATTTTTTCGCAGAATCACCCATTGCGGGATGTGATGTGTATTATGTGAGTGGTTCAATCTTGTTTTTTTTCTCCGCGTTTCTAAAAGATCACTCTCGCAGTTGAAGAACGTATTACACGCTTTCCCCACTGCGGAATGCCTCACCATTCTCAAAGGAATCCGCAAAGTCATGAAACCGGGGAGCAGGGTCCTCATTCGTACGTTCTCCCTGAGTTCCTTCGAATGGTCATTGAACCTTCCTGTAAAGACGAATATACCCTACAGACTGCTGCCGCCCGCAGTGCTCAACCTGCAGGATCGGCAACTGAAACCGGCTCCAGCACCCCTCCTGTCGAATTACGGCGAAGGGAGAATACGACAGTATCGTCTCGACGTCAACTTGATGGTGCTCGTTAATGGCCGAGAGCGGACGCTGGACGAATATATTGAGCTTGGGGAGCAAGCGGGGTTGAGGTTCCTCAAGGTGTGGGAGTTTGGCGATCTTAGTGGGGTCGAGTTGTGTGTCGCGGAGGGCTCGTGAGATTTCAGAGAGAGAATAGTAATATTTTTTGTACTTTGATTTCGGATCAAAATTATGCCATCAATGATTTTTTCAACTTTGCTCTCTACCCCCACATTCTCGAATCCTTGCCTCGGATATCCTTCGGAAGGACCACTGACCTATGGCGATATTCAGCTGCGGCGTACCGAGGCGGCGCGCAATGACAATTGATTCCGAACACTTCAAAGTAAAACACCGACTCCGTGTAATTGGGCGCTCAATGAGCTGGTACACCGACTCTGCCGGAATTGCCCGCCCCCGGCGCCGCGGACGTTGCTCTCGCAAGATCAACATTCAGGGCACCAACATCTGGCCTCTGACGTTGCCCTGAATCTGCCGTAGCAAACAGGACTGACTGGGACCTGGGTATTTGTGGTCGACGTCCCTTGAAGGCACCGACGTCGGGCTGCTATTTCTAGGACTCTTGCGCTGAGCTGGCAACGCACTGTACTTTTTTTCTGATCGGAGGTAGCCCCTTTTGTGATACTTGGAACTTGGACATGTGCATCTCCGCCAGGCGCTGTCATATAGGCATCCTATCTCAATATAAATACTCACCTAAAACCTGCTGCATCAGCCATTCTCGTGCCCCCTACAGGCAATTCCAACGATGAAGACTTTCCCTCCAGAACTCGTCGATGTACGTCCTCGTTTGCGAAGCTGCGAATTGAACACTTAAAATAAACCTCTTCAGATCACCCTCGACTTTCTCTTCGACGACGTGCTAACTCTAATCCGGTCCAGCCAAGTTTGCAAAGCATGGGTGCCCGACCTCGCGTTACCATCTTTGGACAATGCGGATAGCTCACTTTGGCGCAACCTCCAATACCAAGAAGACGGAACGACTCGTCCGCCTTCTCTCCCACCCGCTTTCTACACTCGCCCCCGCTATTCGACGTGTTTGCGTGGGCTCAATAGCGCAACAGGCCGACCTAATGGCCCTCATGAAACAAATATCGCCCTGCGCACCGGTGCTGCGGTTTTCTCGGTCGCTCTACCTTCGAGCCATCACCTGGAAGGACATTGATGATACCTGTCGGGACATGTTCGTCTCGAAATTTGGCAGCGTCACAGAACTTGTGCTGTCCAACATCCAATTTGGGGCGTTTGACGATTTGGCTGGGCTTCTTGCCTCGTTCCCCGCCTTGCAGCGCCTATACTTTGTCCGCGTGCAATGGCTCCATGGCCCGCAGCGCGATTCGATGAAGCTTCTAAATCTCCCGAATCTCAAAACGCTAGAGATAGATTATGGATGCCAAGACGTTGTCGAGTGGCTACACCATTGCTCTCCGGAATTTCCCAGCCTCTCGACTTTCCACCTGAAGCTGTCCGAAATAAGACCCACCCTCGACAAATTCATCCCTGACTTTACGCCATGCCTCGAGCATGTAGAGCTTGCTTTTTACAGACTTTATCCAGGTACGAGTCGTTGCGTTTCATTTCCGCATCTACTCACGACTCTGCACAGAAAGTCTCCACCACTTCACCGTCGATTTGTCCCAGAACACCGTTCTGCGGAGCGTCCACCTTAGCCACTTGCAGCTCAATGAACTTGGTCTGAGCGGCGCTGATCCATCGACGAACAGCATCTACGTAGGTTGGGTACCCAAGGTGCTATCCTCCGTGCGCGCACCCGCCGCTGTGGAGAAGCTGCGATTCAGCGTGTGGGTAACAGCCGTGTCGGATATCGACCTGCTCGACTGGGATTCGCTGAAGCGGATTTTCCTGCCGAGTACTAGTGGGTTGAACCCGTATGCGTCGCTGAACAGTTTTGTTTTGGACTTGTACGGGAAGATGTACGACAAGGCAGACCGCGAGACTGTGGAGAGGCGAATTCACGCGGCGTTGCAAGAGTGCAGAGCTGAGAAATGCTTGAAATTCAGGTGGCACTAGATACTTACAATTGTAATATGCACATCATATTCTGTGTACAGGCTGGTACACGCGCGTCGCCTTCGTTTCCGTCGTTTTCCTCTTCTCCCAACCAATCAGTCATTCTTTGAACTCCAGATTCAGAAAAGCTTTGCAATCAACGATACCCGCAATTACTCGTCAACACCATAGGAATCCAACACCTCCCACTCACCCGCCGAGCTGACTGGGGAGAGCGGGTGGCTCTCAACCGACCAGTCGCTCGGCGCAGGGGAGGGCGGGACACTCTCAGCCGACAAGTCGCTCGGAGCAGGACTAGGCGTGCGACCGTCAAATTGAACGACGTCGAGCTCGCTAAAGGCGTAGTCGCTCCCCGCGGTGTCATAATCAGAGCTCGACCCGTCGTATGGATCTTCCTCCACCTTGCGTCTCTTACCCTTGGAGCGAGACGATTCGACCGACGAGTGTTCAGAGTCGCTGGCGGCACTGGAGTCTGTGTCCACCGGGTCTGCACCGCCGCCACCAACGCGTATCGTCTCTGTACTGGCGCTGCGCTTCAACGATCTATTCTCCCAACGAAGGAGCTCATCGCGCTCGCGTTCGTGGCGCAAGAACATCTCGTCCCACAATGACTTTGGCGCAGACCTGATGACGGAGCGAAGCGCCCAGTCAGTGTCTAGGATCGCGAGCGTGGTCATATCTTGCCACTCCTTCACAAGTGGATGGTAAAACGCCCGGCGACGGGTGCCCTCATGCCCGAATCGCAGCTGTGTGAGCAGAGATACCATCCGATCCTTTCCGTTGTTCAAGTTGAGGAGCGAGGCTTGGATACGATGGCAGCGCTCGACCTCGAATGCGTGTTTGACGAGGAGGTCGATTGCTTCGCGTGCGTAGCCCTGTCCTCTGTGCGGGGTATCGAGGATGATCCCGAGGTTCAGCTCACCCACTTGGTTCGGCGCGCTCTGGGTGAAGGGTGAGGCGACGAGGTAGATTATTCCTAGTGGCTTTTGTTGCGCCAGGCCCCGGGGGGCGATCGTTGCGTAGGGGTTGGAGGTGGGAGCCGGGTAGAAGCGATTGGGACAGAGGCGAGAGTAGGAGTGAAGATGGGTAACGAGTTCGCAGCAACAGGTTCAGCTTGCTGTACCTGGCGGCTCGACTGGCCCTCCGAGAACCAGGATTCCAAATCAGAATTTGAACCATATTTCCAAACATTTTGTGGTTCGGACGGTCTGGATTCCTAAGCACACGTTTTAGTCAAAGGGAAATGCGGAAGACACCAAAATCACTCACAATTCGTTTTTGGAGTTTCAAGTAGGCGTCATATCCAGGCTGAACACATCTGAGAACGACGTCGACCATGTAAAGAAAGACGACATACCTTCAGTTCCTCGAGTTTATTCAACAACTCATCTGTTGTTTTGCTCCCTTCGGGTTCCCAGGACCATGGATCGGGAACTGGCCGTGATGCTGGCCATGGCATGGTGTTTGTCTGCGGCGCTGCTGTGACTGTCTGTGAAGGTACGCGCGGCTGTATAAAGTCGTTGTGGGTTCCCCACGTGATGATCCCGAAGAAAAAGGCAGTCTGAGCAAAGGAAATGAGGTCACACTCGGGTTGGGCAGCGACTTCAACGGCGGAGAGCTGGAGTTGCTCCCAAAGGGCCATCAAGCTCTCGATGTGGTTGTCTTGACCGTCCAGTCCACGTAGGATGGAGATGTTCTTGCCTACGAGCGGTGGCATGTTGGAGTGGAGGGGAGAAGGAGGGCGTCTATTCTGTCAAGCACGAGGATACTTATAGGTATACGTGGCTCAGGCTGCGGCGGGTGGAATCGAGTCAGGAGATAGAGCGCCAAGATGAAATTAGCACATCAAGTTGCATTCCAATCAGTCTTGAGTACACCCCGAACGAATGCACAGAGAGTTTAGTCAAAAGCGGCGCCTCCCTCGATAGAGAGATGCCCTTGAATTGCGATGCCTCGTCTGGATGGCTACAGGAAGTAAAGTATGTAATATGTACTAGGGTGGGACAATACCGAATGAAAACGAAGGGTGGGTAGCTTGAGAACAATGGAGTGATACACAACTGGCACAGTAGGAAAGAAACCATGAGATACGACGAGAACGAACACTTGTGGTGGCTTACCTGGCACAGTGGGAGAGAAACTGGGGGTTTTCCCACCACTGGCCAGGTATATATGACTCGGAAACTTGAGGAGACTTGAATGTATTGGAAAGGAACTAAACGGAAAGTTAGTTTGACTCGACTCCGGCTTACGGCCCATGGGGCGCGGAGGAGTCGCTCACCAGCTCGGGACTCTCGCTTACGACCCGTGGGGTGGAGAGGAGCGTGCTCTCATTTACGACCTTTGAGGTAGAGAGGGTGAGACGAGGAGAAGGGTGTAGGGCGTGCGCCGAGCGTACCCGTTGATTACCCTTGTATAAACTGCGTTTAGACTCGATGAAATAAAACAGAGTCTGGAGTGATGGAAGTCAGTGGATGGAAGATCTTCCGAGTCCTCGTTGTTGCCTTGTTTTAGAGTTGAATAATACACCGAGAATGCGATTCGTCACTCGAGAGTCGAGTCTCGACGGACCACGGTCGTATGCTGTTGCATCACAGCAACATCATGGCAGCGGGACGCTGCGGGAGGGAGGCCGATGTTGGGCTGATTTAACGATTCAGAGTAATTTTAAACCTGGAAACTGTTCTTCGTCCGAGTCGAACCTGCCTGATAAGAGAGTTGTGGGTCCACGCGTACGGCGGCGGCCGGCGGACCTGAACCACGGCCAAAGAATACACAACACAACGGATCAGCGGCCCTCCGGCTCCGTTCTGTCCCTTGTCTCCTCCTTATCACCCAACTTCATTTTTGGCGACAATGAACGCAGTCTTTTATCGCGGTGTACGACCCGCTTTCTTGAAAAAATGGCGCATTCACGTCCCATAGGTCGAGGACTTTGAGGTCATCACCGACGCACCAATCCCGAGTGTAGCAGACGACCAAGTCCTCATAAAAGGTACTTATCAACGCGTCTTTTAGGAGGTCTGTTCGTATTAAGCTTTTCAAAGTCTCTTGTTGTGGGATCTGTGGGACGGATAGGTGGCTTTTCGTTGACCACTGAAGCGACGCGTCTGATATCGCCTTGCAGTCATATCGCCAAGGGTACACCCGTTCTTCGCGTCCAGGTTCCGTTTTTTGACGCGACATAGGGGAATTCATCGCAAAGTTTCCTGTACGCATCTGAACGCGTCTTCTCCGCTAATCAAGCTGGACAAAATGCCCTCAGCTCATCCCAGGCCACGAAATCGTCGGCACCATCTCGCAACTAGGCAAATCCGTGACCGAGTTCTCCGTTGGCGACAGAGTTGTTGCTGATAATGGAATTCCGGTATTTTTAAATCCACTCCGCCGCGCGCATTTCTCTAACGTTACCAGTGCCAGCACTGCTTTTATTGTCGCCGGGGCCAAGCGCTCCTATGCGAGAACTTTGAAAGCCTGGGCGTCACCATGGCCGGCGGGTTTGCCGACTATGTCTCGATGTAAAGCTTGTCTGTCAGGTCCATCTTGAGAAGTCTAATTTAGGTTCCAGTGCCAGCAACAAGGTGTACAAGATATTTAACCTCACGGACGAAGAAGCCACCCTCGTCGAGCCTGCCGCCTGTGCCGTCCACGGCGCAGACAAACTTGACCTCCCAGTCGGTGCCGAGGTTCTAATCCTGGGTGCAGGACCCACAGGTGATTAATATTCTTGATTTGATTTGGCATAGAAACTGAGGATTCGCCTAGGTCTCATCCTGTCCCAACTGCTCAAACTCAACGGTGCCGCCCGAGTCGTCATTGCTGCAAACAAAGGCGTCAAGACGGAGCTGGCACGGACGCTCAATGCGGCAGACGAGTACGTCGAGCTGGACCGGACTGCTCCCGAGGCCCAATGGGCGCAGCTCAAAAAGGATTATCCGTATGGATTTGACGCCGTCGTGGAAGCCACGGGCTCGGAGGCGGTCGCCAATGAGAGCATCAACTACGTCCGACGGGGAGGCACGCTCATGGTCTATGGCGTGTACGACAATGCTGCGCGTGTGCATTGGGCTCCGTCCAAGATCTTTGGCGACGAGATCAAGGTGCTCTTCTCTGTATTCTGCACGTGGAATCGGTGCTCAAAATCGTTTAGATCATTGGTTCTTTCGCACAGACGTACTGCTTCCCGCGTGCCGTAGCGTACCTCGATAGCGGCAAAGTGCGCGTCAAGGGGATGGTGCGTTTTGTCCTTATGCTCCTTTCAAAAGTTAACGATAGCCTCAGGTAACGGACACCTTCTCGATCAAAGACTATCAGAAGGCGCTGGACAAGCTCGAGAGCAAGACTGCAGTCAAGATCGTCGTCAAGCCCTCTTTGTAGTCAATCGGTGAAAGATTATATGTACTGCTGAACTCCTACTTGAATCTACTTGGGCGCTACAAAGAATTGAATAAATAGCTCGGCGAGGTATTGCTACACATTATAGATACAAAGGCCCCGAGCACACGGGCAGGAGAGCAACGCAAAAGACTCATGACCACTTGTGGCTGCCATGTCCGCTCGGATTTGCATTCGTGCCCCTGGACCAAAGTATAGGCACGGGCTGCGTCCCGCTCAGATTCGGATGGCTGACGGAGCCACCATTGTTGCCATTGTACAGTGCACCATTGGAACCAGTCCGCATCCTCCCTGGCTCAAACGGCGGTGCCCGGCTGGACAGTGTGGACGTATTAGCAGTGGCTGGCGTGCCCGTGGGGGATGAGTTGGACGACGTCGAGTCGGTTGATGTGGATGTAGATTTGAGGGACGAGTGTCGTTGTGGCTGTGCAAAAGAGGTGACGGGGCTGCGCGAAGGGCGGGAGGAGGAGGAGCGTTGGTGTTGTGATTGTGGGGCACTTGTCGCAGCTGCAGTGGCGGGGGTGGGTTGCGACTGATGTCGCGCTGCAGCCCATTGGGTCGAGCCCGAGGAGGAGCTCGAGGGTGTTATGCCAGGACGCTGAATGGGGACGGGTGACGGCCGCGTGAGAACTGTCGGCACCGTCTGACGATTCCACTGAGCGTGTGGTTCTTCAGCAGCCTCTGCATACTCTTCCGAGTAAGTGTATTCCAGTGGATCAGCCTCGATGCGCTCGATCTCGAGTTCGATGGCGCGGAGCTGCTCCTCGAAATCGGGGATGATGCTCGTCTCTAGTTTTTCCTTCTTCCCATTAAGCCGCTCCATCTTGTTATTGAGACCAGCAAGCTCGCCGCGCATGAGCTCGAGTTTCCTCCGCTCCTTGTCCTCCTCGCGCTCACGGTCCTTCCTGGCCCGATCGGCGTCCTCCTTGACCTTCGAATACGCCTGCTCCTTTTGTGAGCGCTGGACTTTCAGCCCAGGAAGCTCTGCCTCCACTTCCAAAACCATCTCCTCCATTTCCTGGGTGGAGATCTGGGCCCGCTTGGCCGCTTCTTGCAGCGCCAAGACCTTCTGGCGGGCACGATGTTCCGCAACGCTGTGCTTCTCGGAAGCTCGTTTAAGAATCTCCATCTCCGACCGCAGGGCCGCGTCGGCTTTTTGGGCGTCACGCCGCGCGACTTTAAAAGAGGAGGTGAGGGTATCACGCTCGGTGGTGATAACAGAGAGCGTGTGTTGGAGTTGGTTCAGACGGTCCTCGAGGGTGAGTTGGGGACGGGGAGTGCTGTTTGGGGGTGTAGAGGATAAGTTCCCATTGGGCGATGTCGAGGGTGTGGGCATCGGAGACTCTGCAGTCGCGTCATCGTCCTCGGGGAGCAACGCAGCCTGGGGTATCTCGTCTGGACAGAGATATGGGACTGGATCTGGCTAGGCAAGAGGAAAAACGCACCATCGGTGACGACCTGTCTGCGAATATTATTATTCTGACCTCCTTGGACCAAACCGAGGTCGATGTCGTATTTTTTGCCCGGCATGAGACCGTAGATGATAATGACGGCCTCGTCGGTCTTGTCGTCGATGCGGATGTAGACGCCTTTCCATGTAGCAGAGTTTACATTCACTGAAAGGCCTTTGGCAAGGACTTCGGAGATGACGGATGATTTCTTTTGCTCTGCGACAGACTCGTCCGTCTCATCGTCGTCTTCGCCCTCTTCGTTTTCATCTTCAGCCGCGAGACCGAGCGAGGCGAGAAAAGGCTCCGTGTCGAGGGTAAAATTGGAGAAATTGGAAGAGAGGATAAAGGTAACGGATACCGAGGTAATCTCCCTCACGGTGAGCGAGAGTGGCGGCTTTCCGGGACGTATAGTGTGCCATTCAGATGCATCCATTGAAGAGCGTGTGTGGCAGTGTTTGCGCGGCATTTCCTGATTTGATCTTCTCCCGCTCACGACTCACCTCGGTGCCGGGGTCGGCGCCTAGCCCATAGCCAGCCCATGAATAACCTTCACCTTCATGGCTGTTTTACATCTTCTCCAACTCGAACAAGTGCTGTATTCGACAATTTTCAGTGCAAGCGCTTATTAGTACGGGAACGAGCGCTTTAAGACCTGCAATCGCGGCACGACCCCCTAAGTCTCACGCACCGCAGCTATATTTATTCCTGGGGCTGGATAGACGCCCCTTGCTTTCCCCCACCATGACTGTGCTTGTCGGCCCTCGCGTTAGCATCCACCAAGGACTCGATGGCCAGGACGACAACATAGAGGCGCTCATGTCCTTATGGGAGCAGCTTCAGCTCTGTGCCCTCGAGCTCGCTGCCCAGCCCGAGTGCGACCTCATCACCTTTGCTCTCACTGGCTTCTTCCTCGGAGTCATTACGGCCAAAATCGACACCAACGTAAAGCCGACGGAGCTCGAGGGCCCTTCGGAAGTGCAAGGAACCATACTAGACGAGCTTCAAGACTCGTTTCAAGCCCCAGTCCCAAAGAAAAAGAAGAAGAAAAATGGAAAGAGCAAGGCAAACGCTGCAGTGCAGCATGCTGTAAATCCCTTTCACCCTCCTGTCTCAGCTTCTGACCGCACACAGCTCTTGGGCTTCGATAAAGCTCCCAACGTACCGCCCAAAATCTCACCGCATGGCTATATCTCACCCTGGACGCCTGTTTGCGAGGGAGTCGAGAGCCGCGTCGTGTTGGGCTCTCGCATTGGGACCAATGAGTTCCGAAGCCGTGCACGCCTTTGGCAAGACTCCGAGAACATTTTCGGTGATCATAGCCGGGAGGCAGAGGAACACCTCGCCATCGAGCGTGCTTGGGGCGATTACAGCAGCGACGAAGAGGAAGAGTTTCCCGTGATAGAACCGGCACCAGTACCAGTCGGATTGATCTACCTCTCCGCTTCGCCCTTCACGCAAACCGCGCCAAACCAGGTCGGCGAATTGAACCTGGGAATCATCCTAGACAGCAAGTACCGCGGTAAGGGCTTTGCATGCGAAGCGATCCAACTCGCCGTCAAGCACGCGTTCGAGGTGGAACACTGTCACCGCATCCAGGCGTCTCTCATCAATTTGGACTGGGCGCACAAAGACCGCATGACAGCCCTGCTAACGCAGCTGCGGTTTGGGCACGAGGGTACCCGCCGTCGGGCGTTTTACAATCCCATGATGGCCGAGTGGCAGGACGTTACGACGCTCGCCATCCTCGCGACCGACTGGTCGATCAGATCGTTCCTTAAACCAGCGCCCAAGTCCCTCTGGGACGAGCTGTTCTTGCGGCACCAGCGCGAGCGCGAGGAGTTGTTGCGCTGGGACGAGAAGCAGAGTCGCTCGTTGAAGCGGAGTGCCAGTACGGAGACGCTGCGTCCGCCTGTGGGCGCTTTGGTCGATTTGGGAGCGGAAACTGACTCGAGTGCCGAGTCAGATGCCTCCTCAACCACGTCGTCCAAGGGTAAATGGCGTGCGGTGCAAGATGATGACGGCACTCGGGACAACTCTCCATCTCCCGCCCCCAGCTTCGGATCTTACGATGACGCCCAAGGCGATGCGCATTTCTCCTCAGACTCCATGTTTAGAATAATCGGAGCGCGCTCGCAGAGCCCAGCTCTCAGCGATTCGTCTATTGAAAGTGTTCCGTTCTCCGAGGTGAGCGGTGGCGGAAGCGACTGGGATATGGTGGAAATGTCCTCGACGTCGTCATCTGCGGGCTCGAGCTTTGGAGGTGATGAATAGTGTAAATTTTTGTCGAATTGTGTTCGAGACTGTACTGACTGCTTGTATATTTGTTGAGTTTTCACAATGCGATTCTTGTACATATTTTGGTGCTGGTTGATTGTGAGTCCACCCATGGCAGACGCGTTCCTCTCCGCGAATCTTGAACTTGTCAGGGCCAAGGCTGAAGCAGACGGTTTATGTAGATTTCCAGACTTTTTCCGGACTATAAGAATCGTAAATACAAGGATACAGACCTTAAATCTCCATGAATACAACAGATATATCGTCCCTACCAGTATCATCCAGTTCCTTGACCATTTTGGCCTCGTCTTTGCCAAACAACGAATTTCTAATGAGCAGTTCGGCTGGATTGTAACTGCTGTCACTTGGGATGCGCTCGTGGTCGAGTCGTTCATCGTGTCTTCGGCCGACGAGAGACATGAGTACATCCCAGCGTTCGGCAGGCGGGATTGGGGATTGTGTGACGGTCATCGAGTCGGGGAGACCGTCAGACGCCAGCACCAGTATGTCCCCGGGTAAGAGCTCATACCGTTGAACGGAAGGAGTGGACGAGATGTAGGGTGGAGTGGTGTTTCTACGGAGAACCCATTCCTGGTAAACCGAGGGAGGGTACGGCGAGCGGTAGAAATAGCCCAGGACGCGCTTCACGAAGAGTTGCGGCGCCTTGAGATGAAATCTCCGAGTGCTTCAAAAGTATCAGCTTGCAAATTGGTTGCTTCGAAGGCAGACACGCACCTCGAGTCACAGAGAGCAAACCAAGGACGCCGTGGTCGTGAACCTTTGTACTTCATTCGTTCTTGCTGTTATGGCTCTCGCTCAATTTGACGGGGACCATCTTGCCGTCTTGCCGTCGCCCGCATACTGACTACAGTCAGACGACGCCCATTTCCAACGACGAAAGCTACTCACCTGCATCTGAATCGCCCAGAGATACCATACAAATATTTTTCCTCTCTTTATCCAAGATTCCCATGAGTACGTACAGTCGTTCCAACAACTGCGAGCCGGCCCTCCCGGAATTGCGCATCTTGTGGTCCGTATCCAATAACCTCATGAACATTGCCCGGATCTTCCCAGTGACCGTCGGTCCAGTCTTCCCCTTCTTTAAAGAGTTTGTAGACAGGAGAAAGAAGGGAGCGGTCAAAGTCCTGAAAAATCTGCTGGATGGTCTGCTCGAGATTCGGGTCGTTGGGGTTATAGCGATCCGCGACCAGCTGAGGGATGCAGCGCGACGCGTATTCAGAGAGGTCGCTGGAGTGATGACACTGGTCAAATATCAGGTATTTTGCGGATGTCATGTTTAAGTGCACACCGTCGAATATCGCTACAATCGTGCCGTGTTCAAAGGGCAGCACCACAGTGCGGTCTTCCTTTTTGGTGGGAAGGACAGATTGATGGAATTTTGTCCCATCGGGCAGCACTAGAGTAGTGGAGACGAATTCTGCCGGCGACATGGTGCTCGAGTTCAAGCTGGGAAGTCCACGTAATGGGGGTTGATGGGCGCACTTTTCAAACGATTTTTCTGGGAAAGAAGTGGTAATCAATCGGCGCTCAGCCCTTGTTCAGGCGCCCGGGACCAATGAGATAGAGTGCCAGACTTTGGGGTTGTAGGTCCATGTGTTGACACTTGCTCATATGACATCGCTAGATTACGCATCCCTCCTACCACTGACCAGAGCGGAGAGCCAAGCAAGATCTCGGCGACTCCGAGTCGGAGAGAAAGGATCATTGTATCAGCGAATTTCCTGGACTCGGGAGCCCATGAGCGGAAGCCACCGGTGGCTGGCAAGTAAGTAGAAGGAATGAACCGAGTCCGAGTTATACCGAGCAGAAGATTGGCCGAGAAAGTGAAATTGAGTGGGGAGGCAAGTGGTAGTCCATGAATTCACTGAGTGCGAGCAAATTGGGAGCAAACAAGAGGTCCTGCGGCAGTGCTGACAACCTGATGCGTCGGAAGCCGAAGCTTGGCCGAACTCGGAACCAGGCCGACGTCAAAAAAACAAATATTTGATCTGGATGCTCATCTTGCCTTTTACTTACTTATTTGCCTGTGTGCTATGTCGGACGTGAATTCCGGCTGGCAAGGAACTGGATGACCATACCAGCTTGTATCAGATTTGAGACGCGTCTGACGCGTCAATTATTGATGGTTTTGAAACACGTGATCGAAGCCACTCCCTTTCACGACCGCCATTACTTATCTGAACGACTGTCTTCAGATTCACGCAACGCTACCAGAGAGGCTGTATCGAGCCCAGACCGCCATGACCTCTAATGACGACGTCCTGACTGAACTCCTCATTGCCCAACTCCTAGAATCGGACGTCCGTCTTTTAGCATCTGCAAAAGAGGCCGAACGTCTCCAATTGGACGATGCATTGGCAACCTCCGCTCGAGCCACTGGTCGCATCCCGAAATTCTCCGGGATAGGAGTCATCAAAGAGGATGGAGACCTTGCTCTCGAGGTCTACGCCAACGACGCACGAGTCAGCGCCGACACTGCTTACGCACAACGTATCCAAGCCTCGAATGTTGCGGATTTGCAGTATGCGCAAAAGGTGGCGGCGGCGGAAAAGTGAGTGGCACTGGCTTACATCGTCATCTTTGACCGTTTTCTCTCCAGGAAATTGATGCTGGATGCCGAGTTTGCGAGGCAACTACAGGCTGCTGACGATCAGGGGCGAGATACCGACAGTATCAAGGACGTAGAAAGGTCTGTCCAAGTCTCCCTTCTGGTTTTCTCGAGTTCACAATCGCCAGTTTCCTTGGACGAGAAGCTGTGGACAAAATTATAGTAGCTGCGGATTGTGTTTTGCTTCCTGAAGTCTAATTCTTTCTTAGGCTTCCGATTTAAACGACAAAGGCAAAGCGGCGGTCAAGACGTCGGTCAAACGGGAAGAGCCGGAACCAGGCATCGGAGACCGAGACCTCGCGAGTGAGATTCGCGCAGGCAAACGTCCACGCCTGACCGGTAGGCGCAATTTCGTGAGCCAGATATGCGCTTTGACGACCGTTGCCCAGAGGATATCCATGTCAAGCAAGAGCACACCGAAGGGACTGTTCAAGGCCCGTACTCCACCTGCGGTATCTGCATGGACGCTTTCCAACCAACATATTCACCCTACAATGCGTCAATTTCTGCCAACTCGTCCAGTCGTCTGCAATTCGGTCTCCGGCTTCCATGTCCTCAGCAGCATGGATACTGTGTTGGATGCCTTACCAGTTACATTGAGAGTAAACTCGATCCGGATGGCAAGGGCAGCGGAAACTCGGGCATAATCGTGTTCCCGATCCGCTGTCCTGAATGTCCAATGACGGAGTTCATGGATGGGATTTCCGACGAGGTGGCAGAGCGTGTTCTGGGACCCGAGAAAATGGTTCTTTGGGTGGGTTTTTTATTCAACACTTTTTCGTTCCTCACAAGGCACTACAGGACCATCAAAAACTTCTCAATTCGATTCCACATCTGTATTGCCCCAATCCAAAGTGTTCGGCGGTGGTGCAGACGCCAGAGGATTCCGAGGATCCACAAGCCGTCTGCCCATCTTGTCAATTGCTCATGTGCGTTCCGTGTCGAGTTGCATGGCATAACGGTGAGTGTTCGCTGTCTTTGTTGGGCTATCTTGATCAACAGTTTTTCAGGCATTTCTTGCGAACAATATCAAGTCAGTCAGCACATATACTTGTTCTCCGTGTTTGACCATTGTAATTTAGGCTTTACCTCCCGATGAAAGATCTCCGGAAGATCGTCTTCTACACGAACTAGCAAAGGTCGTTGCGTTTCTTCCGTTGCATGATTTAACTTGAATTTTTAATGTCAGGCGAAGAATTGGCGTCGCTGTCCCAGTTGTTCTGTGAGTCGACTTTCGTTCGTGGTTGATATTCTATTGACTTTATGCGCAGTTTCTCGTGGAACTTGTTTACGGCTGCAACCACATGACGTGCAGATGCGGAACGCACTTTTGTTTCCGATGCGGATGTATGCATTCCTTCCTTTCATTATCATTTCTAAGCGTGAATCCAGCACTGGCGACGACCAAAGGGCTCTGTCAGCGCGATCCTCCATGCGCTTTATGGGACGACGACATGCTTTTGGAGGAACAGGAACGAGCACGAGATGCCCAACTCAACCATCCGGTGCGACCTGCGCCTGCTTATAACCCCCTCCCTGCATTCAACACTCCGCCACCGGCGTATCATTTTGGCAACCCACATCCCGCTGCTCGGCCTGCTTCCTTGGACTGGTTGGATGACCCACATATCGTTTGTAGCCGACACCCGTTCACCACTGACATGATTCGCCACCTCGTCTGTGGTTACTGCAACGTGCGGCTCAACTCGCTCGCTGATATGCGGTTCCATTTACTCAATGTTCGGCACCATGCGGTGTATTCCTGCGGTGGGCGATTCTTCCGGCGCGTGCAGGATTATGAGAGGCATGTGGATACATATGCGGCGAGGTTTGGAGGGGTGCATGCCAAGCAAATGAGGCGCGGTTGAGTAGATGGTTGAAACTCTAGGATTCAACTCAAGATAATAAACGTAAAAAAGGCATAGGCTACAGTCGTATAAAAACATCTTTCGTGGCTATTTACACGAATCATCAACACAATCTCACTCCTTCTCTTTCTCGATACTATCACTCTCCTCACTCACAGACGCCGTCCTAGTTTCAGGTTTCTCCCAATCATCGGCCGTAACATCCCACGGCAAGTCCTCATCGAAGAATCCTTCCTTGTTCGTGAGCCATTCGTACCCTTGAACCTCGGGCCGCGACGCAGGGGTGATGGGGATGGGGAAGACGAGACTGAGGACGGTGTACACTACGGCGGAGGTAGCCACCGAGAGAATCCATCCGGTACTGAATAAATTAAATGAGTTGACATGGACCAGAAGCGAGAGGTCTATTAACCCGTAAAGGTTGACCGCCGCTTCGCTGACTGAACCTGGTTTGTAGCCAGCTGCTATGCCGGAAATCGTCAAGCCTGTCCCTGCGCACCAAGCCTATGCAAGTTCGGTTAAACTGAGGTTCAGACAAGTGGAAATTGCTCACGATGATGGCACGCCAGTTGAATCCACCAAAGAACCAATACAGCGAACCGGGTCTTGGGTCGTAGAGAGACGGCACATGGATACTTGAATCCAGTCAGAACAACCTATCGACGACAAGACAAGTAAGAAGAGACTCACTTTCCACGACGAATAATATAATAATCCGCCCACAGAGGTCCGAGAATGGCGCCAACCAATACAGTATACGATCCCAAGAACGTGATAAACTTGGCCGCACTCGTCAAGAACTTCCACGGCACGATAGCGAACCCGCAGATCCAGACAATAATTTGTCCGCGGACGATGGTCAAGTACTTTGGGAACAACCCAACCATGTCTGCGCCGAAAGGAATGCTGTTGGCAGAGATATTTGTACCGACTGTGCCGAGACACATTGAGATGGCGACGAAGAAGCAGCCGGTGCGGGCGGTGGCGTTCCAGTGGGTATCCAAGACTGCGTTGAGTTGATCCCACATGTTCCAGTACGTCGTGTCGAACAAAACTTGCAGGGCACAGGCGGTGGAGATGGAGAAGAAAAAGATGAAAGTCTGAACTAGGGTTAGTAAACGTAAAAGGCGAGAAATAAATTGAACCTTGATGACGAGCATGGATATCCCTTGCGGCCATCCAGCATCTCGTGGGTTCCTGGCATACCGCTGAGGAGAATGAGTCGGGATTCTACCGTTGAAACTGGATCACAGTACCGCAATGTCCGGCTGGTTCAAAATCATCGGACTCATCGTACCCATAACGGTATTGATGCCGTTCAAAATGGCTGAAAAAAAATGAAATGAGTAAACAGGGGAAACAACAAAGCAATTATCAAAATACCCCATCCCAACGCGCCTCCATGGGCCGGTTCGACGAGCAGGTTGGTATTGAACGTGCTGTAATTGGCTCCGTGTTTTCCTTATCTCCCGTATTAGCCGGTTGTTCAATTCAGTTGTTGGAGAGAGACATACCAGCGCGGGTGACGGCCCAGATAAAGAAACCTATCACGGCTGGTGGAATGATGACACCTTTAAGCGGCCAGAGCCAGTGGATACGCGACGGGTGAATCAACATCAGGGGACCTTGCAAGAGCCAGATCAACAAGAACGCAACGAGGCCTTGCGTGTCGATGCCGGCACTCGCAGGGAGGTGATTCGGGATGTCTGTCCATTTGTGACCAAACCTATGCGGTAATATTCCGATTAGGAAAAGTAGCAAACAAGTGAGAGAGACGTACACGCAACGCAGAGCCACGGCAAGCAAGCTGCTGGCAAAGTAGGACTGCACGCCAAACCAGATGATAGCGACGGCCCCACGCAGGGCGACGAAAATCTTGGAACCCCTCATGCCAAAGCTGGAGCGCAACAAGGGAGGGTAGCCGATGTGAAGCTTGGCACCGGGGCGGGCTGCGAGGACCATGGATGATGCTGCGAGGATGGCGCCGACGCAGACCGAGGCCATTGACTGCCGGAAGGTGAGGCCGACGGCGATAAGGGACGCCCCGGCGGACCATTCTGCTTGGTTGAAGGACGAAGCCCACCCTGGAACTTCGTGAGCAGAAGGAACAACCAAGATGGGTTGAACTCACAAAAGAATACATAGGTGTGCATCCTCCAATTGCGCTGTGTACAGCTCAGAAACGATTCCTCTTTCGTCAAGTGGAAGGCTGATACTAACCAGGTGAGGTCCAGCGGGGACCAAGTCCTTGTTGTACCACGGCGAGGTGCCGATATCCACACTGTCATCTTCTGTCGTCGAGAGCTCGCGCTCCTTGCGCCGCCCAACAGACTTCAAATTCCGGAGTGCTTCCATGGTGGTGATAGGAAGAGGGGCGGGGAGTCGGCGGGCGCGCCAACCGAAATTCTTCTTTTTAATATACAATTTCTCTCACCATCTTTCAAGGCGGCCGAGGACAGATAAACGGGGAATATTTGGCCACATTCGTAGCTTTCGGTGGGAAGAAGTTTCGTCATGGGTTCTAGTCTGACGGAGCAATCAGGCTTCAGCGCTTCAGCGACAGGTAGGATAAGATAAGAGGGAGGGAAGGGCTCACGACGGCGGTTCATTTGTATCCGTGCCAAGACAAAAATCATTCGCGGTCACACGACCGACGCGACGCGAACGAGGTACCATTGAACCTTCTACCCACAGGAGAAATAACGCATAAGAATAAGCAATTCTAGGCCTCTATAATGCTTCGTCAACCATCCGTCTCACCAGGTCCTCTAAAATTTGGGCATCGGCAGAGAATTTGGCCAATCCCTCGGGAACCTTGGCAGCAGCGACCTTCTCCTCCGCAATATCTCGAGCATAAGCGTCAGCCCCCTCCGCCGAATCTTCACCACCAAAGTACTCAGGCGTCGCCCCCACATCACGGGGTGTGAACTCCAAGGGCGGCTCCACACTCTCCCGACTCCGCAATCCCGCAAGTAAATGGGGCGGGAGAGTGACGAGATCAGGTCCACCCGCCGCGCCGTACTTGCCCACTTCAATGATCTCGTCAACAGCTCTAAACCCAGCCGCCATCACGTGCGTCTTGTACCCATGGGCGAGGTACGTTGAGCGGATATCACGTACGAGGAGGATGCCGGGATGCTGCGAGAGATCTGTTCCGCCAGCGCTGCCGGGCTGATGCGCGTCCCACCAGTCTTTGACCCGCCCAATAAAGGGGGAGATGACGGAAAGCCCTGCTTGTGCACAAGCGATGGCCTGCACGCGCCCGAAGATGAGGGTCATGTTAGTGTATATGGGCTGCTGCCCCGACTCTGTCGATGGGTGCTCCAGGGCTCGCGCCGCGCAGATTCCTTCGTAGGTGGCGGGAATTTTGATTAGAATTCGGTGCCGTGGGATGCCGAGCTCTTCGAGCAGAGATACCAGTGTATAGCCCTTGCGAATCATGGCCTCGGTGTCGTATCCGATTCGTGGATCGACCGATACGGACACTCTGCCTGGTACGATTCGGGAGATTGCAACGCCCACTTGGACCAGCTGTCGAAGAAAGTGTTATTCCACGATGACGGAAAAGATGTTTTCATCACACACCAGCCTGTCCATAGCGAGAGCAGTTACATCTTCCACCTTGGCATCTGGAAGCCTCTCCTTCGCAAAGTCCACCGCATCCTTGACGATATCCGAGTATTCCACCTTGGACACAGCTGCGAGAACAAGAGAGGGGTTGGTCGTCGCATCGCTCAGATCATCGGCGAATTCAGGTATCTCTACGCACGCGTCAGGATCAACAGGGTGGAGATGGGGCGCTACTAACGATGGTATTCTCCCGTGTCGGAGGATATGCGGATTCCAGAGCTGCGGAGGGCTTGAAGGGCGGTGTGGTACATTGTTCAAGGGGTCAAGGTGGGCAGCCAGAAATATAAGAGGCCCATGGATGTCGCCATTTTGTCATCATGATCGACCATCCGATGCCGCACGCGATCCTGTGGACAGATATGGATGACTGGCGGCTTTCAGCGTAAACGTTTGTCGGGTTCACCCTTGAGTCTCTTGCAGTCTTCCCTTCGCCGCCCGTGACCCGAAAACTCTCCTAACTACAGAAGCACCAGCGCATCGTCATTCATGAGGCCTGGGTCCGGGATACGCCGGGACCTCGTAGACGTGTGGAGGTTGACTCGACCGCCCGAGACCGCCTCCGAGTCTGAGAGAGATTCACAAGATGAGGGGGCAGACAAGGAGTTGGTGTCGTAAATCACGAGACCCCGACGCGAGTTGTCGGGCCGAGAATCCGACGCGCCTCGGGGACTTCGAAGAAAAAAGAAAGCAAAACGACTCAGTCTCGAGATTCCCGTCATAAAATCATAATATTCTCATAAATACATGAATGAAATCAAAGGCCGCACTCAGCACGCTGGACCGCACTCTGCTTGATCGCCGCCTCCGCCTCGAGGAGAATTTCGTACACAATCCCCGCCCCAATAGCCACCTCCTCGCGCTGGTAGAAAACGACGTTCTGGAGCACGAGCTCGACCCTATCTGCCCGCCACCGCACAATCTCCTGCGCAAGCCGCGGAAGGATGATCTCAGGAATGAGATCCGCCAATGTAATCGTCCCGAACAAATACCGATGGACGTCCACGGCCTTGATCTGCTCGGGCGTCTTGACAATCTCCTGGACAGGCCACGGGATTTGGTGGAAGATGAGGGGAAGGCAGTCCTCGGTATCATGCAACGCGACATCCCAGCGCTGCTGGTAAAGCGCCCAGCGCTGAGCGGTCAAGTCACCTTGAACCAACGCAAGTACCTGGCGGTCCCAAGCCATGGAATCTACGTCGTTCTTCCACTCGCGCCACTTGCGGACGATGAAGCTGGGAGGGGTGCGGAGAGCAGAGGGTTCAGGATGGTAGAAGATCGGAGGCGCTTGCTTGGGGAGCGTCTCGAGGCTGAATCGATCGCGGGAGGCCTGGCGATGGAGGTGGCGGACACCGAGGCCGTTGGCGAAGGGGTCAGCGACAGCGATGCCGGCGCCATTCCGGTGGTTGTGGATCTGCAGGCGCGCGATCTCCATGTCGAAGAACGTGTCCTGTTGTTGGTCGACTTTGGGAGCGGGGGCAGGAGCATCAAGCTCGACGGTCTCCGACGAGGTCAAAGACGACGATCCAGAAGAGCTGAATGAACCGAGGGAAGAAGCCCGGGAGGAGGAGGACTGCGAGCCCAAGCGCGCACCGTGCTCGAGCCGCTTGAACTGCTGCAGCCGGGAGACAAGAGGCGCAGGCTTGTACGCCTTGCGGTGGTGGTGTTTACGCTCTCGGTCCCCCGAGGGTGCTGGGGCGGTTTGCCCGAAAACGTAATTGACCAATTTGATTGGGGAAAAGGCGGAAAACATTGCTGGGATGGTTAGTCTGAAACAATAAGATTGACAGAAGCGGACGAGAAGAAAAAAACACGTACGCTGAAGAAGTTGCTAGACTTACTTGAGGACGAGTTGTAGTAGCTGGAAGATTTGAGGAGGTATGGCGTCTGGTGGCTGGTCGTCGCGTCTTATATACTTGCACGGGAGGGCCCTCCATTGTTCGCGAGGCCGCTCAACGAGTCCCAAGCGAGGGGCAGCACGCACAGAAAATCTACCAATCCAACTCAGAATTGCCCAATATGGAAGGTGTCTGTGAGCCACTCACCGGTGCCACTGAGCGTGATTGCTTGCCGACCAAAGCCACTTGATTCAAGTCAGAGGGCCAAACCGAAATGAGCGAACAATGGAGGTCTGACCATGCGGTGCTAAAGCAACCGCTGAGTCTGTAACACGGCAACAGACTCGGAACACGCCCCAATCGCCCGCCACCAACCCCCGATCGTCGGTGCCGACGCGCCCCTCGGCGCATCAGATGTCCAAATGGGGTAACACCCGAAATGACTCTAGACCCAGATGGACTATAAACAGTCAAGGAGCGCGTTACATTCTTGAGAACAACACTCTTTGACCCTTCATTCAAAGCTGTTTGAGAAGGGTATATAAACAAAGAGACCTTTGCGACGAGAATAAGCAACGGACCCTGACCTGTCCTTGAGCCACTACCACCACAACACCACCAGCCATGCAAACACGACTGCAGACCAAACTGGCCAAAGAAGCGGCGGAGGCTGAGGCCAGAGCGAACGCACAAGCAGCCGGGCTTTCCGACACAAACAGTTCCCACCGTCTCCGATCATTCGATTCCATGTCTTCACTGTCCTCCGTGTCGACATTGACCCCGACGAATTCATTCTCATTCTCGTCAAGCGCCACGCCCACACCAAATCTTGACGCCATAGTTGAGGCGGAGGATGAAGAAGGGGAGCAGGACGCCGAGTACCACCAGGACGACACTCACGTTGCCCCGCCGCTGTTCCCTTGGCGCCCCACAGACCGGCCCATGATAACGCCACAGCCCTCCCTCAATCCCCAGCATCGCTACCCAGCCGAAGTCTTCCAGGCGCCAAAGAAACACGTCTCGCCTTCGGAGAGGGAGCGACTCGCTGCAGAGCGAGCGAGGGATTCGCTGTTGGCAGGGAACAGCGGCTTGGCTCGGTTGACGGAGCAGGGGACATTGCTACTTGTGGACCAGCCTGACTTGGAGGAGCGCGAGTCATCGTTGAGCCCGGAGCCGTCGTCCGATCGTGGGAGGGGCCACGGTCTCGGGTCTCCATTCGTATCGCAGCATGCCATTCCAGGTCCGTTGGAGGCCCGAGCAACCGCGCAGGCATACCGCCGCCAGCCTGCTATCGAGTCGATCCCGACTATCCTCGTTGATCCTAATACTGGCAAGGTGCTGAAGTATCCTGTTGCAAGGGAATGAGCTGGAGGATTACTTACTATTTATGCTATGCTATCTACTCACCTTGTTAATTGTACGCATGCTCTTTTATAGAAGATGACTCGAGGGATGAGATCGATGAGAGAGAGACGGCCGCAAGTCGGAGATCAGCGAGGAAGCATCACCCGTCGGTCAAAGCGGGAAATCGGCTTGCTCAGATTCTCTCAGGCTCTCTCCCGTTTTTGAACTGGAGTCTAGACTTGACTCGCGCGAGCGGGAAATATACGCCTCAAAAACTTCTGGGAAGTAATGAACTTGACATTCTCAACACTGAATCCCGCTACTGTATGAGTGGAAATCATACCGACAAGATATTCCAACAGAATCCTGTCGTGCAAGAAAAAAAATTGGCGCCGCGGCCCCGATTCCAATCTCCAGAGCGTCAACCATGAGAGCATTTGATACTTAAACAGGTCTCTGCAACAGCCAATAGCCATTCTATGCCATGAAAGTCTCCCTCTTCCCGCTTCTAGCGTTCCCCGCTCTGGCGGTGGCCGCGATTAGGCTTTCAGGGTTATTCCCAGCACCCCCAACCCCAAGTAAATATAAAAACTTGGCGCCTCCGAGGCTAGTATTCCCGCCCTCACCATCCGCGAACCCGGCGACACCTTGCGATGTCCAAGTCAAGGTACGAGCGGAGGACCTCGGGCCTAATCATAGCTCCCAAGGTGCGTATGTATCACGCATTCGATATTAACCGCAGCTGAACTGGTTTATAGGCGAGCTTCGCGTCAAGGCCTCGAGACCGGATTGTGCACATGAGATCGTGTCGGTAGCGCTGCGGCTCGAGCTGAGCGAGTTCAGTGAAGTCGTGTCTGCTAAAGATGGAGTGGCTCTCCCCGAGGCGTGGCTGGTTTCTAACCAGACCAAGACCGTGTCAGGTCTCCACGGCGAGGTGGGCCAAAAGGTGGTGTACAACTTTTCGTCGGCGTATGCAGAAGCGATCAGCGACCCCGAGTTATGGAATATCGCCGCAGAAGAGCGCATAGCCTGGACTTCTGAGATCGTCCTTTTGAAGGACCACCCAGGTGAGTCAGATGCCAACCGTTTCAGGAGTGCCTAACGCGAAAGTGGATCTAGATTTGACTCACCCTGTGGTCGTGCCGTTCACCGTCGATGTCCCCAACGTCAATTACCCTTCCGGAGTCGATCGCATGCGCGTTGTTCGTAATTCTCGCCATTCCTATGGTGACCTGGCGTACGAGTACACTGCAGTAAGTACTCTTCGAGACTGCGTCTTCGTTTCTTTGATAATGTTCCCAAAGACGGTGACCTTTACCGACGGACGTATCTTGAACAAACCCATCGGATACACGACATTTGTGCCCATAAATCAAGTCAGCCCTACAACAACCCCCTCTACCTGGAGGACGGCCTTCGAGAATCCGTGCGAAAAGCATCATAACCGAGAGGACGTGGACGACTTGCAAAGATGTCTCCCGAAAAAAGAGCGTTCCCAATTTACAGCAAAAGTCACCCTCGAAACGGGGAACGTTGTTCAACAAGGTTGGTCTTGAAGTGCTGGATTGGTTTGTTTGATTGATATTTCTTGATATTTCGCTCAGGGCACCGAGTGAAAGGGAGGGTGACCGTTCACGGTACTCAGGGCTCGACGACAATGTCGGAAATCGCCGTTGGAGTTTTGACCCACTACGACGATCGTTGGGCAAGCGAGCAAGCAATCACTGGCGGGGACGCCAAGTTTGTCAACCACAGATACACGGATACGAGATGCAGGACCTACATCAAAAATACGCCGCTCGACGCCGAGTCCTCCGCCTATGCATGGATCTTTACAGACGGCGCCGGCTACCGCGGATTTCCTCCTGCCACCCTAGTGTCCAGCGCAGACGAGGGCAACGACCCCCTCACTCCTGAACACCCTTACTTCGACTTTGACTTTGAAGTTCCGAGGGAAACGCCAGTGGACTTTGCGTCGTATTACACCATCACGGAAAATCGACTTTTGTTCAA
Source organism: Roridomyces roridus (assembly GCA_029378245.1). NCBI lineage: Eukaryota > Fungi > Basidiomycota > Agaricomycetes > Agaricales > Mycenaceae > Roridomyces > Roridomyces roridus. Next base: position 2,858,504 of record JARKIF010000006.1, read on the forward strand.
ATTGGACGTTCTCTACGCGCCAGAAGTCGCGGATTGCTTGGGAAAGCCCATGCCGCGACCACCTGTGACGGCAGCAGACGCGGCGGCGGCGACGGAGGAGAGCCTGTGGCAATCCCACTCACCTGTCAGACATCCAGTCGAATTCAAACCGCCCAAGGCACGGAAGGACACGCGGCGTGTGATGACGCTGGAGGTTGTGGTCCCGATTATCGTGGTTGGAGGCACTGCGGAAATAAATCCTGTCCCACATTACCTCGCGCCAGGTCTCCCCGTGCCAGTCATTCGCGCCGGAGGGGAAGCGCCAGCGGTGTCTGAATATCCCATCGCAGACCCGGTGGTCAAAGAGGAACCATTGACAGAGACGACATCAAGGCTGATAGAGGCGCATCCTCAGAGCAGCAGATTCACGGGTCACCGTTACCGCCCTGCTTCAGAAATTCCAGATCCCGCCAGATACTATCGTCGCGGGGACTATGCGGGTTTGCTTTGGAAGAAGAAGAAAGTGGCGGAGGAGCGAGGTTTCGTGCCGTTCCGTCCTGAGACAGCTGAGACGGAGGTGGGAGGAAACCAGCAGCCATTGGGACTTTGAGCCTGTAGGTGCCGGGGAATGCGGTCCAGATACCCGGTTGTAGATACTTTTGCAAGTTAGGATTTCCTGACTTCCTTCCAATAATTTGAATGAAGAGCCAAACGCCCAAAAGCGAGAAGGAAAACATGGTCAAGGGAGAAAGGAGGCGATCAAAGGCGGGCAGCACAGCCTCCCCTTGCCTTGGTTTGCCAACCAGTGTTGTGCTGAGCCCAGTACTTGTGTCCAACACGGAACCAGCGCCCAACACCATGCGCATAGACTCCAGCGGCTGGCAGGCTCTCCCTTGACTAAAATTAAATGAATAAAAGATCGACGTTCGGAACGTCTCTCTCCTTTGAGCCTTGGAATATCAGGAACCTCTTGGGAATCAGTAAGTACACTCACGAATCGACCCTCGCAATTTCAGCAGTCAGTATTGTCCAAATCCCGCTATTGTATACCGAGAAGACATTCCTTCCAACAGAATACTGTCGTACAAGAAAAGACTTTGGCGCCGATTCCAATCTCCAGCGCGCCAATCATGGGAGCCTGACTCTGGTAGAAAACAGTTCTCTGCAACGGCCAACAGCCATTTTATGCCATGAAAGTGTCCCGCTTCCCGCTTCTGGCGTTCCCCGCTCTTGCAGCGGTCGCGTTTGGGCAGCTTTCGGGGTTATTACTACCAATCCCAGCAGCCCCATCAGACTTTTATCAAATTGCTTGCGGCCCCAAACAAGCCCGAACAAGCTCGAAAAAGGCCAAACAAGCCCGCAAGCTCACAAGTTTGCAAGTCTATGTCCAGAATCCACAAGGTCGGCCGTTCGAGTCAGTGGGACCACATTATTTTCCATTTTTCTTTAGGTTCCCAGGTGTGTACGGATGCGGAAAAAATACTAGGGGGCGCAGTTTTCCGTCTAACAGTTGCTGAAAGGCCACCACAGCCATAATTATCATTTGACAGGGCGCAAAAAATTTGTCACCTCTCCGACTCGAACCTGGGAGCTCCGATACAAGGCCACAAGCCGGAACAAGGGCCAAAAGTTCGCAAGCAAAATGCTATTTTGCTGATGCCCGTCCCCATGTCAACATTGTTTGGCGCCTCCTCCATTCCCAACCTCACCATCCGCGAACCCGGCGACACCTTGCGATGTGCAAGTCAAGGTACGGGCGGAGGACCTCAGGCCGAATCATAGCGCACAAGGTGTGTACCCGGGCCAGACATTCGAAATAATTGGGGACTAACTGGCCTGTAGGGGAGCTTCGCGTCAAAGTCTCGAGACCGGATTGTGCACATGAGATCATGTCGGTAGCACTGCGGCTCGAGCTGAGTGAGTTCAGCGAAGTCGTGTACCTCAAGGAGGGAGCGGTTCTCCCCGACGTGGTCCAAAGGGCCCGGCTGTGCAACTGTTCGCTGGCGTATGAAAATGCGACCAGCGACTCCGATATATGGCATGTGGGCGCAGAAGAGCGCATAGCTTGGACCTCTGAAATCGTTCTTCTGAAGGACCATCCAGGTAAGTTGGATTCCGCCGTCCTCACAGTCTTTGACGCGAAAGTGGATTTAGATTTGACTCACCCAGTCGTTCTACCATTCACGGTCGATGTCCCCAATGTGAATTATCCTCCTGGAGTCAACCGCATGCGCGTTGCTCGTAATTCTCGCCATTCTCTTGGTGACCTGGCGTATGAGTACACTGCAGTAAGCACCATTCGAAATTCCGTCTTTGTATCTTTGATTATGCTACCACAAGACTGACCTTTACCGACGGACGTATCGTGGAGAGACCCGTTGGATATACCACATTCGTACCCATGCACGAAGCTACCCCGACGGAATCGCCCTATTCGCGGAGCGTTACCTTCAAGAATGGGCCTTGTGACGAGTACTATACGAACCCGCACGAGTTGGACGACTTGCAAAGATGTCTCCCGAAAGAAGAGCGTTCGCAATTCACAGCAGAGGTAATCCTCGAAACGGGGAACATTGTTCAGCAGGGTTGGTCTTGAAATGCTGCGCTGCTTTCTTTGATTGATAATTCGCTCAGGGCACCGAGTGAAGGGGAGGATTACCATTCACACAACGCAGGGCTCAACAACAATGTCGGAGATCACCGTTGGAGTCTTGACCCACTACGACGATCGTTGGGCCAGCGAGCAAGCTATCACCGGAGGCGACGCAGATTTCGTCGACGCCAGGTACGCGGATACCAGGTGCAGGACCTATTCCAACACCATGCCGCTCGACGCCGAGTCCCCCAGCTACGCATGGCTCTTCACGGGGGAACGCCGTCCCATTCGAGTACCTTTTGCCAACGTGGCATCCAACGCTGACGATGGCAGCGATCCTCTTACTCCCGAACACCCCTACTTCAACTTTGACTTTGAAGTCCCGAGGGAAACGCCCGTGGACTTTCCGTCCTATTACACCACCACGGAAAATCGACTTTTGTTCAAATTGGACGTTCTTTATTCGCCGGAAGTCGCGGATTGCCTGGGGAAGCCCATGTCGCGACCACCCGTGATGGCAGCCGACGCGGCTGCGGCGACAGAGGAGAGGATGTGGCAGACCCACTCGCCTGTCGGCCACCCGGGCGAGTTTGAACGGAAGGACACGCGTCGTACGATGACGCTGGAGGCTTTGGTTCCGATTACCGTGGTCGGAGGCACCGTGGAGGACGCACATCCTGCCCCTCACTACCTCGCGCCAGGTCTCCCCGTGCCAGTCATTCGCGCCGCAGGAGAGATTGGCCTCGAGTATCCCATCGCAGACCCGGTGGTCAAGGAGGAACCATTGGCAGAGACGACATCGCGGCTCATTCAGGCGCACAAGGGGGGACCATGGGCAGAGATGATGTCGCGGCTCATGGAGTCGCATAGCAGATACGTGGCGGGGCTCGGCTCCCCACTTGCGGAAGAAATCCCCGATCCCACCAGGTACTATCGGCGCGGAGACTATGCGGGCTTGCTTTGGAAGAAGAAGAAAGTGGCGGAGGAGCGAGGTTTCCCGTCCTTCCGTCCTGAAACAGCTGAGACAGAAGTGGGAGGAGACCAGCAGCCTTTGGGACTTTGAACCTGTAGGTGCGGGGGAATGCGGTCCAGATAGTTGTAGATAGTTTTGCAAGTCAGGATTTCCTGACTTTGACTTCATTCCAATGAAATTATGAAAAGAGTCTAGTGAGAAAGGAGGCGATCAAATGCGACAGCACAGCCTCCCCGACTTTTTCACAAACCTCAATCGAGGCACGAGATTCCCGAGTCCGAACCAATGTTGTACTGAACCCCCCGCGGCGGACCATGACTCCTGGTCAACAGCCAAGGGTCTCCTCCAGCTCCCAGCGCCAAATTCCGTGCGCATAAATTCAAGAATCGAATCAGTCACTCGATTCAGTCTATGCATTTCGCGATGGTAGGCTCTTGACTAAATACAATATCGACGTTCGTTGACTCTCAGCAGCACCGCTGCCCCAGACCACGAATTCCCATCTCCGGCTGCCCAATCCCTGCATACCGCTCATAATCAGCCCCAAACTCCTCGCGATCCTCTTGCTGCCTCCTCGCATGCAGAACAATAATATGATCCAAGCTCGCAGAAGGCCCGCGCAGCCTTCGTCCACTGGGTAGTCGGGGAGGCGGGAGGCCGGTCTGTAAATGGTTTTGCTATGGGCAATTCAAAATTGAATCCACGAACCTCAGCTTGGCACCGCTCGAAGGCCTCAGCCAGAGTCCCACCACGGTTGATCTCGAAAGCTCCCTCCTCTCGCCCTTCTGCCAGCTTGCGCTGCAGCATCTCTGCACGCAATGCCTGGGTTGCGGCCTCGTCCACCTCAAGCGCATCCGTCAAGGTGACACCGTACCACGCCGCGCCTTCCCGTGACACTAGACCCTCCCTCACTTCCCGCGCTACAATCTCCGCTGGTCGTTCATACGGCGCGCCATATCCTCCTCCCCTGTGTGCCATCAACAACTCGCTATGAGAAACAAATGCTTGGTTCTCACCCCCATGTTCGCCTGACACACTGTCTCAGCAATGGCAAACGGGACGGCTGGGAGGACATACCATTCGAGGATGTCGCCTTCCTGGACGACGATGAAGTCTCCTTTGGAAGGCAGCGCGATTCGTTTGCCGTCGGAAAACCGGATGAGTGTCTTGGAAGACCGTTCTCCGGGTAAACCTCCGTTCACTCCCCAAGGCTTTGTGAGCCATCGGTCGTCGTGGAGCGAGATCTCCCCAGGGCAGAGGAAGACATAGTCTACCAAGATCATCTCACCGACCCGGCGGACATGTGTTGCCACTCACCAATCCGCACCCCGTTTCCGCCCCGGTGCAGTCCTGGTCCACCAGAGTCTGTGATAGTGGCGTAGTGGTCGATCCGGAGCGGGAAGTACAGCTCCAGGAACTTTGCGGGATTAGCAATGTTTGGGAAGCGACAGAATCATTCACCTCGTTTGGAACGGTCTTCATGGATGGGAAGAGGGAATGTCCATCCTGGAGGCGCTTTTAGCTCAATAATGGGGATCCCGAAAAACGATACCAGTCCGTCGCCAACAGGCCGCCCTGGGACACCACCGAATCCGATTTGATACAACTGGAAATAAGATCCATCTGGCCGCCACCCACTGTAGAAGAAATGCGGGCCTTCCCTCCATCAGCGTCGACAGAATCCGATTCCACAGCTAAACGTACTGTCGCTAAAGCCGGCTGCAGTCATGAATTTTGGCTGCCGCTGCCCAAGAGTGCCAATCATAAGGTCTAGAGTTCGACCGAGGAGGTGTGTGCGGCATGAGAGCGCTGCAGGTCGAACGGGGTTGAGGAGTGTCCCGAGTGGGATTCGGACGTCCATTAGGTCGTATGCGCCTGACTGATGTTAGGGCTAGATTGCGGGAGCCATGGGACGCTATACCGTCGTTCAGGGTGATGCTTGGGTCCAGTGCTTTGATGAGATATGCACTCGATCGCCTGTGGTGGTCATTAGTTGGGTGCTGCTGAGATGGGTCTGGAGCGTACATCTTCCACGTCGTCGGGCTGACGAGCCAGTTGATGCTCGAATCGGCCTGGGGATCTTTGGATTGATTAGAAGTGCTCTCTTAAGCCAGAGAAATCGCCCACCAGTACCATCAAAGTCGTATACCAACCTCTCCCCCGACCCATCCTCGAGCGGCTCCTTGAACATGGTGCAAGAGACTTTCCAAGGGCCCTGTTCTCACAGTCAATACCCGGGCGAAAAATATTTGGCCGACCCACCATTCCAGTCCCATCGTCGTCCATCCAATCACTACGACCTTGTCAATCGTCCGCGATGGCCCCAAGTCGAGTGGACGCACGTGAATGTCATCTTCCCACCGGGAATGTTGGTCTTCAAAAGCTGGGCGAATGCAATCTTGTTCCGATCGAGGAGATCATCTAGCGCCGTTTCAAAGGCTTTCGTGCCGAATCGCATACACATTTCGGATACCCTGTGGGCGATTACTCTATTATCGAGGAACGAATCGATGGATCGCACCTCTGGCCTGCGACGCGGCATGCTGCGACCAACGCGTGTAGATCTGCTCGTGAAAAGTCGGGCGTGCGGGAATTTCGACAGATGACGTTCTGGAGTGCTTCATTCAGTTTACCCTTGTCGTAGAGCTTGGAGAGGGGAATTTGGATTCCGTCCTCGAAGATGGTACGGCCGTTAATGGGTAACGAGCCAGGGCTTTGACCGCCAACACTACAGGAGGTCAGAGTCTTCAAAGCAGATACGTGGCGATGTACTCGGTGAAATGTCCTGTTGATCCCGGGAGTCACCTCGTGCGGAAAAGCGTTACATTGCACTCACCTTGGTTGGCAGTCCAGGCCACGCGTTTCCCTTCGTGGTAGACGGGTAACATGACCAGCATGTCGTTTAGATGTGAGATGCCGCCCTGTCGCTCTTTAGTGCAAGTATTCTGATTTTTAGACAGCCAGCGTACTTGGACGTCGTAGGGATCGTTGGTGATGAATACATCTTCGAGTTGTCGTCAATGGAGAACTTGAGCAAGGAGATGGACACCCACCGCCCTCCTCGATGGTTCCCGTCCATATCTTCAGGAAGTGCTACAGCGGACGTCAATGCCTATCCCTCCCTGTGGCTAGTTTTATGATCACCTGGATGTACGAGCCAAACTGCCCCACCACCATCTTTCCGTCGTCTACCACAGGATCAGTTTTTTCTTTCTGGAAAATCAATAATAAAACGTACTCGGACCGGCTCCAGCGGAGATCATGGGGAACTGCAAACTGTTCAGTCGGGTGGGCTCAGGCCATATGATGACGCACATAATCCAGCTGTTCGCGCATTGCGGGCGATAACGCCGAGCGGAGAATCAGGCCGTCCATCTCGAGCCGTGCGTTGGCAAGAGCCGCCTCTACCAGCTGTGTGATAATCTTCTGGTTATCCTCGGCCTCGGCTCGGACGCCCTCGGCAGCTTTTGCTGGCCAGAGTAATATGTTCCCGAAGCTATCAATCTCTGCGCGGTGATCTGGCATTACGATCGTGTTCGAGTCCATCTGGCGGTTTCGTCAGAACCGAATGAGGAGGAATACGAAACATGAGAACCTCGGTGATGATGGCTGGGCCGTCTATGGTGTCACCGTCCTTCAGAAGCGTGCGTTCCCAGATTGGCACGTCGGGATATGTGTTGCCGTTCCAATACACCTCGGTCTTGCTGGTTAGCGCCTCGTTGCAAGGGGCTCCCCCGTCAGACTTTGCGAGGTTCTTCAATATGACGTCCTCTGAAATCTCTTCGACCCGGCTGCGCAGATTGATAACTTCTACGCGTAGATCCAAGGAATAAGTGAAGAGCGAGTGATGAAGCGCCGTGAAACTGCCATCCGTCAGTCAGGCCGGATTTGTTCTGGCGGGAAACATGCCTTTTCGCGAGCACATCAAGACCGTCCGTCTGCAAACCCTCCAATGAAAATGCCACCGGCAGACTAAGCGCTTGTCCCGAATACCGCATATCCGCCTCGAACGTATGCTTTTGCTTGGTCTTTGGAACGCCTTGCTTTTCGAGGACTTCTGAAGCTTGATTCGCCAGAGTCGTGCAAATGTCAATAATGGTGGATGCTTGGACCTCGCCCAGGTTGCAGATGTACGTGCGGCCGACTTCGTGCCGAAGGGATGTGATGGCGTCGCCGAAAGCGCATAAAACTGTGGAGAGGTTGGGATGGGGGATTTGCTGGTGAAAGGGGCCTACCTCCGGGCGAAGGCGGGATGATTGCCGGGTACGATTGACAAAGCCGGGCTGTCGAGTCGTCAGGCCTTCAGGGCTCTATATGTAGTGAGATGATGTCAGGGCATACCGAGAGAACAAGCATGGAGTGGTCCAGCTCCTCCGAACGCGACTAGACTGTACTCGCGTGGATCATGGCCCTGTTCTACAGAAACGCTCTTCAAAGCGCCGTACATCTTCTCATTGGCGAGCTTCAATATCCCCTCCGCTGCCTCGTGCAGAGTGAGCCCAACGGCATCTGCAATGAGTTGAACCGCTTTCCGCGAGGCTTCAAAGTCGAGTTTGAAAGAACCACCCAAGAGTGCGGGAGGGAGGTACCCGAGAACCGCGTTGGCGCTGTCGAATGACTCAGCTACATGCAGAATGCGCAAAAGAACTCGGCACAAACTCGGTCACTGTTGCTTTCAAGCCGCCTTTTCCGTAGGCCGCTGGGCCCGGAACCGCCCCAGCGCTCTCGGGGCCGACTCGCAGGGCCTTGGTGACTTCTGGTACGTGTGCGACGCTGCCTCCGCCTGCGCCAACTTTATTTGGTGAGTCAGTGGCGATGGAGGAGAGGAAGAGAAGAGGGCCGACCTGTCCGAACATCGACTGAAGGCGCTCGGACTGTAAGATCGCCCACTGTTGTTTCACGCCGGAGGCTGGGGATGCCATTCTGAATCAAGCAAACGTCTAGGAGAAATTCGAGCATGAAAAACCCGAGTCTGAAGAGAATTCTAACCAGTGGAGGTGCCTCCCTGCCGGATTCCTTGTTAATAGTCTCAACTTGAAAGTAACTCGCGCATACCATATCGAAGGTCAACAGGTTCTTGAACGCCGTCTTCTGGGCAATCATCCCGGCGACGCCCGCCACTCCCCCAGCAGGTCCAGAGTACAATAAATTGCAGCTAAACTCTTTAGCGAGGCTGGGACTCGTCAACCCCCCGTCAGACCGCAAGATTCGAATCTCGGTGTCCTTTAATTCGCTCTGGAGTGAATCGAGGTATTTCTCGACGCGAGGGCGGACCATGGCCGAGACGACTGTTGTCTGCAGGGAACTCAATCGGAAATTCAGCCAACAAAGATGAGACTGACGAGTGTTCTCTCGTATTCCATTAGTTCCGGTAAGATGGAGCTGGACAGGCTGATTGGAATTCCAGGGAACTCTTCGTGAAGGACGAGGGATGCGGCGAGCTATTCGATGGTCAGCATGGTGAAACGAGAACACAAAGCAAGATATTACTTCGTGTGAATTGTTTGCGAAACTATTAATCAATGAGACGCATAAGGTTTCGGGATTCTTGGTCTTGAGAGCTTGGAGCCGAATTCTGAATCCTTCAGAGTCGAAGGGGCGGATTTCAGAGCCGTCTATAGCAATTCTTCCGGCAGCTTCAATTGTCTATGGGGCAGTCGGTACTCGTACGAAAATGAGGGCAAGACGTAGTACCAATTCTAGAGAGGCCAGTGGCTCAGGCTTGCGGTATACCACCCAGGCACCGAGGCCTCCAGGTACTTGTGATCTTCGCATGACGAGGGTATCTCGATATCTACTCCGAGTTAGAGCGTTCACTGGGGACAAAGAGATTGCGCACCCTTCTGTTACGATGAGCGCGACCTTGGCTCCCTTTCCTTCGAGGAGTGCTGGATACAATCAGTGAACACGATTGATTCTGCTGGAAGAGGATACCATTCGTAGCAACAGTGGTACCATGGTGCAGCGACGGCAGTTCTACGGTTTCTCCAGGAGGCACGAGCGATCTAGACCAGAGATGAATGGATAATCAAGGAACGCCGATTTTCGCACTTGAGCTGATCAATCGCGTTCAAGACGCCCTTTGCTTGATTGTCTGGAGTCGAAGGAACCTTGGAGCGGTACGACTGGCCCGTGGACGAGTTGTATAGGATACCATCTGTGGCCTAATGAACTACCGGCGATCTCGTTGGGTGCAGATATTACCGGTGAAGGTGCCTTGAACGCGTTTGAATTCGAATGGGACATGAAAAGGCGCGCGCACCTCCGACGTCGATGCCCAATTTCCAGGCCGACATTTCAAGGGAGTCAACGTTGGAACAAGGTTCTCGAGAACCTTGACGCTATCCATCACCCATCCCACACTCGATTCGAAAGCCACGGGATGGCATTCGTTCGGCGGTCGCGGCTTATCTGTTCAATTGATGTGGGTGCCGCCGGTCCGGAAGCACTGGGTGACGATGACGACTGAGCAAGGTCCAGCAATCTGAGAAAAAGATGCCTCATGGGTTATGAGGACAGGCGAAGAAAAGACTTGATCAAGAGAGACGCGTGGCGCCTAGCGGAGCCCGTGTTCGTTCATAGGCCGAGAAAGTCCGTGGTCTTCCAGGAGGGTGCATTGTAAATAAAGGATTCTGAAAGAGAGTTCGCAGAGGCTCCGCAAACTCTGAGCACTGGCGCCGAGCTCGCGGTCCGAAGAAACTGTTGATTGGAACACGTGACGTCATCACGTCGCGCTGACAGTCCCGTAAGATATCGCCGCCCGGCCCTTGATCCGACTCTCATCACTGCAGCATCTTTTCAACAGCGAGCTGCGACTCGGAGTCGTATGTATGCATATGGAGCCCCATCGCTGTCCGCCTGTGGGTCCCGCGGAGAAACAGTGTCTCGGCTGTCTGCCAGATCGGATGAGTCCCACCCTGCTGCATGACTGCATGCTACACTCAGTCAAGTTTGTTCAACATGTTTCCATGGCTCCTTGGCTGAGTTGTACAAGGTCTTCCCTTCAACTCAGCCCCCTCTCTAGAAGAGGTGATGGGTTCGAATCCCTAAGGACGCGCAATTCTGAAGTCTCAACGGACATCAAGAATGAAGAAAGAAGACTTGAAGAAAGAAGACCTCAAATGCTCAAGAACGAAGACGCTTCAAGCTTCAAGAAAGAAGACCTCAAGATTCAAGAATGAAGATGTTTCAGGAACAGCAAGGTAAGTCGTTTCTTTTCGTGGCTTTTTCATTCCACTTGAGAACTAAATATGTCTTGAGTATTGAATGGCGGCAACTCTCGCTTGCCCGAACTCGCATGAATCGCATCCTTGAATGAACAAGAGTGCCCTCGGGCGTTCACTAGCGCAGGCCATTTCTCACAATGCGACATTGGACAAGCAACGATCGCCCTGATCTTCACCAGGGATTCTCGAGCTCGTTCTTCCCTATCTACTTAAACCGCAGATGGTTGGCCGAGTCTCGTGCTCGTTCGTCACAGCTACCAGCAGCTACCCGCATCAATATCTTTCATCCACTTCCATTCGGACCTCCCTCGTTCTCCAGTCCCTTGACTCGACGTCAAAGATGAAGTTTTCTGCTTGGGTTCATTGCCACAGTCATCACCGACGCTACTGGCAAGACTTGGAAAATCGAAACCGGTGAATGGCCTCCTTCAGGCGGCTACTCCTGCCGTCAACTGATTCACTCATTTCATCTGGCGACACGGAAGGCCAGACAAGTTCTTCTACCCTTTTGCATGTGTCAATAGAGCTGCAATGCGTGGACTAGTCGATTATCCCTCGTATCTAGCTTCAACGGTTCTCTTAACGGCCACCAACTTTCACGTCGATATTCTGACAGTGCGTACATACAAACGAGGGAAACTCAAACTAGAAGTACAACTTGGAAAATGCACCAGCAGATCGAACGCCGACCGATTCATGAGACGACCATAGACTTGTGAGACGAGCGGGAATGTGCATCCTCGTCTTGTTCAATTCGAGCATGAGCAAGATCCCCCACATATTCCACCTGGTGGTCGACAAAGACTTCCATTCTCTATTGGAAAAAAAAAAGTCAACCACGGCAAAACGCAAAGAATAGACAATATATACTGCAGGAACTCCAACTCCGAGGTCAGTCTCTCTGGGTGGCCGCTTGTCGGTAGTTGGACTCGGTGGGATGTGCCGGCTGCTAGGTCCCATGAGTGTGGTCCGTTTCATTGGGATCATGGGGTGAACTGGTCGGTGGCGGTACCAGTTTCGGAGGTTGAGCCTAAAACACCACTTCTGTGAGACCAGAATGAACGTCCCAAAGTCGGACGCATACGTCGCGAGCACAGAATTAGAGTAGACTGGAGTTCTTTTGGTTCAGCAATGTCTATGCGTGGGCATGTTGAACGTCTTACACTTGGGCAGCGAGAAGAAAACTATATTCGATGTGAATATCATTCTTGCAGCTACTTCCACGGTTGAGGGAAAATATGCTTACGTGCGAGCCAGATGAAATTGTCGGGCATGGTGAGCCACTGGAAATACATATCTCAGTAAGGAGCAAGAGTGGGCGAGAAACTTCCTACACATATAGCCCCCGCAATGGCGACAGCGCCTAGATGGGTCAAGAAATTTCAGCAAAGGTTGCCGCCGGCTGTTAAGGGAGATCGAACAAGTTATGCACCCATCGTTCACCGTAAAAACCACGATGCCATCTAGAACCTCCTGGGACATGAGGTAGCCTTCTTTGAGGTCGTGAAGGTAATAATAGCGTGCCCCGGAAACCACTACATCCGTAAAAGCGGAGAAGATCAAGGGCACAGTGACTAGAGGCTGTACTGAAATGTGAGAGAGATCAACTGCATGCGAACATCCATACCCTGAACTTGAGGGAAAAGCGGGTAAAATTCTTCTCCAGTATCCTGGGTGCGCCGTGAATAAAGCTTTGTCGCTGTTGGAAAGATATATTACATTTCTACGGCGCCGGCTGGATAGTGGATTCAGTACTGGACATTAGCATGCTAAAGGGGACCGAGGTAGATACATACGAAACGCTAGGGCTTGAGAAGACACTGAAAGTCCGCTTCCAATCAGTACGATAAATAGTTGACACCCGCTCGAGAGATCGTTAAGAAGGCCTATCGTATAGTGAGTAAGCGGCGAAAGCAAGTTGGGGGCCCTCTCACAATTGGACCACTGATCCACCAATTCTGCTTGCTGACTACATAAATTCAAAAACAGTGGGAGTCGGGCTATAACTGGAACTAACGCTTGTGGATTCTGAGCCCATAGAATCTGATTTGGGGACAGTAAATCTTCAAAGCGACGCAACGTCAAGCAGTCCACTCACCCATTGGCGATCAAGCTGGTGAGACCCAACACGATAACCGCAGACTGGAATATTGCGTGAATATTTCAATTTTCCATGAAGCCGACCTCACTGGTATAGTTCTGCAGCGCAAAGGTTGATCAGGAAGTTACGAAGGGTTGGAAGAACGGCACAAACGGAAAGATTGTGTGTATAACATCCGAGTCGCCAAAGTGGGCGATCGCAAACTCCCAAATAATGGCGCAAACGAGGACCGTATGAAGCGCATCCAATATCCTGTACTGTGCTCAATGGAACAGCGTCAGGGTAAATCCAGGCTATACCAGATCCACAAAACCTAGATGGGCGGGGAGAAGTGTGAGTTGCGGTCCATGGTAACGATACATACCACAATTTTGTAGCGAATTTGATCGACGACAAAAATTCGGAAGTAGAGGAAGCATTGAAAGCCCACGATGGCGGAAAGCCTTGGAGCACATCAGCAATGTCATGCAGATACAAGTCGTGGACTCACGCGACACTGACGAAACTACCCACAAGAGCCGCACCAATGGTGAGTTTTACATCGGGAATGTCTGGCATGGCGGGGAAGAGGGGCTGCAGTGGACAGCGTACACCCCGGTTTTTATGCTGGCTGATAAAAAAAGCCGCAAGTAAGTCGGTCTCTGGTTTTAACGCTGATAGATGCAAGAAGTATCGGCAGGAGATCACGGGCGGATGCAGAGATCGGATTCTTGTTGACTGATAAAATTACCGAGCCTGTATATATCTTCCCAATCGAGTATGAGAGGGAATTTTGGTTCAAAGACAATGGGCGCGAAGGAGTGAATAGCAGCCGAGATGTAATTTGACCTAAAGGTCCCATGAAGATGCGGGGTAGTTCATCATTGGGAGGGAAGCAGCTCATCTCAGTGTCCGCCCTAAGACTTAAGGCCTTACAGGTCTTAAGCCTTAATCAGGCCTTAAGTTAGGCCTTAGCTTGGGCCTCATCTCCCGGGTTACTCCCGTGGTTTTATTTGAGGTGGATTTTGGTTCCATTGAAGCTCATCCCGGAACCAATAACCCTAGGAGTCGCTAGTCTGAGCTTCGGTACTGTCACAAAAAGTACTCTTTATGATCCAGAGTTCATCATTGCCACGCAGTAGAATGAGTGGAGACCCACCGACACTCCAGGATACAGTGTTAAAAGTTTTCCGTGTCGGAATATCATCCCGTTGAAGCGAGTATTGGTTTCCTGTACTCGTAACCAGAGGACAGCACGACATCAGCCTCTATTTATGAGAAGAGTAGCGGCCGTGGTAACCTGAGGCTGTTGGAGTGCGTTGCAACGAACGTTCAATATCAATTTCCGCGCTGGGCTCCCAGTCCATGGTTGAATTTGGCACCCAAGTAAAGAAGACAAGATCCGAGTCACCGTGTCCTTCCTGCCTCTGGGTAAATAAGGAGATGAAGATTTTGAAGGTGCTTCTACGGAGCGGTAGCCGGCGGTTGTCCGGTGGAGGAAGCGAGGCAGCGGAGAAGAATGAGATTGATTGCCAGGAGTTTTGTTGGACCAACGACGAGTTGAACGACAAGACGAGGCCGCCACTTCGATGAATTGTAGGCAGCTAACGCGAAAGAGTATCGTCCAGGGATAGCAACTTGTTGGCAACTTGCAGGGAAGTTGGTGGGAAGAACGAAGTAGCTCCAAGTTGATCCGATCAAGCTGACACTTGTCCTCCTCCGAGTCCTCGATGACCTTGTGCGCGCTCATCTCGCGGAAATCTCGCTGGAGCCCACCAAAATGGGCAAATTCAACATCATCCCTTCCTCTCGCTCTCTCGCCCGCCGTCTCAGACTCCGCGTTCAGAGATAGACCGTTCAATGAGCGTAATAATACAGTGCGTATTCCATGGAACAACAATGTCCGTTTCTTACTTTACAGTTCCCTCTTCACCAAGCGCTCCAAGATGCTCAACTCTCGTTCTGCGAGGCCCATAGTTCCATCGGGACCAAGAAGGGCACACGCCTCTGCGTCCTCTGCCTCGTCTACGACGCAGCGCATAACATGGGCCACGCTGCTCCCCGCGGCGTAGGCAATATACGCGAGTGCGATGGTAAGCACGACGCGCGGTGGACCGGAGAGAATGACGCGCACGGGATCAGTCCTAGCTGCGGGCTGCGGGTCAAGGTCGAGTTGATTCGCCCTGGGGTGGTAGTACGGCAGGGCAAGGGCGAGAAAGTCGCGTGCGACGAGGATGTGACGTCCACAAAGGGGAACGACGGTGGCATTCTGTGCAGGGGCAGGAACGTAGAGGTCGAGAATCTGCAGCTGCCGCCCACGGGACGAGGTCGCTTGCGTGACTCGCTGCGAGTTGGGCGGATGTTCTGGGGACGCGGGGAGGATGCGAACAGCGTGGGTCCAGGACTCGGTGTGTGGCAACGCCGGAAGGACGGAGGCGTCAGCTGGCAGGGTGGACGACGAATGGAGATGGAGGTAGGGGATGAACTCTCGGATCGTGGTGTCCTGATCAGGGGATGGCAAATCCTCGAGCAGCTCCAGACACTGTGAAAACAACGGCGCATGAATTTCATGTCGCCGTGCCATGAACAAGCAGAATCACAGTCTATGGCCTGAAATGAACAGATCAAATACCTCGGGTACTTCAGACGTTAATTTGCGATTTTTACAGAGTCCGTACAATGTATCAAATCATGGCCTCTTCGGTGAAAATCAGGAACAATTCCGCTGAATTGGTGAAGCCGAAATCATGGGAGAAACACATGAAAATCAGGGAGCAAGATGGAAATGAACATTGATCGAGCCAGGGTCTTCTTCGATCAACCTATACCCCGTCTGGACGTCCCTTGACGACCGCGCTGTTGCACAGTGAGATATTTGCACGGAGAAGGACTTGGGAAAGTTGTGGGAAGGCCGGTGTGGAGCCATGCTGCGGATGAGGTCAGTGGTGTCACGTCTGTCACGGCGCTCCACTCCTTCCTCCCAACCCTCATGTCGCCTTCCCCCCCATTCTTCAATGTACCTCTCCTCCACTCTCTTCTCCCCAGGAGCCCCCTGTCGACAGTACTTCATTGCAATATCAACGTCTGGACCCTTTGATGCCCTTCCACTCTGCACATCATGAACCTCGGACGACAGCTTGAAGACAGCACAAGAAGCCGCTGTGGCTGTCTCGACTGAGTGTAGGGCTTGGTTCTTGGGACCCAGTGTTCCAATCACTGTTGACCTCAGGTGCGTCACGAGCTCATCCTGCTACGATCTGTTGACCGGATACGAACTTGATGTCCTCAAGCTTCTCGAGTCGATGGCGGGGCCAGAGCTCGCTTCTTTCAGGTATGTGCCCTTCTATGGCTTTTGTCCTTGAGCTTGATTCCCTCCCCATCTACGACGCCGCTACTGTGGCCTCCCACTGCTTGAGGTGTGTACTAGTGTACACCTTCGAGCCGCATTCTGATCTGACATCCAGCCGCAGGTTGATCTTTTCGAATCCGGTGATGCGTGTGTGGCTCTTGAGTCCCGGTGGTGGTGGAAGCAATAGCGGGCGGGCTGCTGGTAGCACTTCCTTGTATTAGCTACATTACTTTGAAATTCATATTCCTTTCATCCGAAATTCAGTCCCTCAGGAATAGTATTCATTAGGAAGCTGCATTGCTCAAATCAAACCCACTCAGTTCCCAGTCATTTTCATGTCATGGGAACATGAATTCGGTACATGAAAACGTCGAAAACGGACATGAATTGGTTATTCACATTTCATGGAGGAGGAGGTGATTTTCGACCACCCTCACGTGAGTTTCATGGCATCGGTGCATGATTTGGGGGTACCCGGGGTACATGAAAATCATGTCCCCCGGGTCTCACAGTGAGAGGCCCGATGGGCAAGGGAGGCGCCGAAGTCGAGAGGGCGCGATTAATCGAGGGCGGGAGGAAGGGCGGAGTGTTTCCTGCCGACGACAAGAGACTCGCTGGCAGTTTCGATTTGGTGGAGGACGGCTGGCGGTTGGTGCAGACTCGCAGCAGGGTGTTGCAGCGGTCTCTCAACGGCTGGCGGGATGGCATAGTGAAATGAAGGAATGTGGCAGTCGAGGTGGAATGTGAGAGAATGTGAACGAGCGCGGCTCGAGGGTGTGGACGGGACTTGCAGGCAGGCAAGACTGGAAGTCGTACTCAAAGAGCCGCAGTTTTATAGTGTTTCGGAGTTCAAAGCGCGACGGGTCCATTGTCCGGGAGACAAAGAAAGTGGGCGGGATTGTACGACAAAGCGGCCGAGCGGAGGATCGCCAGGGTTACTTCATGCTCTTTGAGGAGATGCATGTTGAGTTCTGAAAGAGCGAAATACAACAGATTACATTGATGCCCTCTTTGTTCCTTTGTTCGAGTCTATCTTTTGGCCATACATCTGCATATATTTTTCACGGCCGAACCAGGCATAATTGCTTTCAGAAAGAGTCCTGGCGGTCAGTACATACATCGGATAAGCACTAAAGCACGTGACCGTGTTTTTATGATCGGCCGATTCATCCGACCTGAAAGAAATGCCTTTGACTCGAAATTTCTGCCATGTCGAGGCTCGCTCGAGTAGTGGGTCGACTGCAGAATTTGCCCTCGATCGCGCTCCCGACAGACTATCCAAGGCCATCCGGTGCAAACAAATTAGTCGAGGCTGCTCACCTCGCCCAACTCGATGACCGCACCTCGACTGCCCTGCTCAAACTCGCTCTCCACAGCGATGAGAGTGCCCCCTCGGCATTCCATCTGCTGCTGGCCGCATTCACCGTCCTGTTGCATCGCTACACCGGTGACACCGACCTTGTCATTGGCTCATCATCACCGACTGCCCGCGACCCCTTGGTTCTCCGTCTATCCGTAGACCCGACAGAACCATTCTGGGACATCGTTAGACGCGTACAGGACGTCGAGAAGGAGGCCGAGTCCGATTCTGTTCCCTTTGAAGCCCTCACCAGGGAGCTCAACAAAAACAAGGACGAATCGCTCGCCGTCCCTGTTTTCCGCGTCCGCTTCTTCGATGAGACGGATGAACCGACGGAGAACTTTATTCGTTCCACCAGCTTGACTTCAGACCTCACCGTCTTTGTCACACGACCACTCGCCTCCACCCGAGCCTCGTTGGCGCCCCAGATATCGCTGCGGATACTCTACAACTCGCTGCTATTCGCCCCAGCCCGGATAGTTTCCATCATCGAACAGCTGTCCGTGCTGCTCCAGAAGGTCGCAGTGGCCCCCCTCTCGCCTGTCGGCTCAGTCCCACTATTAACGCCCTCGCAACGCGAAAAACTGCCCGATCCCGTCGGTGATCTCGATTGGTGCGGCTGGAAAGGCGCCATCACGGATGTCTTCTCCCGCAACGCCCGCGAGTTCCCCGATCGTCCTTGCGTCGTGCAGAGCGTCCCTGCGTCCTCGCTTTCTGATGTCCAGGAGAAGATTACCTTTTCGTACGGTGCCATCCGCCACGCCTCGAATATTCTTGCCCACCACCTCATCAAAGGCGGCGTGCAGCGCGAAGAAGTCGTCATGGTCTACGCACACCGTTCAGTCGACCTCGTCGTAGCTGTGATGGCCGTTCTCAAGGCGGGCGCTACCTTCTCCGTCATCGATCCTGCCTACCCGCCCTCGCGCCAGGTTTTGTATCTCGAAGTCGCGCAGCCGCGCGGCCTTGTGGTACTCAAAGGCGCAGGCAACATCAGCCCCACCGTGCGCGAGTTCCTCAGCACGGATCTTAAAATCCGTGTCGAGGTACCGGCAGTGGAGGTGCTTCCCACCGGGGAAATATTCGGCGGCATTCTCGAAGGCCAGGGTGGAGAGGACGTGTTGAAATCGCATGCCAACCTGGGGAGCACGGATCCAAACGTCACTCTTGGTCCAGATAGTATCGGGACGTTGTCTTTCACGACAGGGAGTACGGGCATTCCCAAAGGCGTCAAGGGCAGGCATTTCAGTTTGACGCATTTCTTCCCGTGGATGGGCGAGCGGTTCGGCTTGAGTGGGGATTCCAAGTTTACAATGCTCAGCGGTATCGCACATGACCCCATTCAGCGCGATAGTAAGTTATCCATTCTATAATTTGTTTTTTTCTGACAAAATTCTAGTGTTTACGCCCCTCTTCTTTGGTGCTCAACTACACGTCCCCACCGCGGATGATATTGGTATCCCCGGTCGCCTCGCAGAGTGGATGGCCTTATCCGGTGTGACCATAACGCACCTCACACCCGCTATGGGCCAACTCCTCTCCGCCCAAGCAACGGCCCAAATCCCAACCCTCGCCAACGCGTTCTTCGTTGGCGACGTGCTAACCAAACGCGACTGCCTGCGTCTCCAGGCGCTCGCCGCAAACGTTCGGATCATCAACATGTACGGAACGACCGAGACGCAGCGCGCTGTATCCTACTTTGCGATTCCCCCAGTGAGCGAGGACCCGACGTTCCTGGCTACGCAGAAGGATATCATGCCTGCGGGTTCAGGGATGATTGACGTACAGCTTCTTGTGGTGAATCGGAATGATAGGACTGTGCCTTGTGCCGTTGGCGAGGTGGGGGAGATTTACGTCCGGTCGGGGGGACTGGCGGAAGGGTACCTTGATTCTGCGGCGACCAAGGAAAAGTTTGTGGAGAATTGGTTCGCTTCTTCTGCCACGGCGGCGAGGAGGGATACGATTCGGCACCCGGCTGCGAATGGGCTACCTGGACCCGAGGCGCGGTATTGGAAGGGCGTGAGGGACCGGATGTATCGTTCCGGGGACCTGGGACGATATATGCCGGATGGGATGGTGGAGTGTACCGGCCGGGCGGACGACCAGGTCAAGATTCGTGGGTTCCGCATCGAGTTGGGGGAGATTGACACGCATTTGAGTCAACATGCGCTCGTGAGGGAGAATGTTACGCTGGTTAGGCGTGATAAGGATGAGGAGAAGATTCTTGTCAGCTATTTCGTGCCGCTGGATGGGCCGGCGTTGAACGATTATGCGAGTGAGGTCACGGATGGGGAGGAGGACAAGGGGTTGGTGCAGGGAATCAAGAAGTATCGCAGGTTAATCAAGGATATCCGCGAGCATTTGAAGAAGAAGCTGCCGAGTTATAGTGTGCCCTCACGTATGTCGTTTCTCTTTCACTTTTTCCTATTCTTATTTTTCTTTTTTGATAGTTTTCGTTCCTCTTCGCCGCATGCCGCTCAATCCCAACGGCAAGATCGACAAACCGGCGTTGCCGTTCCCTGACACCGCCCAAGCAGCAGCTAATACGTCTGGTTCCTCCGGGCGCAACACGACGGAGGATACCGTTCGCCAGATTTGGGCATCACTCCTCCCGAATCCACCCCCGACTATTCCGTCCGACGAGAGCTTCTTTGATCTCGGGGGGCACTCGATCCTCGCTACGCGGCTCATATTTGAGATTCGCAAGGCATTTGTGATTGACGCGCCGCTTGGGCTTGTATTTGACCGGCCGACTGTGGCGGGGCTCGTCGAGGCGATTGAGACGCTGAGGAATGCGGATTTGGGCTTGTCGTCTGCGCCTGCGCCTGTATCTGCTTCTGCAGCGAATACTCAGCCTGCTCAAAGTGCAGCAGCGCTCGAATACGGGGATGATCTCGAGCAGCTGCTTCCTCATCTGCAGGAATCCTACCCCGCGTTGCCGGTGGATTATGGTGTCAAACCGTTGACGATATTCCTAACTGGAGCGACGGGTTTCCTTGGGGCGTTTATACTCAAGGATCTGCTTGTGCGTGATACGAGGGTGGGGAAGGTGGTGTGTCTTGTCCGGGCAGAGGACGAGGAGAAGGGGATGGAGAGGCTCAGGGCGGGGGCGAAGGATCGGGGGTGCTGGGACGAGGAGTGGGTGAGCAGCGGGAGGGTGGAGGTTGTTGCGGGTGATTTGGCCGTCGAGTTCTTTGGCTTGGGTAAAGACAAGTGGGCAAAGGTCGCGGAGGAAGCGGATGCGGTTATTCATAACGGTGCTCTCGTGAGTCGATTTCCATTTTGTTGGAGCCATTTTTCGACGTTGGGCAGGTCCATTGGGTGTACCCATACGACAAGCTTCGCTCGGCGAACGTTCTGGCCACGCTGACCGCAATTGATTTCGCGTCGACGGGCAAGCAGAAGCACTTCGTGTTTGTTTCGTCGACGTCTGCGATCGATTCGGAGCATTATGTGCAGCTTTCGGATTCGTTGACCAGCGGACATTCCAAGTATCGGGGTGTACCGGAGAACGATAACCTCGAGGGCGCGAGGGGGAGTTTGAAGACTGGGTATGGGCAAACTAAGTGGGTATCGGAAAAGTTGTTGTCCGAGGCGGGTAAGCGGGGGCTGCGGGGGCATATTGTGAGGCCGGGCTATGTTGTTGGTGATTCTTCCACGGCTGGTGAGTTTGATTTCATCTTTCATCTTGCACGACATGCTTAAAACGAATGCAGTTACGAACACCGACGACTTTATCTGGCGGCTTGTCAAGGGATGCATTCAACTGGGTCTTGTGCCCGACATCAACAATACGATAAACATGGTACCCGTGGACCACGTCGCGCGGTGTACTACGCTCGCAGCCATCGCCCCTCTTCCTAGTGCTCCGCTCTCAGTGCTGCACATCACCGCGCGACCGCTGCCCACCTACAACGGCCTCCTCGGTCCCCTCGCGCAGTACGGTTTCAGCACGTCGCAGTGCGAGTACATCGTCTGGCGGCGTCGGCTCGAGCAGCATGTGATGGAGACGCAGGACAACGCGCTGTTCCCGCTACTGCACTTTGTGCTCGATGACCTGCCTACGAGCACCAAGTCACCGGAATTAGACGATGCGAATACGGTGGCGCTGCTTACCGCGCAGGGTGAGGCGCCGGATAGCACGGTCGGGGAGGAGTTGATGGGCAAGTACCTTGCGTGGCTGGTGCGTGCTGGGTTCCTTCCGGCGCCTACGGAAGCGGCTCCGAAAAAAGTGCTCCCTGATTTGGGAGAGGGTGTCGTCATCAAGGCTGCTGGGCGCAGTGGAAACTGAAATTTAGATTTCTTGGTTTGTAGTGTACGATAGTTACAAAAAACTGCTCAAAAGAGATCAGCGTAGCTCTCGCGTGAGGGTACGAAGAAGAGTGTACGTGTCTTTGTTGGTCACGAGTGGGTCACCGCGCGCTTTATCTTGCGCCGGGGCTGGGAGTCTACGACGGGCTTGATTAAGGTGGTATTCCGCCGCTCCTCCATGGCCTTCAGTGATTCAGTCCAGAGACGTAGGGTATATGTCTGGAGATCGCGGGAGTAGATGGCGATGGCAAGACTCGCGCCGTCGTCGTTGTCTTTGTCGACCTCGACCTCGTCTGGTGGGCGAGCCGCCTGGGTCATGGCTTCGGTGAAGGGAATCGGAAATGAAATTCGCGGAAGGACTCTTATAGCCCCGGGTGCGGCGCGGTTCAAGCAAAGCAACCGGAGCTTGTTCTGATTCATGTGTTCGCGGGACGCGTTATCCTCTCTCCCACTCCACAGCTGTAGCTGATAACATTAACCGCCGAAGAAAGATGATAATATCGCGCGCGACGAGGAAGTTTTGGTAGTTTGTGTTGCATAGCGTTCGGTAGCCTGTTTTGCGAGCGGTAGTCTGAGATCTCAGCAGCCATGGAAAGGTCACGGTGCCGGGGAGCAAGATGAAATATTACGGTGTTTTGTTTTTGATGGTAGATCTACTTTGGATCTTGGACTACTCCACCGTGTGCCTGGTTCGCTTCGCCAACTCCTCCGCTCCACTGTCCAGGGTCGTGTAGGAGTCGTGTACCGTCGCGCTACCGTCGCCTCACCAGTCGCCACTCTGGCGGACGATGACATCACTCGCGAGATGAACGTGGTATCTTGGGCCGCGGCTTTGAGGCATACCTCGGACGGTTCCTGTTCAAGTCTCTGTGACCGCAAGCTACCAGCAATGCCAATATTTTCAACAACAAATTTTCGCTACAGAACCCTCTCAACGAGTAGGAGACCCTCGCCATCCAATAGTTCTCGAATCGGATCGCAATATTCCTTGGTGTACGGCGCATGGATGCCTGGGGTGCTGAAAACGCCATCCAGGACCAACTGACACGCAATCCCACACGGCACACCGACGGTCCTCGCCATGGCGGAAGTGCCCCCGGGTGTACCGTACTCTTCGAGCGTCGCAACGATAGTTTCCTGAAGTAGCCATGGTCGGACTCGCGTGGAAATTCAAGAAAGGAAGAATCAAGTCCCACGCACCTGTTTGCCATCGGCCCACTCGACGCCGTATTTTTGCTCCATGAGGATCAGGTCGCGTTCGCCGGGTTGGTACTGCATGAGGGCCTCCAACCGCGCGCAGAGGGTGTCGAGAAGAGTGCCTCTACTCACGACGAGCTTCTCGCTGGAGAAGAGGCCCACCCACCGCATTGCTGCAAGGATACGCTCTTCCTCTGCAGTGGAGGGAAATGTGCATAGCTGGACGATTCGAGCTACCAATGCACTAGGAGGCTGGTATCAGCGAGAGGTCACTGCTGGACACTACCAACTCACCTTTCGTCACTCCCACTGGCTCCACAGGCACGCTGTGTCGCCTCTGCCCACGTCAGCCCATCCACGAGCCAGTCCTTCACATCCGTTGCGAGCCACCCGAGCTTGATTAGCGCAGCCATGAACGCGGGAAACCCCGCATAGCGGAGTGTGCCACGGACGACGGTATGTGCCTCGGGTATGCGGTAAAACTCGCGGAACGGGACCGAGTCGCGATTCGGGAACATTTCGAGGGCGTGTGGGAATCCAGAGATGGTCGTGGGCTGCGCGCGTGCCATGAGGTCTGCACCGGCGATTTCGACCACGGACCCAGAGGACAGGAAGGATGAAGAATTCAAGTGGGCTAATAAAACTCCGCGCGGGGACCAAGAGAATTTGTATTGGAGCGGATTCGTGGAGGCGCATTCTGGAGCTGGGAAGGCACCGCAGGAGAGGTGGAACTCTTTTACCTGCCAGGTGTCTCAGGAAGGAGCGGCAAAGGTGAGAGTATAGACCCACTTTACCGCCTTTAGCGTGCACCTCGTCGATGATTTTGACTGCATATAGGTGGTCGATCCCGGGGTCCAGCCCAGCCTCGTTCAGCACGACGATACCCGCGTCCCGAGCAGCAGTATCGAGGGCTTGTATTGCGGGGGAGATGTAGGAGGTCGTGACGACATGCGTCTTCCCCTTGATCGCAGCCTGTATGACGGTCGCGTGGTATATGTATGGAACGAGCGAGATGACCAGGTCGTGTGCGGCGACGGCTGCTTCGAGCTCAGTTGTATCTGCTGCTGCGACGTCCAGTACCAGGG
Source organism: Roridomyces roridus (assembly GCA_029378245.1). Classification (NCBI taxonomy): domain Eukaryota; kingdom Fungi; phylum Basidiomycota; class Agaricomycetes; order Agaricales; family Mycenaceae; genus Roridomyces; species Roridomyces roridus. The sequence continues at coordinate 2,882,657 of JARKIF010000006.1, forward strand.
GCGTGGCGCGTGGGATTGAAGAGCAGAAGGCGGAGGCGGAGGCCGAGGTGCGACAAGCTGGGTGAGAAGCGCGTCAGTTGGATAATACTAAGATGGGAAGACTTGGGCTTGCCGACGGTCAGGGTGTTGGAAGGGTTACGTGCAAGATATTCTGCACAGGGTCCCGCGACGAAGCCGCTTCCTAGGAGGAGAATTTTTGGCATGGTTAGAGTTACATGTCTCTCATTGGCGGCTTATAAGTTGAACCATCAAAATCGAGTCAGAAAAGGATTCCAAATGGGTTGCCGAAGGGAGCTCCGCTGCCTCCGCTGAGTGTCCTTCAGCTTGAGGTACAGGTTGACGACTCGCCCATGTTCACTTTTTTTTTGGCTACCTCTTGAGTTTCGGAGGCAATTGTTAAGGAACGGTTTACGCATTCAGGGCTGAACTTCTGCTCCGTACCCTGCAATTCCAGACCAAGAAGGCTTGACAGAAGAAGGTCCAGACTGAAAGAGACAGTGTCCGCCCTAAGCCTTAAGGCCTTAGAGGTCTTACAGCTAACTGCATAATTCTGGAGCACCCGAAAAAAAGGTTTCTAGGCCGTACATGACGTCGACCTTCCTAATGAGGTCCGCACTCCACAGTGTCGACCACTGGGGGTTGTGGGAGAGCTGTCAAACTGTGAGTGAAGTATTTTCGAGAGCGCTCCAGAATTATGCAGTTAGCTGTAAGCCTTAATAAGGCCTTAAGTTAAGCCTTAGCTTGGGCCGGTCCAGCAAGTTCAGGCCTTAAGCATCACGTGTCGAGTCTGATCCGGACCCGGCAGAGCTGATGATTGATCGGACCGGGCGGAGTTTGTTTGATGATGGCACAGAGGGAAGGCTGTTTGCAGTGGAGATTTACCTTGGCCATGGGGATGTCTGGGGAGAGTAAATCAAGGGTGGACAGTGCATAGTGAAGGTTTTTCCATAGGCCTTCAGGGTACAAATGAATTTCCTTTTTTGGTCTTAAGGCCTCAGCCCCAGACCTTAGCTTAAGGCCTCAACCTTAAGTTAAGCCTTAACTTCCCGGAGGGTCGATATTTAAGGCCTTAAGGCGAACACTGGAAAGAGACGGTCGATTGAAACCGAAAACGGAAATAGCATATGTCATTTTCTGGTGGCGGTGCACCCTCCCTCTCCGCACGACGACGACGACCGTCTGACGCTTCGCCCACCATGTCTGCAGCCAACCCTTCCAATTCAGCCAACTCAGCCAACTCAGCCAACCCGTCCGGTTCTGCCCCAGTCTCGGGTTCCAACGCGGCCTCGGGCTCCAACGTGGCCTCGGGCTCAAACGCGCCCTCGGGCAGCGCGGCACCAGGATCAAGCGCAGGGCCCAGCATCGCGCAGACAGACCCTGCTGGAGGCGTCACCATTACCCAGCCTCCTCAGACCGCCACCTCCTTCTACAAAATCGCCCCCAACAACCTCATGACCATTGCCTGGAACTTTACCTATGTCATCGCCACCCCGACCAGCCTCACTCTCAGCGCCGTCTGTGCCAACGGCAACACCTACGCTGTCGGTCCTGACTCCAATGGCCACCTCCCAGGGACAGCGACCTCGGTCGTATGGGACATTTACTCTTACCAGCAGGTGCGTTTCACCGCCAGCACTTTTTTTGGTGGAACGCGTGATTGATGACGGACGGACGTTAGGCCCATCTCCAAACCCCGTTGCCGCAAGCAACGTGTACGCTACATATGTGGGATGACCGTGGGCCCGACGCGACCGTTGCGCCTGGTCTGATGAGCCCCAATACTGCCCTCGCATTCGCCCTCTATACTCCCCAAGGGTACACGCCATTAGCAAGTGGTGAGTTTGATCGTTCTCTTTTTCGAAGCCGCTCCCGTGGCGACGAACTCGTCGGGGACGTTTTCTTCTCTTTCATCCTGACATGCGCATCATCGGCTGACTTGACTTGACTTCCAGGCTGGACCTGCACAGGCTGCAACGCCGGCACGCGGTCGATCGCCGCCCCATCCGCCTTTGCTGGCCTGTTCCTCACGCTTCTCGTCATGCTTGTTTCCGGCTTCCGTCTCCTCCGGAGCCACGCATGATTAGGGCATCGTTTCACGGGTTTACGCGGACTCGTCGTATACAGTTTGGTTTTGGTCAGGACACTCACGACGCACACGCACGCATCCACGCACCCACGCACGGACTACATACGTAGCTGGTAGTTTTCCATCCTTTTTTCTCGAGTAGTTACTTAGATGTTACTGTGTTAATTTTGGCGGACTCGATTTAGCCACAGGCTATTAGAAGAGCGGGTCGTCGGCTTGCGTCTGATGGTTTTGCGGGGTGTGTGGAGGAGAGCCTAGCGAGGAGCTCTGGACCTTGAAAAGAGTCGGCCGTCATCATTTATCATGATCTGCCATCATGATCGTGGCTTTCAGCTCAACATCCACTATGACAGTTCCTGCGTGTATCTTGCTTCGTCTAGTCTGGTACCAGTCCTCCATTTCTCCCTAATGCTCAAATCGTCAATGGTCTTCCGGGATCTTCTGCCAAAGGACGCTCTCTCATTCGAATTTCGGAGTCATTATTCGCCGATGCTAGCGCCAGTTCGTTCAAAGTTCATTCAAGTCTCGATACTTACGGCCGTGGACATGCATATGTATAGGACAAGATAGTTCACTGGGGTCTTTTTTTCTTGATAATCCGGGAGTGGCTGATTTCTCCACCCGCACTTCTGGGAACAACTACCCGACGTTGTGAGCACAAAGTTCCGGATGGATTGCAATACTACTCGAACCGACGGCTATGTATTCGAACTGCACGATTTCCTTCGTGCTCAGGTAACCGATGCTCGCTGTCCCTAACAGTACGTGTTTCTGCTCGTTCTCCTCCGCTGCTATGTCTGGCTCTTATAAGTTATAAGGCTCAAACCACCATATCTTTAGCACACGGGAGGCCTTAAAATTACTCAATTCCAGTCATAGTCTCACATCTCACCTGCCTGCATTCGTAGGCATACGTCTCTGCTTTCGACTAAAGGGAAGTTCCTACCTCGTTCATTCTCATGCATTTGACAAATGCGACGGATCTTCTAATATCTTGGGCGAAGTACTACGATGAATACATAGCCTCGTGATTCTCTACCTGCTGCTTCTCAACTGTGGTATTCGAAATCGAACCATGCGAGTGACTCCAGACCCCGCTCTTTCCTTTGAACGTACTTACATACAGATACTTGCCAACGAACAGTCAATCCCATGATCCCAATTGAAGCGGTCGGGACTTCGAAATTCCTGCAGTTTATTCCGAGAACTACTATGTAGTTAAGTAGGTCGAATGCGGAGTTGGGGATCTTGTCCGAGCGAGATGAGGACACGCAAGCGGCAATGTCACTGCTTGGCAGTCGTCTCAATTCTGTGGGTATTAAGGTTTGATTCGGTGTCCGAGTAGGTTGTAATGTTCAAACTGTACCTGTGAGAAGTACGCGGAATATACAGCAAGAATACTTGTACAACGGGATAAGCTAGTCCGAAAGCCAGCGAGGGCACAAGAAACAACTACAGGTACAAGATAGTATGTATGTACACCTACAAGAAATTAATCAATACTCGTCCCCGCTCCCCGAACGTTCGGGCGGCTGCCCCGCATCCCGCGCCTCCGAATCATCGTAGTAGGTTTCGGGATACCCTCTGTTGTCCGCTGCTTGCCCGTGCCCGGACATCGACATTAATGGTCGCAACAGCATGCTCCCGGGTGGTAGATGGGCTGGACTATTATTATTAACAGACGACGGCGGTGGTGGCCTGTCTATCTGCGCATGGTTGTCCAGGTACGTCGGGTACGCCGGTGTCAATGGGGTCGTCATGGGAGATTGGTGGTAGATCTCCCCTCCTCCTCCCCGTGAGGTGGATGGCGGCGACCAGATTGGGTGACGATAATCCAGTCCGCCGTAAGACTGCTGCTGCTGCTGGGTGTCCGACGGATACCGAAGAGGTTGGTGGCCATGATCTACACCGTAGGACCCACGAGAAAGCGGGTGCGAAAACGATCGGTGAGATGCACCGTGGTAGCCGAGGTCATCGCCATACAGACTCATACTGCGCCGAATCGGGCCAAGGCCAGGCGAGTCGTACTCCTTCTTGGCCTTGCGCCACTGTTTACGAAGTTCCTTGAATTCTGGCAGCAGAACGGAAATGAGCTCAAGGTTTGATTCGAAAAACTTGAAGTGAGGGCGCACCGTTGGGACTCCGCTTGGGACCGTGTTTTTGCATCTGAACATGGGCGTTCAAATGATTGAGCGTACCATACGCCTTGGTGCATTCCGGCCACGAGCAGTGGTACAACCGCTCAATCTCGTCGTACCGCCGTCGAGGTCGCTTGCGCACTGTATTCCCAGCAAGTGCAACGAAGGAATAATTCTTTTCTGTGGACGTGGATTCCTGAGAAGGCGCCGTGGACGAGGAAGACGTGGCTGTTCCCGGTGGCGAGGACCCATATGTGTTTTCCTCGCTCCGCAAGATGTACTGCGGCGAGTTGGAGATGGAAGGAAAGGATGGCTGGAATGGAGAGACATCGCCGAGCGAACGGGCGTCCTCCTGTCGCAGGGAGCCGAGACTGGCGACGCGGGGAAGAAAGGGCGATTCCGGGGAGCGAGAGGCTTCCACCTCGTAATCATTGTTGTTGTAGTTGTAGTGATTGTGTGCCCCCGCGACCTGAGGCATAGCCGCGTCAGAGATACGGCGCTGGTCTGTGGATATTCTAGGCAGCGCGCCATATGATCGTGGTTGGGTGTAAGGCGCGCTCTGGAAGCGATTTTGGGACTGGTGCGCGCTCATGGGAAGAGCTGCCGGGTCGTGGGCAGAAGATTCGCGCGTGGTGTATGGAAACGCATAGGGAGTTGCAGACCCGAAGGAAAAATGGGTCGGGGAGCGAGAGTCGCGTGGGCCGTATTCGTAGTTGGCCTCCCCAGGCGAGGGTGGGACTCGGAGGGCGTCGTCGTCCACGGTGACGGAAGAAGAATAGGATACGACCGAGTCGGCCGCGAAATGATTTACTATGTGGTGCAGCAGGCTGCGGGGAATGGATGGATCCTGGGCTGGGACCTCGTCGGAAAACAGGCTGGGGCGGGGCAGATGGACAGAGAGCATATCCTGGAGTGAAGGGCGTCGATTTGGCTGTATACAAGGTCATGATAGCTACAGGTCGGTTCAGCATTCAGATCTGAGATATCACGTCAGTCCCCTTCTGGTCTTCGGCTTCCAAACTCACTTCCAACACCGCTGCCTGACCCGCCATACCGCTGCGGTCGCACCTCATCTTCCGGCGTTTCGTCCAGACGCATCAGACGGCCCACCCCGCCCGACTCGCACGGCGGCGTCGGCCGCTTCCATCTGTTCCTCTCCAAATATGGCCATAAAGCCACCGTTTGGGAATATGCGGAGATGCAGACGTCGATGCCCCCCGACGAAGGAGAGGTGGCGACAGATCCGGACGGCTACGCTTCTCATCAACCAGTGGCTTCTGGAATGTGTGCGGGAGAACGAGCCAGTGCCGAATATTCAGAATGAATTCCAGACGAATAGGACTCGTTCGTGATTTCTACGTTGCGCGACCGAGAAGGCTCGGGGCGGAAGGGAACATCCGGAAGAGCTTATACCTATATCGTGTCTCGGGACCGCTGTTTGACCGCTGTTCATGCTATAGAGTACGTTGTTCGGTAAGAGGCCCAGACATCCGCTCTCCGAACAGATCTTGAGCTGGAGTAGGGGCTTCAGTGCCAAGTACTTGCAGCCTTTCCAAAGTTCAGTTTGGGACAAAGAGGTGAAAGCGGATCATGTGGCTGTACATTGCCATCACGGCGCCGCAAAACTTGTTCTAGCCTTCGAAGAGCGTCGGGACCGTCTCAACGTCATCGTCGTCGAAATCTTCAAGGAATCCGATCCGCCCCACTTTTCTGGAGCCGGCTTAATCGGTGCTCTCAACGGAGTGGTGAGCGTCTCCATTCCCTTGGCTCGCCGGACACGCTAAATATTTAAATTCAGGTCGCAGTTCCCCTGGACCACGGATAATTGCAATTACACGGAGTGAGTGTCGTTTTGGCGGCTACTTCGCATCGACGCGTGCTCAGTACTCATCGCGGCCAGCGTCGTCAGCGTCCGCAAAATCACCTGTTCTCTGATCAGTGGACTTTGACGTCAATGAGCGGATATTTACTACTTGCTCTTGGAGCGTTTCTTCCTTGCCTGATTTATCCATGATTTCCTCCCGTTTGATCAACTTCGACAGAAACTCCACGGACAAAGTCAGTCTTTATCGACTGCGCTGGTCTTACAATCCAGTCAAGCCATCGAGATTCAATTATTCAACCGCGGTCTCACTCTCTTCCCTCACACTATGAGCGTTTAATTTCCTATTTTCTTCGCACACGGGAGTTGCACGGGAGGGTAACTTTTCCACTCCAATTGTGGGACTCCATCTTTGATGTCAGACTCCGATTCTGGGTTCAACATTCGCAGGCCACGATTGAAGAAGCCGCCGGATGCCCGCACTGGGTAAAATCCAAAATATGTTTGCATCCGCTGATTGACTTCTACGCTTCTCGCCCGGGGTATTGGGCGGTGGGGCAGCTGAGTGGACGAGAGTCAGTGGAGCTGTTTTTATATTCGGGAACATAAAAAGGTGGTGTCCAGGATCCGGAGAGACGATTGACATGGCCCCCAACACTGGAATAACGAACACTATTGGCGCGATTCTTGCAGGGGCTTTTATCTGTATCGCGTGAGGGTCTACCAGTTCTTTCCACTCGAGTGTCGCTGATCAACTGGCAGACTTTCCGCCATTGTGGGGTTCCAGACCTTTCTCTACTTCCAGGTATTTCACAGCGATCAACTTCGGTACAAAATGACGGTTCGTCACTCGTTTCATTGGGCATACCTTTTAATGAATTGCCCAGGTTGCTTGGATCTGGTTTGTCCGTCTGTCTTCCCGTACGGGATGAATGTGTGAATACTTCTCCAGGGCCTTGGATACAGTCCATACCGTCCTTATTGGCACTATCGTTTGGCAGTTTGCCATTGCAAATTTTGGGAACTCTGCCATTACAAACACAATCTTCGCGTTCGTGAAGCTTGAACATGTCGTGATACTTCCCTGTACTGACCATTTCCCACAGAACCGTTCCGGTGAGGCCATTTCTGGGACCTGGAGCGACTATCATTCAACCCTTTAGGCCACGGTCGTGATAACCGGCCTGACTACACTCAGCGCAAACATGTGAGTGACTATGTCTGCTTCTCGACATGTTCTAACTTTTCGTTCACGCAGTTTTTACGGATGGAGACTGCACAAGCGTCAGTGAACTTGATTCATGTGGGGAATGTTCGACTTCAATCCTATTAGTGAGCAAGCGCAATTGGTGGATTAGTGGACCCATAGTGAGTGATCCAACCACAACCTTTCGCTGTTTTGATCACATTTGGCTCGTTGGCAGGCATGCTTGTCCCTCGCCCGCATGGGTACGTCAAACGTCCGTTTACGAATTTCTCTGACATGAACGGTCCAGCTTTGTCAATCGGTGCCTCTCAATTACACCTAACTTATGCAATGCTGAAGGTTCAATTATAGTCAACGCGATGGAAATGTAACATCTTCCTGACATCCTCTTCTCTGCATGCAGATGCTAATGAACATATAGGATAATCGAGAAGTCATTTTCCAATTTTTCAGCCAGAATCAAGGTTCGTTCTATTTCCAATCCAAGTCTCGCTGTACATCTAAGGAAATTACAGTCCTTGGTCACCGGAGCATTGATCATATCTGCGGTCACGGACCTTTTGGTCTCTGCTGCGCGTTACTATTACCTTCGACGCCTCAAGGAAGGGTACTTGATGTCCCAGGAAGTTCTAGACAGTATCGTGATCTTTACAGTGAACGATGGCGGGATAACTTGTAGGCAGCTTTCAGCATTTTTCGAGTGCTGTTCTGGACGTTCATTTACTCAGGCGCTGTTGCTCTCGCTACAACCGCATGCGTACGATTATCTTCAACGACATTGGGCAGTGGTTGATTTTTGCATGCCCTTACAGTGGCTCGTCATGCCTGGCAATTTCATCTGGCTCGCGAGTGCGTCTCATGTTCTTTTATCTGTACCAACTTTGACAGGATTTCCAGTCTACTTCACTTTGGTCAAATGTAAGAATCGTCTCCAAGTATCATCTCAATGACTGGAATTGCCCGGCAGTCTACTCGAATTCTGTTCTATCAACGTAAGTGGGACCCGCGCACATCTTCCTTTTCTCCTCATGCCCTTCTAGACTCAATCTCCGAAATTGGTACCGTCACCGACCGGTTCATGTCACTAATATCCCACTGAAGTCGCGCCTAACTTCGGGGCCGAGCACTGCGCATGTCCCATCCAATTCGACCGACGGCAAGAGGGTGGCAAGCATTGATGATGGGATTCCTTCGGTATATCTCTCAGCTCCAACGAGGACGTTGTCGCTCATCATCTCGATTCACAGAGGATGGAAGTGTTCATCGACCATCAGGTTGAATATGTTGGGGATCTTGGTCAGAATGGAAAGGATGAAGATGGACAATCTCATTCGTCTCAAAAGTCCGTGGATATTTCCTGAAGCGGTGGAAGGTTCCTGGCTGCAGTCCTTATGTTCAAAATTTACTGCTTTGTACATTATAATCTACCTTTGAAAATTATCGAGTCGCGAAAAGTTTAGGAAGGACACGAGGAGAAATACTAGATGAGATCGATCGCGATTCGCCAACTCAAGGGTTGTGGTTGAATTCGCCATTCAACCACAGCGGCGGTTCGCGAAACATGATATTGGTCTTGAATTCAAATTTTAAACGTTCCAAAAACCCCTCTGCTGTCCCCCCATGACAAAACACGTGACTTTTTCATTACCTAATCAGAAGGTTGCGTGTTCAACCCCGGCTGCAGCAACAGTTTTTAAACTGAACTTGTACAACTGAAGCCACCTGTCACGACAAGACTTGTTTCACGCGTCCAACAGCGGTAAGATGCTGCGGATTGGGTAGTGCGCTACTAAAGCTCGTAAAATGAACTGAATAAAAGTCTAGGAGAGGGTACAGAATACGACGACTAGCTACTGCTTTTATACTGTGAGGAATAGATCTACGATGCTACACTAATTGTCCTGGCTTCCGACATGCACTATTGTCCTGCACCGTTGTCGTCTCCTATTGTCATGTCTACACCGTGTTCATCATAGAAGCCTGTCATGATCTGACAGTTCACTGATCGAAAACTCCTTCCCTCATCCACGCTGTCGTTCATAAATATGAAACTGTCCCACGTCTTTAAATAATGTCTTCCTCGGCTTCTTCCTCAATCCGATCGAGACGGGGTTCCCATGACTTTAACGCTGTACGGCGCCAATGTATATCTGGTTTATTTGGCGTTGTCACGTGCGCAAATAGGTCAGCGCGTGACATTACCCCCTCTCTAGGATCGACGTCCTCGTCGATGTCGACAAACCAATTTTCATCGGGAATAAATAATTTCTTCTTTGAGTATTGTCGGGACTCCTCCTTTGGGACGAATCTTTTGCATTCGCCGTCCCAATATCCAGCCGGGAGTGTGGGTAGCGCCCTGACGTCAATGCTGTGTTCCCTGTTATATTTGTCCAACAGCTTCTTTGCATGTGTCAAGTTACGCGATGGTTCCCACGTCCTTTCTCCCATCGGATAATTCTTCCACTTTATTAAATATTGAAAACCGCGTCCCATCTTGCGGTGTTTCAGGATCTCCTCCACCTCGTATTCCTCCTCGCCGGATATGATTTTCGGCGGCGGTCGTTTCTCCCTTCGATTTTCGGGCGGTTCCGTATACGGTGTGAGAATCGCCTCGTTGAACACCGGATGTGACTTGTCCGTGCTCGGCAATTTCAACCTATAGGATGACGCTCCGACTTTCTCCAGGACCTCGTACGGCCCGAGCCTCCTATCTCCCAGCTTCTTCGAGGGTCTATCCGTCTGGATGTTCGTCGCCTCGATCCAGACCTTGTCTCCCTTTTTAAATACTGGCGCTGGTCGCCGTCGTAGGTTATATGATTTTTCCATTGTTTTCTGTGTTTTTTCTAATGCCGCGGTCGCCTCATTGCGGATCTTTTTCATTTTCTTGCCGAACTCGTGGGCAGCCTCGTTCCTCGTCTCCACGGCATTCTCGATCCCTTTCCAAGGGTGATAGCCGGTATTTAAATAAAATGGCGAGGCCTTCGTTGCCGAACTGGCCTTGTCGTTGTAACAGAACTCCGCTAGGGAGAGCCACTCGGCCCAGTCCGTTTGGTCATAATTGATAAATATGCGGAGATATTTCTCGATCTCCTGGTTCATCCGTTCCGTCTGCCCGTCGGTTATCGGATGGTGTGCCGTACTCGGGTTCATTTCCATCCCCAGGATCTTATTGAGCTCCCTCATAAAGCCTCCTACATATCTCGGATCCCGATCCGAGATGATCTTTCGGGGTACCCCATGATATCTAATCACACGGTCGCGTGTCAAACGCGCAACTCCTTCAGCCGTGATTTCCATGGTCGTGGGCTCCACGTGAATCATCTTGCTAAAAGTGTCCACCCAGACTTGAATCGCATTGTGACCGTTGCTAATTGGTAACGGTCCGATCAAGTCCATCGAAATGATCTGCCAGGGTCCTTCCGCAATCTTGTGCGGGTTCAGCTTGCCCTGCTTGTGCCGAAGAACTCGTGACCTCTGACACGCTTCGCACGACTTTACATACTCGGAAACGTTGTTGCCGAGCTTCGGCCACCAGTAATTTCGTTCAACGAGTTCCTGTGTCCGGTTCCCTCCGGGGTGTCCCACGATCGCCGGATCGTGATGGAGTCCAATAATTTTATTTCTAAGTTCCGTGTTATGCGGAACGTAAATAAGGCCATTGTAGTAAACAATGCCGTCCTCCTCCTCCCATCTAGGGAGCTTCTTTAGTAAGGCAGACCTCACGCTGCGGTCCCTCTTGCGTTCCGCTCGGATCTCTTCCAGGAGATCCTTCTCGACGCCTTCGAGCGTGATTTCCTGCACTCGGAAGTACTCGGGCTTAAGTAAGACAATTTCCTGGTTGTCTTCTTTTCCCTGGTCATGATCCGCCCTGCGGGATAACAAGTCGGCCTGCTTGTTCAAAGCTCCGGGCCGGTGCCGTAACGAGAAGTCGTACTGCGACAACTCGATGATCCATCGTGCCTGCCTACGATTGATCTTCTGTGGCTTTTTGAAGTATTGGAGGTTCTTGTGATCCGTCAGAACCTCGAACGTGTGCCTTGCACCGAGTAGGAACTGCCTCCACTCATCAAGAGCGAGCATAATTGCGAGCATCTCCTTGTCATAGATCTCGTAATTCCTCTCGGTGTCGCTCATGCCGTGAGACATGAAAGCAACAGGCCTCCATACTCCTTCTTGGAGCTGGCTGAGCACTGCTCCAACCGCTCTGTCCGACGCATCGGCCTCAAGCCGATATTCCCCGTCATCTGTTGGCAACGCCAAGATGACATCCTCCGTGATCCGTTCCTTCAATTGGCTGATCGCCTTCTCCTGTTCCGGTCCCCAGGACCACGCAACCTTCCCCGTCAACTTAGTGAGGGGCCTGGTGATGTCGGCAAAGCCGCGGACAAATTGCCGATAAAAGTTAACAAAGCCGAGGAACGCCTGCACTTGCTTGACGTTCTTCGGCACCGGCCACTCCATGATCCCTTTGATTTTCACCGGGTCCATCCGCATGGAGTTGTGGGAAATAATAACCCCGAGGTATTCGATCTCTCTCTTCTCGAATTCACACTTCTCGGGTTTCAAGAATAATTTATTCTTTTCTAACGTCTCCAGGACGCGTGACACAATCCGTCTATGCTCCTCCAGGGAGTCCGTGTAAATTAAAATGTCATCTAGGTATACAATCACGTGGCCCTCGTTGATGAGATCCCGAAGAATGTCGTTCATCATCGTTTGGAACGTGGCCGGTGAGTTGGTCAACCCAAAGAACATGACAAGCGGCTCGAACAATCCCCGATTGGTCCAAAAAGCCGCTTTCCACTCGTCTCCTTCCTTGATCCGTACATTGTTGTAACCCCAACGTATGTCAAGCTTGGAGAAGAATCGTGCTCCTCGGAGTTTGTTGACCAGCTCCGAGATTAGAGGCAACGGGTACTTGTTCTTCACCGTCATCTCGTTGAGCTTCCGGTAATCCTGTACCGGTCGAAGGGACCCGTCCTTCTTTTTAATAAAAAAGAACGCCGAAGCCATCGGCGACTTGGAAGGTCTGATCCGTCCACTCTTGAGATTCTCTTCAAGAAACTCGTTCAGCTTTTCTTGTTCGCTTAACGAGAGTGGATAGATCTTGCAATCAACAGCCTTTGATCCGGGCTTTAATTCGATCGCATGATCCCAAGGCCGCTTTTCCGGCAATGAGTCGAATGACTCTTTTGCGAAAACCTTGACGTGCTCCCGGTATTGCTCCGGGATCTTGTCTTCCGTCAATTTTTCCTTTTCTGCCAAAGCCTGTTCGGCCATCTGCTGTGCCTGCGTCGCCTTGCTTCGCAGCTCCACAACAGGCGCAAAGTCGACCAACAGGATCGACTCGCCTTCTTCCACCGCTTCCTCCCGTGTGACACCTTTTCTGGATTCCAGTCCGGTCATGCCACACTCAGCCGGACATCGGCTGAACTTCATGGTCTGGTCCCGCCAGTTGATCTCCGGGTTGTGTTTAAACAACCAGTCGTACCCAATAAACACACGTGCTTTGCCTAAGCCCGTGATCAGGAACTTTTGTCTTTCGACATGTGGGCCGATAGACATGATCATCTCTACGTAATGAGTGATCTTGCCTTTGGTGTTCTCGGTCCCGTCGGCATTCCTGGCCACAATCGGCATGTCGAGTTTTTTAAGCTCGAAGCCTTCGGCCTTGGCATAGTCCCTGTCCATGCACGTGGTGGTACACCCGTTGTCCAGCAACGTACGAATGGAACGTGTTTTCCCCGTGTCCAGTGCTTCCAGCTGGACTGCCACCAACATCTCGTGGTGGACACGTTGCCGTTGGAACTCACGCAGCTCCTGAGCTAGGCGTTGTTCCGTTTCTCCCATAGCACGGCGTGCTAGCCATTGGGCGGCCTCTTTCTTCTTGAGACCGAACGGCACCCGTGTGTGCTTAGGCGCTACCTCCTCTTTCGAGGATTGAGCCTCCGCGGCATCGCCGCCCTTTTTCTTCTCACTATTTTTCTCACTGGTTTGGGTTCCAGGGGCCTTTTTAAAAGCGCTCCAGCGCTTGTTCTCTGCATCCATGCGTTGATTCTTTAAGTTACGTTTCCGATTCTGATTCTCCAAGATACATATTTTTTTGGCTTTTGTACTTCGCCTACAAGAAATTCTTGTATACTACGTTGTAGGCTAGTTTTTTCTACATAATTTACAGGTACACTATTTTGCACATTGTTCGTGCTGTCCGTAACCGCCTCTAGCGGTGTAAACTGTCCATGGATTACAGATACGGGAGGGCACACCGGTTCGGCCTTGACTGGGCGCCCTATCAAAAACCCTTCTCTCGGAGTATGGTCGCGAGAGCCTGCAGGTCCTCCTGCGTATAGTCTTCGGTCTTGATCGACCGGATATTAAACTTCTTCTTGGGAGGCTCCGGGCACTCCCGCTTCATGTGGCCCTCCTTGCCACAGTTGTAACACTTGAACGCGGCCTGCCGCGTTCGGTCGACGTCCATCGGCGCCGGATTTCCGGGAGTGACCCGGGTGGCCAGATGGGGGGCTGTCCCCTGGGGCCTAGGCGGCGGCACCAGTGCCGTGGCCTTGGGGAATTTGGGCGGCGGCTACTGCTGCGCCGGCGTCCAAAACATTCCACCTCCCGCTCCCCAGCGAGAGTTGATGAGCTTCCCGCGCTCAATGATGCCGTTGATGGTCATCAACCGGCTCTTTAATCCCGGATAGGTTCCCGGGATCTCGACGCCACCAGCGTAGAGCTGTTTGCGTACCTGGTCCGAGACCAGGATTTCCAGTGCCTGACACAGGAACGTGTCATGCAGCACATTTCCGGGCGTGTAGCCCGCCTGCTCCGCGTTCAGCTCAAACGACTGGAGGAAGTCGGCCAGGGTGGACGTTCCCTGCCGAGTGTTCATCAGGCGCAACAGCGCCGTCTCCTTGACGTTCTGATCCGCGAACGTCGACTCCAACTCCGTCAAGAACTCCGCAAAGGAGGGACGGGGTTGATCAAGGCGAAAATGTTTCGCCTTCCAGTTGCGTGACCAGTTGGAGGCTGGGCACGCCGTACTCTTCTCGTCGCCCAGCAACGAGAGCACGAAAAAGATACGTCTATGATCCGTACCGAAATCGTGTTCATAGGCCATGAGGTAAGTCATGACACTATCAATCCAAGTTTCCCACTTGGACTTGTCATTGCCGTCAAACGGCGGGGGAAGCCGGGCCAGCGTCATTCTTGCCGGTGCCGGGCGTGGGGGGAGGGCCTGAAGTAACTCAGTCAGGCCAGGCTGGGCGGGGGGTTGTGAGTCGGGTCGTGTGGGAAGGGGGCGAGGGGGAGAGCGGGTAGGAGGGCGGGAGGGGTAGATTTGTTGGGGAGGGTACGAGTAACCAGCCTGAGGCTGGTCATAGGGGATGGGGCTGCTGTGATGGGACATGGCAGGTGCGGCGGTATGGAAGGTGTGGTGGGTGGTGGCGGAAGCGGCCAAGAGTTGGTCCGCTACGGAGCGAGCTTCACGGCTAGAGGTGCCGGAAGAGGAGGAAGAGGGTGCGCGAAACGCCGTCGCGATTTGGGTAGGAGCGGCACGAAGCCGGTGGTGAATTTCTCGGTCGTAACGCTTGCCGACAGAACAAACCCGGGCCTTCTACAACACACCCGGTATTTGCGTGAGGGTACTCTCCGAAGATTGCCACCCGAACACCAACGTCTGCTATTGTGCGGGGACGGACTCAACGTTTCCCGTAGCACAGCGACTGTCTGCCAAAATAGTTCGACAACGAGATGGGCGCTTATTTAACGTCGCGATTTAACGACGTGACGCTTGAGGTATGAATGGATCTTCAATTACGAGAGACCAAGTAGTGGGGGAGGGACGCTGAGGCGTATGGAAAGGATATGTCGGGGGGAGGTATGAGCGGTATGAGGGTAGACTTTTATTATGTCACGACAAGACTTGTTTCACGCGTCCAACAGCGGTAAGATGCTGCGGATTGGGTAGTGCGCTACTAAAGCTCGTAAAATGAACTGAATAAAAGTCTAGGAGAGGGTACAGAATACGACGACTAGCTACTGCTTTTATACTGTGAGGAATAGATCTACGATGCTACACTAATTGTCCTGGCTTCCGACATGCACTATTGTCCTGCACCGTTGTCGTCTCCTATTGTCATGTCTACACCGTGTTCATCATAGAAGCCTGTCATGATCTGACAGTTCACTGATCGAAAACTCCTTCCCTCATCCACGCTGTCGTTCATAAATATGAAACTGTCCCACGTCTTTAAATAATGTCTTCCTCGGCTTCTTCCTCAATCCGATCGAGACGGGGTTCCCATGACTTTAACGCTGTACGGCGCCAATGTATATCTGGTTTATTTGGCGTTGTCACGTGCGCAAATAGGTCAGCGCGTGACACCACCTGGCCTAACCTGACAGGTGTTCACTGCTGACACTGTTTCTAACTGCTACTCACTGCTGATACTGATCCTAACTGCCCATTCACTGTGGATTAGTGTTGCCGCGGCTCGGCTTCGGCTAGCCGTGTGAGCCAAGCCAAAAATAAGCCAGCCATCGCCAGCTGTCAGCAAGCCGCTTAGCCGCGGCTTGGCAGGATTTTGGAGATTGCCCGATTGGAGGATTTTGGTACGGCCCAGTGAGCTCAAAATGACTTCATTAGCTCTGGAAAATACATGCCACACTAATTGCTTTCTGTCTTGAGTGCTGGGGCGTTTGGAATACCAATTTTAACGAGACCGTGACGGATGTGACCGAAAACTCACGCTTGACACTGATGACAGCGGTGGCAACGCCTTGACAACGGCCACGACCACAGTTCAAGTCGTTCGTGCATGGGGAGGGTCTATGTGGATATCCAGGTGTTCATTTGGGCTTCATTGTCTCTAAACCGGAAGATATGTGCTTTTGAGCCGGAGCCGTGGCTGAGCCGCAAGCCGAGCCACAGCTTACGGCTTGACACGGCTTACCGAGCCGAGCCAGCCGGAGCCGAGCCACGGCAACACTACTGTGGATTCTGAGTTCTTCATTCACAGCCGAGGCCGCGTGGGGGGAACAGGGATGTAGAGTACACACACAGTCTGTTAGGTGTCGGATCCGAGTGAAGAACGTAGCAGGGATAAAATCGCCCGGAGAAGATTTGGACCGGAGTTCCGGTTAAATGTCGAAAGAACCGGAGGAAGGGAAAGTTGAACCGGAGTTCCGGGGCGATTGTCGGAGGAATGGTGACACCACTAAGGTCAAGGGTGACCGTCTGCCCAGCAATGTGAGATGAGGACCGGACTGGACCGGAGTTCCGGATGAGGAATCCGATCGGAGAGAGGAGGGGCTCGGATAGACCAAGGTGGAATGCACCAAGAACGTCGATAATCAAACTGAAGTACCGAGTACAAAAGGAAAGTCTTATATACTAAGTGTGAGAGATATTTGTCAAGACACTAAAATAGACTTGAGAACGGACATAACCGGCTAAGTGGATATAAGGTGATTAAGTCCGCACGGAGTGATCAAGTGGATGTCAATCCAGAGCATGTCAGATGAATATCCTGTCAAGGTTCCTTTTTCATGTGAATAACCAAAATACCCGGTGTAGTCCGAGAAGCAGGACTCGGCCTGACAGATGGGATGGATCCGGAGTTGGGTCAAAGGAACCGGAACTCCGGTCAAAGAAACTACGGTTAAAGGAACCGGAGTCCGGAGTTTGGATGAAGTTGGAACGGGACGTAACACAGTCCTAAACTAACCTAACCTAACCTGTGTCTAACTGCCAATTCACGGCGGGATCTGAGTTCTTCAACCAAAAAAAAGAAAAAAGAAATGGCAACCAAAAGGGTTGACCTCACAGGGTGATAGCTGGCAAGACATTCAATAATCTTTGAGTACTACCACTGAGCCAGAGTGGCAATTGAAACAGGTGTCACCGTGGCGACCATGACGGCACTATAGCCGTTAAGCGAGCAGAATTGCCATTTAAGGCAATGTCATTGGGGGGGACACGTGCGCCAGCTACGTTCCAAGCTTGGCAGCCAAGATCCAAACGGAGAGACCTATGAAGGCCCTTGGTGGACAAAAGGTGTTTTCTTGTTGCCACCACCATCATTTCCGTGACATCTTCGAAGATCTTGCAAGATTTGGCAAGACTTTCCAGTTTGTTCAAGATCTTGGAAGATATTGGATGATTGTTGACTTGCCCTGGCATTATTTGACTATCATCTTGCAAGATCTTGTGAATTTTCCTCCCTTCAAGACCTTGAAAGTTTGTGCAAGTTCCGCTCATTCATTTTGAGGCCACTGATTTGCAGCGAATGTTCAAAGATTTTGAAGGATTGAAAGTCAAAATATGGCACATCAAGTCTAATAGGGATGCAAGATCTCACCAGAGTTGGTGGTGCTGTGGTGACCGAGTTCAAGCCATTACTGTGGTCAATCATTTTATGTTGGAGGGCACAAAAGTGGGATCTATCAGTTTCCTGGCGGTTCGGCTGCCCGCGGATCAACAGCCTGAGTGGGTGGCAATCATAAAATCAGTGATTGCCATGTGGGATTTGCTCCGACACTTGCGCCCTTTAAACTTCCAAGATCTTGTGACACACCAGAGAATTTGTGATTCCAGTGTCAATTTTTTATCTTTTCCCATTTGTTGTCTGACTTGCTAGTTTTTGCACAATGTGGTATTTCAAGCAGGGTTCAGATGACTTCAGTCAATGTCTTCAGTCTACTCTAACTCCAAGAAAATTGGCTTACACTTGGCTATGGTGAAATAGACTATAACCCGTAAATTCAAAGAGAAAAAGTGTCCGAGCAAAGACCTACTGGAGAGCCAGACAAAATTATTGGGCATGGCAACCCACTACGAAGAAGTGAGAATCACCGCAGTAGAAGATGGGCCAGGGGGATCGTACACATGCGGCCGCGGCAATGGCTACGGCACCTGAGACGCGAAAAGGTCAGCGAAGGTTACTTGGACGAATTCAACACTTGCAAGTTGCACATCCATCGTTTATGGTGAAGATCACGATACCGTCTAGGACCTTTTGAGAGCTATTGAAATTCAAATCAGCCGTGGGGTTATGTCAAAAGGAGAATACTTACATGAGATAACCCTCTTTGAGGTCCCGCAGGTAGTAGTACTGTACTATTTCAACCGCATCTTCGGTCACGCGTCACAGCGACGGCCGAAATGAAGGTTGAAAATAGGTGTCCCGTGTCACAGGCCTCTCCTCCTGCCCCAAAAGGCAATGATACCATCAAAAATTCCGGGCCGCCTTCGGCGGCCTTCCTTATATGGTAATTCGAATGTTGAAAAAGTGAAGGATGAAGGTCACAGGTCACAAGGGCCGAAGATCCGGTTGAAATAGTACAGTAGCGGGCAGCAGAGACCACGAGATCGGTGATTGCGGAGAAGATCAAGGCGGTTGTGACCAATGGCTGCAGTGATTATCTTGAGATCGCTTGGTTCAACTTCGTTGAGTGCAGACCTTGAACCTGACTGCAAAGCCAGAGAAAGATTTTTCGATTATCCTAAGTGGTAGGTTAACACCTCGTAACCGAAAGGATCATGGAAACAAACATCAGAGGTGCGTTTGCTAAATGTGGGCATTCAGTAGCCGGGAAACAGTGAGCTATGTGCCGAGATGAATACCCATCAAGAGGCCTAGAAAGAGTCCAGTTCGGAACCAAGTTTGGAAGCACAACGAGTTGACGCACCCAGACGACTGATGGACAAGAAGGCCTGCGAGCAAAGGTGAATTCTGGACCAAGGCTGAGAGTTTCGCGTACAATGGGCCCGCTGATCCACCAGTTTTGCTTGCTCACTGTCGTTATAGCAGTGTTCAAAAAACAAAGACGGATGGCAAATCTCGAGCACCGACGTTTGTGCAACCTCCAGCCATAAAACCTATAGTCTAATTAGAGAGCACGCGTTGGAAGCACCTGGCCACTGTTACTGACAAATTCGCAGTAATGGTGATGAGCCCCGTTACAATTATCATGGACTGAGGGTGGCATACCTCGCACACACTCGACTTGCACAATCTGATGAACTTACCGGGATGCTCCTGTTTATTCCTACGATCAGAATCTAGAAAAAAGAATTCCAAGGGCGGCACGAACGGAATGATTGTGTCTGTAATGTCGGAATCTCCAAAGTGAGTGATGGTGAACTCCCAAATGCTGACGGCGATGAGGACGGTGTGGACAGTGTCCATTATCCTGAAGTATGCTCCGAGAAAATTCATTTTGAACACGAGAACGGAAGTACCAGCCAGATCCACGCAACCTGGTATATATATCGGAACTTTCGAACAACTAGCAGTGAGACGACGAACCGTGACTTTGTATCGGAGCTGATCGGCAGGGAAAAGCTGGAAGTAGAGAAACGATTGGAAGCCGACAATTGCAGAAAGCCTGCTCGTCATGAGTTATTTTTCAGTCATGACGATTGAACGCTCGCGCGACGCTGAGCAAACACCCCACGAGAGCCACACCTATGGTGGTCTTCACATCGACTTGGGAGGACATGATGAAAGGGATGGAGTGAAAACTCCCCAGAACCGCTGTTTTATGCAGAGCATCGCCAACATCGTGGAGAGTTCATCGCGGGTTAATATCAAGTTGACCTGATCATAGAGTTGGGTGAGTCTGCTGCGGTCGTGCGCGTGAGGACGGGAGATGGACCGACCGAAAAATGGGATCCAAGAACCAGGAACAGGAATCTGAGTGGCTAGAATGAATCAAGACGAAAGACACGATATAAAAAGGGAGAACAAAGCGGGCAACAGCTATTGAAGATCATCACCCACGGCACAAATATCATCTAGGCACTTTCTGCGTACTTGAGGAAGGTCCGGGTAAGCAGGGGTGAAATTCTTTTTGGGACAACGGTTCAGTGGAGCCTGCACGAGTTTGCTTCGGAAATTCACGCGTACGGTACTCCTCATTGAAGCTGAGCGATTTATTACGCAAAACGGACGAGTGTGAAAGTGGCCAAGGCTGTGGTTCAGGCTGTCAGCCGAGAAGGGACGACCAGATGGCAGGCGTCTTGTGAAAGTCCGAGTTGGTCGACAACAGATCGAGATGGCCAGGCAGAAAGATGAAGAAAAGGGGCATGACTCTTGCACCCCGGTTCTCACACCGGCGCCGGAAGGAAAGGAAAGGATACCGAGCCGAGATAAATTGTCACAGGAGGGCGAGGGGTTTGTGTTGCCGGCGGTGAGGTGGTACATGATGGTAAAAGCCAGGCTTCGTTTGTGCTTGTGTGGCAACAACTTGCCTTCAACCACCACAACTCAACTCAACCACCACGGAGTTGACCCCGATCTCTGCAGTTCCGCGGATCTTTGCCACTTCCTTTGCGAGTTATTTCTTCCCTAGTTTCCTCTGTCACCAGACTCACCACCCGGACCACATCCGAGTCGCGTTCAAAAATTGGAAGCCGCGGAGACCAAATTAACTCGAGACCCTTTCCTTTGGTCGAAAACGGCACACGCTGTCCTTTCCGCCCTTTAAACGCCCAGAGCACCGCCCGACGCGACACAACGCCACACCACCACCACCATGTTCTCTGGCTCCCAGATCACCCTCGTAGACCCAGCTCCTCGGATATTCCTTACATTTTCACGCAACAGTATGCTTTCTACTACAATTCGACGGCAGCCTCAGGGGAATCTCGTGTACTTGGTCACGACTAACATGCACGCCACGACGACAGAGGTGCGGGATGCGGACACGGAACGGCCCGTCGCACGCATTGTGCGAAAGGACTTTCTGCCGGACACCGTCAGCTTTTCGGGTGGTAAAACGGTACGGATGAACAAATGGCTGAAGCGCGCTGAACTGCCGGACGAGATGTCGGTATCCTTTCCTCGTGTTCTGTTGGTCTCGGGTTGACTAAATTCCAATCAGCCCTTCCTCCATCCTCGAGATTGATATGGGCCAGTGTGTGCTCCGTGCACACCCTCAGTATCGTCTCGCAGTGGGTTCACTCTCATCTTTCCTTCCGAGTACTTATAAACTCACATCGACAGTTGTATTCACCTGGCATGGACAACATCCTGGCTCACTGGGAGCCCAACACGCATCCACCAACGCTCATCCTATCTCCCACAGTCGAAAGCTCCCAATCCCAAATTCTCACGGCATTCCTCTACCTCGAACAAATGATGAGGATAAAGGAGAAGAACGCAACGACCAGAGCTAGCGTGTATCCGGGCACAAAGTCGCAATGCGTGACTACTACATAGGTGCCAACTGGTAGAGAGAGTTGAGCACTGTACGACATACTTGTTCATGGAATTCATACGGATCTTTTGACTTTACACCCATCCACAAACGCTCATCCTATGAAAAACGCAACGGCCAGAGCTAGCGTGTATCCCGGGACAAAGTCGCAATGCGTGACTACTACATAGGGTGCCAATTGGGTAATGGAGAGTTCAAGAGGTGTACGACACGATCATAAAATTCATACGGATCTTTTTGACTTTCGGGGAACACGAACACGAATGGGCGCCCCGCTCTTCTCGGTCAGCGATGATACCGGAGACACCATCTGTGGGCGCACATGGTTATCCGGAATTCATGCGGAACCCAACAATTCAGCGGTTAACTCAGTGTCTCATGTCCTCATGTCCGGTCTCCTCGCCGAGTGTGAGTACATAGGTGTGAGTGCAAAAAAAAAAGCGGCAAGACATGCATTGCAGAGATTGATTGTATATGTGCAGACTGAGTCAAAGTGTATGTACGAAAAGAAAGAATAACAAAAAAAACGAAAGCCGATTCCAAAATAACTCTACAATATTTAGTGGTACACAATGGGTTGTGAGGAGAGGAGAGGAGGAAGGAACGCTAGCGCGTTGGATCGTACAGGTAGTTGCGCAGACCTTTACCTCCACTGCCGCCGCCGCCAACCCGCATCGGTCGCCCCTGCTGGCCCGCCTCGTCCGATCCACCACTGGAAGACGTACTGGCGCGTTCATACCGCTCAGGGTATGCCCTCAGCACAAGCCCTTCCATGCTCGAATTCATTGACTTGTCCGCAGCGTTGTGGTTCCCACGCAGCAGACTGAACGAGCTGCTCTTCCGCATCGACCGGTCCCTTGACTTGTCCTTGTCCTTGTTCTTGTCCCGTCTGAGCAACTTGAGCGTGTCCTTCCTAGTAGGCAATGCGAGCGGCAACGAACTCTTGCTCGTATTCGGCGAGGTTCGATACCCATACCCACCTAGTTCAGTGGACCCATGCCCCGACTGACTCGCACTCGGACTCCCCGTCGACAAGCTCGCATACGAATCGCTCGCACCGAGCATCGGCGGCGGTATCGACGCGGGCAGCCGCGTCTCCCCCGCTCTATAAACCCGCATCTCAGTCTGACTCGACCCAGCCTTGGCCATCTGCTCCATCTTCCACATCTCACTAGGCGCCATAGCCTCCCTATATCCATCACTGCTATCCGCCGACCGTGACCTCGAGCGGCGCCGATTAAGCCCTGCAGCAGAGGCAAGCGGTACAGGCGGCGGCGCCGCACGCGTGTTCCTCCTCCGCCTGCGCGACCTGACAGACCGCGCACGAGAAAAGGTACTCTTGGCGTCAAAGCTCGGCGTACCGCTATCCATCGACGCCCCATCCGGAATCGGCTTCTCATCCTCGCTATCTTCGTCGCTAGAGTCGGATAGAATCATATCCGCGTCCACACTGGTCCGTCTCGCGTAGCGCATAGGACTGGGTGAACGGTCCCGCTGCGGTTCCGGAGCAGGAGCAGTAAACGTCTGATCGTTCCCAACGTCCATATCGTCGTATAAATCCAACTCATCATCGTCAAACTCGTCGTCCAAATCCGGATCACCCGAAGTCGCAAAGACGGGCGGCGAAAGTGAAACGCCATTCATCTCCTCGCCTTGGACCTCACCCTCCAGCGCAGAAAGCCAAGGGTTGTTGCCGTTTTCATCTCTAGCAGAATCCGGATTCGCACCGTCGTCTTCGTCGAGAGGGTGCGAGTGAATCGGCGGTGTCAAAGGCCCAGGTACCACGCCCACGTCGACGTCAATAGGCGACGTAAATTGCGCCCGTCGGCGATCGCGCCTAGTAGTCTCAAACTCCTTCTCCATGTCAGACCCGTGCCAATCACGTGAAGATGCGGGCGTCGTTGCAGCCGTAGCAGGACTCTCCTCAGACCACCCAGAACCAGAACCCGAGCCAGATCCGTCATCCCACCGATGCCAGGCACTGGAAGCGGGCGTCGAATTCGCCGTTGACGCACTACTAGCCAGCGGGCTTGTCGTATACCCCGGATGCCCGCCATGAAGACCAGCACTGGCTGGGCTCCCACGCTGCGCTCGCAACACCGCACCCATGGTCAACGGTGGCGGTGGAACCGGCGACGGCGTAGGGCTACCGCTGCTTCCAGCACTGCTGGGACTACTGCCAGGACTGACAGTCCCACGGGCTGCCACTCTCGCGGCAGCCGTTCGTATTGTTACGAGAGGAGGGGGTGGTGGCGGCGGGACAAATGGAGTTGCCGGTGCCAGCGTAGTAGCGGAGCGAGAGCCTTCGCCATATGGTAATAGTGGAGGAGTTGGAGGAGGTACGAGGGGTCCAGAAAGGGAGGCAGCGCGCCCGTGAGTTGGACGCGCGGTCACGAGAGGAGGCGGTGGCGGCGGTTTATTCGTATTGACTGGCGTAGAGCTGGAAGGAGAGCGGGAATGTGTGAGGGTCCGAGGTGATGGAGGTGCTGTAGATATATTAGCAAGTGTGCATGGTATAGAGGCGATTCACTCACCTCCACCTGCACCAACCCCCGGAGGCAAACTCGATTTGCGCTTGGCTATATTCGCCACTCCCAAAACTGCTCCACTCGGTGCCGGCGAAACATTAAAAGTCGTACCAGCAGCAGGCGTGTTGGGTGCGCTGCCCTTCTTCTTGGCGCCACCACTATTTTCCCTCTGTATTGATGGCCTGCGTGAGAGCTGCTGGCCAGCAGTAATACGCTGCTGCTCCGCGGAAGCTTGCTTCCTGATCGTCCGTTCCCGCTCCTGCATTGCTTCAGAGCTCATCTTGCGCGAGAGAGTCGAGGGGAGGAGGTCTGCAGAGGGTTTACGTGACAAGGAAGGGGAAGCTTTGCGCGATATGTGGCCTGTGACGACGCCTCGAGAATGCGAGTCGGTGGCGGGGCGCGGTGCCCAGACACCCGAGACGCCGTCAAAGGGGAGAGTAGGACTTGGTCCGGCGTTTGGGCGCGTTGTCGTGGGGGCGACGAATCTACATTACATTGGGTTTCATCAGTATGCAGTGGGAGAAAAGCATGCAGACACGCACGAGGAAGAAGCCGATGCGCTCGGATTCGCCACGCGAAAGGCAGCATCTGGGGTGCGCTGCCTCGTCCTACTGTCCTTGCGAGGTGATTTCTGTGACTTTCGCGAAGGGCCCGCTTGGCTTGATGAGCTTGCCACGGGCCTCGAGGACGACGATGAACCAGCTACCGGCGGCGGCAAGGGTGGAAGAGGCCTGCCAGTCAAGGGAGAGATGGCAGAGGCTGGCCCGGACAGATCTGGACTTGGACCAGGGATAGCGAGTGCAGATATGCTCGCACGGCGTTTGCCCTTGTCGCTGACGGGAGGGCTGACTGGGCCTGCATTTGGGCGACGGGTGAAAGTGGTGCTGCCCACGTTGATTGTGTCTAGTGGTGGCGGCACGGGGAGTGGGCGTGCAGGGGTAGCAGACGGGATGGCGGGTGATGACGATGACGAGGAGCCAGATATGGGCAGGTTACGGGTCGCAGAATGGGCTCGTCTGGTCGTAGACGAGGGTGGCACGTAGGGCTCGCGTGGAGGGCCCAGGTTGCCGTGGTGCACTACAGTCCAGCCCGCTGTAGTCGTTGTGGGATAGACGAGAGGACCGACGGCGGCGGCAGCCATGTAGTCTTGTGGGCGGTAAGCCAAGGCTGGATGGGTGCCTGGCTTGTTCTGCGGAATATTTTTTGGTTCGACGGACATGGCCATCGAGAGAGAGAAAAGGCAGAAACAGAATCGCTGTTGACAGCCCGCCGCGGTTTCATGTCGAAATCCCCATAAAGTCAAACACTCGACATTGATGCGTTTGGTCGGTCCTCTCTCTCCCCGTACATACGACCAAGATGCCTACTCTACGCTTGCTCTCAGGCCTTGTTTCATCTGTCCCTTAGAGCGCGCATGTCCTCTGTTACCTCCGTCCATCATCACTGATAGCGTTGGCTGCTAGCTTGCTTCCCTATTCGTCTTCGCAACTGCGCAGTTCCAGCGAGCCCAGAGACCCCACCTAATACCCAACCCAATCACTGATATCGCTCTTCTTCGTCTTGAATCAATCTTGGGATGATCTCCCTGACTGCCATCGCTCAACGCACATGTAGGATATACATGCATGCCCTCAATGCCCGGTCCAAATTGAGTCCCGCACCATCGCTACATGCATCCCTACACTGCTTTGACTCCACCTCCCGCGATGTCCCTGAATTGCCCTGGAAATGCCAGGATCAGCACAAGCAAGTATTCCACCTTTCGCCGATCGGAGCTGTTGCATTCTTCCGTAACCCAACGATGGCATGAATGAAAGATTGTGGCGCGCGCCTAGCTTTACGGTCCGGCGCGATATATAATATGACTCGCCGGGAAATTCACAACCTGAGTGGATAATCGCCTGAATCACGATAGCGACGCGGTCATTGCAATTTACCCCGGCCCCCCCGCTCCAGTGGCCGTGAATTTCAAACAGGGTCGGCAGGCGATATTACTCCACTCGTGCTCTTTTGTGGTCTGCTGCACTCTAGTCTCTCATAAGCATTCATGGCTCTCGACCAGTCTGGATCATGAATATGGCGCCCGCAAAGTATCCCTTGCACTTGACACCATAGCCGAGGCTGAACTTGATTCTTGCGCGAGTCCTCAAGAAGCTGTTCAATGTTTACTTTTTCGTTCGACTTTCCTGGGTGCAAAACTATGGCTACCACTGACAGTGGCGAACTGTCCACACAACTCAGAGCTCTCAGGACCTCAATGAACGGAACACATGGCGCATACATATCTCAAATTGAGGAAATTGAATACTTCCGATTCTTGAGCGCATCAACCTTACCAGAACCTTACCCACGAGACTCTGAGGGCGGGCGCTGATTCGGCTGCAGAGATTGAATTGCTTGCTTACTGCCGAGTAGGTACTTGCCGACGCGAGAAGTTAGAACACATTTTGATATCTACGCGAACCCCGCCCGAGAAGTCAACCCAACGCATAGATCATCACATTTCGTCCCATGACCATCCGTCGGTCGTTCGCGTTCGCCAAGGTCCGCCCAACCGTTATCATTTTGTCAGATTCCGTCGTAGCAAGGACCTCAGCTGATCCTGGTTGGATCCTGGGGTACAGACCGTCTGTCGTACATCAGATCCGTACACTGTTCACTCTGTCAGTGTCAATCAGTAGATGCCAAAAGATGTTGGAATGGCGCGCCGCCCCGGGCACTCACCTCAAACCCGCAACCCGCGCTTCCGAGTGAAAGCGGCCTTCCGGCGGTGTCACGAGCGAGTGCCAAGATCTAGAGTATACTATGTCTGCCCGCCTTTTGCGGCCGTCAACAGCCGTCAACTTGAACTTGAACTGAAACTATCGTGACGGTGGGCGCGTCGGCGGTATACTTACCAAGTAATTCTATTCATTGCATGCTAGCAAGGGTCGCATGGATTTTCGCATATCGAGGTTTCAGTATTGCTCAGCCTGCTTGCTCAAAACAAAACTTGAACTCCGTGGTTCACCGTCAACTGTGGCGGTATACTAATACTATCCATTGCATGTAAGGGTCGCGTGGAGAGTCACTGGATTGCGCATATCACTAAGTAGCAGGGTTTCAGTATTGCTCAGCCTGCTTCACAACTTGTGCTTCACAATTCGAACTCCGTGGTTTACCGTCAAAAGAATGTGGGCATCATGACAGATTTTGTTCGGGCTTTGTCAAGTTGTGCTCGCCGTGGGATATACAAGTGAGTTGCAAGTGAGTGGTGAGTGAGTGTGGATCCCAACCATGTGGCCATCGAGGTCCGGGGAGGATTCAAGCAAGTACACCAATGACCATCATCACTGTACATGCGAAATCATTCCCGAATATGACCGACAAGTTGTTGTGTGCTGGGCTCCAAGGGAATACATAAATACTCGTGGCTCCAAGGTAGTCTCCGTGACAGTCCGTATTCTTGCGTTCGGCGCTGACGAAGAGCTCGGAATCCAAGTCGGTCACAGCACAAGTATTCTTGAGGAACAGCTGGCGCTCACACCATAATCTCCAAGGAGAACACCCCAGTCATACACCTCTGGATTGGATTGCAATACAAAGAAAACAGTTAACACAGCAAAGATACAGATTCCACACACCCTCTCTCTATTCCGTACACCCATACTTCTCCCCGTCCCAAACACTCTTCTTCGGATACCGACAATGGACGCGCACAGACCCATCCGCCGCCGTACCCGTAATGTTATCCGGCGCAACGCCAGCTTCGACCCAATCCACAATCGCAAGCAGCACGTTATGTGAGCTGGCATTGAACTTGTTGGAAGCCACACCGGGCTGCCCAAAGTCCGCTGCACCCGGACCGCCTGCACAGTGCCCCATCCCGGGCACGAGGAACAGGCGGTAGAATTCGTCGAGCGAGGGCATGCCCAGTGTCCTCGATACGAGGTCGTACATGCGCTTCGAGTTGCCCGAGGGGATTTGCTGGAGGGGGGGTTAGTGAGGTGATCAAGTGAGAGTCTGGAGAGGAGGACGCACGGGATCTATGCGGCCGTGGTATGTGAGGAATTTACCGCCTCGGTCGCGGAAGGCCGACATGTCGCCGTCGAAAGTCTTGATACCATAGGGATTGGCCTCTTCCATCAGTCGTCCTTGGACAGGCCCATACTGGCCAAAGTCAAATTCGGTTACATTGAGCACCACATATTGCAGCCAATCCTGTCGGCGGTACATCAACACCTCGCAGAAACGGGACTGAAAGCACTTACCCTAGGATACGGTGAAATCTCCCCCTTGAACACCACACTGTCCATATACAGTGCTTCAGAGCCGGGGTCGAATCGTGGCATTACGAGCTCGCCCTGGTCGTACAAGGGCGCGTATATCTTGCGCAGAGCGTTAACCTGCGCGAGAGAGGGGCATTTCTCGCCACTGTCGCCATTCTTGCATATGAGCGCCTCGGGTCGGAAGTCACACGAATCGGGCTCGGTGATCACGCCGTCACGCACACCGTCCAAAGCATCGCACTGGGAAAGAATCTCCGCTGCGACGAGCTTCCAAAGCCCTGCCGGGATGAACGCGGAGGAGGACTGGGGATCTGGGGCGCCAAGTGCACGACCTAGCATCCCCGTCCAGTGCAGTAGGTGGTTAAAGTCCGTCGCTGGGGCACCAGCCACGACCCCGTCGAAGTCTTGCGGATAATGGAGAGCGCTGTACGTAGCTTGACGGCCTCCACTCGAGCACCCGATGTAGTATGATTTATCGTGCGGCCGACCGTAGTACATTTCGACGATCTGCTTGCCGACCAGAGCTTCCGTGTGGATGGAACGGGACACATAGTCGTGCAGCACTTCCTCATTCCAAGGAACGGAAGACCCCTGTTACCATCGTGCCCGTTGTTGGAGCCCACGGTCGCAAAGTGCATCGCCGAACCATAGTCCAGCTCGCGGTACGAGATGCCTAGCTTCGCTCAACAATGAGGGGTAAATGAGGAAGAGAGTACACACATCCACCCAGACCGCCATTTCCTAGTGCCAGAAAGCGTCCATGCCAGTCATCTGGGAGCCATGCTTCAGCGCGTATTGACGACGTAGGACTTGTCTCGGTGGTAAAGTGAACGCGACATAGCGAGGCGCTCACGGACGCTTTGGAGTAGCACGGGCCCTGCGTCTTGACTGTCCTTCCCCCACGCACATATGCGACGTCGAGGATGGTGGTGTTTTCGATGGTGAGGTTCGTTTTGAGCGCCATACATCGTTGGTAGTTCTCCCCATGGCCCCAGCTTGAGAACAGGGGGAGGCTGCTCGTTAGGAGCTTGGAAATGTAGTTGAGATTGAGGAAATCCATGGAGAAGGCCTCAGCGGAGTCCTCAAGTAGCAGTGACGCCTCCAAATCATGGTGGCAGTTGATCAGTGACCCGAGTAGACGACGACGATTGTGATGGAGACGAGCTCTCTCGTGCATTCTGACATCCTATCTCACTTGGCTGCCCTCGCTCGGAAGCTACTCGAATGAACGCAACGGAACTTTGACGGAACTTGTCGCAAAACAAGAAAGCCTGATGCTCCAATCAGGAGAGCGGCAAAGGCTAGCACGGACCGCGCTTGTATGTTGTCGGGATGCCCAACTGCAAGTATCTTCCCTCGACTCGAAGGTCATGTATCAGCGCTTGATGGGGTAGCACGACCTCTGACGTCGGGCGCTCTCATGGAAAGAGTGATACCGGCTCTCCGCCAGGCCCCAACCCACGAGGCGCTTATTCCTGGCGAGTTCTTGGGAGAAAAACTTGTCTTGGCAGTAAGAGCTCTGGAAGAACCTCTTGCGGACTGTCCTTTGTGTATCCAAATGGTTATGACCATTCAATCTGTCAGGGCACACGACCTCGAAGAAACCTTGACACTCGGATCATCTTTCCATGGAAGCGTACAGCGCCCAAACCCATCTTTAATCTGAATCACTTATAACCGACATTCATACGTTAGATTCGCCTCCCCTTCCTCTTCACTTCCAGCTGCCGACTTTTCTCTTAGACTTCTTTCTCCGCTAGCGTAGCCTAGTTGATCCCTTTGCTACTACTTATACGTTTGGGCTCCACACCTCGCACTTTCACTCCTTGCTCGCAACCTCCACCATGGTCGCATCCAATCCCCTCTTCCGTAGCTATATCCAATCCACTGTGCTATCCAGCTGCTGACTCTTGCATTCCAGAGGGCGGCCTGTCGATGAAAAAGTTCAGCGCTACTGTGGTGAATGACATTTGGCCTGAAGTCGCATTTTTCACGGCTGTCGCCACCAGTGCGTATTCCCGGCTACTTTGAGTGGCATAACATCTAATTGCCGCGAACAGTGGTGGCCACGATCACGGAGATGAAGATTCACAATCTTGCAATCAACAGTGCTCTGCTTACCGTCCTTGGTACGGTCCTCGGTCTGGTCATCTCTTTCCGTACTAGTTCGGCGTATGAGAGGTGTGGATGTCTGCCTTTCTTATCCCAGTGTAGTTTCTGACTTGTCGCAGATACCAGGATGGAAGGAAAATGTGGACTAACATCTCGATCGCGTCGAGGAATATTGCTCAGATTGTGAGTGGCATGCAAAGGTCATATAGTACAGCGCTAGAACGATTTGGCAGATTTGGATTCATGTGCCGTTCGAACGCACCTACAAAGATAAAACAAAGATGACGATCACGCAGAGCGTCGTCGAGAAGAAATCCATGATCAACCTCGTACAAGCTTTCTCCGTCGCAGTCAAGGTGCGATCACCCACTCTCGAAATGTCCCCTTTCTCATCCATAGCTTAGCACTCCCTGCGCGGCGAGACTGGCGTCTACTTCCAGGATCTCTATTCCCTCATCTGCTTCCTCCCTCGTTACGCAAACGCGGCAGGGACCGGTGCGGACATGCTTCCCCTCTGGGCAGCCTCTGAGGACGACGAGTACCCTCTCAGCGGTGCTCGTCCTCCGCCGCCTTCTCGGGAAGCTACCATCGCTGTCCCTTCCTCCGAGGACGGCAAATCCTCACCCAACTCGTGGTTCCGCCGCAAGCCGAGCAGCCGTCAAAATTCGATGGACCCGGAAAAGGCGCTCGCCGATGTTCAAAGCCATCGTCCACTGGGACCCGCACGCGACCCTCCTCCGGCGTCTATCTACGATTATTTTCCTTTCTTGCGCATCTTTAGTATTTTCGTCCGTCCTTTCCGCAAGAGTAACAAGAAGTACAAGCGGGATGCTTTCGGGCGCAAGATCAAGCCCAGCTTCTCGGAGAGCAATGTGCCCATCGAGGTTGCTGTTTATCTGAACAAGTGAGTGATCCAATGCTCGACCATCGTCTTCTCGCTCATATTTTCCAAAGCTACCTGGCTTGTGAGTTTCCTGCGCTATCATCGAGCTTGATCTTGATCGCCTTCAAGACTGTTTGAACAATGGCTGGCTTCAGCCCGCCCTCGCCACCGGTCTCATGAACAACATCGCCAGTCTCCAGGACACCATGGCCAACTTGGAGCGCATCGGGAACACTCCTTTGCCATTCGCTTACCAGGCCCATCTTCGCATGTCACTCTGGTATGTGAGTCGTAGTGACGGCGGATCTCACTCATAGCTCCCAGGCTTTACCTTTTATTCCTTCCGTTCCAAGTCGTATCCACCATGCATTACTTGATCATTCCCGGGACTGCATTTGCCTCATTCTTGCTCCTCGGGTTCCTTGAAATTGGTATGTTCTGTATTTTCTCCTTCGCGAGTATGGGGTATTGACGGCATTGCAGGCCAGGAAATGTACGCAAGCCTCGGTCTTCATCTTCCGATATACTTACCGGCACTCTAGCGAGAACCCCTTTGGCTACGACGAGAACGATCTTGGTATACTTTACTTCCTCAATCCCATTCTATCAACCTCACTCCCTCTTCCAGACCTCGACGGATTCTGCCTGGCAATCCAGCGCGAGCTACACGAAATTACGGCAGTAAGTCATCCGACCTTCTCTCATACTCAGACACCCACTCAAGAGTTTGTTTGCCAGCACACCACCCCGGAACCAAGCACGTTTGTCTTCACCTCGTGGAATCAGCCATTCGCACCGGCGGACAGGCGCAGTGCCGAGGAGCTCACGCGCGACGCCGAGCAGAGTTATCAACACGCTGACCACCCCGACACCGAACCGGGTATGGCCACCATCCGTCGGACGTTGCTCAAGAACTGGCGCGATGTCGACATCATTACGCGTCAATAAATTTCCAGCTTTCTTCCTGTGTTGTACATATGTATGCGTGTGCTTTAATTATATTGCGCCTCAGTGGTGCCCGTTGTATTTCGATCCTTGGACGCTTGCTAAGGAAAACAAGGACCTACAATCTTCCAAATCGGGTAACCCCTCTTGCTCTCTCTCTCTCCTCTTTCTCATTCTCCAGCGGCACGCGCTCTGTATCTCTTCCACGCCCTTGTCCTGCACGAAACTCGCTCGCTGGGAAGACGATGGAGACCTTGGTGGGTCAGCCTTATTGAAGGCGATCGCGACCCCCACTCAGAGTGGCGCAGTTGGTGACCCACATCGTACAAAACCTGGCAGCAAAGCAAAGGGACAACTTCCCCTCCCCATACCCCGGCGTCGACGACCACGTTCCACTTCTCGAAGGTTCTTCTGCACGTAAAAAAAAGGATTCCGAGTCGACACGCCATAACAATATTGATATATTTCCTTGTTTCTACTATACATTGGATGAGATGAGGGAGAGTAATGAGGGTATCAGTAAGGTAAGTACATGCTTGGAAGGCTGCACGACGAATAATCCCATCAGCGAATAGCCCGAGGACACGAGGATAGGGAACTCACCCTGGATTATCCAAAAACGCTCGACCCCGACTTCTTCGACTCGTTAGTCCGCTCCAAGAGGTTGTTAAGGTTTCTCGTCACCGTACCCGCCGCCGCCTTGACCCGATCCTTGTCGCGCTCGCTGACCTTGGACAGGACCTTCTGGTTAAAGTGGTCCTCATGCCACCTCCGCAACTGTTGTCGAATTCGGTCTTTGGTCGACTTATCCGCGTCCGGATAATGAGGCGACATAATATACGCATCGACCGCGCCCGACGTGATATCCTCCGCGCTATTGGCCTTCTTGTACACTGGCCACGGCAACATATCCCACGTAACCTCGGCATGCGCAGACATCTTCGCCCACTGCTGCTCATGCGTCTGATAGATCTTGACAACGTCCTCCTTGGTCAGCATCCGACCCGCCTTCTCCTTCGCCTGCCGCTCCCGCTCCATTGCTCCTGCATCCTCCGGAACTGCTCCTCCGCCTGCTGCTGCTGGCGGCGCGCCCAATCATCGGAATTCGTCGGTGGAGGATCGCGGCTAGACTGTGAAGACGCGCTACCGGCCCTGGGAGGTGCTTTGTTGCCAGAGGGAGTATAGGAAGGTGGGGTGCCGAGGATGAGGCACTGGTCCAGGTAGGCTTGCCATTCGGAGTCGCGGTAGACGAGGACGAGGCTCGGCTGGTACTGGAGGCACTGGTGGTCGAAGAGGCCTTGGAAGAAGAAGACCAGCTGGATCCCGCTGTACTGTTACTCCTAGCCGAAGAACTGGCCGTACTGGAAGGAGCAGGGCTATTCGGAGTCGTTCTCGTCCAAGACGGAGGAGAGCTAGGGCCAGTCCA